>CM062813.1:207921381-209301381 GCA_031772625.1 Pinus tabuliformis
TGTAAAATCAAGGTGAATATTTTCAACAAAATTTATAAAATTTTGTAAGAACTTGGCGAATCTCACTAAATAATGAAGACTTTGTAAAGGGCTAAAAAATTTATAATGAGTATTTCTTGTAATGACTTCAAGCATTGTTAAGAAATCCATAAAAAACCAAAACAAGTATATTCCTAGGTCAAAACCCTAGCAATAGAAGGGTTTTAGGTTTCCATAATACTAGTAATAGAAGAATAAGGATGGGGTTTGTTTATTTGTTTTTTCATGTTGGTATATCATCACATTGCTATTATTTCTAAACAATGAATGAATTCAATAGAATTGGATAGGTACAAACCAATTCACTTTAGCTTTAAAATATCTCATCTATTAATTTTATTCTTTCACATTTTTAATCTTCTAACAAATAATATAAATATAAAATAAAAAACGTTGAGTATTAAACTTGTTTTTCGTAAAATAATAAAGCCTTGAGTATTAAACTTGTTTTTCGTTTTCAACATATCATTCATGAATAAAAAATTTGTCATGTGCTTGTTACATATTCTTGCTCCATGCTTTTATATATTGCTTACGTAGTTTTCATTCTTGATCACTCTCTACCTCAAGTGAAGAAGAGTTAATTAGAAAAAATTTCCATGTAATGGCACTCATGAAAAACTGAAACATGTAAATCCAGATGTTATCATGGTTGGCAGAAGTAATATTGTTATGGGACCTTCATTCTAGAGACTAGAGGAAAGTAGCAAAACAAACTCATCCTCTTATTATTTCTTTTGCAAGGATTGTCTCCTTGGGGTCATATGAATTCTCTCTCTCTTACCATTCTAAACATTTTATATTTTCCAACCAACACTAGATATCAATGTTGACTATGTAACTAGCTATTCAACCAAAAAACTTTTTTTCTCTCATACATGCAATCCCTATTTATGCATTTCTTTCCAATGAACTTTTAATGCACTAGATTATAATTCAAAAATTAAGCAAGAAAAAATGATTTTGTAAAGTGCACAAGGGATTAACTATTACTTGTTTTATTTATACTAGGTGCATGGACTGTCTAGTTAAGCAAACGTTTAATAATTCATGTCAATTGGCAATCCTTATGTCAGAGCTTTATGACATTGATGATAAAATTTTGATCGATTGATCTTAGTTTTAAACAAAAAATCATATTGCAATTCCCACTAAGGAAGTGGGGAGCACTTAATAAGGAAGGATGATAGATTCCCCATCTTTATATATCAATAGGTGTCTACCTCATTAAGTGTGCAACTTTTTACCAACTAACTCAATAATCAGCATTGCGACTTTACCTTTCTTTTGTGCTTTTTTCTTTCTAATTGCCCAAGGTGGCCATCTAATTCACAACAGGACTAATGTGTGACCACTTAAAAAGGTATTTCCATTGTTGCCTAGTAATTCAAATGTGGTATGTATGACTAATCTGCAAGCATATAAAAATATATTTCAAATATATACAAGTCCAAGACATTAACTCAACTAGTTGTTTCCAATATTGTTGGACATTTGGCTAGTTCTATGCCAATAGGTACCAAAATCAAATCTTCCTAGATGAAACACATTAATCAATGTTACAAGTTTATTAGTTGTTTCATCCACAAATATGGTGGTGTCACTTGGATATGTTCATGTGAATTTCCTCAAAACAAAATCAAATATATATCCAATTCCAAATTAAAAAAATACTTATATACATCCACTATAAATCATTGATGCCCTTATTCACTCTATTGTTTAACCCATTTTAATATTTCCTCTCTTGGCCTTTTTGTCTAAGCTTTAAATTGCATTGTGATTCATCTAGAACAATATTATTTCCCACTTCAATACCATTAAGAAAATACTTCACTTAATAAAAGTAATGACATTACTACCATTCCATTTTATATTTTTTAATAAAATGAGCATGTATACCTAACCTATCCTGACACTTGGTCCTTAAAGAATACAATTTTTCCATCAGTTCCCATTCCTTTATTTGGCATCTAGTTGTCGAAAAACACCCTCACCACCCAAAAAGGTGAACACAGGTGTGGTGAGAATGCACTTTTGTGTTGCAATTCTCACCTTCTCTTGAGCTTTAGAGGAAACATGCTTTTTAGCTTTCGTGATATGGAAGGTTCATTTTGTATGAAATTTCCACAAAAATAAGGTCTTCCACAAATAGACTATTAAATTATTTTAGTTAAACTTTTAAGTAAAAATTCGTAAACATTCTTAAAAAGTGTATTAGTCTTTCATAGGCTTGCACATGGTCTATTCTCCCTCCTTTTGAAAATGATCTACCCATCCCAACTTTAAGTCTCTTTGTTACGATATTAAAATTTATAACCTTAGATGAAAATGATATTTTAATAGAACAAGAATACAAGTGCAATTAGTATTAACTTTATTTTCCTCTTTAATACTTTCATATAAAGAGTCTAAAATAAAATGATCTTAAATGAACTATAACTTATTGCATTAACTTATTAAAAAATATTAATATTATGTTTTACATTTGAACTTCCACACACTATAGTTGTGTTGATTTATAGTTTCAAATACATGATAATGAAGGCATGCAAGATATTGGCCTTTATAAAATTCAAGACTTACATGCTCTTTTATTTTCTCAAACTTTCCTATCAAGTGTTGTAAATGGAAATTATGCATGACTAAGTCACTAGGTTGGAAGAATTTCAAGATTGAAGTTCGAAATTCACCACATAATGGAAAAAATTAAGATACATACAAAATGTGAGCCTGAAAATATAAATACTTCTTCATCATTTTGTCAATCAAAGCTTTGCTTAACTACCAGGTTTCTTTATTCATTTAAATTCACCACATAATGGAAAAAATTAAGATACATACATCTATGCCTGAAAATGTTCTGGAGAATTTAGTATCTACGGATAAATACTAATTCCCTAGATAAGTAGTTGTATCTAGAACAACAGTTTAAAGTGTTTTAGACTTTTCCTATAAGAAATAGATAAGATGAGAAGATGAGAAGACCTACTTGTAGTTCCGCTTTCCTCTTGTCTCCCTTGTATCGATCTTGTCGCTCCTTCCCATACTTAATACACTTGAGAAGTACCTGTAAACACAACAGAAAACAAAGAATCGATCAAAGCACACAATCTATTGAATATAAGTTAAAGGAATCAGATACAGTTCACACATATAAGCATTATGAAACAATAGAAAAATATGGAGAAAGGTTCAAACACTTTATTAGATAGAAGAAGGAATTACAACCATTGGTGTCTGATTCAAAGCCATTCCTTCAGCTTGGATCCCATCCACATCACATCAAAAGCATGACAAACTTGTAGCATTACAATACTTGCTCCAAAGCCAAATCTCATAGCAGCATTATCTCCTTACAATTCAACATAATCCAACCCTTGATCACTTAGATGAGTGGTCAATTTATAGGAATATGAAGGAGGTTTTGTCATAAATGGTGGCATTGAATGGCCTTCCATACTTAGAATTATTTCCATGGAGGAAGGGATGAGAGGATAGGATGCACCTTAACTCATTCCTCATCCATTTTCGAGCTCATAGGAGTTGATAAGTGAGGGAACCTTCTAGATGACTCCAAAAGATAAGAATATTCCCCAAATCCTATGTGAATTTCACTCATTCTCGCCCAGCGCAGGTGAAAGGAAGCCTAAGTGCTCTGCAGAGCACCCTGGTAGTGGACTCAACTGCTCTGCAGCGCACCTTTACAAGGGCTTACCTGCGTTGGTCCCTCTAGAGGCTATTTCTGGATGTCTTCAAGTCATGAAACTGTCTGGGAAGGAGGCATTCAAAGGGGTGACTTTTTTAGGGCATGTAGCAACTAAAATTAGGGTTTGATGAGCCCTAAAACACTGATCTGGATGATGGGATTGATGTGCCCAAATGGATCTGTAACAGCTGCCCCCTAAAGCATGAAGTCGGAAAAATGCCAATGTCGAATGAAATGCTTTACGATGTGATGAGGAGGTATCGAAGTGGAAGGTGACCTGCATCAATTACAATACATATATCATGATTTTTTATTTTTACATGAACCATTGAGGGAAGGCATACCCATGCTCAGCTTATAAACTTTCATTACATGTACATAAACAGTCGTCTACAGATATATACCCATGATCAAAATGACCATCAATGTAAAGCCTTTGTACATATGATTTATTTCTCCTGAAATCGCAGCCCAGATGGATGAAACTAGATCCAGGGTCTTCTATCTCATTCAATCGTTTGCTCAAGTACGAGTCTAACCATGTGAATATGTGATCTGAATTCGAACATGGGAAGACACCATCTGATTACCAACCAATGATGAAAGTTGTTAACAGATGCGAGATAAATCACTGATAATGATAATGATCCTCAAGGTACTGCAGTACATTTTGCATGGTGTGAATGGATGATTTGATATCAAACACCATACAAAGTCTTTCGGTCGAAGGCCATTGATGTATGCCTATCACCGGAAGCGAGAAACCTGCCATTGATGCATGCAAGCCTCAAGGTACTGGAAGGGTGTTTCTAAGTCAACTTCTTGGATAATGTGCTGATGTCGACAAGAAGCGACTCGTCGCAGGAGGGCCTTGATGTATCCCACATCAACGACACGAAATGAGTGTAGTGATTTTAGAGATGGAATTTCACTGACAACACAAGGCTCAGGAATGGCGTTCATGAAAATGAAGGTTTATGGTATTGCAAAGGATGAATTTTGACTGGATGACTTCTCTTGAACATGTCAACGACACTGAAATGAATTGGTAGCATTGACCCAAAACAAAGTGATGGATGGTATGATAGACCAATGGTATGATAACCATCAAGCTGATAACCCAACCCAAATAGTCACGGTGATGGAGTGAAAGTGTCATGTTCAAGAGCGACCTGCTACCATAAAGTGGTTGTCCCCTTTTTCCCATTTTCCCTAGTCATTGCTGACCAATACCTCTTCATTTTTATCAAGCTTGAGGAGGATAACATATGCTTGTTGTATAATTTCACCCTTCGGGTGAATCCATCGCTATTTGATGTTTTAACGATTCTAGCGAAGGTGAAACTCGGTCTTGTCTAGATGGACAAGTTTGTCGCTATTTGATGTTTTAACAAGTTTAACGACAAAGATAACTTGGTCCTTTTCATGTTTAGAGAGTTTTAAAAGGTACAAAAAGAAAAATCCACAAGTTCTTTTTCGTAAATTAATCTCTCAAGCCCGAAAAGCATAAAATAATACAAGAGAGATATCATTTCCAATCTGTTAATGAGCTGGAAAGGCCAAGCGCTCGACAATCTTTTCATGTTTAGAGAGTCTGAAAAGAGCTTAAAGAGGACTCCAGGGGGGTTCCTTTTTCATTTTTAACAGAGCTCAAAAAAGAGATCACATTGTGCTCTGTGCTCAAAGGTACAATTTACAATCGAGCACGTTGAATTTTGTAAGTCAGTTTCAAAACCTGCTCAAAACACCACCAAATGGATTAAAAATACTTGTTTCATAGGCAAAAATAGGTAAATACTAATGTTTATTCGATTAATGAACATAAAATAAACATAAAACAAGTTTTTACCATGACATTTTAACCATTTGGAACTTACCATTCAGTTTTGTGCTCTGAGCTAGTTTTTTACCTCGATCTTCACTAGCTGATTGCGAGAGATTCTGCGGACCATTTCTCGAGCCATCCGGACCAGGTAGGAGCTAAACCTCTCTTCTTTATTTTTAGGTCATTCTTTTGTCATTACATGCAAATTTTATGGTTTTTTGGGGCCCCTGGGGTTTCATTTTTTTCCCTGGGATCAGTGCAGGATTTCACATCAAAAACTGCGCTGAAGAGCACCCAGATAGAAGCCTGCATGCTCTGCAGCACACTTTTTCTGTGCTTGGGCTACGTTGGGCGAGTTTCCCAAGTTTAATTTAGCTGTTTTCTCCAAAATTTGTCCTATTTTTTGCATGGAAAGGATCCTAATTAAGCTTATGATTGTGTTTCAGGCTTTTATCAGATCAAAATGTTGATTACATGGTGAGAAAGAGAGCATGAAGAATAAGATATGGTTTCCCTAAACAATCCGAGTACAGTTGAGGCCCTCAAAAACTGCGGGTTACTCAAATACTTCAAGTTGTCCGGAATGAGGCAACAAATAGAACTACTACAGTTCCTTATTCATGCATGGGATCCAACAGATCAGAATTTTCACATTAGGGACAATATGGTCCCTATTACCATTGATGACATTTACTTTCTTACCGGACAGTCGAGGCGAGGTGCCCCCATCTCACTTTCTAGATTTTCCCGTGGAGGTGAATCGGTGAGAGATTACATTAAACAGTTTCGTCAGCTAAGTACACAGCCTAGCAAGGATGGGAAAATAAACATCAAGGATGTAGGTGATTTTCCTTTCAGAACGATCCTCTTCACAATCGCAAAATTGGTTGACAGTGTGACACTACATCTGGCGAACAGATCTTATATGCAATATGCATTGGAGTGTCTAGAGCCAAAAGTTTTCAACTGGTGCGAGGTTGTGCTTTCCTCACTAAAAGAACAATTGACCAAGGTAAAAAGTGGTAAGACAAATAATTTCTGATATGGTTCGATCTTAATTGCTTTTACCTTAGAGAGAATCCCATTGATGCAACCACAACATGTATCACTGGGTGTAGCTGGTCCTAGAGATCCACATATGCAAAGGTGGGTCGAATTGATGGCTCGACATGCAGGTCAATCAACAATCATTTTTTCCACTACATTTTTCAGTTGGCTCGAGCGACAACATCTTGTCATCGAGGAGCATCCATACTTAGGGATGGATTTCCGTGGAGATCCAGATTTGATTCTACCAGTTGGAGCACAATGGGGTGCTATGGGTGAGTTGTTTGACCAAAGTGTTTTTTTATTTTTCAAGTTTCTACATGTTTTTTGTGTTTTTAATGTTTCCAAGACTAAACTAAAATTACTCTTATGCATGCAGATGTGGGTACTTTTGGACCTGTGGGACACCAACAGGTTGTAGGTGGGCCAGCGTGGAGAAACATTGAGAGATCAGTTCTCCAGGACTTGGATTTGGCCAAGACCTTAGCAAAGTTGCAGGATCACATAGAGGGATTAACCCTTGGTATTTCGAATGTCCAGATCGAGGAGTTACCTATGAGGCTGCAATGCCACATTATTGGTGTTCCTATCTGTTGGGCGAGGCTTTTATGCATGATAGCATAGGCTATGACCTATTACCATGAGCACCACTAGATCTACTTAGGATATTTTCCATGAATTTTGAGTTTTTGGGTTAGCTGACCAAACATGTCTTGGACACAAATTTTGTAAAAACTTTTAAAACACCTATTTATTTTACTTTCAGATTTTTCTATGGTTATATGCAATCCTATTCAGCTGATGATGTGAATTGAAATTATTACTTTTACATGTGTCATAAATGTCTATTTAACACATAATTTGCTAGAGAATCAGTTAATGTGTTAATATTTTTGGATATAGTTTGATATTCAACGTGTTCAAAATGTCTTTCCAAAATACAAACTCTAAGGAACATACGAAAACTTGTTGGATTTCGGACAGTACCAATGTTTGTTAGTTGTAGTACAACGAGTTGCAAGTCCAGCTTAACGATGATTCAATGAATGCCAAGTGAAATGGCATCAGAGAGTAGTTCAATCAACGCGCTATACTCAGCAATGTTGTTCATCGATCGACTGATAAAAATCCCTTGCAAACTCACTAACTCGCCACTTGGAGCAAAAATAGCCCATGCTGCAGAAGATAAGTTTTGCGTACTATGACTAGCACCATCGGCATAACCAACAAAAGGTTCCGAAGACTTCGACATCTACAACAAATGCAAAGTGGATTACTAACCAAATAAAAATCTCTAAAATATGCACACACACACATGCAATGAAAGCATATATACAGTGAGATTTACTACACTTAATCAAGCATAGTAACGTTTGAGGTATAACCCGTTTCGGGGCTATGACAATGGAATCCCATCACAATCTACTAACCCGTAGGCACCTTTTGCTAGAACACACTTGAAAATATAAGGACCCATCCACATTGGTTCGAATTTCCCTACTCCAAGTTTATCAGCTTCCTAATCGTAAAGCAAGACCAGGTCTCCTTCTAAGAAGATACGAGGCTTTCCATTTCTATCATATTGCATCTTAATAATTTCTTATGCGCTTTGTTAGCCAATGTGGCATCGCAACAGGGTTCATCCGGATGGATTAATTCCAAGAAACGTGCTTCTTCTTCAGAAGTGTCGGGTAACAGTCAATCGTGAGTTTGAGCAATGAAATTTTGCATTGCATCGGTAAGATTGCTTCCAAACCATACACCAACTGAAAGGGTCTGAATCTAGTTTCATTTCTCACTAAGGTTTGATATGCCCACAAGGCAGAGTACAGGATAAATTGCTAGTTTCACTTATGAACCCCTATCATTCTCTGCAACATCCACTTCAGGACTTTGTTGATGGCCTCAACTTGTCCATTCGCTTGTGGGTAATAATGGGTAGAACTATCATGTGACAATCCTAACTTAGCAGTCAACTTAGCCATCATGTGATTGTGAAAATGCAACTCATGATCTGTAACTATGGCTTGTGGTACACCAAACTGGGCAACCACATGGTTAAAAAAGAAAAGAGCAGTCGGTTCGCCACTGTTGTTCAATGTTGGCATCTCCTCGGCCCATTTGGTAAAATAGTCAACGATGACTATAATATACCCATGCCCCCCAGCCGAGGTGGGGTTACATGTCATAAAGTCAATGTCCCATTTGGCGAATGGGCCAACAACAATGACTAGATGCAATGGTGCAGGTGGTAATCTAGTTTTCGGTCATATATCTGGCATGCGTGACAGCTTCTGACAGCAATAATACAATCTTTGAATATATTTGTCCAGAAGTAATCATCACGGAGAATTCTCTATGTTGTTGCATATCCAGATAAGTGTCCACCACAGGCACCTGAATGGTAATCATTCAATGCTTTCTCAGCTTCCTCATGCATGAGGCACCTCCGTAAAACTGTATCGATACCATCATGGTAAAGAGTGTCGCCAATGATCAGATAATCTTTGGCTTGGTATTGAATACGTCATTGTTGTGAGTGAGAGGTATCAGGCCGAAAAGTTTGGGTCTGGAGATAGATTAGTATATCCCCATACCATGCGTCAGATGACAATATTAGAAACAGATACTCATCCAAAATCGATGGTTCGAATGTTGAATCAACGAAGGTCGAGGGAAGGTCACAAAGTAACTATGCGAAAAATCCAGATTTTTTTATTTGGACTTGATGAATTCCAAATCAAATTCCTATAAAGTAACTATCCATTTTGATTATTTTCCCCCCATCAATTGATGGTACAAAATGCATGTCATAGGGTTGCAATCCGAAATGACAATTTTTTTCCGTAGCAGGATGTAATGGCGAAATCTTTGAACAGCTTGCACAGCTGCCAAAGCTAGTTTTTCAACATAAGAGTACTTACTTTCTATATCGTTGAGATTACGGCTCAAATAATAAATTAGATGTTCAATCCCATTTTCTTCCTGGACTAAAACCATGCCAATGGTTGTATCTACAGTGGCGAGATACAGGTAATAGTCGTTTTGGTAATTTGAAGAATACATTAATGAAGCTCTAATCAAGGCATCTTTAAGAGCATCAAAGGAAGCTTGCGCAACCTGATCCCAATGGAAGGGTATCTCCTTTTTCAAAAGACGTGTCAAACCTTTAGCCATCTCAGCGTAATTAGGAATGAACCTCCTCAGAAGTTTTCCTTCCTGTGAAGTCTCTATAACTGTAAAAGATTTGAAGGTGGAGGCAAATCAAGAATTTCCTAAACCTTTAATGGATCGAGTCGAATCTCATCTCTAGACACTACAAATCTGAGAAATTGACCAGAACCAACACAAAACACACATTTGTGTGGATTGAGTCATATCTTGTAGTGTCAGCACCGTAAAAATATCACTCTCAAATGTTGTGGGTGATCAGTCTGCTTTTGTGAATGAGCAGGTAAATTGTCAAGGTAAGGTTGAACAATGTGTTTGATGTCATGGAAGGCATAATTCATTTCCCTCTGAAATGTGACCCCTGCAATCTTCAAACCGAAAGGGATTTTCCAATAGGTGAATGTGCCCCATGGACAAATAAAATCTGTTTTCGATTGGTCTTGTGGGCGGATATTGATTCGATTGTATCCGGAAAAACCATCCATAAATGAGAATATTTCGCATCTCGTACCTTTGTCAATAATCTAGTCGATAAAAGGAGTAGGATAATTGTCCTTTGGACATGCCTGATTTCCATCCCTATAATCGACACACACTCAAATTTTCCCTTGTTTCTTCATCAAAGGAACAAGGTTGGAAACCCAGTTAGTAAGAGGTACGAGGTAAATGAAACAAGCCTGCAAAAGTTTTTCAACTTCTACTTTAATTGTAGTGGCTTTCTTTGGATGAACAGGTCGAAGCCGCTATCGAACTGGCTTCACATCAGGGTACATTTTGATTTCGTGCTCAACTATACTGAGTCAATGCCCGACATCTCCTCGTAAGACCATGTAAAGATATCTCTAAATTCACGAAAGAGAGCACGGTAACTATCAAGTTCTAATGGAGAACAAAATTTTCCAACATGAATGTTCTCTACAACATTAGGCTTGGTCGAAATATTAATAGAAATTGTTTCTTCAATATTTGACAGGTTTCGCTCAGATTCTACTGTGTCTATGAAAACTGAATTCAAAAGGAAATCAACAACTGAAAGGTGGTTTAGTTCGTTTGAATAATCTTCGATGTCATCTGGAAGATGGGAACAATTATGATAACCTTCCCAAGGTTCTTCTCCTATCATGATTGATTAGATGATTCCTTCATCCATAGAATGTAAACATGAGAAATGATTCGAAGAAGTACCATATTCTAACGAACGGTCTACCCATACAATTGGTGAATTCAGATTTGGGTTTTCCATACAAGCCTGAAAAATTGATTGCTATACTAGTTCAATGGCACTTAGCAACATTACCTCAATATTAATATCAACTTCAGAACTGTTGGTAATCCTCCTTAAATCAGATGAGGTGGAGGAAATCATGTTGCAAGTCTCTACTCTTGCTACTTCCTCCAAATCAGATGGTGACAGTAGCGTAAAAGTACCCATTAGGGAAGGATCTTTAAAGAGAACTACTCCAACACTTTGAAGTGACAGCGAGGGTCCGTGTACCAACGAAATGCTTCCCGTAGCCTATGAACTATTGGTAAAGAAGGCTAGCTGATCGATAATTATGATTCCACCCTTATGAGGGAATGAAATAGTATGAAAGTACATGGAAACCATAGCAGCCATAGCATATACCCATGGCCTTCCGAGTAAAATGTTGTAATCGAGGGGTTTGTCAACTACCTCAACTTCAACAGTAATTGTTTCCCCCCCTAGTTCGATTTGCAGGTTACTCACTATCCCACAAGGAGTATATGTTCTTCCATCAAAATCTTTTAACGTAGTTGGTGATCATGACAACGGCGGTGAACCAAGTGTTTTCCAAAAGCTCATTGACATAATGCAAGTAGAACCCCCCTCATCAATAATAGTTCGTTGAGCATTCTTATTGAGAGCATTTACTTGAATTAGGAAAGCTAACTGCGCTGGTAACTGTGGTGTATATCCTGCATGGTTAAAAACCACAAGATTGGAATCCATAGGGTCTATTCCACCAATTGCTGACAGTAAAGCCTGCTTCTGGGAGGGACAGTTTTGTTATAGTTCGAGTGTCGACATAGAAAAAGGTGATTGAGCAAGATCTTCCACTATGTTATAGTTCTGAGCTACTCGAGCCGAAGGGTTAAATGTCAATTCATGCACAACTACTTTTGGTGGATTTATTGTCAATTCTAGTACAATAGGTGGAATATTCTCAGATGAAGTCGAAGTCGAAGGATTAGCTTGATCAGTGGCCTGATTATTCGACAATGATGATGGATTTCCATAATCTTTATTTCTTGTTGACACCAAAACTTGGTTTTGTGGCTTTGTGATGGATAACATGAGTACTTGGGATGTGGAAGCATGGTCTGTCGCAACCAAATGTGTCTCCGGGTTTGGGAACGAATCAATCAACACTGCAGATGTGTTTGAAGTCTTTAAAAGTTTAGAGACCTCTGTGTGGTGTGGACAATCTCTTGCAAAATTCTCGTCATTACATATTAGACATGGATAACGAGGTTTCCTTGCTGAAGTAGAGGAATCAGATGATTTCTCTTGAGGGAATTATCTTGTTTCTTCTTGTTTTTCCCCTTTTTCTTGCCTCCTGGTTGCTTTTGATTTTTGCCTTTGTCAGATGACACGACATTAAATTCAGAAGCAAGAGTGTTTTCTGATGCATTGGTAGTTTGATTTGTAATAGCAAGAGTTTGACCAGATGGTATTCTTGCCGTTTGCATGCGTGAAGAACCGATCACACCATTGCTGGCATGAGAGACCTTACTTGATTGTGGAGGAGGAGGAACAGTGAAAGCTGGTCGGGGTGCATTGGTAATTTTTTCGTAGAGCGTGTCAAATTGTGTGTAAATCAAATACAAGTATTGGTTACAAGAAATTACTTTCTCTTCTGTGACAACTCCACCTTTTGCTACATCCTCGGTGATTGATGGCAACAAGGATTTCATGAACCACTCAGCCAAAAGCTGATCGGGAACATATGTCTTAACCATTCGAGGATGATGCCGCCACTCATGAATATGATCTGATATATGGGTAGTAGTAGTCTGTTTAAAGTTGGTTAGGAGTTTCATTCTAGTCTTGTATCTGATAGGTAACTGGAAGTGGGTCAGAAATGTGGTGGCTAAAGCCGTAAAGTTGTCGAAAGAAGCTCTTGGTAACTCAATGTACCATTTAGCAACCAGACTAGTAAGTCTTCTTTGGAAAAGACAGAATCTAACCGAATCATCATTTAAGGATTTTGATGAACACCACAAATGAAAGGTCATGACATGATTTGATGGGTCTTCTCTGGGATTTCCATTGAATTTCGGAATGTCAGGAGATAACTTATGCAGAATCATCGGCCACCAAGGTTCATATAAGATTGGATCATTAGTGACCCGATTTAAATCTGGTACTTCTAAAGTTGCTACAAATGGAAACTGTCGATTTAGTTCAGGTTGATTATACCCAAGATATGATGGAATTTCCTGAGTAATAGGTCTTTGCATACCAACATAGGGCATCTGCATTTGGTAACCTTGGTAAGGTTGTTGTTGAACAAATCCAACATAAGGTGGTTGTTGATAACCAAGTTGAATTTGTGGTTGTCCATAACCTGCAAAGCCTTGTTGACTAGGACGTTAGTAAGCTTGATATTGTCCAAACCCAGGTTGAGCCTATTGGGCAAGTCCAAATTGGGGTTGGAATTGTTGGAATTGCGGTTGTTGAAATTGAGGCTGCCACGATTGTTGAATCAACTGTTGTTATTGTTGGTACAACTATTGTTGTTGTTGGTACAACTGTTGTTGATTTAACGGTTGTTATTGCCCAGCAATGAAAGTTTGACCAGGTTGTGAATAAATTATACCAGTGTAAACTTGGGTCAGTCCAGATAAGGGTATTCTAACCTAAGGTTGTTGTTGAACCCTGAAAACAAGTGGTTGTTGTACAAAAACCTGAGAAACTTGAGCTTCTTGACTCGAAACTTCTGGTTGCAACGTAGAAGGACTAGCTTGTACCGGTTGAGATACAACAGTTTGAACTTGTGACTGTGGTACAATAGTAACAACAGGTGTGGTAGGAATAGCTGACACGGTTTGCATTGGTTTTGTTGGATACACAAGCCATGGTTGAACTGGCATTTTTGGTTGCCATTAACAAACTCGAATTCCAGGTTAACCTAAATACTTCGGGATATTACCATATGACGGTCCTCCGGAATAGGGAGGATAAGGTGAATAAGCATATTTCTCTCCATGTGGTGGCAATTCAGTATTTAACGGAGACATAAGTATTTGTTGACCAGATTGCACAGTTTGATATTGATATGCAAGATCAAACTGTTGAGTTCATGTTAAAGAAGAAACAGGTAGAATTCTGGTTGAGGACATGGGTGATGACCATGGTGTAGAATCAACCCCTAAGTGGGTTCGAGATAAATATTGGTAACCAACCGGGATGGACAATTCACCATATATGTGTGACTCAGGTGTGGTAGAAAACATTTAAGAAGTTGCAACATAATATTATGTTGCAGCTGCATTAGATGATACGGTCTGGGATGTTGACGGTTCTTCAACCATATTTAACTAACCTAAAAGTTGTCTTAAAGAATCGATGGGTAGTTGAAAATAAGCAGGTTCAAATGGAGTGGTAAAATGAGGAGTATGAGGGTAAAGATAAAGCCCATCTCCAAAGTGGAATGGGGTTTTAGGTGTAGAATCTTCTTCCAATTCTTCCTCTATAGAAATTAAACCTGGTGGAAGAACTTCATCGTTTGGTTCATAAAATATTTCTAGTGTTGATAAAGTTGAAGTTTCAGTAGTTACTGATGTCTGAGGGGTAACCGGTTGATCGTCTTCTGATAAAGTAACAACTTTTGAATGTTCAAATTCGAAGTCCAGATGTTCGGGTAAAAGAACAACAGTTTCAGAAAGAGGTTCCTGCACAACTTCAAGTTCAGATGTAACTTCTGTTTGAACTGTGATAGGTTCTGGATTAACTTCTGGTTGAACTGATTCAAGTTCAAAAGTGAATTCTTGTTGAGCAACTTCAAGTTGAGGATCAACTTGTTGTTGAGAAACTTTGGTTACTGTTTCACTAGGATCAGTGCTAATGTCCTCAAGTAATTTTGAAACTTCTCCTTTAGAAACGGATGTACCAGAAATGGTTGGAGTAACTGGAGTCTCAGTACTTACCGAAATAAATGATTCGGGTAATTCAAATGAAGAACTAGGAGTTCTTGTGTACTTGACTTAGTTAAGCGAGACCTCTTAGACCGAATAGGTGTAGCTCAAGCGGCAAAGGCGGTTTGCTCGCTGTTCTCTGCAAATGACGGGGTAAGGGTTGATGTTCCTCCATGATTGCTGATTAATTTTATTATCAAAAAATAAATAAATAAAAAGGGGTAAACTAGGCAAAAGGTTTACCAAGCAACTGTGAACTGTAGAATAGCTCCTGGCGAACTAAGAAGTACGGGCAGGCAATCTCCCCGAATGTTGTGTTCGGTGTACCACAGTGTACAAGGTGGTTGACTCGGTTACTTAAGGATGGATAGCAACCTAGTATTGTCCTCCCATATATACCCAAAGGTACGTGGAGGCCCAGTCCGTATAAGTGTTATCTAATGAAAAACCGCATAGTGAGAGCATTCCCATATACTTTATGTACTGTAACACCGCCCTATATGCCCGAAGGTACGTGGGTGAGTTACGATATACTCACGTACGTGGAATGAGCTATCACACTCGGGATGTATTGCAGACAAGTTAGCGAAAACTGCTTTGTTTTACGACGCCAAAACACATCTCTAGCCTAGAACCACTAAATGTTCTCGTTAATGACAATGCTCCATTAGGTAAATTGATGTTAATTTTAAGTTGATCTTGCTTAGGAATTTTCCTTTCAAGTTCACCACGTGATGTATTCTGAAATTCCTAGGAATGCAACTATCATGATAAGCATTCTTTCCATTCAATTTAATGATGAAAATCCTAACTACTTAGGGATAGAGAAATTAGATTTCTTTCGATCAAAGAGTAAAGAGCACAATCTAATGTAATTTCCCTACTCTATTGCCATGAGCACACACAAACTTTTTCAATGCAACATGCATGTATTTCTTTTCGATTTCCATAATGTGAATATGAACAAAAGGAAATATGCACATACAATCAATCAATCTTTCATAAGAATGAAGAATTTTACAACAGTTCTAATTCGAAGGAAGAGAAGACTTTATGACACTTTCTTTCGAATGAAGATTAATAAACTATATTCTAACTTTGACTATCAATCGATAATGACAAATAAAACATTAAGAAACATTAATCAATCAAATCGAATTTGGGTTAGACCAGGAGATAGAAACTTGTTCTCTAAGACATAACATTCATTGATCAATCAACAAACAAACAAAAAGAGAAAAATTGGCAAAAACACTTTCCAAAGGTGGGAAACTGACCCTAAGAGGATCAGCACACCCCAGAATGGGAGACAGTGCGCTTCAGAGCATTGTCCCTAAGCCAGGGGTGTTGTGCAGCACATTGTGTCCCTAACAAGCCTGCGCTGGTGAAAGTAAGCCATTTCAAGAGGCAATTTGACACAGTTTTGACCAATTTTTCAATGCAAAGAGCTAAATTACAATCTATGAACACAAATAAGGTCTGCAAGGATGTCCTAGGAGGTGGATAAGCTACTAGGAAAGAGGATCTTCCCCAGCGGAGTTGCCAATTTGTTTTGGAGAATTTGGTATCTACAAATAAATACTAATTCCCTAGATAAGTAGCTATATCTAGAACAACAGTTTAAAGTGTTTTAGACTTTTCCTATAAGCAATAGATAAGATGAGAAGATGAGAAGACCTATTTGTAGTTCTGCTTTCCTCTCATCTCCCTTGTATCAATCTTGTCGCTCCTTCCTGTACTTAATACGCTTGAGAAGTACCTATAAACACAACAGAAAACAAAGAATGGATCAAAGCACATGATCTATTGAATATGAGTGAAAGGAATCAGATACAATTCACACATATAAGCATTATGAAACAATAGAAACATATGGGAGAAAGGTTCAAACACTTTATTAGATAGAAGAAGGAATTACAACCATTGGTGTCTGATTCAAAGCCATTCCTTTAGCTTGGATCCCATCCACATCACATCAAAAGCATGACAAACTTGTAGCATTACAATACTTGCTCCAAAGCCAAATCTCATAGCAGCATTATCTCCTTACAATTCAACATAATCCGGCCCTTGATCACTTAGATGAGTGGTCAATTTATAGGAAGATGAAGGAGGTTTTGTCATAAATGGTGGCATTGAATGACCTTCCATACTTAGAATTAGTTCCATGGAGGAAGGGATGAGAGGATAGGATGCACCTTAATTCATTCCTCATCCATTTTCGAGATCATAGGAGTTGATAAGTGAGGGAACCTTCTAGATGACTCCAAATGATAAGAATATTCCCCAAACCCTATGTGAATTTTGATCATTCTCGCCCAGCACAAGTGAAAGGAAGCCTAAGTTCTCTACAAAGCACCTTGGCAGTGGACTCAACTTCTCTGCAGTGCACCTTTACAATGACTTACCTGTGTTGGTCCCTCTAGAGGCTATTTTTGTATGTCTTCAAGTCATGAAACTGTCTGGGAAGGAGGAATTCAAAGGGGTGACTTGTTTTTGGCATGTAGCAACTAAAATCAGGGTTTGATGAGCCCTAAAACACTGATCTAGATGATGAGATTGATGTGCCCAAATGGATCTATAATAGAAAATATAAATACTTCTTTTTCATTTTGTCAATCAAACCTTTGCTTAACTACCAGGTTTCCCAAGCTTTAAGATATCCTCTAATTATTACAAGGAAGACGAACAACCAAATGTAATTGTCTTGCGATGAACTAACTTGATAATATTTCCTAGTTTGAAATTGAGTGCAATTAGCTTCCTTAGTTTGTAATTTAGTGAAATTATCCTCCCTAGTTTGTAATTTAACACAATTAGCCTCCCTAGTTTGCAATGTATTTTGATTAACCTTCCTACCTTACAATGTAGTGCAAGGGTGAAATTCAAGTGGATGGATAAGCTCTTATGGGACTCCTGGACTGCATCTTTTTGAAAATCAGTAAGGTGGGACCTCCTTGAGAAGTTTCAAGTTAGTAAGACTTTGTTTTGTTTGGCTAGTGTACTAAGGGCCATCTACCATTATTGAACTATTTTTTAAGATCCTTTAAAGTTTCAAGTAAAAAGGAAAAAGAAATGGCTGCGCTTTTCTAGCATACTGGAAAACAACCAAAATAAGAGCAATATCTGACTATCCAAAAACACCAATAAACTCATTTCCAAAATTCCTACACCTTTATCTAATTGCAAACACATATGATGTCAATTAGGTCTAGCTCCATTGGTTAGGTGGAATGATTGTTATCCTCCCTACAATGGTTCTATTCCCTCCGATGACATGTTGATATGGCCTTTGGCCCTAAGGAATTTTATTAAGCCTGGGTGCCATCCTCAGAATGAGGCAAAGTTCCCTGGGTTTTCTTAGGATATATTTTACAAAAAGCATTTTAGTCAATTGGGTCTAGCCTAGGCAATTGAGGAGGAATGTTATTCCTCCACACCCAGGACCAATTCTCACAAGTGACATGTTGACCTCTTAATGAATGCATTATTGATTGCCCTGAGCCCCAAATAATTTGGTTTTACCCTGGATACCATCCTCAGAATGAGAGGAAGTGACAGGATATATATTCCAAAAAAAAAATGTAAATTGGGGCTAGGCTAGGTGGTTGTGAGGAGTGTTAACCTTCCAACCCAAGAGAAATTCCCACAAGTGACACGTTCAGCTCTTGATGACCATATTGTTGTCACAGTATTCACTTCTATGTTGACAAAGCCTCAAACTTTTGCAGAATCAGGTTTTCCCTCACCTCATGGGGTTTCAAGCTCCTACTTTTCATATAAGCATAAATTTTCTCTTTTATAGGTTTTCTGGTTTTTTATTTCAATTGCTTGCTGGTTTTTATAATTTTTCCCTGATTTTCTTTTTTCGAGACCTTCTTGAGCTATTGTTAAGTACATCTTTTGCAACACTGGTGCAAAATATTTTATGATGTATATTAATGAATTTTAGTTGTACCTTGTCAAATACAAGGCAAAAGATCTTGGAATGTTTTTGAATTCTACATTAAGAAAACTATAAGAAAGGCCCATTGTTGCAAACTTTTCTACATAGCTCAAGGTGTCTACTATAGTTGTAATATCATTGCTTTCCAATTTTTGATAAGTGGAAAACATCAATGCCCTATTTTTGTAAATCTACATCAATCTAAAAAAATCAAAAGATTGAAATAAACTTATTTCTAATAGACCTGGAAAATTTCCAATGGAGAAATTAGGGCCAACTTCTCTTCATCTTTAATATGAAAAGTATTTATATGCTTGTCTAAGGTGAATTTTATGGCTTCTTTAGTGCAACAATACAACATATTGATGATTCAGCCTTGTTGTAGATTCCTCAATCTTGTGCATATTTGATCTTGCTCTAGATTAGTATTTCAAGCTATTTATGACATCACTCTGTACTTGAAGTCTGGAAGGTGAGTATTATGCAAGGCTACTTGCATTACAACTAGAATGGAGCAACATTTCTCGATTTAAGCCTATTTTCTTCCCAGGATATGTTTCAAATGACACTTATAGCAGCATCACATATTATTCCAGTAGTGAGGCCCCATGAACAATACTCTGTGAAAGCTTTGTGAAAGTGAATTTGAAGGTGACATTGGCATGAGAAAAACACTTATATTCGTTAAAGGTACCAATAGTATTCCCTAATCTTATATAGTAGCTCAACCCTCCACACGAGCACCAAGTGATCTACTTTCAAATGATGACTATGTAGTGGTTTGAGAATTGGATTGTGGCAACACTTTGGAAACTCTTTTCAGGAGATAGAAACAACTACTAACAACACTAAGGAAGCCATATGTATACCTCACTTTGGGACCTTCTATAAGATTTTTTTGTAATTATACTTCGACCAATAGAAAAGGTATCATGCCAGCATTTTAAGCAATACTAGTTATGGGTTTGGATCTATTGACAATGATAGAAAAGAGCCTATTTACGAGTAGTTGCAGCAATCCACTTGGAATACTCTATATTGTGTAAGGATGCTCTCATTTTAAGAAACACTCACGTAGTAGCCAAAATTTGTTCCACTTTGATAGGTGTTATTCACATCTCTTTGAAAAATGTTCTTGGACTAGACGAGATCTAGTGGCTAGAGAACAAAAGCTAATCAAAGAAAAATGTTCTTGGACTAGAGTGTATGAGAGAGAAAGGGATCAAACTAAAGTATAATATTCTCTACATGGTGAACTAACTACCTTTCTGCATGATTGTAACTCACCCATCACCTCCCTCACCCCCTTGATACTCTTCCTTTCTCTAAGATAAACAAACTTAATTGCATGCTGGAAGTATGAAATCTTCTCAAAATACCCTCATGTGGAGTGCAACTCTTCTCACATTTTTGCTTTTATCTTGCATGTGTTAACCATGGTCCAAGTTGATTTTACAATGACAGTATGTTCTATGCATGCTCTAAACAAATTGGCAGTAAACTAAAATAACCTCTATTAGAGCACAACCTTTCTAAAGTATCGGCTTCTTTCTAGTTACGATCACAAACCTTTTGTCAATTACCTACACTGATTTCCAATAATAATTACAACCATAGGCTGAAAGTAGGCTCTTCTAAAGCACATCCCTCCCTCATAATTGTTGTTTTCCTTTAATAACTAGATAAATCTGCTGACAAACATCTTGATTAGAGGGTAGAGCACTAGTCTTCCATGGATGTCACTCATTTCCCTTTTTAATAAAGTGAATAGATACATAAGATAAACAACAAAATCTCATGAGAAGATAGGTTGCACTCATGCTGATTTTACTTGAGTAGGAGGGCGAATTCCAATATTATGATACATGCAATATACTTAACGGAAACCTCCAATATTAGGATATACATGCAAATGAAATATGTGGGAGATTCTTGTTTGAATTAGAATGGCAGCTCGGGCTGAGAACAACATGAGGTAAGTGTGTAAAACTAGCAATAAACCTATTCTAGATACTGTGCTCCACCCTAGTTTAGGAATGACATTTTTAAGGGTTCACATGTGTGCATAAAAAGCACCTCACCTCACCTCAAGCCTCGTGCTCCACTATCTGAGTAGATCTTCCATGAGATCAAGTAGTAGGGGAAATTATCTCTAGGGTAAATTATAATTCCCCCCTACAGAACTCAGCTAAAGTTGTAGAGGTATAAAGTCACAGGTAAGCACTATCCCTATCAACATATCACAAGGTTCCATAGGGATTTTGAGTCGTCGTTTTTGAGTGAGATGTGTGTCCAATCATTTCTTTGCAATTCTTTAATCTATGTTTTATAGGACTTGAACCATTGAATCTGGCTTCATTGGATATCCCTAACCCTAATTCACCTAGTGGATATCACCATCACATGTGGATAACATTGCTTCAAATGCAAGACCCAGTAGGGTAGACTAAACACATTAACTCATGCACCCAACACACTTAGAAAACTGCACCATTCACAAAATAGACATGCATGCATGCCTTCCCCTAGATGGGTAACTGTGCCTTCCTAATTGAAGACAATACATTCATACATGTGCCTCATCCAATGATCCTACTAAACTACTGCACTTCCATTTAAGGATCTCTTATGGGCCCTCTACTAAACATCAAATTTCCTCTGTACAAGATGGAATGTATTTGTTGAAGGATGATGTTGTTGCCGAAGGAGAAAAACTACTGAGAAATAGGTAAAATCTAAGACTACCTCCACTCTTGTATCAGAGAAAAGTAAAACTGTTGTCAAATTAAGCAATATTGTTAAGCAATTTTCTCGTTGTATATTCAGTGAGCCAAAAATGAAAAAGGATAATTGTAATTTTCTTTCACCTGTCAAAGTAAAGAATATAGAACTGATTTCAAAGTGTTACAGTTATGCGGGTAATATATTATATCATATGTGGATACATGGAGTAGTTAGAAATTAGTCTACTGCCATAGACTGAAATGGAGTACAACCCTATTGCAAGGCCTATGGTACCAAGTGAAACATCTAGTTTAATCACAGTAATATTCATTGGATTGTAGCAATCTTCTTCTGGAAAGAAACTAAAATAGCTTTATTATGCTTTGAATTTAAAATGCTTGTTAAAGGATCAAGTGGTGGCTGCAATGAACAACTGAAACTGGGTGATCTCAGAACAAAATAATTTAGTATTTCCAAGACAAAATAACATTATTAATGTATCTCTGAATTCCATGAAAACAAAACAATTTGATGTATTGATATGATATTAGGAGATTAGTAAAGAGGATCAAATTAAGTGATGGTATGGCCATACCATTGTATTCGTTGATGCTTAGATCAAAGAGACTCGGCAACACAAAGAACATCGAGTGCCCTCCAAGCATTGGTCATCCAAGACAATGTAGTCCTTATGGTTTGTAGAGAGTCTTCTCACTCTAACATCAGGGTCTTCAAACCAACTCTGCACAAGGTCATTACAAATGTAAAAAATCAACACGACACAAATTTGGTAGTAAATATGAACAAAATAAGAACTAGTGCAAACAATTTTCACAATCCTTCTTTTGAAACCAACATTATAATCTCCTTAGCATTATGATCATCTGTCATTGTTCTTCCCAGGTCATCGAACTCAGCTCCACCTTGAAAAAGTGTAATTGTATAAAAGGAATGTCAGTTTCATGCCAACAGGTCTCCTACGATGAATGCACATGAACCTAGTACATAGACCATTTTTCTCTTTGCTTAGCTACCCAGGGCTTATTTCCCTTTCCAAATATCAATAATTCTTTTCCAAGAAAACATAAAATAAGAATAATATTTTACTATATTCTAAAAGGTGAAGATGTTGAAATCATGCCACTCCTACAGTCATGCAATCTCGAACCGCTTCAAGAAACCAATGGAGGCAGAAACTGGGAGTATCAACATAGAAAAACAGAAAAACATCAGAGCACAAGAATAGGAAGAGAATCATGAGGAAGGCAAAAGAGAGAAGAGAACAAGAGGAGGCAGTCAGAGAGTTAACCACAAGAATATGACAGGACTCTATAAACCTAGGTCAACCATCACACCTCGGGTTGTATTAAGTGATCCAGCGCTACAGGTGCACAGGGATCACATGGCGGCTTATGCAGTAATATGAAAAATTATGGGGATATGGCCAACGGAGAATGATTTTCATGCATGGATAAAGAACCACTGGAAACCTAAGGGAGAAATAAATCTTCACCATGGGTGAAAGGGTTTCTTCACAGTAGTGTTCACAAACTTAGAGAATAAAGACAGATTGTTCGAAGGAGGACCATATTTTTATGTTGCTATAGACCTCTACATGCGACCATGGGTGATGAATTTTTTCCAGGAGCGAGAGACATTCACATCAGTGTCAGTATGGATAAGACTCTACTCCCTACCTTTAGATTATTGGCTACCAGAATCCTTAAAAGCCATAGGCAAGAAACTAGGTCATTTTTTAAAAATATCAGATGCAACACTGCGAGGAAAATACATCTCCTTTACCTGAATATGCATAGAAATGGACCTTTCTAGAGCACTTCCAAACGAAATCATTCTAGAAGTATATGATGAAGAATGGGTGCAGGTGGTGGACTATGAACATGTCCCATTCATATGTCGTAAATTTCATGAACACGTGCACCTCTTCAGAGACTGCCCTTTAAACAAAATGGAAAGCAATATTAAAGCCAACACAGGCAAATATACTGAAGGCTTTACCAAGGTGGGAGGCAGAGGGAAAGGAGGGAAAAAGAACCAGAAGAAAATCAACGAGGAGAAGCAACCAAGTCATAAAAGATTCAATATATTAGAAGAAGAATATGGGAATAACGGAACGAATCAGGTACTGGAGGATTGTCCTACAGAGAAGGAAAAAAATGACAGCATGGAGGATAGACGTGAGAACATAAAACTAAAGGAGGATCTGCCAAGCACTATGGAACTTGACAGGGACCATGAGATTACCCAAGCGAGGTTGGAATGGAGAACCATGTTCTGCAGGAAATTCTTGAAAGGGAAAATCTCGATCTAGAAAAGTTCCTGGAGCAGGGAACTGCCAAATGGGTTGATTCTCTACCACAAGAGGAGTTTAATAGAGTACAACAGCTCTTCCTTTGGAGATCCCAAGTGAAAGGTTTTGGAGTCAAAATAAACCATGATAGCTAGGAAAACGGAGGGGTAAAAATGATGGAGGAAACATCGGGACACACTCCCAAGAACCCAGGCAGGAAAAGAGGAAGAAAAAGACAGAATGAGTTGCTGATAGAGTGTGGGAAACTCATGATAAAATTAGGTAAGATGAAAGACCTTACTAGTTACTCATTTACAAACCTTTCTTAATGAAGCTTACAACATGGAATATTATGGGTCTAGGAAGTAAAAGGAAACAAATAAATCTTAGCAATAGAATAAAAGAAGAAAAACTAGATATGGTGTTTATCCAGGAAACAAAATGTTCAATAGATAAAATAAGAGAGATACATAGAAAATGGCTTATCAAGTATGAATATCTAGAAGTTAAAGCTAACAACACAGTAGGAGGGATTATCACACTTTGGAACCCCTAGAAACTTGGAATCCTAGATGTTGAAGCATCCAGGAACTACTTATCGATGGTGATCCAAACTTTGGGTGATAAGGAAGTATATTTGATCACAAATGTCTATGGTCCTCAAAAACTTGAAGACAAGCACAGACTTCTTACCACACTAGAGGAGCTAAGAGAAAGATATCCTGTTATCCCCTGGATTCTGGGAGGGGACTTTAACATGATTAGATCTCTTTCAGAGAAAAAAAGTGGGACTAAAACACTAGGTAGAGACTCCATAGCCTTTCAGAACTTTCTAAACGACATGAGGCTAGTGGATACGGAGACAATAAATGGTACCTTCACCTAGAATAATAAGAGGGGAGGGGCTTCTCAAGTTGCCTCTAAACTAGATAGATTCATAATCTCTGAGGACCTCATCCTCACAGGCCTTGACTTGTCTGCTTTAATCCTCCCTTTTGGAGGCTCGGATCACTGGCCTGTCCAACTTGAAGCTTCTTTTACAAGCACTCCAAGAAACAGACCTTTTAGGTTTGAAAATATTTGGCTCACCCACCCTAACTTCATCAAGAATATTGGAAAGTGGTGGGCAGAAGATATGCCTGTTCAAGGAACTAATATGTTCCTTCTGCATCAGAGACTGAAACACATCAAACTCAGGCTTAAAGAGTGGAACAAAAATGAGTTTGGTAATACCTTCGAAGCCAAAAAAGAAGTTGAACAGAAACTATAGAGTTCCTCATCATATATGGCTTTACCAAGGAAAGGAAAACACAATCGGACTCGCTTCAACAGGAATGGGAAGACAAATGCAAGCAAGAGGAAATCTTTTGGAGATAGAAATCGAGAGTGAAATGGATAAAGGATGGAGAAAGAAACACAAAGAAATAGAATCTGCTCTGGTACAACATTTCCAAAGCATAGCAGAGGATCCTCTTATAGACATATCACAATATATCAACAACTTCACAAAGCACATTCCTAAGCTTGTAACAAGAGAAGAAAATTACAATCTCAACAGGCCAGTGACTGAAGAGGAGGTTAGCAAAGTCATCAAAGAGATGCAAAATGGGAAAGCTCCAGGCTCATATGGGTTCAATGTGGACTTCTTGAAAGCATGCTGGGAAATAGTCAAACAAGATATCATTGTGTTTGGTGTACCACAGTGTACAAGGAGGCTGACTCGATTACTTAAGGATGGATAGCAACCTAGTATTGTCCTCCCATATATACCCAAAGGTACGTGGAGGCCCAATCCATATAAGTGTTATCTAATGCAAAACTGCACAGTGAGAGCATTCCCATATACTTTACGTACTGTAACACCGCCCTATATGCCCGAAGGTACGTGGGCGAGTTACGATATACTCATGTACGTGGAATGAGCTATCACACTCGGGATGTATTGCAAACAAGTTAGCAAAAACTGCTTTGTTTTACGACGTCAAAACACGTCTCTGGCCTAGAACCACTAAATGTTCTCGTTAATGACAATGCTCCATTAGGTAAATTGATGTTAATTTTAAGTTGATCTTGCTTAGGAATTTTCCTTTCAAGTTCACCACGTGATGTATTCTGAAATTCCTAGGAATGCAACTATCATGATAAGCATTCTTTCCATTCAATTTAATGATGAAAATCCTAACTACTTAGGGATAGAGAAATTAGATTTCTTTCGATCAAAGAGTAAAGAGCACAATCTAATGTAATTTCCCTACTCTATTCCTATGAGCACAAACAAACTTTTTCAATGCAACATGCATGTATTTCTTTTCGATTTCCATAATGTGAATATGAACAAAAGGAAATATGCACATACAATCAATCAATCTTTCATAAGAATGAAGAATTTTACAACACTTCTAATTCGAAGGAAGAGAAGACTTTACGACACTTTCTTTCGAATGAAGATTAATAAACTATATTCTAAATTGACTATCAATCGATAATGACAAATAAAACATTAAGAAACATTAATCAATTAAATCAAAGTTGTGCTAGACCAGGAGATAGAAACTTGTTCTCTGAGATCTCTTTAAGAGAAAAAAAGTGGGACTAAAACACTATGCAGAGACTCCATAGCCTTTCAGAACATTCTAAACGACATGAAGCTAGTGGATACGGAGACAAGAAATGGTACCTTCACCTAGAATAATAAGAGGGGAGGGGCTTCTCAAGTTGCCTCTAAACTAGATAGATTCATAATCTCTGAGGACCTCATCCTCACAGGCCTTGAATTGTCTGCTTTAATCCTCCCTTTTGGAGGCTCAGATCACTAGCCTGTCCAACTTGAAGCTTCTTTTACAGGCACTCCAAGAAACAGACCTTTTAGGTTTGAAAATATTTGGCTCGCCCACCCTAACTTCATCAACAATATTGGAAACTGGTGGGCAGAAGATATGCCTGTTCAGAGAACTAATATGTTCCTTCTGCATCAGAGACTGAAACACATCAAAATCAGGCTTAAAGAGTGGAACAAAAATGATTCTGGTAATATCTTCGAAGCCAAAAAAGAAGTTGAACAGAAACTATAGAGGTCCTCATCATATATGGCTTTACCAAGGAAAGGAAAACACAATCGGACTCACTTCAACATGAATGGGAAGACAAATGGAAGCAAGAGGAAATCTTTTGGAGATAGAAATCGAGAGTGCAATGGATAAAGGAAGGAGAAAGAAACACAAAGTTTTTTCACAAGTCAACCATGGAACACAGGTCTCATAACTGGATTTCAAAACTCAAATATACTCAAGGAAAATAGTTGAACACCCACAAAGAAATAGAATCTTCTCTGGTACAACATTTCCAAAGCATAGCACAGGATACTCTTATAGACATATCAGAATATATCAACAACTTCACAAAGCACATTCCTAAGCTTGTAACAAGAGAAGACAATTACAATCTCAACAGGCCAGTGACTGAAGAGGAGGTTAGAAAAGTCATCAAAGAGATGCAAAATGGGAAAGCTCCAGGCTCAGATGGGTTCAATGTGGACTTCTTGAAAGCATGCTGGGAAATAGTCAAACAAGATATCATTGATGTGGTGGAGGACTCGAGGAAAAACAAAATTGTTTTGAGGGTGCTTAATGCCTCTTTCATAACTTTGATTCCAAGGCAGGAAAAAGCTATGACACCAGATAGATTTAGACCCATAGCTTTATGCAATGTGGTGTGTTACACAGTAATTTGTCACTGTCTCCCTGTCAGTCACCCTACTGTGTCAAGAATTCACAATAATCAAGTTCATGCCTTCTGAACTGTCCCAAAACCCACTTTTCCAAAGTTTTTCTCATCAGCGCGTCTGTTTCTAAAATATCCGCGCTGACTGGCGGCTCGTAGTGTATTCAGTGCGCTGCCAGCGCGGAAGCACATCACTTTTCCATGCTGGTCGCATTTTATGAGCCAGCGCACCTCTCCTTTGTATTGGGTCGCGCTGACATGACTTTCCCAGTTATTGAGGCGCGACGTCAGCGCGTCAGTCGACTTATAATCTGCGTTGATCCTGTTTGGGCGAATTTGCTCCAACAGCCAGCCTTCCAGATAACTCCAGGTGTGCTTGTTGGCTTTGTGAGTATCGACTCCCTTCTATGGCATGTCTGTTCGACCCTTTGTAACCATTTCCCTCAAGGATAAGCTCATCCTTCCACCCTTTTAGGAGGCTCCTTCTCCTATATAAACTTCCACCATTACCATGAGCAGCTAGTTTTGGAATAGCTTGGATTGTATAGAGCTTATAGTGCTCAGATTGCTGCTACTATAGGTATTTGGTGTGCTAGGTGTGGAAGTGATTGATTGCTTAGGGAAGGTTGTTTTGTGTTGCTTGTGTGAGAGAGAGTTTCTTGTCTTGGGAGAATCATTTCCAAAGGTGAATGTTTGAGACACTTGCTGACTGGCCCCTCCTGAGAAGGTTACCGACGTCAGAACATTTGGTTGTACTCTTCTCTGTTTGATTAATAATAGATGACTGCTATTATTGTTCCATTCTCATTTGTCTATACAATGGTTAAATGTGAATTACATCTTTTCTGACTGATGTATAGTTGCTTTTACTAGATTTCACGCTTGCGTTTGTTTCCTCTTCGTGTGTGTAGGTATCTATTCACAGGGATCGCAGAAGATTGTGACCAGCCAA
Source organism: Pinus tabuliformis (assembly GCA_031772625.1). Lineage (NCBI taxonomy): Eukaryota > Viridiplantae > Streptophyta > Pinopsida > Pinales > Pinaceae > Pinus > Pinus tabuliformis. The sequence goes on from CM062813.1 coordinate 207,949,986, forward strand.
AGCGAAGGATCGAAGGCAGCATATCTTCGTCAAACAACAGCGCTGGAATCCAAGTAGGTGCTCTTTACCTCTTGTTTAATTGTAATTAGGAACATGCATAGCAGCATTGTTTGATTGTTGCTAGACCCCTGCTGGGTTAGTAGGGATCGCCTCTATCCGTAGAGGGGATTTACCTCTCCAACAATTTGGCGACTCCGCTGGGGATCAGCCTTTTTGTCTCTTGAGTCCACTTTTGTGTTTGAATTTGATTGTTCTCTCTTTTCGAGATTCTGGGATTGTTTCCCTGTTTATAAACTTTCTGGGTGCATCTGGGAAGTGTCCTAGTTGTTAGAAGGTTCTTACCTTTGGTTTGGGAAGTTTTTGCTTTGGCTTTACTGGCTTTTTACCCTCAGCGCGCTTTAATTCAAAACAGACGCGCTGACGTCGCGTCCCTCCTTCTGTGTTGTCTTTGTCATCGCGCCTGTACAATCAATAGTCGCGCTGACCTCGTTTTTAGAGACAGCGCGCTTTATCCGTGTGCTTCCGCGCTGACGTCGCACACTTGCTTCTTTGTCCTCCCTGTCATCACGCCTGTGTGATTAATAGTCGCGCTGACCTCGTTTTTCTGAGACAGCGCGCTTTACCCGTGTATTTCCACGCTGACGTCGCAAAGTTGCTACGGGACACCTCCTGTCAGCGCTGAGTTGCTGAAGGCCACCCGCGCTGATCCTGTAAAACCTGATTTTGTCCAGATTAGCCTCCTGAACTTGTTGCTTTAGCTTTCCCCTCTTCTCTCCACTTGATTTGTGACTTGTTTTTCATTATCTGAACTCTGAGATGCTTGCTTGCGAAGTCTTGTTCCACAGGGTTTCGTTTTGCTCATTTTTTCGATTTTGCAAATACCTTCCTCTTTGCTTTCGCTGCTTGGTTTGTGTTTCCGCCATCACTTTTACAGTTGCTGGATTGTGTTGAGTCTCTAATTGACTGGTTGTAACTCTCATCCTTCGGGTGTTTGCTTTTCTCCATTGATTTCGCACTCTAGCCCTAGGACATCTAGTGGCCGTGTGTGTGTCAAGCCTTCCGTCGGGATCTTGTTTTCTTGTTGAACCAGCCAACTTCAGATTTGTTGTTGCACTTGTTCAGTGATTGTTGAAGTGTCTTGGGTTGTGTTTCCGAGTGGTTTTCGCTTCCTACTTGCTTGCAATCCTTGCTTGTCTTGCCGAGCTTAGATCACATAGCTCGTGCGGAACTTAGTTTTCCTTTTGATTTGGAAGCCTTTGTTGGATGTTTTGGGAACTTTTTGTGCTTTCATTAAGTGATTTGCTTGGTGTTCCGGTTCCTCCAAATTCATTTAGATGCTTTGTGCCATTAAAAAAAAAATCAAACTAGTAGCTTTGCTTTTAAGAATTGAAAAGGAAAAGAACATTTCATTGATTTGCATTTTCAAAAGAAAAAGTTTCCTTTCCTCGCTTTTAGCTGCATTAGGTTGTTGGTTTGCTTGTATTCGTTTTGTTTGATCGAAAATTCTTTACCTTCTCATAGATAGAATTCATCGAACAAAATGAAATTCTTTGGCATGTAGTTTGCATCTAGGTAATTGTGAGAGAACATACGATAGTACCTGAAACCGAAACTTAACTTCAAGATCAACTATAAAATGAACCGAATGAATCTAAAAACGCATTGGAACTAAACGCAAACATCTAGAGGTCTAGGTTAGAGACGTGTTCCGGCGTCTTTAAACATAGTCACTGTTGTTTCACATTAGGTTGGGTGATTCCTCCTTCTGTGACCCGATAGTGGTCTAACACGGACTGTGCTCCCACGTACCGTCGCGTATATAGGGAGACGCCACTAGGCTTTTATCCTTTATCCATAGGAAGCCGAGTCTGCCGCCTTGTGAACCGTAACGCACCGAACACAACATTCGGGAAGATTGACTGCAGTACGGAAAGTCCTTGGCTCTCATACGATTGCTGAGGTGTATAAGCAGTTTTACGGGTTGCTTGGTAAACCTTATACCTAGAGTCTCCAGAGCAGTCACTTTTGATCCTTTTCGGACTCCCTAAATGAAAAGGTGCCTGTGAGCGTCTTGTCACTTCGTGCTCATTAAACATTCGAAGGAGACTGGAGTCATCTTTTCGTCCTTTTCTCGACTCTCGAAACATGAAAAGGTCAAGTTTGGTTCTTGTGTCTTAAAATTAATTCGGCCACGATAACATTACCTGATTAGATCTTGTGTGCGTTAGTTTTGAGTAGGGTCTTTATCGTTAGTTTGCTTTAGGTTTTCTAAGGGGTCTGGTCATCCTGGCTGACCCGTCAACTCCCGGTCTAAGTGATCAAGGTTCTCCATCTTCTGTTGCTCCAGAGGTACCAGTTGTAAGCGGTACTCTTCCCATTGTTCCGAGTATCCAGCCTATCAACGTACGTGCCCCAGGCGACGAAGATTACATAGAAGATTGGAATCCTATCTGGGAGCCCGATTATACCCCTCGTACCCCTCGTACTCCTCTCGGTATGTCGTCTCCAATGTCTACTTCCCCGATGGATGAGACAGCTTCCAGCACCGGTGAGACGCCCGTAGTGACGGACATTGAGACTCTGATCCCGGCTTCCTCTCCACTCCCTCCACGATATCAATCAATGAGGGATAGGATAGCCGCTAGAACTACTTCTACGACTATATGGGATCCTAGTCTTATTGCCTCCACCGGGCCCTTTGTTTCGCAACCCCTTAGTACACCCCTTACTTCAGGGCTTAACACGCCCGTTACCTCAGTTCCCACCAATCCAACCGTTTGTGTAGCACGCTCGACTCCGGTCGTCAGTGCTATACCAGCATCCTCATCTGTAAACCCTGAAGCTGGGCCCTTTCCTGGTGGCATTCCAGGAGCAGGGCCGTATGATGCCCACGGGCAGCCCATTGTGGACCCAGATTACGATGGTCCACTCTTTTATTATGATGCGAACGGCAAGTACCTAGAGAGCATTTCGGTCCTTCCTCATCGTCCTTTTGAAGAGAACTAGGAACCGTTGAACATGAGGTACGATCCCGCCACTCATGTTTTTTATGGGAACCAGGATCCTCCGTACAGCCTCAAGGACCACCCAATCAAGGCTAGCCGCCTTATGTGCAAACCCCTCAAGGGCAACCACTTTATGGCCCGCCTTACCCAGGACAATCTGGGGGCCCACAGGGACAACCCTACCAGGGACAACCCTCGGCCGTTGGAGGTATGTCGTATTCATATCAAGGTCAACCTACTGGATATCCAGGGCAACCTGGTACTCAGCAAGGTTACCCAACTGGACAACCAGGACAGCCTTACGTTCAGCAAGGCCAACCCGGTTTCCAGCAAGGGTACCCATCTGGACAAACTGGGTCAGTTTATAATCCTCAAAATCAACCAGTAGTCCAGCAGGGATATCCTATTGGGCAAGGGGGGCAACCCTACTTACAGTAGGGCCAACCTACTGCCCAGTCCGGTCATCTTTCTGGGCAAGGTGGGCAACCCTATGTTCAGCAGGGTCAACCCACTGCTCAATCCATGAATCCTTCTGGGCAAGGGGGGCAACCTGCTATACATCAAGGCCAGCCCTCTGCTCAGTCTGGTCACCCAGGGGGCAAACGGGCCAACCTTCTACGCAGCAAGGTCAACCCGCTGTCCGCCCTAATCGTCCATCTGGACAAGCTGGCCAACCTCGGCGTCAACCAGCTATCCAGCCAGCTCAGTCATCCGTTCCGCAAGGACAACCCTTGGTGGCACATGGACAACCTGGTACCCAGCAAGCCTATCCTGCTGGCCAACCAGGTCCATCTCAAATCCAACCAAGTCAACCTTCGGGACAGATGGTTCAACCCCAGCTGGTTCAAGGACATTACCCTGGGCCTCAAACTCAAGCGGGTTATCAACCTTCTTACCAAACGCAGCCTGCCTATCAGGCTCCGTATGGGGCCCAGCAACCATATGGCTACCAGCAACCCCAGGGGCAAAATCAGTTTGCTCCTTATCAAAATTATCAGCAACCACAGGTCACTCCTTACCAAAATTATCAATATGGTGCACCTGCGGGGCAAGCTGCTAATACATGGGGAGCTGGGGGGCAGACACAGGGACAGTTGTCCGCATATGGCCAGAATCCGTACGGATAGAACCCCTACGGACAAACTCCCTATGCGCCAGGCCCTTCAGGGCCAGGTCCATCGGGACAAAGTTCTTACGCGCCAGGCCCTTTTGGGCCAGGTCGGTCCGGAAAAAGTTCGTGGGGGCAACCGCAATCTGGGTGGAACCCTAATGTCGCCTCGAATCCACAGCCACAAATGTCCTTTAACCCGTAGCTACCATTCTTAGCAACGTTGGAACTGCCTGATGTGTCCAAGTTAACAAATGATCCTATTTTGCATAATCCGTATTGGCCACCGGTTCCAACCAAAATACCAGGTGACTGTCCAAAGTTTGATGGCGAAGCCGGTGAAGACCCCCAGGCCCATGTAATGACTTATCACCTTTGGTGTTCATCTAACTCATGGCTTGATGATTCTATCCGGCTTTGCCTCTTTCAGAGGACTCTCACTGGTTCAGCTGCTAAGTGGTACATCGAACTCAATCGTGGCATGTTTTCAGATTTCAACTCGTTGGCTATGGCCTTTTTGACTCATTTTCAGTTACCCATTCGGTACAAGACTGGGACCCATCTTCTCACATCTCTCAAACATGATATAGCCATGCACATCTCTGATCATATACATGAATGGAGAAGGCGTCGGCGCTTGATTAAATTTTGGATTCCTGATCAACTCCTGACCGACTGGTTCATGACTTCCTTTGTCCCTAAGATTGCAAAAGACATCGCAATGGGAGCGTGTGTAACTAAAGAGCAAGCGATCGCGCGAGCTCAGTACCTCGACTTAGTGTACTCTCAGTCTGGGTGGAACCCTAATGTCGCCTCGAATCCACAGCCACAAATGTCCTTTAACCCGTAGCTACCATTCTTAGCAACGTTGGAACTGCCTGATGTGTCCAAGTTAACAAATGATCCTATTTTGCATAATCCGTATTGGCCACCGGTTCCAACCAAAATACCAGGTGACTGTCCAAAGTTTGATGGCGAAGCCGGTGAAGACCCCCAGGCCCATGTAATGACTTATCACCTTTGGTGTTCATCTAACTCATGGCTTGATGATTCTATCCGGCTTTGCCTCTTTCAGAGGACTCTCACTGGTTCAGCTGCTAAGTGGTACATCGAACTCAATCGTGGCATGTTTTCAGATTTCAACTCGTTGGCTATGGCCTTTTTGACTCATTTTCAGTTACCCATTCGGTACAAGACTGGGACCCATCTTCTCACATCTCTCAAACATGATATAGGCATGCACATCTCTGATCATATACATGAATGGAGAAGGCGTCGGCGCTTGATTAAATTTTGGATTCCTGATCAACTCCTGACCGACTGGTTCATGACTTCCTTTGTCCCTAAGATTGCAAAAGACATCGCAATGGGAGCGTGTGTAACTAAAGAGCAAGCGATCGCGCGAGCTCAGTACCTCGACTTAGTGTACTCTCAGTCGGGTACTTTGTATGAGTATTTTCCAGATGCCCCGAGGCCTGGACAGCCCAAGGCTCCACCAAAGCCTTCTGTTGATGGAGTCATTGGTTCTGTAAATTCGTCATCTAAGAAATCGGCCGCGAACCCTGGGAAGCAGAAACAAAACGCCTCTAACGAAAATGCTCCTCAGGGCCAATCAAGTTCTGGGACTACCTCCGAGGTAAACGCCGTCCAATCCACCGCGGCGGATAAATCCTCGAAAGGAAAAAAGAAAGGGAAGGCTAAAGATAAATCTGGACAGCCCAAGCAGAACCCTCCTAAACCTCCCTCCGAGGAAGGAGCTAAACGGAAGCCTAAGTATCCTTGTCTCATCTGTGAGGAGGATCACTACACCAAGGATTGCCCGAGGCGGTCCGAGATTAGTCGACTTTTGAAAGGTGCTCCGGGGCCTCCTACTGTGCTTAAAGAGCCTTTCCCTTCCCAGCAGACGCATCAAGTGGCAGATCCCTCTCAATCCTCTTCCTCGTTCGGTTCTCAAGTGTTCATGGCTGGAACGATCCCCATCCATGTTTCAACTCGAGCGAAAGATTATCCATCTCCAACTGGGAAAGAACCGGAGGTTCCCTCCAATGCTCCTCCGTCTAGTTCTAGTCCCCTTCACATCGAACGGCCCAACACTGAGACGATCCCCCGACCCCCTCCCAAAGGTGTACTCAGGAAGTCATCTTATAACCCCAATGCTCGTGCTGCCCAGAACTATAGCATTGTCGAGGACTTAGCCCAGGCTTCGTCTGCTATGTCCGCGTTAGAAGTCCTCCAGAGCTGCCCCTCCCAGAGGAAGTCCCTGCTATCAGCGATTGGTGGCATAGACCGGGCAGATTCGGATTTAATTTCTTTTGATCTCGAGGGTTTCACACAGAGACTGCCTCATCATGTGGCCTTCCTTATACAGGTTCTCATCAACGGCAAAACGATCCATCGTACAGTCATTGATGAACGTGCCTCAACCTGCATCATGTCAGTGGCTTGCTGGAAGGCTATTGGTTCTCCTGCTCTGAGCCAGTCTCCTATGACCCTGGAGGCTTTCGATGGAAGAGAATCTCGTCCATATGGTATCCTCCCACGATTGCCTATCTCTTTAGAAGGGAAAACCGTAGAGGTAGAGGTTGAAGTTGTTGACGCGAATCTCACTTACAACCTCCTCCTTGGACGAAGCTAGACATACGCCATGCAATCCATGGCTTCCTCCTTGTTCCGTGTCGTTCGCTTCCCCCATCAAGGAAGGATCGTCACGGTGGACCAGCTGTCCTTTTTTGCTTCCTCTTCTGAAGGGAATGTGCCATTCGTAGAGCATACCTCCAAGTCGTTAGTGAGTGTGGGTGCTGGATTATTCAAAGATCCCTCCTTGATGGGAGTCTTTCCCCTCCCTCCTCCGAATCTCGCCCCTGTTAACATGATTTCAGTGCATTCTGATCCATGGGTTCTTCCTCCCTTGAATCAGGAAGACTCTTGGGGTGAGATGATGTCGTTGAGTCCTGCCGAGCTCAACTACATCGAGATTGTTGCTACATCGGCTCCCCCTCCTGAACCTGCTTTTTCAAGCAGCGTTCCCGATTCATATGATCACTTCCCTTGGTTGGGAGATGAGGCCACTTCGGATCCCTTGAAGGAATCATTCCCCTCCGATGAGGCCATCATTGAGACTATGTCTCTCGAGGAGCTCCCTTGGTCAGATCACCACCATCGCTCTTCGTTCCTCCCTCCACATTCGGAAATGGTCGCATGTCTCGAGTGGTTTTCTTCATGTGTCCCATCTCCGCCTCTCCAAATGCCTGTTCAGCTATATCAAGTGTCTTCGGAAGGCAATATGGGTAACATCACGCAGACCCAGGCCATCGAAATCTCTGTCAAACCGGGGATTGTCGAGAATATTTTCATTGGAGTCACATGCACTCCTGAGGAAGTTCAACTGTATACCGCTTTATTTCGTGAATTCCGCGATGTCTTCGCATGGTCTTACGAGGAAATGCCCGGCATCGACCCTAGTATTGTGGTGCACGAAATCCCTACTTATCCATGCGCTAAGCCTGTTCGTCAGCGTTTACGTCCAGTGCACCCTCGAAAGGCTGCAGCCATCAAGGCCGAAGTTGAAAAGCTCCTTCGAGCTGGTTTCATCTATGCCATTCCCCTCACGGAATGGGTATCCAACATAGTCCCTGTGAATAAAAAGCAGGGTACTATCCGGGTCTGTGTTGACTACCGTGATATCAATCGCGCCTGTCCAAAAGATAACTTTCCTACGCCTTTTATTGATCAGCTTATTGATGACTGCGCAGGAAGCGAGATTTATTCGTTTATGGACGGCTTCTTTGGTTACAACCAGATCAACATAGCCCCCGCAGACCAGCATAAGACAACTTTCATTTGTCCTTGGGGCACCTTCGCCTATAAGAAGCTACCTTTCGGTCTCAAAAATGTCGGTGCCACTTTCCAGCGTGTGATGTTGTATGCTTTTCATGATATCCGACACATCGTACAGCCTTACCTGGATGACCTCCCAGCTCATTCAGCTAAACGTCAAGACCATCCATCTCATTTACGCGAAATCTTTCTCCGCTGTCGACACTACCGTATTCGACTCAATCCGCATAAGTGTGTCTTCTGCGTAGAATCTGTCCGACTACTCGGGTTCATCGTCTCCCGGGAAGGCATCCGCCTAGATCCCCTCAAGTTAGAGGCCATTTTGAATCTTTCTCCCCCTGCCTCTTTGCAGCAATTGCAGAGCTTGCAGGGTAAAGCTAATTTTCTAAGATGATTTATTCCGAATTATGCCGAGGTGGCTAAGGGTTTCACACGGTTGTTAAAGCGAGACACGCCCTTTCGCTGGGACGCTATCGCCCAGGAATCTTTCGAGCGTCTTAAAGACCTTCTTGTCTTAGCTCTGCTCTTAAGACCTACGAATTACCACCGTGACTACACTCTCTATCTTGCTGCCGCTGATACCACCATCGGCATGGTTCTAGTGCAGGATGATGATGTCGACACCGAGCACGTTATCTACTATCTTAGCCGCAACCTTCTGGATACGGAAACTCGCTACGCCTATGTCGAGAAGTTGGCATTGGCAGCTGTTTGCGTCGTCCAACGATTCCGTCATTATATCCTGTTGCGCACAACGACCGTGATCTATGATTGCAACCCCATGACCTACATCTTATCGCGTCAGCTGCTAGGGGGAAAATACTCGAAGTGGATTGTAATCCTCCAAGAGTTCGACTTGGAATTCAGTGCAGCCAAGTCTAAGAAATCTCTGGTCTTTGCTGAACTGCTCTGTTCCTTACCATCCCATTCTGCACCATCTCGCTCAGAGGAGCATATCCCGGATGAGACATTGTTTCTCATCAGCACCCTCGACCCGTGGTACGGGGACATTATCGTATATTTACAGACGTCTTCCTTCCGTCCGAATGTATCGAAAGATGCTCGACGGCGAATTCGTCACCAAGCCCAACCCTATCGCATTTTGGGCGATACCCTGTACCGCCTCGGCGTTGATTCTGTTCTCCGCCGTTGCTTGAATCTCGAGGAGGCTGAGCGGGTGATGAATGACTGCCACTCTGGCGCTTGTGGCAGCCATATGTCCAGATATGCTACCGCCCAGAAGATCCTCCGTGCTGGTTATTTCTGGCCTTCCATCTTCAAGAATTGCATCCTTGTTGTACGAGCATGTCACGAATGCCAGGTTTACCACCGGAAGATGCGTGCACCTGTTGCACCACTGCACCCTGTTGTCACCGTAGGTCCATTTGCCAAATGGGGCATCGATTACACGTCCTGCAACCCTCGTTCGGCCGGGGGGCATGGGTACATCATCGTTGCTGTGGATTATTTCACCAAGTGGGCCGAAGCGATGCCTACATTAAACGAAGACGGTTACACAGTGACACAGTTTTTATTCAATCATGTCATTACTCGTTTCGGAGTCCCTCAGGCTATTGTCACGTATCACGGAAAGCATTTCCGTAATCACATGATGACGGAACTAACGACCCAACTAGGCTTGCATCAGGATAGTTCGACACCGTACTATCCACAATCTAATGGTCAAGTCGAGGCCGTGAACAAAGTTTTGATCACTATGCTTCAACGCACCGTCAATACGCACAAGTCTAATTGGCATCTGATGCTGTTCCCAGCCTTGTAGGCCTACCAGACTTCCGTGAAGGACGCCACCGGTTTCACTCCATTTCAATTGGTTTATGGACTGGAGGCTACCCTTCCTATCGAATGCAAGATTCCTTCGTTGAAATTAGCTGTCGAGTTGCTTCCCAACACCACTCCAGTGGAGGAACGACTTCTGTACCTAGAATGGTTAGACGAGACTCGTCGTTTAGCTTCTTTGGCTATCGAAGCGCAAAAGAAGAGAGTCAAAGCTCACTTTGACCAGAACATTCATCCTCGTTCCTTCGTTGAGGGAGATCTAGTACTGCTCTACGATCAAGCTAAAGACAAGCTGGGGGCAGGAAAACTCGAGTCCATGTGGCTAGGTCCCTATATCGTGGAAAGAGTTTTACAAAAGGGCGCATATGAGTTGATTGATTACGAAGGAAATCCTCTTGAAAAGCCCCGCAACGGGATGTATCTGAAGAAATATTATGCATGACTTCATGCACTCACTTTGTACATACGCGTGTTTAGTGTGTTTTGTGTGCATGATTTCATGTTCTGCTTTGGTGTAAAAGCGTGTTTGCATCTTATTGTGTTTTCTTCTTCTCATGCAGATGTCTAGTGCACCTTATGTCGGTTTCGCTGATGGCGCCTGCCGTAGTACCTGTAATTTGTCTTCTGCGGCATGGGTGATCTATGATCCTCACGGAGAGTTGCTAGATCTTCAAGGAGTCTGTCTCGGTCGTACCACCAATAATGTTGCTGAATACAATGCCGTAATCGAGCTACTAGCCGAAGCAGTTGATCTCCGCATTCGAGCAATGATGGTAAGCCTGGACTCCCAACTGGTCGTTCATCAACTTAGCGGGCGATATTCCGTCAGAGACCGACGTATCCTAAGGTTGTATCTACGTGTCAGATTGTTAGAAAGGAATTTTGACTATATCACATATCAACATATTCCGAGACGATTAAACACGTTGACTGATGCATTGGAAAATCATGTGTTAGACAGACATTTGCGAAATAGATAACATCATACAAGAAGACATAGAAAGCATAATAGAGTAAAGCATATGTAAATATTTTCTCAAGCATAGTTTGCATGCGTGCTGTGTGTGCTTTTAAGCTTGCATTAAAAACATTAAAATATATGGGTCATGTGTTTTGCAAATCCATACATAAGATCACATTTGTACTAAACATTTGCATAACAAAGCATCATCATATGTAGCAAGATCCATCCAAAAATCGGTATGTATATATATATATATATATATATATCGTGTGGCGCACTTAGGCACTCAAAAATAAGTGTATATGTCAAAAATAAGAGTCACTGTTCTCCATACATTCGAGACATATGTCTCTCAAAACATCAAAAAAGAAACCTAGGCGACTACTGTGCTGGGTTGTGCTCTCTGTAGCACACAGCCGCTCGTACCACCCGCCTCAACAGGCGGTGCACCCTAGGTGCCACCTCCACTGTATGGATCTGGTGCTCTATGGGAACCTCCTCGACTCCCTGATAGTCTGGCACGCCCTCCAGCAACCCCTCAAGGTTGCGAGCTATGGTCTCTGAAGTATCAACTCCTGGAGGGACCAAGGCAAGGACATTGGCTCCTTGCCCCTCTCTCCGTGCCTCTGGGGCTAAGCCAATGGGTCTAACAGGTCCCACATCTGCACACAACGACATCTGTCAAGACATATGCATTAAAATCAAAAAAAATATATATTAAAAAATTCAGAAAAAATCAAGTGTCATACCTCCATCATCCCAGTGATCTCCCGCGGGCAGTGGCATGTCGGGATCGTTGCGGAAATCCATACCTGCGTACGGCCAATCCTCAACGAAAACGATCTGCTGCTCCAGCCACTCTCGGAAGACCACTCCCCAAGTAGCTGGCCAGCCACCACCCCCGCGTGGCATGATGCAAGCCCATCGAGTGGCCCTCGTCTCCCGCGGACTTCTAGGAGGATCCACGGCTATAGTCTGCAGCCGCATGACCGGTACCCGCTCCAGAATGAGTGGGAGTAAGAGCGACCCATAGCCAAACTGTTTCGACTCTCTGCGTCGACAGTTGTTGAGTTGCCTCTTCATGCTGTTGGTCACTGCAGTGGCCCAATCAAACACTGTAGGTTGTAGACAATCAAGAGCTAGTAGTAGGTGGGTCTTCGAGGCCTCGTGGTTGGCCAAGCATCCCGCTGCCCGGGTCACCATAAAAAGGATGGTGCGGAGGACTATATCTCTCACCGTGGGAATTGACACCTTCCCACTCCGCGTTTTCTCCGCCTCTGGACATACTCAAGCCATGAGTTGGTCGAGAGTCTCGTCGCTGGGCCGCTGCCCCTCCAGAATGGGCCTCGCACCCCGGCGCGATAATCCAGTCAAGAAATATATGTCCATATGGTCGAACTCAATGTCTTTACCGCGGATGGTAAATTTGCCGTCTATTGGGTTCCATGACCGGATCAGGAACTCAAGTAAGTCATGATGAGCTCTCAAGCGTGGAGTCAGGAAGAATTTTAGGAATCCGCACGCCCACATGGCATCTCGGCAATCCGCAATTGCAAAAGCGGCTACGTCCTCAACATCGTGAGCCCTCTCTTGCCACTGGAAGGCCATTGCGTCCTGCATGAACATTAAAAGCAATTAGAATGCTGGCTAATAAAAATTCCACGTTCAAATTATAAAAATTAAAATTTGACTGCGCCATCACGGCTGTTTTTAAAACAGCCGCGCTGACAATGGCGGACCTTTTGTATTTTCTCCAGGTCAGCGCGGAAGAACACGGGTTTTCCGCGCTGACCCAGAATTTGGTACGTGTAATTTTCACCGGTCAGCGTGGACCCGAGCGGGAAACCCGCGCTGACCGAGAGCGCACCAATGGCTCAAAAAATCGCCCGATTGGGCCAATCCCACCGTCAAAATACTTACAAAAAGACTCAAAAAAGGGCGCATGGCAAGAGGAACCTACCTGGAGCAAGCCGTTCGTCGAATGGTGTCCGCACGAGGAAGAATTGGCTCCGTCAACTTCACAGCTTCATAACGTTCTCAAAGGCTCAATTGGTAACAATGGTGAAAATGACTATTTACCTTTCTATTTATAGTAAAAATGGCTCAATCGACTATAATTTTTTACGAATATGGGTTTTTTGTCATGCTTTTACCATGGATTTAACACTTCTGTCAATGTCTTATACATGTTTCCATATGTTTTTAACATGTCGAACGGATTTATGCGGGTATTTTTATTGTGCAGGTCCTCGGAAACGGTGAAGATCATAATGATCCTGAAATCACTTGGTCCTGAAAATGTCATCTTTGAGCTCTTTTCCGACATAAAACAAGAAAAGATGGTCGAGCTTCCTTTCAGCTCGTTAAAGGGAACGAGAGGCGGTCGTCTTAAGCTCTTTTTCCGACTGTATAACTCAAAAAGACTGTCGGGTGTTTGTCGTTTCACACTCGTTATCGGCTTTAAAACGACGTGTTTCCGACCACTTTTTTACTTTTTCAGGTCGAAAGCACTATTTACGAAAAGTACTCCTCGATCGTAATGGTCGGGCGGTTCTTTCGGGCATTGTTTTATACTTTTTCGGGCTCGAGAGACACAACTGTACGAAAAAGGACCCCCCTGGAGTCTCCTTTTCCGCTGTCTTTTCAAACTCTCTAAACAAGAAAAGACGCCGAGTTTTTCCTTTGTCAGGCTCGTTAAACACTTGATGACATCGGGCATTGTTGAAATGACACTCTTCAAGCATATGCTATCCCCGTCAAGCTTGTCATCCAAAAATAACCGGGGTACCTGCCAGAAATGGTGGGGAAAATGGAACTGCAATCGTTGCGTCGGCAGTATGTCGCTCTTGAACATGGCACTCTTCTGCTTCGTGTCTGGGTGGGCCCATCTCATCTTGTTTTTCACTGGCCTCCGTGGGTTTGGGTTATCCTATTTGACCTCTCATCTGCTCATTGCCATCATCACCATACCCTTTGCTCATTCGATGTCAAATACTGCCAAATCCGTTATGGTGCCGCCGATATGTTCAAGAGAAGTTGACCTCTGCAATAGTACAACCTCATCTGCTGTCTCACACAAATCATTTTGACCTTTGTCTCATGTCGATGATGTGGGAATCATTATGGCCCACCTTCGATCAAGGTCACTTCCTGTCGACTTCAGCTCATTATCCAGGAAGGTGACTTAGAGACTCCCTTCAGGTGCCTTAGAGCCTGCATGCCCTAATGGCAGGTTCTTCATGTTCGACGCGAGGTTTACATCATTGACCTCCGATCGAATGATTCCGTGGGTGTTCGACACCAGCTCATTGATTCACATGCCGCGGATTGTACCTATAGTACCTTGAGGGCCATTGTCATTATTGGTGGTACCTCTCGCGTCTGTTAACAGTTTTCATCATTGACTGGTAATCAGACGATGTTCATGCGTGTTCGACTTCAACTCATGTATTCACATGCTTGAACTTGTACTTTGTTCGGATCGGGACGGAGCGCAAGACCCTGGATCCCTGTCTGTTATGGTCCAGGTTGCGATTTTGTGGATGATCATTACATGACTCATTGATGGATGGCTGCGCCCATACCTGAGTCTTGATGGATGGCTGCGACCATACCTTATCATTTATTTTGGTCTCTCTAGCTGGGTGGCTGCGTCCATTCCACAGACCTTTCCGCATGTCTTTTAGATGGCTGCGCCCATTCCTAGACTGCATGTACTTGATTATCAGAGATATTCGGTCCTTCCTGGTGGTGTTCCAGTTCGGCAAAGTGTTGTAAAGCATTTCACCCCTCCCGCTCTCTCGGTCTTCATGCTTTAGGGGGCATCTGTTACACAGTAATTTGTCACTGTCTCCCTGTCAGTCACCCTACTGTGTCAAGAATTCACAATAATCAAGTTCATGCCTTCTGAACTGGCCCAAAACCCACTTTTCCAAAGTTTTTCTCATCAGCGCGTCTGTTTCTAAAATATCCGCGCTGACTGGCGGCTCATAGTGTATTCAGTGCGCTGCCAGCGCGGAAGCACATCAATTTTCCGCGCTGGTCGCATTTTATGAGCCAGCGCACCTCTCCTTTGTATTGGGTCGCGCTGACATGACTTTCCCAGTTATTGAGGCGCGACGTCAGCGCGTCAGTCGACTTATAATCCGCGTTGATCTTGTTTGGGCGAATTTGTTCCAACAGCCAGCCTTCCAGATAACTCCAGGTGTGGTTGTTGGCTTTGTGAGTATCGACTCCCTTCTATGGCATGTCTGTTCGACCCTTTGTAACCATTTCCCTCAAGGTTAAGCTCATCTTTCCACCCTTTTAGGAGGCTCCTTCTCCTATATAAACTTCCACCATTACCATGAGCAGCTAGTTTTGGAATAGCTTGGATTGTATAGAGCTTATAGTGCTCAGATTGCTGCTACTATAGGTATTTGGTGTGCTAGGTGTGGAAGTGATTGATTGCTTAGGGAAGGTTGTTTTGTGTTGCTTGTGTGAGAGAGAGTTTCTTGTCTTGGGAGAATCATTTCCAAAGGTGAATGTTTGAGACACTTGCTGACTGGCCCCTCCTGAGAAGGTTACCGACGTCAGAACATTTGGTTGTACTCTTCTCTGTTTGATTAATAATAGATGACTGCTATTATTGTTCCATTCTCATTTGTCTATACAATGGTTAAATGTGAATTACATCTTTTCTAACTGATGTATAGTTGCTTTTACTAGATTTCACGCTTGCGTTTGTTTCCTCTTCGTGTGCAGGTATCTATTCGTGGGGATTGCGGAAGATTGTGACCAGCCAAAGCGAAGGAGCGAAGGCAGCATATCTTCGTCAAACAACAGCGCTGGAATCCAAGTAGGTGCTCTTTACCTCTTGTTTAATTGTAATTAGGAACATGCATAGCAGCATTGTTTGATTGTTGCTAGACCCCTGCTGGGCTAGTAGGGATCGCCTCTATCCGTAGAGGGGATTTACCTCTCCAACATGGTGTACAAAATTATATCCAAAGTAATTGCAAACATGCTCAAGCCCCTTCTTCCAACTCTTGTGTCTAAGGAGCAAAATGGATATGTGGAAGGAAGGCAAATTATAAATAACATCATTAAAGCTCACGAGGTGGTTCATTCTCTCAAGAGAAATAAGCAAGCAAGTATGATCATACAACTTGACCTAGAGAAATCGTATGATAAGCTAAGCTGGGCATACATCAGGGAAGTACTAAAAGCTTATGGCTTTGACCATAACAGGATAAGATGGGTAATAACCCTTGTCACCACAGCTAGTTTTTCAATCCTGCTTAATGGCTCACCATCTAGAACCTTTAGGTCTTTGAGAGGCCTTAGACAAGGAGATCCGCTCTCCCCCTTCCTCTTTATCTCATGATGGAAGGTTTAGGCAATGCGATCAAATCAACCAAAGAAGAAGGAAAAATCCAGGGCCTCAAACTCACCCTGAATGGGGATGCCTTGACTCATCAACAATTTGTTGATGACACTATGCTGCAGGGTACACCCACAGTCAAGGAAGCTAAAGCTTTCAAGCAAATCCTGAACGAATTTGTTATGGTTGCTGGTACAGAGGTAAGCCTTTCCAAATCAAAGATTTTCTTTTTTAATACTGACATTGCTATTCAGAGAAACCTCACCATAATTCTTGGCTTTCAAAGAGAACAGCTACCTGCCAAATATCTGGGAATACCTCTAATGGACAAACCTCTGAACAAGGCAGTTTGGGATCCAATCACTAATAAACTCTAGGAAAAAGTCCGGAAATGGACAAGCAGGTCTTTGAATTTAGCAGGACAGCTAGTGCTAACAAAAGTTGTCCTACAAACTGTTCCCATCTTCGTGTTTTCAGCCCTTCCTACTCCTAAAGGAGTTGTGCAACACATTAGAAATATCCAAAGAGACTTTCTTTGGGGCAAAGGGGAAGAGAAAAAAAAGGGGCTTTGGTAGCATGGGATAAGATCTGTAAACCTAAGACACATGGAGGTTTTGGACTTCATGACCCTGAAACCCTAAGCAAAGTTTTTGGGGAAAAACTATGGTGGAGATGGCTAAAGTAATCGGTAGCCCAATGGGCCAAGGTCTGGAAACAAAAGTATGCAAATAATTGGCAATAAAGGGATCACATTCGAATTTCCAGGCTCATCAAAGGCTCCCACATTTCGAACAAAGCATGGGAGAATAGAGCCATTGTTCAGAAACACAGTTTCTGGGAGATCAGAGATGGAAACCTAGCTTGGTTTTGGGAGGACAACTGGCAACAGGAACCTAACCTGTTAAGAGAAGAACTAGCCAATCTCAAGAATGACATTGAAAACAAAGGTTTACTCAGGGTAAATGACTTCTAGGATCAGGCTAGGAACAAGGGAAAATGGAGACTATGGAAGGACTTGGTATATAGTGAAGAAATGTTATGAAACCAGCTCACAAAAAGATGGAAAAGATAGATCAACACCTTAGAATTCAGCCTCTTCGAGGGGGCCACCTCCTTTACATTAAACAAATGAACAATTCTTCGATGATACAAATGACAAAACCTCCTTTCTATATATAGGAGTCTAAGGGGTCAAAATATAAACAATCTGACCTAACAATAATAATATAAAGGAACAAAAATAACAATAGAGGGATTCTATGGGGCACAGTAATAACAATATGGGGACAATAGGGGCACAACAATAATAATAAGGGATACAACTACAGTAGTAATGGCGGAATCACTAGTATTATAGGTACCTAACATGCCCTCTCCTTCAAAAAAGTGTTTTCCTCAATGCTTGAGTAGTTCTGGATGATTCTGTATAAAATTCTCATCCTCCCATGTGGAATCTTTAGCAGATAAGTTATTCCACTTGATGAGATACTCCGAAATTGATCAATTTCATAGCTGTCGAGTTCTTGTTTCTGTGACTACTTCTGGTTCCAATATAATTTCTCCTTCCTTGTCAAGTTCTGGCAATATTGTTTGAACTGGGAGCTTGTCACCTATAACCTTCTTTAAACAGGAAACATGGAAAACTAGGTGCACTCAAGAAGCTGCAGGAAGCTCCAATTTGTATGCCATAGTACCAATCTTTTGCAACACCTTGTACGGACCATAATACTTTGGTGATAATTTATTATCTTTCTTAGCTTGCTTGAGGGACATTTATTTATATGGTTGTAGCCATAGGAATACCCAGTCACCTACATCAAAACTTCTTTTGCTGCAATGTTGATATGCCTGTTGTTTCATTCTATTCCGCACCAACACGAGGTTATCCTTTAAGAGTTGGAGAACTTGTTGTTGATGCTCGATGTGATGTTCCACTGATTGAACCTTAGAATTTTCTCTTAAATATGATGTGATGGATGGTGGCTGATATCCATAAAGTTCCATAAATGGGGTCATTTTTGTTGTAGTATGGAAGGAAGTGTTATACCACCATTCAGCCAGAGGCAACCATTTGACCCATTGTGTCTGTTTATCAGATACAAAGCAACGAAGATATCCTTCCAAACATTTTTTTACTATCTCAGTTTGCCCATCAGATTGAGGATGATAAGATGAGCTATGAGCTAAGTTAGTACCAAGACAAGAAAATAATTCGGTCCAAAAATTTCCAGTGAAAATGGGATCTCTGTCACTTACAATAATATTTGGGTTTCCATGTATCTTTTGAATTGTTTCCATAAATGCAGTAGAAACTGTACTGGATTTAAATGGATGTGATAATGCACAAAAATGTGCATACTTGGTAAGTCTGTCAACTACCACCATGATGAAACTCTTTCCCTCAGACTTGGGTAAACCTGTGATAAAATCCATTGAAACCTCCTCCCAACGTTGGCTTGGAATGGATAAAGGTTGTAATAGACCTAGGGTCTTAATTGTTTCAACTTTATTTTGTTGGAAAACCAAACATTTCGCCACAAACTTTTGAATGTCCAATTTAACGCCATCCCAAAGAAATTCCTTCTTAACCTTGTGGTAAGTTTTAAAAATCCTGAGTGCCCTCCTAAGGGAGAAGTGTGCAATTCCATAAGAATATTTTGTTTGAGTTGGGAATTCTTATAGAGGTATAAGCGATCTTTGTACCATAACGAATCATTTTTCCAACTAAATGTATCAGATGTACTGGAATCTTGTTGTAACTTCTGAATAAGTTCCCACACATCTTCATCATTCTTCCATTCCTCCCTTGCTTCATTTATCCAATCTGGTTGGATAATAGAAATGGCACACAACAATGCTTTCACATCCTCATCCTTTCTTGATAGTGCATTTGCCACAACATTTTGCTTCCCTTTTTTGTATATGATTTCAAAGTCATAACCCAACATCTTTGTGACCCATTTTTGTTGCTCTTCAGACGATAATCTTTGTTCTAAAAAGTATTTAAGGCTATCATGATCCGTTTTTACCTTGAAGTGTCTTCCCATTAGGTAGGGTCGTCATTTCTTAAGTGCATGTAGTATTGCCAACATTTCCTTCTCATAAATAGCTTTGTGTAAATACTTTCCCTTGATTGGACGACTTTCGAAAGTAATGGGTCTTTTGTCTTGCATTAAAACCACACCAATTCCATTTCCTGAGCATCACATTCCATAATAAAGGCTTTTGTGAAGTCCGGTGTAGCTAATACCGGTGCTTGGCACATTGCCTCTTTAAGATGTTTGAAGGCCTTTGTTGCTTCTAGAGTCCATGAAAATGCATCTTTCTTCAATAATGTTGTTAGAGGTGCTACTATTCTCCCATAATTCCTAACAAACTTGTGATAATACCCTATCAACCCGAGAAATCCTCGCAAATACTTTATGGATGTGGGGATTTTCCATTCCTTAATGGCTTTAATTTTGCTATGGTCTACCTTAACTCCTTCATGAGATACAATATGACCGAGATATTCCACCTCTTGCACTCCAAAGAAACATTTGGATTTTTTTGCATATAATTGTTTCTCCTCCAATACTTGTAGAACCCTGTCAACATGTTCAAAATGATCCTTCCAATACTTGTTGTAGATTAGTATATCATCAAAAAATACTAACACAAATTTTCTAAGGAAGGGTTTGAAAATGGAATTCATCAAACCTTGAAACGTAGAAGGTGCATTGGTAAGGCCAAAAGGCATGACCAAAAATTCATAATGAACCTCATGAGTTCTAAATGTTGTTTTTAGAATGTCTTTAGTCTTCATTCTTATTTGATGATATCCTAAACAAAGATCCAACTTGGTGAAGTAAATTGATCCATGAAATTCATCCAATAATTCATCAATGACAGGAATGGGAAACTTATCTTTAATAGTGAACTTGTTGAGCTCCCTATAATCCGGACACATGCGCCATGATCCATCCTTCTTGTGTACCAATACAAATGGAGCAGAGAAATAACTTTGACTAGGTTGAATTATACCAGCCTCTAGAATTTCTGCAACCATACGTTCAATTTCACTCTTTTGGGCATAGGGATATCTGTACGGCCTGACTTTTGGAGGAACACTTTCTGGAATCAAATGAATAGCATGATCATGATCACGAATAGGTGGGAGACCTTTGGGAGTCTCAAATACCTTGGAATGAGTGTCCAAGACTTTTTGGAGATCTGGAGAAACAGATGATTTTGATGTGGAAACATCTAGCGAACATAATTATGCAATTACACCTCAATTTTCCTTTTTTAGAAGCTTTGTTATACCATTAGAGCTGATTATCTTTCTTGGTTTCCCTACAATACCCCTTAATTCAACTTCCTTTCCTTCCGCAGAAAATTTCATGAAAAGTTCTTGAAAATTAAAAGCTATTGTACCCAAGGATTGTAGCCATTGGACTCCTAGTGCAACATTAGCACCTCCCATTGGAATGGAAAGCATTGGGCTATTAAATACATATTCTCCCATGGATAGCTTGATATTATGGCACTTTCCAGAGAAATTTATGGTTCCTCCACTTGCAACCATCACTTGACACTATGGTACTAGATATAGGAAGCAATTCAATTCTTTTTCTATCTTACAATGAATAAAATTGTAGGTACTTCCTGAATCAATCAACACTATTACCTTTTTCTTCTTGATATGTCCTTCTCTCTTGATAGTTTGGGGAGTGGTAATTCCAGCCAATGCATTACAAGATATGGTTAGATTCATTACTTCTTTATCTAGGGTTTGTTCCTGGAGTATATCCTCTTCTTTTGACATTTCTTGTTCCTTTTTTTCCTCCTCTTCACAATCTATGTATAATAATTTCTTCTTAGCACACTTATGACCTTTAGTGCATTTTCTATCACAACTGTAACAAAGCCCTTTTTCTCTTTTTTCTTCCAATTTTTGTGGTGTCAACCTTATAGGTTGTGGAAGGCTAGGGGTAAAAACACTTCCATATTTATAGTTGTGAGTGGTAGGCTTCCTGATTGCCATAATTTTGCTTTCCATTTTTCTTGCTAACCTGAATGCCTTCTCCAATGAATCAGGTTCCCAAATGCAAACCTCATGTTGGCTATTATCCTTTAAAGTCCCTATCAACACATCAATCCTATGCTCCTCTGGAATATATTTTACCCTTATGTTAAATTTTTGGAAGTCCTTAATGTGCTCCATCATTGAACCCTTTTGTTTGAGACTTATCAATTGGCTAAAAAGGTGTTGCTTTTTGTATCCTCATAATGTGCTGTCATTTCTTCCATAAAAATTGCCCAAGTGACAATTTTCTTACAAGAGAAAAGCCATTGATACCATACAAACTGATTTGGTTCCAAATATAAAGTTGCAATACATACCTTTTGTGTGTTTTGCACATTATGGAGATCGAAAAATTTCTCCATTTGTAGTATCCATGTTGCGGGATCCTTGCCATCAAACTTCCTCATATCAATTTTTGGAATATGGTGGTTCTTCGATCCAACATTAGACTCTATGAAATCATGATTAACATTTATTTTGTTCTCATCTTGAGTTTTCTTTACTACCCTTTCACCATTAGTAAGCATTCCTTGTAGAAACTTTGTCAAATCTGTCTTCAAATCTTCCATGCCTGTTTTCAAATCTTCCATGCCTATCTTCAAATTTTTCTTCAAATATATCTTCAAATCATCCATCTTAGCTTCCACATCATTCATCTTAGCTTCTACATCTTTCTTTAAACCATCCATCTTAGATTCTGTTAGTTTTTGTGTGGATGACATTTGTTGCACTTGGTCTCGTAATTTTGATATATCATGTTGCATTTCTTCCTCTTCTTCATGATTCATGCTAGAGCTTTCAAGTTGCTTACTAGGTGTTTGCATTTTATTTCCTCGGGGCATAAATTACTGATAATAATGCTTTACTATGCCCTTTGAATTCCTTCAGACTAATTTTTCAAACAAATCTTATGCAAAATTTTAAAAAAAAACTACACACCTTTTTTCACTTTGTAGCTGCTCAATATTGAATCTGATGTATCTCTGTACTTTCGAATCATCTAGTTCTGAAATTTCGACCTACAGTAGCCCTATGCATCCTCTTTCCAATGCCACCATTCTGATCAAATTTAGATTCTCCAAGAAAGAGTTATGCACAATCTCCAAAGTTGACCTGATTATATACCTTTTCAAAAAAGCGAACTTGTATGAAGTGCCACGTGTCACTGTTTTGACCTTCAGGTCTAAAAAATATAAATAGGAAACTACCGTCCATCCTCTTTCTGTAACTTCTTTCGAAATTTTAATCTGATGCTCAAAACAAAAGTTGTGAGGATTTTCACCAGGTCACCTGTTTGGAATGTAATTTGGGAGTCTGCAAAAAGACCAACTTCCTCGTATCATATCTCCACAAATATAGCACAAAAAGCTATAAAATTCGGACCTGAGGTTTAGAACGATTTCAGCCCAAATGGGTTTTTCTTTTTAACATCTGAAACGTCACAAAAAAAACGTTATAGCGCAAATGCCATGATGACCTGTTTGGAGCAGTGAAACCCTAGAATCCAAAGCTCTGATACCAAATGTTATGAAACCAGCTCACAAAAATATAGAAAATATAGATCAACGCCTTAGAATTCAGCATCTTCGAGGGGACAACCTCCTTTACATTACACAAATAAAAAATTCTTCGATGATACAAATGACAAAACCTCCTTTCTATATATAGGAGCCTAAGGGGTCACAATATAACCAAGCCAACCTAACAATAATAATATAAAGGCACAAAAATAACAATAGAGGGATTCTATGGGGCACAGTAATCACAAGATGGGGACAATAGGGGCACAAAAATATTAATAATGGATACAACTATAATAGTATGGGGGAATCACTAGTATTATAGGGACCTAACAAGAAACCCCTTTGAAGGCCCAGGCAGAAGCTCTTACAGTGATCTTGGAACAAAGAAAGATTTTGATATCAACTTCATTAGACCAACTGAGATGGGGAAGAAACAATGAAGGCAAATTCAACCTCAAAGAAGCCAAGAGAATGGCCCTAGGGCTTGACTTTCCAAACCCTGATAAGGTTTGGAAGGACCAATGGCAGAACTAGCACTAGATGAAAATCAAATTGTTCATGTGGTTGGTGCAACATAAAAAAATTCTGACTTGGGAAAACCTTCAGAAAAGAGGTGTAGCTGGTCCATCTAGATGCCAGTTATGCAAATTACAAGAAGAAACAATGGAACATCTACTCAATATTTTCCCATTCACCTTCACCTTGTGGAATTGGGTGGCTTCAATCTTCAGACAAATAGATAGGGACAACTTCAGCATTACTACCACTTTGAAGAATTGGAGGAGAAACTTTTCTGAAAATGAAATAATCAACAAAGCTTGGACTCTAGTTCCAGGCTTTCTAATCTGGGATGTCTAGAAAGAACACAACAATAGGATTTTCAAGAACAGAATTAGCTCATCCCAGAGCATCATAGCTCATATCATTAGACAACTCAAAGAGACTGTAGGAACCCTACTAAAGAAACCCCCCAAGAACCCACCTCAAGACTAGGATGTACAAATACTGTTACAGTTGGGTATACAAGTGCCTTTCCCCCAGGGCATTAGCAAGGTTGTAAGCCATATAACAATAGATAAGGGCTTCTGGCAACCTCATCCTCATGGTTTTTTTAAATTCAATATAGATGGAGCCTCTAAAGGAAACCCTGGGGTGGTTGGTTATAGCGGAGTCATAAGAGATGAGCAGGGATATATAAAAGTCATATTTTAGTCATTTGGGGAAGGCCACTAATAATATGGTGGAACACATGGCCCTAGAGAAATGCCTAGAAATATTGATTGAATCAAATTTACATAATACTATCATTGAAGTTGATTCTGAATTGATAATTAATTCGGTCAAGAAAAGATGCAATGGCACAACACCAGAAAGAGTGTCGAAACACTGGAGGTTATTGCAGGTCTATCAACGTATACAATCCCACCTGAGAGCCCTGAGAACCCTCAATTTTTTTCATGTAATTAGAACATCCAATAGGTTAGCAGACTGTTTGGTGAATGAAGGAGTACTCTCTTCGAAAAGTAATAGAAGATATGATTAGATATCGACTCCCCCAGGGAGATTGCATGAAGACTATCACAGACAGGCTACAAAAGACAGGGAATACTTTCAAAGCATGAGAAATAGCAGAGAGACTACTAGTGTTTTGAGTAAAGATAGAGTATAGGAGAGAAACTGGGGATTAAGCGAATCCATCAATAAGCAAAAGATCAATGGCATAGAGAGAAATGAATGGGAACCGTCGGATCTTTCAAATTGACGAATAGTAATGGAGAAAGAGCGCAGAATTATTTCACGGGGAAAATGGTTTTGCAACAGTAAAAATGGTATTTTAGGTGACCTCAAACCCTTAAGCTGTATTGAAGGGTGAGCACCCGATGCCACCCATCAAGCAACACATAGCAGCGAGGAGGAGAGAAGAAACCACTTTTCGGGCAGTTATTCCTCGTTCTACTTGTCTGCCCGAAATCCCTCTCAGTCGTCAGATCTAGTATGAGCAGATCAATGGTTGAGGTTGTCGTGCAAGTTGGCCTATTAGGACAGTGACAACCATCTAATCGAGCACCAAATCAATGGCCAAGATCTAATCGCAAATCGCATTAGAGTGAGGTCAAGGGACGACAGAGATAGACTTGTGATACGCCGATTGGCAATTAAGCGACGCGTTGATAGCCATTAGATCAGACATTGGAATCGATGGTGGAGATTGGGCCGAGTGGAGATCGGTGAATGGAGAGCACAGCGGAACACTGATGGACTGGGAGTGCGGACCCGTGGAAATTAATATTCGCGGGTGTAACTTTTTTGAAGTCTGGCCTTTTGGGTGTTGAGTGGGATTTCCTGTGTTTTCCTTTGGTTTCCGATATATTGAATGGTCCCGGTTTTCAAAGGAAAACTCGATAAAGTCTTGTGGTCGGGTTTTAAGGCTTAAAGCCTCAAATGAATGCTCCTGATAGGTTCTGTGGGCCATAACCCACAAGCAGACTGTTCATGGGTATTTATTGGTTTCTCTACACACTTGGTTGGGTGGATGTTTTGATCCACAGCTCCTTTGTAGCCTTGTTCAGGCTTTTCATAGTTTTTGGAGTTAGGTTTGGGGTTTACCAGCCCAGCTGCCTATTGGATTTTCATAGAGCTGGTGCTACTCTTTGTACATTATGTATTTTTCTAGATTGATGGAAGGTCCCACTCTTACTTGATAAAAAAAAGAAGATGTTGAAATCATGCCACAAAGTGAAAGGAAATCAAATATCTTTCCTCAAACCACCAAATATATAAATAAAACAACAATAATTATAAAAATAAAACTAGATCTATCGATCTATGCATGAAATGAGTCAAGCAACTAAAAACATATGACCAAAACAAACCAAAAATTTCAAACTTGACAAAATCCTCTAAACAAGCAGCAAACAAACCGCTAAAATTTTCTAAGATATCAAAGCTAGACATCAACGCAATTTCATGTACTTGAATAAGCCCATTGTTGCTTAGCATTAGATTTCTTATATTAGTTATTTATCATTTAATACTAGGACACTGTCTATGTGAAAAGAAATAGTTCCCAGCTTCATCAAATCCGACTTCATTTCCAATCAAAGATCAAATCCAAAGGACACTAACTAATTACTCTAGGATGGTGCTAAAGTTAAATACAAAATAACAAAAAATAAAGATATGATAAAAATAGACCTGCAAGATTGTATTGGTCGAGTGTGATAGGGACACCAATAACTGAGACTAGAGAGATTTATAGAATGCGGTAGTTACTAGTGTGTGTCTATTGTGCGATTATTTGTATGGTGGAGAGACCTACCAAGAAGGGACATTGGTCTCGGGAAAGTATAGTGGGGAGATCCATAGAGAATTTATGTAAAAGGAAGATGAGAAGTGTTGTCTTCAAGTTGGGTTATGTTATGGTAGAATTTTGTTGGTGATAATTCGTAACAAAACACTTACATCAATAGGTAAAAAGTAAATTCAGGGCATGAGTTGGACTGACTCATGTTATCTCATCCCTTAATGGTCCTAAGGACATGTGGGGACACGAACAACTTAGTACCTGAAAGAATTGAAAACATGGCTGAAAAATGACTGACAAATGACTTGAAAGTCTTGTTAAATTTGTTATTTATCATTTAATAATAGTCGAACACTATCTATGTGAAAATAAATAGGTCTCAACCTCACCAAATCTAGCTTTATTTCTTGTCACATATAAGAAACAAACAATGTAATGATTAAATATGAAACTTCAATCTTAAAATAACACACATCATTGTAATGTCGTTGCAATGTTACAATGAAAAATACAAATACAGAACCTCTTTTTACCTGAATTTGAAATATAGTAATCTTGCATGATCAATGGAACATGTATACCAAAATAAGAGTCCTAGGGTATTTCAATTTCCTAGTTCTCACCTTGGTCCTCATTTTCTAAATTGTGGACATGATCTTCTCTAAATGAACTGTCATTATGAGCCTTTAAAACATTATGTTATATATCAAGTTCATTAGAGAGATTTGTTATATTGTTTTCTCCCCTTCTATCACAATCTGATCGCCAAAGAGTTAGCACTCTTTCATATGAAAAATTGTCAATGTCATACTTTGTTACATATAATCTTAAACATGTATCCACATGTTTATCAAGCTTGTTCCTCAACTTCGACTTCAAGAATGATAATGCACTAAACATTCTCTCATCCTCCACTGATCCCAAAATCATGGTTTGACACAAATCCAGTAATTTGAAATATTCTAATATGTTTTCGTGCAGGTATTGGCTAGCACTTAAATGTTGGCATTATGATTCAAGTGTTGTCCTTGATGGCAACTCACTCAGAGGTTGGTACAGGTGCTCAGAGACTGGTACAGGTGATGGCAACTTAACTAGTGGATAGATCTCAGTACAGCAGGACAAGAAAGAGATATACGCAGGTTCAGCAAGGAGAATCAGCGTGTACACGCAGGTTGGCTTCAGTAAAAGTGCGTACATGTGAAAACGTACCTTTGGTCAGTGGTAGTTAGTCCTTGGAAGTTGTGCCTATGGTTTTGGACCATGGTGTCTCGACGGACGTGTCGATCCCTAGTTTCGAGGTTGATGGTATTGTGTTACTATGGTTTTTTCTCTTGGTATTGAGCAAGGCCTAAGGCTATATAAGGAGAAGATCACTAGGCCAAAGAGAGCAAGTGTGAGTGATGAAGATCTGAGAAAGTGTGTGATCCAAGTGCTAGTTATGGGTTGGTGATCTGAACCAAGGTTTCACCCATGTGGAGGATGATGAATGATGGAACGAGATCTCAAGGCTTGGAATGATTATCTTCATATGGTTTGACTCTGGATAGACTAGATCTACTGACGCATGTTTGTTATTATTATCTGGGTATGTTTTGATGTCTGATATAGCTGCAGAGTTTTAAGGTTGAATTTATATATCTATACGCGAGTTGGTTTTGGTAAAAGAGCGTATACACGCAGGTTGGGTTCATCCAAGTAGCGTATACAATGTGAAGTATGATATTTGAATATGGAGCTGGATCTGGTTGTTGCTATGATTGTCTGGTTATTGTTGATAGGGTTACAGTGATTCAGAATTGGGTGTTTCAGTGATTAATGATGCAGGTTGTACTACAATGATGATTGTCTTATGGATCCAGTATGAAAATGTATGAAACGTGGTCCCGGGTAGCTCGTAGGCCGGCACCTACGTACTGGTAAACATATCAGCCAGTACAAGAGCCAGGGGGTTGTAGCTCCCTTCCACTAGCAGCTGGAAAACGAGTAAAGAAGCATTCTGTAGGTAGGCACCTACGTACTAGTAAATGGATCGGCTAGTACAAGAGCTAAGAGGGTTGTAGCCCTCTGCAGGTTGTAGCCTGCGTGCTGGTAAAGGACTGCACCAGTACATTGTAAAAGAAGTTTCTCATTAAAGAAGAAAGAGACAAATTGCAGCAGGTGGTTTTCACCCACATTGGGTTTCCACCTTATATCATGGTGTTCATGTGTGTGGCTTTTGTGTGATGATCTATTCTGTTATACTGCACCTGTTTACTGTTAATATGCTTAATAATATCCTGATGCATTTACTGAAGATAAGATTAACTGAATCATAAGATCTCTGCATATACGCTAGTTGCTTTAGACACAGTCGCGTGTACACGCGGGTTCACTTAACTGAAGTCGCGTATATGTTTCTGAGTATGAAATTGAAAAGTTTTATCTGATCTGATAATACTGATTCACCCCCCCTCTCAGTATTATTTCCAACAATTGGTATCAGAGCAGGTCCTTCAGAGAAGCTTGATCGCTTGAAGGAGATTCGTAGAACAATGGGGAAGAAAGCACGTCAGAAGAAGAAGACAGCTCAAAGGAAAAATGACAACCTGCCGTTGAGTGGAAGCAAGTGTTCAGATCCTGAAGCATCTCAGATTGAAGATGGACAAGCAAATGAAGCATCAGATCAAATCATAGATCAACAAGATCTACCTAGCAAAAGGGAGAATGCCCTCAAGGAAGAAATCATCAGATTAGAAGATCAGTTAGAATGTGCCTCCAGAATTCGAGAAATGCTGCTAGCACTGAATAAAGAGCAAGAAAACGAGATCCTCAAACTAAGGCATCAGTTGGATGAAGGAAGGAAAGCTAAAGAGACCTTGGAGAAGCAATGTCTTGAAAAGGAAGAACAACATCAAGTTGAGGTAAATATCCTGAAAGGTAAAATAGAAGAAAAGGATAAGCTTTTACGATTTCAAGATAGTACTAAAGTCTTGGATGATATTCTTCATAGTCAAAGATCTCCTGCTATCAAGACTGGTCTTGGTTTTCGTGGATATGTTGAAGGTGAATCTAGTTCACAAGGTGAGGCAAGAAACTCTAATGAGAAATCTGAAATGCCCAACAAGGAACAACCAAGGAAAGAAATTCCTCAAGGAAGATTCTTTACTCCTAACTATGGACGTGATAGACGATTATTTCCTCCACTGAATAATGTTGAATGTTATGTATGTCATAATCTTGGACATGTTGCAGCCATATGTAGAAGAAGAAGGTTTCAAGACCATCATGCAGAAAGATCGTCACATTCGAGGTACTTTAATGGATATTGTTTTTCTTGCAATATGCTTGGCCACAAAGTTGTTGATTGCTACAGGAGGAATATGAAACATGTAAGATGCTATGCATGTAACAAGTTTGGACATAAAGCAAGAGATTGCAGGAACAAAGCTCATGATAAGAAGAAATCATCAACATGCTTGAAGATATGGAAGAAAAAGGAAGTTCAGTCAGAAAAATATGGCACAGCACAGGGTACTCAGCACAGCACAGACATAACAAACTCAGGGGGAGCTGAAGGTGTAAAACTTCAGTGTTCTAATTCTCATACGCAAGTTTCATGAAGGAAAGCCGCGTATATACGCGAGTTACAGGCTGCAAAGTCGCGTATATGGAGAAAGGGCAGCAGAACAGACCCAGGTTCAGTCATGGTTGGCTCAGGCTCAGGGGGAGCAGAACAGACTCAGGAAATGGTTCAGACATGGTTGGCTCACACTCAGGGGGAGCAGATTCTTCAAATAATTCATTGTTGGCATTATGGTTAGAAGTTGTTGATAAAGTCTATGAAGCTAAATGATACATCTTGCTGTTTAGGAATGGTATTGCAGGTTGATGCTTATGGTACAGATCATGATGCTGCTGGTGGCTTTCATAAGTCTTGGTCTAGATATTTCATCACTATGTCATGTATCTCTTTGTGATATCTCTTTTATGATGTCAAGGTCATGTAACGGCCTATGTTGGTTTCCCCACTATGCCTGGGATGAATGATGAAATGTTTATGTATTGTCATGAGTAAACTCTTAATGTATCTCCACATGGTTAGGTGGATGAGTCAATATTGATATATCCCCACTAGGTTGGGTGATGAATGTATGTATTGAGTCTTTGGTGATAGGAAGGTCTTCTATAATGTATAAGTCTTTGTTCTTCTTGAAGAACATCTTTTGCAGATCTTGCCTACAGTCAAGGGGAGCATGAACAGCACAATTCAGCAAGAGCAGGATGGATAGATTGGTACACTTTGGCATACACAAAGGGGGAGCACATTTGGAGATTTCAGCATGTACTCAGGGGGAGTATGGACAGCAGTATGGACAGCAGAAGGTATACCAAAGAAGAGAATATCTTGGTCCACCCTTTGCCCTTGATGTCAAAGGGGGAGAGTGACTTGGTGTGGTGGTTGCCATCAAGTCCAAAGGGGGAGATTGTTGGCATTATGATTCAAGTGTTGTCCTTGATGGCAACTCACTCAGAGGTTGGTACAGGTGCTCAGAGACTGGTACAGGTGATGGCAACTTAACTAGTGGACAGATCTCAGTACAGCAGGACAAGAAAGAGATATACGCAGGTTCAGCAAGGAGAATCAGCGTGTACACGCAGGTTGGCTTCAGTAAAAGCGCGTACATGTGAAAACGTACCTTTGGTCAGTGGCAGTTAGTCCTTGGAAGTTGTGCCTATGGTTTTGGACCATGGTGTCTCGACGGACGTGTCGATCCCTAGTTTCGAGGTTGATGGTATTGTGTTACTATGGTTTTTGCTCTTGGTATTGAGCAAGGCCTAAGGCTATATAAGGAGAAGATCACTAGGCCAAAGAGAGCAAGTGTGAGTGATGAAGATCTGAGAAAGTGTGTGATCCAAGTGCTGGTTATGGGTTGGTGATCTGAACCAAGGTTTCACCCATGTGGAGGATGATGAATGATGGAACGAGATCTCAAGGCTTGGAATGATTATCTTCATATGGTTTGACTCTGGATAGACTAGATCTATTGACGCATGTTTGTTATTATGATCTGGGTATGTTTTGATGTCTGATATAGCTGCAGAGTTTTAAGGTTGAATTTATAGATCTGTACGCGAGTTGGTTTTGGTAAAAGAGCGTATACACGTAGGTTGGGTTCATCCAAGTAGCGTATACAATGTGAAGTATGATATTTGAATATGGAGCTGGATCTGGTTGTTGCTATGATTGTCTGGTTATTGTTGATAGGGTTACAGTGATTCAGAATTGGGTGTTTCAGTGATTAATGATGCAGGTTGTACTACAATGATGATTGTCTTATGGATCCAGTATGAAAATGTATGAAACGTGGTCCCGGGTAGCTCGTAGGCCGGCACCTACGTACTGGTAAACATATCAGCCAGTACAAGAGCCAGGGGGTTGTAGCTCCCTTCCACTAGCAGCTGGAAAACGAGTAAAGAAGCATTCTGTAGGTAGGCACCTACGTACTAGTAAATGGATCGGCTAGTACAAGAGCTAAGAGGGTTGTAGCCCTCTGCAGGTTGTAGCCTGCGTGCTGGTAAAGGACTGCACCAGTACATTGTAAAAGAAGTTTCTCATTAAAGAAGAAAGAGACAAATTGCAGCAGGTGGTTTTCACCCACATTGGGTTTCCACCTTATATCATGGTGTTCATGTGTGTGGATTTTGTGTGATGATCTATTCTGTTATACTGCACCTGTTTACTGTTAATATGCTTAATAATATCCTGATGCATTTACTGAAGATAAGATTAACTGAATCATAAGATCTCTGCATATACGCTAGTTGCTTTAGACACAGTCGCGTGTACACGCGGGTTCACTTAACTGAAGTCGCGTATATGTTTCTGAGTATGAAATTGAAAAGTTTTATCTGATCTGATAATACTGATTCACCCCCCCTCTCAGTATTATTTCCAACATTAAAGTAGTCCATAATCTTGTTACAGCACCATTTTCATTAGGATTCTCCAAAAAAGGATATTTATTCCACATTGTTTCAACAAAGCGTCCACCTTGTTGATACAATTTTGATGAATCTAAAATACCTTCAGTTTGTTCTCCATGTATTGAGACTTTCTTGCAAAAATGGTCCGTTACACTAAAATTTGTCACCATGACTATCTGCAGTTAGTATGGCTCCATCAACTATCATACTATCCTCCTTGGCAAATCTTATACCTCTGCTCCTCATGTCAAACTCCAAGAAAGAGAGAAAGTCCTTAAAAAGACAATTAACTCTGTTTACGCAGTTTCTCTTAACCTTACCTGCGTGTACGCACCCCAAGTTCACAATACCTGCGTACTTGTACGCTCTGTCTGTAAAGGGGTGGGTGCGTACTCCTGTAAAGGTCAAAAGGTGCGAGTTTTACTTCAAAAACGTTACTTGTGGTCGATTCTAGAGCATTCTAGAAGATGGTTTGATGTGTATTGAGCGCCTCCAGGTGGTTCATGTATCACTATGAAAGAGGAACTTATCCCATCAAGAGGGGAGCTATCCCATTGAAAGAGGGGCTTATCCCATTGATGGTGGACCTGATTAACTTCCTCTAAAGCATTATAAATACAGGCATTGGGCCAGAGGGAGGGGAGGTTGAAAGCTAAACATTCCTAAGGGTAGATGCTGCTGAAATTAGGACTCCCTTATAGAGCTTGAGAGGAGAGATTCCCATCCTTTCTTAGCTTCATTTGGAAGTGGGTGAGCTGATCAAAGTAAAGGGGAACTCTTGCTAGACCCTGGGAGGGACCTGCACAACACCAAGGCACTGGTTGTAATGGTTTCTTTTGTTTCCACTTAATACAATTAAGTTCATTTTTCTCAACAAGTTGTTATATATAATTTGTTTCATATACTCCTTGGTCTTTATGATGAATATGTTTTATTTTATGAGTTATTCAGGTGTTATGTAATCGTTTGCTTGTTAGTGAATGCAGGTTTCAAAGAGAAGTAGGAGCTCATCTGGATCGGAGAGGCTGGACTACTACAAACAGCGTTGGACTAAAGGTATGCTTTAAACACCTGGTTGCTTGTATTTTAAATGCATATTTAGGGAAAGATAGTGCTTGATTGTCTTGTTTGTCACTAGAAAGCCTTAGCTTCTAGGGAGGTCGGTTTTGTCCGCAAAATTGACTCTTTCCGCATGACAAAATGGCGACTCCACTGGGGAATCCATGGATTTGATTGATACTTTGATTTGAGAAAAGTCGATTTCTTTCCGGTTTTTTACTGATTAACTGTGAATTTGGGTGGAATAGCTTACGGTTAAGTTAGATTTTATTTTTCTTGGTTTTGCTAGCAGTACACACCCTCTGCGTTAAGCACAGTGCATACTTGTACGCACTGCAGCTTTGTACACAGAGCGTACACGCACCTGTGCAAACAGGCTGCCTGCGTACCCTGTCAAAAGTTGAGAAAATTTCAATTTTTTCCTTTTTGCCTCTTAGATTTTGTTTATAATTTGTTTTTTGCTGCCCAGATCCACTGGTTACCTGTCAGAAGTCTTCATCTAAGCTTGTTTCATTAGTATCAAGGGTTTTAGTGAAATTCATAGAAGTTCTAGCCCTAGGTTTGATTTTTGCATTGGTCCTGTACTGACTTTGGCTTTAGAAGTTGTAAAACCTTGGATCTCCCTAGTCTTTTCAGTCTTCTTAGGAGTCGCACCTTTCATAAAATCCACCTGTGTGAGAAACCTACCTTTGTGTTGTCTCTTTGCGGAATTTCGACAAAGCTTGTTTGTTAAAGCTGTGAATTTCATTCTTAAGAAAAAGAACAAAAGATTTTGATTTTTGTTTTTGACTGGTTTATGATTCTGCATGAACTAGTCCTTGGTTGAATTGTAACTGAGTAAAACATCCTGGAATTATACTTTGTAGGATTTTTCCTCATTAGGTTTGCTTTTAGGTGAATTTCTCTTCGATTTGCTTTTAGGTAAAATTGATTTGATTGTCATAGATTTTTTAAAATTGATTTTTGTTAAGTAGTTTTACATGCTTTGTTAATATAGGAAAAAATACAAAAATCTCTTTTGAAGAAAAGTTTGTTTTAGTAGCATTTGAAGTCTTTGAAAAGAGAAAGGAGTTTTCGTGAAATAATTAGTGGTCATGTGTTGTATGCTTTGGAAAAGATAAAGAGATTGTTTCTTTGATTTTCATTGCCAAGAAATTTGTCTTTATATCAATTTTGCATTCTCCAACTCTTTTAGATAGGGAATTCATTGAAAAAAGAAAAATAGTTTAAATCATCCTAGGTGCATCTTTTAAGTGGATTTGAGTCGAGTCTACACACCATCAGTTTCATCTCCACTACCTTTTGTCCTAAAGAAAAGCCATAAAATTAATGCTTAAAGTAGAATTTACTTAGTAACTTTTTATTTACTAGGGCTCTAAAACACCAATATAGATCAGGCTAGTGTCTTGGAGTAGGAGAGTAATTAACTCTCCAAGACAGCAAAACCAAACAAGTAGCTCATCTTGTGGTACGATAAATCCAGCTGTTACATTTATGCTCTGGGAAAGCTCCTCTTAAAGGAGAAGCACGAGATTGTGTCCGAACCAGTGAGGGGATAAATCCTCCTTCATTGGGAACGACACCAGATACGCACGTACTACAAACGGTAAACCTCGGATTATTGTCGAGGAGCCTGGGGTCACTTGTCGATAAACCTTGGATTATTTTCAAGGAGCCGACAAGGGGATTGAGCTTGATACTCTGCCCTTGTGTGCTATCGGATCGTAGACTGTTCCCCCAGGTATATTTGTTGCTGTTGGTGACCTTAGTGACCATTATCTTTAGGGTTCTACCCAAGGTGACGGTGGAGGGAAGATCCCACTGTACCTGGAGCAGACGTCGCCTAGACTCACTTGGATTTTTCGGGGGGTTCACTTCACTCGAGACGGTTAAAGTGAAGGAACTTTTGCCGGTCTATTCATTAAGCAGGTTGCCGGGGTAACTGTTCCACCCGCCACTTCTGTACTGAATTCGGCGATGTTGGACTTCATCACCAACTAGTGTTTTCGGTCTGGAAGGCTACTGTTTGTGTATGGTTTGATGCCCTAGATTCTTTAGGCGTGTGATTCGAATTTGTTTGGTTCTTTAGAGACTTTAGGCGGTTTGCTTTGATATTTTACTTTGTTTGTGTGTGCAGTAGTTAAAAGTTTTTAACTGTGGCTGAATTACCGAGACAGTCCCGTAGACTTCGGGGCCAGCCTCCTGAGATTGTAACCGTGGCCAATTTGTTGAGGAAGTCCCGTAGACTTCGGGGCCAACCTCCTGAAGACGTCCCGAGTCATTACGAAGGTTTGAAAGTCCTTGTAACTCCTAGTGGCAGTAAAGTAGGTTCACCTGAAGAAGGAGAGTCTTCGTTGGTAGTTCATCCTGATTACCAAAGTCTAGAAACAGGTTATAATCCTGAAGCTATTGCAGTTTCCGAGCTTGCTGGTAGTTTTTCATCTACTAGTGATATAGGCGAAGAACCTGAGATATCTGAACCTATTACTCCAACTTCTAGTGCTCCAGATTCACCTAGGGTAGAAAGAGTCATCACCGAAAATATTCCTTCTGGTTTGATAGCTATTGAAGAACTTGCTCCAGAAGAAGAAATAGGCATCCCTATCCCTGAAGATCAACCTACTATTGATCTAAGGGAGCGTGAATCCATTTTTTACAGTCCACCTGGAAGTACTACTTGGTATCTTTCGTTAACAAATTATTTGGGCAACTCAGGGTCAAGTTTTTCTCCACCTCGTGCTCCTTATCCACCTGGAGGAATTTATACTCCTGTAAATATGTCAGGTCAGTCGTCTATGTTTACTCAATCGCCTGAATCTTTTTTGTACGACGGTCCTTCTGTTCCCTCTAGGTATCAGTCACTTTCTGGTACTTTTGCGGGAGCATCTCCTCAACCCATTGAACATGGGTTATTAACTGGAAACAATGGTAATAAACCGTTGGGCGTAGGAGACATTTACATGATGTCAGGTTCAATTGCCAGTTCTCAACCTCAAGCTGGCCATTTACTGCCTGGGGGGCAGCCTCAATTAATGCTTGGGGGGCAACCTCAAGGTACAAAAATTGCGTCTGGGGGGCAACCTCAAGGACAGTATGTAACCGTGGTGCAGTACATTCCTCAAGGTCAACCCCAGCCTCAATATGTACCCCAAGGTCAACCTCAGTATCAATTTATACCTCAAGCTCAACCCAGTATCAGTACTTACCTCAAGGGTATCTACCCCAAGGTCAGTACTCGAGTCAAGGTTATCAACCACCGCAAGGTCAATCTTATGTTCAAGGTACGGGAAATGTACCTTTCAATTATCAATCCTACCCTCAATCCGGTTATGGATCTCAATATCCTCAACCTGTCATGGGTCAATACCCCGGGATGAACATAGTGTGGGATCCATCACAAGTTCAACAGGTATTGCAGCCAAGTGTACAGTTGTCATCTCAAACTGGACAACCCTTAGTTTCTGGTTCACCCCAGCAACCATTCCAGTCTAATGTTCAAACTTCTGTACCTTCGGTAGTTTCTTAGTCTGGGCCTATTGCACCTAGTACTCCATCTCAAACGACTGCTGCAACTACCGAAACATCTATTCAATCTACCCCACTTACTTCTGGAGTATCGACAGCTCCGGTTTCTACTGTCTTTGTAACTACTCCTCAGACATCTTTACCATTGTCTGGATCTACGATTCAAATTACGGTTCAGATGCCTGTAGGACAACCTGGTTTAAGTACGGTTGTCACTAGTCAACCACAATTCACTTATCAACCGTACCAGGGACAGTACCAATACGGGCCTGCTGTCCAGTAGCCAGTTTACCAGTATCAACCATATCGTGGGTAGACTTATCAACAACCACAACAACCCCATTACGGTCCGGTTAATCCTGGTTTTCCAGGAGGATACAATATCCCGAACATGATTCCTATTCCTAGTTATCCTGGATATCCTCCTCCTGGGACTGGTCTCGTGACCCAGAGTTTTAGGGATCCTAATCGGCAATTACCGTTTATAGCAACTTTGGATTTACCAGACTTGTCACGCCTAACGACCGATCCAATAAATTATCTTCCGTTTTGGCCGCCAATGCCAAATAAGTTGCCCAGTGACATACCCAAGTTCGAAGGTAAGTCTGGAGAGGACCCGTCGAATCATGTGATGACTTACCACCTCTGGTGTGCCTCTAATTCCATCTCGGATGATTCGATCCGGTTACGTCTTTTCCAGCGTACTCTCATTGGTCTCGCGGCCAAGTGGTACATTGAGTTACCACGGGCCTCTTTTTATAATTTTAGCCAGTTAGCTACCTCGTTCTTAACTCATTTTCAGTTGCCGGTCAGATATGATAATGGCACTGAGTTACTAACTTCATTAAAACAATCGGTGTCCACTTATATTTCCGATCATATTCATGAATGGAGACGTCGAAGGCGGTTAGTGAAAATTTTTATCCCGGACCAAATCTTAGCTGAATGGTTTGTTAAATCATTGTTACCAAAGATTACTGAAGACGTAGCTAAGGCCGGAGTAGTTACTGAGGAGCAAGTGATTGCTCAAGCGCAGTACCTTGACTTAGTTTACACTCAGTCAGGTACGTTACATGAAAAGATCCCAGATCTTCCTAAGTCAAATCAAATCGCTGCTGCTCCTTCGGCGTCTCATGCCGTTGATGGCATGATTGGTACGGTGAATACTAAAAGCAAGAAGAAATCCTCAAAGAATTCTTCGCTTATTATAACCTTCCCAGACTCCCCGACAGGAGAATCTTCTGCTGAAGTTTCCGCTGATATTCACGCTGTAGAGTCATCTACGGCTAAATCAAAATCCGGTGGGAAAAAGAAAGGTAAGAAGAATAATAAAGCAGACAAAACTCTAAAAGAGAAAACTGAAAAGTTGGAAACCAATGACGAAAAGTGCAAACCTCGATATCCTTGTCTTATTTGTGAAGAGGATCATTTTATGAGAGATTGCCCTCATCGGGCCGAGGTTGTGAAAATCGTCAAGGGTTCCCCAACTCCTGCTGTTTTGAAAGATCCATTTCCAAAGCACGAGAGTAAGATGATAGGTTCTTCCTCGAGTGCTAGTGAAGAACCCATATTGATGATGCCTCATGTAAGGATTGCGACTCGATCAGAGGATTATGGTAGTAAAAGTCCTGTTGATGGCAAAGAAGCAGAATCTTCTCATTCTAATCCATCAACCTCAGCTCCCAGTTTCGATCCACTACAGATCGAGAAACCTAACCCGGACTTAGTAATCAAACCGCCCACCAAGGGTGTACTTCGAAGGTCTGCTTTCAATCCACATGTGAGAGCGACCCAGAATTACAACATTGTTGAGGATTTAACTGTTTCACCCTCAGCAATGTCGGCTTTGGAAGTGTTGCAATCATGCCCAGCACAACGCAAATTACTTTTGTCGGCTATAGGAGCTGTTGATGTTCAGGACCCGAACCTAATAATCTTTGATCTAGGAAATAGTACACTGCGTTTACCTCATCAAATGGCTTTCCAGATTCCAGTGATAGTCAAAAATAGGCCTATTCATCGGACTGTAATTGATGAGGGAGCTTCCACGTGTATTATGTCGATACAGTGTTGGAGATCGCTTGGTTCTCCTTCACTAAATCAATCCCCGACAATTCTTAAGGCCTTTGATGGCTGTGGGTTTCATCTGTTTGGCATTCTACAGGATTTTCCTATAGGGGTTGAAGGAAAAACCATTAGTCTAGATGTGGAGGTGGTTGATGCCCCTCTAGACTACAACCTTCTCTTGGGTCGAAGTTGGTCTTACGCTATGACAGCGGTTGTTTCATCGGTCTTCCGAGTAATAAAGTTTCCATATAATGGCAAGATCGTAACGATAGACCAGCTGGCTTACTTTTCATTCAATCCAGCCTCTTCAGAGAGTATCCAGCATGTCGGTAAAGCGACTATCCCTTATAGGGATGTTGGAGTAGGATTAGTTAAAGATGCTGGTCTACTGGGAACTTTTCCTTTTCCTCCAATCAACGCCTTGTCTTCGTTTGCATCCATTCATATGATTACTTCAGATACTATTGTTTATGACGATCCTTGGATCGTTCCTTCTGAATCTGAGATAGACTCATTTGGTGATGCTATGCCTTTGAGTCCATATGAAATTGCCTATGAAGCCATGCAGTCTTTTACCGACCCGAGTTCAACCAAAATTGACCAAATGAATGTGGTCCGTGAGGAATCACTTTTCACATCAACCTCGGAGTTAATAGCGTTTCCCAAAGTTGTGTCATCTGACGAGCAACTTTGTGAAGTCCTGTGTGTAGACGATTTACCATGGGAAGATCTCCATCACAGATCTTAGTTTTTACCTGAGGATGATCGTTTTGAAAATGATTTTTCATCAATCTTTACAGCTGAATATGTCAAAGAAGCTCAAAATCCAATGAAACATCCTGATTCAGAGCTGAATTTGGGAAACATCTCTCCCACTATTCCAATTGACATTTCAGTCAAGCCCGGAATTGTTGAGCACATTCATATAGGTGCCTCATGTTCAGATGACGAAATTCAGACATACAAGGCCCTATTTCAAGAATTCCGCGACGTGTTTGCCTGGTCCTATGAGGAAATGCCAGGAATTGATCCCGCGATTGTTTTTCATGAGATCAAGGCTTACCTAGACGCTAAACCCGTCCGGCAACGTTTGCGTCAGATTCACCCACGAAAAGCGGCTGCAATTAAAACAGAAGTTGAGAAGTTGTTGAAAGCAGGTTTCATTTATCCGATCCCGTTAACGGATTGGGTATCGAATATTGTTCCGGTTAACAAAAAACAAGGAACAATAAGAATATGCATCGACTATAGGGATATCAATCGAGCTTGTCCCAAGGACAACTACCCAACACCCTATATCGATCAAATAATTGATGATTGTGCCGACAATGAAATATTTTCCTTTATGGACGGTTTTTCCGGTTAGAATAAAATCAATATTCTACCTGCCGATCAACCAAAAACGGCTTT
The DNA here is from genome assembly GCA_031772625.1 of Pinus tabuliformis. Lineage (NCBI taxonomy): Eukaryota > Viridiplantae > Streptophyta > Pinopsida > Pinales > Pinaceae > Pinus > Pinus tabuliformis. Next base: position 207,989,985 of record CM062813.1, read on the forward strand.
CATTTGTCCATGGGGGACCTTTTCTTATTGCAAACTACCTTTTGGGCTTAAGAATGCCGGAGCCACTTTTCAAAGGGCGATGTCTTATGCGTTTCATGACATCAAACACATTGTGCAACCGTATCTCGATGATTTTCCCACTCATTCTTTACGTCGAGTTGATCACCTTGTCCATTTACGAGCAATCTTCATGAGGTGTAGGCATTATCGTATTCGGTTGAACCCACACAAATGCGTCTTCTGTATAGAAGTGGGACGATTGCTGGGAATTGTAGTTTCAAAAGCCGGCATTCGCGTCGATCCCTCGAAGGTAGAAGCTATCATTAAATTGCCTCCTCCTTCGAGTCTTCGCCAACTCCAAAGTTTGCAGGGGAAAGCAAAATTTTTACGACGATTCATTCCTAACTACGCCGAGGTTACAAAGGGTTTTACCCGGTTGTTGAAACAGAACGCCCAATTCTCTTGGGTTGAGATAGGTCAAAAGTCTTTTGATGCACTCAAGCACGTGTTGACCCATGCACCTTTGCTGCATCCTCCCAACTACAACCAGGATTACTTTTTGTACCTCGCCGCCGCCCATTCCACCATCGGGATGGTCTTAGTTCAGGAAGACGAATTCGGAATGGAACATGTGATATATTACCTTAGTCGAACGTTAAACCCAACTGAGCTCAAATATTCACATGTGGAGAAATTGGCATTGGCAACCGTTCAAGCTGTCCAACGTTTTCGTCACTACATTCTACTCCGTAAAACTACAGTCATTTCGGATTGCAACCCTATGATCTACATTTTGACTAAACAATTGCTAGGGGGCAAGTACTCCAAATGGATCGTTATCCTGCAGGAGTTCGACTTGGAATTTGAAAAATCTAAGTCTAAGAAATTTTTAGTTTTTGCAGAGTTAATGTGTGACTTCCCGCGTGCTGACACAGAAACTGTGGCAGAGGAACCCATTGTGGACGAATCTTTGTTTCTCATCAGCACTTTAGATCCGTGGTATGGGGATATAATTGTCTATCTCCAGATCCAATCATTTCGGCCCGAAGTTTCAAAGTCGGAACGTCGGAAAATTCGATTCCAGTCCCAACAGTACAAAATTATCGGAGATACTCTTTATCGCTGTGGGGCGGACTTGGTTTTTCGACGTTGTTTAACTCACGAGGAAGCTGAAAGGGTTCTGAATGACTGTCACTCTGGAGCGTGTGACGGTCATATGTCTGCGTACGCCACAGCCCAAAAGATATTGCGCACTGGCTACTTCTGGCCGTCCTTGTTTAAAGATTGTATTACTGCGGTCCGGAAATGCCACAACTGTCAAGTCTTTGATCACAAGATGTGCGCTCCACCTGCTCCTCTCCACCCTATAATTTCCGTTGGTCCTTTTTCCAAATGGGGTATCGATTTTATTACATGTAACCCTCACTCGGCCGGGGGGCATGCATATATCATCCTTGCGGTAGATTATTTTACTAAGTGGGCCGAGGCGATGCCTACATTCGAGGCAGACGGCAAGAAAGCTACAATTTTCGTATTCAATCACATTATTGCTAGGTTTGGTGTCCCACAAGCAATAATCACTGACCATGGGTGCCATTTTTGAAAGGTTAGACAGAGCTTACAGGCCAGCTTGGTTTGCGTCACGATAGCTCAACTCCTTATTATCCACAAGCGAATGGTTTGGTTGAGTCCATCAACAAAGTTTTAGTTATCATGATCCGACGAATCATTGGTATTCATCGGTTGAATTGGCACAACATGTTGTTTTCCGCGCTTTGGGCGTACCGAACCTCATTGAAAACATCAACAGGGTTCACTCCTTTCCAACTAGTTTATGGTTTGGAAGCTGTGCTGCCCATTGAATGCGAAATCCCGTCACTTCAAATGGCCGTCGAATTACTTCCAGCTACTTCTGAAGAGGAGAAGTGTTTATTATACTTAGCTCAATTAGATGAGACTCGACATGATGCTGCATTGGAAATCGAGACTCACGCAAAATGTATGAAAGCTCAGTATGATCGAAATGTGACCCCTCGAAATTTTTCGGAAGGATACCTAGTGCTATTATATGATCAAGCTAACGATAAATTAGGTGCTGGAAAATTCGTTCCTATGTGGCATGGGCCCTATATTGTCAAGCGAAAGCTAGAAAAAGGGGCCTATGAGCTGGTAGACTTTGACGGGGACTCTTTGTGTAAACCCAGAAATGGACTTTACCTAAAGAGGTATTATGCTTAAATGATGGGTATGGAGATTTTAGTTAGGTTAGGTTGTTTCTTTCTAGCTGGTGTGTTTGTTAGTTTAGACAGTGTGCTTAGCTTAGAAAGTGTGTTTTTCGTTGTTATTCTGCTTATCTTGGTTTTACCCTTGATGTTTGCAGATGTTGATGCCTCTCCAAACATACATTGGATTTGCTGATGGTGCTTGTCGTAGTACATGGAAGATCTCTTCCGCAGCTTGGGTTATCTATTCGCCCTCTGACGAGTTAGTTTCTATGCATGGGGTGAGCCTCGGTCAAACAGCAAACAACATTGCTGAGCACAGTGCAGTGATTGAGTTATTGTTTGAATCTATCTCATTTGGGATTCAGAGTTTGATAGTGAGGTTAGATTCTGAACTCGTTGTATTACAGCTTAATAGAGTGTATGCCATTAGAAATCCAGTGTTATTAAGGTTATTTTTTAGAGTGTGTCTCTTGGAACGTGAATTTGATTACATTGAATATCAGCATATTCCAAGGTCTTTAAATACATTAGCAGATGCAATTGCTTCTCGAATGTTAAACAGACATTTGCAATAATCATACATGTAAATTTAAAAACATTTCATCACACATGTTTAACAAGATAAGTCGGTAATAATGATATATACAGATAGGAGTGTGTCAAAAAATACATCGTCTTCGATCATAAGTTGAAAAACACCTTATGATCGGCAAAAATGATAAAGTACAAAAAACCAAAATGTCACATGTGTCTACAAAAACGACCATCCAATCACTAGTCATGCTCTCTATATGACACCACCGCACGAGCCACCCTACACAAGAACCTCCTAAAAGGTCATGGGACTGCGACTACATAGCGCCGAAGCCTGATAGGAATATCGTCTATAATAGTCTCTGGTATATCTGCCGTAAGACGCTCTAGGTCTTGTTCCAACTCAGCTAGGGTCTGTGTGGCCTCGTCCCGTGGGGCCGGTGCTGCTGCAACTGGTAGTCTCCTCTCGAAAGGTCGGAGATTGGCTGGATGACGTGGGCCTACATCTACATTTTGAAGATTGTTACTGTCAGTTTTGAGACGATATAAAAAACAAAAAAAAAACAGATAATTTAAAAACTTGTGAAAAATGAATTACCTGTGTCATCCCATTGTTCTCCCGGTGGAAGAACCATGTCCGTATCTCCACGAAAATCAACTTCGGCATAAGGAAAATCCTATATAGAAAAGATCTGGTCCTCCAACCAGTGAAAATACTCCGGAGTAAATCGGACAACCTCCGTGCCCTTGTCAGGATGACGGGCCATAACCGCAACCCATCGCATCAATTTAGGCTCTCGTGGAGGCCCAACCTCAACAGTGAGCTGATGCGGGATCAGCATCGAAACCCTCTCTAGGGCAAAACTCACAACTAAAGGCCCATAACCAAAAGTCTTTAGCTGTCCGTTTTTGGTTCTAGTCAGTTGGCCCTTTAAGTTGGCCAACACAGCATCACACCAGTTGAAAATGGTGCCTCGATAGCAATCAATCGCCATCCGCATCTGGGATCCAGTGGCAATGTGTAAATTGGCAGCCCCGCAAAGTCTGGTAACTGTAAAAGCAATCACCTTAAGTTCAGTTCGGGATATAGTTTTGATCTCTATTCCCTTCTCCTGAGACTGAGTGTTACACCACTCTTGTTGGAGACTAGCGATGGACTGGCCACCTGGCCTAGTCCCGAACAGAGTCAAGTGTTCGCCTCTCTTGGGCAAACCAGTGAGGAAATAAATATCTGAGGGCTCTATCTCAAGCTGGTGCCCTCCAATGTAAAAGCACTGGTCCTGGACGTTCCATCTCTCTACCAGCCACTCTAGAAAGCGCACCTGGGCCCTCATGCCAGGTATGCCCCAGTATTTGTAAAGTCCACATGCCTTCAAAGCATCAATGGACAGTTGATGATTAATGGCGGCCAAATCCACATCTTCGTGTTCTCTCTCACGCCAATCAAGCATGGTGGGCAATCTACACACCCGAAAACATCCATTAGAATTCATAAAATGAAAATTTATTGGTCCAATTTGGAAAATTTGGAGTTTGTAAACCCTTTGCGTGGAGTACGCATCCCGCCTTTAGGAACAGAGCGTGGGTACATGGGTTCCTTTAAGGCAAGGTGCGTATGCCCGCCATTTTCCCAACTGATAAAATGTCGGGGTACGCAGGTCACTAGTGGAGCACCTGCGTACCTCGAAAGGCGGACCTTGAAACCCCAAAGCTTCCAAAAAATGAAACTAGGGCCTAAAAACAAATTCTAAACGGATGAAAATGAAGAGGAGGATGTTGTAGAATACCTTAAAGAGACAGTGTTCGATTTCAACGGTCGGATTCTCCGCAATGTCCATGGGAAGTTTCTTGCCAAAAGCCCTTTTTCTCTCCTCAACAGTAAAATGGTAAAAATGAATTGGTAAAAGCCCTTTTTTATAGGTTTTTTGGGTAAATAAATGGTAAATTTGTTTATTTTTCACCATGAAAAGGTATTTTTCAAAGTATTTTTATCTATGTTTAAACAGGTATGAGTAAGGTGTTGGTTTTTGTGGAGGATAAAGGATTTTCAGGGAAAATTGTCATTTTTTACAAACAAAAACATCAGAGTCATCTTTAAGCCCTTTTATGACTCCTAAAAATGAAAAGATTGCCGAGCGTTTCTTTTACACTGATTAAAATGGAATTAAAAGATGGTCCTCTTATAGCCCTTTTCTGACCGTAAAAACAAGAAAAGGTTGCCGGATTTTTGTCGTTTCAAATTCGATATTGGAAATAAAACGACGTGTCCTTGATCGCTTTTTAATTTTCAGGTCCAAGACACTAATTATGAAAGTACTCATTGGTCGTAAAAGATCAAGCGGTTCTCTCAAGTATTATTTTATACTTTTTGGGGCTTGGGAGACACAAATTTACGAAAAAGTTCAACCCTGAAGTCTTCTTAAGTTTTTTCAAACTCTCTAAAATTGAAAAACGCTGAGTTTCTCCTATACTGGACTCGTTAAAATTTCACAGTAAAGGACCTGTTCGATTACAAACAGGAATGGACCACTCCTTCTTAGGGTTCGAATCTAAACTAAGTTGGACTCATCCGAAGGATGAGCTTATAATCAAGCATATGGTTTCCTCCTCAAGCTTGTAAAAAATAAAGAGGTACTTGCCAGAAATGGTGGGGGAAAAGAGAGAAAAATGAGCCTATTTGTTATCCTTTGTCTCAAAAGAAACCTTATCACCACTCTTGAACACGACACTTTTTTCATTCACCTAGGTTGGGAAATCCTTTGCCTAACAGTTAATCAAACCACATTGAAAATCTTCAGCCGGTTCTGGGTATTAACTTTGGGTCAATTGTTACCAAGCCATCTGTCGTGTCGTTATGTGTTCAAGAGGTCACTGCAAATAAACCATTAATCTGCAAAATACCTGTCATCCATCTCGACCATCCCTGAGTCAGTCCTTACAGCTACATTTCTTCAACTTGATCTATGATTTCGTGTTGTGGGCTTGCCTGCAACGGGTCACTTTCTATCGACATCAGCACATTATCTAGAAAGATGACCTAGAAATCGTCAGTACCTTGAGATCTGCATGCATCAATGGCAGGTTTCTCACCTTTGACGACAGTTTACATCATTGACTCTCGATCGAAGGATTCCGTGACATGTTCGACATCAACACATTCATTCACATCTCATGGATTGTACTGGGTACTTTGAGAACCATTGACATCACTGGTGGTCTCTCTCACACTTGTTAACAGTTTACATCATCGACTGGTAATCAAGTGGTTTCTACCATGTTCGACATCAACTCATTTATTCGCATGGATAGAATCGTACCATTTCGGGAAGTAGAAATGAAGACCCTGGATCTAGTTTCCACCATCCAGGATGCGAGGAGTTTTGTATTCATTATACAGTAGACTAATCATAAACATATGGCTGCGTCCATACTGTGTCTACATGAGTCTATGATTATGATGTACTGCGAAATCATTCCTATATCAGAGCAGTAGTTAGTTTGTTAGTTAAAGTTTTCAATCTGAGTATGGGAATGCCTACCTCAGTGATGATATGATCTTACATATGTATTTTGTGTTGAATAGTTGCAGGTTCCAACTGGGCTCTCCACAAGATAATCCTTGAAATGATAAAGTACTTCACCCTTCCTAGATGATATGAAACCCTAATCTACTACAGGCTTCGCACTTTAGGGGGCAATCTGTTATACTAAAATTTGTCACCATGACTATCTGCAGTTAGTATGGCTCCATCAACTGTCATACTATCCTCCTTGGCAAATCTTATACCTCTTCTCCTCATGTCAAACTCCAAGAAAGAGAGAAAGTCCTTAAAAAGACAATTAACTCTGGTTACGCAGTTTCTCTTAACCTTACCTGCGTGTACGCACCCCAAGTTCACAATACCTGCGTACTTGTACGCTCTGTCTGTAAAGGGGTGGGTGCGTACTCCTGTAAAGGTCAAAAGGCATGAGTTTTACTTCAAAAAAGTTACTTGTGGTCGATTCTAGAGCATTCTAGAAGATGGTTTGACATGTATTGAGCGCCTCCAGGTGGTTCATGTATCCCTATGAAATAGGAACTTATCCCATCAAGAGGGGAGCTATCCCATTGAAAGAGGGGCTTATCCCATTGATGGTGGACCTGATTAACTTCCTCTAAAGCATTATAAATACAGACATTGGGCCAGAGGGAGGGGAGGTTGAAAGCTGAACATTCCTAAGGGTAGATGCTGCTGAAATTAGGACTCCCTTATAGAGCTTGAGAGGAGAGATTCCCATCCTTTCTTAGCTTCATTTGGAAGTGGGTGAGCTGATCAAAGTAAAGGGGAACTCTTGCTGGACCCTGGGAGGGACCTGCACAACACCAAGGCACTGGTTGTAATGGTTTCTTTTGTTTCCACTTAATACAATTAAGTTCATTTTTCTCAACAAGTTGTTATATATAATTTGTTTCATATACTCCTTGGTCTTTATGATGAATATGTTTTATTTTATGAGTTATTCAGGTGCTATGTAATCGTTTGCTTGTTAGTGAATGCAGGTTTCAAAGAGAAGGAGGAGCTCATCTGGATCGGAGAGGCTGGACTACTACAAACAGCGTTGGACTAAAGGTATGCTTTAAACACCTGGTTGCTTGTATTTTAAATGCATATTTAGGGAAAGATAGTGCTTGATTTTCTTGCTTGTCACTAGAAAGCCTTAGCTTCTAGGGAGGTCGGTTTTGTCCGCAAAATTGACTCTTTCCGCATGACATGGTCTATTAAACATTTTAATATTTTTTGAAAATCATCTTGTAAAGTTCTTGGACATTGACAATTGTTCCAATATTGAGGGTATACCACACACATGGCCTCCAACAACTCATCTCGAGGAAATCGTTCTCTTATCTCTAATGATAGTGATCTTGCAATTTCTATCAAATTTTGTCTCACTGAAATCACAATATTATCAGATTGGTCTCTTGACACAAGGCAATCTTTGGTGATTCGTCCTGTCTTACTAATATAATGAAACAGAACCATATACCCACGCACTGTGATACATAGTATCCCTTTTTCATCAAACATAAAAAAAATAAAATAATAAATAAATAAAATTCAGTATTTTCTATGATGCTGATCTTAGTCCAACTTTTAAACTCTTGACAGTAAAAGAGTCTAGCATCATATACAAATTATCCAATGCAATACATTCTGACTTTCTCACATTTGTGTATTCCACAATATACATTGTGTGATTCTGAGACATTTTCATGAGGACATTCATTTCATGTAGCATAGGAATAATTCCAGCCAATGTCAATAATGTCTCTATATTAGTTAGTCGAGAAAGAAGATCTTGAGCTTTGTCTACATTGTAGCAATTTTCATACATCAACCCTACCAAATATTTGAACTCACTAAATAGTCTTTGAGCTAGTACATTTAATGAGATCCATCTTTTATCAACATCTTTCAGTAGTTTTTTCCCATTCGTCACACCATCTGCAAATTGTTGAAACTCTAAATATCGTTTGGGACTACAAGAAAAGTATGCATGAGACTCATATACAAGATCTTCAACTTTTGAAACTTATGGAAACTTGCTTACTATTTTAAATGCAAGATTCATCCTATGAGCCATACAATGAATATTAAGCATATATCGTGAAGTTGATATTTTTAGCCTAACATAGAGGCCATTCCTTTGTCCTTGCATTACCGATGCTCCATTTTCTCCAACACATACCGACTTTTTTGCAATCATTAATTGATCCATACAACTTTCCTTCAAACCATTAAGAACAAGTTCATAAATGTTTTCAATTGTAGAAGCCTCTCTCATCCTTCTAATCCCAAGTAGATAGGAATGTCTAATATGGTCATTAACCATATAAATGCTCATGCAAATCCATTAAGTATTATCTATAGTCGTAACTTCATCCAAAGACAATGCCAAAAACCTATCATTTGCAATATTCCCTTTCAAATCATCCTTTTATACTTGAGCTAGATATCTTGCCCATCCCCAACCACTTGTTATAGACCAATGAGAAGATGGAGAGTTTGGCGCTTGAAGAAAAGATATCAATTTCATGTGATCTGGATAATTTTTCATAGGACTACCTTTAGATAAGATGTGAAATACAGTGCTCAATTGTATCATTAAACATGTCAACATTCGTTAGAAGATTTACATCTAATAATAGATTTCTCTTTACCAGTTACAATTTTCTTTCCATACACCTTTCTTGCATGCTTTTGTATCATATCTAGCTTCATCTGAAATTACACTACCTTTTGAGTTTTCCAACTACACGCAATACATCTAACTTGTCGAAAAACCTCTTTCTCATTTGTAGGAGGTATTTCTTCAATAAATGGAAAACTTGAGACCCAATTTTCTTGGAATCGTCTCCCTATGGTCCACTGGCCTCTTTTCCTTCTCCACCAATGGATTGTGTCACCTTCCAAGGAAATATCTTTAACATTTTCATCACCAATTTATGTTGAAACTGCATTTATCTCACCTTGATCACTTGAGGAACCTATTATTTCATCCATCGTATGGATATCAAATGCATTTTCACAAGATTTAACCTCTCTCTCAATAATAGATTGTTCAAAGGAGCTTGAATCATGAAGAGAATGTGTATTTTTGGATGGAGCCTTATGAAAGTATGATAATACATCCATTTGCCTTAATGGTTTCTTCCCACGATTATCTTTTGACATCCCACTAAATATTCCACTTGGTTGGGTGGATGTTTTGATCTGCAACTCCTTTGTAGCCTTGTTCAGGCTTTTCATAGTTTTTGGAGTTAGGTTTGGGGTTTACCAGCCCAGCTGCCTATTGGATTTTCATAGAGCCGGTGCTACTCTTTGTACATTATGTATTTTTCTAGATTGATGGAAGGTCCCACTCTTACTTGATAAAAAAAAAGAAGATGTTGAAATCATGCCACAAAGTGAAAGGAAATCAAATATCTTTCCTCAAACCACCAAATATATAAATAAAACAACAATGATTATAAAAATAAAACCAAATCTATCGATCTATGCATGAAATGAGTCAAGCAACTAGAAACATATGACCAAAACAAACCAAAAATTTCAAACTTGACAAAATCCTCTAAACAAGAAGCAAACAAACCGCCAAAATTTTCTAAGATATCAAAGCTAGACATCAATGCAATTTCATGTACTTGAATAAGCCCATTGTTGCTTAGCATTAGATTTCTTAAATTAGTTATTTATCATTTAATACTAGGACACTGTCTATGTGAAAAGAAATAGTTCCCAGCTTCATCAAATCTGACTTCATTTCCAATCAAAGATCAAATCCAAAGGACACTAACTAATTACTCTAGGATGGTGCTAAAGTTAAATACAAAATAACAAAAAATAAAGATATGATAAAAATAGACCTGCAAGATTGTATTGGTCGAGTGTGATAGGGACACCAATAACTGAGACTAGAGAGATTTATAGAATGCGGTAGTTACTAGTGTGTGTCTATTGTGCGATTATTTGTATGGTGGAGAGACCTACCAAGAAGGGACATTGGTCTCGGGAAAGTATAGTGGGGAGATCCATAGAGAATTTATGTAAAAGGAAGATGAGAAGTGTTGTCTTCAAGTTGGGTTATGTTATGGTAGAATTTTGTTGGTGATAATTCGTAACAAAACACTTACATCAATAGGTAAAAAGTAAATTCAGGGCATGAGTTGGACTGACTCATGTTATCTCATCCCTTAATGGTCCTAAGGACATGTGGGGACACGAACAACTTAGTACCTGAAAGACTTGAAAACATGGCTGAAAAATGACTGACAAATGACTTGAAAGTCTTGTTAAATTTGTTATTTATCATTTAATAATAGTCGAACACTATCTATGTGAAAATAAATAGGTCTCAACCTCACCAAATCTAGCTTTATTTCTTGTCACATATAAGAAACAAACAACGTAATGATTAAATATGAAACTTCAATCTTAAAATAACACACATCAATGTAATGTCGTTGCAGTGTTACAATGAAAAATACAAATATAGAACCTCTTTTTACCTGAATTTGACATATAGTAATCTTGCATGATCAATGGAACATGTATACCAAAATAAGAGTCCTAGGGTATTTCAATTTCCTAGTTCTCACCTTGGTCCTCATTTTCTAAATTGTGGACATGATCTTCTCTAAATGAACTGTCATTATGAGCCTTTAAAACATTATGTTATATATCAAGTTCATTAGAGAGATTTGTTATATTGTTTTCTCCCCTTCTATCACAATCTGATCGCCAAAGAGTTAGCACTCTTTCATATGAAAAATTGTCAATGTCATACTTTGTTACATATAATCTTAAACATGTATCCACATGTTTATCAAGCTTGTTCCTCAACTTCGACTTCAAGAATGATAATGCACTAAACATTCTCTCATCCTCCACTGATCCCAAAATCATGGTTTGACACAAATCCAGTAATTTGAAATATTCTAATATGTTTTCGTGCAGGTATTGGCTAGCACTTAAAGTAGTCCATAATCTTGTTATAGCACCATTTTCATTAGGATTCTCCAAAAAAGGATATTTATTCCACATTGTTTCAACAAAGCGTCCACCTTGTTGATACAATTTTGATGAATCTAAAATACCTTCAGTTTGTTCTCCATGTATTGAGACTTTCTTGCAAAAATGGTCCGTTACACTAAAATTTGTCACCATGACTATCTGCAGTTAGTATGGCTCCATCAACTGTCATACTATCCTCCTTGGAAAATCTTATACCTCTGCTCCTCATGTCAAACTCCAAGAAAGAGAGAAAGTCCTTAAAAAGACAATTAACTCTGGTTACGCAGTTTCTCTTAACCTTACCTGCGTGTACGCACACCAAGTTCACAATACATGCGTACTTGTACGCTCTGTCTGTAAAGGGGTGGGTGCGTACTCCTGTAAAGGTCAAAAGGCGCGAGTTTTACTTCAAAAAAGTTACTTGTGGTCGATTCTAGAGCATTCTAGAAGATGGTTTGATGTGTATTGAGCGCCTCCAGGTGGTTCATGTATCCCTATGAAATAGGAACTTATCCCATCAAGAGGGGAGCTATCCCATTGAAAGAGGGGCTTATCCCATTGATGGTGGACCTGATTAACTTCCTCTAAAGCATTATAAATACAGGCATTGGGCCAGAGGGAGGGGAGGTTGAAAGCTAAACATTCCTAAGGGTAGATGCTGCTGAAATTAGGACTCCCTTATAGAGCTTGAGAGGAGAGATTCCCATCCTTTCTTAGCTTCATTTGGAAGTGGGTGAGCTGATCAAAGTAAAGGGGAACTCTTGCTGGACCCTCGGAGGGACCTGCACAACACCAAGGCACTGGTTGTAATGGTTTCTTTTGTTTCCACTTAATACAATTAAGTTCATTTTTCTCAACAAGTTGTTATATATAATTTGTTTCATATACTCCTTGGTCTTTATGATGAATATGTTTTATTTTATGAGTTATTCAGGTGCTATGTAATCGTTTGCTTGTTAGTGAATGCAGGTTTCAAAGAGGAGGAGCTCATCTGGATCGGAGAGGCTGGACTACTACAAACAGCGTTGGACTAAAGGTATGCTTTAAACACCTGGTTGCTTGTATTTTAAATGCATATTTAGGGAAAGATAGTGCTTGATTGTCTTGTTTGTCACTAGAAAGCCTTAGCTTCTAGGGAGGTCGGTTTCGTCCGCAAAATTGACTCTTTCCGCATGATAAAATGGCGACTCCACTGGGGAATCCATGGATTTGATTGATTTCCCTTTTGATTGATACTTTGATTTCAGAAAAGTCGATTTCTTTCTGGTTTTTGACTGATTAACTGTGAATTTGGGTGGAATAGCTTACGGTTAAGTTAGATTTTATTTTTCTTGGTTTTGCTAGCAGTACGCACCCTCTGCGTTAAGCACAGTGCATACTTGTACGCACTGCATCTTTGTACACAGAGCGTACACGCACCTGTGCAAACATGTTGCCTGCGTACCCTGTCAAAAGACGAGAAAATTTCAATTTTTTCCTTTTTGCCTCTTAGATTTTGTTTATAATTTGTTTTTTGCTGCCCAGATCCACTGGTTACCTTCAGAAGTCTTCATCTAAGCTTGTTTCATTAGTATCAAGGGTTTTAGTGAAATTCATAGAAGTTCTAGCCCTACGTTTGATTTTTGCATTGGTCCTGTACTGACTTTGGCTTTAGAAGTTGTAAAACCTTGGATCTCTCTAGTCTTTTCAGTCTTCTTAGGAGTCGCACCTTTCATAAAATCCACCTGTGTGAGAAACCTACCTTTTTGTTGTCTCTTTGCGGAATTTCGACAAAGCTTGTTTGTTAAAGCTATGAATTTCATTCTTAAGAAAAAGAACAAAAGATTTTGATTTTTGTTTTTGACTGGTTTATGATTCTGCATGAACTAGTCCTTGGTTGAATTGTAACTGAGTAAAACATCCTGGAATTATACTTTGTAGGATTTTGCCTCATTAGGTTTGCTTTTAGGTGAATTTCTCTTAGATTTGCTTTTAGGTAAAATTGATTTGATTGTCATAGATTTTTTAAAATTTATTTTTGTTAAGTAGTTTTACATGCTTTGTTAATATAGGAAAAAATACAAAAATCTCTTTTGAAGAAAAGTTTGTTTTAGTAGCATTTGAAGTCTTTGAAAAGAGAAAGGAGTTTTCGTGAAATAATTAGTGGTCATGTGTTGTATGCTTTGGAAAAGATAAAGAGATTGTTTCTTTGATTTTCATTGCCAAGAAATTTGTCTTTATATCAATTTTGCATTCTCCAACTCTCTTAGCTAGGGAATTCATTGAAAAAAGAAAAATAGTTTAAATCATCCTAGGTGCATCTTTTAAGTGGATTTGAGTCGAGTCTACACACCATTAGTTTCATCTCCACTACCTTTTGTCCTAAAGAAAAGCCATAAAATTAATACTTAAAGTAAAATTTACTTAGTAAATTTTTATTTACTAGGGCTCTAAAACACCAATATAGATCAGGCTAGTGTCTTGGAGTAGGAGAGTAATTAACTCTCCAAGACAGCAAAACCAAACAAGTAGCTCATCTTGTGGTACGATAAATCCAGCTGTTACATTTATGCTCTGGGAAAGCTCCTCTTAAAGGAGAAGCACGAGATTGTGTCCGAACCAGTGAGGGGATAAATCCTCCTTCATTGGGAACGACGCCAGATATGCACGTACTACAAACGGTAAACCTCGGATTATTGTCGAGGAGCCTGGGGTCACTTGTCGGTAAACCTTGGATTATTTTCAAGGAGCCGACAAGGGGATTGAGCTTGATACTCTGCCCTTGTGTGCTATCGGATCGTAGACTGTTCCCCCAGGTATATTTGTTGCTGTTGGTGACCTTAGTGACCATTATCTTTAGGGTTCTACCCAAGGTGATGGTGGAGGGAAGATCCCACTGTACCTGGAGTAGACGTCGCCTAGACTCACTTGGATTTTTCAGGGGGTTCACTTCACTCGAGACGGTTAAAGTGAAGGAACTTGTGCCGGTCTATTCATTAAGCAGGTTGCCGGGGTAACTGTTCCACCCGCCACTTCTGTACTGAATTCGGCGATGTTGGACTTCATCACCAACTAGTGTTTTCGGTCTGGAAGGCCACTGTTTGTGTATGGTTTGATGCCCTAGATTCTTTAGGCGTGTGATTCGAATTTGTTTGGTTCTTTAGAGACTTTAGGCGGTTTTCTTTGATATTTTACTTTGTTTGTGTGTGCAGTAGTTAAAAGTTTTTAACTGTGGCTGAATTACCGAGACAGTCCCGTAGACTTCGGGGCCAGCCTCCTGAGATTGTAACCGTGGCCGATTTGTTGAGGAAGTCCCGTAGATTTCGGGGCCAACCTCCTGAAGACGTCCCGAGTCATTACGAAGGTTTGAAAGTCCTTGTAACTCCTAGTGGCAGTAAAGTAGGTTCACCTGAAGAAGGAGAGTCTTCGTTGGTAGTTCATCCTGATTACCAAAGTCTAGAAACAGGTTATAATCCTGAAGCTATTGCAGTTTCCGAGCTTGCTGGTAGTTTTTCATCTACTAGTGATATAGGTGAAGAACCTGAGATATCTGAACCTATTACTCCAACTTCTAGTGCTCCTGATTCACCTAGGGTAGAAAGAGTCATCACCGAAAATATTCCTTCTGGTTTGATAGCTATTGAAGAACTTGCTCCAGAAGAAGAAATAGGTGTCCCTATCCCTGAAGATCAACCTACTATTGATCTAAGGGAGCGTGAATCCATTTTGACAGTCCACCTGGAAGTACTACTTGGTATCTTTCGTTAACTAATTATTTGGACAACTCAGGGTCAAGTTTTTCTCCACCTCGTGCTCCTTATCCACCTGGAGGAATTTATACTCCTGTAAATATGTCAGGTCAGTCGTCTATGTTTACTCAATCGCCTGAATCTTTTTTGTACGACGGTCCTTCTGTTCCCTCTGGGTATCAGTCACTTTCTGGTACTTTTGCGGGAGCATCTCCTCAACCCATTGAACATGGGTTATTAACTGGAAACAATGGTAATAAACCGTTGGGCGTAGGAGACATTTACATGATGTCAGGTTCAATTGCCAGTTCTCAACCTCAAGGTGGCCATTTACTGCCTGGGGGGCAGCCTCAATTAATGCTTGGGGGGCAACCTCAAGGTACACAAATTGCGTCTGGGGGGCAACCTCAAGGACAGTATGTAACCGTGGTGCAGTACATTCCTCAAGGTCAACCCCAGCCTCAATATGTACCCCAAGGTCAACCTCAGTATCAATTTATACCTCAAGGTCAACCCCAGTATCAGTACTTACCTCAAGGGTATCTACCCCAAGGTCAGTACTCGAGTCAAGGTTATCAACCACCCCAAGGTCAATCTTATGTTCAAGGTACGGGAAATGTACCTTTCAATTATCAATCCTACCCTCAATCCGGTTATGGATCTCAATATCCTCAACCTGTCATGGGTCAATACCCCGGAATGAACATAGTGTGGGATCCATCACAAGTTCAACAGGTATTGCAGCCAAGTGTACAGTTGTCATCTCAAACTGGACAACCCTTAGTTTCTGGTTCACCCCAGCAACCATTCCAGTCTAATGTTCAAACTTCTGTACCTTCGGTAGTTTCTTAGTCTGGGCCTATTGCACCTAGTACTCCATCTCAAACGACTGCTGCAACTACCGCAACATATGTTCAATCTACCCCACTTACTTCTGGAGTATCGACAGCTCCGGTTTCTACTGTCTCTGTAACTACTCCTCAGACATCTTTACCATTGTCTGGATCCACGATTCAAACTACGGTTCAGATGCCTGTAGGACAACCTGGTTTAAGTACGGTTGTCACTAGTCAACCACAATTCACTTATCAACCGTACCAGGGACAGTGCCAATACGGGCCTGCTGTCCATTAGCCAGTTTACCAGTATCAACCGTATCCTGGGTAAACTTATCAACAACCACAACAATCCCATTATGGTCCGGTTAATCCTAGTTTTCCGGGAGGATACAATATCCTGAACACGATTCCTATTCCTAGTTATCCTGGATATCCTCCTCCTGGGACTGGTCTCGTGACCTAGAGTTTTAGGGATCCTAATCGGCAATTACCATTTATCGCAACTTTGGATTTACCAGACTTGTCACGCCTAACGAACGATCCAATAAATTATCTTCTGTTTTGGCCGCCAATGCCAAATAAGTTTCCCAGTGACATACCCAAGTTCGAAGGTAAGTCTGGAGAGTACCCGTCGAATCATGTGATGACTTACCACCTCTGGTGTGCCTCTAATTCCATCTCGGATGATTCGATCTGCTTACGTCTTTTCCAGCGTACTCTCATTGGTCTCGCGGCCAAGTGGTACATTGAGTTACCACGGGCCTCTTTTTATAATTTTAGCCAGTTAGCTACCTCGTTCTTAACTCATTTTCAGTTGCCGGTCAGATATGATAATGGCACGGAGTTACTAACTTCATTAAAACAATCGATGTCCACTTATATTTCCGATCATATTCATGAATGGAGACGTCGAAGGCGGTTAGTGAAAGTTTTTATCCCGGACCAAATCTTAGCTGAATGGTTTGTTAAATCATTGTTACCAAAGATTACTGAAGACGTAGCTAAGGCCGGAGTAGTTACTGAGGAGCAAGTGATTGCTCAAGCGCAGTACCTTGACTTAGTTTACACTCAGTCAGGTACGTTACATGAAAAGATCCCAGATCTTCCTAAGTCAAATCAAATCGCTGCTGCTCCTTCGGGGTCTCATGCCGCTGATGGCATGATTGGTACGGTGAATACTAAAAGCAAGAAGAAATCCTCAAAGAATTCTTCGCCTATTATAACCTTACCAGACTCCCCGACAGGAGAATCTTCTGCTGAAGTTTCCGCTGATATTCACGCTGTAGAGTCATCTACGACTAAATCAAAATCCGGTGGGAAAAAGAAAGGTAAGAAGAATAATAAAGCAGACAAAACTCTAAAAGAGAAAAATGAAAAGTCGGAAACCAATGACGAAAAGTGCAAACCTCGATATCCTTGTCTTATTTGTGAAGAGGATCATTTTATGAGAGATTGCCCTCATCGGGCCGAGGTTGTGAAAATCGTCAAGGGTTCCCCAACTCCTGCTGTTTTGAAAGATCCATTTCCAAAGCAGGAGAGTAAGATGATAGGTTCTTCCTCGAGTGCCAGTGAAGAACCCATATTGATGATGCCTCATGTAAGGATTCCGACTCGATCAGAAGATTATGGTAGTAAAAGTCTTGTTGATGGAAAAGAAGCAGAATCTTCTCATTCTAATCCATCAACCTCAGCTCCCAGTTTAGATCCACTACAGATCGAGAAACCTAACCCGGACTTAGTAATCAAACCGCCCGCCAAGGGTGTACTTCGAAGGTCTGCTTTCAATCCACATGTGAGAGCGGCCCAGAATTACAACATTGTTGAGGATTTAGCTGTTTCACCCTCAGCAATGTCGGCTTTGGAAGTGTTGCAATCATGCCCAGCACAACGCAAATTACTTTTGTCGGCTATAGGAGCTGTTGATGTTAGGACCCGAACCTAATAATCTTTGATCTAGAAATAGTACACCGCGTTTACCTCATCAAATGGCTTTCCAGATTCCAGTGATAGTCAAAAATAGGCCTATTCATCGGACTGTAATTGATGAGGGAGCTTCCACGTGTATTATGTCGATACAGTGTTGGAGATCGCTTGGTTCTCCTTCACTAAATCAATCCCCGACGATTCTTAAGGCCTTTGATGGCTGTGGGTTTCATCCGTTTGGCATTCTACAAGATTTGCCTATAGGGTTGAAGGAAAAACCATTAGTCTAGATGTGGAGGTGGTTGATGCCCCTCTAGACTACAACCTTCTCTTGGGTCGAAGTTGGTCTTACGCTATGACAGCGGTCGTTTCATCGGTCTTCCGAGTAATAAAGTTTCCATATAATGGCAAGATCGTAACCATAGACCAGCTGGCTTACTTTTCATCCGATCCAGCCTCTTCAGAGAGTATCCAGCATGTCGGTAAAACGACTATCCCTTATAGGGATGTTGGAGTAGGATTAGTTAAAGATGCTGGTTTACTGGGAACTTTTCCTTTTCCTCCAATCAACGCCTTGTCTTCATTTGCATCCATTCATATGATTACTTCAGATACCATTGTTTATGACGATCCTTGGATCGTTCCTTCTGAATCTGAGATAGACTCATTTGGTGATGCTATGCCTTTGAGTCCATATGAAATTGCCTATGAAGCCATGCAGTCTTTTACCGACCCGAGTTCAACCAAAATTGACCAAATGAATGTGGTCCGTGAGGAATCACTTTTCACATCAACCTCGGAGTTAATAGCGTTTCCCGAAGTTGTGTCATCTGACGAGAAACTTTGTGAAGTCCTATGTGTAGACGATTTACCATGGGAAGATCTCCATCACAGATCTTCGTTTTTACCTGAGGATGATCGTTTTGAAAATGATTTTTCATCAATCTTTACAGCTGAATATGTCAAAGAAGCTCAGAATCCAATGAAACATCCTGATTCAGAGCTGAATTTGGGAAACATCTCTCGCACTATTCCCATTGACATTTCAGTCAAGCCCGGAATTGTTGAGCACATTCATATAGGTGCCTCATGTTCAGATGACGAAATTCAGACATACAAGGCCCTATTTCAAGAATTCTGCGACGTGTTTGCCTGGTCCTATGAGGAAATGCCAGGAATTGATCCCGCGATTGTTTTTCATGAGATCAAGACTTACCTAGACGCTAAACCCGTCCGCAACGTTTGCGTCAGATTCACCCACGAAAAGCGTCTGCAATTAAAATAGAAGTTGAGAAGTTGTTGAAAGCAGGTTTCATTTATCCGATCCCGTTAACGGATTGGGTATCGAATATTGTTCCGGTTAACAAAAAACAGGGAACAATAAGAATATGCATCGACTATAGGGATATCAATCGAGCTTGTCCCAAGGACAACTACCCAACACCCTATATCGATCAAATAATTGATGATTGTGCCGGCAGTGAAATATTTTCCTTTATGGACGGTTTTTCCGGTTACAATCAAATCAATATTCTACCTGCCGATCAACCAAAAACGGCTTTCATTTGTCCATGGGGGACATTTGCTTATTGCAAATTACCTTTTGGGCTTAAGAATGCCGGAGCCACTTTTCAAAGGGCGATGTCTTATGCGTTTCATGACATCAAACACATTGTGCAACCGTATCTCGATGATTTGCCTGCTCATTCTTTACATCGAGCTGATCACCTTGTCCATTTACGAGCAATCTTCATGAGGTGTAGGCATTATCGTATTCGGTTGAACCCACACAAATGTGTCTTCTGTATAGAAGTGGGACGATTGCTGGGATTTGTAGTTTTAAAAGCCGACATTCGCGTCGATCCCTCGAAGGTAGAAGCTATCATCAAATTGCCTCCTCCTTCGAGTCTTCGCCAACTCCAAAGTTTGCAGGGGAAAGCAAACTTTTTACGACGATTCATTCCTAACTACGCCGAGGTTACAAAGGGTTTTACCCGGTTGTTGAAACAGAACGCTCAATTCTCTTGGGATGAGATAGCTCAGAAATCTTTTGATGCACTCAAGCACGTGTTGACCCATGCACCGTTGCTGCATCCTCCCAACTACAACCAGGATTACTTTTTGTACCTCGCCGCCGCCCATTCCACCATCGGGATGGTCTTAGTTCAGGAAGACGAATTCGGAACGGAACATGTGATATATTACCTTAGTCGAACGTTAAACCCAACTGAGCTCAAATATTCACATGTGGAGAAATTGGCATTGGCAGCCGTTCAAGCTGTCCAACGTTTTCGTCACTACATTCTACTCCGTAAAACTACAGTCATTTCGGATTGCAACCCTATGATCTACATTTTGACTAAACAATTGCTAGGGGGCAAGTACTCCAAATGGATCATTATCCTGCAGGAGTTCGACTTGGAATTTGAAAAATCTAAGTCTAAGAAATCTTTAGTTTTTGCAGAGTTAATGTGTGACTTCCCGCGTGCTGACACAGAAACTGTGGCAGAGGAACCCATTGCGGACGAATCTTTGTTTCTCATCAGCACTTTAGATCCGTGGTATGGGGATATAATTGTCTATCTCCAGACCCAATCCTTTCGGCCCGAAGTTTCAAAGTCGGAACGTCGGAAAATTTGATTCCAGTCCCAACAGTACAAAATTATTGGAGATACTCTTTATCGCTGTGGGGCGGACTTGGTTTTTCGACGTTGTTTAACTCACGAGGAAGCTGAAAGGGTTCTGAATGACTGTCACTCTGGAGCGTGTGGCGGTCATATGTCTGGGTATGCCACAGCCCAAAAGATATTGCGCACTGGCTACTTCTGGCCGTCCTTGTTTAAAGATTGTATTACTGCGGTCCGGAAATGCCACAACTGTCAAGTGTTTGATCACAAGATGCACGCTCCACCTGCTCCTCTCCACCCTATAATTGTCGTTGGTCCTTTTTCCAAATGGGGTATCGATTTTATTACATGTAACCCTCACTCGGCCGGGGGGCATGCATATATCATCCTTGCGGTAGATTATTTTACTAAGTGGGCCGAGGCGATGCCTACATTCGAGGCAGACGGCAAGAAAGCTGCAATTTTCGTATTCAATCACATTATTGCTAGGTTTGGTGTCCCACAAGCAATAATCACTGACCATGGGTGCCATTTTCAAACGTTATGATGACAGAACTTACAGGCCAGCTTGGTTTGCGTCACGATAGCTCAACTCCTTATTATCCACAAGCGAATGGTATGGTTGAGTCCATCAACAAAGTTTTAGTTATCATGATTCGACGAATCATTGGTATTCATCGGTCGAATTGGCACAACATGTTATTTTCCGCGCTTTGGGCGTACCGAACCTCAGTGAAAACATCAACAGGGTTCACTCCTTTCAAACTAGTTTATGGTTTGGAAGCTGTGCTGCCCATTGAATGCGAAATCCCGTCACTTCAAATGGCCGTCGAATTACTTCCAGCTACTTCTGAAGAGGAGAAGTGTTTATTATACTTAGCTCAATTAGATGAGACTCGACATGATGCTGCATTGGAAATCGAGACTCACGCAAAACGTATGAAAGCTCAGTATGATCGAAATGTGACCCCTCGAAATTTTTCGGAAGGAGACCTAGTGCTATTATATGATCAAGCTAACGATAAATTAGGTGCTGGAAAATTCGTTCCTATGTGGCATGGGCCCTATATTGTCAAGCGAAAGCTAGCAAAAGGGGCCTATGAGCTAGTAGACTTTGACGGGGACTCTTTGGGTAAACCCAGAAATGGACTTTACCTAAAGAGGTATTATGCTTAAATGATGGGTATGGAGATTTTAGTTAGGTTAGGTTTTTCTTTCTAGCTGGTGTGTTTGTTAGTTTAGACAGTGTGCTTAGCTTAGAAAGTGTGTTTTTCGTCGTTATTCTGCTTATCTTGGTTTTACCCTTGATGTTTGCAGATGTCGATGCCTCTCCAAACATACATTGGATTTGCTGATGGTGCTTGTCGTAGTACATGGAATATCTCTTCCGCAGCTTGGGTTATCTATTCGCCCTCTGACGAGTTAGTTTCTATGCATGGGGTGAACCTCGGTCAAACAACAAACAACATTGCTGAGCACAGTGCAGTGATTGAGTTATTGTTTGAATCTATTTCATTTGGGATTTAGAGTTTGATAGTGAGGTTAGATTCTGAACTCGTTGTATTACAGCTTAATAGAGTGTATGCCATTAGAAATCCAGTGTTATTAAGGTTATTTTTTAGAGTGTGTCTCTTGGAACGTGAATTTGATTACATTGAATATCAGCATATTCCAAGGTCTTTAAATACATTAGCAGATGCAATTGCTTCTCGAATGTTAAACAGACATTTGCAATAATCATACATGTAAATTTAAAAACATTTCATCACACATGTTTAACAAGATAAGCCGGTAATAATGATATATATAGATAGGAGTGTGTCAAAAAATACATCGTCTTCGATCATAGGTTGAAAAACACCTTATGATCGGCAAAAATGATAAGTACAAAAAACCAAAATGTCACATGTGTCTACAAAAACGACCATCCAATCACTGGTGATGCTCTCTATATGACACCACTGCACGAGCCACCCTACACAAGAACCTCCTAAAAGGTCCTGGGACTGCGACTACATAGCGCTGAAGCCTGATAGGAATATCGTCTATAGTAGTCTCTGGTATATCTGCCGTAAGACGCTCTAGGTCTTGTTCCAACTCAGCTAGGGTCTCTGTGGCCTCGTCCCGTGGGGCCGGTGCCGCTGCAACTGGTAGTCTCCTCTCGAAAGGTCGAAGATTGGCTGGATGACGTGGGCCTACATCTGCATTTTGAAAATTGTTACTGTCAGTTTTGAGACGATATAAAAAACAAAAAAAAATAGATAATTTAAAAACTTGTGAAAAATGAATTACCTGTGTCATCCCATTGTTCTCCCGGTGGAAGAACCATGTCTGTATCTCCACGAAAATCAACTTTGGCATAAGGAAAATCCTGTATAGAAAAGATCTGGTCCTCCAACCAGTGAAAATACTCCGGAGTAAATCGGACAACCTCCGTGCCATTGTCAGGATGACGGGCCATAACCGCAACCCATCGCATCAATTTAGGCTCTCGGGGAGGCCCAACCTCAATAGTGAGTTGCTGTGGGATCAGCATCGGAACCCTCTCTAGGGAAAAACTCACAACTAAAGGCCCATAACCAAAAGTCTTTAGCTGTCCGTTTTTGGTTCTAGTCAGTTGGCCCTTTAAGTTGGCCAACACAGCATCACACCAGTTGAAAATGGTGCCTCGATAGCAATCAATCGCCATCCGCATTTGGGATCCAGTGGCAATGTGTAAAGTGGCAGCCCCGCAAAGTCTGGTAACTGTAAAAGCAATCACCATAAGTTCAGGACGGGATATAGTTTTGATCTCTATTCCCTTCTCCTGAGACTGAGTGTTACACCACTCTTGTCGGAGACTAGCGATGGACTGGCCACCCGGCCTAGTCCCGAACAGAGTCAAGTGTTCGCCTCTCTTGGGCAAACCAGTGAGGAAATAAATATCTGAGGGCTCTATCTCAAGCTGGTGCCCTCCAATGTAAAAGCACTGGTCCTGGACGTTCCATCTCTCTACCAGCCACTCTAAAAAGCGCACCCGGGCCCTCATGCCAGGTATGGCCCAGTATTTGTAAAGTCCGCATGCCTTCAAAGCATCAATGGACAGTTGATGATTAATGGCGGCCAAATCCACATCTTCGTGTTCTCTCTCATGCCAATCAAGCATGGTGGGCAATCTACACACCAGAAAAAATCCATTAGAATTCATAAAATGAAAATTTATTGGTCCAATTTGGAAAATTTGGAGTTTGTAAACCCTTTGCGTGGAGTACGCACCCCGCCTTTAGGAACAGAGCGTGGGTACGCAGGTTCCTTTAAGGCAAGGTGCGTACGCCCGCCATTTTCCCAACTGAGAAAATGTCGGGGTACGCAGGTCACTAGTGGAGCACCTGCGTACCCCGAAAGGCGGACCTTGAAACCCCAAAGCCTCCAAAAAATGAAACTAGGGCCTAAAAACAAATTCTAAATGGATGAAAATGAAGAGGAGGATGTTGTAGAATACCTTAAAGAGACGGTGTTCGATTTCGACGGTCGGATTCTCCGCAATGTCCACGGGAAGTTTCTTGCCAAAAGCCCTTTTTCTCTCCTCAACAGTAAAATGGTAAAAATGAATTGGTAAAAGCCCTTTTTTATAGGTTTTTTGGGTAAATAAATGGTAAATTTGTTTATTTTTCACCATGAAAAGGTATTTTTCAAAGTATTTTTATCTATCTTTAAACAGGTATGAGTAATGTGTTGGTTTTTGTGGAGGATAAAGGATTTTCAGGGAAAATTGTCATTTTTTACAAACAAAAACATCAGAGTCATCTTTAAGCCCTTTTATGACTCCTAAAAATGAAAAGATTGCCGAGCGTTTCTTTTACACTGATTAAAATGGAATTAAAAGACGGTCCTATTATAGCCCTTTTTTGACCGTAAAAACAAGAAAAGATTGCCGAATTTTTGTCGTTTCAAATTCGATATTGGAAATAAAACGACGTGTCCTTGATCGCTTTTTACTTTTCAGGTCCAAGACACTAATTATGAAAGTACTCCTTGGTCGTAAAAGATCAAGCGGTTCTCTCAAGTATTATTTTATACTTTTTCGGGCTTGGGAGACACAAATTTACGAAAAAGTTCAACCCTGGAGTCTTCTTAAGTTTTTTCAACTCTCTAAAATTGAAAAACGCCGAGTTTTTCCTATACTGGACTCGTTAAAATTTCACAGTAAAGGACCTGTTCGATTACAAACAGGAATGGACCACTCCTTCTTAGGGTTCGAATCTAAACTAAGTTGGACTCATCCGAAGGATGAGCTTATAATCAAGCATATGTTATCCTCCTCAAGCTTGTAAAAAATAAAGAGGTACTTGCCAGAAATGGTGGGGGAAAAGAGAGAAAAATGAGCCTATTTGTTATCCTTTGTCTCAGAAGAAACCTTATCACCACTCTTGAACACGACACTTTTTTCATTCACCTAGGTTGGGAAATCCTTTGCCTAACAGTTAATCAAACCACATTGAAAATCTTCAGCCGGTTCTGGGTATTAACTTTGGGTCAATTGTTACCAAGCCATCTGTCGTGTCGTTATGTGTTCAAGAGGTCACTGCAAATAAACCATTCATCTGCAAAATACCTGTCATCCATCTCGACCATCCCTGAGTCAGTCCTTACAGCTACATTTCTTCAACTTGATCTATGATTTCGTGTTGTGGGCTTGCCTGCAACGGGTCGCTTTCTATCGACATCAGCACATTATCTAGAAAGATGACCTAGAAATCGTCAGTACCTTGAGATCTGCATGCATCAATGGCAGGTTTCTCGCCTTTGACGACAGTTTACATCATTGACTTTCGATCGAAGGATTCCGTGACATGTTCGACATCAACACATTCATTCACATCTCATGGATTGTACTGGGTACTTTGAGAACCATTGACATCACTGGTGGTCTCTCTCACACTTGTTAATAGTTTACATCATCGACTGGTAATCAAGTGGTTTCTACCATGTTCGACATCAACTCATTTATTTGCATGGATAGAATCGTACCATTTCGGGAAGTAGAAATGAAGACCCTGGATCTAGTTTCCACCATCCAGGCTGCGAGGAGTTTTGTATTCATTATACAGTAGACTAATCATAAACAGATGGCTGCGTCCATATTGTGTCTACATGAGTCTATGATTATGATGTACTGCGAAATCATTCCTATATCAGAGCAGTAGTTAGTGTGTTAGTTAAAGTTTTCAATCTGAGTATGGGAATGCCTACCTCAGTGATGATATGATCTTACATATGTATTTTGTGTTGAATAGTTGCAGGTTCCAACTGGGCTCTACACAAGATAATCCTTGAAATGATAAAGTACTTCACCCTTCCTAGATGATATGAAACCCTAATCTACTACAGGCTTCGCACTTTAGGGGGCAATCTGTTACACTAAAATTTGTCACCATGACTATTTGCAGTTAGTATGGCTCCATCAACTGTCATACTATCCTCCTTGGCAAATCTTATACCTCTTCTCCTCATGTCAAACTCCAAGAAAGAGAGAAAGTCCTTAAAAAGTCAATTAACTCTGGTTACGCAGTTTCTCTTAACCTTACCTGCGTGTACGCACCCCAAGTTCACAATACCTGCATACTTGTACGCTCTGTCTGTAAAGGGGTGGGTGCGTACTCCTGTAAAGGTCAAAAGGCGCGAGTTTTACTTCAAAAAAGTTACTTGTGGTCGATTCTAGAGCATTCTAGAAGATGGTTTGACGTGTATTGAGCGCCTCCAGATGGTTCATGTATCCCTATGAAAGAGGAACTTATCCCATCAAGAGGGGAGCTATCCCATTGAAAGAGGGGCTTATCCCATTGATGGTGGACCTGATTAACTTCCTCTAAAGCATTATAAATACAGGCATTGGGCCAGAGGGAGGGGAGGTTGAAAGCTGAACATTCCTAAGGGTAGATGCTGCTGAAATTAGGACTCCCTTATAGAGCTTGAGAGGAGAGATTCCCATCCTTTCTTAGCTTCATTTGGAAGTGGGTGAGCTGATCAAAGTAAAGGAGAACTCTTGCTGGACCCTGGGAGGGACCTGCACAACACCAAGGCACTGGTTGTAATGGTTTCTTTTGTTTCCACTTAATACAATTAAGTTCATTTTTCTCAACAAGTTGTTATATATAATTTGTTTCATATACTCCTTGGTCTTTATGATGAATATGTTTTATTTTATGAGTTATTCAGGTGCTATGTAATCGTTTGCTTGTTAGTGAATGCAGGTTTCAAAGAGAAGGAGGAGCTCATCTGGATCGGAGAGGCTGGACTACTACAAACAGCGTTGGACTAAAGGTATGCTTTAAACACCTGGTTGCTTGTATTTTAAATGCATATTTAGGGAAAGATAGTGCTTGATTTTCTTGTTTGTCACTAGAAAGCCTTAGCTTCTAGGGAGGTCGGTTTTGTCCGCAAAATTGACTCTTTCCGCATGACAAAATGGCGACTGCACTGGGAAATCCATGGATTTGATTGATTTCTCTTTTGATTGATACTTTGATTTGAGAAAAGTCGATTTCTTTCTGGTTTTTGACTGATTAACTGTGAATTTGGGTGGAATAGCTTACGGTTAAGTTAGATTTTATTTTTTTTGGTTTTGCTAGCAGTACGCACCCTCTGCGTTAAGCACAGTGCATACTTGTACGCACTGCATCTTTGTACACAGAGCGTACACGCACCTGTGCAAACATGCTGCCTGCGTACCCTGTCAAAAGTTGAGAAAATTTCAATTTTTTCCTTTTTGCCTCTTAGATTTTGTTTATAATTTTTTTTTTGCTGCCCAGATCCACTGGTTACCTTCAGAAGTCTTCATCTAAGCTTGTTTCATTAGTATCAAGGGTTTTAGTGAAATTCTAGCCCTAGGTTTGATTTTTGCATTGGTCCTGTACTGACTTTGGCTTTAGAAGTTGTAAAACCTTGGATCTCTCTAGTCTTTTCAGTCTTCTTAGGAGTCGCACCTTTCATAAAATGCACCTGTGTGAGAAACCTACCTTTTTGTTGTCTCTTTGCGGAATTTCGACAAAGCTTGTTTGTTAAAGCTGTGAATTTCATTCTTAAGAAAAAGAACAAAAGATTTTGATTTTTGTTTTTGACTGGTTTATGATTCTGCATGAACTAGTCCTTGGTTGAATTGTAACTGAGTAAAACATCCTGGAATTATACTTTGTAGGATTTTGCCTCATTAGGTTTGCTTTTAGGTGAATTTCTCTTAGATTTGCTTTTAGGTAAAATTGATTTTATTGTCATAGATTTTTTAAAATTGATTTTTGTTAAGTAGTTTTACATGCTTTGTTAATATAGGAAAAAATACAAAAATCTCTTTTGAAGAAAAGTTTGTTTTAGTAGCATTTGAAGTCTTTGAAAAGAGAAAGGAGTTTTCGTGAAATAATTAGTGGTCATGTGTTGTATGCTTTGGAAAAGATAAAGAGATTGTTTCTTTGATTTTCATTGCCAAGAAATTTGTCTTTATATCAATTTTGCATTCTCCAACTCTCTTAGCTAGGGAATTCATTGAAAAAAGAAAAATAGTTTAAATCATCCTAGGTGCATCTTTTAAGTGGATTTGAGTCGAGTCTACACACCATCAGTTTCATCTCCACTACCTTTTGTCCTAAAGAAAAGCCATAAAATTAATGCTTAAAGTAAAATTTACTTAGTAACTTTTTATTTACTAGGGCTCTAAAACACCAATATAGATCAGGCTAGTGTCTTGGAGTAGGAGAGTAATTAACTCTCCAAGACAGCAAAACCAAACAAGTAGCTCATCTTGTGGTAGGATAAATCCAGCTGTTACATTTATGCTCTGGGAAAGCTCCTCTTAAAGGAGAAGCACGAGATTGTGTCCGAACCAGTGAGGGGATCAATCCTCCTTCATTGGGAACGACGCCAGATACGCACGTACTACAAACGGTAAACCTCAGATTATTGTCGAGGAGCCTGGGGTCACTTGTCGGTAAACCTTGGATTATTTTCAAGGAGCCGATAAGGGGATTGAGCTTGATACTCTGCCCTTGTGTGCTATCGGATCGTAGACTGTTCCCCCAGGTATATTTGTTGCTGTTGGTGACCTTAGTGACCATTATCTTTAAGGTTCTACCCAAGGTGACGGTGGAGGGAAGATCCCACTGTACCTGGAGCAGACGTCGCCTAGACTCTCTTGGATTTTTCGGGGGGTTCACTTCACTCGAGACGGTTAAAGTGAAGGAACTTGTGCCGGTCTATTCATTAAGCAGGTTGCCGGGGTAACTGTTCCACCCGCCACTTCTGTACTGAATTCGGCGATGTTGGACTTCATCACCAACTAGTGTTTTCGGTCTGGAAGGCTGCTGTTTGTGTATGGCTTGATGCCCTAGATTCTTTAGGCGTGTGATTCGAATTTTTTTGGTTCTTTAGAGACTTTAGGCGGTTTTCTTTGATATTTTACTTTGTTTGTGTGTGCAGTAGTTAAAAGTTTTTAACTGTGGCTGAATTACCGAGACAGTCCCGTAGACTTCGGGGCCAGCCTCTTGAGATTGTAACCGTGGCCGATTTGTTGAGGAAGTCCCGTAGACTTCGGGGCCAACCTCCTGAAGACGTCCCGAGTCATCATGAAGGTTTGAAAGTCCTTGTAACTCCTAGTGGCAGTAAAGTAGGTTCACCTGAAGAAGGAGAGTCTTCGTTGGTAGTTCATCCTGATTACCAAAGTCTAGAAACAGGTTATAATCCTGAAGCTATTGAAGTTTCCGAGCTTGCTGGTAGTTTTTCATCTACTAGTGATATAGGCGAAGAACCTGAGATATCTGAACCTATTACTCCAACTTCTAGTGCTCCTGATTCACCTAGGGTAGAAAGAGTCATCACCGAAAATATTCCTTCTGGTTTGATAGCTATTGAAGAACTTGCTCCAGAAGAAGAAATAGGTGTCCCTATCCCTGAAGATCAACCTACTATTGATCTAAGGGAGCGTGAATCCATTTTTTACAGTCCACCTGGAAGTACTACTTGGTATCTTTCGTTAACTAATTATTTGGACAACTCAGGGTCAAGTTTTTCTCCACCTCGTGCTCCTTATCCACCTGGAGGAATTTATACTCCTGTAAATATGTCAGGTCAGTCGTCTATGTTTACTCAATCGCCTGAATCTTTTTTGTACGATGGTCCTTCTGTTCCCTCTGGGTATCAGTCACTTTCTGGTACTTTTGCGGGAGCATCTCCTCAACCCATTGAACATGGGTTATTAACTGGAAACAATGGTAATAAACCGTTGGGCGTAGGAGACATTTACATGATGTCAGGTTCAATTGCCAGTTCTCAACCTCAAGGTGGCCATTTACTGCCTGGGGGGCAGCCTCAATTAATGCTTGGGGGGCAACCTCAAGGTACACAAATTGCGTCTGGGGGGCAACCTCAAGGACAGTATGTAACCGTGGTGCAGTACATTCCTCAAGGTCAACCCTAGCCTCAATATGTACCCCAAGGTCAACCTCAGTATCAATTTATACCTCAAGGTCAACCCCAGTATCAGTACTTACCTCAAGGGTATCTACCCCAAGGTCAGTACTCGAGTCAAGGTTATCAACCACCCTAAGGTCAATCTTATGTTCAAGGTACGGGAAATGTACCTTTCAATTATCAATCCTACCCTCAATCCGGTTATGGATCTCAATATCCTCAACCTGTCATGGGTCAATACCCCGGAATGAACATAGTGTGGGATCCATCGCAAGTTCAACAGGTATTGCAGCCAAGTGTACAGTTGTCATCTCAAACTGGACAACCCTTAGTTTCTGGTTCACCCCAGCAACAATTCCAGTCTAATGTTCAAACTTCTGTACCTTCGGTAGTTTCTTAGTCTGGGCCTATTGCACCTAGTACTCCATCTCAAACGACTGCTGCAACTACCGCAACATCTGTTCAATCTACCCCACTTACTTCTGGAGTATCGACAGCTCCGGTTTCTACTGTCTCTGTAACTACTCCTCAGACATCTTTACCATTGTCTGGATCCACGATTCAAACTACGGTTCAGATGCCTGTAGGACAACCTGGTTTAAGTACGGTTGTCACTAGTCAACCACAATTCACTTATCAACAGTACCAGGGATAGTACCAATACGGGCCTGCTGTCCAGTAGCCAGTTTACCAGTATCAACCGTATCTTGGGTACACTTATCAACAACCACAACAACCCCATTACGGTCCGGTTAATCCTGGTTTTCCGGGAGGATACAATATCCCGAACACGATTCCTATTCCTAGTTATCCTGGATATCCTCCTCCTGGGACTGGTCTCGTGACCCAGAGTTTTAGGGATCCTAATTGGCAATTACCGTTTATCGCAACTTTGGATTTACCAGACTTGTCACGCCTAACGAACGATCCAATAAATTATCTTCTGTTTTGGCCGCCAATGCCAAATAAGTTTCCCAGTGACATACCCAAGTTCGAAGGTAAGTCTGGAGAGGACCCGTCGAATCATGTGATGACTTACCACCTCTGGTGTGCCTCTAATTCCATCTCGGATGATTCGATCCGCTTACGTCTTTTCCAGCGTACTCTCATTGGTCTCGCGGCCAAGTGGTACATTGAGTTACCACGGGCCTCTTTTTATAATTTTAGCCAGTTAGCTACCTCTTTCTTAACTCATTTTCAGTTGCCGGTCAGATATGATAATGGCACGGAGTTACTAACTTCATTAAAACAATCGATGTCCACTTATATTTCCGATCATATTCATGAATGGAGACGTCGAAGGCGGTTAGTGAAAGTTTTTATCCCGGACCAAATCTTAGCTGAATGGTTTGTTAAATCATTGTTACCGAAGATTACTGAAGACGTAGCTAAGGCCAGAGTAGTTACTGAGGAGCAAGTGATTGCTCAAGCGCAGTACCTTGACTTAGTTTACACTCAGTCAGGTACGTTACATGAAAAGATCCCAGATCTTCCTAAGTCAAATCAAATCGCTGCTGCTCCTTCGGGGTCTCATGCCGCTGATGGCATGATTGGTACGGTGAATACTAAAAGCAAGAAGAAATCCTCAAAGAATTCTTCGCCTATTATAACCTTACCAGACTCCCCGACAGGAGAATCTTCTGCTGAAGTTTCCGCTGATATTCACGCTGTAGAGTCATCTACGACTAAATCAAAATCCGGTGGGAAAAAGAAAGGTAAGAAGAATAATAAAGCAGACAAAACTCTAAAAGAGAAAAATGAAAAGTTGGAAACCAATGACGAAAAGTGCAAACCTCGATATCCTTGTCTTATTTGTGAAGAGGATCATTTTATGAGAGATTGCCCTCATCGGGCCGAGGTTGTGAAAATCGTCAAGGGTTCCCCAACTCCTGCTGTTTTGAAAGATCCATTTCCAAAGCACGAGAGTAAGATGATAGGTTCTTCCTCGAGTGCTAGTGAAGAACCCATATTGATGATGCCTCATGTAAGGATTGCGACTCGATCAGAATATTATGGTAGTAAAAGTCTTGTTGATGGCAAAGAAGCAGAATCTTCTCATTCTAATCCATCAACCTCAGCTCCCAGTTTTGATCCACTACAGATCGAGAAACCTAACCCGGACTTAGTAATCAAACCGCCCGCCAAGGGTGTACTTCGAAGGTCTGCTTTCAATCCACATGTGAGAGCGGCCCAGAATTAAAACATTGTTCAGGATTTAGCTGTTTCACCCTCAGCAATGTCGGCTTTGGAAGTGTTGCAATCATGCCCAGCACAACGCAAATTACTTTTGTCGGCTATAGGAGCTGTTGATGTTCAGGACCCGAACCTAATAATCTTTGATCTAGGAAATAGTACACCGCGTTTACCTCATCAAATGGCTTTCCAGATTCCAGTGATAGTCAAAAATAGGCCTATTCATCGGACTGTAATTGATGAGGGAGCTTCCACGTGTATTATGTCGATACAGTGTTGGAGATCGCTTGGTTCTCCTTCACTAAATCAATCCCCGACAATTCTTAAGGCCTTTGATGGCTGTGGGTTTCATCCGTTTGGCATTCTACAGGATTTGCCTATAGGGGTTGAAGGAAAAACCATTAGTCTAGATGTGGAGGTGGTTGATGCCCCTCTAGACTACAACCTTCTCTTGGGTCGAAGTTGGTCTTACGCTATGACAGCGGTCGTTTCATCGGTCTTCCGAGTAATAAAGTTTCCATATAATGGCAAGATCGTAACCATAGACCAGCTAGCTTACTTTTCATCTGATCCAGCCTCTTCAGAGAGTATCCAGCATGTCGGTAAAGCGACTATCCCTTATAGGGATGTTGGAGTAGGATTAGTTAAAGATGTTGGTTTACTGGGAACTTTTCCTTTTCCTCCAATCAACGCCTTGTCTTCGTTTGCATCCATTCATATGATTACTTCAGATACCATTGTTTATGACGATCCTTGGATCGTTCCTTCTGAATCTGAGATAGACTCATTTGGTGATGCTATGCCTTTGAGTCCATATGAAATTGCCTATGAAGCCATGCAGTCTTTTACCGACCCGAGTTCAACCAAAATTGACCAAATGAATGTGGTCCGTGAGGAATCACTTTTCACATCAACCTCGGAGTTAATAGCGTTTCCCAAAGTTGTGTCATCTGACGAGAAACTTTGTGAAGTCCTGTGTGTAGACGATTTACCATGGGAAGATCTCCATCACAGATCTTAGTTTTTACCTGAGGATGATCGTTTTGAAAATGATTTTTCATCAATCTTTACAGCTGAATATGTCAAAGAAGCTCAGAATCCAATGAAACATCCTGATTCAGAGCTGAATTTGGGAAACATCTCTCCCACTATTCCAATTGACATTTCAGTCAAGCTCGGAATTGTTGAGCACATTCATATAGGTGCCTCATGTTCAGATGACGAAATTCAGACATACAAGGCCCTATTTCAAGAATTCCGCGACGTGTTTTCCTGGTCCTATGAGGAAATGCCAGGAATTGATCCCGCAATTGTTTTTCATGAGATCAAGGCTTACCTAGACGCTAAACCCGTCCGGCAACGTTTGCGTCAGATTCACCCACGAAAAGCGGCTGCAATTAAAACAGAAGTTGAGAAGTTGTTGAAAGCAGGTTTCATTTATCCGATCCCGTTAACAGATTGGGTATCGAATATTGTTCCGGTTAACAAAAAACAGGGAACAATAAGAATATGCATCGACTATAGGGATATCAATCGAGCTTGTCCCAAGGACAACTACCCAACACCCTATATCGATCAAATAATTGATGATTGTGCCGGCAATGAAATATTTTCCTTTATGGACGGTTTTTCCGGTTACAATAAAATCAATATTCTACCTGCCGATCAACCAAAAACGGCTTTCATTTGTCCATGGGGGACCTTTGCTTATTGCAAATTACCTTTTGGGCTTAAGAATGCCGGAGCCACTTTTCAAAGGGCGATGTCTTATGCGTTTCATGACATCAAACACATTGTGCAACCGTATCTCGATGATTTGCCCGCTCATTCTTTACGTCGAGTTGATCACCTTGTCCATTTACGAGCAATCTTCATGAGGTGTAGGCATTATCGTATTCGGTTGAACCCACACAAATGCGTCTTCTGTATAGAAGTGGGACGATTGCTGGGATTTGTAGTTTCAAAAGCCGGCATTCGCGTCGATCCCTCGAAGGTAGAAGCTATCATTAAATTGCCTCCTCCTTCGAGTCTTTGCCAACTCCAAAGTTTGCAGGGGAAAGCAAACTTTTTACGACGATTCATTCCTAACTACGCCGAGGTTACAAAGGGTTTTACCCGGTTGTTGAAACAGAACGCTCAATTCTCTTGGGATGAGATAGCTCAGAAGTCTTTTGATGAACTCAAGCACGTGTTGACCCATGCACCATTGCTGCATCCTCCAAACTACAACCAGGATTACTTTTTGTACCTCGCCGCCGCCCATTCCACCATCGGGATGGTCTTAGTTCAGGAAGACGAATTCGGAACGGAACATGTGATATATTACCTTAGTCGGACGTTAAACCCAACTGAGCTCAAATATTCACATGTGGAGAAATTGGCATTGGCAGCCGTTCAAGCTGTCCAACGTTTTCGTCACTACATTCTACTCCGTAAAACTACAGTCATTTCGGATTGCAACCCTATGATCTACATTTTGACTAAACAATTGCTAGGGGGCAAGTACTCCAAATGGATCGTTATCCTGCAGGAGTTCGACTTGGAATTTGAAAAATCTAAGTCTAAGAAATCTTTAGTTTTTGCAGAGTTAATGTGTGACTTCCCGCGTGCTGACACAGAAACTGTGGCAGAGGAACCCATTGTGGACGAATCTTTGTTTCTCATCAGCACTTTAGATCCGTGGTATGGGGATATAATTGTCTATCTCCAGACCCAATCATTTCGGCCCGAAGTTTCAAAGTCGGAACGTCGGAAAATTCGATTCCAGTCCCAACAGTACAAAATTATCGGAGATACTCTTTATCGTTGTGGGGCGGACTTGGTTTTTCGACGTTGTTTAACTCACAAGGAAGCTGAAAGGGTTCTGAATGACTGTCACTCTGGAGCGTGTGGCGGTCATATGTCTGCGTACGCCACAGCCCAAAAGATATTGCGCACTGGCTACTTCTGGCCGTCCTTGTTTAAAGATTGTATTACTGCGGTCCGGAAATGCCACAACTGTCAAGTGTTTGATCACAAGATGCACGCTCCACCTGCTCCTCTCCACCCTATAATTGTCGTTGGTCCTTTTTCCAAATGGGGTATCGATTTTATTACATGTAACCCTCACTCGGCCGGGGGCATGCATATATCATCCTTGCGGTAGATTATTTTACTAAGTGGGCCGAGGCGATGCCTACATTCGAGGCAGACGGCAAGAAAGCTACAATTTTCGTATTCAATCACATTATTGCTAGGTTTGGTGTCCCACAAGCAATAATCACTGACCATGGGTGCCATTTTCGAAACGTTATGATGACAGAACTTACAGGCCAGCTTGGTTTGCGTCACGATAGCTCAACTCCTTATTTTCCACAAGCGAATGGTTTGGTTGAGTCCATCCACAAAGTTTTAGTTATCATGATCCGACGAATCATTGGTATTCATCGGTCGAATTGGCACAACATGTTGTTTTCCGCGCTTTGGGTGTACCGAACCTCAGTGAAAACATCAACAGGGTTCACTCCTTTCCAACTAGTTTATGGTTTGGAAGCTGTGCTGCCCATTGAATGCGAAATCCCGTCACTTCAAATGGCCGTCGAATTACTTCCAGCTACTTCTGAAGAGGAGAAGTGTTTATTATACTTAGCTCAATTAGATGAGACTCGACATGATGCTGCATTGGAAATCGAGACTCACGCAAAATGTATGAAAGCTCAGTATGATCGAAATGTGACCCCTCGAAATTTTTCGGAAGGAGACCTAGTGCTATTATATGATCAAGCTAACGATAAATTAGGTGCTGGAAAATTCGTTCCTATGTGGCATGGGCCCTATATTGTCAAGCGAAAGCTAGAAAAAGGGGCCTATGAGCTGGTAGACTTTGACGGGGACTCTTTGTGTAAACCCAGAAATGGACTTTACCTAAAGAGGTATTATGCTTAAATGATGGGTATGGAGATTTTAGTTAGGTTAGGTTGTTTCTTTCTAGCTGGTGTGTTTGTTAGTTTAGACAGTGTGCTTAGCTTAGAAAGTGTGTTTTTCGTTGTTATTCTGCTTATCTTGGTTTTACCCTTGATGTTTGCAGATGTTGATGCCTCTCCAAACATACATTGGATTTGCTGATGGTGCTTGTCGTAGTACATGGAATATCTCTTCCGCAGCTTGGGTTATCTATTCGTCGTCTGACGAGTTAGTTTCTATGCATGGGGTGAGCCTCGGTCAAACAACAAACAACATTGCTGAGCACAGTGCAGTGATTGAGTTATTTTTTGAATCTATCTCATTTGGGATTCAGAGTTTGATAGTGAGGTTAGATTCTGAACTCGTTGTATTACAGCTTAATAGAGTGTATGCCATTAGAAATCCAGTGTTATTAAGGTTATTTTTTAGAGTGTGTCTCTTGGAACATGAATTTGATTACATTGAATATCAGCATATTCCAAGGTCTTTAAATACATTAGCAGATGCAATTGCTTCTCGAATGTTAAACAGACATTTGCAATAATCATACATGTAAATTTAAAAACATTTCATCACACATGTTTAACAAGATAAGCCGGTAATAATGATATATATAGATAGGAGTGTGTCAAAAAATACATCGTCTTCGATCATAGGTTGAAAAACACCTTATGATCGGCAAAAATGATAAAGTACAAAAAACCAAAATGTCACATGTGTCTACAAAAACGACCATCCAATCACTAGTCATGCTCTCTATATGACACCACCGCACGAGCCACCCTACACAAGAACCTCCTAAAAGGTCCTGGGACTGCGACTACATAGCGCTGAAGCCTGATAGGAATATCGTCTATAGTAGTCTCTGGTATATCTGTCGTAAGATGCTCTAGGTCTTGTTCCAACTCAGCTAGGGTCTCTGTGGCCTCGTCCCGTGGGGCCGGTGCCACTGCAACTGGTAGTCTCCTCTCGAAAGGTCGGAGATTGGCTGGATGACGTGGGCCTACATCTACATTTTGAAGATTGTTACTGTCAGTTTTGAGACGATATAAAAAACAAAAAAAAAAACAGATAATTTAAAAACTTGTGAAAAATGAATTACCTGTGTCATCCCATTGTTCTCCCGAGGGTAGAACCATGTCCGTATCTCCACGAAAATCAACTTCGGCATAAGGAAAATCCTGTATAGAAAAGATCTGGTCCTCCAACCAGTGAAAATACTCCGGAGTAAATCGGACAACCTCCGTGCCATTGTCAGGATGACGGGCCATAACCGCAACCCATCGCATCAATTTAGGCTCTCGGGGAGGCCCAACCTCAACAGTGAGCTGCTGCGGGATCAGCATCGGAACCCTCTCTAGGGCAAAACTCACAACTAAAGGCCCATAACCAAAAGTCTTTAGCTGTCCGTTTTTTGTTCTAGTCAGTTGGCCCTTTAAGTTGGCCAACACAGCATCACACCAGTTGAAAATGGTGCCTCGATAGCAATCAATCGCCATCCGCATCTAGGATCTAGTGGCAATGTGTAAAGTGGCAGCCCCGCAAAGTCTAGTAACTGTAAAAGCAATCACCTTAAGTTCAGGTCGGGATATAGTTTTGATCTCTATTCCCTTCTCCTGAGACTGAGTGTTACACCACTCTTGTCGGAGACTAGCGATGGACTGGCCACCCGGCCTAGTCCCGAACAGAGTCAAGTGTTCGCCTCTCTTGGGCAAACCAGTGAGGAAATAAATATCTGAGGGCTCTATCTCAAGCTGGTGCCCTCCAATGTAAAAGCACTGGTCCTGGACGTTCCATCTCTCTACCAGCCACTCTAGAAAGCGCACCTGGGCCCTCATGCCAGGTATGGCCCAGTATTTGTAAAGTCTACATGCCTTCAAAGCATCAATGGATAGTTGATGATTAATGGCGGCCAAATCCAAATCTTCGTGTTCTCTCTCATGCCAATCAAGCATGGTGGGCAATCTACACACCAGAAAACATCCATTAGAATTCATAAAATGAAAATTTATTGGTCCAATTTGGAAAATTTGGAGTTTGTAAACCCTTTGCGTGGAGTACGCACCTCGCCTTTAGGAACAGAGCGTGGGTACGCGGGTTCCTTTAAGGCAAGGTGCGTACGCCCGCCATTTTCCCAACTGATAAAATGTCAGGGTACGCAGGTCACTAGTGGAGCCCCTGCGTACCCCGAAAGGCGGACCTTGAAACCCCAAAGCTTCCAAAAAATGAAACTAGGGCCTAAAAACAAATTCTAAACGGATGAAAATGAAGAGGAGGATGTTGTAGAATACCTTAAAGAGACGGTGTTCGATTTCGACGGTCAGATTCTCTGCAATGTCCACGGGAAGTTTCTTGCCAAAAGCCCTTTTTCTCTCCTCAACAGTAAAATGGTAAAAATGAATTGGTAAAAGCCCTTTTTTATAGGTTTTTTGGGTAAATAAATGGTAAATTTGTTTATTTTTCACCATGAAAAGGTATTTTTCAAAGTATTTTTATCTATGTTTAAACAGGTATGAGTAAGGTGTTGGTTTTTGTGGAGGATAAAGGATTTTCACGGAAAATTGTCATTTTTTACAAACAAAAACATCAGAGTCATCTTTAAGCCCTTTTATGACTCCTAAAAATGAAAAGATTGCCGAGCGTTTCTTTTACACTGATTAAAATGGAATTAAAAGACGGTCCTCTTATAGCCCTTTTCTGACCGTAAAAACAAGAAAAGGTTGCCGGATTTTTGTCGTTTCAAATTCGATATTGGAAATAAAACGACATGTCCTTGATCGCTTTTTAATTTTCAGGTCCAAGACACTAATTATGAAAGTACTCATTGGTCGTAAAAGATCAAGCGGTTCTCTCAAGTATTATTTTATACTTTTTGGGGCTTGGGAGACACAAATTTACGAAAAAGTTCAACCCTGGAGTCTTCTTAAGTTTTTTCAAACTCTCTAAAATTGAAAAACGCTGAGTTTCTCCTATACTGGACTCGTTAAAATTTCACAGTAAAGGACCTGTTCGATTACAAACAGGAATGGACCACTCCTTCTTAGGGTTCGAATCTAAACTAAGTTGGACTCATCCGAAGGATGAGCTTATAATCAAGCATATGTTATCCTCCTCAAGCTTGTAAAAAATAAAGAGGTACTTGCCAGAAATGGTGGGGGAAAAGAGAGAAAAATGAGCCTATTTGTTATCCTTTGTCTCAGAAGAAACCTTATCACCACTCTTGAACACGACACTTTTTTCATTCACCTAGGTTGGGAAATCCTTTGCCTAACAGTTAATCAAACCACATTGAAAATATTCAGCCGGTTCTGGGTATTAACTTTGGGTCAATTGTTACCAAGCCATCTGTCATGTCGTTATGTGTTCAAGAGGTCACTGCAAATAAACCATTAATCTGCAAA
Source organism: Pinus tabuliformis (assembly GCA_031772625.1). Lineage (NCBI taxonomy): Eukaryota > Viridiplantae > Streptophyta > Pinopsida > Pinales > Pinaceae > Pinus > Pinus tabuliformis. Next base: position 208,029,387 of record CM062813.1, read on the forward strand.
ATACCTGTCATCCATCTCGACCATCCTTGAGTCAGTCCTTATAGCTACATTTCTTCAACTTGATCTATGATTTCGTGTTGTGGGCTTGCCTGCAACGGGTCACTTTCTATCGACATCAGCACATTATCTAGAAAGATGACCTAGAAATTGTCAGTACCTTGAGATCTGCATGCATCAATGGCAGGTTTCTCACCTTTGACGACAATTTACATCATTGACTCTCGATCGAAGGATTCCGTAACATGTTCGACATCAACACATTCATTCACATCTCATGGATTGTACTGGGTACTTTGAGAACCATTGACATCACTGGTGGTCTCTCTCACACTTGTTAACAGTTTACATCATCGACTGGTAATCAAGTGGTTTCTACCATGTTCGACATCAACTCATTTATTTGCATGGATAAAATCGTACCATTTCGGGAAGTAGAAATGAAGACCCTGGATCTAGTTTCCACCATCCAGGATGCGAGGAGTTTTGTATTCATTATACAGTAGACTAATCATAAACAGATGGCTGCGTCCATACTGTGTCTACATGAGTCTATGATTATGATGTACTGTGAAATCATTCCTATATCAGAGCAGTAGTTAGTTTGTTAGTTAAAGTTTTCAATCTGAGTATGGGAATGCCTACCTCAGTGATGATATGATCTTACATATGTATTTTGTGTTGAATAGTTGCAGGTTCCAACTGGGCTCTCCACAAGATAATCCTTGAAATGATAAAGTACTTCACCCTTCCTAGATGATATGAAACCCTAATCTACTACAGGCTTCGCACTTTAGGGGGCAATCTATTATACTAAAATTTGTCACCATGACTATCTGCAGTTAGTATGGCTCCATCAACTGTCATACTATCCTCCTTGGCAAATCTTATACCTCTTCTCCTCATGTCAAACTCCAAGAAAGAGAGAAAGTCCTTAAAAAGACAATTAACTCTGGTTACGCAGTTTCTCTTAACCTTACCTGCGTGTACGCACCCCAAGTTCACAATACCTGCGTACTTGTATGCTCTGTCTGTAAAGGGGTGGGTGCGTACTCCTGTAAAGGTCAAAAGGCGCGAGTTTTACTTCAAAAAAGTTACTTGTGGTCGATTCTAGAGCATTCTAGAAGATGGTTTGACATGTATTGAGCGCCTCCAGGTGGTTCATGTATCCCTATGAAATAGGAACTTATCCCATCAAGAGGGGAGCTATCCCATTGAAAGAGGGGCTTATCCCATTGATGGTGGACCTGATTAACTTCCTCTAAAGCATTATAAATACAGACATTGGGCCAGAGGGAGGGGAGGTTGAAAGCTGAACATTCCTAAGGGTAGATGCTGCTGAAATTAGGACTCCCTTATAGAGCTTGAGAGGAGAGATTCCCATCCTTTCTTAGCTTCATTTGGAAGTGGGTGAGCTGATCAAAGTAAAGGGGAACTCTTGCTAGACCCTGGGAGGGACCTGCACAACACCAAGGCACTGGTTGTAATGGTTTCTTTTGTTTCCACTTAATACAATTAAGTTCATTTTTCTCAACAAGTTGTTATATATAATTTGTTTCATATACTCCTTGGTCTTTATGATGAATATGTTTTATTTTATGAGTTATTCAGGTGCTATGTAATCGTTTGCTTGTTAGTGAATGCAGGTTTCAAAGAGAAGGAGGAGCTCATCTGGATCGGAGAGGCTGGACTACTACAACAGCGTTGGACTAAAGGTATGCTTTAAACACCTGGTTGCTTGTATTTTAAATGCATATTTAGGGAAAGATAGTGCTTGATTTTCTTGTTTGTCACTAGAAAGCCTTAGCTTCTAGGGAGGTCGGTTTTGTCCGCAAAATTGACTCTTTCCGCATGACATGGTCTATTAAACATTTTAATCTTTTTTGAAAATCATCTTTTAAAGTTCTTGGACATTGACAATTGTTCCAATATTGAGGGTATACCACACACATGGCCTCCAACAACTCATCTCGAGGAAATCGTTCTCTTATCTCTAATGATAGTGATCTTGCAATTTCTATCAAATTTTGTCTCACTGAAATCACAATATTATCAGATTGGTCTCTTGACACAGGGCAATCTTTGGTGATTCGTCCTGTCTTACTAATATAATGAAACGGAACCATATACCCACGCACTGTGATACATAGTATCCCTTTTTCATCAAACATAAAAAAAAAATAATAATAAATAAATAAAATTCAGTATTTTCTATGATGCTGATCTTAGTCCAACTTTTAAACTCTTGACAGTAAAAGAGTCTAGCATCATATACAAATTATCCAATGCAATACATTCTGACTTTCTCACATTTGTGTATTCCACAATATACATTGTGTGATTCTGAGACATTTTCATGAGGACATTCATTTCATGTAGCATAGGAATAATTCCAGCCAATGTCAATAATGTCTCTATATTAGTTAGTCGAGAAAGAAGATCTTGAGATTTGTCTACATTGTAGCAATTTTCATACATCAACCCTACCAAAGATTTGAACTCACTAAATAGTCTTTGAGCTAGTACATTTAATGAGATCCATCTTTTATCAACATCTTTCAGTAGTTTTTTTCCATTCGTCACACCATCTGCAAATTGTTGAAACTCTAAATATCGTTTGGGACTACGAGAAAAGTATGCATGAGACTCATATACAAGATCTTCAACTTTTGAAACTTATGGAAACTTTCTTACTATTTTAAATGCAAGATTCATCCTATGAGCCATACAATGAATATTAAGCATATATCGTGAAGTTGATATTTTTAGCCTAACACAAAGGCCATTCCTTTGTCCTTGCATTACCGATGCTCCATTTTCTCCAACACATACCAACTTTTTTGCAATCATTAATTGATCCATACAACTTTCCTTCAAACCATTAAGAACAAGTTCATAAATGTTTTCATTTGTAGAAGTCTCTCTCATCCTTCTAATCCCAAGTAGATAGGAATGCCTAATATGGTCATTAACCATATAAATGCTCATGCAAATCCATTAAGTATTATCTATAGTCGTAACTTCATCCAAAGACAATGCCAAAAACCTATCATTTGCAATATTCCCTTTCAAATCATCCTTTTATACTTGAGCTAGATATCTTGCCCACCCCAACCACTTGTTATAGACCAATGAGAAGATGGAAAGTTTGGCGCTTGAAGAAAAGATATCAATTTCATGTGATCTGGATAATTTTTCATATGACTACCTTTAGATAAGATGTGAAATACAGTGCTCAATTGTATCATTAAACATGTCAACATTCGTTAGAAGATTTACATCTAATAATAGATTTCTCTTTACCAGTTACAATTTTCTTTCCATACACCTTTCTTGCATGCTTTTGTATCATATCTAGCTTCATCTGAAATTTCACTACCTTTTGAGTTTTCCAACTACACGCAATACATCTAACTTGTCGGAAAACCTCTTTCTCATTTGTAGGAGGTATTTCTTCAATAAATGGAAAACTTGAGACCCAATTTTCTTGGAATCGTCTCCCTATGGTCCACTGGCCTCTTCTCCTTCTCCACCAATGGATTGTGTCACCTTCCAAGGAAATATCTTTAACATTTTCATCACCAATTTATGTTGAAACTGCATTTATCTCACCTTGATCACTTGAGGAACCTATTATTTCATCCATCGTATGGATATCAAATGCATTTTCACAAGATTTAACCTCTCTCTCAATAATAGATTGTTCAAAGGAGCTTGAATCATGAAGAGAATGTGTATTTTTGGATGGAGCCTTATGAAAGTATGATAATACATCCATTTTCCTTAATGGTTTCTTCCCACGATTATCTTTTGACATCCCACTAAATATTCCACTTGGTTGGGTGGATGTTTTGATCCGCAGCTCCTTTGTAGCCTTGTTCAGGCTTTTCATAGTTTTTGGAGTTAGGTTTGGGGTTTACCAGCCCAACTGCCTATTGGATTTTCACAGAGCCGGTGCTACTCTTTGTACATTATGTATTTTTCTAGATTGATGGAAGGTCCCACTCTTACTTGATAAAAAAAAAATAATATGTTGAAATCATGCCACAAAGTGAAAGGAAATCAGATATCTTTCCTCAAACCACCAAATATATAAATAAAACAACAATAATTATAAAAATAAAACTAAATCTATCGATCTATGCATGAAATGAGTCAAGCAACTAAAAACATATGACCAAAACAAACCAAAAATTTCAAACTTGACAAAATCCTCTAAACAAGAAGCAAACAAACCGCCAAAATTTTCTAAGATATCAAAGCTAGACATCAATGCAATTTCATGTACTTGAATAAGCCCATTGTTGCTTAGCATTAGATTTCTTAAATTAGTTATTTATCATTTAATACTAGGACACTGTCTATGTGAAAAGAAATAGTTCCCAGCTTCATCAAATCCGACTTCATTTCCAATCAAAGATCAAATCCAAAGGACACTAACTAATTACTCTAGGATGGTGCTAAAGTTAAATACAAAATAACAAAAAATAAAGATATGATAAAAATAGACCTGCAAGATTGTATTGGTCGAGTGTGATAGGGACACCAATAACTGAGACTAGAGAGATTTATAGAATGCGGTAGTTACTAGTGTGTGTCTATTGTGCGATTATTTGTATGGTGGAGAGACCTACCAAGAAGGGACATTGGTCTCGAGAAAGTATAGTGGGGAGATCCATAGAGAATTTATGTAAAAGGAAGATGAGAAGTGTTGTCTTCAAGTTGGGTTATGTTATGGTAGAATTTTGTTGGTGATAATTCGTAACAAAACACTTACATCAATAGGTAAAAAGTAAATTCAGGGCATGAGTTGGACTGACTCATGTTATCTCATCCCTTAATGGTCCTAAGGACATGTGGGGACACAAACAACTTAATACCTGAAAGACTTGAAAACATGGCTGAAAAATGACTGACAAATGACTTGAAAGTCTTGTTAAATTTGTTATTTATCATTTAATAATAGTCGAACACTATCTATGTGAAAATAAATAGGTCTCAACCTCACCAAATCTAGCTTTATTTCTTGTCACATATAAGAAACAAACAATGTAATGATTAAATATGAAACTTCAATCTTAAAATAACACACATCAATGTAATGTCGTTGCAATGTTACAATGAAAAATACAAATATAGAACCTCTTTTTACCTGAATTTGACATATAGTAATCTTGCATGATCAATGGAACATGTATACCAAAATAAGAGTCCTAGGGTATTTCAATTTCCTAGTTCTCACCTTGGTCCTCATTTTCTAAATTGTGGACATGATCTTCTCTAAATGAACTATCATTATGAGCCTTTAAAACATTATGTTATATATCAAGTTCATTAGAGAGATTTGTTATATTGTTTTCTCCCCTTCTATCACAATCTGATCGCCAAAGAGTTAGCACTCTTTCATATGAAAAATTGTCAATGTCATACTTTGTTACATATAATCTTAAACATGTATCCACATGTTTATCAAGCTTGTTCCTCAACTTCGACTTCAAGAATGATAATGCACTAAACATTCTCTCATCCTCCACTGATCCCAAAATCATGGTTTGACACAAATCCAGTAATTTGAAATATTCTAATATGTTTTCGTGCAGGTATTGGCTAGCACTTAAAGTAGTCCATAATCTTGTTATAGCACCATTTTCATTAGGATTCTCCAAAAAATGATATTTATTCCACATTGTTTCAACAAAGCGTCCACCTTGTTGATACAATTTTGATGAATCTAAAATACCTTCAGTTTGTTCTCCATGTATTGAGACTTTCTTGCAAAAATGGTCCGTTACACTAAAATTTGTCACCATGACTATCTGCAGTTAGTATGGCTCCATCAACTGTCATACTATCCTCCTTGGCAAATCTTATACCTCTGCTCCTCATGTCAAACTCCAAGAAAGAGAGAAAGTCCTTAAAAAGACAATTAACTCTGGTTACGCAGTTTCTCTTAACCTTACCTGCGTGTACGCACCCCAAGTTCACAATACCTGCGTACTTGTACGCTCTGTCTGTAAAGGTCAAAAGGCGCGAGTTTTACTTCAAAAAAGTTACTTGTGGTCGATTCTAGAGCATTCTAGAAGATGGTTTGATGTGTATTGAGTGCCTCCAGGTGGTTCATGTATCCCTATGAAAGAGGAACTTATCCCATCAAGAGGGGAGCTATCCCATTAAAAGAGGGGCTTATCCCATTGATGGTGGACCTGATTAACTTCCTCTAAAGCATTATAAATACAGGCATTGGGCCAGAGGGAGGGGAGGTTGAAATCTAAACATTCCTAAGGGTAGATGCTGCTGAAATTAGGACTCCCTTATAGAGCTTGAGAGGAGAGATTCCCATCCTTTCTTAGCTTCATTTGGAAGTGGGTGAGCTAATCAAAGTAAAGGGGAACTCTTGCTGGACATGGGAGGGACCTGCACAACACCAAGGCACTGGTTGTAATGGTTTCTTTTGTTTCCACTTAATACAATTAAGTTCATTTTTCTCAACAAGTTGTTATATATAATTTGTTTCATATACTCCTTGGTCTTTATGATGAATATGTTTTATTTTATGAGTTATTCAGGTGCTATGTAATCGTTTGCTTGTTAGTGAATGCAGGTTTCAAAGAGAAGGAGGAGCTCATCTAGATCGGAGAGGCTGGAATACTACAAACAGCGTTGGACTAAAGGTATGCTTTAAACACCTGGTTGCTTGTATTTTAAATGCATATTTAGGGAAAGATAGTGCTTGATTGTCTTGTTTGTCACTAGAAAGCCTTAGCTTCTAGGGAGGTCGGTTTTGTCCGCAAAATTGACTCTTTCTGCATGACAACATGGCGACTCCACTGGGGAATCCATGGATTTGATTGATTTCTCTTTTGATTGATACTTTGATTTGAGAAAAGTCGATTTCTTTCTGGTTTTTTACTGATTAACTGTGAATTTGGGTGGAATAGCTCACAGTTAAGTTAGATTTTATTTTTCTTGGTTTTGCTAGCAGTACGCACCCTCTGCGTTAAGCACAGTGCATACTTGTATGCACTGCAGCTTTGTACACAGAGTGTACACGCACTTGTGCAAACAGGCTGCCTGCGTACCCTGTCAAAAGTTGAGAAAATTTCAATTTTTTCCTTTTTGCCTCTTAGATTTTGTTTATAATTTGTTTTTTGCTGCCCAGATCCACTGGTTACCTTCAGAAGTCTTCATCTAAGCTTGTTTCATTAGTATCAAGGGTTTTAGTGAAATTCATAGAAGTTCTAGCCCTAAGTTTGATTTTTGCATTGGTCCTGTACTGACTTTGGCTTTAGAAGTTGTAAAACCTTGGATCTCCCTAGTCTTTTCAGTCTTCTTAGGAGTCGGACCTTTCATAAAATCCACCTGTGTGAGAAACCTACCTTTGTGTTGTCTCTTTGCGGAATTTCGACAAAGCTTGTTTGTTAAAGCTGTGAATTTCATTCTTAAGAAAAAGAACAAAAGATTTTGATTTTTGTTTTTGACTGGTTTATGATTCTGCATGAACTAGTCCTTGGTTGAATTGTAACTGAGTAAAACATCCTAGAATTATACTTTGTAGGATTTTGCCTCATTAGGTTTTCTTTTAGGTGAATTTCTCTTAGATTTGCTTTTAGGTAAAATTGATTTGATTGTCATAGATTTTTTAAAATTGATTTTTGTTAAGTAGTTTTACATGCTTTCTTAATATAGGAAAAAATACAAAAATCTCTTTTGAAGAAAAGTTTGTTTTAGTAGCATTTGAAGTCTTTGAAAAGAGAAAGGAGTTTTCACGAAATAATTAGTGGTCATGTGTTGTATGCTTTGGAAAAGATAAAGAGATTGTTTCTTTGATTTTCATTGCCAAGAAATTTGTCTTTATATCAATTTTGCATTCTCCAACTCTCTTAGCTAGGGAATTCATTGAAAAAAGAAAAATAGTTTAAATCATCCTAGGTGCATCTTTTAAGTGGATTTGAGTCGAGTCTACACACCATCAGTTTCATCTCCACTACCTTTTGTCCTAAAGAAAAGCCATAAAATTAATGCTTAAAGTAAAATTTACTTAGTAACTTTTTATTTACTAGGGCTCTAAAACACCAATATAGATCAGGCTAGTGTCTTGGAGTAGGAGAGTAATTAACTCTCCAAGACAGCAAAACCAAACAAGTAGCTCATCTTGTGGTACGATAAATCCAGTTGTTACATTTATGCTCTGGGAAAGCTCCTCTTAAAGGAGAAGCACGAGATTGTGTCCGAACCAGTGAGGGGATAAATCCTCCTTCATTGGGAACGACGCCAGATACGCACGTACTACAAACGGTAAACCTCGGATTATTGTCGAGGAGCCTGGGGTCACTTGTCGGTAAACCTTGGATTATTTTCAAGGAGCCGACAAGGGGATTGAGCTTGATACTCTGCCCTTGTGTGCTATCGGATCGTAGACTGTTCCCCCAGGTATATTTGTTGCTGTTGGTGACCTTAGTGACCATTATCTTTAGGGTTCTACCCAAGGTGACGGTGGAGGGAAGATCCAGTCCCGTAAACTTCGGGGCCAGCCTCCTGAGATTGTAACCGTGGCCGATTTGTTGAGGAAGTCCCGTAGAATTCGGGGCCAACCTCCTGAAGACGTCCCGAGTCATTACGAAGGTTTGAAAGTCCTTGTAACTCCTAGTGGCAGTAAAGTAGGTTCACCTGAAGAAGGAGAGTCTTCGTTGGTAGTTCATCCTGATTACCAAAGTCTAGAAACATGTTATAATCCTGAAGCTATTGCAGTTTCCGAGCTTGCTGGTAGTTTTTCATCTACTAGTGATATAGGCGAAGAACTTGAGATATCTGAACCTATTACTCCAACTTCTAGTGCTCCTGATTCACCTAGGGTAGAAAGAGTCATCACCGAAAATATTCCTTCTGGTTTGATAGCTATTGAAGAACTTGCTCCAGAAGAAGAAATAGGCGTCCCTATCCCTGAAGATCAACCTACTATTGATCTAAGGGAGCGTGAATCCATTTTTTACAGTCCACCTGGAAGTACTACTTGGTATCTTTCGTTAACTAATTATTTGGACAACTCAGGGTCAAGTTTTTCTCCACCTCGTGCTCCTTATCCACCTGGAGGAATTTATACTCCTGTAAATATGTCAGGTCAGTCGTCTATGTTTACTCAATCGCCTGAATCTTTTTTGTACAACGGTCCTTCTGTTCCCTCTGGCTATCAGTCACTTTCTGGTACTTTTGCGGGAGCATCTCCTCAACCCATTGAACATGGGTTATTAACTGGAAACAATGGTAATAAACCGTTGGGCGTAGGAGACATTTACATGATGTCAGGTTCAATTGCCAGTTCTCAACCTCAAGGTGGCCATTTACTGCCTCGGGGGCAGCCTCAATTAATGCTTGGGGGGCAACCTCAAGGTACACAAATTGCGTCTGGGGGGAAACCTCAAGGACAGTATGTAACCGTGGTGCAGTACATTCCTCAAGGTCAACCCCAGCCTCAATATGTACCCCAAGGTCAACCTCAGTATCAATTTATACCTCAAGGTCAACCCCAGTATCAGTACTTACCTCAAGGGTATCTACCCCAAGGTCAGTACTCGAGTCAAGGTTATCAACCACCCCAAGGTCAATCTTATGTTCAAGGTACGGGAATGTACCTTTCAATTATCAATCCTACCCTCAATCCGGTTATGGATCTCAATATCCTCAACCTGTCATGGGTCAATACCCCGGAATGAACATAGTGTGGGATCCATCACAAGTTCAACAGGTATTGCGGTGAAGTGTACAGTTGTCATCTCAAACTGGACAACCCTTAGTTTCTGGTTCACCCCAGCAACCATTCCAGTCTAATGTTCAAACTTCTGTACCTTCGGTAGTTTCTTAGTCTGGGCCTATTGCACCTAGTACTCCATCTCAAACGACTGCTGCAACTACCGCAACATCTGTTCAATCTACCCCACTTACTTCTGGAGTATCGACAGCTCCGGTTTCTACTGTCTCTATAACTACTCCTCAGACATCTTTACCATTGTCTGGATCCACGATTCAAACTACGGTTCAGATGCCTGTAGGACAACCTGGTTTAAGTACGGTTGTCACTAGTCAACCACAATTCACTTATCAACCGTACCAGGGACAGTACCAATACGGGCCTGCTGTCCAGTAGCTAGTTTACCAGTATCAACCATATCCTGGGTACACTTATCAACAACCACAACAACCCCAGTACGGTCCGGTTAATCCTGGTTTTCCGGGAGGATACAATATCCCGAACACGATTCCTATTCGTAGTTATCCTGGATATCCTCCTCCTGGGACTTGTCTCGTGACCCAGAGTTTTAGGGATCCTAATTGGCAATTACCGTTTATCGCAACTTTGGATTTACCAGACTTGTCACGCCTAACGAACGATCCAATAAATTATCTTCTGTTTTGGCCGCCAATGCCAAATAAGTTGCCCAGTGACATACCCAAGTTCGAAGGTAACTCTGGAGAGGACCCGTCGAATTATGTGATGACTTACCACCTCTGGTGTGCCTCTAATTCCATCTTGGATGATTCGATCTGCTTACGTCTTTTCCAGCGTACTCTCATTGGTCTCGCGGCCAAGTGGTACATTGAGTTACCACGGGCCTCTTTTTATAATTTTAGCCAGTTAGCTACCTCGTTCTTAACTCATTTTCAGTTGCCGGTCAGATATGATAATGGCACGGAGTTACTAACTTCATTAAAGCAATCGGTGTCCACTTATATTTCCGATCATATTCATGAATGGAGACGTCGAAGGCGGTTAGTGAAAGTTTTTATCCCGGACCAAATCTTAGCTGAATGGTTTGTTAAATCATTGTTACCGAAGATTACTGAAGACGTAGCTAAGGCCGGAGTAGTTACTGAGGAGCAAGTGATTGCTCAAGCGCAGTACCTTGACTTAGTTTACACTCAGTCAGGTAAGTTACATGAAAAGATCCCAGATATTCCTAAGTCAAATCAAATCGCTGCTGCTCCTTCGGCGTCTCATGCCGCTGATGGCATGATTGGTACGGTGAATACTAAAAGCAAGAAGAAATCCTCAAAGAATTCTTCGCCTATTATAACCTTCCCAGACTCCCCGACAGGAGAATCTTCTGCTGAAGTTTCCGCTGATATTCACGCTGTAGAGTCATCTACGGCAAAATCAAAATCCGGTCGGAAAAAGAAAGGTAAGAAGAATAATAAAGCAGACAAAACTCTAAAAGAGAAAACTGAAAAGTCGGAAACCAATGACGAAAAGTGCAAACCTCGATATCCTTGTCTTATTTGTGAAGAGGATCATTTTATGAGAGATTGCCCTCATCGGGCCGAGGTTGTGAAAATCGTCAAGGGTTCCCCAACTCCTGCTGTTTTGAAAGATCCATTTCCAAAGCAGGAGAGTAAGATGATAGGTTCTTCCTCGAGTGCTAGTGAAGAACCCATATTGATGATGTCTCATGTAAGGATTGCGACTCGATCAGAAGATTATGGTAGTAAAAGTCCTGTTGATGGAAAAGAAGCAGAATCTTCTCATTCTAATCCATCAACCTCAGCTCCCAGTTTCGATCCACTACAGATCGAGAAACCTAACCCGGACGTAGTAATCAAACCGCCCGCCAAGGGTGTACTTCGAAGGTCTGCTTTCAATCCACATGTGAGAGTGGCCCAGAATTACAACATTGTTGAGGATTCAGCTGTTTCACCCTCAGCAATGTCGGCTTTGGAAGTGTTGCAATCATGCCCAGCACAATGCAAATTACTTTTGTCGGCTATAGGAGCTGTTGATGTTCAGGACCCGAACCTAATAATCTTTGATCTAGAAAATAGTACACCGCGTTTACCTCATCAAATGGCTTTCCAGATTCCAGTGATAGTCAAAAATAGGCCTATTCATCGGATTGTAATTGATGAGGGAGCTTCCACGTGTATTATGTCGATACAGTGTTGGAGATCGCTTGGTTCTCCTTCACTAAATCAATCCCCGACAATTCTTAAGGCCTTTGATGGCTGTGGGTTTCATCCGTTTGGCATTCTACAGGATTTGCCTATAGGGGTTGAAGGAAAAACCATTAGTCTAGATGTGGAGGTGGTTGATGCCCCTCTAGACTACAACCTTCTCTTGGTTCGAAGTTGGTCTTACGCATGGTTGGAGAAAATAGAATATTAATCCTCATGGATTTGAATGTAGGCATGATCTAGCATGAAATCCATTGTTAAATGAGTAAATTTCATATGGATGTGTTGTATAATTCCCTTATTGTTTTACATTTGTGTAGCCATCTATCATGTTAAGAAGTGGGTGAATCAATTGAATTTTCATGTGATAGATGGGAATTCTATGTGATAATTTGTAATTCCATCTGCAGTTTGCATCACGAATCCCATCTCTTCAATAGCACTAACACTTTTATTGGTTCTTACTATATTAACACACTTCTCTCTATCTCGATGATTTGGGGTTTCTCGGGGCCATAGTGAGCGGGGTTTGTCACACAACTTTCCCTCCCTTAATCCAAATATATAAGAGCAGGGATGGATGGATGTGAATGTCAAACGAAAATTTTGTTGTACACATAGTTGTCTTTGTTTTTGGATGTGAAGAATAATTTGATTTATATATAATACTACAAAATCCATTTCAATATATGATCAGGGATAAGATAATTGGTCTCTGCATATATTTTGTTGTTATGATATGGGCATTTGTGTATGTGGATGTTTCTGGATGTGAAGAATAATTTGATTTATATCTCACTATAGCAATTTCAACTGTGGCTCGACTTTACAAAATGTGTGTAGGAAGGAAGAAGTTATGTCATGTATAATATCCCCAATTCATTAGCAACATGAGAACACCTCTGGTAAACATTGAAAATTTAATTTTGAAATGTGAGAATGGGGGTGGGTTGAAAATATAATTTTAAAATGTGAGAATGGGGGTTAGCATTGTACGTTTCTAGAGCATTAAAGTATATTTTTTTCATTCTCAGTGAGATGATGGATGTTGGACTATACAATGTCGAATTCTTCTTCAACACATCATCATGATGTCGCGAAAAAGTCAGGATAGGGATTTCTTAGGGAGAGTGCAGGGTGCGTGCTCAAATATATGTTTGTACATGATTTTTCTTGCTGGACGCATTTTGGGCAAAGGCAAATGACACTGTTGTGCCATATGTTATTTGAGATAGGATGGGATGGGATTCCCACTGCAACGTTGCAGAATAATGTCATGTTTGAATATATGACATGGAAACAAGCCAAGTGAAAAGGAACTTGAAAACTTTTGGCTGTAACACACATTTAATTTTGGACGAGAGGTGGAATAAAGGTTGATTTATTATGATAATAATGTGAAGTTCATTTTGATTGGTAATGATATAGATGTCATGCTTATGACTCTATTTTTAAGAAAGAAATAAACACAATGGGTTTTCCTTCTTATTTATTAGTTATTTGGGTAATGGAATTTACAATTATTGCAACCTCCAATGGATGTTGTTGTTCCAACAGTTAAAACCGCGACATGACCAAGTCCTCTTTATCTCGTAAGTCCCATTGGTTTGAGTCTCGGTTGCACCCACATTCACTGTACAAGCTAGCTGTCAATGGCTCCTCTTAAAACTAGGAATTATGGTTACCATGTTTCTGCATTTTCTCTACTCGTTTTGGGTAGAAGGCAGATGACACTTTGAACATCATCCAAAAATGATGTGAAAATAGGAATGAGAATTTGCAACTTTGGTCTTTCCTCTTCTTTCAAGGTAAGGTAGCAAAATCAATTGTGACATTATATTTTTGGTTTCTGATGCATGAAATACTGCTGAGCCAAATATTTGCAAAACTGTTCTCTGCTCTTCCACACTATTAGCCTTAATGATTAAAAAAGAATAAAGTGCTTCACTTGACCCACGTTGGCTCCAAAAAATATATTTCACAAATCCAATGATAGAAAATATGTCCAGTTGTGAAAGTCTCCATTCTAAATTCGATTTTGATGGTTCAAAAAAATATATTTCACGTTGTAAAAACCACAAATCCAATGACAAACAATATGTCCACTTGTGAAAGTCTCCATTCTAAATACAATTTTCATGGGTCAAAAAAGGATATTTCACGCTGTAAAAACCACAAATCTAATGATAGACAATATGCCCACTTGTGAAAAGTCTCACCACACCACAAATCCAATGACAAACAATATGTCCACTTGTGAAAGTCTCCATTCAAAATACGATTTTCATGGGTCAAAAAAAGATATTTCACGCTGTAAAAACAAGGAATTAAATGACAGACAATATGCCCACTTGTTAAAGTCTCACCACAAATCCAATGACAGAAAATATGTCCACTTGTGAAAGTCTCCATTCTAAATTCGATTTTGATGGTTCTTAAAGAGGTTTCCCTAGCAAATGCAAGTTTTGAGTTTGTAATTAGGAATCACATGGAAGACCCATCCTATGTTGCTATAGGGAATATAGGCTAACCTGCCAAGAATTATGTCGACATTGTGGCAGCCAAGAAGGAGCTAGAGCATCCATAAATTTGAATGCAGAAGTGTAGACTTGGAAGGGGACTCAAAACTCAACTATGATCAATTAAGGAATCAACAACCTTCCATGAATCATTGGAGGTTGGAGTCCATTATCATAAATGAAAAGGGTGGCTTCCCTCATCCCCAATTTGGAACTCAAACATGCAAGGAGTAGGAAGGACGGGTGCAACAAGATATCCAGATATGTGGAGCATCCTCCAGGGGTATATGAAAAGACAAACTTCACTTCCTAAATGATGCATATAAAAATAATGTGGGAGGATCAAGGATCTTTAATGATGGCTATTCAAACCATCAATCCACCTTGCCACAATATGAATAATCGGGAAAGATCCATCCATCATGGCACTTCAAAAGTGCCTTAGAGGTGTGGAAACCCCTTGATCAAATTAGCCGTCAATGGAGAACGAAACCTAGAGCCAAGTATGACGAATGAGGTTTATGTGTTAAGTCCATGACAAGGAGATAGTTAAGATGCACGCCTTACTATCTCCAATGGTCTACACAAGTTCCTAAACTTGTGTTTTCATTCTATGGAACTCTACTTGCATTCTCTCTCTCTCTAATGTGTTAAGTCCATGACAAGGAGATAGTTAAGATGCACACCTCACTATCTCCAATGGTCTACAAAAATTCCTAAACTTATGTTTTCAGTTTATGGAACTCTACTCACATTCTCTCACTCTCTCTCATAATGTTGTCTATATTTGTCCTTGTTTGAGCCTCTCTCTCTACCACGGAGGATCCTCTCTAGGTTTCTTTAGTGCATTAGTTAAAGATTGAGTCTGCCTCCCTGTTTGACCGAGGTTATTTTTGTGATAGCTATCATGGAGGATCCTATCTAGGTTTCTTGTGTATGATTAATTCTTCCTCTTCCACCAAGCATCTACCACATCTATGTGGCCCTTGGAAGCATCCCTTCCCTTTTCCTACCTGAAATATAATTATGGTATTCATTGCCAACAAACAGGACATTGCTACTTCTAGACATAGTTTTGGGAACTATACCTTCTTCTTGGGGTTGGGGAGGAGTTTTGGGAGCTATACCTTCTCCTTGGGGTTGTGGAGGAGATTTGGAGCTATACCTGTTGCTTGGGCTTCTCATTCGACATGACCCAATATTAATCGGAGTGTTGGGTCTCCTTCCTTTGTTGGGGTGTTGGCTTATATGGGCCTGACCCAGGTTCAAAAGAATTATTTAGCCAAGAAAATCCCACAGCTACCGGCCCTTTCGGCAACAGCCCGTGAAGCGTGGACTGTGGTCTCACCCGAGGTAGTAGGGGAGGGTGTTGGAACCAGGTTTTCGCACCCTTAGGATGTCTAGATGTGGTTTTGACGCTTCGCACTCCGTTCTGCAACTTCACACTGCACTTTAATTTGCACGGATCTACGGATCTAATCTAGTGAATGAAGTAATTCAACACAGATCTATTTTTACTAGGGTGTTCAAGCAAACATTTATTACTTTTATTTAGTTCTCGTATTAAGATTAAACCCAATTCACAAGTATTCAATAAGCATACGCACGCAGATCAAAACAATTTCATTAACCATAAAAGAACAGGGTTGCGATACTTAATAATTAACACAAAATTCAAAAGAAATTATCTTTATTTCCACTTATCACCCTTACATCTAGATTTTCCCTGCGCACTCAGTTGCAGGGGTCTGCGCACACAGCTACAGACTCTTCCAGGCCTCTACACACACAGCTACAAAGCCTCTATCCTCTACCCAACCCCTGACTTGGACTTACAGATGCTTTTAGAATGCTCTTCTTAGACACCCATTATATGTCAGATCTCAAAATCATACCAAAACTTAGCTACCCTACCCATAGAGCCTCGCTCTATTTATACCTTTCCATGGATTGCGATCCATAGGCAGGCCGACTCAACTTACATTTCTTTACATTATTTTTTGGTGGACTACCCTTTTGACTTTGACTTATTACAAATTGCACTCCACACATCTCGCGGAGTCTTTACCCTGCTCTTACCCAAAATTGCAGGCTTCGCACCCCATACCCATTGCGCGGGGCTTCCGCTACCCAATAGTCCCCCAACACAATCATCATGACTCATCCCGAGTCACTTGGCTGGGCCGGGAATCTTTGTGCGTAGGTCGGTCAACAACTTCTGCATCTCGCCTGTGTCTGCAACAAACTTGGCTGCGAATCTCTGTACCCTTTCCACATGAGCCACTGAGGTATCTGTCTCATTTGCAACTGCTTGCTCCATCGCATAGACTACCTGCATCTGTGTGAGCTTGCCTTCAATGGTTGTAGATATGCTAAACGTTTTGTCGAGCCAGGGCTGGATATGTTCTTTAAGGGCAACCTCCTATTGTCGCACTACGTCAACTTGGGCTTTGAGTGCTTGGACCTCCTTCATTTTTGCCAACCACTGCATGATAGCGACCATCTATGCAATGCCCTAGGTGGTGTCATAGGCCTATTGCAACTCATGCACCTCAGTTTCTACTCGCTGTATGGTTGGATCTTCCTGGAGGGTGGCGAGTATCCTGAGTGACTAGCTGAGTAGTCCTGAGCATTCGCGAACAACACTACTCATTGTTTCTAGTCTAGCTACAACTACGTTGCGGCAATGTTCTCGTTTGGCCGAAGGTGTGGGGGGCCAAGCCTTAAGATGGAGCTCTACAACCTATAATGTCAGCTCCTCCTGGTGTCTTGTGGCCTCTGCTTGGGCCGTGCGAAATCCGACTGCCATGTCTTGAATCCTGGTAGTTAGGGGGAGGTCCCCGGGGATGGCTAGCTCAAGGACCGTACCACACGCCTCTGTCATAGCTTGTTCTACCTCTTGGTGTTATGCAGCCAGTTCATCATGCTGGAGAGTGATATGTTCCATCTTTGCCTTTTGTTCTGTCAAGATGTGGAACGTGCGGCCTTCCCTGGCACAAAATTCCTGGGTTACTCCTTCTTGTAGCAGGTATAGTACGTCTCTGGATAGATTGGCTAGATTTAATTCCCACCCATCTTTATCACCTGTGGTTGTGGCTCGGATAACCTCCACTGGCAATGAGATGATGTGTGGTGTGTGCATGCTGACCTCCTGTGTGGCAGTGTCTGTATCGTCTGTGAGCTCACGAGGGACCCATCCCATGGGTCGTGATTTTAAGGCCTATAACTGCACTTTGATCTCCCCCAACATAGTTGTCTATGCATTGATTAGCTCGGGCAATGCACTGGTGGTAACATTGCTGACGGGTTGGCTGCTCTCCATGAAGTCTTTTTCCAGTGCCTTCGTTGTTTTGGACTTTTTCCGTGCGGCCGATGATTCCTCGGTGCGTGATCGCTTGAGGTGGTCGTGCGTCTCTGTGTCATGTTGTGGATCCTGTTCCAAATCCATTCCTTGATCCATCTGGTTCTCTGTTGCTATTGGGCTCATGGTAGCTCCCTACTGCAAAGCGGCTTGGTGGTCCTATCATGTTTTTTTTGCCAGTTGGATGAGTCTCTGTTGGCGTTCCTTCTTCTGTTGTTGTGCGGCTACTTGGTCGAGAATGGTCTTATCTGGGGTGCGTCATTCCAAAGGCCATGCTGCTAATACTGCGTGAATGGCATCATCCATGGCAAGGAACGACAGTGTAACCCAAGATCGCTCTAGGTCCTTTCATGCGCGGATATACACGTGATGCATGTCTGCCTTGAACTTGGCCATGCTTTGAAAGTTGTTGTAGATTGTGGGGGACATGCGCGGTCTTCGAGCAATCCGTGTCCGTATCTTTCCTTCCATGGAGGTCCAAAATGCCTGGATCATGAGAACCCTTGCTGCATCCTTTGTAGCCTAAAGTGAAGTATACCGTACTGCCTCAGGTAGGCTATCCTCAATGCTGCGAAACTAGCTCTCCGACGGCAAGTCACCTATAACTAGAAGGATTGATAAGAGCAACCAAGCATAATGAAAGGTCTTACCTCTGTCCTGTGCTTCTTAACAATTGGTCAGAAATTCGTCGCATAAGAACTGTGCCCAATTGAACTTAACCCCTTCAGCACACTGTCCTACCAATGCGATGACAGTGGCGGGCACTTCATCGGCGCGAAATTTTCTCATAACTTTACCGGCTAGGATCTGAGTGGCGACTCATACTACATGATCACTAATGCTGGCTTGTAGGTGTTGGTCTGTTGAGGGGGCTTCAAGCTACTACTTTCAAGCTGGGTAGGTGCTCGTACCTCAAATACTGGTAACCTCGGCTGGCGAGGAATGTGTACTTTGTTTCATGCTTCCGACCGTGCGTGTGCCTTCCTTTGACATTTGCGCTCTGTTGTTCGCATCTTTGGAGTGACCCTCTGTCTGGGAGCAGCAGCTACACAAAGCGGTTTCGTGAATCTCTTCGGCGGTTCCTCTACCCCCACTGTCACCATCCGATTACAATTGAGCATGGTTACTTCATGTAGTCGGTTCTGCCATCATTCAACCTCTTCATCTAAGTCTGATGTGCAAGAACTATCATGGTCCCATGAGAGTCGACCATCCATTGTCAGATTGACCCTGTCCTAATCCTACGTAGTGATTTGGTATATACAGTCCAGTTCGTCGTTGCTTTCTGCGTCGCGCACAGGCTCGGTATATCACACCCCTTCTGTTGGGTCCAACGTGACCACCACACAGAGAGATTTCTTTTCGAAGATCATTTTGCGTTTTTTGAGATTGATGACTCCATTCATATCTGTCGCCCAATCTATCCCTAAGAGTGCAGGATAAGGGTTACTATCATCCACAATTTCGATAACCTCAAAATCAGTTTGGGTGCTGGCTCCATCTATGTCTACTGTAACTCCGTGCAGGCGTCCCATAGGTAGAATCTTTTGCTAGTTAGCCATCCTTAGTTGAATCGGCGACCATTGCAGTGGAGGCCTACCCATGCATTCCCAAGTCTACTTTGGTAAGTGTTGTGGCCACCAACAACCCCCCTCTTTGTTTGGTATTAGCAATAACACCAAGCAAATGGGGACCCTTAATAAAATATCCCAAAAATATTTTATGAAAATTTTTGTATTTCAACTCCTTAAAGCTGTATCACATCACGAGAAGAGAATGAAACGTTTTTCTTATGAGCATAATAAACTGCGAAGAAGCGATGTGAAATTCATCGCATCACATACATTATGAAGCGCTCTTAAAAGAAAAATCTTAAGAAACCTCCAACGGCCGATATGCGACGTCGCATATCGCAACATCGCGTAAGAAACACACAATGATTGAATGACTAAGCGCGATCTGCGATCTGCGATCTGTGATTTGCGATCTGCGAGTTGCGATGAATGCGATTTGCGATAAATGCGATCATGAATTTCTGCGATGACACATCTTGACAATGCGATCCACGATGCTGCAATGCGAGTCGCGGAAATCAACCATCGCAAATTTTCCTCGGCGCAGTATTCAAGGAAAGTTCTCTGTAAACCAAAATTGGGCGCGCGCCTTAAAAGAAATTAATGAATGTACGCCAAAGTATTCAAGAAGGACAGTTGTGTGTTTTTCGAAGAGTCAGTTCGTTATGAGTGTCATGATTATGCATTCATAAGAGCTTAAATCTTTCATGTCAATCTTTATTATCATTACTCTTTTCCTTTGCGTAAACTGTAAGACAGGAAATAACATGAAGCAATGTGCAGGAAACATCTAAGGAAAACGGGAAAGTGTCAATGCTCGGAGAACAGTGAAGAGATCCCTTCATAAACGGATGCCGCATGCAACAGGACCACAGATTCCAGAGTATCACTCAACAGATGCTGATGTCAATAGGCCATCCAAAACTCAGAGTCAAAGGTGCACAAAAGCAGCATGTTTACAAAAGATCCTAAAGATTATGGGTAAAGCAAAAAGAAAAAGGCTCTAAAGAAGGAAAACACACCAGAAAATCCCGGAACAAAGAACAGAGGCAGTTTTCGATGCAGAAAATTGTTCAGAGAGCAAAGTCCCTAACTTATTCAGTCATTCGCAAGGCTTGAAACCGAAATAGCAAAAGCAGAATCAGTTTGAGAGAAATTTGGGTTATTACCAAGTATACACGTAGTGAATACACCCAGCCAGAGGAAGATTCTTGAAAATATCTTCTAGTTTACCAGAAAGTGGTGCCAGCGCTTGTTATTTCTATTTTCATAGCTCAAACAAAAGCAGAAGGCGACCAGCCGACTCTTCCCAGGCGAATGTTGCATGCTTGCAGCACTAAGGAGCAAATACAGAAATGGTTAGGAATTAGATTCAATTTTTAGAAATAGTTTTGCTTTAGCAGAAGGGCGGTCATTTAAAACCGTATCCTAAATTTATGTAATTAAGTTAATTAGTTAGCAGTATTTAAACCCTTCTCATGCATTTAGAGAAGGGTCCAGAAATTTGTCAAAAAACTTGTCCTCAGAACATGCACTTTTGCACCCTCGGGGGGGGGGGGGGTTTGATGAATTGATGGATCAAGGTTTATTAATGTTTGCATTTGATATCTGCTACTGATGTTGCACTTCTGTACTCTTAGTAGATGTTAGAGCAAGGAGAGATAAATCATTGTTGCTTGAAGCTTATGAGTAGAACCAGTCATAAATGGTACTTTTATCTCTTGACTGTTTCTGTTTATACTCTTAAAGTGATATACAGTTTTTAGTTGTTTATATGTTACTGCATGAATGTATGAGTTACCATTTGGCACTTTTTTACGGTGGAGTCATTTATTTATGTTTGATATATGAATAACTTATTATGCGATATGCTGTTCACAACTGTTTTGCCTAACTTTTTATGCAAAGTGGTTTATCTCAATTGATTTCTATTCTTATGATAGCTGAATGGTCTTTATTACCAGTTATTGTTTGAAATCTCTTTAGATCGCATAATAGAAGAAATTCACCCTGGGTTAGCGTAGATTAGATGTGTTGTTTCTCATTAGATTACAATAGCATAGAGTTAGTTTAGAAGTTTAAATTAAATTAGCTTTAAGTACTCTTAGATCAGCATCATCCAACTCTACACACACACATACCCTTAGATTGGGAAACTGGTCCCATTATTCCCAGTCGGACCCGCTATACCAAACGGATAAGGAGCTGCCAACCAAGGTCCGGGCCGGGTGGGTATCCCCCTTATTGTCGACCCGATTTTCGGGGCTTCAACATATTTGGCGCTAGAAGGAGGGCCCGAACTATGAATGGCACCTAAATCAAAATCTAAATACCATTCTGAGAGTAAATCGCCCTCATCAACTCCCCCGACTTCCCCAGTACGTTTAAATCCAGAGTCAGAAGTCGCTCGAGTATTAACCGCTGCTACATACCCTAATATTTCAGACCAATCTAACATTGAACCCCCTGAAGTTCAAACTCTGATTCGCAAACTCCAGGGATTTTCTATTTTTACACAGAGGTCTGATAAATCTCAAAGCAGCGTGACTTCGCGGTACAATCCTGCTCATCCGCTAACCAGATTAAAGAGTGAAAAAATTGACATCCAACCAACTGAATTCCCTCTCCCCACCAGGAAAAGAGCAAGGAAAACACCACAAGAGTCTGACAATGAGACTCTTTCATCTACATCGTCCATTTCAACTCCCTCACCGCGAAGTCAGCCACCCACATCTTCATTCCAAACCACTCATCCATCTTCCACAACCTCTCTTCTGCAATCATCTAAGATCATAATATCTTCATCTTCCCAGCCTCAGGGATCATCCTCTGCACTTTCATTTACTAGCAGCTCAACGATGGCCCAGTCTCCATGGAACAATCCTGGGGCAGTTTTAATGCCTCCACCCCTGAGCCAAATACCGGCCCATCCTGAGAAATGGCTACCCAAATTCAATCCAGAAGCAGGCATGCTAGCTAAAGAGCACATTAATAATTTCATGCTTTCTGTCAATCTCAACGGAGTTACCAACGAGGATGTTGTTGTCCGGCTTTTTCCCTATACAATGCAAGGAACAGTCGGGTCATGGTACTTTTCATTACCTTCCGGGTCTATCACAAGTTGGGACATTTTTCAAAGTCAATTCCTTACCAAGTTTGGTGATGACAGATCAACGGCGACGTTAATCAATGACCTATCAAATCTTAAAGCCGAGGCTAGAGAACCCATCAAAGATTTCAATTTACAGTTCAATAAAATCCTCAACAAAATTCCCACTGCTTCCCAACCCCGCGAAGAAGTACGATGTGAATGGTATATTACGGCCTTACCATCAAACTTAGCAATCTTCATGGATAGGGCAAATAAAACAACCTTAGTTGAAAACTTGACAGAGGTGATAGCAGTAGAGAAATGCGTAGTAGCCCTGGAAAAGAGATCTGTATAGAGGAACGCAAATCTAAAAAAGTCACCTTCAAGGAAGACTCCAAGAAGAAACAAACGAAAGATCCTTTCGATTTGGAAGGATTGCAAAAAGTATTAAAGGCCATGTCCAATGAGATGATTGACATAAAAAAACAAGTAGCAGAAACTTCTTCAAAAAATCCCTACAGAGCTTTTAAGAGAGGCCCTTCAATGGATGTGAAACCACCCAGCGCTATCTCAAATGTCGAATCCGAAGAAGAGGAAGAAGAAGAGAGTGCCACCGAAGGGCAGACCGATGACGAAGAAGTTGTGGAACTACAAGGAATGTGGGATTTCATCCTCCCACAAGAAGAAGATCAAGAAGAATTTCCGGTTAGCACACGAAGAAAAAATCAACTTGATCCTCCCCAAACTACCCCTAAGCAGAAGGGCGCAAGCCCTGCAGCAAAAGATAAAGTCGCAACAAAGAAAGTCCAACTAGATCAAACACCTCCATCAAGAACACTAATAGTGTCGGATGAAATGGAATACAATATTATTGATGACATGAAAAAGACTAGGGCTAATATCACCCTTTATGAATTGAGCAAATTGAAACATCAACAGAAAATAATGATGAAAGAATTACATGCCGTGCCTACTACATCTTTTCCTACAGCTGTAGCTTCCCACAACATGGGAAGACCTCCAACCAACACGATCAATAATATGGATCCAAATGACATCGCCTTGATTGGAGGAAGATCAAGGTCTCACACTCCCCCTTTTCTTCTCACTTATGAAATTTTCAATAAAGATGTGCACAATTGTTTGGTAGATTCTGGTGCTTCAACGAATATTTTACCCAGATCAATATGTGCCAAGTTGAATGTTCAACCACAAAAATCCGCAGTGCACATAGTTCAGCTTGATCGATCTCAAGTGGAAGTGATTGGTGAACTTAATCAAGTGACCATAAGATTGTCATCTAACCCGAAGGTATGTCAGGTTATTGACATTCTAGTAGCTGATATCCCAAAATTCTATGGCTTGATTCTTAGTAGGGATTGGTCCGAAAAACTCCATGGATACTTCTCAACCGACTGGTCACACATGTGGTTACCCTACAATGGTAAACCGAATCAAATAAAGGTTGAACGAGAGTTACACCAGAAGTACATAGTGACGGAATTGGAGGGAGAAAATGAAGCAATAGCATATAACAGCAGTATCATAGGCAATTACTCGGTAGATTCTTTCCTCGGCAATTTCAATGCTCATACATCACCTTACTTAGAAAATTCAGTTTTGTCCCAAGTCGAAAATTTTTCCCAAACTGATAATTCAAAGTGTGTTAGTTTTGTAGGTAAACCTGTAAATACATCTTTGTTTTGGAAATTATATTTTGATGGCTCTAAATCTAACGAAGGAGCAGGAGCAGGATGCGTTCTGATTAGTCCAGAAGGAAATAAGACCATGCTTACGTGCAGACTTGAATTCGAGTGCACAAACAATACAGCGGAATATGAAGCCTTGGTGCAAGGCCTATACAAAACAATCGGGTTGAACGTCAAGTATCTCCAAGTCTTCGGAGACTCTGAGATTGTCGTCAAATAGGTACGTAACACCATACATTGCCTATTAGGTCATTTGAAACACTATCAATCTTTAGTACAAGATCTGACTGATCATTTTATAGCATTCAATATTTTGTCAATCCCAAGACTCTAAAACGCGAGCGCAGACCTTTTAGCTAACGTAGCCTCCAGACTTATTCCCTCCGAAGATTTTAGTCTGGATAGATTCTCAATAGAATTAATCTTTAGACCGTCCATCCCTGACAACATTACAAATTGGAGAGTATTCAATGACGATCCTGATATTGTAAATTTCCTCACTTCTGAAGGATCCTACTCCAATCAGATAATTGACGAAGACCATCACGATCGACAAATACAACAAGATAGCACTGATAATGCTATACCTAAGTTGGTGGTTAAGTTGGAAGACTTATACGATTTGAAAAGTCGATTTAAAAGGTCTACCAATTCTAAGCTCTATAGTTCGACTCTGAACTACGAATTAGTAAACCTGGGAACCGATGATAAACCACAAAACGTTAATCTAGGCCACGGCCTAGCCCCTGAAGAAAAACTAGCGTATATTCATCTTTTGAGACAATACAAAAATGTTTTTGCCTGGAATTACGATGAGCTGAAGACATACGACACTTCTATCATTCAACATACTATCCCTATGATTGATAACGAAAAACCTGTCCAACAGAAACTCAAAAAAATCCACCCCAATTTAGAAAATTAGATAAAAACTGAGCTAAATAAGTTATTAAAAGCCAGAATAATTTTCCCCGTCAGACATTCCAAATGGGTCTCCAATATGGTACCCGTTAGAAAGAAAAACAGAGATATTAGAATCTGCATCGATTTTCGGAATCTCAACAAAGCCTGTCAAAAAGACAATTTTCCCCTCCCACCTATGGAGCAGATATTACAGGCAGTAGCAGGCTTAGAACTAATGTCTTTTTTGGATGGATTTTCAGGATACAATCAAGTGCTGGTACATCCCGATGATCAGTTAAAAACCACATTTCGAACTAAATGGGGCACATACGCATATCGGAAGATGCCATTTGGTTTGATCAATGCCAGCGCTACATTTCAGAGAGCCATGGACATCGCATTCAAGGGTTTAGTCAATAAATCTGTAGTAATTTATTTGGATGATATAATAGTGTACTCCAAGAAGCGAAGCAACCATCTCAAAGACTTGAAACAAATCTTTCAACGATGTTTAAGGTATGGGATTTCACTTAACCCAAAGAAATCTTTTTTCGCATTAAGTGAAGGAAAACTTCTAGGATTCATAGTGTCAAAATCTGGTATTCACATTGAGCCTGACAGAATCAAAGAAATTTCTAAAATATCCCTACCTCATAACAAAAAAGCCATGCAATCTTTCCTTGGTCAAATCAATTTTGTGAAGAGATTTGTCCCTGATTTTTCACGAATTGCTTCTCCTTTACAAACCATGATTAAAAAGAATTCAAATTTTAAATGGGGTCAAGATGAGCATGAAGCATTCAACCTGATCAAACAAGCTATCATTAACGCTCCATCTTTAGCAACCCCGAATTTTTCAGAATCTTTTATCTTATACACATTTGCCTCAGAGAAATCATATGCCGCGATTCTAACTCAAGCAAATCAAGAGAAAGCGGAAGCTCCAATTGCATTTTTTAGCTTGAATTTACAAGGTGTTGAACTCAACTATTCAGATGTGGAGAAACAGGCATATGCTGTTTTCAAAGCGGTCAAATATTTCAGACCTTTCTTACTTAAAACCCATACTAAGGTCATAGTACCGTTTCCAGCGGTAAGAAATCTTCTAATACAGAAGGATGTGGGTGAAAAAATAGCAAATTGGATCACCGCTTTACAAGAATATGACCTTGAGATCAAACCAGCAAGCATTGTAAGAGGTCAAGGCTTCTGCAAAATGTTGGTTGGAGCATCGCAAATTCCTGAAAATTCATCTGAAGAGGTACAAACGTATGAGGTAAGCCTAAACGATGCAGAATCATTATATGCTGACACCATTTATTATCTTAAGAACGGGTATGCTCCATCACACCTGGATAACACCAAGAAAAGAGCTCTTAGATTGAAAGCTAAACAATATCAGCTCATAGATGATGTTCTATTTAAAAGGAATTACGATTCTGTTCTTCTTAGGTGTCTTGAGAAAACTGAAGCCGAAAAGGTTTTGCAGGAACTCCACGATGGACTAGCAGGCGGACACTATGCTGGAGATGCTACTGCACATAAAATCTTACGTGCAGGATATTATTGGCCCACGCTGTTCAAAGACTCACACAGTTACGTGAGGAAATGCCAAGTCCGCCAAACTACTGCAGGGAGACAAAAGAAACCGTCCATGCCACTACAGCCGGTAAACATCGAGCAACCATTCAGTCAGTGGGGCTTGGACATAATAGGTGAGATCGTTCCTCACTCTTCTAAGCAACATAGATACATCCTCACGGCAACAGATTATTTTACTAAATGGGTAGAAGCAATTCCTCTCAAGACAGCTAATTCTGAAAACATCATTGAATTCATAGATCAATTTATAATCACTAGGTTTGGATTGCCAACGGCTTTAATGTTTGATAATGCCTCATACTTTTCTGGGAATGCAATGACTGAGTTTGCACTTAAAAGAGGGTTCAAACTAAACTATTCGGCCAACTACTATCCGCAAGGTAATGGATTGGCTGAGTCAACAAATAAAAACCTAATCAGGATTATTAAAAGAACAGTTGACCAGAACCAAAAGAATTGGCACAAAGCTTTGGTAAATGCTTTATGGGCAGATAGAATAACGAAGAAAGCTTCAATCGGCACTTCTCCCTTTAATTTAGTTTATGGGAAAGAAGTGGTTCTTCCAACTCACTTAGTCATCCCCTCTTTGTCTTTAGTACAATGCATTGATGAAGTATCTACTTCTTCCATACAACTAAGACAAATGGAAATAATTAAATTAGAAGAACAACGAGAACAAGCTAAGAAAACCCATGCTCATCACCAAGCACTAATAAAATCCTCTTTTGACTCGAGCATAATGACCAGAAAATTTTTTCAGATGGGAGATCTAGTTTTGAAATGGGATAAGGCTCATGAAGAAAAGGGCAAACATACAAAATTTCAGAAGATGTGGCTTGGTCCTTTTCAGATTGTAGAAGTCATAGGCCCATCAATGTTTGTGTTGCAGGATTTAGCAGGTAGAAGGGATTCTTTGCCTGTTAATGGACAGAACCTTAAAATATACTTTCCATAGAAGATTATTCTTCTATTTTGTAGGATAGTTTTAGTTTTTCTTTTCTTTCTTATAAATAAAACCAGTTGTAGATGGTTACTACAGGGGTTCACGAAAAAAGACACCAATTCTCTATCAGATTTTGATTTTTTTTCGCTTGTACAAATAGTAAAATTTTTCAAAAAATCTGATCTTTATTATTGACAGATAGAGTTAACTTTAGCCTAGATATGATACTAGTTTCAACTTCAAAAAAATTGATGAAAGCAACCTTTAGCGAAGAAATTGTTTTATATCAGCACAATGAAAGGTATCAATAACAAAATAAAGATTCTATGTAAAACTGCTATTTTCAAACTCTATTATTGTCGTCCGGAGCCTTCTTAAGGAAAAACAATGACTTCCTCCCTGCCAAAGGAAATCGCAGCATTCAGAGGAACAATCCGAGAAAACACTATATCTCAAAGAATAAGAGGTCTCATCACGAGTCGGCTTATCATGATCACAGATATTATAACTTGCTGACTTTGCCAATACTGTCCACCAAAACAGGGCAACGATTCAAGATTGTTGCAATCAAAAGACAAGGGGTCTCATCACGAGCCAGCTTGTTCAGCAAAAGTGTAAATCAAGTGAATGACTGTGTCATAATTTGGCCACCAAACCAAGACATTGTTCTTTAGAGAGTAAAAAAGGAAAAAGTGTCAAAATGGGTTTTTCTTTGAAAAGTTGTAAATAGCCTTAAGCAGGATAAAGGATCATTGCTGGGTAACAGGTAACCCTGTCGAGGCTATGGACGCCTGCTGGCAGCAGAGGCTCTACCTACGACAAATGAGCATATTTTAAAAGCCAGCACATAGAGAAGACCTTATTTTATCTTTAAAAGACCAAGTAATGGTTGATGTAAATACAAGGACTAAGCCTGAGGAAGCAAACAATTGGAATAGAAAAAGGTTGAAACAAAATATCATTGATAGGATAAGGCATAATGTACTCTGTCTGTCCATAACAAAATTTAGACTTATGAAAATTTTTCTGTTTTGGAAGTTAAAATTCAATAGAAAAGCAGAGATAACTGGTTCTTCCCAGTGAATCGCCATTGTTGTGGCCACCAACAACCCCCCTCTTTGTTTGCTATTAGCAATAACACCAAGCGAATGGGGACCCTTAATAAAAAATCCCAAAAACATTTTATGAAAATTTTTGTATTTCAACTCCTTAAAGTTGTATCACATCGTGAAAAGAGAATGAAATGTCTTTCTTATGAGCATAATAAACTGCGAAGAAGCGACGCGAAATTCATCGCATCGCATACATTATGAAGTGCTCTTAAAAGAAAAATCTTAAGAAACCTCCGACGGCCGATATGCGACGTCGCATATCACAACATCGCGTGGCAGCACACAATGATTGAATGTAAGCGCGATCTACGATCTGCGAGCTGCGATGAATGTGATTTGTGATAAATGCGATCATGAATTTCTGCGATGACACATCTTGATGACACGATCCACGATGCTGCGATGTGAGTCGCGGAAATCACCCATCGCAAATTTTCCTCGGCGTAGTATTCAAGGAAAGCTGTCCGTAAACCAAAATTGGGCGCGCGCCTTAAAAGAAATTAATGAATGTACGCCAAAGTATTCAAGAAGGACAGTTGTGTGTTTTTCAAAGAGTTAGTTCGTTATGAGTGTCATGATTATGCATTCATAAGAGCTTAAAGCTTTCATGTCAATCTTTATTATCATTACTCTTTTCCTTTGCGTAAACTGTAAGACAGGAAATAACATGAAGCAATGTGCAGGAAACATCTAAGGAAAAGGGGAAAGCGTCAATGCTCAGAGAACAGAGAAGAGATCCCTTCAGAAACGGATGCCGCATGCAACAGGACCACAGATTCCAGAGTATCACTCAACAGATGCTGATGTCAATAGGCCATCCAAAACTCAGAGTCAAAGGCACACAAAAGCAGCATGTTTACAAAAGATCCTGAAGCTTATGGGTAAAGCAAAAAGAAAAAGGCACTAAAGAAGGAAAACGCACCAGAAAAGCCCGGAACAAAGAACGGAGGCAGTTTTCGATGCAGAAAATTGTTCAGAGAGCAAAGTCCCTAACTTATTCAGTCATTCGCAAGGCCGGAAACCGAAATAGAAAAAGCAGAATCAGTTTGAGAGAAATTTGGGTTATTACCAAGTATACACGCAGTGAATACACCCAGCCAAAGGAATATTCTCGAAAATATCTTCTAGTTTACCAAAAAGTGGTGCCTGCGCTTGTTATTTCTATTTTCATAGCTCAAAAGAAAGCAGAAGGCGACCAGCCAACTCTTCCCAGACGAATGTTGCATGCTTGCAGCACTAAGGAGCAAATACATAAATGGTTAGGAATTAGATTCAATTTTTAGAAATAGTTTTGCTTTAGCAGAAGGGCGGTCATTTAAAACCGTATCCTAAATTTATGTAATTAAGTTAATTAGTTAGCAGTATTTAAACCCTTCTCATGCATTTAGAGAAGGGTCCAGAAATTTGTCAAAAGCCTTGTCCTCAGAACATGCACTTTTGCACCCTCGGAGGGGGTTTTGATGAATGGATGGATCAAGGTTTATTAATGTTTGCATTTGATATCTGCTACTGATGTTGCACTTCTGTACTCTTAGTAGATGTTAGAGCAAGGAGAGATAAATCATTGTTGCTTGAAGCTTATGAGTAGAACCAGTCATAAATGGTACTTTTATCTCTTGACTGTTTCTGTTTATATTCTTAAAGTGATATACAGTTTTTAGTTGTTTATATGTTACTGCATGAATGTATGAGTTACCATTTGGCACTTTTGTACGATGGAGTCATTTATTTATGTTTGGTATATGAATAAATTATTATGCGATATGCTGTTCACAACTGTTTTGCCTAACTTTTTATGCAAAGTGGTTTATCTCAATTGATTTCTATTCTTATGATAGCTGAATGATCTTTATTACCAGTTATTGTTTGAAATCTCTTTAGATCGCATAATAGAAGAAATTCACCCCGGGTTAGCGTAGATTAGATGTGTTGTTTCTCATTAAATTACAATAGCATAGAGTTAGTTTAGAAGTTTGAATTAAACTAGCTTTAAGTACTCGTAGATCAGCATCATCCAACTCTACACACACACACACCCTTAGATTGGGAAATTGGTCCCATTATCCCCAGTCGGACCCACTATACCAAACAGATAAGGAGCTACCAACCAAGGTCCAGACCGGGTGGGTATCCCCCTTGTTGTCGACCAGATTTTCGGGGCTTCAACATAGGTTACTATCATCCACAATTTCGATAACCTCAAAATCAATTTGGGTGCTAGCTCCATCTATGTCTACTGTAACTTCGTGCAGGCGTCCCATAGGTAGAATCTTTTGCTAGTTAGCCATCCTTAGTTGAATCGGCGACCATTGCAGTGGAGGCCTACCCATGCGTTCCCAAGTCTGCTTTGGTAAGACATTTGCATCGGACCCCAAATCTAAAACGACCTGATCCATCTCATAGTCCCCGATCTGGATTGTTAGTCGCATTTCCCGCCCAGTGCGCAAAGCATGTTTTCCTAATTTTCGGATCATTCATGGTTCGTCTGCTTCCATACACCGAGTTATCAATTCCTACAGCCCCCTTACCACTTTGGCATCCCTTAGCAAGTGCATGCATGTCTCCAAGAAGGTAGTTAACACAGATGTATCCCTCTCTGATCTGAATTGATCCTTACTCCCCGATGTAGAAGCCTCTGCTAAGCTCTTCTTGGCTTCCATAAAGGTTTCCTTTGCACGTTCTAAATCAAAGTCTGGCAGTTTTGGGGGGACCTTACGGACCCATGCATCCGTCTCTGGTTGGTTCCCCTTATCTTCTCCAATGGTCGCGCCACTCCAGAGCATCATATTTATGGTCGGTTCCTCTACATGGGGTTCAGCCTTCATCATCTGGACGTTCTGAGTGGGGCTGGCTGGGAGCACCCCCTTTTCGCACATCTGAGTGATCAATGTGGGGAGATCGACTACTTCATGGTCAAATTGGTAGCAGTAAGGACAACAGGCTTTGGTTGGGTTCGTGCAATCCTGTGTGTAGTGCCCCGGCCCTCCACAATTGCAACAAATTAATTGCCCTCAGCCCCGTCCAGGTCCCATGCCTCCACGGCCCCGTCCGCGCCCTTAGTACCCTCCCCGTACGAATGGTGCGGTGGAGTCCTGCGCTCGCGCCTTGGTTTGCATCCTATACGCCAATGTTCGATCCATCAACATTTGGTAACTGCAGCAATTTCTTTCCTCGTGGCCCACCGTTCAGCAGAAATTACAAAACAAGCATTGAGGAGGGGGTTTTCGTAGACTTGGCAATAGGTGACAATTTTCCGTGGCATGCTTTCCTCCAACTTCACAGATTGCGCACCAGAGTGTGGGTGCTATGCTTGGCCCAACCTGTACCTCTAGTCGCAATGTTATGGGCCCCCCTCCTATCACAGGATTCGTAAAGATTGGACAGTGGTCTTTGTCATGGCCCCGGTCCCTTGCATTTGATACACCATACTTCTTCTCATATCTCGATCCTAGGTGCCTGTCCCTGTTTTAAGCTTTGCATCTCTAGACATAAGTTTTGTATTTGCGCTTGGATTTGTTGTACTCCCAACCCTGGGTCCTGTATTGGAGTCTCGTGTAACCTCATTGCTGTCTCCAGTGCCTTGGCTTGGGTTGAGATCTTTTGTTGTGCCAGAGCCATCCTCAGATGTGGTGTCAATGACGCCACAATCCACGCGCAGTGCTGCTCATCTGTCAGTGTCATGTTGGCCTCGCAGATAGCACTTTTCAACCTCTGATCCAAATCCCACGGAGTTTCACCAGGCATCATTACAATCTCTTTGAACCCAATAACTGACTGGGCCCCTGACTTTGGGTGCCCAAATTCCTTATTTAGCGCCTCCTGGATTGCGGTAATACCTTCAGTTGGATGATCACTTGAATACTTCATGTACCAAGTCAGTGCGTGGTCCTGAAGCGCACTAACTA
Organism: Pinus tabuliformis; assembly: GCA_031772625.1. Lineage (NCBI taxonomy): Eukaryota > Viridiplantae > Streptophyta > Pinopsida > Pinales > Pinaceae > Pinus > Pinus tabuliformis. The sequence continues at coordinate 208,062,043 of CM062813.1, forward strand.
GGGTAGCCTTCTTGATGTTCTCATCTGTGATACCCTGAGCATCCCATACAGATTTTATCACAAACCAGAATCGTCCTGGTTCCTCATTCCCTGCACCTTTAAATATCGGCAACTTAACTGAACTTTCCATCCCAATCTTTGAGGCTGTTGGAGTTGGGGGTGGGGTTGGCGTTGGAGTGGATGGATTTGATGTAGGTGAAGTGGGGGGTGGCATGGACGGAGGTGGTATCAGGGGGAAGCACTCTCTGATCAACCAGACCACACTTCTCGATGAGAACCTCGCAAGCTCCTCCTTGCTTTCCTGAGAAATGGAAGCTAAAGGACTGCTCTCTATTCCTCCCGCTCCGCAGTAACCTCTTCCACTCCGCGTTACTCCAGACATTAATCAACGCGCATAATCTGTTTTTCACATAACAACATCTTAATCCACGTATTCAATGATTTGATATACCTACCTCACGGTCCTTGAAGAAATCGCCTTTCCGCTTCGCTATAACTCACGGTGGTATCTATCGCAAACTCACTGATAAATCCTCCTATTACCCAATCCAGCCAATGATCTACTGCACGCGCAATCTTATCCTTGGTGGCTTCTAGCCGGCGCACCAGTTCCGGGGTCCACACAATAGGCTGGTCCAATCTGCACCTTCTCATGTTGTCAGCTAGCCTTGCGATCCACTCGTACAACTCTACTGAGAATGACGCAAAGAAGATCTCGTGAATGTCTGTGAATATATACCAGTCAAGCCAATCTTCTTCTGATATTCACGGGTTTCTGTTTTCCTGAACTGCGAACTCGTGGAATTTCAGATCCCACCACTCTTCAATCTCTTTCTTTGTAGGGTTCTAGTATTCCCACATCAGACACCCCTTAGGAAAATCCCGGTCCCGGCAACGAAACCATTTGTTGGCTTATATGGGCCTGACCCAGGTTCGGAAGAATTATTTAGCCAAGCAAATCCCACAGCTACCGGCCCTTTAAGCAATAGCCCGTGAAGCGCAGACTGAGGTCTCACCCGAGGTAGCAGGGGAGGGTGCTAGAACCAGGTTTTCGCACCCTTGGGATGTCTAGATGTGGTTTGGAGGCTTTGCGCTCTGTTCTACAGCTTAGCACTGCACTTTAATTTGCACGAATCTACGGATCTAATCTAGTGAATGAAGTAATTCAACGCAGATCTATTTTTACTGGGGTCTTTAAGCAAACATTTATTACTTTTATTCATTTCTCGTATTAAGATTAAACCCGATTCACAAGTATTCAATAAGCATACGCGCACCGATCAAAACAGTTTCATTAACCATAAAAGAACAGGGTTGCGATAGTTTAGAATTAACACAAAATTCAGAAGAAACTTATCTTTATTTCCACTTATCACCCTTACATCCAGATTTGCCTTGCGCACTCAGCTGCAGGGGTCTGCGCACACAGCTGCGGACTCTTCCAGGCCTCTGCGCACATAGCTGCAGAGCCTCTATCCTCTACCCAACCCCCGACTCAGACTTACAGATGCTTTCAGAATGCTCTTCTTAGACACCCATTACATGTCAGATCTCAAAATCATACCAAAACTTAGCTACCCTACCCATAGAGCCTCGCTCTATTTATACCTTTCCATGGACCGTGATCCATAGGCGGGCTGACTCAACTTACATTTCTTTACATTATTTTTGGGTGGACTACCCTTTTGACTTTGACTTATTACAAATCACGCTCCGCGCATCTCGCGGAGTCTTTACCCTGCTCTTACCCAAAATTACGGGCTTCGCGCCCCATACCCGGTGCGCGGGGATTACGCTACCCAACATGGGGGTGTTGTCCTTTTTCTTTGGCATTCCAACTAATTATGTATTATCCACTTTTCAAAAATCACTTTTCCCTCTCCGAGTTTGATGACGTTCATGATTTCGATTTCAAAGATATCAAGCATTGCTCCAACACTTTTCATTTTAGGTTTTTAACCCAAAAGGTTAAGCCTTCCCCTTCCAAAATTGGCCAGTAGTATTTTTGTTTCATAATCCAACCCCTCACACTTACAAACTGCTAGAATAAATAAGCCAAATTACATCAACCTATTTTTAATAAAAAAATAAAAATGTCTTTTGCAATAATAAAATAACCAATTAAAAATAGTTCAACAACTGTCAATAGAATCAAATCTGAAATCAGTTGCAAAGTCTTGAATGGTTGGAAGGTTGCTGGAAATTGTTGGCTGGAAATAGTTGCAAAGGACCTCAAAGCTACCACTTGTCTTTAATACTACCAACTATGTCTTGCAAATATGGAATTTATAATTTAGTGCCAAGTAATTTGGGATGTGATTGTCACATTAGTCCACAAAATTTGGAGTAAATTTTTACCTGCTGATTTCTCCTGAAATGCTCTGTCATCAATGGGTTTGGATGATTAAACAGTTGCTTTAAAATATGGGAATAAATAATTGTTAAACTAATGCCTAGAAACATTTATCACATCAATTTCTGGACTTGTCACCTAAATTGTTGCCACAAATCTTACTTCATCAAAAAAATGATCCAAAAAGTATACTGCAGCAATCTTTATTTGGTAGATAAAGTTAATCTTACTATACTAGCTCCCAAAGGTTATGTAATAGCAAAATAATTTGCGAATTGTTGACAAATATCCTCACTTTGGAATGCTTTACATGTTGATATTCTTCCTTGTATTCTTTGTTGACCATTTGTATCATCATAGTGACCAAGGTCTATTTGAACAAAAGTGATCACTACTTGCTCAACAATTCCAAATTCTACATCGTTGCCATATAAACATTTTGATCTTTGCACAACAAGTTATCTTGCCATCACACTTTTCCCTCATCCTACTAATTCGCCACTCTGTATCAGCAAGCCTCAAGATGTCCTCTAGCTGGCTCATATGTATACCCAAACAATGAATAAGGTAGGATATCGTGGATGAACAAGGTCACAGTGAAGGGCAACAACAATTTGGGTATGGAAAACACTAAAATCCAGCATTATTGTAAATGTCTGCTTCTCATCTATCCACGGGAGAATATTTGCAATTTTTTTATTTTTATTTTTACAATCATTTTGTAAGCCTTGGATGGCTGGTTAAAGTTCTGAATCCTTATAATAGGCACTTCACACGAAATCATAGATGGAAATTTTGGTTTTTACAATCCTCTTCCTGCAATATGTTACGGCTTGCCTCCCTAAACTTGAATAAATCCACGAACAAACGCAAAACCAGAGACCAACTCTTCGTATCCTAAGATATAACTTAAAACTTGGAGTTTCCTGCAATTCTTTCTGGACTCCATGGCTCTTATACCCTACATCATTTTTCTTATATCCAACAAAACAGGACCCTTACAACAATCTAATATATTTTTAACATGAAATTGAGGGTTTTGAAATAAAGAGATGCAGAATAGAGGAGGACAACTCTGCATGTGCCTCCTCCATCTTATATTCATTCATTTACCTCACATTCAATAACCCAATAATAGTGCATTCGTGTGAGCTAGACGTTATCTCCTTGATCTAGCAGTGTTGAATGTTTTAACACCTAGAGGATCAGCCTTTGGCGGTCATGTTGATTAAAATTGAACAATGATGCAGTATTGAAAATAGAAAAAAACACAGTCTATACATTTTCCTTAGCGATTGTCAAACTGCGTGTGCCTTTCCTTTGACACGAATTGGGTGTCCATGAAAATTTTTAGACAGCTAGATTCATACACTTTGAATGGTCGTCCTAGTTTGGCGTTAGAACGTAGACAGCTAGAGTTCTGAGTCATAAATTTTTTGTTTGACAACGAAATCCCACTGCTGGGACATAGAGAACCAAACCAGGGTCTCTCAGGTGAGAGTGGAAAAAGTAGACTAAAACTGAGCAAAAAGAAGTTAAGTTGACAACGTGAATTAATATTTAAGACAAGCTTGTAATTTAGGAAATTGGCGTTGTAATTGGTTTGAATCCACGATCAATCCATCAATGGCATCTCTCTGTTCATATATATTTCTAGAACAGAAGAATGGAACACTAATATCGATCTATGAATTGAATGGCACCTGCAAACAAACAAGAACAAGAACAAGGTTGTGGCTTACCTGGAATGCCAAACCCCTTCAGATTCCAATTCACAAATCACCAAGAAATGCAGGATTCCGCACAAAATGTATACCCTAGCGCTGGTTGCAACGAGTCGCCAAGAAATAGAGGATTCCACACAAAATGTACACCCTCATCCCTATGAGGCTTATTTCTCTCTGGCCTACTCTCTGTTTAAGGAACTTCACCTGCTACTGGTCAAGGTCTGAGGTCTTTTTGGCCTTCTCTAAGGCTTTGTCCCCCACACAAACTCTTGTGCAAGTCCTGGGGCCTTTTGGCTTCCTACAGTGGGCAGATATGAGGTTGTTAGGCCACTTTCTAGGGCTTCGGCCCACCCCTTCTGACTCAGAAAAAAATACACTTCAGGGAGAATTTCAGTGGGCTTATTTCTGCCTATAAACAAATCTTTCTAGAGCTCGAAAAAGAAATAGAACTTTGGCCTTCCTTCTAGACAGACTTCGGCCTCTTCACATGCACAGAACAGACTTCCTTTTGTCCTCTTTGAGCTCGGCTTCTCCTTGAGATTCTGGTGCTCCTTCCTTAGGCTAATGTTCTTCACAAGAATGGATTTCCATATCTTAGCTCTATTCAGACTTCATGGATGCCCTCTAACTAGCCCTCAGCCCCACTGGAAAGAGTCAGATTTGTGAACTAAGAAATCTGAGGACCGAAACTAGCAAATTCACTGGAAAGAGTCGGATTTGTGAACTGAGAAATCCGAGGACCAAAACTATACACCATGAAAACATGATTTGAAAACAAATTTATACACCATGAATACCGTGAAAACAGGGAGCCGCCCTCCATTTGAAAACAAAAAAATCAGGGTGATTGGGACCAAATCGAACCTCCCAAACCACCTCCCAGGACCAAATCGAACCTCACAAACCACTCCCAAACTAGAAAAACCAAAAATGGAGTGATTACAAATGAATTTAACACTATAACTCAGAAAATCTGGTGATTTTAAGGGAATACAATCTCCCAAACCAGGTGCAAATCTGAAAATCCGGGGATTTTAACGGAATACAATCTCCCAAACCAGGCGAATCGAGCCAAATGAAGCTTTGCTGGGTTTATCCCCCCTTTTTTATTTTGGGCTAAAATCAAAAAAATAATTATTTTTTAAATAAAACTTGGGCTAACTATATGAAACGGGTGTTTTATAAAAAATTCTCCCCTCTAAAATGCAAAACCCCTTAAATTTCGCCTTTGGGCTAAAATTCGCCCCTAAAATTTACCATGCCACTCAGATGGATAGAGTTTGGAAGGAGCTCTCCAACGGTATATTGATGTCTGAAAACACCTCTTGGATTGAAATTTATTGACAATCAAAGTTATGACATTCAAAATTCAAAGTTAGAGGCTCCACAACATAGTTAACGCATAGGTGGCAGCCATGTTGGCATGGGCATGGACCCCATGGGCTAATAAAATCTTAAGATGGAATGTTTCAGGAGGACATAAATGGGCAAGAGAGGAAACAATTGGTGGAAGCTTTGCAGCAAAGGACCCCACAGGACAACTCACTTCGTAATCTCGGATAAAATGGACCTTAGAAGAATTGGATATGTGCATGCTGAGTTTCTATCGAGAATGATTCTCAACAAGAAAAGATTCTTGATGATAATTCAAAGGATTAACCCAAGTCCTCAGAGAAAAGGGACCCCAAAAGGGTGGTATCGAAAGAAACTCCTCAAATATTTCTCCGAGAGGCACCTTTGGGTTCTCACCAAGATTTACAGTGTGAGACGCAACAAGCTTGAACCCGAAAGCTTTTATATTAAGGAAGAAATTTAGAGAAAAACCAAGGTCCAAGACCACTCTGCCTCTGTACTCTTGATGAAATGTGGAAAATTTTTATTAGCTCGAGGTGATGATGTCAAGGAACAGTCAGCAGTATGATGTCAGCATGACATGGCCCAATTGAGACATGACATGTGGCATGCAGATTCAACATTTTTGGGTGGCCAAGTGGGCAAAAAATGAGTGACATGTGAAACAAGTAAGTGAGTGACATGTGGCACCATGGAAAAGGTCGTATATAGCATGGAGTTACATCTCATCTTGCTTGGTATGTGATTGGTCCACAAGTGCAGCGATGATCCCCGTGGGACATGTAACCCCTAAGAAAACTCATCCCAAAAGAAAAATCCTCTGAAGAAACTAAAGGGATCAATAGCAGGAAACCTACCAGAAAAAATTTACGTTTCGAGAATGACGTGGCAAACACCCAATACCAACTAAAATTTCATTGGTCGTAGCGAAAGCTTGGTGGACCCATAGGAATACGCCCTCAGAGGAAATGATCTTGGCATAAATGCAAGGGCGCATCATATAGTTTTTGTCAGGAAAGTTTTCAGTGAGAAAATAAAGGAGGGGGCTTAAGCTAAAGCACCAAGACATGGTTCGTGTGTCAATGTGACCACGAGAATAGAAAAGTTTGTAGTGTTTATTAAGCCCTCAAGGCTATATCAAAGAAGGGGCCCACAAAAGGATATATATGAAGGTTTTATTAATAAAGAACTTGGACCCGAAGTGGATCTACAGTCTTGATTTTTGTTAAAAGGTTAAGGCCTTTGGGCTTATGCATGAATAGGTTGGCAACATTTAAAGATGACATTTATGCTATATCAAGCGGTGCACTAAAGTTTGGATGTTGGGCATGAACGAGTTGGCAGCAATTTTAGTGGCAGTGGAAATATTTAGTAGTTTGGCCAAATTTGAAATCAACTAAATTTAGAAAAGCTTCGCTAAAGCCTGATAAAAATTCCATATTAACAAAATTGAGTTGTTAAACTCATATTTTCTTGTAGTAACAAGTGAGCAGTGTTTGGAGAATTAAAAAACACATTCATAAGCCATGTCTGAAGTAGGACAAAGGAAAAAATAAATAATTATGCATGATATTGAGCTAAACTTAACTACAAGTTCAATGACTAAAAATATCAGTCCAAAAGTTCTTTAAAAGCATAATCGAATTTGCAAGATGCATAGTTGTTGTGTGAGTATGTGTGTTGGATTGATGTTGTTGGTATGTTGGTGGATTTATCAGTAATCAAAGATTGTTGAAGGTGTGTTTTGGTGAGTGTTTGAATAGAGAAATTTATTTCTTTATGTAAGGAAGTGGCATTCATGATTTGAGTTTGAAAATGGAATGAAAGATGACTCATTGAGGCTAGACAAGTTGTAGTTTTCATATCGTAAGTTGTAGCTCCTTCCAGTAGTTGTTGGTAAATTATTAGGGGTTGGAGCTCCTTTCAGTGGTAGGTGATAAAAATTAGGGGTTGTAGCTCCTTTCAATAATAGCTAATAAATCAGGGAGTAGTATCTTCCTTCTGGTTATAGCTAGATAATCTTGTAGCAACTAGTAGAAGCTTGCCTTTGTGAAATAAATTGAAGAAAGTTTGAAGAAACTATGTGTTCCATTTGTGTGTCTAATGATTGATTCTTGTGATACTCATATGAATTAATTTTTGAAGTATTTATTTGTGTCCTAGTACTTTCAGTAGTGAAAATATTATTTTTTTTAATTTCCTACAATAATGATTCACCTCCCCTCTCAGTATTGTTCTGGTTTCTAACAATTGGTATCAGAGTAAAACCAAGTTACTTCAAATCAGTTTAATAGGTGGAAAAAGATCAAGGACCATAACAAACCAGGAAGGAGGAAACACCAATAGGGAACTTATGTTCAATGGAACAAACTATGTGTCTTGGAAAGTAAGGATGAAGACCTATATTCAGTCACTTGGTGTTGATGTATGGGATGCAGTGGAAGAAGAATATGAAAAATCCTTGATGAATAGAGACCAGAATATGTAATTTACATGTAATGTTAAAGCTATAAATTCCCTTCTTTTTGGCCTATCTAAATTAGAACTAGTCAAGGTCATGTACTGCTTTACTACAAAATCTATTTGGGACAAGATGAGCAACTGCTATGAAAGTGAAAATAAGGTAAAGCAAGATAAGCTTCAAGGATTTATAATACAATTTGAGTCCTTGAAGATGCATGATGATGAATATATCACAAAGTACTCTCTTAGAGTTGATGAAGTTGTGAACACTATAAGAGGTCTTGATGAGAATTTAGAAGAGCTAGTAGTAGTTTATAAAGTGTTGAGATCTCTCCTTGAGATATTTAATCCCAAGGTTTCATCCTTGAGGAGATGACCGAGCTGAAGACTCTCACTTTGGACCAACTACTATGGCACTCTTACTACTTATGAGATGAGAATTTCTAATGGAAAACCTACAACAAAGGAGTCAGCCTTCAAAGAAAACAAGAAGCCTAAGGAAGAGAATGATTATTCATGTTGTGAATTAGAATAAGAGGAAGCTAAGTTTGCGAGGAAGAACAAGAGAGGCTCGGGAAAGTAAAAAGGTAAGCTATTGTTTAAGTGTTTTAATTGTGGTAAAGTTGGTCACTATGATTCCAAGTGTCCTGAAAAGAAGAAGAATGAATATGATCCTAGATAGAGGTTTAGGAAAATTCAAAAGGAAAAAAATAAGGCTAAGAAGAAGAGCTCCTACACCCAAGATGCCAAGTCCTCTAAAAGTCAAGGGAGCCAATATTTTGATTAGGAAAAATATGAAGAAAGTATAAAATAATTTATGCTTATGGCCATAGACAATTTGGAAGTCGAAGATGTTAATTATGATGGGAAAGAGGTTGTGGCTGATTTAGAAGGAGAGTTGGTCAATTTTCATGAAGAGATTGAAAGGACGAGGAAGAAAAATAAGGCTCAAAAGGAAGTGTTGATAAAAGACAAAGTTGAATCCATTTAACCTTTGCTCCTGCAAATTGAAAGGAAAGAATATTCAAGAAATCTTGAATCAACAACTCAGTGAGAAAAATAAAACATGTGAAAGGCTTAAAGGAAAAATTATTTTGCTGAGGAAAGAGCTAGAGAAGGCAAAACCCCAACTGGGTTTTAATGAAAAATTTGGAAAAAAGTCTAAAAGTTTAAATGAGCTTCTTGAAGCATAGAGAGTCTCAAGCAACATAAATGGACTTGGATTTGAGGTCGAGTCAAGATCAGTAGTTGATTTTAAGGGAAAGAAGTTTATTACCTTTGTACAAGTAGCCAAAAATGGAGATAGTGTAGCAAAAGGAGATCCAATGCAGCAACAAAGAGACAAAGGAAGCACACAACCCAATATGTTGTCAAAGATTGATCAGCAATAGCAAATCAAAAGGAGGAATTTCGCTCAGTAAAAGTTAAACAACACTGGAGAGGAGAATCGAATCACAAATTGATTTTCACCCAGGTATGAAGGAATTTTTCCATGCTATTGTTTTACATGCACAAATTATGGGCACAAGGTAGCAAATTGCAAGGTGAATTTTATCATTCAAATAACTCAAGCCAAGGATAAGAAATTGTCATCCAAATAATCATTCAATCAAATAGAGGATGAGCAGACCCAAGTACAAAAATCCATTCAATCCTTTTAATAATTTGATCCAATGATATAACTGTCAGAATTTTAGGCATAGAGCAGTTGATTGTAGACTTAAGAATATAAGGCTTGATCCAATTATTGATAAAATAAGTTAGGAGTCCAAATTCTGGAAAGAAAAAGAAAGCAGATAGCAATGTAATATTGTTTTATATTCTCAAAATGAAGGAAGTCATTAGTATGTTGATAGTGGTTGTTTCAGGTACATGTCTGGAGACAAAAGTAAGTTTTTATTATGGAAACCAGTTGAGAAAGGTAATGTGACTTTTGAAAATAATGAACCTAGTAAAATTCTTGGTAAAGGAGTTGTCAGTCTATCAAATAGAAGAGGTAAAGCCAAGAATGTGTTGTATGTTGATGGGTTGAAGCATAACTTACTTAGTGTGTCGTATATGTGTGACAAAGGTTGTGATGCATTTTTCAAGGCTAAAAGTTGTCAAATCAAGTCTTCAAGCACTAGAGAAATAGTAGTTGATGCTATAAGAACAAATAATAATATCTATGTCGTGAAAGAAAAGACTGAGAGGTGTTGATGGTCAAATATTGATGAGATCTAGTTGTGGCATAGAAGACTTGGACATCTAAATTTTGATTAGATTGTCAACCTAGGCAAGAAGAATGTTGTTAAAGATCTTCCAAAACTTACAAATCCTGAGAATACTATTTGCAAATCTTATCATTTGGGTAAGCAAGTCTGACTACCATTCAAGTCAAAGGGGAGCTCATCAACCAAGCCATTACAGTTAGTATAAATGAATTTATGTGGACCTTCAAGAACGCAAACACCCACAGGTAAATTGTATTTCATGCTAACTATTGATGATTTCAGCAGAATGATGTGGGTCACTTTCCTTAGGGAAAAATCTTAAGCTTTTGAGAATTTTAAAGACTTTAAAGCCATGGCTGAAAATGAGATAGACTATAAAATCATGAGCATAAGGTCTGATAATGGAGGTGAGTTTACTTCAAAATAATTTGATGATTTTTGTAAGTAATATGGCATCAAAAGGAAGTTGATTGTAGTAGAAACTCCACAATAGAATATTGTAGCAGAGAGAGCCAATAGATTAGTTCAGTAGTTAGCCAGAGCCATTATGGGAGAAAGAAATGTTCAATAGAGATTTTGGGTTGAAGCCATTCACACAATAGTGGTGATTTTAAAAAAATCTCACTTCAAACCAAACAATGATAAGACTCCCTATGAGATTTAGTATTACAGACCAACAATTGTCAAGCATTTTAGAGTGTTCAGAAGCAAGTGCTACATCAAAAGGAATTATGACAAGATCGGTAAGTTTGATGCAAGGGATGATGAAGGTATTTTTCTAGGATACACATAGCATAACAAGGGCTATAGATGCTACAATCATAATACAAAGAGGATAGTTTATTGTATTGATGTCAAAGTGGATGAGCACATTGAATATGAATTTTATCAACCAATAAATACCAGTACCAATGATTCCGTCAACAATGTTGAGAAGGTTGATGAGCCACTTTCAGACGAAGAAAATGAATAATGTCTCATTCCTCAAACCAAGTAACCTGCAAGATACGTGCAAAAACACAAACCATTTGACCAAATTGTTGGTGACTTGAAAACATGTGTACAAACAAGAAGAAGACTATTAAATCCCCTTGTTCAAGCGTAGGTATCCATGTTATCGATGATGGAACCAAGGGATGTTGCACAGACCAGAAAAGATGATAATTGGTTAAAATCTATGCATGAAGATCTTGATTAAATAGAGAAAAAACAGACATGGGAGCTTGTTCCTAGACTAGCAAACAAGAATGGTATTGGTATGAAGTGAGTCTTCAGTAACAAATTGAATAATCATGGTGAAGTGGAAAGAAATAAGGAAAAATTAGTTTGCGAAGGCTATGCACAAATTGAAGGGTTAGACTTTGATGAAACATTTTCTCATCTTGCTCGATTAGAGGAAATTCATAAGTTCTTAGCCTTTAACAGTTTCAATAAATTCAAGATATACCATATGGATGTCAAATTCATTTTCCTAAATGGACAGTTGTGGGAATAAGTCTACATTGAGATGTCTAATGGTTTTCAGCTATCAGAAAATCTTGATTATGTTTTCAAGTTGAAAAAGGCCTTATATGGTCTTAAGCAAGCCCCACGGGCTTGGTATTCCAAGTTGGATAGTTACTTGCCCAAGTGTGGTTTTAAAAGAGGTGCAACTGATAGTAATTACAAGAAGCCCCTAGACAAAGTCATCTACTTGTAGTGAAGAGGATTCCTGGATATCTCAAAGCCACAATGGACTATGGATTTTGGCACGTAATAGGTAAATATTTTTCACTAACTATTTATAATGATGTTGATTGGGAAGGTGATGTAGATGATCAAAAGAGCACTAGTGGTGGTGTTTTATTTCTTGGAGAATCTCTTGTTTCATGGTTGATTAAGAAGAAAGCTTGAATATATATCTCTCTCTATTGTTGAAGCAGAATATATAACATCAACCTCTTGTTGCATCCATCTTTTATGGATGAAGCAGACTCTATAAGATGTACAAGTATTCTATAATCAACCTATTCCTATCATATGTGACAATACACGTGTCATAAACATGTCTAAGAATCATTTTCTTCATTCAAAGACAAAGTATAGTCCAATAAAGTACCATTCCTTAAGAGAGAAATTTGCAAATCAGATTGTCAAGTTGGAGTATGTACCTACAAAAGAGTAGGTAGCATATATATTCACCGAATCTCTGCCAAGAGATCATTTGAGTATTTAAGGAAAATATTGGGAGTAGTTTCTCTTGCCTCCATTCACTAGATCTTCCTTAATAGGAAGAAAGGAAACCAACAAAGGATAAAAAACACTCACCATATCAAAAGAAAGTTGCCAAGTATAAGTGATCAACAAGACATGGGGAGATTCTTGATAGGGGGAGCAAAGTTGCAGGGGGGCACATTAGTTTCTTTGTCATTGATGTCAAAGGGGGAGAAGTACCTCAAACAAAAAAAGGGGAGAGAAGGAACTCAAACAAAAAGGGAGAAGTACCTCAAGAAAGAAAGAGTGAGAAGCAAGAATTACACCCAAGGAGAAGTGCATCATATGGGAAGCATCATTCACAAGAGGAGAAGAAAAGAAGTATGCAATACACTTGTTTCTACTCCTATGCTCGAGTTATGTGATGTTTTTTTTTTTTTTTTTTTTTTTTTTTTTTTTTTTTTTTTTTTTTTTTTTTTTTTTTTCAGTATTGCTATCAATGCCAAAGGGGGAGAATGTTAGAAATATGTTGTCATTAATGGAAAAGGTGAAGCAGTTGATGTCAAAAGCAAAGAAGTTCATTGCAAAGGCATTAATGTGTGCAAGAAGAATAATAAATGTGCAGTGAATTTAAAGCCATTTTTAGTTATACAAGTCAACTTAAGTGCACTTAGGACCCAATAAAATGGTTGGAGCTCAGAAATATCCTTCCAATGGTTTAGTGAAGTCCAAAAACACCTCCTAGATTGAAATTTATTGAAAGTCAAAGTTATGATGTTCAAAATTCAAAGTTAGAGGCTCCACAACATAGTCAGCACACATATGGAAGCCATGTAGGCGCATGCATGGACCCTATGAACCAATAAAATATTATGAAGGAAAGTTTCGGGAGGACATCAGTAGGTAGGAAAGGAAACGATTGGTGGAAGCTCTACCACAGAGGACCCCACGGGACAAATCACCTTGCAATCTCAGATAAAATTGACCTCAAAAGAAATGGATATGTGCATGGTGGGTTTCTCTCGAGAATGGTTCTCGGTGAGAAATGGTTCTCAGTGATAATGCAATATCCCCAGTCCTTGGATAAAAGGGATCCTGGAAGGGTGATCTTAGAAGAAACTCCTTAGAGATTTCTCTAAGAGGCACCTTTAGATTCTTGTTGAGATTTGTAGTGTGAGACACAATAGGCTTGAACCTGGAAGTTTTTATATTAAGGAAGACATTCAAAGAAAATGAAGGCCCAAGACCCCTCTATATTTGTACTCTGGATGATGTGTGGCATAGTTTGATTGGCTCAAGTTGATGATGTGAAGGCATAGTTAGCAATATGACATTAGCATGATGTGTCCCAATCGATATGTGACACGTGGCATGAAGATTCAATGTTTTTGGGTGGCCAAGTGGGTGACATGTGGAACCATGGCAGAGGTGGCAGATAACTTGGAGTGATATCTCATCCTGCCTAGTACATGATTGGTCCACAAGTGTAGTGGTGATCCCCATGGGACATGTAACCCTGGATGAAACTCATCTCGGAAGAACCCTCCTTAGAAGAAACTGAAGGGAGCACTGGAAGGAAACCTTTGAGAATACAGAAGATGAGAAATGTGATGGTAGCTAACTACAAATATTTACATTCCAAGAATGACATGGCAGGCATGCAATACCTAATAAAATTTCATTAATTGCAAAAACGTTTGGTGGACCCGCAAGAATACACCCTCAATGGAAATGAGCTCGGCGGAAATGCAGGGGCATGTCGTAGAATCTTTTTCAAGAAAGTTTCCATTGAGAACATAAAAGTTGGGGGCTTTAGCTAAAGCACCAAGACATGGTTCAAGTGGCCACATGGCCACGAGCACAGAAAAGTTATAGTGTTTATTAATCCCTTAGAGATATAGTAAAGAAGGGGCCCATAGAAGGTTATGTATGAAGGTTTTATTAATAAATAGCTCGGGCCCGAAGAGGATCTACTGTCTTGATTTTTGTAAAAGGTTAAGGCCTTTTGGCTTATGCATGAACGAGTCGACAACATTTAAAGATGGCATTTATGCCATATCAAGTGATGCACTAAAATTTGGATATCCGACATGAACAAGTTGGCAGCAAGTTTAGTGGCAATGGAAATATTCAGTAGTTTATTTGGTAGTTTGGCCAAATTTGGAATCAGCTAAATTTAGAAAAGCTCTGCTAAATCTTGAAAAAAATTCCATAATAGAAAAATTGAGCAGTTAAACTTAGATTTTCTTATAGTAACAGGTTAGCAGTGTTTGAATACTTAAATAACACATTCAAAAGAAATGTTTGAAGCAGGACAAAGGAAAAAATAACGAATTATGCATGATATTGAGCTAAACTTAACTACAAGTTAAATTATTAAAAATATCGATCAAAAAGTTATTTAAAAGCATAATCGAATTTGCAAGATGTGTAGTTGTTGTAGAAAAGTGAGTATGTGTGTTGGATTAATGCAGCTGGTATGTTGGTGGATTTATTAGTAATCAAATACTATTGAAGGTGTGTTGTGATGAGTGTTTGACTACAGAAATTTATGTATTTATTTAAGGAAGTGGTCTTCATGATTTGAGTTTAAAACTGGAATGAAAGATGAATCGTTGAGGTCAGGCAAGTTGTAGCTTGTAGATCAGGGGTTGTAGCTCCTTCTAGTAGTTGTTGGTAAACTATTAGGGGTTGGAGTCCCTTTCAGTGGTAACTGATAAACTTAGGGGTTGTAGATCCTTTCAACTATAGTTGATAAATTAGGGAGTAGTAGCTTCCTTTTGGTTGTAGCCATTGTAATGGTGACATGCAAAATTATTGTTGCTCTTAAAATCACCATAAATTCTTCAATTCCACCATAAATCATATCTTCACTATAATTATAAGTGTATCTAATTCAGCTTACATAGTCCTTATATTCCTTATTAGAATTAATATGAAGGCTATTCCAACATATATACATTTTCAAGATTGTCCCCATAATGATATTTTAAACAATCTATATCGTCATAATAAAACTTTATGGAGTTTTTAACCCTTCTCATTTAATATTTATATTAAGGTTCAATCTTAAAAAGTATGGCCCCTAACTTATTATACTAGCGGGTCTTGCATATCAAAATATCCATAGCCACAAGCTTATACTAGCGGGTTTTGTTTTGATCGTAATGACTTTCCCATCTGCCAAATTGTTTGGTCATTTATTTCAGACAGATCCCACTCAGCTCTGCGACTAGACTTCATTCTTTCACCATTAATGTTTACAGACAAATGAGATTATTTTCTCTTACTAATCTACATTTTTTTCTTTGCGGCGATAATGTCGTGCAGCTTCATTTATTCAAACTAGTGAGTCACAAATCTCTCTGAGGGATTAGTAGTTATATTTTTATGTATTTTTTCTCATTTACTCTTATATTTCTCAAACTGTTAACTTAAATGCTCGTTTATCCTTTTTAGGTTTCAAGTTTCATAAAATATTTTTCCATTTTGACACTAGACTCTTCTCGGTCTTAGTCCTTCGCAAGATTACTCTGATGGGTGACTAAGACTTAATGCAATTATGACAGCTCAGTCCTTTTACTTCTCCACGTAAATTTCTATCTTTCAATTGTCTCAAATATGTTTCTCTTTTGGTCAGTTAAGGATTCTAACTCTTCCAATTTTTTGTTTGCAAGCTTCTAGTGAAACTATACTGGAATTCTCGAGCTTTCCTTGGCAAGAGTTTGCTCTCAGCCATAGCTTTGTTTCTAGAAGGTAATTTACAATATTATTGTGAAGAGGATCAAACTCTCATTTATTTCTCTACTTACATTTTCTTTTTCCCATTTTTCAGTCAATTAGTTAGGATGATATCGTTTTGTATGGTATTTTTTTTAATAATAATTTAATTGTTAACCATGGCCGCTTGTAACCAAGCCATGCCCTGGCTTCTTATAGATTTAATTCATTTAGCCATGGTTGCTTCTGAACTGGATATGCAGTGGGAAAATTTTATAAGAATTATTTAACATATAAGGTTTTTACTTTCCTTGAACATATAATATTTTTTCCTTTCTTTGAAATCATTTTGATGGGATTTATATCTATTTACAAGTGATGAATATGGGTTTTTGAATGGATTCTATTTCTCAGGTATAATTATTTCCAAAACGTTGTATGGTTTTTCTTTTAACCTTTCTATTGAATTTGGTGACTTGCAACTCACATTTTTTCTTTGTCAACAATTTGAAGTATACTATTTATTTGGGGTATCGCATGCATATTTTGACTCTTATTCAACACAAGACCTTTCAAACATGGAAAATTTTAGGGGCTAATGTTCGCTCAGTGGGCTAATTTTCCATGATTTTTCCACAAAAAAGATTCGCCAATTTCCAATTTTATAAAAGACAATTTGCCCAAATTTTAGAATATAAAATTGTTTTACCTTAAAAATCGCCAACATTATATAGAGACTATATATAAAATCTGTTGGCATTATGATATAGGTGTTGTCCTTGATGGCAACTCACTCAGATGAAAGATCACGGTGCAGCATGTCAACAGCAAAGAATTACATATTAGACTATAGAGAATGAAGAAAGAGAGGTATACGCAGGTTCAACTTGACCAAGTTGCGTATACACGCAAGTTCATTGAACACAAGTAGCGTATACGTACACACGCACTTTCACAGAGGGAAAAGCACGTATATGTTGGAAAACTAAGTTTTTGGTCCGAGGTATTTGGTCCAAGGTATTTTGATCCATGGTATTGGTCCAAGGTATTTGGTCCAAGGTATTGACCCTAGGTATTTGGTCCAAGGTATTGGTCCTAAGTGGTTTTTATCCTTGGTATTGAGAAAGGCCTAAAACTATATAAGGAGGAGAAGATCATTAGGCCAAGGTGTGCAAGTATCGAATATCTGATGAAGTGCGAGATCTAGCATGTAGGTTATTGGCTTATGGTGCTCTGCTTGATCTGAACCAAGGATGAACCTTAATGGTTGATGAAGGATAAGATCTATTGATGGATCAGGATCTTAAGACTTGAAATGAATTATCATTATGTGGTTTGATCATGTATAGTCTAGATCTAAATACTGACAGATGTGTTATTCTGTAAATGTTATGATCTGGGTATAACTAAAGTCTGGAATAGCTGCAAAATTATGAATTAATATTTACAGATGTGTATGCTGGTTGGCTTTGATAAAAGCACGTATACACGCTGGTTCGACACATGGAAGTAGTGTATACCTTATGAAGTATGTTTCAGTTGTTTCTGTTTTTTGTTGCAAAGTTCTGGGTTCTGTTTTGGGTTCTGGTGACAATGTTCTGAATGATCAGATTCAGGTTATGGTGATTGAGTTTCAATGATTGGTTGATGCAGATGTACTTGATGATTGTATTGCAGTTATGATGTTGTTGATGGGTCCAGTATGAAAATTGAATGAAACGTGGCCTTCAGATTGTGGTGTTATGTTCCAGGAGTATCCAATCTGAAAATTCATGAAACGTGGTCCCTCGTAGAAGAGTGGAGTTTTTTGTAGGCTGGCACCTACATACTAGTAAACATATTGGCTAGTACAAGAGCTAAGGGGTTGTAGCTCCCTTCTAGTAGTAGCTGGAGAATGAGAGAAGGTTGTAGCCTTCTGCAGGTGGGTGCCTGCGTACTAGTATGAGTCTACACCAGTACAAGATTGTAAACAGTTTTTCTTATTATTAAAAGAAGACAAAGATGACAGCAGCAGGTGGTTTTTACCCACATTGGGTTTTCACCTTATATCATGGTTTTCATGTGTGTTGCTTATGTATGATGCTTTATTCTTCTTTTACTGCATTGTCTAATAAATCTCTGATATACTGGTTAAAGTTCAATACATGATAAACTATCTAAATCAAAAGTTCTCTGCATATACGCTGGTTGCTTTAAGTACAGTCGCGTGTACATGCTAGTTCACTTAGCTGAAGTAGCATATATAAATCTGTTTGGGAAATTAAAATATTGATCTGATAATATTGATTCACCCCCCTCTCAGTATTATTTCCAACAATTGGTATCAGAGCAGGTCCTTCAGAAGAAGCTTGATCACTTGAAAGGATATCCATCATCATGAGTAATCAAGAAAGCGTGGGATCCATCAGACTGCCAATCTTTGATGGGAGCAACTTTGTTTATTAGAAAATAAGAACCACTACCTATCTACAATCACTTGGAACGGATGTCTGGGAAATTGTGGAAGGAGGATATACATTCCCAATAGCAATTCCTACAGATACGGCAGGTAAAAAGAAATATGAAACCAATGCCAGAGCTGTCAATACCTTATTGGGAAGTTTGTCACAATCAGAGTTTGTCAAAGTCATGCAGCTCAAATCAGCCAAAGAAATTATTGGAAATAATACTAAGAAGGGGGTGAATCAGTATTATCAAATCAATAAAACTTTTTCATTTCCATATTAAGATTCATATACGCTACTTCAGTTAAGTGAACCCGCGTGTATACGCAACTGTGTCTAATGCAACTAGTGTATATCCAAAATACTTATGATTCAGTTAATCCATTAAATGTTGATCTTTAGTTAGTGCATCAGAACTTCATTAACCACATGAACAGTAAGCAGGTGCAGTAAAACAGAATAGATCATCACACACAAGAAGCACACATGAACACCATGATGTAAGGTGGAAACCCAATGTGGGTGAAAACCACCTGCTGCAAGTCGTCTCAATCTTCTTTTTAATAAGAAACTTCTTTTACAATGGTTTTGTACTGGTGCAGTCTTATACCAGTACGCATGCTTCTACCTGCAGAAGGCTACAACCTTCTCTCATTCTCCAGACTCTCTTGGAAGGGAGCTACAACCCCCTTAGCTCTTGTACTAGTCGATCCATTTACTAGTACGTAGGTGCCGGCCTACTGAAATGCTCCAACCTTTACTCGTTTTCTAGCTGCTACTGGAAGGGAGCTACCACCCCCTTAGCTCTTGTACTAGCTGATGTACTAGTACGTAGGTGTCGACCTACAGAATGCTACAACCTTCTCTTTCTTCCTCCAGGTACCACATTTCATAAATTTTCAGACTGGATACTCATGGAACACATCATCATAATCTGAAGGCCACATTTCATCCAATTTTCATACTGGACCCATCAACAACATTGAAGCACAAAATTAATCATCACAACAATACACCCATCAACTACACCTGCATCATCAATCTCTGAATCACCCAATACTGAAACACTGAAACCCTGTCAACAACACAGTCACCAAAACATAGAACAGACAACATAACTCTACAACAATAACCAGATCCAACTGCAACTTCAATTATCATATCTCATAATGTATACGCTACTATGAAGAACCAAACCCACGTACATACGCGCTTTCACCAAAGCCAACCCGCGTACAGATCTGCAAATATTTACTCATAACTTTGCGGTTGTTTCAGACATCAATCATACCCAAATCATAACATTCATACAATAAAACATGCGTCAATAATTTAGATCTAGTCTATCCATAATCAAACCATATAATGATAAACATTCCAAGCCTTAAGATCCCAATGCATCTTTAGATTTTGTTCTTCATCAACCGTTGAGATTCCTCCATAGCTTAGATCAAGCAATGCATCATGAACCCATAACCTACATACTGGATCTCATACTTCATCAGATATTCAAGACTTTCTCCATACTTCTGCCTAATGATTTTCTTCTCCTTTTATAGTCTTAGGCCTTACTCAATACCATGGTCCAAAACCATTGAGAACCAATACTAGGGACCCAATACCTGGGTTCAACACTTCGAACGCGATACCAAGGACCAAAACCATAGGTCTAAATACCACAGACCCAAAATAAGCTTTCCCACATGTACGTGCTTTTCCGTGCATGAAAGTGCGTGCATACGCATACACGACTTTTGATCGACAATCCCGCGTGTATACGCGTCTTTGTATATAGAGAACCTGCGTGTATACCCTACTTGGTATATAGTGAACCTGCATATATACGCGACTTGGTACATAGTGAACCTGCGTATAACCTGCCTATGTACACGACTTGGTATATAGTGAACCTGCATATATACTCTTCTTTCTTCATTTGTGTAGTCTGATCATCAATTCTTTGCTACTGACCTTCCGCACTATCATCTTGCCATCAAGGACAACACTTGTATCATAATGCCAACAGAAATATGGGACAAAATCATTCTGAGCTATGAAGGAGACTCTCAGGTAAAACGTGCTAAACTTCAAACTCTCAAAATTCAATATGAAACTCTTAAGATGCACAGTGATGAAAGTATAGCTAGTTACTTCTTACGTATAGATGAGGTTGTTAAATGTATGAAGAATCTGGGTGAAGATATAAAGGAAGTTACCTTAGTTGAGAAAGTTTTGAGATCCTTATCTGCTAAATTTGAATCAAAAGTGTCTGCCATAGAAGAAAAACAGGATTTGTAGACTATCACTATGACACAGCTTCACGGAATCTTAACTACCTTTGAGATGAGAAAAGGAGGTCCATCAGATATGAGAGAAGCCGCATTTAAAGCTTCAGAAAAAGGAAAGGAAGAACACAATGAATCAGGGCATATTTCAGAAGAAGAAGATAAGGTAAACTTTGTCAAGAAGCTTCAATGGGGTTCCCGAAGATTTAGAGGTAAGCTACCCTTCAAATGCTTTTCCTGTGGCAGGGTTAGTCATTATGCTACCAAATGTCCTCATAAAGATAAACATGAAAAGGGGAAGGAACATGCAAAATGGAATAGAAAACAAGTTGTAAATAAAAGAAGTTACTATACTCATGAAGATAGCGATGGTTTATCAAATAGTGATGAAGATGAAAATAACAATGACTATAGACTTCTAATGGTTTAGGACGATTTGGGATGTTTTAGAAGAAGACGACCTTCATGAAGAAATTTCTAAACTCAAAATCTATTTAGAAGAAAATAATATGATTATAGATACCTTGACATACCAACTTGCTGAAAAAGAAAAACACAATGAAAAACTAGAATGTGAAATTGTGGGTATAAGAAAGGATCTTGAGAAAACGAAATCTCTCAATCTTAGATTTGCTAAAGGATCAGAAACCTTAGATGAAATTATCAAAGTACAGCATTCTCATGTGATAAAGACAGGACTTGGATATACTGAAGAAGCATCTCAATCACAGAAGTCGTCAACTTCCACTAAAAGCTATCTTGATGCAGCAAAGACCAGTGAACAGTATGACAATCGTCAGTAAAGGCATAAAGTAGATCACCAGGTAAATCAGACTCAATTTATTCCAAGGATGAATAGAAGCCACAACCAATCTCAAGTAAATCATACTCAATTTGCTCCAAAGATGAATATCAATAGAAACTACAATCACCAGGTCAATAGATTCGATAGTCGCAGGAACTTCTTTAATGGGAAATGTTTTTCATGTCATAATTTTGGACACAAAGCTACTCAATGTGTTGCTTACAAAACCGTCATGACTAGAGAAGCACGAAATCAAAAGAATGTAACAGGGGTCAAGAAAAGTTCCTATAATAACTTTTCTCTTCTTGAAAATAAAATAGAATGCACAATCTGTAACAACTTTGGTCATGAAGAATCTGAATGCAGGAGCAAATTTCAGCAATCATCTCAAAAGGA
Organism: Pinus tabuliformis; assembly: GCA_031772625.1. Taxonomy (NCBI): domain Eukaryota; kingdom Viridiplantae; phylum Streptophyta; class Pinopsida; order Pinales; family Pinaceae; genus Pinus; species Pinus tabuliformis. The sequence goes on from CM062813.1 coordinate 208,083,995, forward strand.
GCAAACTCCATTAAATCCCAAAATATGGAGAAGGAAAGAATCTCAAACAGAAAGATGTGGTATAGCCTTGTATGTAGAAGGACAAGAAAATCAGTGGTACATCGACAGTGGATGCTCAAAACACATGACAGGTGACAAAGAAAAACTTCACTCATATAATGCCTTAGAAAAGGAAAAGAATGTCTCATTTGGAAACAACACCCCTGCTGTCATAAAAGGTAAAGGATCTGTTTTCTTGAAAGAAAAGGTTAAAGCTGGAAATGTTATGTATGTAGACAGTTTAAAGCATAACCTGTTGAGTGTCAGTCAAATGTGTGATCAAGGAAATGAAGTGGTGTTTTGATCAAACGGATGTGTTGTTCATGAACTTGATACAGGAGAGACCCTGATCAAAGGTACAAGAACTCCTAACAACTTATACATACTCAAGGGAGGACAACAACAGTGTTATCTAAGCAAAAATGATGAAAACTGGTTGTGGCATAGAAGATTGGGACATCTAAGCTTTTCTCAAATAAGAAAAGCACGCAGATTCAAGGATGTTCATGATCTTACAGATATCAGCATCCCTGAAAATACAATATGCAAACCATGTCAATTCGGTAAGCAAACCAGAGCTCACTTCATTGAAAAAGAAGGGTCAGTTAGTAAGCCTCTTGAACTTGTTCATACTGATTTATGTGGACCATCAAGGAAAAAGTCACCTCGTGGAGAAGAATACTTTATTTTGTTCATTGATGATTTTTCCAAAATGTGTTGGATAGGTATGCTAAAGCATAAAGATGAAGCATTTGAAAATTTCCAATCCTTCAAAGCTTTGGTTGAAAATGAATCAGATCGAAAAATCAAATGCATCAGATCTGATTGAGGAGGGGAATTTACCTCGGATGAATTCTTTGACTTTTGTGAACAACATGGAATAAAAAGGCAATTCTCCACCGCAAGGACTCCTCAGCAAAATGGAGTGGTAGAAAGAATGAACAGAACTGTTCAAAAAATGGCTCGAGCTATGCTAGATGAATCTGGAACTCCTGCAACCTTATGGGGTGAAGCTGCATTCGCCACCGTAACTATTCTCAATCAAGCAAATGTTCGGGTAAACAGCGCTCAAACTCCACATGAACTTTGGTATGGTAAGACTCCTACTGTAAAATACTTTAAAGTTTTTGGGAGCAAATGTTATATCAAAAGGACTGATGAAAAACTTGGTAATTTTGAGCCCAGAGAAAATGAAGATATTCTTCTTGGTTACTCTTCCAGAAGTAAAGGATATAAATGTTATAATAAAATACTTGGGAAAATTGTTGAAAGTATTGATGTTGTAGTTGATGAAGCATGCAAAAATCCAAAACAAACAAAAACAGAAGATTATGACAATGAAGAAGAGGGGGAGTATTTTCCCACATCAAATCACGATGATATTGAAGAAAAAACCAATGAAGCACCAGAAGAAGAGATAACGGTAGAAGAAAAGACTTTGTCTAGGTATATTCAGAAAAATCATCCAGAAACTCAAATTTTAGGGGAAAAAGAGGCAGGTGTACAAACAAGAAGAACTATTACCGAAACCTCAAGCTATCTAGCATTACTATCCTCCACCGAACCTCAAAATGTAAATGAAGCATGCAAAGATGAATGTTGGGTCAAGGCCATGAATGAAGAACTTGAGCAGATTGAAAAGAATAATACTTGGGACTTAGTTCCTAGACCTCACGATAAAAATATTATAGGAACTAAATGGATATTCAAAAACAAGTTGAATGAAAATGGAGAAGTCATTAGAAACAAGGCTAGCGTTGTTTGTAAAGGGTATGCTCTGTTATCTCAAAATCAGGCCCTGGAAGGCTGCTGACCAGGAAGACTTCAAGTAACTATTTCAAACCTACTTTAGGTTGAGGCTTAGCCTCCTCAACCTGAGAGGGCTCTCTCTGAATGGGTTAATGATTTTTACTTAAGATAAGATGGCTAACTCTTTGTGATATATCTGTGATAAATATGGATGCTGGAAAAACATTAAACAAGTTTCCATTGGGCCTATGGAGTCAACAACACCTTAGTAAACAATGATACTGCCTTTACATAAAAGTCAGGGCATTCAGCATTTGAGTATTCAGAACATAACACATATGGAACCACAGCTCATAAATGCATACAGGAAATCAGAGCACAATCAGTGAATTCTGAGTGATTATACATCTATGCAACTGTAAAAGACATTAAGGAAAGGATAAAATCACACATTCTGAACATAGAAATCCTTCATGAATCCTGAGAAGTAAAGCAGCCAAATTATATTACTGAAACTCTGTCTTTACATAAGCCAAAACAATGCTCTGTTATAAAATTTCCCAACCCTCATTACATTGTTGTTTCAGCTATATATAGAATTCTTATTCTAACTGATCGAGTTTCCTCCTCCAGCATGAGGGGAATTCGATAACTACCTCTAATGACACCTATCAACTATTTAACTAACTAATAAATACAATAAAGTGCTGACTGGAGTTTTTTAAGAGTTCTAAATTAACTATGACTCTAACTCCATTTTTCATGCATAATGGCTTCTCCTTGTTCTTTGACACCTGGTCTTCTTTCGATTTGGGTGAGCTGGATGTTTAATGCTCCATATTGACCTTGAACGCTGAATCTTTTAACTGCTCAGAAGTATTAGAAGATTTCCCTTGCTTCTCGGCTTCAGTTTTCCTCAAAAAGTTCGAATGTATAGAAGCATGTCTTCTAGCCTTTAATAACCCAAAACATGGAAATCTGCCACATTATTGATGCATTGTAAGCTTCATCGATGAACATGTGTGCAGGCAAAATTTCCTTGTATGAAAATCGTTTGATACCTCTTGAACAGTGATAAAGGGGCTTTACAACAGAAATTTTAAACTTGGGTTGAAATATTCCACCTTTTTTAAGCATCCACCTGTCTTGATCTGATTGACTATTGTTGCTCCAGCTGATGTTTTGCACACCCTTTAGGCGTTTCCCTTTCAAAATTCCCGCTCATAATTCAAAACTGCCTGTTTGCGTTAAAATCATCACCTACAGCAGTTTCGTAGCGCGCTACGAAACTGCTGAGTTTTTTTTTTTTTTAAACAGCTTGCTTTTGCCCTGAGACCCTTATTAGCCGAGTATTTGATTGCCCAAAACTTCCTTAAACTTTACACATGTCGCACAGGGATTTATGTTTCCTCAAAAAGATAAAGTCAAGCAAATTTGTCAAAATTTTAAAACAAAATCTTACTTGGCCTCAAAACTCATTTAGCAGGTAGCTGACCTAGTTGTGCCTTCAGATCTTCAATTTGTTTCTTCATAGCTTTATTCCCAACTCTCAGTTGCATATTAATTCTTCTGATGTACCTGGCTTCTCTGATTGCTGGTACTGTCCATGTGTGAAATTGTGAATGGCCATCAACCACTGAATTCAACTGGTTTTCTAGGGTTTCACTCCCTTTCCATAGAGCTTTACGATACTTTGCGTATATGACTGCATGTTTTCTAGTGGCTTTCTTCAATTTGGCAATCTCATATTTAGCTGCTTCTAATTGGCTCTTTATGGTTGCTATATTATCTCCTTGAGATGTGATGGTTGTTTTGCTTGTGTCCTTTTGCGTTCCTTTCCCTGTTTCCTCTGTTCTTGGCAGTGCTTCCTTTACTTGCTGGAATTTCCTTGTTATAGGTCTTCTGGGTTTAAAAATGAATTCTTCAGCTGGCTCATCGAATTTAAGCCTTTTTGAGGCCTTAGACTTCTTGGTACCTTCTTGCTCTGACTGTGTCAAATCAATTTGGACTGGTTCAGACTGCTCGAATTCAATGGCCTATAATAAATCATTCAAACTTGCCTTAGACACTGGGCTCTCTTCAACTGCTATGGCTTTACCTTTTTCCTTATTTATCTGGCTTCTTGTCCTTACCCTTGTAGCTTTTTGAAAAAGTTCCAGCACCCGGCATCTTTAAACGCTTTCTTCACCCCTTCATTTCTCAGCGTTATGTCCAGGCCCTCAGGTTCAGTCCTCTGACATTTACCGGATCTGTGCTCTTTTTTATCCATTCTTTCTTTGAGATCTTCACATACAAAGACTAACAGTTCCGGTTGAAATCGTGATTTAGCTCCTTTTTAATTCAGCCTCGCTTGATTAACAGCCTCGCTTGATTATCAGCCTCGCTTGAAATTTAAACTCTTCCATTTAAAACCTTTCAATACATAATCGGGCAGATTTGTCACTCATGCAGCACTTACGACCATCATTAAGGTTTATGCACGGTAAAATTTCTTGGGAATGATACTCTGTGCATATCAACAGATCTAGTGGTGGTGATAGTGGCAAATGAGCGTTCAAACGTGATACGAGAGGTACATAAACTGACATGAGAGGACATAACTGATGACTCACCTAACAGACTTGACATTTCGGGAAAGATTCGCTGCGAAATGCACGAATCCATGATTTCGCAGCGCTGTTAGTTTTAAATTTTAATGATGCGCTGCGAAACGGCCTAATCATGATGCGCTGCGAAAACGCTTATCCATGATTGCGCTGCGAAACTGGCGAATGGGATTACGCTGCGAAATTACTAAAAGACATGGTGACTCAGATAAGACAAGATATGACTATAGAACAATGATGGTGGAGGAGAACCAATGGGAGTTGAGTATGGTTTGAGTTAAAAACTTTTTAAAACTCCAAATCCTAAGTGAGGAAAAAAGAAAAATGAAATCAACTTAACACAGACCTTTGTCATCGGACTAGGATAGAAAATGATATACATCAAATTTTTAGTTCTAAGTGATAACATGCTCAAAAAGAAGGTATAGATTTTGAAGAAACTTTTGCACTTGTTGCTAGACTTGAAGCCATAAGGATGTTTCTTTCTCTTTCTAGCTTTCAGAAATTCAAAGTATACCAAATGGATGTAAAATATGCCTTCCTTAATGGAGATTTAGAAGAAGAAGTTTATATTGAACAACCAGAAGGATTCATTCTTGGAAATGATGCAAAACTTGTATGTAGACTCAAAAAGGCTCTCTATGGTCTGAAACAGGCTCCAAGGGCCTGGTATTATCATCTTGACAAATATCTACACCAACAAGGTTTTTCAAAAGGTTCAGCAAATAGCAATCTATATACAAAGATTGACACTGATAAATTGCTAATTATTGTTGTTTATGTTGATGATATCATTTTTGGTAGCAATGAAGAATCCATGAGTCAGAATTTTGCTTCAGTAATGCAACAAGAATTTGAAATGTCCTTGCTTGGTGAACTTACCTATTTTCTTGGTCTACAAGTTCAACAAAAGAAAGATGGTATTTTTCTTTCACAAACCAAATATCTCAAATAGATCTTGAAAAGGTACGGCATGGAAGATTCTAAACCTATATGTATCTCAATGGTAACAGGATGCAGTCTCAGCTCAAATGATGAATCAGCAGTAGTACATAAACCATCTTACAGATCCATGATTGGCAGTCTGCTTTATCTCACAAGTACCCAATCTGACATCATGCATGCAGTAGGAATAGTTGGAAGATTCCAAGCAAATCCAAAGGAATCACACCTTCAGGCAGTCAAAATAATTTTCAAATATCTTCAAGAAACATAGAACTTTGGTTTATGGTATCCTAGAGATACAGATCTCACTCTTCATGCATATACAGATGTAGATTGGGCAGGAAGTGTTGATGACAGAAAAAGCACTAGTGGCGGTGCTTTCTATATGGGCTCCAGGTTAGTGTCTTGGTTCAATAAGAAACAAAGTTCAATTGCGCTATCTATAGCTGAAGCAGAATATGTGGCTATTGCATCTTGCTGCACACAACTTCTTTGGATGATGCAAACCTTGCAAGACATTCAGATCACATGCACTCCACCCATCTCCATTCTATGTGATAATACAAGTGCCATCAGTATTTCAAAGAATCCAGTCATGCACTCCAAGACCAAGCACATACCCATCAAATACCATTTTCTACGTGAACAAGTGCTTGAACAAAAGGTCAAATTGGAGTATGTTCCCTCCAAAGAATAGGTTGCTGATATATTCACTAAACCACTGCCCAGAGAGACATTTGAATATCTCATACAAAATCTGGGAGTAGTTGCTGCATCATCCTGCTGTTAAATCCAACTTTTTCAGAAAAAAGGCTATTATACGCGTGTTTCATGAAGTATAGTTGCATACACACGTGGGTTTCTATGGGTAAAGGAGTGTATATGTGTTTCAAACAAGAAAACAGTGGGGCGGGATCTAATATGGGTGCTCTGACTGATATTTATGATTAATGTCTATATGCTATGTTCATTAATTTTATCTAACTGACAAGTAGCACAAGTTTAGGGAGAGCATTAGCCTTCACGTACATTCAGCATTGTTGGCATTATGGTTGCTGAGTCCAACTATGGCTTCAGATATTTATACCATTTGTTACTCAAGTCATGTAAAAGTCTAGGAAGTGATATGAGTCCTCTTAGAAAAGTGATGTAATTTGTATCCCCACTTTACATGGGATGGATGATGTAATATTTCTTGTTTCTGTTGGTATATCCCCACTTGGTTGGGTGGATGAGTCAAATTTGGTATATCCCCACTCGGTTGGGAGATGGATGTATGTATGAGTCATTGGTGTTAGGAAGGTCATCCTCACATAGTTGAGTTATAAAGTCATGTTATTCTTTTAGAAAATATTTTTTGCAGACTTTGCTTGTACTCAAGAAGAGCATGGGCGGTTTCAGTACATCTCAGCATGTACAAAAGGGAAGCTCAATCAGAGATTTCAGCATGTACTAGGGGGAGCATGACCAACATAATGTATGTCAAAGGGAGAAATTATCTTGGTCCACCCTTTGCCCTTGATGTCAAAGGGGGAGAGTGACTTGCTGTTGTTGTTGCCATCAAGTCCAAAGGGGGAGATTGTTGGCATTATGATACAGGTGTTGTCCTTGATGGCAACTCACTCAGATGAAAGATCATGGTGCAGCATGTCAACATCAAAGAATTACAGATCAGACTACAAAGAATGAAGAAAGAGAGGTATACGCAGGTTCACCTTGACCAAGCTGCGTATACATGCAGGTTCACTGAACACAAGTAGCGTATACATACACGCACTTTCACAGAAGGAAAAGCACGTATATGTTGGAAAACTAAGATTTTGGTCCGAGGTATTTGGTCCAAGGTATTGGTCCTAAGTGGTTTTTATCCATGGTATTGAGAAAGGCCTAAAACTATATAAGGAGGAGAAGATCATTAGGCCAATATGTGCAAGTATCGAATATCTGATGAAGTGCGAGATCTAGTATGCAGGTTCTTGGCTTATGGTGCTTTGCTTGGTCTAAACCAAGGATGAACCTTAGCGGTTGATGAGGGATAAGATCTATTGATGGATCGGGATCTTAAGACTTGAAATGAATTATCATTATGTGGTTTGATCATGTATATTCTAGATCTGAATACTGACGCATGTGTTATTCTGTAAATGTTATGATCTGGGTATAACTGAAGTCTAGAATAGCTACAAAATTATGAATTAATATTTACAGATGTGTACGCTGGTTGGCTTTGATAAAAGCGTGTATATGCACTGGTTCGACACATGGAAGTAGTGTATACCTTATGAAGTATGTTTCAGTTGTTTATGTTTTTTGTTGCAGAGTTCTGGGTTCTGTTTTGGGTTCTGGTGACTGTATTCTTGTGACAGTGTTCTGAATGATCAGATTCAAGTTATGGTGATTGAGTTTCAGTGATTGGTTGATGCAGATGTACTTGATGATTGTATTGCAATTATGATGTTGTTGATAATGGCAGAAGTGTCCTCAGACACGTAATTTTATTAATCAGAAAAAAAGATAATTACATAATTGATTTTGCAAGAGTTTACACCCGAACATCCAAACACTCTTGCAATGAGCTATTTATAAGCTCCATGTCCTAACTACCTCTAAATATGGATCACTTATTAAATAACAAGTGTCCATTTACAATAAATGCTATTCAAACCAACTAGCTAACAAATCTCCTAAAATAGAGCCTAAGATACGACACATTTGGAGAGCCATATCTAGTTACAACAATATACTAATTCTAAATAATTAAACATTCTAGAATAATAATTATTAATTTAATATCTTAAATTAATAATTATTTTATTTTAATTTTATAACCTATGATAAATTGTATTTTTGGATCACCTAACATTCCCCCCTGTGATCCAAAGATACATTACAACAGATACCAAGTTCATCCCTGAACTTAGTAAATTTTATTCTGCCAGGCGGTTTCGTGAAAATGTCGGATATCTGATCTTTGGAAGGGCAATAAACTGGCTTGAAGACATCTTCGGCAATGAGAGATCTGATATGATGATACTTGGTGTCCACATGCTTTGTCTTTGAATGAAAAATTGGGTTCTTGGCAAGTTTGATGGTTGACTGGCTGTCAATGAATAATGATGTTGCTTCTGCCTGAGAAATGCCCAAGTCCTGCAAAATTATGTGCAACCAAACAATTTCACATGCTGCTTCCCATGCTGAAATGTACTCTGCTTCTGCTGAAGAAGTGGCCACTGTAGCTTATTTCTTACAACTCCAAGATACTGCTGTTGACCCCATGTTCATTAAATAACTGGATGTTGATGCTCGATCATCAATACTTCCAACAAAGTCAGCATCGGAATATCCACCAAGTACAAAAATTTTAGTCTTTGTGTAAAGAAGACCAAAATCTTTTGTTCCCTTGATATATCAAAGAACTCTTTTGGCTGCATTCCAGTGGATGTCTCGTGGTTCCTTCATAAAACGTGAAAGAATACTGACTGCATAAGATAGATCAAGACGAGTATTTGTCAAATAAATCAAGCTACCAATCAATTGTTTGTAAGTTGTACTGTCCACCTTTCCCCCCTTCAAATTTTGAAAGTTTCAAGTTTTGCTCCATGGGGGTGAGAACGGGCTTGCAATATTGCATGCCAAATCGCTGAAGAACCTCCGCTCATACTTACTCTAAGAAATGAAAATATTATGTGGACGTTGGAAGACTTCAACTCCAAGATAATAGTGAAGTAATCCCAAATTTGTCATCTTAAAACCTACATGCAACTCCTTTTTCACCTGTGTAATATGATCATCATGGTTGCCAGTAATGATCAAATCATCTACATACATAACAAGAATTACTAGATATTTTCCTTCTTGTCGCACATACAGAGTATCATCAGATTCACTTCATTGAAAACCAACTTTCTTAAGATATTCATCCATCTTTGCATACCAAGCTCGGGGAGCTTGTTTTAATCCATATAAAGCCTTGATCAATTTGTAGACTTTATGTTCTTGTCCTTCAACTTCAAACCTGGTGGTTGGGTCACATACACTTCCTCCTGTAAATCCCCATTGAAAAAATCACTTTTCACATCCATTTGATGAACTTTCCATCCTTTCTGAGCGGCCAATGCAAGTGTTAATCGGATGGTGTTCCATTTAGCTTGAGGAGCAAAAGTTTCCTCATAATCAATGCCTTCCTGCTACGCAAAACCTTTTACGACAAATCGTGCTTTATACTTTTCAAGTTCTCCCTTTTGATTATACTTAATTCTGTAAACCCATTTGCATCCTATGGGTTTAACATTTTGTGGACAATCAACAAGTTTCCAAGTGTTGTTATCAATTACTGCTTGATATTCTTCAACCATAGCTTGTTGCCATTCTTTTTGTTTTACTGCTTCTTTGTATGTGGAAGGTTCAGTAAAATCATTTGCTAACAAGGCAAAATTGCCTTCACTTATATGTGCCCTTCTGGTGCCTGTTTTATTCTTCTCATCAGGCTTTACATCTTTCAAAAGTTGAACTGCCCATTTCGGTAGTTGGTGCTCACTTGTTTGCGCTTCTGTAAAGTCTCCATCATTGTAAAGAGGATTAATATAAACTGATGTTCTTCGTTTAGGTGAAGAGTGTGGAGAATCACTGTCAGAAGAACTGCTGCTACTTGGAGATGCGGATGAACTGCTAGAAGTCCCAGATGATGTTGTTGATGTAGATGGACTGGATGACTCATCTTCAGAGGAAGGAAAATCAATTTCATACCAATTTGGTGAAGTTGGTTGACTTTGCATTTTTCCATTTCGTTTACTTCCCTTAGTTTCTAACTTTTGAAGAAGATTTTCAATTTCTTCAGCACTCTTACTCTCAGTTTCATCAAAAATGACATCCCTGCTCACAATGAATTTTCCATTGGTCAAAAGACGATACCCTTTCTTCTCATCAGAATAGCCAATCATTGTGCATTTCAAACTTCTTGAGTCAAGCTTAGTTCGTTTTTCTTTCGGAACTAAGGCATAACATACTGACCCAAAAACTCTAAGATGTTTAACTTGAGGTTTCAAACCAAACCAAGCTTCGTAAGGTGTGATTCTATCTAAAGAAGTAGTTGGATATTTGTTTCTTAAGTAGATAGTTGTATGTATTGCTTCTTCCCAATATTTTGGACTTAACCTCTTGAAAGTTAACATGGATCTCTCCATTCCTAACAAGGTGCGATTCATTCTTTCAACTACTCCATTTCGTTTTGGAGTGTAAACATTAGTAAGATGTCATCTTATGCCATTTTCATTGAAATAAGTTTTGAATTCATTTGAACTGAATTCTCCCCCATTATCCATCCTGAGAGTACCTATTTTTTTTTACTTCATTTTCAACAAGTTGGCGAAAATTTTTAAACTTATCAAATGCTTCTGACTTGTTCTTCAAGAAGTAAACCCAAGTCATTCTGCTGAAATCATCAATGAATAGTAAGAAATATTTTCAACCACCAAATGAAGTTTGTAGTGGACCACAAACATCACTGTGAACTAGTTGTAGCTGCCTGTTTTCATGCCATGAACTTGTTGGAAAACTTTCTCGACTTTGTTTGCCATAAATGCAAGCTTCACATTTTGCATTTTCCCTTTTGAAAGTGGGAAGTCCTTTAACCATTCCTTGTTTCTGCAATTGAGAAAGACTCTCAAAATTTAAATGTCCATATCTTACATGCCATAGTCTTACAGGTGAAATACCTGTACTCACTGCCCCTGCAAAATCAGAATGCCTTGGAATAACTGTCCCTTTCATCCGTAACAGTTTTCCATCTTCATAACCTGTCATGATTGTTTTCAAGTTCTGTTTGACTGAATTAATCTTGACAAAACCATCTTCCATAATCACATGATGTCCTGCTTGTCGAATCGTGACTAAAGAGAGCAAATTTTTCTTAAAACTTGGTACATACCATACATTGGAAATCATTTTTTCTCCAATGCCAGGGAGAAAAACTTTAACTGCTCCTTTTCCATAAGGAGTATGTTTTGTATCATCAGCAAGAAAAATGGAATTAAGTTGGCAATCTTGAAAATTCCCAAAAAAATTCACGTCGACAAGTCATGTGCTGAGTTGCCCCTAAATCCAAGATCCAGGCATCTTCATAGTCGCTTCTAAGATGGGATGAAATTTGTGATGCTGGCGAGGAAGTAAAAACATATTCTGAGTTATCATCATCTTGATCATTTGCAAATTGCGTTGAATGCTGCTGAAACTTGGGAATTTTATTAAGTGAAGTTCGACAATCTTCAGCATAATGGCCAACTTTGTTACATCTTCGATACACAATTTGACTTAAGTCTCTTCCTCTTCCTGAAGATTGTCCTCTGTCTCTACTTTGACTTCTATGTTGATTGTCCTCTGCCTTGATGATTATTTCCTTGAAAATTTCCTCTTCCTTGGTTGTTTCCTCTACCTTGAAAATTACTTCTTACTGAATTGTTGCCTCTGTTAAAGGTGTTTCCTCTACTTTGGCTTCGACCTCTACATTATGTGTTGCTTGATTCTGATTCCCTTTGCCTCTGCCTCGAGAACTATCTGCTGATGATTTACTAGTGCTAGCCTCTGTGAGAAAAAAATCTTCACCAACTTTCTTCTTCCCAAATGTTTTATCATGTTGAGTCAACATTTCACAGAGTTCATCAAATTTTAGTTTCTCTAATTTCCCAGTTAATTGTAGATTCTCCAAAAAATGCGTGTAGGAAGAATGAAGTCTAGCAATTACAATTGTGACCATAAAGCTATCATTAATTGTAGGAAAACCGGCATTAATGATTTCCTGCCTAATATTCTTAAGTCTTGAGATATATTCAAGAACATCACCTCCTTCAGTTAATTTTTGTTGCAACAATTTTAATTGTAGATCAACTTTCTTTGATTCAGGCTGACTATCAAAGAGGTCTTTAAAAGTTTTCAAAGCAGACCATGCATCTGTAGCATTTTCTATATGGGCATGCATTTCATCATTCACAGAAGATTTAATAAGGGCTAAGGCTTTGGAATTCTTAACTTCCCATTTTGCTAGTGCAGCTGCATCTGTGGGTTTATTCGGCTTAATATCTCCATCACATATACCCTGCCATAATTCATTGTAAATTAGAGTGCTTTCAATGAGACGGTGCCATGTTTTGTAAGATTTTATGCCTTCAAGTTTGTCAATATTAGAAAACAAATTAATCAACTTAGACATTGTAGTGTTAAGACTTCACACCACGAATCAAGCTCCGAAAAAAATCAATATGCGCAAAACAACATCAACACACGAGCAAAAAACGAACTATCGGGGCTTGGCCTTGACCCTCGAATAGTCATCAAAATAGGAGAAAATTGACTGAGCTTTGCACTTGTCTCTAGTCAATGTCTCAAATTTTTACAAGGAAACTTTCAAAATTTGACTTTTACAATGGTGCTTTTGCACAATCTGGTAAAAGAATTAGCCCCCAAAGTAAAATTACTTTGAGCTACACTTATCCCTTTAAAAAATTACAATTAAAATCCCCTTATTACTCCAAAAATTTACAAATAAGAGAAAATTCCTTATCTCTCCAAAATACAAATTAAAAAATAATATAAAAATCCTTATGACCCACAGCATAATCCAATAAACCAGCCGACCTAAATCCTTTCTTAATAATACCCTTTGAATATTACATTGCCATGTTTTGCATCCATCCTAACAAATACGAAAGCACAAATATTATCCTCGCAAAATCGGAAGTAAAACTTCACGAGTGCCCTAAATCAAACAAGTTCCAATCATGCAAAAGTTGTAGCCAAACTATGACTGCAAATGGTTTATATGAACGTACTTGATAAGGCCTTAAGTGCACAAAACTAATCAGCTCTTAAAAACAACCAAACAACAACACAAAGAGTACAAATGTCAATGTAAAGTTCTTGCACCCTTCTTGCCTGAAAATTCAAAGTCTTTCAATTTATCACCAAATGCGTTGTCAAGAGCACCACATGACAACATCCCTGTAAGTTATGCCTCAACAAGTGCAGCGTCTGAAGTCTTCTGATTTGAATTAAGATTTGTCATTCAATTAGATCATTCTTTATCCAACTATATTCAATAAGAAGAAGCCCTTAATGCATGCGTCAGATTTCTGGTCTGTTTTCACTAAATAAAAAGAAGGAAAACAAATATGGTTGATATTCAATGTGCAAGGGAAGAGAAATCGATTTCAAGTTGACGGAAATGGACGTTGTGATTTTGTGGAAGATCGATGGAGGTAACTCAGCTTGAAATGGAAATCGGTTCACCTCTGTGTATTTAAAGGAAAAAAAGGGCCGAGGACTGCCTGGTTCACGGGAGATCCCATCAACCGCCAGATTTCCGTTTATTTTCGAATTAAATGTTACACTTCATATGTCATGGGATCTGGACTATTGCATGTGAGTTTTGCAGGTCCGCACCATGAATACTTTTCCGCTGTCTCAGCGCACTGATACACTACTACACCTCGGGAATCATTCACCTTTCTATTTGGCTTGATGTTCTCTTTTGTCATTCCATTTATAAATTGTGTATAAATCGATGCCAGAATGCTCAACACAGGGGATTTGAGCATAAATTGATGCCAGAATGCTCAACTCAGGGGATTTGAGCATAAATCGATGCCAGAATGCCAGAATGAACTCGGAGATTTGGAAACAGCAGCCAAATATTATGATAGAGAAAGATTAGAAACTAATTGGAATCGCAGAATCGATGTAAACCACTCTCATAAAAATGCAGAATCGATTTGAATGTTTTGAAAAGACTTTAAAAACAAATTAAAATATACAACACTGTCCTTTTTTTTTTATTCACTCAAACAATTTGAAAAAGTCACACAGATTTGCATTTGCTGCTTTAAAAAAAACTGATTTTATAATTTGCAGATCTAAAATCAATAAAAAAAATTGCAAATTTCATACCAATCTTTTGCTGATCACTTCAACGAAGTTGAGTTTTCCACGATCTGATAGAGCTGGAATCTCCTCCTCAAATCAACTGCAGCATTACTGGAGCTCTGATACCACAATAATGGCAGAAGTGTCCTCAGACACGTAATTTTATTAATCAAAAAAAAGATAATTACATAATTGATTTTGCAAGAGTTTACACCCGAACATCCAAACACTCTTGCAATGAGCTATTTATAAGCTCCATGTCCTAACTACCTCTAATTATGGATCAGTTATTAAATAACAAGTGTCCATTTACAATAAATGCTATTCAAACCAACTAGCTAACAAATCTCCTAAAATAAAGCCTAAGATACAACACATTTGGAGAGTCATATCTAGTTACAACAATATACTAATTCTAAATAATTAAACATTCTAGAATAATAATTATTAATTTAATATCTTAAATTAATAATTATTTTATTTTAATTTTATAACCTATGATAAATTGTATTTTTGGATCACCTAACAGTTGATGGGTCTAGTATGAAAATTAAAAGAAATGTGCCCTTCAGATTGTGGTGTTGTGTTCTAGGAGTATCTAGTCTGAAAATTCATGAAACGTGGTCCCTAGTAGAAGAGTGGAATTTTATGTAGGCTGGCACCTACATACTAGTAAACATATTGGCTAGTACAAGAGCTAGGGGGTTGTAGCTCCATTCCAGTAGTAGCTGGAGAACAAGAGAAGGTTGTAGCCTTCTGTAGGTGGGTGCCTGCGTACTGGTATGAGCCTACACCAGTACAAGATTGTAAACAGATTTTCTTATTATTAAAAGAAGACAGAGATGACAGTAGCAGGTGGTTTTTACCCACATTGGGTTTCCACCTTATATCTTGGTGTTCATGTGTGTTGCTTATGTGTGATGCTTTATTCTGCTTTTACTGCACTGTCTAATAAATCTCTGATATACTGGTTAAACTTCAATACATGATAAGCTGTCTAAATCAAATGTTCTCTGCATATACGTTGGTTGCTTTAAGTACAATCGCGTGTACACGCGAGTTCACTTAGCTGAAGTAGCGTATATAAATCTGTTTGGGAAATTAAAATATTGATCTGATAATACTGATTCACCTCCCTCTCAGTATTATTTCCAACAAAAATCATTATAAATTTGAATAATTTTACAAATATATCAATAAAAATTTTATAGTTTGCATATTATGGATTAGTGAGATTTGCCAATGTGTCTAAACTTCCAGAAAATTTTCCATCCTTTAAATTTTCCTTGCTTCTAAACCCTAACAAGTTCGTCTTCCACCCTATAGGTTGGATGCTCTTGAACTCCCTCGTCTCCATGTATGCTCATATGAATCTCTCGTCAAAGACCAAGTCACAAGAATTCTGAAATTTTTTATCTTAAAAGATGTTCAGAGCTTTTATTCTAAGGGAAATTTTACCATTTTAGGTAATATGCCTTATTTTCAATTTCTTTGAAAATGACTAAGGTTGGAATGCCTTTGGTCCATGGACTGTACTACTCAATTTGTAACATTTATCTCTCAACCATTATGGTTAACAATTACTATCTTTATAAATAATATAAATTTGTTATAGCTTTATTTTAACTACTAAAAGGGTTTGTTTCCTTAGTTTATATAAACTATAACTCTTTTTATACTCTACTATTCATAAAGCTTTCTCTGTGTATGTTTTATATTTTCAATATTAGATTGTTTGCCTCAAAAGGATGGCTCTAAAATCCATTCTATATTTTTTAATTACTAAGTCAGAATGGCTTTATCAATGTATTTGTTTTAACCCTATAGATACTTACAATCTTGTTTTCACTAGAATATCATACACATAAGAGACATTAATAATGTACTATGAGCAACTATATTAAACTTTATTTCCATGAGCATTTTTTTATTTTAACCTTTCAAGTTTGCATGTATTCAAATACTCTATATTAAAACTTTTGCATTGAGGCAATAAATGATTTTCTAGGAATTGTACAGTTAAATCATTATAGCGAATAAGAAAATACATTCCATTCAATTGTTTACATCATGTTTTATAGTACATTATGTATATGTAAATTACTTGAGAAAAATACTTTTGTCTTCTTTCTCATTTATATGAATAAACTTCTCACTATAGTATCACTACTATTTCACATATATTCAATCATTAAAATACTTAACATAAAAAAGAACCAAGTTATTAATATATCTACTTGATAAATGTTTTTCCTGGAAAATAAGTCTAGAGTTGCAATGCTCCGCCCAACCTTGACTCTTCCTCCTGGAAGAGTCCCCTCGAGCTCAATGGATTGCCAACTAGTCAAAAAATTATGTTCTATTTTTTATCCACTATACCTCCTCACCTCAACTCCACACTACATGAGTTTAAGTGCAGTATAGGACAAGAAAATACCCTTTTCAAAGATTCTATTGGTAGTTACTAACTACCTCCTCCTTATCCATTAGGTGGCAAGTAGTTACTATCTCATTAATGAGCTCCACTCTCCCTAGATTCGTAAGACAACATCTTGTCCTCTTGGTAGAGTTATTCATTAATAAATTTTCCATAATTAAATAATCTAATCCTCGAATTAGATTCCTAGGTCTTACAACATCAAGGGTAATTAAATCCAACTAGTAGCTTGCAATCTATAGTTTTTCTTTAGACATTTATAACCTCAAAATTACTTTCTAGATTTTTTTTATGAAAAAATTAATATAACATATTTACATAATGTAACATATTAGTAAAAAAATACAGATAACCAGTTCCATTCAACACACTTAACATATAGAATATTTACAAATAAAAACTAAGTCAGGGGATATCACAACAACGAAAAACCTCTACAATGTACTGATTACAAAAGTTTGCACTTCAATTTTACCTAAAAATTGTTGCTATGATGTGAACTAAGGTACTATAACACATTGTACACCACATACCCACAAAAAGTTCTTTTTAAAATGAAAATAAAAGATTTTCATCAATTCACCAAAACATGAAATGAAAAAAAAGGCGTGGGGTTTTCATTTTATAGAAGTGAGTTAAACGAAACCCTAAACACTAATCCATTGTCATACCAAAACTTAGAGGGGAGATTTGTGCAAGATAAATTTATTAGAAAAGAGATTCGAGTGAACATATTTTCAAATAGTGCAATTTGTATGGGGCTATTATTGGTTATATATAAATTCACCAAAGGGACATTTTAGGTATCTAACTTCATTCTCTTCATCTCTACTATTTTTCTCTTAATTGACTCAAAATTTCCTAGCAATGTTCTATATATTTCTATTCCTTTATAATACTTTTCAGCAAAATAGAAGGGTTTCATGTTCACCTTCAACACTACAAACATAAGCTCTTCTATTATTTCCATTTTGTTTTATGTTTCTACAAACCCTAATCATAGGGTTTTAATTTCTTTACCATTTTGACAATGAGATTTAAGTTTTGGGAGTTTTGGGTATTGTTGGCCTCAAGGATTATTTTGATGTAAAGGATATTTAAGGGAGTGAAGCCCCTCATTGCATTGGATCCCAAAGACTATCCCTATTAGGTTTTAATAAAAAGTCTTTTAGGTTGTAATGTACATTAAATAGTAATATGTCTTGATATTATTGTTACTATATCGTGTGCCACGTGTTCTTGGGATATTTATTTTAAATTTGGGCTTCACAATGCACATTGTATAATATTCAACATTGATGCTTTGTTACTATAGAATGCACCAATTAGCACAAAAACTTATAATTATATTAGTGCACAATAATTATGTGTAGTTTCTTATTGAGCTATGTAATGCTCCATATAGAATTCAACACACTGGTTTGTATTATTGTATAAGGTGCACATATTAGTGTATAATGTGCATTGGTTATCAAAAATAAATTTGAGGATGAAATTCCCCATTTAATTTATAAAAAAATAATTTGTATGTTTCTTTATGTAAATCATTTATCCATAAAATATGGCTAGTAAAACATCGGATAAATAAAATTATAACGATGAGCACGAGAGAAGCATACCACTAGAAGAAATCATAACAAGTTATTTGAAGGTTTAAAATAAAAATAATATATTTGAATTATACTTAAGTTAAATGATATGTATTGGTTAACATTTTCCATTTATAGAAAAAAAAATGAAAAAATAAATAAGATAATTGGTAATCTAAGTAGAAAAGAGCATTAAACCATTATGGGAATATTGCAAACAAAAGGTGATGAACATGACATTCTTCTTTGAATTTTTACTAATGTTATACTTCTTGATAATAATAGCTAACATGTTTCAAACATTTGACTCACATATATTAGAATCACATATTATTAACGTATGTATAGAGACCAATAACAAGGGAACATAAGGCCCTCCTAAGATTTTTTTATGAAGGATGTAAATGATGAATTGATCCTCATTACACCGAGATTGGTACTAGAAGTTAACAATGTGGAGACAAACCTTCATTAAAATATGAGTAATATAGATGAAATGATGTTGTCACTCTTTAACTTGTAGTACAAACTTAAATCCAATGAATCCAATAATCAAGTTTTTTTTTCAAAGAAAAAATCATAACTTTCATTAATAAGTGAAAACTGCATTAATGTATTACACTCAGATGCACTCCGAAAAAGGAAATACTTCCCAAGAGTAAAAAGAAAATATTGATAAGGCATTTACAATTTCCAACATATATTACAGTCCATGACTAATACCCATGAGGAAAAAAACATCCATTCATTTACATCACTCACAGTGATCTAGAACTATAATCATAGCAAAAAATAAATACAAATTTTATATTTCTAATAGTTATGCAATCATATGATGGCATTCTATGAAAGGCCCATGAAAATATTTAGAAGCATGTCCATGTATCTACTCCATGATCTTCCAAATTCCCATATCATGTGTAGCACCTTCTTTAGAGAGGGAGTCTGCAAGTGAGTTTCTTTCCTTGTAAATATGACAACATGAGATGCCATCAAAAAAATGCTCTAAATGAGAGTCCCATTAAAATAGTTTATAATAATCTAAGAGTCCCCAAAGATATACAACATATGAACATATTTTTCAATAGAAAATAGTAGAAGGATCTTGAGGTTCATTAGTTCTAAGTAGTTATTAGTACCATGACCCAACCCACTCTGGATCTTAAAGAAATGATCTTCCTACAAATACAAGACTGACCCCCCATTGCATTGGCTCCCAAAAAGGGATGCCTTGTCAAAGAATGCCAAAGGATATGAATAATCAATAATCTATGTTGTGATAGTTCAATGATTGTGAGTAGGTTTCGTAAACGATAAGAGAGAAAAATGGCAAAAACATGTGCTATCCTATTAGTGGTGTTGTATTTTCCTTAAAAGATTTCATTGTTTCAAGTGAGCCAGATACCCCAGCATATAAGAGGAGGAAGACATCTATTCTTCTTTCAACTAGCCTGTGACCACCAATCCTTCTGTCCATCTTGATATGAAGTTCCCTACTGTGGAGCTATAAAAAGGGTCTCTTTCACCTCTAATTACCTCACATTAGTTGTCAATGCAGGAACATTTTTTTTATTTCAAAGAGTGTCTCAGTCTGAGGCTATCATTTGTCAGAGTAATGCTATTAGTACAGTGTTCAGAAATACAAGAGTAAACAGATGCTTGCTTACAGTAAACTACTTCAAAAGATTAAACTACTCATTCAGAAAACTAAGCAAGTTATCAGTCAAGGGTTCAGTAGCAGTAACTCATCCCTTTGTAAACTGATGAAACTAAGGTAAACCAGAGAACAGATCATGGATCTGGGAGCCAGGCAGTAAATGTCAGTGCTCACTATAGCCCTGGATCGTTCTTCACACCAAAATAACAAAGAATAGGAAATAGAACGACAAATAAGAAATGGAACAGCGAAATAAGAAATGGAATGGCAAATATGAAATGGAACAGCAAAACTAAAATAGAATAGAAAATCTGAAATAGAACAAGAAACTAAGTCTAGCAAGCAGTAACACCTTAGTCTACAAGATCAAATGCACGAATTGTGACCTACGGGAATTGAATGGCAATCCTTCACTCTTAAGGACGAATTGAACAACACACCAAAATGGAATAGCACT
Source organism: Pinus tabuliformis (assembly GCA_031772625.1). Lineage (NCBI taxonomy): Eukaryota > Viridiplantae > Streptophyta > Pinopsida > Pinales > Pinaceae > Pinus > Pinus tabuliformis. The sequence goes on from CM062813.1 coordinate 208,104,387, forward strand.
GATTAATGATAAATTATAGAACAGTACTTCCAAACAGTATATGCACACGGCACACCTGAATAGTAACCTAATCTCGGTAAACGAGTTATCACTCTTAGTTATAAAATATTACGACTGCGTTTCAGAATGGAATAGCAATGTCTCTAGATCCACAATCGCAAAGAACATAATCACTAAGATGAATTCTGTAATACCAATGAATAAGTGCACGACACAGAGGCTCTGTAATTGAACAACAACAATATTCTGTAAAGACTGATAGTATTATATCAACACTTAGAAGAATAGTGATACGTTGCAGAGTCAATGCAATAGTTCTGTCTCAGTAAAGTAAACATAACAGAGCATGTGATGTAAACTAACAAAACACATCAGATTACTGAATCACGCTGATAAGCAAACCACGCATAAACCACACGTAATAATACAGGATCAAGTGTCCTCCAGGGCCGGGCCCTTAGCCTCCAGGGGTACACCGCTTGAAGTTATTCCAGACTCAGAGATGAAATAGTAACCAAGTTTGTATTAATGCATAAAGGGAAATTAAAATATATCGGTTCTTAATGAGACTCGATGATCAAAGTTTTGATCTTAAAGGAAATTACATAAAACATAACCAACTCCCTCGAGCTAACAGTGCTGCCCCTTTTATAAGGGTGAAGGCGGAGATATCTAAGTGCAAAAATAGATAAAACAGTGATCCCTCAGGATCAAGGATCCTGAGGGATTCGCCGAACCGTTAGTCCTCAGTGATCTCTTTCCTTTCCTGCGCCGAGCCGATATCTCCACTTCCTTTCCGGGGCTGATTTGTTTTGATTTTCTTTGCCTTGTTTGCATACAGTCTCCCGTCAAAGGGACAACGGTTAACCCGTCCTTGTCCTTTCCTTTGGAACGGAAAATTCTCGTTTTTCCTCCTTCCTGCATAAGGAAATGACAATTGTCAGTGTTTTCGTCTTGCATATTAATCTCACATGTTTTATTACAATTCCTTATCATTTTCTGAGTTCATGATGCAAAAAGGTTTGTAAGTTCTAATGAAAAGATGTTGAAATAATTACCAAAAACATACCTTCTTTAGTACTCCACACACCCCCCTGCGTACCCTTTTTCATGCCGTCATGAAAACATTGTAGTTGACGTGTAAGGCAGTGAGTGAGTAGGCTAGAGATGGAATCTCATGTGAAGGCCTACAGCCATGATGCATAACTAGGTGTTCAAAGAAATGACATGTCTGACCCTCAAGCATCTCATACAGGGCTTGGTACCCAGGTGTAGGGTACCAAATAATTGGACTCCGAAACCTATATCCTAACCAGGATGGCCCTGCCCTCAAAATAACTTTGCCATAGAGGTGCAAGCGGTTGGCGGCTAATTTAAATTTTCATACTTAAATGGTTCCCTGAGCTGGATATTTTGATTAGAGATTTGATACCGAAATTTAGCCACATTAATGGCAGGGTCTTTGATAGATAAAAAGTATTCTAATCCCTGTTGAATGATTGCCTCATGCATGGGTCCTAATGCTTCAATTACACCCGAAGTCTTCATGAGGTTTCTATGTTTTCTCCACAACTGTACTGGATCCCTAGGCTCAGCTCTTATCCACAAATCTAATCCGTTTTCTTGCCTTTGGAAAGCGTTATAGGCTTTAAGCCATTTAATTTGATTAACCCCAAATGAAATAAATGCCTGTAATTGGATATCCCCAACAAAAGGGCCAGGGTTCAGCTCGGTCTCCTGGTCTAATACAAGGTTATATAAGTAAAACTCACAGAGCAGTCTCTAAACTTTTACCCCATAGTATTTACAACAGTTTATAAAATCATCGAGGGTATTAATTTGTATGGGAGCACCTACTTTAACAGCCTTTATTTTCAATTGCAAATATCGTTCCACTAAAAACAAGGCATAATTCTTAGCAGGGGCTCTACATGCTAGGACGTCATTGTATAAGGAACATAAGGTATCCATCTGTTTGATAACTATATCTAATCTACGAGTTACCTTGGCGACTTTTTCTTCTTCCCTTCGCCACCCTTCAAAGGCCTGGCTTTCGGATAGATTGACATTCCTAAGCTGCTGCTATAGCACTTCATACTTTTCTCAAGGGACCATTTGCCTCTAAGCTGTTCTGCTGCTTGCTGAGCTTGCCTCAAACCCTTTTGTAGGGTTATCGTTTTTGGATCTCTTTTCCATGCGACAGTGGAGGCCGGGAGTTTTACCTAAATTTTCCTATTATGTTGTTTTGGGTTCATGACTCTGATCACTCCCGAAGGTGGTGTCTCCATCTGAATTTCCTTATCACGAGTCAACATCTCATCCATTTCTATCTTAACGTGGATATCAGTCCATTGTTGTTCCTTCTCAATTGGAATAGCAGTCTGCTCCCCAGCATCATTTGGAACAGCAGCCTGGTTTTCGACAGGGTTTTGAACAGCAGGATGGACTCTGGTCCTCCACCCCTTTGTCTTGAGGGGTTTTGCTGGAGTGGTTACATTTTTCCTTCCCGAAGTCCTTTTTACCCTTTTCCTTGCTTTTAGAATCCTAATCTGCTGGTGGAGTTGGACTATTATATTCAGTAATCTCTGTTGTTCCTTTCGCAATTCTTTAATTTCCAGAATTTCCTTAGAAGGAACAGCAGGCTGTTCACTGTGGCCTGGACTGTGACTATCTTCCTGATTTTTTTCCTGGGGTGCTTCTTTGTTGTTCTGCTCTGGCTGCTCCGGGGCAAGAACCCTAGCTGGTTCTGTTATTTCTTGGGTGACCTCCTTTTCTGCCCCCCCCCCCCCACCTCCGGAGTTTCTTCTGGTATCATCTGGCTAGGAACGGGTTGTCCCTGTTCTGCATCTTCTGTCATTTTTTCATCATGAATGGCCAGATTCTCTTCTTCTGCCTCCTTTGCATGTGATTCTTCAGGTGCATTCTCCTCTTGAGGTTTCTCTTCGGCATGGAGGTCTAATGGAGTGGAAGGTTGGCCATATTCGCCCATATTGGCTAAAAATTTGGCCAATTCATCTTCCCCCAATGGGCCCTGCAATGGGCTACCTTCCTGCTGTTCCGTTTCCTCCTCCTGCTCAAATTTCTCAGCTTCTTCTTCTTTTTCTTCTTCTTCTTCAGATTGCTGGGTTTCTTCTTCTTTTTCTCCTTCCTCTTCTTCAAATTGCTCGGCTTCTTCTTCTTTTTCCTGCACTCCTTTCTCATCGTCTTCCTCTTCTATTCGTGGGGGTTGCTCATCTTCTATTTCTACTGACTGGCTGGTGTTTCCTTGGGGCTTCTCCAACCTCCTTCGTAGCCATGCTAGCTGGACCGATTTCCTGCGTTTTTCTGGGCGCTCAAGTGTACTGGTGGCATGTTTATGTTTTGGGGATGGTGCGGTCAATCTTCATTCTATTATGGCAATTAGCTCTTCCCAGTTGCTCTGCTGCGGGGTAAGGCTACAGTGTACTATTAACCGTATCAACGCATGATGACTAACAACTGATTCTACATGTTGTGCCCTTTTATGCTCCGTGCAACATCATGCAGTAATGAATTCAAGAATGCAGGTAAATTTACAGAGCATTTTTGCTTTAGTACAGCTAAGAGTTTGAGATGTCGTGGTCTTACCACATCTTTTCTGCCTTCACAGGTGATGTAGCTTTGAATGGTCTTCACCAATTCCGCCCATGGTTCTCCTAATGCTGCTGGCAGAACCCCCTTTCCTCTAATTGTCAGGCTCTGGCCTTCGTCCTAGAAGGTTTCTATAATCTTCTGCAATCTCTCCTTCTTTAGCGTCCATACAGGCCCAGTGGCTAGCAGTCCCGAGACCTCTACGATTATGTCATCGGTGACTACTATGCATCTCCCCCTCGCTGTGGAATGATCCTCTTGCAAGTTCTGCAAGAATTCAATTGCCACAGTCTCGTTAGACTCCTGCAAGCGGTTGAAATAAGTTAGCCACCCGGCTCTTTCCAGGATTTCCTGTGCGGCATCAGAGACTGTTAACACCAGCGGTTCTCTCCGAATCGATCTCCCTCCCATGTTTATGGTTTTGCTGTGAAATCTCAGAATTTTGACAAAGGAACGGCAGTTGTTCACGTTGTTAGAAACACAGAGAGGCTGACGGACACGAGAATCGCTCAAAATCTAATGCTGCAGGATATACAGTGAAAATGGCTTAGGAACAGCAAGTCATGCAAAGAATAAAAAAATAGTATACCGTTAAGTCGTGCCATTCCCAAGTACGCAGTTTCCCGAATAGCGATCTGACACGTCATCCAAGGAATGATGAGGTTAACCTCCCCCCTCGCAATGTGATAGGCCATCCCGGCCGTCAAATAAAGGAGCGGCGTGCCGGTCTGTTCTGAAGCAAAGTCATAAAGAAAAAACTTATGGTAATATGCCATGTTTACATAGATAGCAGATAACTGAAATCGAGGCATCAAGTTGGATCACTTAATACATAAGAGACTGTTGTGATATGATGTGAGGCCGGGAGGATAGGACATCTACCGTACATTCTAAGTCTCAGGTGGTCATTGTCAACTACTCTGCCATGATTGGTGATAATAGATTTACATGCGTTGTATGGTTTGGAAAATAATATGCATTCGTCTTATGTTATTGACTACTAAGGCATAAGAAATAGAAAGGTGTTAATAACTACCTATTGGTGTAAAATAATGTGACTTCAATACCATTAACAGTGCTCTGCTGCTGACAGGTGTCCATAACCTTGGCAGAGTTGTTTATTTCATCCATGGAACCATGATCCTTTGTGTATGCTTAGGAAGTGCTATGTGATGTCAAAATGTAGGCCATTATGCTGGCTTAGTGACCAATTAGCCATAATGCCATTCACGAGGAAGGAGTGAAAGGTGGGCAGGCCGGCTCATGATGAGACCTCCTATTCCAAGGGTTCTTTATTTGATATACCTTTTGGACCATATCCCTGGTGTGGTGGCCATAGTGGGAATGCCACTTCGCTTTCTCCCTCATGATCATGGTAGGCTGGCTCTTGGTGAGACCCCCTATCCTGCATTTGACAAATTTATATAAACAAGTCAGTTTGCTATTTTTTCTCTTCTTTTTTTCTTTTTCATAAAGTATTATCCCATTTATACATAAAGGGTGGTTCAACACTCCTTAAGAGTGGGAATGGTGGAAGAAGTCTTAAGATCTCAATAGGAAGATATAAACCCTTTGCTCTTATTCCTGAATAATAGTCAAAAAGGATTTAAAAGGAACCAACATGATAAAGATAACCAATCAGAGCAGACTTAGTGAAGCAATGACAGCAAAAGATAATGGGTAAGTGTGTCCTTCCCTCTGTCCTTTTACCAATTTAGAGCAATCTCTTATAAAAATAACGATTTTATAATTCACCTGATTTCAGTATGTTGTGATTTTGTATCCATTGCATAAGTGCATAGCTGTATTCCAAAAGACTTGAAAAAACAGGAACAGTAAGCATCCTCAATTTAAAACAGCAAGGGGAACAAGCATAAGTAAAAGGAATACGAGGATGTTGCTACTTCAAAGAGGAAGAGCAAAAGAATACAAGTGGTGTTCCTTTTAGAAAAAGGAACAACAAAACACACAAATGTCGTTCCTTTGGAAAAGGAACAGCAAAAATCGAAAATTTTGTTCCTTTGGAAAAGGAATAGCAAAAATCAGAACCGTTATTCCTTTGGAAAAGGAACAACAAAACACACAAATGTCGTTCCTTTGAAAAAGGAACAGCAAAAATCGAAAATGTTGTTCCTTTGGAAAAGGAAAAGCGAGACACGCAAGTGTCGTTCCTTTGGAAAAGGAACAACAAAAATCAGAACTGTTGTTCCTTTGGAAAAGGAACAACAAAACACATAAATGTCATTCCTTTGGAAAAGGAACAACAAAAATCGAAAGTGTTGTTCCTTTGGAAAAGTAACAGCAAAAATCAAAAATGCTATTCCTTTGGAAAAGGAACAACAGAAAGCAAAAATAAAGAAAAAGAACAAGTTTAAAGCAAAATGATGGTCGATCCAACAGGTGTTGTTCTTTTGAAAAAGGAACAGCAGGACGAAAAATGTTGTCCCTTTGAGAAAAGGAACAGCAAAAATAATAACATTGCTGCTGGTTCGAAAAGTAATGGCAAAGCATTTGATTCAAAAATATGTACAAAAACAAAAGAAATTATGTACAAAACTGTGAAAAGAGATAAATTACTTAATGAATCTCAGGTGAGGAAGACTTCTCTCCCTCCCCCAAAATTTCCATATCAGAGTCTTGGCGTAGCTGCTGGCAGAAGGACTCCCAAGTGAGTGGTTTGCGATAAAGGTGAACTTGGTGGCCATTTGCCTTGAAGGCATATCCAGAACCGTCAATAGTGATTAGAGTAAGAGTACCATTGTCATGTACCTTCTGGATTTCGTATGGTCCCAACCAACGAGTCTGGAGTTTCCCGGGAAAGTCCTGAAACCTGGAATCGTACAAAAGTGCCCAGTCTCCTTCGTGGAAGGCTTTATTTTTAATGAGAGCATCATGCCATTTAGCTCGCTGCTGTTGGATAAGTGCAGTATTTTGGAGTGCAGAGAGCCTGATTTCATCAAGCTCATTGATCTACTGCAATCGATTAATTTGTGCTTCTGTTAAATCTAAGCCAACTTCCTATGTTGTTCGCACTGTTTGGATTTCGAAATTCTATGGGAAAAATGGGTTGCTTGCCAAACACAAATTGATAAGGTGAGTAACCAGTGGTACTTCTCCATGTTGTTCTGTAAGCCCACAGTGCCTCTAGTAGTCTGGCAGCCCAATCACGTCTATGTGACGCGATTGTTTTTGTTAGGATTGCTTCTATTATTTTATTGCTGCTTTATACCTGACCATTTGCCTATGGGTGGTATGGAGTAGTGATTTTGTGCTGGACATGATAGTTTTTTAGTGTTGCAGCTATTTTGTTCCTAGCAAACTGTGGTCCACCGTCTGTAATTATGTCTCTTGGAAGGCCATAACGCACAAATATATGGAACAAGAACTGTATGACAGAATCTTGTGTAGCTCTTGGAAATGCCTCTGCCTCAACCCATTTGGTGACATATTCTGTTGCCACCAAGATATATATTTTCTAATTTGAGGGTGGGTTAATTGGTCCGACGAAATCAAGGGCCCATTGTTCGAATGGTTCAATGACTAACTGTGGGTTCAATGGCATCTCATCGGACTGACCAGGGCGTCCTGCTCTCTGGAAACTGTCACAAGCTTGGACGAATTTCTTTGCGTCTTTGAAAATTGTAGGCCAATAATACCCTGTTTGCAGGACCTTATGTCCAGTTCTGCGATCGGTGAAATGTCCACCACATGGTCCATCATGGCAGGCTTTTAAAATGTCAAAGATTTCATCCTCTCGAATGCATCTTCTGATATGCATGTCTTCCCCTATGTGGAACAAGTAGCCTCCAACCCACGAGAATCGAGCACTCTTCTAAACAATCTATTTCCGCTCATTAGGGGTTAGATGTTTCGGTAGTTTACCTACTGCTAGGTAATTGGAAACATCAGCATACCAGGGTGTTTGAACAGCAACAGCAAATAGATGCTCATCCGGAAATTGATCTTCAACTGCTGCTGCATCGATTGGCTTGGGCATTCTTGAGAGAAAATTGGCTACAGGATTTTCTTTTCTAGGTCGATCCTTGATTGTAATATCAAATTCCTGCAATAAAATCAGCCATCTAGTTATTCTGCCATTTGTGATAGGCTTGTTTGCTAAATATTTGATGGTAGAATGATTTGTATACAAGATAACAGGGTATCTAGTAATGTAATGTCTAAATTTATTGACAGCATGTATTACAGCTAAAAATTCTTTCTCAGTAACAATGTAATTTAATTCAGCAGGGGATAAATTTTTGCTAATATAATAAATTGCATATGGTTTTTTATCCTCTTCCTGCCCAAGGACTGCCCCAATGGATGTATCTGAGGCATCAGATGATATCTGAAATGGCAAATCCCTATTTGGTCCTCGAAGGAATAGGGTTGTGGACACAAGTTCTTTAGATCCTGGAAAGCACGTTCACATTTTTCTTTCCAAAGAAAATCAATGTTACCAGTTAGTGCATACAAAGGTGCAGCAATATTCAAAAAATGTTCTATAAACCTCCTATAATAACCAGAAAATCCAAGAAAACTGTGTACCTCTGTTTGAGTGGTAGGAGTGGGAATAAGAAAAATTATTTGGATTTTGGCTGGGTCTACCTGAATGCCAGCCGCTGAAATATAGTGTCTGAGAATAAGTCCTTCAGTCATCATCATATAGCATTTTTCATGGCTTAAACAAAGACTGGTAGCAATGCAGCATTGTAGGACTTTTTCTAGTGTATCCAATGCCGGATCGAAATTGTATCCATATGGTGTAAAGTCATCCATGTATACTTCAAGTCCTTCATTTATTAAATCTGCAAAAATGCTCAGGATATCCCTTTGGAATGTGGCAGGAGCATTGCATAAGCCAAAAGATAGAACTCTATAGGCAAATGTTCCCCAAGGACAAGTAAAAGTGGGTTTGTCTTGGTCTTCAGGGGAAATCTGGATCTGATTGTATCCACTGAAGCCATCTAGGAAAGAAAAGAATTTCTTTCCTGCCAAAGTGTCTAATACTTGGTCGATGAATGGGAGAGGGAAGTGGTCTTTTTGTGTTGCTTTATTTAGTTCTGTGTATTTCACACAAATTCTCCATTTCCCATTCTTTTTTGGTACTACCACAAGCGGAGAGACCCATTTACTATCGGAGATAGGATAGATGAAGTTGACATCTAAAATTTTTTGAAGTTCAGCTTTTACCACATCTTTTAGATGAGGATTAAGTCTCCTCTGGGGCTGGCGAATAGGTCTCGCATCTTTTTCTATGTAAATATGGTGGGTACATAAGTGAGGGTCAATCCCTTTCATGTTAGGATAGTCCCATGCAAATGCTTCTTTATATTTCCTCAACAGAAGGATGAGCTTCGTTTCTTGATCGGAGGTGAGATTGGCATTAATGTTTAAGGTTTTTCCCGGTTCGATTTCCACAATTTTACTATTTGCAACAGAGGTAACAGGTATCATTTGATCATGTGTATCTTTAAGAGGATCTTCTTCTAATTCGTTGTCGAATGCTACCTCTATCATGTGACGCTATGTGCGGGATCTGGATTCAGTTTGACTAATAAATTTATTAATGGCATCGTCCTCTGTCTGATCTTTAAAATCAAGTGCCTCTTGTACAGTTAATGGAGATCTAATATTGTGAGTAAGGTATGATACAGGGTGCTTATTAGTTTTGATCATTGCGGCACTTGGCTGTGTTGGAGGATATAAGGCTAAGTTCTTGATATTCGCTCCCCTTGTTATGGTCATATTGCCTTGTCGGCAGCCAATATAGGCATCGACGGTTGCAAGCCAAGGTCTACCTAAAATTAATGGGTGTGCATCAAGTCAGCTTTTGGGATTTATTACCAGAAAACCAGTCGAATATTCCCAGGAGTCAACAGATACCATGACATCATGTAGCGTGCCCTCTGGCCTAACCACAGATTGGTCAGCCAGCTCTAACAAGGTAGAGGTGGGTTCTACAGATGTAATGACTAGCTTTTGGCAAGTAGTAGTTGTTAAGATGTTGATTGCAGCTCCTAGATCAACTAAGGCATTAGGGAAGGTTTGACCATAAATTTGTACGGTGACTATTGGATTTCCTGGGTCTTCGTATTTAATGGGTGTTTCTTTTCCTGATAATAAGTCAGATAGAATGCCAACTACTTGGACTCTTGGATTGTTTGTTGCATTCCTCCTTGGTTTCTTTACACACAATTCTTTGATAGTCTATGCATATATCAGAATGTCTTGAATGGCTTGGAGGAACGGAATTTTTATGTACAAATTTTTTAATTCTCCGAGAATGTCAAAATCAGGATATTGTGTAGGTTGAGGTATGATTAATCATTTTGGGAATGGGGGAGAGGATGTGGTTGTTTGGTTATGAGTTTTTTGTTTGTTCACGTCCTCTTCTTGTGACAGATGTTCTCTGGGTAACTGATTTTCAACATGGGCTATCCTTTCTCCCTCAGTTTCAATAATACGCCCAGATCTTAACTGAAGATCATTACACTCCCTCAGATCAGCCCCTATTTCTGATGTTTCTATTATTTGGACAGATTGGACCGGTCTATTATTTGGATTGGGTTGGGTTAGGCTGGGAGTTACAGTCTCAGATTATACTGGGGATTTTGTTGTAGGTCTGGCAATGTAGGTTGAGGGAGCAGCATGGTTCCTACTGGTTGATGCATCGGTCTTTGCCAGTTTGTCTGCCAGGTTGAACTTTGAGAAGTAGGCGGAGTCCATTGTGGTGGGTATGTGTTATTTTGCCAATATGGTGGAGTATAGGGAAAATTCGGCCAACCAGATGGGCTTGCCTGATTTAGCCACGGGGTTGATGAAGGAAATGACTGAGGTGACCAGTTTGGGGGCGGGGGTTGGGATTGACTTTGCCACATATTGTATTGTTGAGCATTATACTATGAAGACTGAAAAGAAGAGGTCGGGTCCAAAAACATACCAGATTGTCGCGGTTGCCACTGATGGCACTGGTTGAGGAAATATACCCATTCTGGCTCTTCTTTTGCTTCCTTATATATTGCTTTTAATCCGAGAAGTGAGGGACAGCTTTCTGTAAGGTGATCTTTTGTGCAGATGGCGCATGTTCGGACTGCATCTAGTGGACACTCCTTATGGCTATGTTTCTTCCTGCATCGGGGGCAGAAGATTGCCAAGTTTTGTTCTGCCTCCATTTGCTTCTGCTTGGCCTGCATAACATCAAGTTGTGTAGTTAGCGTCCCTAGTATATCAGTTTTAAAATTTTCCAATAGATTTCCAATTTCTGCACGCATTACTCCTTTTGTCGAAATTTTATTATCTCTTACAAACCAATCATGTTCTGTCGGTTTCAATCTTGTGCTACCTCTCGAACTCCTGATACATAAGTCAATAATGTCAGCAAAATTTTCCTAATAAATATCTCCTTTTCCCATAATATTTAATGTTTCGATCCATTGTTCCTTCATGCCCCTAATTAATGTTGTTTTTAACACATTATCAGGTAAAGGTAGTGATGCATAAGGAGATCTTTGAAGGTTATACTGAAAACATTCCACATACTCCTCTAATGTTTCATTTGGTCTAGCTACCATCTGGAATAGTTCATCCTTCAGTTCTCTAGACCTGCAATAGTCCTTATATTTCTTTAGAAAAGATTCTTTCATTTGATCCTAATTATTTATAACCCTGCCACCTAATCCCATAAACCATCTTAAGGCGGCCCCTTTTAATGTAGAGGGAAATAATTTTAGTTTCTGGGGGTTGGTGGTGTAATCATATCCCCTACACAGCACATCGAAATCGAATAGAAATGCATCCTGATCTTCTGATGTAAGACCGTGGAATGTAGGGATATGTTGAAGAGGGATTGCTTTCATGGGCTCATTTGCTGCAGTATCCACTATGGGGTATTGCAATGTAGAGGTTTGGGTGTTTGGCTGGTTTTGAGCCATTTGGTCGAATATATGCCAATAACCTTCTGGGATATCTAGGAGGGTATTCCTAGGTTGAGAAGGAATGGCTTTAACAGGACTGGTTTTAATAACACTTCCTCTGTCTGGGATAATGAGAGTGCCTAATGTCTGAGGAGATTGAGTTTCTTCAACAATGATTTTTGTAGCACTTCCCTTGTCTGGGCTGTTTAATGGCTGAGTTGTTCCAATAGGAGACCTTGGTTCCTTAGTTTCCCCTGTTTCTCCTTCTCCTTCACAAAGATTGCTGAAATTCCCTTCTTGCAATAGTTCTGGAGTAGAATTTTCAATTTCTTGAAAGTCCTGCTCTTCAGTTTGACTATGCACCTCAGCAAAGGCTACAGATGGTGATCCTGTGGCCTGAAGGGAACTAGTAGGCTGTCTAGAAATAACTTTTCTGGGTCCTATTGAGGGCTGAGATTCTGCTTTCTTGATGATTTCCTCTATGAAGGTTGATTGGCCAAGGGTCACCGGCCCCTTAGATTTTTTTGGCTTGGGTAGAGGTTTGGAATTCTTTTCTGGCTTTTTCTGCTTAGTCATGCACACCAATCAACTACTGGATTCTACCCAAACAAAACAGCAGCAAATCTGTAGGAAAGCGGGCAGGGGAGCAAGGTTGTTACATGCTCCAAATGTAGGTTCTTACCTTCCATTTTCAAAACCCAATTCTTCCCTAACAAGTTCGTACACTACTCTGAAAAAATAACAAATGGCTGCACTCTTTCCCCAGCAATGGCGCCAAAATGTGGAGCTATAAAAAGGGTCTCTTTCACCTCTAATTACCTCACATTAGTTGTCAATCCAGGAACGTTTTGTTATTTCAAAGAGTGTCTCAGTCTGAGGCTGTCATTTTTCAAAGTAATGCTAGTAGTGCAGTGTTCAGAAATACAAGAGTAAACAGATGCTTTCTTACAGTAAACTACTTCAAAAGATTAAACTACTCATTCAGAAAACTAAGCAAGTTATCAGTCAAGGGTTCATAGCAGTAACTCATCCCTTTGTAAACTGATGGAACTAAGGTAAACCAGAGAACAAATCATGGATCTAGGAGCCAGGCAGTAAATGTCAGTGCTCACTACATCCTTGGATCGTTATTCACACCAAAATAACAAAGAACGGGAAATAGAACGGCATAAGAAATGGAACAGCGAAATAAGAAATGGAACGGCAAATCTGAAATGGAACAACAAAACTGAAATAGAACAACAAATCTGAAATAGAACAGCAAACTAAGTCTAGCAAGCAGTAACACCTTAGTCTACAAGATTAAATGCACAAATTGTGACCTACAGGAATTGAATGGCAATCCTTCACTCTTAAGGACGAATTGAACAACACACCAAAATGGAACAACACTGATTAATGATAAATTATAGAACAGTACTTCAAAACAGTATATGCACACGGCACACCTGAATAGTAACCTGATCTCGGTAAACCTATTATCACTCTTAGTTATAAAAGAATATGACTGCATTTCAGAATGGAACAGCAATGCCTCTAGATCCACAATCGCAAAGAACATAATCACTAAGATTAATTCCGCAATACCAATGAATAAGTGCATGGCATAGAGGCTCTGTAATGGAACATCAACAATATTATGTAAAGACTGACAGTATTATATCAACACTTAGAAGAACAGTGATATGTTGCAGAGTCAATGCAATAGTTCTGTCTCAATAAAGTAAACATAACAGAGCATGTAATGTAAACTAACAAAACACATCAAATTACTGAATCACGCTGATAATCAAACCACGCGTAAACCACACATAATAATACAGGAGCAAGTTTCCTCCAAGGCCGGGCCCTTAGCCTCCAGGTGTTATAGACATTTTTGTGCCTTACAGCATTGAGCATGAAATGTCCATAATCTAAGGGATCCAAAGTCCCTAAACATGTTGTTCCTACCCCTAGAGGAACAAGGCCAACAAACCACAGCAATTCACAGAAGTTCTCCACCAGAAACTGCTCAAAAACAAGTCAATTCAGGATCAATTCAGTGGCTCCACTAGTTGTCTGCGCTGAATGTCAAAGCCAACACTGGCTACCTGCACTGCAACATAGGTAGAAGCACTACCAGGGTGCGCTGAGCGAGAGTTGACAAATGGCAAGTTCATTCCAAGAGGTGTCAAGACCCAAGAAGCTTCCAGAAGCTTCCTCAATGACACTTGCCTCAGTGAATTCGACTGGTGATGAGTAAGAGGTTCCCAATCTCCAAGTGGAAGTAAGAACCTCCAAGTGGAATCAAGAACTGACAGAGAGAGAGGACACTAGTCAGATCTCAAGCTGACTCATCCTCTCTCCAAACATCTATATATGGATCTCTCCTCCATGAGATCTAGAGGCTGGAATTTTGTTATTGCAAAGAATTGTTGTTGGTTTGAGGTTGGAATCATTGGGTGCTTAATGCTTTGAAGGGGGTGAAGGTAGGAATTCCATTTTCTGGGAAGGAGATGCTGGATTGGAGCCCTCTGGGTTGTATCTCTTCCTGAACCTTGTTATTCATCAATAAAGCTATCTTGGTTTCTCCTATATACTGGTGTATCTTTGATGTATGATTGCATTAGTATGTTTAGTTTATTTCTAATCCTGAACTAGTTATGAATATGAATCCATGTCTTGTGTAGTGTTCTCTTCTTGTGATCTTGCAGAAACCTCTTGAAGTTGGGCGAGCGAGAAGGCAAGTAGTTGGGAACTCTCCAAGAGAAGAGAAACCAGATTGAGGGACAAACGGAAGACACCGGTTAGTCCATCCATCTCTCTTCATTCTTAATTCATAAAGGAAGAATACTAGAATAGCTGTCTCTGTTTGTTGCTAAGGCACTGTCACACCTTAGGTGGATAGGATCGTCCTGCATAGGCATTTTTCCCCACAACAAATTGGCGACTCCGCTGGGGAAATCTGTTTATTCATTTTATTTGTGTTTCCATCATTATTTGTTTCATAGACTCAACAACAACAATCGAACTGCATCTGCTATTCTCAGATGCAAAGTAGACAGCTGCTGCTTTGATCCAATCACTGGATTTGTCTATGATCTGAACAATGGACTCACAAATGATTTGATGATCCTTTGTGATAGATCTTAGTACTCCCTCAAAGCATCCCTTTGATTGCACCTTTCTTGTTGCTTTTATTTGGCCTGAAACAGTAGATTAATCAGCAATCTGTGACCCAGAACCCAGTGAGAAACTCTCGTTTCTCCTTCAGCGCAGACCGTGTGAAGAGGTTCTGCATTTCAACGCAGGTCCCGTGAAGGCTACCTGCGCTGAATGTCAAAAACCCTGTGTTGAGGTTGCGCTGATCCAGTTAGGCCTTGTGCAGCTGGGGTTCTCTGCTCTGTTTTGCCTTGTTTTGATCTCTGATTTTTGTAGCCTGTAACCAGCATAGGTACCAGTCTGATAACTCCTTTTCTCTGCTTAAATTCCGCCTCCTTTTGTACAAAAAGATTGTGAGTGTTTTTATGTGTTTGTGGCGTCATTTACAGTTTTCCTTTGCAAGAGTGAAATAGTCATCCTGTAACCCTTGATTCAGATCTGTTGATTGTGATCTTAGGAGAGAGTTCATTGGCTGATTACAATTGATTATACATTTACTTTTGCTGTTGGTTTGAGTTTGTCTCTTTTAAGTGTCGAAACCAGTATTCATTTCGGAAATCGTTAAGTGTTGTAATCTCTTCTACCCTCTCTGATTTCGAAAAAGTAAACTTGTTTGTATTTGTCATTTAAAAGCAAATTCAAAGTTGTACAAAAAGCTTTCTTTGTAGGCATCAATACTAAGAAAGCGGAAAACAAACACCTGCATTGTGCATTTGCATCTTGATAGTTTGCATGTTTGATTTAGGAAAAGTGCATTAGAGTGTGCTTATTGCTCTTTGAGAAAAGATGGTGTCTTTATTTTCCCTTAGTAGCTAGGATTTTCATAAGTTGAAAAGATATAAATCTTGCTTATCATCTTTAGACTGCATTTAGGAATTGTATCATACATCTCGTGGTGAACCTCAAAAGGCAAACTTCTAAAAAGATCAACCTAAAATAAATTGAATGAACTTAACAACGCTTTGCAACATAACGCACAACATAGAGGTCTAGGCTAGAGACGTGTTCTGGCGTCGTAAAGCCTAGTGACTGTCGATCTCGTTGATGGTGGGTGATTCCTCCTGAGGGACGATAGCGCCAGTACGGATTGTGCTCCCACGTACCGTCGCGTATATATTGGGAGACCCCTATAGGCATAAAACCTTTATCCTTAGGAAGCCGTGTCGGCCGCCCTACTGATCGCAATGCACTGAACACAGCATTCAGGAAGATCGACCGCCCGTACCCTAAAAAGTATTCTGCGGTTTTGCGAAAAGTTTGGCACACCCTCTGCCTAGAACTCCAGAGCATTTTCTTTTGGCCTTTTTCAGACTCTATAACAGAAAAAGTCCATCCGAGCATTTGTCACTTCGGGCTCGTTAAAACATCGAAGGAGACTAGAGTCATCTTTAGCTTTTTCTCGACTCTTTAAAATTGAAAAAGCAAGTTGTGTCTAAAGCATCGTTAAAATTTATTTTAAACGGAACAATCACCCCTTTTTCCTGCGTTGATATTTAGGTTGAAAAAATGGAGCACACCAACCAAGGAATTCCCCTTGGTGGAAATCCTAGTCCCTTCTCCTCTTGGGGAGATGTTGGTGCGCCCCATATGGCCACATTGTCGCTTCCAGGACTGACAATTGGCCTGCCGGTCTGGCTCTTTTCAACCAATGTCGTTCAGAACACCACCATTCCTGAACAGTCGAATCAACAGTTAGACCAGACCAGAGTTACCCACCAGCCTTCTACTTCATCTAATTCTTCCTCTCCTCCTTCCTCTTCACTTGACGGAACTGGTAAAACAAAAAACCAAGTTCCTAAGGAGAAGAAGGAAAAGAAGAAGAAAGAGAAGAAGAAGAAGGAGCCAAAAGCGACTGGGGGCAAACAAGTGGCGTCTGACAAAAATCCACACACAGCACTGACTAGGCCTAAATCGCCATGTGTCATATGCAAGGGAGACCACTTCCACAGAGATTGTCCCTGCATCCCTCGGATACTAAGGGACTGGTCTCCCCATTTGCACAATTCGGTGGCGTCAACCTCTGATAGCCATGTTGACAGCACACCGTCAACTAGTGAAAGTGAAGTCACAGGACAGAGAGGGAAAGCTAGATTTCCCTGCAAACTGTGTGAAGGCAACCATGCCATCCACCGTTGTCCCTTCTTAGACGAGGCTAAAAGAGTTTTGGAAGATCGCCCAATTTTACGAGCGCAACTTCCTCCTGGATATCAAAAACTCTTGCCAAGTCCTTCACCAGTTGAGAACCCTGCTGGCCCGCTCAGGTGGTCAGCCGAAGCACCTATCATTGAAGATGAACCATCTGAATCCATACCTGATGAAAGTCAAAAGGTTGAGGCGGAAATTGACCCGGTTTTGCCTTCAGAAGCTCTATCTTCGAATGATACCATCACAGAGGAGAATAAAGACGACATCGTCCAAGTTCTCTTCATCAACACAAACTCCGACGAACAAGGGGGCAATTTGCCCATTCCTTTATCGCAGGAAGGAACTTCGTCAGAGTCATACCTGGCCGTCTACTCGGTCCCACCACCAAGCAACCTAGTTGTCTCGTTCGACTAGAAGCAACTAGGCAGACCCCGTTTGCCAGCAAGCATACCATTCAGAATTATCGTTCAAATATACAGAATGGTAATGGTTGGCACTATCATTGATGAGGGGGCATCTTTGAGTATCCTTTCCTCTATTGCTTGGAAAGCGCTTGGTTCGCCAGCGTTTTTGCCTGAAATGATAAATCTATCAGGCTTTGATAAAGGAACCAGTCGATCTTTAGGGATCCTCCCCAATGTGCCCATAACATTGAAAGGGAAGACTATTCAAATGAACGTGATGGTCATTCAAGGACCCTTGGATTATAACCTACTCCTTGGAAGAGACTATATATATTGCATGGGAGCCGTCGTCTCCTCACTCTTTAGAGTAATGTGTTTTCCGCACGAAGGAAGAGTGGTCAAGCTCGTGGACCAACTTTTATTTCCCGGATCACGCATCGCAAATAGTCATGTACCATCCCTAAATGGTCTATTCCCGCAAGAAGTGTCCCAACCCACGGTCCGTCCTCCTGATGAGCGCGAGTAATCCGGGAGGATATGACTGGAACCCAGGGGGCATGCATCCTGGTCTGCTTCGGCAGGAAAACTTTGGGTATAGGGTAGGTTTCCGCGGAAGAATATGACTAGTCCGTACCCCGTCCGTGAGTTGAAGAGGGGTTGTTCTAGAATAAGATTCTTTTTTCAAAGTTATGTGAGTTGGCAGGCATCGTCGCTCACCTTTGTCTATTTCGGTAGACATCACCGAGGAAGTGTTGTATTCGTGGCCGCGAATGGAGCAAACTTTGGGTAACCTGAAAGAGGTAGGCCTCTCTCGGTAAAACAATTGTTTTGGCGGAAGTGAAGTAGGGGTAACCTTGAAACTCTGTTTTATACCTGGGGGCATGCAAACCTTTTGGAGTGCAAGCAAGGGGTGGCTATTTATTTTTTAAAATTTTTAGGACCTCTAACCCTTTAAACTCGTAGGATTAGTCGTTTCCGAACTTGCATAAAGAAAGGATGCGGGGCATAGCTTTGTAAGATGAAGCTCCATAAAAAATAGAATCTTAATGAGACACTCTTATCATATGACTGGGTTAATCGAGCAGTTTTAGCACACAGTTCATGCTCGTTAAAAAATAAACGCAAGATCCGAGCAGTTTTAGCACATAGTTCATGCTCGTTAAAAAATAAACATAAGATCGAGCAAATGTTTCCACCCGCGTTTAAGCTCGTTAAAAAATGAACTATCCCGGTAAATAACCACTGCGAATGTAATATCATCAGCCATTAAAGCCTTGGTTGTGTTTGCCAGTCACCTCCACTTTTCCATTGGCCGATCGTTCACCTCCATATGATTGTTTACCCATTTTGAGGAACAGCTGCGAAGAGTGATTTCACTAGCCATCCTTGTGACACTGCCGTGATTGGAAAATTCCAACCTGTACCTGGAATCAGCTGCTAACCCGTTTCATCACTCGTTCCTCAAAAGACGAGTCTTCTTTAATCTCTTTTCATCTGACTCGTAAAATATGAAAAGATGGCCGAGTCCTTGGCCTTCCAGTTCGTTAAAGGGACAGGAAGTGCTATCCCTCCTCTAGATTTTAATCTTTTTGGACCTGAGGGATTATTGCACAAAAAGATCGAGCGCTTGTTTTGTTCGGCTCGTTAAAACTATCGAAAACTCATCCCTTCTGTATTGTTTTATACTTTTTTGGACTTAAGGGATTAGATGACGAAAAAGGACTTTTGGAGTTAACTTCATGTACCTTTTCAGACTCTCTAAAAATGAAAAGGACCGAGTTATCTTTGTCGTTAGACTCGTTAAAATCATTAAATAGCGACAAACTTGTTTTTAGACGAGAACGAGTTTCACTATCGCTAGGCTCGTTAAAACATAGCGATGGGCTTGCCCGAAGGGCAGGTTATAGAACAAGCATATGTTATCCTCCTCAAGCTTGACAAAAATAAAGAGGTACTGGTCAGCAATGACTGGGGAAAAATTGGGAGAAACTCAAGAAAACTTTGATGGTAGCAAGTCGCTCTTGAACATGACACTTTTCCTCCGTACCACAATCGGGTTAGGTTGTTTCATTCACCGGTCACATCACCATGGTCTCGCCATACCATCCATATTTGGGGTAATGCTACCGATCCATCGCATCAGTGTCGCCATATGTTCAAGAGAAGTCGTTCAGAAAAGTCAACCGTGTCCCATCCACTGCCATACATTATCCTTCATCCTTTCATGATCGCCACCCTGAATCATATGTCACAGATCGTTTTCACCTCCATCAAAATCATTAGCTCCGTTCCGTGTCATTGATGTGGGATTCATTAAGGCCCTCCTATGACGGATCACTTCTTGTCAACATCAGCTCATTATCCAAGAAGTTGATCTAGGGACAACCCCTTCAGTACTTTGAAGCTTGCATGCCTCAATGGCAAGTTTCTCACTTCTGGCGACAGGTATACATCAATGACCTTCGACCGAAAGATTTTGCGTGGTGTTCGACGCCAAGTCCTTTATTCACACCACGTGAATTGTACTGCAATACCTTGAGGGTCATTATCATTATCGGTGATTCCTCTCGCGCTTGTTAACGGTTTGCCTCATTGACCGGTAATCAAGCGATGTCTTTCCATATTCGACTTCAGAACACTTCTCACATGGATTGACTTGTACTTAGAGTGAAGATCGAATGAGTTTGAAGACCCTGGATCTAGTTTCATCCATCCGGGCTGCGATATATATTCAGGAAAGATAAAGACATTGACATGTACATCATTGCAGTAGATAATCATCCTACCCAAAGGATGATAATTTCATCAAAATTATCAGTCTACCATCAGACAGTTGTCTGTCCTATGTACAGGAAAATGAATTTATAAAGCTGAGCATGGGAATGCCCGCCTCAGCTAGATCATGAAAGCAGTATGAAAAATAATGTATTGTATTGTATCTCATTACAGGTCTCCTCCCAGCATTGGATGAACTTCAGATCCCCCTGATAAAGCATTTCACCCGATAAACGGCCTCATACTTTAGGGGGAAACTATTATAGACATTTTTGTTCCTTACAGCATTGAGCATGAAATGTCCATAATCTAAGGGATCCAAAGTCCCTAAACATGTTGTTCCTACCCCTAGAGGAACAAGGCCAACAAACCACAGCAATTCACAGAAGTTCTCCACCAGAAACTGCTCAAAAACAAGTCAATTCAGGATCAATTCAGTGGCTCCACTAGCTGTCTGCGCTGAATGTCAAAGCCAACACTGGCTACCTGCACTGCAACGCAGGTAGAAGCACTACCAGGGTGCGCTGAGCGAGAGTTGACAGATGGCAAGTTCATTCCAAGAGGTGTCAAGACCCAGGAAGCTTCCAAAATCTTCCTCAATGACACTTGCCTCAGTGAATTCGACTGGTGATGAGTAAGAGGTTCCCAATCTCCAAGTGGAAGCAAGAACCTCCAAGTGGAATCAAGAACTTACAGAGAGAGAGGACACTAGTCATATATCAATCTGACTCATCCTCTCTCCAAACATCTATATATGGATCTCTCCTCCATGAGATCTAGAGGCTGGAATTTTGTTATTGCAAAGAATTGCTGTTGGTTTGAGGTTGGAATCATTGGGTGCTTAATTCTTTGAAGGGGGTGAAGATAGGAATTCCATTTGCTGGGAAGGAGATGCTGGATTGGAGCGCTCTGGGTTGTATCTCTTCCTGAACCTTGTTATTCATCAATAAAGCTATCTTGGTTTCTCCTATATACTGGTGTATCTTTGATGTATGATTGCATTAGTATGTTTAGTTTATTTCTAATCCTGAACTAGTTATGAATATGAATCCATGTCTTGTGTAGTGTTCTCTTCTTGTGATCTTGCAGAAACCTCTTGAAGCTGGGCGAGCGAGAAGGCAAGTAGCTGGGAACTCTCCAAGAGAAGAGAAATCGAATCGAGGGACAAACGGAAGACACCGGTTAGTCCATCCATCTCTCTTCATTCTTAATTCATAAAGGAAGAATACTAGAATAGACGTCTCTGTTTGTTGCTAAGGCACTGTCACACCTTAGGTGGATAGGATCGTCCTGCATAGGCATTTTTCCCCACAACACCAGGGGTACACCGCTTGAAGTTATTCCATACTCAAAGATGAAATAGTAACCAAGTTTATATTAATGCATAAAGCGAAATTACAATAGATCGGTTCTTAATGAGACTCGATGATCAAAGTTTTGATCTTAAAGGAAATTACATAAAACATAACCAACTCCCTCGAGCTAACAGTGTTGCCCCTTTTATAAGGGTGAAGGCGGAGATATCTAAGTGCAGAAATAGATAAAACAACGATCAGGGATTCACCGAACCGTTAGTCCTCAGTCATCTCTTTCCTTTCCTGTGCCGAGTTGATATCTCCACTTCCTTTCCAGGGCTGATTCGCCTAGATTTGCTTTGCCTTGTTTGCATACGGTCTCCCGTCAAAAGGACAGCAGTTAACCCGTCCTTGTCCTTTCCTTTGGAATGGAAAATTCTCGTTTTTCCTCCTTCCTGCATAAGGAAATGACAATTGTCAGTGTTTTCATCTTGCATATTAATCTCACATGTTTTATTACAATTCCTTATCATTTTCTTAGTTCATGATGCAAAAAGGTTTGTAAGTTCTAATGAAAAGATGCTGAAAGAATTACCAAAAACATACCTTCTTTAGTACTCCACACCTGCCAATTAACGTTGATAACCAAGGAAGTCTTAATAGGTTTCTAGGCTGCCATCATGAAGGGGCAAGACAGGAAAAGGTGATCCATAGTCTCTCTTGAATTTTTACATAGGATACACAAGCATGGCCCAGTAATAATATGTTTCTTCAAGTTATCACCAATAGGAACTTTATTAACCAGAATACACCATTGGAAAAGGTGGGCTTTGGCTGGGTAGGATAACTTCCATAACTTCTTCCACCACCAGTATAGTTCTCTCAAACTTCTATCTTCATTGATATAACAGTAGCCCTCCTTTGGAGTATATTTCCCAAATGGGGAGAGTGTTCAACATAATGAAACATTGTTTTCTCTAAGACAAGCATGTGATATGTTAATATATGTAATGTAATGTCGTCATTGATCAATGAAACTAATAGGCATGTTTAGTTTATTTGCATCACACCATCCTTGTGCCCATATTGAGGTATGAGTATCATCAACCACTTGATTCAGTGTGTACATCCCACTTGCATGTAGGAATTAAAACCTTGTGGCAATTAAAAATTTTCATTACAACCCACCTATGGATCAATACCAATCTCAACCTTCTCACTATTCCCAACCTTCCAAGCCAATCTATTTTCTATCACTCTAAATGAGGATAATACAACTTTCTATATGATCGAAACATTTGGTTTTCTCTTATTTGGGGTGTGAATCCAATCTTATAGAGTGGAGGGATAGATGTATTTACAATAGAAAACATCCATCCACACACTAACAGTTGTTATTGGCCTCCACCCAACCTTTGTCGCTAAAGCCTTAAAAAAGTGTTGAGTATTTTTAAGGTCCCAACCTCCCCACTTCATGGGAAAAAAAATTATGTCTCATTTAACCATGGGACAAACCCTTCCATATTTCTTTCCCAACCATAAAAACCTACAACATATTTTGTGAAACGTATGCAAGATGCCCTTTGGAATCCAAGATAACAACATCCAAAAGACTAGCATAGCTTCTAAGACAAATTTAATGAGGATTGATTCCCTAGCTCTTGAAAGCCACCTAAAACTCCACACTTTTAATATTTTTTCAATTTTAGCAATAATTCAATGTCATTCAACCTTATGTAGTCATTGGGTTTTAGGTGGAATCCCAAGTACTTAATCCCAGCATAAATAAAGTTTGATTGAAAGGGAAAAATATTTAGGAATTTCTATATTCATCCCTAGATAATCCAAGAGGGGAAGTGTATATTTTTGTTGATTTACCAACACACCAGTTGCTTTCTTAAAAAGGGATAAGGCCTCTTTGATAGTAGTGAACTCTTGTCTAGTCCCATAGTATAATAATAATATATCGTCCACAAGTAAAATATTTGTTATATAAAGTTCCTCTGTTATCACAACACCCTTTAAATCACCTCCCATTTTAACCTTAGCCAACAACTTGCACATGCCTTCTACAACCAACAAAAATAATAATGGAGATAAAGGACATACTTGACGCAGACCACGCTGAGCATGAAATAAATTAGTAGTCGATCCATTTATCAAAACAATGAAAGATATCATGGAAATACAACTCATTACCCAGCTTATTTATGGCACCTCAAAGCACAGATGAGTCATTGGTAATTTGATATATATCTAGTTGAATCTATCATATGATTTAGAAAGATCAATCTTAATCACTAGGGCTTTGAGTTTTTTTGTCTTTAAACTATGAAGCCCTTCTTGAGCAACCCTAATTGCCTCATTTATCTTCCTACCTTCCAGAAAAGTGAATTGTTCCTTCGATATAATTTTAGAAAGGATTGGTTTCAACTTGTTGGCAATGATTTTGGTTATAATCTTATAGATGCAATTAGATAGTGAAATAGGTATAAATTCATAGAAGGAGTGGGGGTTATCTGTTTCAGGGATGAGGAGTTAAAAGAGTCATACATTCTGCCCATATTTCGAGAATACTCCACCACTCTTAGGAGGTCATATCCGACTATATCATAAAGACTTGTGAAACATTCGATCATCCATCCATCTGGACTAGGGATTTTTTCCTTTTGAAGGCTATGAAGAACCTTTTGTAATTCAACCTCCAAAACATGTTCTATTAAATAAAGGTTATCATCAACACTAGAGAAGCTAGGAAAGCTCTAGCCAAAGAAAGGACCTCAATGATAGTTGCCACTGGAGGTGCATTATACAATTTACTGAAGTGGTTCTTACCCAATGAAGCTAACTCTTTAAAAGATGAAACTTGACCACCTTTGAGATTTTCTGATCCCATATAGTATTTTGTACATGTATTCCTTTGGAAAATTGCTAAAAGAACTTTAATTTTTCATCCCCACTTTTCAACCATATATCATTACTTTTTAGCCTCCACATATCCTCCCTTTCATCTAAGATACTCATTTTGGTAGTTTCAAGGTGCATAACCCTTTCCTTTGTTTCTTCTAACTGATAACCCCCTCCCCTTGATTAGGATCCTCCAAGGTCTCCAATTCCACCTCGACAACCTTTAGATTTTCCTCTAAAAATACAAAGGGAAGAGGAAAACACTAAATATAAATGACTTTCCCATCTGCCAGATTGTTTGGTCATTTATTTCAGACAGATCCCACTCAGCTCTACGACTAGACTTCATTCTTTCACCATTAATGTTTACAGGCAAATGAGATTATTTTGTCTTACCAATCTACATTTTTTTCTTTGCGGCGATAATGTCGTGCAGCTTCATTTATTCAAACTAGTGAGTCACAAATCTCTTTGAGGGATTTGTAGTTATATTTTTATGTATTTTTTCTCATTTACTCTTATATTTCTCAAACTGTTAACTTAAATGCTCATTTATCCTTTTTAGGTTTCAAGTTTCATAAAATATTTTTCCATTTTGACACTAGACTTTTCTCGGTCTTAGTCCTTTGCAAGATTACTCTGATGGGTGACTAAGACTTAATACAATTATGACAACTCAGTCCTTTTACTTCTCCACGTAAATTTCTATCTTTCAATTGTCTCAAATATGTTTCTCTTTTGGTCAGTTAAGGATTCTTACTCTTCCAATTTTTTGTTTGCAAGCACATGTGTAAAACCATACTGGAATTCTTGAGCTTTCCTTGGCAAGAGTTTGCTCTCGTCCATAGCTTTGTTTCTAAAAGGTAAGTTACGATGTTATTGTGAAGAGGATCAAACTCTCATTAATTTCTCTACTACATTTTCTTTTTCCCATTTTCACTCAATTACGAGATTTGATTTTGGGTTCGAAACCCCAGCACACCTTTATTTTATATGTCCACTGCTATTTTTTTGGGTTAATTTATCATTTAGGGTTTTACATGATAAGTCCCTAGATAGGATGATAACGTTTTGTTTGTTTTTTTTGTTTAAATAATAAGTTAATTGTTAACCATGGCTGCTTGTAAACCAGTCATGCCTTGGCTTCTTATATATTTAATTCATTTAGCCATGGTCACTTCTGAACTAGATATGTTGTGCCAAAATTTTATAAAAATTGTTTAACATATATGGTGTTTACTTTCCTTGAACATATAATAACTTTTCCTTTCTTTGAAGCCATTTTAACTGGGCTTATCTCTATTTACAAGTGATGAACACTGGTTTTTGAATGGATTCTATTTTTCGGCTATAATTATTTCCAAAACGTTCTATGGTTTTTCGTTTAACCTTTCTACTAAACTTGTTGACTTGCAACTCACACTTTTGTTTTATCAACAATTTGAAGTATACAATTTCTTTGGCATATCACATGCATCTTTTGACTCTTATTCAACCCAAGACCTTCCAAACCCTACGAGTACAGCTTCCACCCTATAGATTGGATTCTCTTAAACTCGTTGGTCTCCTTAAATGCTCATATGAATCTCTCGTCCAAGACCAACTCACAAGAATTCTAAAATTGTTTACCTTGAAATATGTTTGGAGCTGTCGTCTAAAGGGAAATTTTACCATTTAACAAAATATGCCTTATTTGTAATTTATTTGAAAATGACTAAGGTTGGAATGCCTTTAGTCCATGGACTATACTACTCAATTTATAAGACTGGTCTCTCAACCATTTAGGTAAACAATTATTGTCTTTATAAATAATATGACTTTGTTATAGCTTTGTTTTAACTACCAAAAGGGTTTGTTTCTTTTGTTTATATAAACTATAACTCTTTTTCTTCTCTAGGGGATAGGCAGGTTTTCGACTGGATCATTAGACCATTGACCACATTTTCACCCTTCGCGTCATGATTGAGGAGGCACGACACCGCTCTTCGAAAGTCTATTATTGTTTCGTAGATTTTTGAAAAGCTTTTGACTCTGTTTCGAGGGAGGCCTTGCTCCAGAGACTCAGAGATATTGGAATTTATGCAACCCTATTAACCGCTTATTATGTGCCTATATGAGTCTGTTCTTGGTCATCTTCACACAGCCCATGGGATGTCTGATTTCATTCGAAGCACTATTGGGGTTAAACAGGGTTGTCCACTGTCCCCTACCCTATTTGGGATCTATATTGATGAGTTGGAAGCATTTCTACACAAGCATATCCAGGACACTGATGGCTTCCTTCTTCACCAGGTTCTAATATCTATTCTACTCTTTGTTGATGACATGGTCCTCCTCTCCTCACCCCCAGAAGGATTACAGAGGCAGCTAGATGCCTTAGCTCTATTCTGTGACCATCGAAAATTGACGGTCAATCTGGGTAAAACCACGGTTATGATCTTCAATGGGGTGAAGAAAACCTCAGACCTTCACTTTCTATTTAGAGGGGAGGAGATTGAGATCACCAGCACGTATACTTACTTGGGGGTGCAATTTTCACTTCACCACTTCAGTTTGCGACCAACGCTTCAGCCTCAAGATCAACAAAGGATATGGATCCTTAGCCCTTCTTGAGAGATAGTGCTTTCGACATCCCTTCCAGGACATCTCGTCCAGGATGAGCTTCATGGACACCTTGATTCGTCCCACTATTCTATATGGCTCAGAGATTTGGGGACCGTCTTTACTTGAGTCAAACTGGGCTTCAGCTGAGAGAGTCTAGATTCTTCTTCTCCGCCACATCATTAGGTGCAAACTGACAGTGCCACAGCACATCATCCTAGTAGAGTTTGGAGCTCGGCCCTTTTGGCTTGAGACGGTCTTCAGATTGGTTTCATTCTTACATTGTGTCCAGGGCTTGGCAGACTCGATAAAGAATAGGGACCGTTACCCTTTCTTGGCATATTTCTCTTTTGAGACTATTGCCCATTCTACCCCCTCAAGCAGAGCCATATGTTGGTTTACAGGAGTCTCAAACCTCTTAGAGTCAGTGGGAATTCAGTTGGATCGTCTCCATCCTTTCTGATATTCCTTAGATGCTCCTGGTCACCTTTTACCTACTAAATAGGAGCTAAACAAGATCATCAAGGAGGACATCTACAGGAAGTCCGTCCAAGTCACTTGGGTCAATCCTCCAGGAGGGTTGCGCCCCAATATGCCCTTCTATGTTGAGCACTTCTTGGAGTTGAGAGACGGGCTCATTGTTCGACCCCAGCATACATTTCACCATTGGACGCATGCTCTTTGCATTCTTCTAGGCCAGTTCAGAGTAGGTTCTCATAGACTTCGGGTAGAAACAGACCGCCAGGTGGATAGATTAGACAGACTCTACGAGGTATGTCATTTATAGGAAGTGGGGACCAAGGTGCACTTCATCCTTGGATGCCCTGTCTACTACAATATCAAAGGAAGGTTTCATTGCTTGTTCAGAGATTCTCGGACCCTCGCTGACTTTTTCAGGTACCCTGATCAGAAATGTTTGGCCCTATATATGCAGGAGGCTCTTAGGTTCTGAGCGCATATTCTTCAACCTCCCATCAGACCAGACCCCACACAGAGGATCACGACATTTTTCAAGGTACTACCTTCAGACATGGGCACCAAGAGATCGATTGATATCATTACGTATCCAGACTCCAGATCAGTGAGGATCCATGGGACCTCACCTTGCTACACGAGATCTCATCAGCAGTTTCGTCTCAGATCCGTTCCTGGGAGACAGATTGGGTCCTCCAACATTCAACAACGTGTGAACCCCCCCAGGACACAATTTAGTGGACAATTTTCACTTGCCATCGGCTCTTCATCGGGCCAACAGACATTATTGAGTTTCTTCAGCGTTATTCATTCAACCTCAGATTTTAGGAGTGATGGGTCTAATCCTCATACCTATTAGGTCCTGGATCTTCTCCTCCAGAGCCATATGTTGATTTACTTCATGCATTGTATCTTTTATAAGAGACCGTTTGGTTGTCCCGCTTTGTATATACATCAATGTACTCAATAGTCCCTTTGACCTACTTTGTGGTCATTAGTTAGACATAAATATAATTATCTTATCTTATCTTATCTACTATTGATAAAGTTTTCTTTGTGTATGTTTTATATTTTCATTATTAAATTGTTTTCCTCAAAAGCATGGCTCTAAATTCCATTCTATATTTTTTTTAAATACTAAGCCAGAATGGCTTTATCATTGTATTTGTTTTAACCCTATAGTTACAGTCTTGTTTTCACTATAATATCATACACAAAAGAGACACTAACAGTGTACTTTGAACAACTATATTAAACTTTATTTCCATGAACAATTTTCTATTTTAACCTTTCATGTTTGCATGTATCTGAAAACTCTAAATTAAAACTTTTGGATTCAAACAATAAATGTTTTTCTAGGAATTGTACAGTTAAATCATTATAGTGAATAATAAAATACATTACATTCAATTGTTTACATCATGTTTTATATTTCATTATGTATATAGAAATTAATTGAGAAAAATACTTGTATTCTTTCTCATTTATATGAACAAACCTCTAGAAGAGCTTGCTCACTATAGTATCACTACTATTTCACATATATTCAATCATTAAAATACCTGACATAAAACAAGATCCAAGTTATTAAATATATCTAATTGATAAATGCTTTTCCTGGAAAATAAGCATGTAGTCGTAATGCTCCACCCAACCTTGACTCTTCCTCGGAGGAAGTTCCCTCGAGCTCAATGGATTGCCAACTAGTCAAAAACTTATGTTTTATGTCCATTATATCTCCTCACCTCAACTTCACACTACATGAGTCAACTGTAGTATAGGACAAGAAAAACCCCTTTTCAAGATTCTATTGGTAGTTAGTAGCTGCATCATCCTTATCCATTAGGTGGAAAGTAGTTACTATCTCATTAATGAGCTCCACTCTCCCTAGTTTCATAATACAACATCATATCCTTCTGGTAGAGTTATTCAATAATAAATTTTCCATAATTAAATAATATAATCCTCATATTAGATGCCTAGGTCTTACATCATCAGGGTAATTAAATCCAACAAATAGCTTGCAATCCATAGTTTTTATTTAGCCATTTGCAACTTTAGAATTATTTTCCGAATTTTTTTATGAAAAATTAATAAAACATATTTACATAAAGTAACTTATTAGTAAAAAATTATTGATAATCAGATCCATTCAACACACTTTACATATACAATATTCACAAATAAAAACTAATTCAAGGGATATCACAACAAAGAAAAACCTCTACAATGTACTAATTACAAAAGTTTGCACTTCAATTTTACCTAAAAATTGTTGCTATGATGTGAACTATAAGGTACTATAACACATTGTACACCACATGCCCACAAAATTTTCTTTTAAAAATGAAAATAAAGGATTTTCATCAATTCACCAAAACATGAAATGAAAAAGTGTGGGGTTTTCATTTTATAGAAGTGAGTTAAACGAAACCCTAAACGCTAATCCATTGTCATACCAAAAATTAGAGGGGATATTTCTGCAAGATAAATTTATTAGAGAAGAGATTCGAGTAAACATGTTTTCAAAGAGTGAAATTTGTAAGGGGCTATTATTGGTTATATTCAAATTCACGAAAGGGAGATTTTCTTCATCTCTACTTCATTTTCTTCATCTCTACAATTTTTCTCTTAATTGACTCAAAAATTGCTATAAATGTTCTCTATATATCTATTCCTTTATAATGTTTTTCAAGAAAATAGAAGGGTTTCATGTTCACCTTCAACACTACAAGCATAAACTCTTCTATTGTTTCTATTTTTTTATGTTTCTATAAACCCTAATCGTAGGGTTTTAATTTATTTACCATTTTGACAATGAGATTTAAGTTTTGGGTATTGTTGGCCTCAAGGATTATTTTGATTTAAAGGATATCTAAGGGAGTGAAGCCCCTCGTTGCATTGGATCCCAAAGGCTATCCCTATCAGGTTTTAATAAAAATTCTTTTAGGTCGTAATGTAAACTATATAGTAATATGTCTTGACATTACTACTATATCGTGCACTGCGTGGCCCTAACAATTTTCTTTTTAAATTTGGGCTTCACAATGCACATTGTATATTATTCAACGTTGATGCTTTATTACTATAGAGTGCACTAATTAGCACAAAAGCGTATAATTATATCGGTACACAATAATCATGTGTGCTGTCCTATTGAGCTATGTAATGCTCCTAAAGAATTCAACACAGTGGTGTGTATTATTATATAAGGTGCACATATTTGTGTATAATGTGCATTGGTTATCCAAAATAAATTTGAGGATGAAATTCCCCATTTAATTTATAAAATAATATTTTGTATGTTTCTTTATGTAATATTTTGTATGTTTCCTTATGTAAGTCATTTATCCATAAAATATGGCTAGTAAAACATCGGATAAATAAACTGATGATGAGAACAAGAGAAGCATACCCTTAGAAGAAATCATGACAAGTTATTTGAAGCTTTAATATAAAAATAATATATTTGAATTATAATTAAGCTAAATGATATGTATTGGTTAACATTTTCCATTTATAGCAAAAAAAAATGAAAAATAAATAAGATAATTTGTAATTTAAATAGAAAAGAGCATAGAAGCATTATGGAAAACTAATAATGTACTTCCTGATAATAATAGGTAACATGTTTCAAACATTTGACTCACATATATTAAAATCACATAGTATTCATGTATATAGAGAGACTAATAGCAAGGGAACATAAGGCCTTCCTCAAATTTTTATTATGAAGGATGTAAATGATGAATCGGTCTCATTACACCAAGATTGGTATTAGAATTTAACAATGGGGAGACAAACCTTCATTAAAATATGAGTTATATAGCGGAAATGATGTTGTCACTCTTTAACTTGTAGTACAAACATAAATCCAATGAATCCAAAGATCAACTTTTTCTTCTGGAAGAAAAAAAATCATAAATTTCATTAATAAGTGAAAATTACATTATTGTATTACACTTAGGTGCAATCCAAAAAAGGAAATACTTCCCACCAAAACAAATAAAAAAATAAAAATAAAAACACTAATAAGGCCTTTACAATTTCCAACATGTAGTACATTCCATGACTAATATCCATGAGAAGAAAAACATTCATTCATATACATCACTCCTAGTGATCTAGGACTATAATCATAGCAAAAAATAAATAAAAAGTTTATGTTTATAGCATTTATGTAATCATACGATGGCCTACTATGAAAGGCCTATGAAAATATTTAGAAACATGTCCATCTATCTACTCCATGATCTTCCAAATTCCCATATCATGTGTAGCACCTTCTTTAGAGAGGGGGTCTGCAATGGTATTTCTTTCCTTGTAAATATGACAATATGAGATGCAACCAAAAAATTGATTTAAATGAGAGTCTCATTAAAATAGTTTAGAACAATCTAAGAGTCCCCAAATATATACAACATATGAACATCCTTTTCAATAGAAAATAGTATAAGGAGCTTGAGGTTCATTAGTTCTAAGTGGTTATTAGTACCATGACCCAACCCACTCTGGATCTTAAAGAAATTATCTTCCTGCATATACAATATTGTCTCCCCCCCCCACCCCACTACATTAGCCCCTAGCAAGGGATGCCTTGTCAAAGAATGCCCATAAATATGAATGACCAATAATCTTTGTTGTGATAGTTTGATGATTCTGCGTAGGTTTTGTAAAGGATAAGAGAGCAAAAATGGCACAAACATGTGTTATCCTATTAGTGGTATTTGATTTTTCTAGAAATATTTCATTGGTTCGAGTAAGCAAGATATCCCAGCATATAAGAGGAGGAATGCATATATTCTTATTTGGACTAGCATGTGACCATCAATCCTTCCATGCATCCTAATATGAAGTTCCCTACCAATTAATGTTGATAACAAATGAATTCTTAACAGATTTCTATGCTTCCATCATGAAGGGGCAAGACAAGAAAAGGTGATCCATAGTCTCTCCTAAATTTTTACATAGGATACACAAGCATGACCCAACAATAATATTTTTCTTCAATTTATCACCAATAGGAACTTTATTAACCAGAGTTCACCATTGGAAAAGGTGATCATTCGCTAGGTAGGATAACTTCCATAACTTCTTCCACCACTACTATAGTTCTCTCAAACTTCTATCTTTGTTGATATAACTATATCCCTCCTTTGGAGTATATTTTCCAAATGTGGAGAGTATTCAGCATAACGAAACATCCTTGACTCCAGGAATCCAGGATAACAACATCTAGAAGACTAGTATAGATTCTAGGAAAGATTTAACGAGGATTGATTCCCTAGCTCTTAACAGCCACCTAAAACTCCACACTTTTAATCTTTTTTCAATTTTAGCAATAAGTCAGTGCTAGTCAACTTTTATGTAGTCATTGGGTTTCAATTGGAATCCCAAGTACTTAAGCCCAACATAATTAAAGTTTGACTGAAAGGGAAAATAACTTTAGGAGTATATAGATTCATCTCTAGATAATCCAAGAGGAGAAAGCATATATTTTTGTCGATTTACCTACATAGAAATTGCTTTCTCAAAAATGGATAAGGCATCTTTCATAATAGAGAAATCATATCTAGTCCATAGCAGAATAATAGTATATCATCCACAAATAAAATATGTGTTATGTAAAGTTCCTCTATTATCGCAACACCCCTTAAATCACCTCCCATTTTAGCCTTAGCCAACAGCATACATAGACCTTCTACAACCAGCAAAAATGATAATAGAGATAAATTACATCCTTGATGCAAACCACACTAAGCATGAAATAAATTAGTAGTCAATCCATTTACCAAAACAACGAAAGATATCGTTGTAATACAACTAATTATCCAGCTTATAAATGGCACCTCAAAGCCCAAATGAGTCATTAGTAATTTGATATATATCTAGTTGACTCTATCATATGCTCTTGAAAGATCAACCTTAATCACCAGGCTTTTGTGCTTTTTTGTCTTTAAACTATGAAGCCCTTCCTGAGAAACCCCACATGCCTCATTTATCTTCCTACCTTCTAGAAAAGCAAATTGTTCCTTCGATATAATTTTAGAAAGGATTGGTTTCAAGTTGTTGGCAATGTTTTTGGTTATAAGCTTATAGATGCAATTACATAGTGAAATAGGTCTAAATTCATCAAAGGAGTGGGGTTTATCTCTTTTGGGGATGAGGAGTTAAAAGATACATTCTTCCCATATCTTGAGAATATTCCACCACTCTTAGGAGGTCATGTCCGACTATATCATAAAGACTTGTGAAAAAATCGATCATCCATCCATCTGAACCAGATCTATTGTCCTTTTGAAGGCTATGAAGAACCTTTTGTAATTTGACCTCCAAAATATGTTCTATTAAACAAAGGTTATCATCAACACAAGAGAACCTAAGGAAATCTCTATCCAAATAAAGGACCTCAACGATAGTCACCAAGGGAGGTGCATTATACAAGTTATTGAAGTGATTCTTAACCAATGAATCTAACTCTTTAAAATATGAAACTTGGCCACCTTCAAGATTTTCCAGAGCCCATATAGTATTTTGTACATGTATTCCTTTGGAAAATTGCTGAAAGAAATTTGATTTTTCATCCCCACTCTTCAGTCATATATCATTACTTGTTAGCCTCCACATCTCCTCCCTTTCATCCAAAATACACATTTTGATAGTTTCAAGGTGTATAATCCTTTTATTTGTTTCTTTTGACTGATAACCACCCCCCTCCCTGATTAGCATCCTCTAAGGTCTCCAATTACACCTCCACAATCTTTAGAGTTTCCTCTTCCCTTTGTCCTTTTAGAGTGAATCACTAAATAGTTTCCTTTTTAACATTTTTAAGGTTTTTGTCAAATTGAGCTACTACATACCTCTCCCCCTTGGGATTGAATGGAGACTAGACATCAACTACCATATTACAGAAGGATTCTTCCTTCAACCATGATGCATGAAATTTAAAAAGACTACCTGATTTTCTTTGACCCCTCTTCTCTTCCAAAAAAATTGGATGGTGATCAAATTCACTCCCTACCCCAATCCACCGATGAAACAAAGGATTGATATCCAAAAGAGACTCAGCCATTAGAAAATGATTGATCTACGTTGCAACCCTTTCATTACCAATTATTTTGTTTCTCTCGATGGCCTTATTTCTTATCAAATCCACATCAAACAAATGATGGTACTCTAAAATATGGTTGAATAAGTTCGACATAGGTTTTGGATGAGCCCAAGGACCCCATATCTTTGAATCACCAAGAGAGAAATTTAAATCTCCCCCAACCACTAAGTTACCCACCATCATAATAGATAAAGACATTAAAAGATCCCACAAAGCTAACCTAACCTAACAGGGTCCATATATATTGACCTCACTAAGCTCCTTCCCAAGTTTTGAAGAAAATATATCAGCTCCAAACACCATGTTAGACCCCAAGGTACCCAACATCTGTATAGATATTTGGTTAAAATCCACAACCAACCCTCCAGACCTTCCTTTGGAATTTAAGGCCATGAAACTCCATCTTAGAAAGAGGGATTCCAAGGTTTTAACTTTCACATGCCTATTAGAGAGAACCATTCTTCTCAGGGCTAGTTTTCTGGAGGGGCTAGCCAGACCCCAATAATTGAATGATAAAAAAATAATGATGAAACTAGACCGGGGGTCAACATTGCTCAAAGTACCCCAACAATGGAATTTTGTTTTCCTGACACAACATCCAAACTTCCCATTAATTTGGCTTGAGATATATTGGATTTTCTCCCCATCATCCACCCACTAAACATGACTATGGAGGAAGGGCCCAAGCCCCCTATACCTGGCATATTATCTCTCTTTGCATGGAATCTCAAGAAGTATCAGGATGACAACTCAGAAGAGGGATCCCAAGCCCTATAAGATGAAGGGATAGTGGATGGACACAACAAAGGAACAAAGGGAATAGGACAAGATAAAGGTATCAAATTGCAAGGAGAAAAGATCTTAGAGGTTATGGATAAAGACACATTCAAATGTCCCAAAATAATTGTAAGTGATCAAAAGGAATCAATAAGACTTGATCCGGAAGGGGAAGAAGAGAAAATACCCAGGGCAAAGGTAATGATTGAGGATGGGCCAACAACTGGATCTGTCTATTATGTTGAACTAGAAGGCAATGCATCCACTTGGGAATTTCCCTTGTCCATCATCATTTGAGAAGGTTCCTCCTCCTAAATATCCTACTCTATGGGTTTTAGTCACTTTCCTCCCAGGTTGTCCCAACTCCCTTTCTAAAAGCACCTCCCCGAGCAGACTTGGAGCCTTTTCTACCCCTATAAGGAATATGTAAGTCATTTAAGACATGGCCATACTTGTAACAATGACAACACTGAAATAATAATAATAATAATAATAAATCCTTCATAATCCAATATCTTTCTATATTCCATGTCATAATAAATGATATTACATTCAAAAAATAGACCCTCAAGCACATCCATATTTACTAAAATTATGGCCAATTCCATCTGTTGGTTCAATTTACTAGGTAAATTAAAACATGTATTTTCTTATCAATCCAGGTTGGTAGACTTAGAAGCAAACCAAAGTTTATGGAAGCTTAGATTAACTAGTGTAGGAAGTAGTTGTTCAAATGAAAATAATGGAAATGCATATTACAAATATAAATTACTTGAAAAGAAACTATGAAAATTTAATCTAGAAGCAAAAGTGCAATGAGTCTTTGTGGAGCATAGGAAATGAGGGAGAGGCTCTAACTTAGAGGTCATGTTTGTCCTCCATCATCATTCTTATCCCAACAAGATTAGTTCACCATAAATCATATCAAAAACCAAAGCAATAAAAGATCAAATGCATAAACACAATTTACAATTTAGTTCTTAATCTAGAAGGAAGAGGATCTAACTTAGATGCCTTGGTTGTCCTTCCTTTATTAAACTAATTACTGAAATGAAATCATTCAAAAACATAAATGAACATGGCATGTAATGAATCTATTCAGAAAATATTCACAAGAACTGCAAAGAAAACAACTATCTAAAATATTCACAATTATGCATAAAATTACACTGCAGTGTACTTAGCTCAGAATGGGGGCCCTCCACCCTTTCTTGGTACACTTGAAACTTTCAGCTACTATAGATCAGCAATCACATTCCATAGAAAGAACAACAAGAAAATGGAGAAAAAACTTTTCAAATGATATTCAAAAGTAAAGTAATCTCAATAGTCATAATACATGTTCATAAGTGTTGAATGTTGTGCTTAAATAAGCCAAAAATATAACAAACTTAGCTAAAATAGCTATAACATCCTATAAGAGTCCTAATCCATCTACTCAGGTTGAACTCATCCTTTTGGTTGCACAAAATATGGCAAAATCCCACTAAATCACAAAACTGACCCTTTTAGTTAGGGATTTTTGGGTGACTGGTCAAGTTTGACTAGCGTTGACCAAGCTTGTTCAGACTCAATTGGATCATGCCAATAGGATTTTGTCAATCCTTGGTTCTTAAGCTTCTCGAATATAGCTTTAGTTTCCATCTAGGTGTCTTGCACATACAACTTCAAAGGAGCCATTATGGGAAATTATGTTCTAGTCAAAATAATTTTTAATACCAATTTTTTACTAAAATTTAAAAGACATGACTATTTTTACCTTCAATTGCAATAAGAGGCAAAAATGTGGGAAAATGACCATGATATGATAGAAAAGGATGATGGATATATGGAAAATGTATGTGGAAAAAGGCCAAAAATGGAGAGCCAACATCTCCCCCTTGCTAAGTCTCAAGCATGTCCTCATGCTTGCCTCTATCTCTTTGACCTTCTGCCTCTGTATGATGACTATCCTGCTAATGTACCTGTGGCTCTACCCCCTGATGTTGAATCTTCCTGCTGAATTGCCTGCAAAAGGACATCAATGCCCTCATGTCATTCTTCCTTCTAAATGGAATTCTTCACTTTTTGTTTCTCATATTTATATTGCTAAAGTTTCTTTTCTCTCAACCACCTGCATGCTTGTTTTGAAATCAACATATTTTGTGTTTCTAACTCCTTCATTTTCTTTTTCAGTCTTTTGTTTTCTTTCACTATATTATTATTTTGTTCTTTGTGTATCTCATTTTCTTTCTTAATGTGTCTTTCCATTATTTCACTGACTTTAAGCTGAGTGGTTAAGTATTTTAATTTCTTGGCATGTTCTCCATTGTGACCTTCCTTAGAAGCTTCTTAAATCTCTTTTACATATGATGATGATCCTCCTTCAATGTCTTCATAGCATGCATCTTTCTCTAACTCTTGAAGTTTTTCTTGTGCCTCCTTTTTAAGTTTTTCAATGATTTCCTGAGGTGATTGTTCATGTATACTAGGAGGTACTTCTTCTAAGATCTCTACTTCAACATTCTCATATGGTTCTTCAATTGTTTTCCTTCTTGGCTTCCTTGGAATGGATATGAGAGATCTTTCCTTTTCAATGGCTATTTCTTCTTGTTTCTTCTTAGACCTTGTTCTTGGATACAAGGGTGATTTCACAATGTTTCTTGAAAGATGCAATCTCTCAAGTGTTTCCTCATTCTTAGTTGATTGTTCTTCCTTATAGATTTCTGCAAGGTGGTGTTTGTTCAAGAAACTATCCCATGTTTCTCCCCTATTCTTCAACTGATACTCAATCAACATCTTAATTAGCTCCTAATGGTAGTAACTAACTTCTCTGTTCTATGTTTTTCCTTTCATTCCTTCAATCA
The DNA here is from genome assembly GCA_031772625.1 of Pinus tabuliformis. Lineage (NCBI taxonomy): Eukaryota > Viridiplantae > Streptophyta > Pinopsida > Pinales > Pinaceae > Pinus > Pinus tabuliformis. The sequence continues at coordinate 208,142,388 of CM062813.1, forward strand.
TTTTTATCAAACTTTTTGCAAGGAAATAGGGAAGATTTACTGTGCAATCTCCTTTGATGTGTTGAAGTAATTTAATGTGATATAAGTGTACAACACTATATCTTCCATCACATGTAAGGTATTTTTTAGAAACAAGGGCCAATTCTACCCAAGGTTCTTTGATCCAATCCCTAGGAATTCCCTTAGAATTATCAAATGTTCCTTTTCTCTATTTTTCTAAAATGAAATTCCACCCTTTCTCTCTAAAATGTTTCCCTTTGTGGTACTCTTTTCTTGTGAGTGGAAAATTTGTGGCTTGAGAAATGTATTCTGGAGTAATAGGAACAAAAATATCTCCTACTCTGGTTTTCTCATTGTCAAAGTTAGCTATAAATTCCTCTATTACTTTTCCACTGTGCCCATTAAATTTTCTTAGGAATTCTAATAGCCCTACTTGGTAGAGTCTTTCTATTATTTCTCTACTCTAGTTTTCTAATTGAAACCCATTTGGTTCAATCCTACTTCCCATGACGAAATTTGGGTGTCTTTGTTCCTTTTGGTTTTTGTACCAATGTAAATAACCCTCTACTGTAAATAATCTCATGACATAACAATAACTCCGTGTTTTTTTTCTTTTTTGCAAGTTTAATACAACAGAGAAATCATATTTATAGCCAAAGGATAAATATTTTTCTTGGTATATGTATTGAAAAACAAGATTTGCTTTCAAAAATCACAAGAGTGTGACTTACCAAGACTTGATTTGGACTTTTGAATACTTTTTTTGATGAGAGAAAGGAAAAATATTCTGAGTTTGGCTTTGAAAATACCCTTTCTGGGAGATACTCTGTCAAAATGTCTTTGAGAACCGAGTTATGGACACCTTCAATTTTGTTTTTAACCTTTTATACCTTTCATCAACACCACACTTGCAAATCGAATCTTACTTTGCCTTCAGAGATCCTCAAATTCTGAAATGAACAGTCCTCTCAGTTTCTTTAAAAATCGATTTTGGAAAATACTGTTCTTTGTTCTTCAAAATCAAAATTGATTTTATTTTAATAAATTCGTCGTTGTCCTTCAAAATATATTTTTAGAAATGAATCTCTATTCTTCAAAGTCGATTTTAGAAATGGACTCTTCTTTGTCACTCAAAATTGAAATTGATTTTTTTAATCAACTCTTCTCTATCCTTCAAAAACAATTTTAGAAATGAATCTTTGTTCTTCAAAATTAATTTTATAAATACACTCTTCTTTTGACCCTCAAAATTGATTTTGGAAAAAAAAAATTGACCAGGAGAAATCGAAATATGGAAAATATTTTCTAAGCTGGAGAAATCAGAATTGTAGATGCATTGTATGCAATAGAACCATTCATTTACTGCCTTTGAGAAATCAATTTTGGAGATAGGAATGAAAATAACCCACAAGTCGATCACAATTTTTCTCAGTTGTATAATCCTCCTCAAAGTCGAAATTGGAAAAATAATAATCAACCTTCTTTGCCTTCGACTTTCAAAATCATCATCATATTTATGGGAATTAATGAATAATTTCCTTCACATTAACCCTCTTTGTCTTCTTTAGAAATCAAAAATCAAATTCTGGAAATAAACCTGAACAATTTCTTTCAATTTTACCTTCTCTACTTCCTCGGGAATTGAAATCGATTTTCCTTTGTCTCCTCAGAATCTGAAATCGAATTCTAGAAATGATTAATTAACTCTTTGTTCTTCCAAAAATCGAAATTGATTTCTACTCTGTCTTCTTAGCACTTGAAATCGAATTCAATAATCACTTGCATGAACTCATTGCCTGTTCAGAAGTTGATTTTTTAGATGTGAAACAAATTCTTGGGTGCTTATGCAATGATCATCGGAGCTGCCTAAGTGTTCACTAGACTTGAGAAATCAAATATTTGAGGAAATCGATTTTTATCCAACAATTAACATTCGTTTTTGGATTTGATGTTGAGTGTAATTAATACCATTGAAGTTTCATGTGTAACAACCTCCCACCTAGAATTTGAATGCAAAGTTTTGATGCCACTATGCAGTTAAAAACTCAGATTTTCCATCAACCTTTTACTTGCTTGGATTTTGTAGCATTGTTTAACTGGAATATTTACACCTGGAGCCTGAATAACTCCACCACACAATTGAAACTTGAATTGCCTTCATTTGCGACTCAGAGTTTAATTTAACTACCACATCCTTGGTTTCCTTCAACTGCCAGCTTTTAACTCAATATTAAACTCAAGATCCGAACTACATGTGATGAAATCATACTCGCACTTGACTGCAGAATTCTTGGTATATAGTTGGAGATCTCAACATTTTTCTTGGTGAGATTCTAATCACTCGGTGTTCTCCTTAGCTTTCTGCTATCAAAACTTACACATACTCCTTAGCTTTCTGCTATTAAAACTTATGCATACCCTATTCCTCTATTTTTATTTCAAAGGGTTGTGTTCTTACCTAAGCCGAGGTGTCAAAATCTCGTTGAGCCAGAGGCAATCTGGGATGGGTGACCTCCAGGGAAGTCATGGTTACCGGGTGAAAGCCCCGGAAGTGATGATTGACTCTATGTGATTCATTTCACTCATTTCAATCCCACTTCTTCACCCCTATGAGCATCACCTGATGCAATGAGTGCTAAGTGAACTATTCAAAAATCACGAGAATTAGTTAGTTATGACTACCTCTCATGGAAATGGTCATACGTGAATGACTTACTTAACGCAGTTGAATCCAAAAATGATATCTAATATAATGCATTGCATAAACCCTAATACTTAAATTCAAAAAGAGTGAAGGGATCTCTACTTGAATGGTTCATGAGGCACGATACTTGCTAAGGTTTTGCAAATGGGGTAGCAAGCTAAGTAGGCTTGATTGTGGCGAAAACTCCACAGTTAAGCGTGCTTGAGCTAGAGGGGATCTAGGATGGGTGACCTCCCGGGAAGTCATGATTACCAGGGTCAAGCCCCGGATGATGATTGACGCAATGTGATTCATTTCACTCATTTCAATCCCACTTCTTCACCCCTGTGAGCATCACCCGGTGCAATGAGTGTTAAGTGAACTATTCAAGAATCATGAGAATTAGTTAGTTACGACTACCTCTCATGGAAATGGTCATACATGAATGACTTACTTAACGCAGTTGAATCCCAAAATGATATCCAATATAATGCACTACTTAAACCCTAATACTTAAATTCAAAAAGAGAGAAGGGATCTCTACTTGAATGGTTCATGAGGCACAATACTTGCTAAGGTTTTGCAAATGGGGTAGCAAGCTAAGTGGGCTTGATTGTGGGGAAAACTCCACAGTTAAGCGCGCTTGAACCAGAGGAGATATGGGATGGGTGACCTCTCGGGAGGTCATGGTTACCGGGTGCAAGCCCTGGAAGTGATGATTGACGCTATGTGATTCCATTTCACCCACACTTCTTCACCCCTATGAGCATCACTCGATGCAATGAGTGCTAACTGAACTATTCAAAAATCATGAGAATTACTCAGTTATGACTACCTCTCATGGAAACGGTCATACGTGAATGACTTACTTAATACATTTGAATCCCAAAATGATATCTAATATAATGCACTGCGTAAACCCTAATACTTAAATTCAAAAAAGAGTGAAGGGATCTCTACTTAAATGGTTCATGAGGCACAATACTTGCTAAGGTTTTGCAAATCGGGTAGCAAGCTAAGTGGGCTTGATTGTGGGTAAAACTCCACAGTTAAGCGCGCTTGAGCCAGAGGCGATTTGGGATGGGTGACCTCCTGGGAAGTCATGGTTACTGGGTGCAAGCCTCGGAAGTAATGATTGACGCTACGCAATTCATTTCACTCGTTTCAATCCCACTTATTCACCCCTGTGAGCATCACCCGATGTAATGAGTGCTAAGTGAACTGTTAAAAAATCATAAGAATTAGTCAGTTATGACTACCTCTCATGGAAATGGTCATATGTGAATGACTTACTTAACGCAGTTGAACCCCAAAATGATATCTAATATAATTCACTGCATAAACCTTAATACTTAAATTCAAGAAGAGTGAAGTGATCTCTACTTGAATGGTTCATGAGGCACAATATTTGCTAAGATTTTGCAAATGTGGTAGCAAGCTAAGTGGGCTTGATTGTGGGGAAAACTCCACAGTTAAGCGTGCTTGAGCCAAAGGCAATATGGGATGGGCGACCACCCGGGAAGTCATGGTTACCGGGTGCAAGCCCCGGAAGTGATGATTGACGCTATGTGATTCATTGCACTCATTTCAATCCCACTTCTTCACCCTTGTGAGCATCACCCGATGCAATGAGTGCTAAGTGAACTATTCAAAAATAGAATTAGTCAGTTACGACTAACTCTCGTGGAAATGGTCATACGTGAATGACTTACTTAACGCAGTTGAATCCCAAAATGATATCTAATATAATGCACTACATAAACCCTAATACTTAAATTCAAAAAGAGTGAAGGGATATCTACTTGAATGGTTCATGAGGCACAATACTTTCTAAGGTTTTGCAAATGGGGTAGCAAACTAAGTGGGCTTGATTGTGGGGAAAACTCCACAGTTAAGAACATTTGAGCCAGAGGCGATATGGGATGGGTGAACTCTCGGGAAGTCATGGTTACCAGGTGCAAGCCCCGGAAGTGATGATTAACGCTATGTGATTCCCTTTCACCCACACTTCTTCACCCCTGTGAGCATCACCTGATGCAATGAGTGTTAAGTGAACTATTCAAAAATCATGAGAATTAGTCAGTTACGACTACCATGGTCATACGTGAATGACTTACTTAATGCAGTTGAATCCCAAAATGATATCTAATATAATGCACTCCGTAAACCCTAATACTTAAATTCAAAAAGAGTGAAGGGATCTCTACTTGAATGGTTCATGAGGCACAATACTTGCTAAGGTTTTGCAAATGGGGTAGCAAGCTAAGTGGGCTTGATTGTGGGGAAAACTCCACAGTTAAGTGCGCTTGAGCCAGAGGCGATCTGGGATGGGTGACCTCCCGGAAAGTCATGGTTACCGGGTGCAAGCCCTGAAAGTGATGATTGACGCTATGTGATTCATTTCACTCATTTCAATCCCACTTCTTCACCGCTGTGAGCATCACCCGATGCAATGAGTGCTAAGTGAACCATTCAAAAATCATGAGAATACGACTACCTCTCATGGAAATGGTCATATGTGAATGACTTACTTAACACAGTTGAATCCCAAAATGATATCTAATATAATGCACTGCGTAAACCCTAATACTTAAATTCCTTCTTTTTTTTCTTTTCTTTTCTTTTTCATGTGTAGGTACCCTCCGTATCTGTTACTCCCTTCTACATGAAAGCATTGGCTCTGTATCTTTGTATCTTTTCTTCTACTTTGATGATGACTATTACTTATATTCTTTCATGGATGTTTGGTCGTTTTTGAATCCTGTACGTGGTAACCTCACACATGTTTCCTCCTCTTTTGTCATTTTATACCACCATCTCCTTGCATCATTTTATGCCTCAAATCGATATTTGAAATGAAAATCGATTTGCCATTGCCACTCCTTTGTATTATTGTTGCACCATATACTTTGTCAAGAGATTTTAAATTTATGCACCACCATGGTTTGAATTATATGCGCCCTCTTTCGTATATTGAATTATATGCATACTTTGTATTTTTCATGATTTGAAACCATTGCATATATTATGCACCCTTATTACATACTCATATCATATTCATGCATATTTTATTTAATGTTTTTTTTTGCAAAGTCTCTTTGTCCTTGTCCATGCATATAATTTATTCTTCCTCCTTGTCCCTTAGGGTCATAATTTATTCTTCCTCCTTCCTCCATGTTCTCCTTTACATGATGCATTTTTTCCTCTTTTAAGGTGACTCTTTTGAAATGACCATTTAAGGTCATTTCAAATCCAAAAATCATAGATATATTATTGAACCATGTATCATTTTCTTTCATGATACTAACCCATGCTTGTTTTCTTTGTAGGAAAAGAGATAATACGAATATGGTCATAAGGTTTATGTTTTTTTAAGAAAGAGGGGATATACATGGAATGAAAGGGATATAGGTTTTTTTATGATAGAGAGGATATATATGGAATGAAGTGTTTTATGGAAAATGTACATGAAATGAAGCGTTTTCTCTCTTATACATTTAAGGTTTAATTAGTCTTCTAAATTAAGAATTTTTTAAAAATCAAATGGTATTAAAAATAATTTGTAACTTACAATACTTTCCTTGATTGAGTAGCTCTTTTTAGTTGATGATGATCTTGAATAGTCCTTAATAGTGAGCCTTGATTAGTACATGACCCTTTTTGAATAATGAAATTTGAATGAATACATGTCCCTTCTTATGTTGATCTTGTATATAAGTCCATTCTGACAAAAAATTCTATGTTGATCCTCAAGTCCCTTTGTATGTTGTTCATGTGATGTTGCTCCTATTCAGGTCCCTTCTGACAAATTTCATGTTTGAATTTTCAGGTCCCTCTGAAGTAAAATTTGCAATTTCCACAGGTCCTTCATATTTTGAGTTGCTTCTATATCAAGTTGACCAGTTTGTTGAGTTGTTCTACCATGTTGAGTGGCTAAATTTTTAAAACAAATACACTTGTTTTATTTTTTCTTCCCCCCTTGCTTATTTGGAGACTTGTCCTCAAGTCTGTAAATTGGAGGTCAACTTGAAACATAAACTGCATTAAAAATAAAAGAATTCATATTAGCCAAGTTACTTGGTTTTCCAATATGAATTCAAATTTTTACTGTGCCAAAAGTTTGGATTTTCATTTTTATTTTTTTTTGCAAGTAAGGAAGGCATATGACTATGATTTTCCAAAACTTGCATGTTTTCCTCTTTTGAAAGATTCTTCAGAAAATATTCCTTATTCACTTATTTATTATACACTTGTAGTCTATGCTCATTGACTAAGAATGATGTTGCATCTTTGTCTATTGTTTTAATTATTATTGATCCATTGCCAAAGATTTATTCTATTTCATATGGGCCTAGCCAATGAGTGCTAAATTTTGCTTTGAAATATTTGTATTTTGAATCAAATAGAAGTGCCCAGTCCCCTATATGAAAATCTTCTTCTTAATAAATTTATCATGCCATTTCATTTCATTCTTTTTTGATGCATTAGTGATGTATGTTCTACAGCTTCCTTTCTGATCTCATCTAGTTCATTTAGTTGTGGGATTCTTTGTTGTTGTGCTTCTGACAGGTCCAGTCCTAATTTGGTTGCAAGTTTGTATGTATGGATCTCGAACTCTATTGGTATCAGAACTTGTTTACCATAGACAAGCTGATAGGGGCTAAATCCAGTAGTATTCTTCCGTGTTATTTTATAAGCCCATAATGCTTCATTCAGTTTCTCTAACCAATCCTTCATGTGCATCTTCACTGTATTTGTCATAATTCTCTCAAGGACTTAGTTTGTTGATTCCACTTGTTCATTCGCCTAAGTGTGATATGGAGTTGATTTCCTATGCTTGATCTTATATTTCTCTATAAGGTCTTGAACAAGCTTGGAAGTGAAATGTGTTCTTTGGTATGTGACAATCTGCCTTGGAACCCCAAATATTACAAATATCTCTTCAAAAAGAAAAGATACCACTGCATCTTCTATTGCTTTTGACATATCTTTTTCTTCCACCCATTTTGTTACATAATCAGTACATACTAGGATTTACTTGTTGCGATTAGAGGGTGGATTAATAGGACCCACAAAGTCAAGAGCCCATTGCTCAAATGGATCTATAAGTACTTGTGGTTTCAATGGAATTTCATCAGATACTATAGGCTTGCCTATCCTTTAGCAGTTGTCACACTTTTTAACATAAGTCTTTGAGTCTTTGAATATTGATGGCCAAAAATAGCCTAGATTCAACACCTTGTATGTTGTTCTTTTGTCTGCAAAATGACCACCACAAGGTTCATCATGACATGCTTTTAAAATATCTAGAATTTCATCTTCTCTTATGCATTTTCTAATTAAAAGATCAACTCCAGTATAGAAAATGTCACCATTAACCCAACTATATCTAGCACTAACTCTAATTATTTTATTTTTTGTTTGTTTGTAAAATGAGAAGGTAATTTTCCAGATGATAAATAATTGGCTATATCAGCAAACCATGGATTTTTTACTGTTATAGAAAATAAGTGTTCATCTAGAAAAATTATCAGAAACAGGAACAATGTCACCAGGAAGATGAAGTCTTGACAGGAAGTCTTCCACTTGATTGTCTTTTCCTGGTCGATCTAAAACAGTAATGTTAAATTCTTGCATTAATAACAACCATCTAGTGATTCTGCCATTAGTGATTGGTTTATTCATTAGATATTTTATGGCTGAATGATCAATATGAATGAACACTTGATATCATGTTATGTAATGTCTGAATTTATTTACTACATGCACAACAACTAGCATTTCTTTTTCAGTTACTGTATAATTTAACTCAACTGGAGTTAGATTTTTGTTGATGAAATAGATAGCATAGTTAAATTGATTTTCTTTCTGTCCTAGAGATTCTCCTATTGTTGTATCTAATGCATCAGTGGATATATGAAATGGTAATGACCAATTTGGTCCTCTGAGAATTGGTGCTATGGAAAATGTGTGTTTGATTTTATCGGATGCATGTTGACAATCAGTATTCCATTGAAACTCTATATCTTTTGTAAGCAGTTTAAATAATGGAAAAGTTATTTTATTGATATTTTCAATCAATCTTCGATAATAGCTTGCATAACCCAGAAAACTTATTACTTTTTTTTGAGTTGTTGGTGGTAACATGTTTATAATGATTTCTATCTTTGCTAGATCCACTTTTATTCTAGATGATGAAATATGGTGTCCCAACACTATCCCTTCAGTTAGCATCATAAAAAATTTCTTGTTACTGAGAGATAGATTTGTCTTAATTCATCTTTGTAAAACTCTTTCCAAGTTGTTTAAACAATCATCAAATGTATTTCCATAAATAGTAAAATCATCCATGTAAACCTCCAGGGAAAATTTTAAGAACCCCCCCTAAATTTATAAATATAATAAATGGGGGAATCTCCATGGTATATAGGAAAAATGGAAGGCGATTTTATTAATAATATAATATGTATATATAATTTTTTGGCGAATCTCTCACCAGGCATGGCGAATATTTTACTCAATTATAAAATCTTGTAAGATCTTGGCGAGTCTTTCACTAAATAATAAAACTTTGTAAAGTCCTAGTGAATCTTAGCATAGGCTACATGCTGGTTTAATTCCCCCATTTAAATAGGCTACATTCCAGGTGAATACCATGGGTTAATACCATGTGCCATTTTGGTGAATACCATGGTTCAATACCATGTGCCATTTTTATTTTTATTAATTCTAATATTAGGGTTAATAATGGTTTTTTTGCATGGTATTAATAACAATCTAGTCCATGGTATTTGTCCCATAGTATTTTGGCTATAGGTTTCACCTAAATATAACCCATTTTTTGAGTGTTCGTAAATATAAGGTGACTTATGGAGTAAATATAAAAAAATGTTTTATTTGTTTACCATACCTCTCGTTTATTTATATTTTTATTAATTTACCATACCTCTTTTACAAATATGGTATTTGGCCCATAGGATTCACTTAAATAAAACCTATTTCTTGAGCCTTCATAAATAGAACGAGGGTTATGGACTAAATATAAAAAGAGGTTTTATTTATTTACGATACGTCTAGTTTATTTATATTTTTATTTATTTACCATACCTTTTGAGTAAGTATAAAAAGACTTTTTATTTATTTACCATATCTCCACTTTACTTATATTTTTATTTGTTTACACCCTTACATGTATATAAGGTGACTTATGGAGTAAATATAAAAAATGTTTTATTTATTTACTATACCTCTCATTTATTTATATTTCTATTAATTTACCATACCTCTTCTATAAATATGGTATTTGGCCCATAGGATTCACTTAAATAAAACCTATTCTTGAAAATGGGCGAATGGATTCACTTAAATAAAACCTATTCTTGAAAATGGGCGAATGGAAGGTTGTAAGTCCTAATTTCAAGGGCTAAATTTACCTTTTTTACCCTCTCCCTTAAAATAAGGTGGGCTATTTGAGGTGATTTGTAAAAATGTACTACAATACAAAATATTCGCCCACTAAAAGTTTAAAACCCCTTAATTTCGCCAAAGGGCGAACATTCGCCCCTAAAATTATCCTTGTAGACCTCTAAACATTCATGTATAAGATTAGCAAAGATAGCCAGGACTGCTATTTGGAAAGTAGCAGGTGCATTACATAATCCAAAAGGTAACAAATTGTAAGCATATGTACCCCATGAACAAGTAAATGTAGTTTTGTCTTGATCCTCTAATGCTATCTTCATTTGATTATAACCTCTAAATCCATCAAGAAAAGAAAAGAACTTTTTCCCTGCTAATGAATCTATTATTTGATCGATGAATGGTAGTGGGAAATGATCCTCAAGTGTTGCTTTATTCAATTCCCTATAGTCTACATAGATTCTCCATTTTCCATTTTTCTTACGAACCACAACTAAGGGAGAAACCCAATGACTATTAGAGATGGGGTAGATAAATCCTACTTGTAATACTTTCTGCAATTCTTCTTTTACTATCTCCTTCATCATTGGATTCATTCTTCTTTGTGGTTGTCTTACAGATTTGATAGTTTCATCTCTGTAAATATGGTGGATACATGTTTTTGGATGAATTCTCTGCATATCTGTATAATCTCAAGAAAAATATTTTGAGTATTTCTTTAATAGTGCAATTACTTGTTCTTCCTGTGATGATTGTAAATTGTTACCAATGTTAAGATTCTTTCCAGGGCTGATTTGAATCACTTTACCTTGATCATTTGTAATTGAGTTAATAGGAAAAATTGCTTCAAATGATGTTTGTAATGAATTAATAGTGCAAGTTTCCTGAAAATATTGATCTAAAAGTTGATTTGTAGCTTCATATTGGATGGTTCTTAGCTGCTCTGAAATATCAGGTTCTAAAATGAAGAGATCTATTAATTCTTGATTATCCTCTTCTCTAAAAATGAAAGCTTGATTAATTCTTAGAATAAGTTGAATTTCTTCTTTTTGTTCATCGGGCCAGGATAATAAAGAAGGAGATTGAGCGGGAGAATAAAGTGTTATGTGCTTTCTTTCATTTCCATGTGATATGATCATACTTCCTGATATACATCCAATAAAGGCATCAGTTGTAGCTAACCATGGTCTGTCAAGAATTAAAGGATGACCTCCTAAGTTTGACTTTGGTTGTAGAACTAGGAATTCTACAGGATATTCCCAAGAATCCAAAGAAACAATGATATCTTCGAGTATTCCTTCCGACACTACTTTGGATCTATCAGCTAATTCCAAAATGGTAGTGGTAGGTCAGATATTTGGCAAGTTCAAACTTTTCATGGTTTCTATTTCCATGACATCTATAGCAACTCCTAAGTCAATTAGAGTTTTAGAAACTGAAAAATTGTTGATTGAAATTGTTACCATAGGTATTCTGGGATCAACATATTTTTCAATTGTGGTATTTCTTGACATAAGAATAGCTAATTTCCCAATGACATGAATAGTAGGTGGATCTTTCTTTCTTTTTCCAATTTTCTTTGTCAAAATTCCTTAATTGCCTTTGTATAAATAGGAATTTCTTTAATAGTGCACAATAAAGGAATTTTAACATAAGAATTTTTCAATTCATCTAAAATATCAAATTCAGGAAGAGAGGCTAAAGATTTTTTCTCTACTAACATTTCCAGAAAATGAGGTGTTTGAGTTGTTATTATTCTATTCTTCTGAATTTGATGTTCTGCATTAAGTTTTTCAGGATTTCTCTCCTCCTCAATTTGTTCTTCTATAATCACTGGAGAGTCTTTTTGTAAGATTTTTCCATACCTTAAGTGGATGTTTTGAATAGGAAGAATTGAATATGAAGTTCCTTCTTCAGTATTGTAAATTAGCCTTTCCATTTTGTTACTCATATTTTCTACCGGTTCGGCTGGTAATTGAGTTGGTCTGAGTGGTGTTTGGTTAGAATACAGTTGAAGCTACTAAGGTGGAGTTAGTGTAGGCAATGATTGTTGTGTAAATGGATTTGATTAAGGGGGTTGCTAGAATTGCTGATATGCAAATGGTTGTTGAGGATATGGCTGTTGATATGGCGGTTGAGGATAAGATTGATAAAAGATTTTACGGGTGGTTCACGGACACTGGGTGGTCGTTACATCCACGAAAAATCTATGCATACCAATCCCAGAGGGAATATTTTAAAGCCCGTCGGCCAGACTAGCAGGGCCTAACCCTAAGGGCGTCAAGGAAAATTGACCCTATGACCTCCCAATTGGCGAGGTACTTAACAATGGGGACTCAACTAGTTGAGCTAACCCTTGGGGCTTATAATATTGATATTGTTGTTGATATAGTTGTTGAGGATAAAATTATTGGGGAGGTTGGGCTGCATAAGCATATCCTCACCAAATTTGTGAAGGTTTCTTTTGATTTTGCTAAGGAGGCCAAACCTGCCATGGCATAGGAGCATTCCATGAAGTTTGAGTAGGATATTGATCATTTTGAGGAATTTGTTGAGTACATTGTTGAGTTAAATTTTGAGGCATACCTATAAACCGTGGTTGCCAAGGTCTTCTTGGTGCCAAATAGTAGAGAGAGGCAATCCATTGACCTTATTCTATTGAATTTTCCTGTAATTCCCTTAGTTTTGGACAATTATCTGTTGAATGATTTCCAGTACAAAGTCCACAAATCTGAATACCATCTAAAGGACATTCCCTTAGTGGATGGTTCTTTCTACATTTAGGAGAAAAAATTGATAGTACTTGATCTTATTCATCGTGTTTTTTCTTAGCCTTAAGTACATCAACCAATGTTCCTAATTTTCTCAAGGTATCAATTTTAAAATTCTCAAACATATTCCCTAATTCAACTCTTGTTATGCTTCCTATTCTTGATTTAGTAACTTTTGAATTTGCATCTCTTTTTCCACTTTTAGCTCTCCCTCTGGAATAATTTTGACAGAATTCTACAATTTCATGAAATGGAAAATACGAAATGTCTCATTTTCCCATCACATTAAGAATATCAAGATACTCATCTCGTATATCTTTGAGAAAAATTGTTCGAATGGTATTAAGATTTAAATAATGTTGTTTAGATTTTGTAAATTATAGACAAAATCATTCTAAGTATTCCTTCATATGCTCATCTTATTGTTGAGACATCCTAAAAACATCCTCCTTCGAATCTCTAGGCATACAATATGCTTGATACTTCTTATGAAAAATCTTCCTCGTGTCTTCCCAACTGCTAATAGTATGTTCACCTAAACCCGGAACCACTTTAATGCTGACACTTTCAGAGTGGTAGGAAAAAGACGAAGCTTATGTGTATCATCAGTACCATAATTACGACATAAAATATCAAATTCAAACAAAAATGAGTCGGGATCTTCAAAAGACATACCATAGAAATTTGGTAAAACATAGTGTGGAATATTTTTAATTTTTACTTCTTATCCCAATATTTCTCTAGTATCTAAGATTGGAAATCCAAAAGTATCTTCTTGGTCATTGTCTACTCCATCTTCTCTTCTTTTATTTTCGTTTTCTCTTTTAGCATCTTCTTCTCTTTTCCTTGCCCATTCTCTTCGTTGTCTTTCATATTCTTGTCATTTTTCTAGAGTTTGTCTAGGAATATTGGATCCTTGTCCTTCTTCTTCCATTTCTTTCCAAGGTGTCATTCCAAAAAAAATGTGCATCAATAGTTCATAATCATTGATTTTTTTGGGTGAAATCGCAAACTTTAATTATTGCATAAAGTGTTATTTTTTCAATTGTTCTATTTTGTAGAAAAGAAAAGAAAATGGAACCCATTTAACACATAAAGTAGGATGACAAGGTAAAAAATGCTTGATTACAAATTTTTTGAGTGTCTACCTTTCCCTTAACATTTCATATTTGTTGTGATTCTTACATTATAACTAATTTACAATTGCTTGATTACAAATTTTTTGAGTGTCTACCTTTCCCTTAACATTTCATATTTGTTGTGATTCTTAAATTATAACTAATTTACAATTTTCCATGGATGCTTTGTACCATGCATTAAAGTATAAAGAGGGGTCATCCAAACATTTGATTGACATTGGATAATATATGGATTATGAATATTGTTAGAGTCTCGAGAGTTAATTGAACAATTTGTAAATTACTATGTTTTTGTCCTTCATTTATTTTATAATTAATAAAACAAGAATAATATATAATTATATCTATGCTTTTCCATGGCATCTAAGACTCAAGAAAGAAAGTATAGAGTAAAGCCAATAGAACACATGTTGACAAAGAACATGAAGAATTGTTTTGAAAGAATTTATATTGTTTATGAATCACTCATTACTATCATACAATTTTCAATTTATGCAAATTGTGTATATTATACTATAAATGTATATATACTTCATTTTTATGTTTGTAGATGAAACATGAATAGCTGAAACAAAACCAAGCTAAATCAATAAAATATTGCAAATAACTCAAGTACAATACTCCCTACAAGTGATGAAGAAATGAGTCATGCAAGCAACTCAATCAATGACAATAGTTTGAGAGACAAATGATGATTAATATAATTGAATGTTACAAATTTTATATTTTCGAATGCATATCCATGAGAATAAGACATTTGTTTAATATAGGCATATTGTCCCAATTGGTATGATAATAGTTTAGTAATATTTGGAACCATTATTATTGACATTTTCATTATTTTAGACCTTATGTTGTCCAATTTGGTATGATGAAGGGTCTCTTATTAACATATAGTAAAATATGTTTTTATTCTATTATAGTCTTTGGCATTCTAAAACATTACATTGTTGATTAAATATATGAATGATTTATCACCAATTGAATTTATTTAGAGTGGTTGGAAGAAATGATTGTTATCCTCCCCATTAAAGTTCAATCCTCGCAAGTGACATGTTCAACTCATATTGAGTAATGTTGTAATGTCTTCAATCCATGTTTTTGAATGACCTTGAGCATTGAAGAATATCTTACCCTTGCCTACGAGTTGAAGGGTGAAGTGCTAGGTTACATGGGACACACACATAAAAAATAAATACACAATCAACTATTATACTTGTTTAAATGATACAATACTTTGATATGATGATTATATTTAAACACGGTAACATATTTTCCATTCTATAATGAGAGACAGAGTGGTTCGACGGACCTGCACTCTAGGGTTTCTGGTTCATCTACAACGACAGGTCTCCTCGAAATCTTGCAGACCTGCCTGATACGGCATCTCAAAGCCATCACAAAGCGACGAGAGTAGTCTAAGGACCAATGAATCCCCCCCCAGGGGGAGGGCGCAAAACCTCCCCCATTGATCAATGAAGAAAGGCAGAAAAATAAGGAAGGTGAATATCAAGAGGTTTAGAGTGGGGATCCCGCAGATCTGAACCAACAAGGGGGAGAAAAAGACGACAAAGTACAACCAAGAGTAAGCTCGACCACATGCAAGCTTGTAGCAACAGAATGGTCGAAAGTAGAATTTCCCAGCCAACGCATCAATGCTTAGATACAATACATGCGGGATCATGCGTTTATAGGCAAGTTCAAAGGGATATGGCCCATTGAGAAAGCATTGCGAGGCTGGATAGCAGCGAAATGGAGCCCAAAAGGACACATCACATTGCAGTTGGGACCTAAAGGATTTTTTACAGCCATTTTCAATTGTTTGGAGGATAAAAATAGGGTAATGGATGGAGGCCCGTATTTCTTCAATGCCGCTGGATTGTATCTCAAAGGATGGGTTGAGCACCTCAACCCTGACAAAGAGGACCTCAACTGGGCTCCTGTCTGGATTCAGCTTTATTTGCTTCCTGTGGAGTATTGGGAAGAGGTCTCTCTACAAGAAATAGGTAATGTTCTAGGAGAATTTATCAAAGTAGCAGAGGAAACAAAAATCCGCAGATACACCTCTTATGCAAGAATCTGCGTGTACATGAACCTCAACAAGGCGCTCCCGGATGCGGTAAGTTTACTCCATGACGATTATGAATGGGTTCAGTTAATTGATTATGAACATGTTCCATTTAGGTGCAGACGATGTCATGCCCTGGGTCACCTATTCAGGGACTGTCCCCTAACTCAAAAATCCTCTCCCCTAGGCGCCTCTGATAAGTCTGAATCTGATGGTTTCACCAAAGTATCCAACCACAGGAAAAACCACAAGAAAGCAGCTCCAAATCCCAGGCGACCTCAAGCTACTGCTTCCAAGCCTTCAACGAGCAACAGTTTTGAAGCTTTAGCTAATGAACCTGTGATCAATCTTGATAATCCAACTCCCCTAGAGTGGGGGGAAAAGAAGGATAAACAACCAATGCACATAGAATCCATGATGATCCCAGCAGATCTGATGATCAACGATCCCTTTTCTTCAGCTAAGCATAAATCCCCAGAATGGTATCTTCAAGGAATGGAGGAAGACATTAGAGAACCTGACTCAAGAACAGCAATAGAAATCAATGAAGAGAAAAATGACTCTCAGCTCATGGAGGAGGACCCAGAAAATATAGACATCGGGGAACTAGACATTCAGGGCCTTGAGCAGGCATGCAACGCAAAGAATTTTGACAAAATTCCAGATTAGCAAGTAGAGGATTTGGAGGAAATCTTATCACGAGCACACAAGCCAAAATATTTAGGTATTCAAACGTGAAGCCCTTGAGATGGAAGAGTCATCACCAAAGACATCAAAAAACAGGGAAGAAATATAGATCTTCAACGAACAATCAGAGTAGGAGCAATGTTAGTGGAGTCTGGCAGATACTCCAAGCAAACAAAGTATTACGAATACCTCCAAAACTCTTCCCAATGAAGTTAATATCATGGAATATTAGAGGGCTTAACAGCCCAGGGAAAGGGAGACTTCTTAAAAAAATGATAATGCAATAAAAACCACAAATTCTCTTCATACAAGAAACAAAATGCAGCTCAAGTGAAATAGAAAGGATTGCAGCAAAATCCTGGCCAGGTCGACTTAATGTGGTTGTAGATGCAGATGGAGCATCTGGAGGTCTTGCAATCCTATGGGACGCTCGTTCTATAACACTCTCCAACATTCATGCAAACAAGAACTTCATCCAAGCAATATTTCACATCACGGGAACCAACACACATGAGCATCTTACCAATGTGTATTTTCCCCAGGAATCCACGCACAAAATAGAAATCCTGAATGCCCTCTCGGAACTCAACTCGGCCAGAGTGCACCCATTGTGGATAGCTGGGGGTGATTTCAACATGATTACCAGACTGGAAGAAAAGAGAGGAGGCAGGAACAGTGGGAACCAAGATGGGATTCACCTCAAGGACTTCATTCAGAAGAATTGGCTTATTGATATGCCTTTCAACAACGGTCTTTTTACATGGAATAATAAAAGAACAGGGTTGCAGCAAATATCTTCTCGCTTGGACAGATTCTTAATATCAGACAATGCTATTCACTTAGGGGGAGACTTTGCAGCGTCAATCATGCCGATCGGGGGATCGGATCATTGGCCAATCTCATTACAATGGACTCGGCCGGGAAGCACCATTCGAAGACCATTTCGATTTGAAGAGTTCTGGATGTCTCACCCGGACTTCAACAACCTAATCAGCACAGAATGGAATAATTTTACACCTTCTGAAGGAACGAAGATGTCTCAGTTTCAACAGAAGCTCAAGCATCTCAAGGGCAAGATAAAACAGTGGAATCATAATTCTTTTGGCAACATTTTCCAGGCTTAGTGTGTTCTCGATCAGGATATGAAACGCTTGCAACAGAGGATCATAATGGAAGGCCAATCAGAGGACCTGTCAGAACAGGAAAAAATTCTTGAGTCGCAAATCTTAGAAAGGGAAAAACAGGAAGAAACGCTATGGAGGCAAAAATCAAGAATAAAATGGCTTAAGGATGGAGGAAAAAACACAAAATTTTTCCACAGTACCACCATCCAACACAGAATGAACAATAACATAACCCACATTCTAAATGAGCAGGGGGATAAGAAGGAAACTCATGAAGAAATTGAAAGAGAATTTGTAAACTATTTCAAGAAGGCACACCAAGAACCTCAAATAAATAGATCGAATGCTATAGAAAAAATCACCAGACATATTCCGAAGTTAATTACAGAGGAGCACAACCAACTTCTCCTCAGACCATTCGAATTGCAAGAGGTTGAAGAAGCTGTATGCCATCTGAAAGCCACAAAGGCACCTGGTCCGGATGGGTTCACTTCAAACTTTTTTCACAAGTTCTGGGACTTCATTAAAATGGAAGTATGGCAGGTGGTCGAGGAATCAAGATCTTTGAGATGGATGTTCCTTGAAATGAATGCTACATTTATCGCTCTCATCCCCAAGGAGGCCCAGCCCAGCACTCTTGATAAATAAAGGCCCATTGCCCTCTGCAACATTATCTACAA
Source organism: Pinus tabuliformis (assembly GCA_031772625.1). Taxonomy (NCBI): domain Eukaryota; kingdom Viridiplantae; phylum Streptophyta; class Pinopsida; order Pinales; family Pinaceae; genus Pinus; species Pinus tabuliformis. The sequence continues at coordinate 208,160,959 of CM062813.1, forward strand.
GATTGTCTCCAAACTCATTGCTTCCAGACTCAAACTGTTGCTCCCTCTCATAATATCACCGGAGCAATCTGGATATGTCGAAGGGACGCAGATTACGGATGGTATTATTCTCACTCATGAAATAATCCATTCCTTAAAGAAATCAGTATGCTCCTTAAAATTGATCTCTCAAAGGCTTTTGACATTCTAAGCTGGTTGTACATTAAAAAAACCCTTATTGCTTTTGGTTTTTCTCCCCCTTGGGTTAGATGGGTTATGATTTTGTTATCCTCCTCCTTTTTTTCTGTCCTTATCAATGGTATCCCCTCTTCTCCCTTCCGACCTTCTCGGGGAATTAGACAAGGAGACCCTCTCTCTCCATTCCTATTCGTTATTATGGTTGAAGGTCTAGGTCGAAGCATCAAGCAGGCTCAGCATTCTCAGCTGCTCAAAGGCTTGTCTTTTTATAATTCCCCAGCCTTCACCCACCAACAATTCGTTGACGACAACATGCTTTTTGGTCATCCCTCAGTCCAGGAGGCTTGTCAACTTAAGTCCCTTCTTTCAGATTTTTCGGAAGCTTCTGGAGCCTCTATCAATAAATCCAAATCCCAAATCTTTTTTTTCAACACGCCTATCTGTACTCAATCTGCCATAGCCCGCATCATAGGCTTCTCTATTGCTTCCCTTCCCTCCAACTATCTTGGGGCTCCTTTAACAGCCTCAGCCCTGAAACACTCCTCATGGAAAATTCTCTTAGAAAAGTTGGAAAACCGCCTTTCCTTATGGACTCACCAAACCCTCAATATGGCGAGTCGGTTAGTTCTCATCAAGGTTGTTCTTCATTCCATGCCGTTATACCTATTCTCCATCCTGGCAGCTCCCAAATGGGTGCTAAAATAAATCAAGCATCTTCAAAGATATTTCTTATGGGGTAACTCAGGTTAGAAACATAAATGGGCTTTGGTTAAATGGGACATTGTCTGCCTTCCCAAAAGTGTTGCGGAACTGGCCTTAGGGACCCTTCTCACAGCAATAAGGTCATGGGGGCTCGTATCTGGTGGCGATGGCTCACTATGCCATCCACCCCCTGGGCCTATTTATGGACAGCTAAATATGCAAACAATCGTCCTTCAGAGGAACTAATAAGAATATCAGAGGTAGGAATGGGCTCTTTAATTTGGAACTCAGCCAAGCAGCATAGGAGTTTAATTCAGCAGCACAGTTTTTGGGAAGTCAAGGATGGCAAGGATGCAAGGTTTTGGGAAGATTCCTGGCAGCAGTTGCCCAAGTTAAAGGACCTTCTTCATCCTATGCAAATCTCGGAGCAGGACCTACAAGACCACAACAAGGTAAAGAATTTCTGGAGATCTTCCCCCATACAAAATACTAGGCAATGGTTAGAAGCACATCAAATCTTAAGAAATGGAACGGAACAAGATCAAAAAACTCTTCAAGCGGAATTAATGAGAAGAAAAATTCAATGCTCGAAGGAAAGAGATATTCTCAGATGGGGGTATGGAGAAAAGGGCATCTTCTCAACAAAGGAAGCTTACAATATTATAATCCAGGAGCATATGGTCAAAGATAACCTCTGGAGCAAAGTGTGGGACCCCACCAACTGGCCGAAAGTTTCTACATTCCTCTGGCTCCTTGGTCACAACAAGATTCTTACATGGGACAATCTCTAGAAAAGGAACTATCAAGGACCCTCAATATGTCCTAACTGCAAACAAGAGGAAGAGTCCATAAAGCATCTTATGCAATCCTACATCATGGCGCGCAAACTCTGGGAAAAAGTAAACTTCTGTTGCCAAAACGAAGGTAGAAATCAGGGAGATGTCATAGATACGATGCGCAGCTGGGAACAGAACCCTTTTCAAAGCAAGATATTAAATTTCCTCTGGAAACTTATTCTAGGCTTCCTCATGTGGACAATTTGGAAGGAGAGAAATCGAAGAATATTCAAGGACCAATCTCTGCCGATGGAGAAGATCTGGAAAATCATGTGTAAAAACATCAAAGAAACCATATCTTTGCATACCTGGTGTCAGGAGGATCTCCCTTCTACACCCCAAGAACAAAACATATGGGCCAACTGGAACCTTCAATGGCATCAAGCAAATATTGCCAAAAGAATTCATCCTCAGACAAGTCATTCGCCTGAAAAATGGATTCCACCTCCCAAAAATATTTATCAGTTAAATTTTGATGGGGCCTCAAAAGGCAATCCTGGAAATTCGGGCTTCAGAGGGATTTTTAGAGATTGGAAGGGAATTCCTCTGCTAACCTTCTTAGGCTCAAAAGGATGGGACACCAATAACTCAGCGGAATTAGAAGGTCTTTGGCAAGGGCTCATACTCGCTCAAAATCAGGGATTTTTTCCTCTGATCATCGAAGGTGACTCTCAGATCATCATTAACATGGTCATCAAAATCATGCAAGGCACCCCTTCAAGCAAAGTAAGCAGCAGTTGGAGAATGGAAAAGCGGTTGGAACTCATCGAAACATGGCTCATCCATCACAGGGCGATCACTCTTAAGCATATTAGACAGGATGGGAATAAAGTGGCAGATCTTTTAGCAAACATTGGAGTGGAATGTGGAGTGAACCTTCATACAGGCTCAATTTCAGGTCTGGTCTCTAATTCCCAACTCAAGGACTTTCAAAACAATGTGAAGAAGGAAATGATGCAGGAAGGAGAAGAGCACCCGGATGCGGGTGATTCATATCATAGTTAATGAGGTCATTTATGAACACCGGCATAGTGTCTTGCAGTCTGAAGCAGAGCGCTCATCTCCAAGCTAGCGCAAGGCCCAAGTGGGTTCACATTATGCGTATTCAAATCATCATGCAGGTTGATTTAATGCTCCTCCTTGATAGATACATGGTCCAGATGGTTTCAGTCAGGCAGTTCGCAGCCCTTCCATTCACGGTTTGCTCTTTGGATTTTTGCTACGGTCCATCCCTTCTGAAGCATCCTCGCAGAAGATACACCTCTGCTATCAGTGATAAGCTCAGGCCTATTCAGGCACTTGACTTCCATTGCTATTCCCCCTCCGGCTGGCCCTGCTCAGGGCATGCGAGCTCTATTCTCTGTTGTTTGTTTCGCCCCGGTGCTCCTACTTGTTCCATTATTATTTGGTTCTGCAGAATAGCCATGGTCCGACAGAGATTGCTGAGCCGTCGTGGCGGGAGCCGAGGAGGAGGAGGTAGCAGGCGATCTCAGACTTCTCATCCCACCCCCCAAGCTATGATGGCCCTGTCTAGTCCCTCCTGCAGACCACTCCCATATCATGCTTTTCAGAACTTCCATTTTAGGTTCCAGAGCAGTTTAAGTAGCCCTATCATATCTGCTAACATTTCCATTATCTTCACAGAGGAGGAGTCTTCTATCCCCGTCTCTACAAGCGACATGGTGGAATCTTCTCAGGAAGGTATCAGAATCGTGGGTGGCCATGGCGCAGAGCAACAGCAGGGAAATACTGGTCAGACAAGCAAGCAGGGTGGATTGTAGGCAGCGGATAAGGGAATTGAAGGCAGTTCGAGCAGTGCTCCTCAAGATGTGCAGCCAGGTGGTAGCCTCCATGGTGTGTCAGCATCAGTGGAAGATGACGGAAGTTCAAGCAGTTCTCCTCAGGCTCTGAATCCCCCAGGTGGAAGCGGGGAGGGTGAGGCAGAGCATGGTGAATATATTTGGTATGGCAACAAGTTTCTGGTGGAGGAAGTGCGGCCAGACCAAGATGAGCTCATATGATGACTCTTGTTTGCCTTCTAAGCTCTCTTTTTGGTTGTTTTTGGTTCAATGTTTATATGGTGTTGTCTGCGCGGTCAGGAGGTTTTTACTCTGGTTTTGTCTATGCACTTATGGTCTGGAAGTTGGAGGATCTTACTCCAACTTGGATGTATGTTCACTGTAAATGGTCTCCCCAAATATGGGATAGTTCTGTTAGTTTTGAAAGCATGCAGGTCCTCTCTGTTGAGGCTCAGTCCTCCTTGTAATTTTACTGTTACTTTACTTTAATAGATTTAGCATTTACTGAGAAAAAAAAAGATGATTATATTTAAACACATTAATTAAAATATCAAAATTATATCCTTACAAATATATATATATATATATATAATGATTAATTGAAGTCTTATAATAATGATAAAAAAGCGACATTCACATACAGCACCAAAAAAATAGCATTGAAAAATATTGGAGCATTATGTTCATTTCAATGCAACATTGAATTTTGTATCTATTTATGAAATGCATTTCAATGATTGTTACACATTGATGTGATATACATGTAAAATTACACTAATGCTAATAATTGTGCCAAGAATAGTGATGCTTATAATTAAAATAGTGGCATCGTTCCCTTCTTCAATGTCATTATTGTTACAGTGACTATTATCATTAGTGTTACCAAGGTCCAAGATTTTACTCTGTGTATGGGTGTAGATGGGTGGTTAATCATATTTAATAAGCATTAATGTTCTTAAAAAATATGGTATGCACCAATTCTTTTGAAAGGTTATAATATATCCCAATGCTTTCAAAATATCTAATATGCACAAGTGCTTTACAAGCATACAATATGCACATACTAAATATGTGCTCACTTGAGTGCTTTATATATATATATAACATGTGTGCGCTTATGTGTTTTACTATTTTAAGTGCTACAAAGTGTGTGTGGATAACCTATTTTAGGACCTTTGATCACCCCCATAATTTTTAGTTATTGTGAACCTAAACTAAAACCCATTATTATAGTAGAGGTTTGCTTTTTCATTATAAATTTTCCCAATCTTTTAACATTAAAAAACATCTACTAAAACCTTTGATAAGTGGTGTTTTTCTTATAGTGTATATTTTAGTAATTACGTTTATTTATTAGAATTCCATATCTAAATAGTGTATCCAATGGAAGTAAATATGTGTATTACAACTCATATATGCATTGTTATATTTCAATAATTATATCTAGGTTTAATTGATATCTCATGTTGACCATTCATAAGGTGAATCTCCTTATCCGTTAATGTCATGATGTAGATGGTTCCTTAGAGATGCTTACAACTCAATTAAACTAGTTAGTAGTAACAATGAGGGTAGGTCTTTCCTTCACTCTCAATATTTTACATGATGTTATACAAGCTTGAGGAGGTGTCATACTCATGATTACAATGTTTAATACTTAACATACATTATAACTTCATTTGTTTATGTTATTGGTCTAATTTTTCTTACTTATACAATTTGAGTAGTTTTCCTAGATACAAAACTATTGCAATCATAATCCACACTTTTCACCCCATTTCGTCATCATACGACCTTATAATACCTCACTAAATAGAGTCAAACCATCAATTGACCAGTTTTTGGGACATGCATACTTCCCTCCATTTTCTACATGCATCACATAATAAATCCTTCAATTTCTGCATGACCCTTCTTAAATGCAAAAATGACTTATTAATGACTCACAAATGCTCTTGTACTTTCTTAGGTAGTATAGTGGGTATGTGTGGACCTTGATAAACCCCATATTCATTAATACTATTGATCTAGTATTCCATAATGTCTACTAAACTTATAGATTATCATTAATACATTGAGAGAGTAAACATGCAAACTATATTGAAAGTGGGTTTTCCTTAATCACCTATAATAAAGGCCATGGGGTTTTATTTCATATATATGATCCTAGATTTTTTTTTAAAAACTTGAATCCATCATTCTTGCCTCTTTTCTATTGAGAATTGTTTGCATACTAGCTAGCTTCCACCCCTATCCACCACAAAAGAAGCTTGCTTCTTCTTACCAAATTTTGGAGTTGGAGCACACAAGGGGACAAATTACCCTTCCACAAAAAAGATTTAGAGTTGATGGTTATATTTTTCATGTTGTTAGACAAGCTCAAGGAGGCGTAATTCTTGTGATTTGCAATGTTTAATGCTTAACCTACATTATAATTTCATTTGTTCCCATTCCTTTGTTTTTAATCACTTGATACACATTTGTTCCCATTATCATGTGACATATTCCAACACCACATGATACAATTTTCTATGTTTATGCAAGCGTTGGATTAATCAAAAGTAATGGATTTAGAAAATAATGCTCATGCTAGACTTCCAATTCCTTATTATACTATATATAATTTTGTATTTTTTACATATATTTAAAATATAATGTTGATCCATTGATGTTTGTATTATCATTTGTATCTAGAGTAATGCTACACATATAGTTTCAATCAACACTTTAAATGACATTGACATTGCATTTCCATTGAAACAATTATTGAGTGATGTTCATTATGTCACTGTGAAAATGTAAAGGAAATAAAGAATAGTGATCCACAATGATGAAATGATGTTATTAACATCACTAGATAACATGTTTATGTTATGCATGTTGAGACAACAATGTTTTGAAAAAGGAAGATAAATTGAAGAATAATTTAAATGATGTTTATTTTGTCGTGATAATGATGCCTAAATGTTGTTTAAACAACATCATTTTAATCTTGTTTATGGGAAAGATGAATCAACAATTTTATTTTTATAAAAAAATGAATTTAAATGTTTAAGTATTGATTAAACTTGAAAAAAAACCCAAAATACAGTAGTGACTTGAGATAAGTGGAAAAATGACCATTATCAAATGTATTGTACTTGCTTTCGATCAAGTATAAGAAGGGAAGTGTCAATTGACATAAAATTCCTTAGCCAACCTCCAATTATGGCACTAAACATGGTTCACAATTCTCAAGGAGACAAAAATGAAAAGTGGCCCAACTATTGGGTATTAATCTTAACTTTAGTGTTGCATATTAAACATTGGTCATTGGTAAGCAAGGTTTATACTTCCACCTCTATGTTGGAGTCCTATTCCATGTGGTTCATCTCTATTTTCCTTTAGGTGAGAACTAGAAGATGATTTTGGAGGCACACTATAGTAGAGTTGTAGAGCACTTCAACGTAGAGAAGACAATGGCAATGCGACATAAGTACTTCTACTAGCTAAAGATTTCATAGAATGTTAGCAAATATATTAACTCATCCACTTTCCATGCCATTTTCAAACTCGTGATAAGGAAGGAAGCATTGTGTGCTCCTATTTTCCCATATAATCCTTGGATGTTAGTGTCTATGGATTTTTATGTCAAGTTTTCCTCAATCAATAACGATCATGAATGTAATTTTGTGGTTTTTGTTTATTTTTCTAAGATGACATTTTTTTCACATTGTAGGAAGAGTGTAGCACAAGGCACTACTAAGCTCTTTTTTTAGTACGTTTGGGTTCATTTTAGGTTCCTAAAGATCAAACTTTTCAATATGCACAAGAAGATTTTAAGTCTCTTCTAGTCCAATCTTTGGTCCATGATGGATATTAAGATGAAAAGATTGACTTCCATCCCCAAAAATAGGTAGTCAATATGATAATTATACATATCCACCTTGGGATGTACAACTCCAAACATCCCTATACATGGGACTAAATCCTTTACAAAATTACTCTTCATAACTCTATTGACCACAAACCTTTTATGATGTGCTTGGTGTTTTAGCCATTTGCCCCATTTAAGGTAGATTTTTTTGTTGCATCATTATAAGAAGAGTCCTTGCATGCTTAGAAGTTATAAAAATACACCAAATTTGTTGAAAGAACCCAACACATCTAAAATTAGGTCATCATATTTTCTATAAAATCAATACCAATTAGAAACAATGCCATAATAGAAATTGAGTTTCAAACAATTCTAAAGTTAGTAATAAATTTCAATTACAATTGTAGAAGGGGGGACTTATGTTGAGAAATCAATATGCTAGTAGATTAGGGTCGATTCCTCTTACTTGATAACTACTTGTGAGGATTTGTTGGATTTTATTACTTAATTATGTCTTCTTCATGAAGAAATTACCAAAACATAAAGTGCATGAAGGTCAAAAGAGACAAAGAACACAAGATGTAGGCTCCAAGCCAGGGAAAAACCCCACAAGAGCGAAAACCCAAACAACTTCTCTTCTTATATAATAATATCATAGTGAGACATCCAACACCCAAGACCAAGACCAAAACTTCCACAAATAACCAATTCGACCATCCTTCAGCTCTCCTCCAACCAAACCAAGTCAACAAGAATCAAAGCTGGTCAAACCTCTTCAAATCAGAATTTTGGTCTTGCAACTTCGTAGAGTTTCCCCAACACCTTTTGCAAAAACATAATTTTGGCCCTATAAATCACAAAGTTTCCCCGGTACTTCTCATTTTTTAACACCAACAAGAAAAAGTTTTATTTTTCGTATTTCCTTATATTATTCTTCTCTCTCCTTGGCATTCGTTCTTCTTCTTCTTCTTTCTTGCACAAAAATTGAAGTGTGTGAGTGAATGATCAAATGAGTTCAAAGTCTTTTCCTTTTATAGCCATCCAAGAGGTCAAATAGGTGTCTCATCAAATCTAACTTGACAAGGTAGCATTGACTTGGTCTTATGGGACAAAATGACTCTTTTTGACTTAAAAAATATTTTTTTCTTTTTGTTACAAATAGTCCAAATGGGACTTTGACACATGACATTTTTTCATCTTGACTCAATAAACCCTAGAGGCATGAAGAACATGCTTTGAATAGAATAATAATAATAATAATAAAATTTCTTCTTTTTTCATTTTACATGAAATATATATTGATACAAGTACAATTATAATTATGAATACCAAACCTAGTTACATTTTCAAAACTCCCTCTTAACTAGGGAGGTATTCATAGTTACACAATGAGATACAAGGATACTCAAATTGAAATATTCTCATAAGAAGAATTCATATTTATAAGAATCATCAAGCATCATCATTATAACCAACATTGTCAATTACAAATTAAGAAGGCCTTGACTGACAAGCTCTAACTCTCCACCAGATTAGAGCACAATGTTTGGAGGCATATATTTAGACACCACCATCATCGCCTCTCAAGGAACATACCCCATTCGAATGTTCACCAAGTATTTCCTTGCAGGACTATCCTTATTTTGTATTCCCAATCCTTAAAGAATATTGTTCCTCCTCAAGACTACTCTTATCTTGGATTCCCTGCCTCATCCTCAAAGAGTATTAGTCCTTGGGACTAATCCTATCTTGGATTCCCAATCCTCAAGAAGTATCGGTCCCATATGCTTATCCAATCCTCCATTCTCCATACTAGTTCCTTTATTAGACTTATGACTATTATTCTTGGCCTAGTGCATGGCACATGGAGAATACGGTGTCCCTCATCACTCCTTCTCAATTAGGGAGGAGATATCCACAAGTCCAAGCTTGTCTCTCAAATACTCAAGCTTCCTATTTGGAAGAGACTTCATCAATATATCAGTTATATGTTTATCTGTGGAGATGTATTGTACTTCACGACCCCATTCTCTACCAAGATTCAAATATAATGGTACTTATTATTGATATGCTTTGTCCTAGCATGAAAAATTGGGCCCTCTGTTAACCTTATGCAACTTTGGTTGCCATAGTGAATAATGGTAGGGTCCAAAAATCCTTCAAACAAATCTGAAAGAAAATTTTTGAGGCAAACAACTTCTCTACCAACTTAACTAGCTATTATTTATTTGGTTTCAACACTACTCAATGGAAATGAATCTTGTTTCTTTCTCATCCATGAGATCATAGAAGATCCCAAACTAAAACATCCACCAATAGTGCTCTTTCCATCTACATCACTGCCTCCCCAATATGAATCTGTATAGCCCAATAATTGTATCTCATTACCATCATATCTCAGACAGTGATGTATAGTCCCACAAAGATATCTCAAAATATGTTTAATTTTTATCCAATGATCATGCCTTAGATCCATCTAAAATTGACTAAGAATGTTTACTACAAAACATATGTCTGGATAGGTGTTCACAAGGTACATCAAGGAGCTAATCAATTGTCAGTAGGATGTGGGATAAAAAATTATTTAATTTTATATCCTTAACTTCTTCGGAGTTATCATAGGTTTGTTATCCATCATACCAAATTTCTGCAAGATCTTGATCATGTATTTCCCTGACCAAGATAGATCTCATCAGGTTTCTAGCATACTTCTAGTCCCAAGTAGTAGTGCATTAGCCCAAGGTCCTTCATATCAAATTCAACTTCTAAGTGCTTCTTGCATTCTTTAGTATGACACTCCACACCTGTAACTAGTAAGGCATCCACATATAATAGTATGATCAAAGGTTCATTCTTTACCACCTTGATGTAGATATTAGTGTTTGCGGAATTTTTTACAAAACCAAGTCTTAGTAGATATGCATCCGTCCTTGCATACCATGCTCTAGGGGCTTGCTTCAATCCATATAGAGTCTTTTTCAACCTAAAAATATGTGTCACCTTATGATGGACTTCAAATCCCTGAGGTTGCTTAATGTAGACTTCTTCATCAATCGTCCCATTCAAAAAGGTTTTCTTTACGTCCATCTGATGAATGTTCCATCCCATAGTACTTGCAAGAAAGATAAGTGATCTAATGGTTGTATATATTATTATTGGAGCAAAAGCTTCTTCATAATCAATTCCTTCCTTTTGAGAGAAACCTCTTGCTACAAACCTTGCCTTGTACTTGTCAATACTTCCATCAACTGTATGCTTGATTTTGTACACCCATTTGGAAGTCACAAATTATTTGTATTTAGGTATAGGAACAATTTCCCAAACATCATTCTTCATTATAGAATGTAATTCTTCTTGCATTACATTCTTCCATTCTTGATGTTCGACTGCCTTTTCATAAGTGGTAGGTTATGCTTCAATAAGTATAGTCATATAAGACGCATAGCTTGAATATCTTTTATGATCCTTGCTTTCTCCAAATGTTCCTTTTGTTGTTGTATGTCCTTCGGCTTCCAGTAGAGTTGACCTTAACCAAGATAGCCTCTTTTGAGTTTCTGCGATGATGACTTGTTGCACAGGTTCACTTGGTCCTTCAATTTCTTCATGATCAGTTGTAGGTTCCATAGTATTATCATTCCTTGAAACTTATTTATTTTCAAAGATAGGTTCTTCTTCCTCATTAGGATCAATAGGAATATCCTTATATTTCTTGTATGCAATGTTTTCATCAAAGATGACATCCTTGCTTACTTCAATACAACGATCTTCCTTGATGAAGACTCTATATTCTTTTGATGAAGTGTTATATCCAACAAAGATGCCTTTCATACCTTTCATGTCCAAATTCTTCCTTTTGTCCTTAGGAATGTGAATATGATCAGCACTTGGCTTATTTCCTGTGAATGCTTCTTTTGGGGTCATGTCATTAAGAATTATATGAGGACTTAGATTTTGTAAGTATACAACTATTTTATAAGCTTATCCCCATAAAAACTTGGGAAGGTCTTAGTCATGTAAGATGACTCTAACACATTCTTCAATGGATCAGCTCTTCATTTCATCCACACAATCTTGTTGCAGATTGTAAGGAACTATCAGCTCCCTCTTAATTGCTTCTTCTTTAAAAAAAGTCACAAGTTATTTAGAAGTATATTCTCCACCATTATCATATATAAGGGTTTTGATCTTCTTTTTTATCAAATTTTCTACTTCTTCTTTAACTATTGGAATTTCTCAAATACTTCATCCTTAGATTATAGGAGGTATATACAAGTGTTTCTAGAGTGATCATTAATGAATGTTACATATTATTGATGACCTCTAAGTGACTTCTCTGCCATAAGTCCACAAACATTGGAATGTATGAGATCCAAAATTTCTTTGGATCTTGTATCATTGTTAGTAAATGCTTTATTTGCATGCTTTCCAAGGGCATATCTCTTACAGACCCCTTCATGCTCTTCTTTTAGTTCAGGTATACCAGTAACCATTTGATTTAGTGGTGGAAATATCTTGTAGTGGAGGTGACCATACCTTCTATTCCATAACTCAGAAGGTTTGCTTTCTAAATGTACTAGATCTTGAGGAGAGGGAGTTAGAAGTCTATATAACCTCCGCTCATGAATCCCAATAGTCTTTGAAATTTCAATACTAGAACCCTTTTCCAAAACAATAACTTTTCCATCAACAAAACCAACACTATCACCTTTATATTCTAAGTAAGAAATAGAAAGAAAGTTATTTTTCAAACCTAGAACATAAAGGATATTGTTGAGATGAATACTCCCACAAGATTACAACTCCAAGGAGGTAGATCCAATTCCTTTGGTCAAGTATCTCTTCCTATCTCCAAGTTCAACTGAATGAGAAGAGATCCATTTTGATAGAGTTTTGAGTTTGACAACATTCCCTTGCCATATGTCTTGAGGCTCCACTATTGATTACCCATATATTATCATCCTCAAAAGTACCTGTAAGAGCAGAAAAGAGACTTCCATCCATGACTTCTTTAGATAGATTGGATATGAAATTAATGATGCAACCTTTGATAAATTCAAGGAGACTTCTAAGAGCCTTGAAACTTTCCTTCACGTGTCTTTCCATTTGGAGAGGGAGAGAGAATATTAATTGCTTCAAGAATTTCTTTAAACAAGAATGCAAACAAAAGTGATCCTAAAGTTATCCTTCTTTCAGCTTAGATCTAATACCAAGTTGAGTAATCAATATGCTAATAGATTAGGGTTGATTCCTCTTACTTGATAACTACTTGTGAGAGTTTGTTGTCTTTTATTACTTAATTATGTCTTCTTCATCAAATAATTGCAAAAACATAAAGTGCATGAAGAACACAAGAGACAAAGAACACAAGATGTAGGCTCCAAGCCAAGATAAAACCCCACAAGGGGGAAACCAAAACAATTCTCTTCTTATAGAACTAGATCAAATTGAGACATCCAAGACCCAATACCAAGACCAAGAATTCCACAAAGAACTAAGTCATCCCTCCTTCATATCTCCTCCAACCAAATCAAGTCAATAAGAATCAAAGTTGGTCAAACCTATAGATCTGAAAATCACCCTATGAGCGACCTCAATTGAGATTTATTAAACAAAAGGTATTACAGACCCATGTGCTAGTGTGTGTTCTGCGTTATTGAAACAACGGATCGATCAGATTGCCAATACACAGAAAATAAATGGAAAGACATCAGAGAAATACAGTAAGCAACACAAAGACACAAACAATTTTTAATGAGGAGTTCACCCTATTCTCCAGGGCTACGTCTCCGGTCCAGCTTCAGTCGTGGCCTTGTTTTATTGTGTCTTACAGCAGAGAAATTACAATACAGGGACTCAATGTGAGTTCTCCTGAAGCAGATTTTTCTTGGTAGGGTGGTCCTTGGATTCCCCAAGCCAATCAGAGTACACAGACTCTTATTTTGCCTACCAGATCTGTGACCCTTGGTCTACAGTGGAAAGAGCCAACTGTGATGCTCAATCCAGACAGATTCCTCTATGGAAAGGCTTGAATCTTCAAGCTCTCTGGTGCTCGATGCTGCTTGTGGTCAACTCGGCCCTCTATCTCCTCTGCTTGGCTTTACTGCTCTCTGTGCTTAGTCCTCCTCTCAGGGTTTACTGTCACTGTCTCTCTTGGTCTCTTCGACTCTTCAATCTCTCTCTTCCAATATTGTTCACTGTCTCTGCTCATGGCTTTAGCCACTCGACCTCCAAGCCTGTTCAGTTCCTCTCCCACCTGCGTCGATTCGCCTGTCGCCTGCGTTCTTGGAATTATCTATTTGGCGTCAGCATGAATGCTCGAGAAGTAGCCATGTGTCCTCACTGGAACAACGCCATCCTGTTCATCGATTCGTTTCTTTCTCCATCGTGGCGGTCAACGGATTCCAAATCCCCTTAAATTGCGGCTTAATTCCCTGTCAATTCCGCTATGTCTATCAGACGCAATCTCAACCGTCCGATCTGGGCTCCTCCAGATCTAACGTCATTCGCACGTCAAACGCGGTTGACTTGCTCGATCGATAACGTGTGATCACGGTGGTTTTTCTCTCACCTCCACTGCCACGTGTCGATTGTTGAGTGGGATCGCTCCGCTCTCTTCCAAAACCTCTTACCGTTCAAGGGCGCCCCGATCAAACTGCCGGTTTCCAGGTTGTGGGTCCCACCTTCGTACGATGGCACTTTACTTTTTTCTGCCCAAGTCCTCTGGCTCCCAACGTGATCGATTGCTTAAGTTCTACCATTTCAACCCTGTTTGCCTAGCGAAAATCATCTCCTTTTCCCATTTCGGGGCTCCTAGGGGCTATTTTGACCTCCTGCGCAGTCTCCATGGGCCTCGGTCAACGCGCTTTGACCGAGGTCCTCGTCGTTCCACACCGGCTTCCATGGACACTGGTTCAGGGGGTTTTCGATTGTTGTTTTAGATTCTTCACGGATTTACTTGTCCCGATTCAGTCATGGTTCTATGACAGTCATTTATGGATCTGATTCAGATCACCTATTAAAATCATAATTTCAGTGTTGCAAATTCACAGAGTTTCCCCATCACCTTCGTAAAGTTTCCCTAGCACCTTTGAAGAGTTACCCCAACACCTTCGCAAAAACAAAATTTTGGCCATGTAGTTCACAGAGTTGCCCCAACACTTCATATGTGTGAACATATACAAGAAAAAGTTTGTTTTTTCTTCTTTCCTTATATTCTTCTTCTCTCTCCTTGGCCTTCTCTCTCCCTCTTCTTCTTATTCTTTCTTGCAAAAAAATTGAAGTGTGTGAGGGAGTGATCAAATGAGGTCGAATTATCTTCCTTTTGTAGCCATCCAGGAGGTGAATAGGTGCCTCTTCAAGGTCGACTTGACAAGGAAATGTCGACTTGGTCTTGTGGGACAAAATGACTTCTTTTTACTTAAAAATGAAAATTTTCCTTTTGTTACAAATAGTCCAAATGGGAATTTGACACATGACAAATTTTCTTCTTGACTCAATAAACCTTAGAATCATGAAGAGTATACTTTGCCTAGAAAATTAATAATAATAATAATTGTATTTTCTTCTTTTTTCCTTTTACATTAAATACATATTGATACAAGTACAAAGATAATTATGAAGAATGAGCCTAGTTACATTTTCAATAACTTACAGGTCCCAACATGAATTTTAAACAACTCCACTAACCTAATACCATCAATGAGGAAGTGGTGAGAATGCTTTTGGACTTAACTTGCCACCTTAACTTGGTTTACATGTTATTTCTAATTTGAAGTTTGTTTTACCATACATACCTTTGTTGGACACATTGATGTTGCGAGAGCAATTGGACACCACAAATATAAAACTTTATTACACTGAATAAGCAACATTATATTAGAACATAGACATCAAAATTAAGATCACATGATAATAAGGCATACACTCCTATTGGTATTGAAAATGCAGCAAGAAAATCTCAGTTTGACTTTTCCTTTTTCAAACTAGAGAAAATTCGAATATCTATTTCAACTGAAATCTTGGAGGTGGTTAATTGAGGTGACATTGCACTTGTCACTCAATTAAATCATATAATTCGAGTTGGGGAATCATGAGTTCAGTTCAGTATGTTTGATTGCTAATTTGTAGCAATCTATTTCAGTTAATTTGAGTTATTGTCTTATCCAGGTGGATGTTTGTGGCCACCCGCCTATTCCACTTGGACCCCCACCATTGTCTCTTTCAGTTTTTTAGTTTCCTTAATTGTAGCACAATTTACTATTTTTGGTAGTTTTTTCGAGACTTGAACTTCCTGAGCCACTTTGAGGGCCTAAACAACACTTTGTAGGAAAATCAAGGCAAGCATGAGTCCTTGACTCATGTTTGCCACTCAAAAGTTGTAGTCCTCGAATAGATATTTCTAGTGAGGTATAGTGCACGCCAAACAAAGATCATATGCCTAAGTTACGGCCCCAGGAAGTTGATGTACCAATTTACCCAAATGGGGCCCATAGTTTTGGCACTTCATCTCCTAAGGTTAGGTTTCTGGATCTTTAGGGTTTTCCATTATTTCTCAGTAATAAATAGGCTCTCAAGCATCATTGTAACACAATTTAGAGGCATGTAGCTGCCACATCTCTTCTCAGAGATAAGCTACCATCACCCAGGCTAGTTTATTTCCATTTTGTTTATAAGCTTATTTCAGTATTTGATATTAATGAAATGAAGTGTTATTTCTACTGCATATATGTATTTATGGTTATATATGTAGTTTGTTGCATTCTTGTTTAAGTTCAACTCAGTGGTATCAAAGCGGTCTGCTCTTTCTCGATTTTTCTTTACATGTCCCCAATAAGGTCGGGATATAAGGATTTAGGGCTCAAATTGGTCAAACATTTGCAATACCAACCTCGCAAACCCCAACGACCTCCCATGGTGGAAGAGAAGAAAGATGAAGGGGCAGAATATCCTTTCAAAATCTTGCTCTAAGAAGCCCTCGAGTGATAGAGGAACACGATGATGAAAAACTTTTCCCATATCCTTTAGCGACTACCCGAAGGCGATGCATCTCCTTCCAATAGCCACTTTGGAAGCACCACACCCTTCAAGGTACAAGTTAACTTTGACATCGATGCTAACGCCATAGATAAATGGTTAAATCTGCTATAAGGATATTTTTACATTCATGATATTTCCAACTGGGAAAGTATTACTTTTTCACTTCTCAAAGCCGCCCCCCATGTCAAGGATTGCTGGGAAACCTACTGTGAGAAGAAGGATGAAATTACACCCTCACTATTTTCAGTTGCACCCACTTGGAATTCATTTTGGGACGCCATCAAGGAGAAGTACTACCCTATCGAGATCTATAAGGATAAATACATAAAGTGGACCACGTTATGGCAGGGAAGGGACCAAGACATGCCTAAGTTCAACAATGTTTTTCATACCCTTGGCATGAAGTTGAGTATCAAGGATTCTAAGCATCATTTGGTTCTCAAGTACCGTGGTTATCTACACAGGTACATCCAAAACGAGATGGAGTTCCTGGACATATCCTCTCTCAGAACGGTGTACTGATACGCTGTCAAGTTTGAGCAGAAGCTTAAATAGGAAAAGCAAGATTTTGGATCTATGAATTCGAAGAAAGGGAAAGGTTCCCCCAAACCACAAATCAATGGAAAAAATCCAAGGCGGGGTGACCCAGGATAATCCACTGAGTTGCAAGCAAAGAAAAACATAACGAAGACAAAGAAAGACATGGGAAAGTGATGTGAGTTCCATAAGAGCTCCACTCACAACACAAGTGAGTGTCAGGCCAAGCAGTCACTGGTGGCTGACCTAAAGGCTTCTGATCAGATGCATGTTCCAACTCTGAGTCAAAATCTGATAAGGGGAGCAACAAAGGGAAGTATATCATTGACGTGGAGCCCAGTTCCACTGTTGCCACCACCAAGATCCATAAGATTGGGCCTGAAGATCAAAAGAAGGGGGGACACCTTTTCCACTCACAGATGTGGGTGAAGGGTTCTCCGTTGTAGTTCATTGTCGATAGCGGGAGCCAAAACAACCTCATTTCAGCAGAGGTCGTGAATTGGTTGGGCCTACCAACTACAACACATCCGCAGTCATACACCATCAGGTGCCTTCACCGAGGACGAGATCTCTAAATCAGCCAAAAGTGTCACCTTCCCTACAGCATCAATCCCTTCACAGATGAGGTATTGTGTGATGTTGATTCTCTTGAATTTTGTGATGTATTATCATGACAACCATACTTGTGGAAGCGACATGTTATATATGATCTAGACCTCACTCTGTTATTATTTCTTTGGGTAATGAGTTATATAAGATATTGGAGGTAGCCCCGCCTACCGCCATCTCTTTGATCTCTACTAAGAAATGAAATAAATCATCTCCCGGACTGGGAAATTTGTTTTCTTTCTCATTCACTCTCAAAGTAAGGGGAAAATCGTAGCCACATCCATGGTCCCTGGGAAAGGTTCCTCCACGCAAGAAAAGCAGGTGGATACGGTACCCTCACCTGCAGAGGTACCCTTACACTGTCAGGTCAAGCATTCGATCAATCTGACTCCCATAGCACCTCTACCCAACGGGT
The DNA here is from genome assembly GCA_031772625.1 of Pinus tabuliformis. Taxonomy (NCBI): domain Eukaryota; kingdom Viridiplantae; phylum Streptophyta; class Pinopsida; order Pinales; family Pinaceae; genus Pinus; species Pinus tabuliformis. Next base: position 208,178,926 of record CM062813.1, read on the forward strand.
TGATATATCGCCACTCCGTTCTATAAAATGAAGAGATAAAGTGGCAAATCCAGGAGTTGCTGCAAAAAGGGCACATTCGACCAAGTTCCTTGACTTGTGGGAGCTTGATTGTACTTGTACAAAAGAAGGATGGGACCTAGAGGCTCTACATTGATTATCAGGCACTAAACAAAATCACTGTCAGGAACAGGTATCCAATCCCATGGATTGATGACCTTCTAGACCAACTCAAGGGGGCCAAGTATTTCAACAAGATCGATGTTGGGTCCCTATAATACTAGTGATTACCCCATTACTATTGTAGTTATACCCCTTATTTATATTTTTGTGCCCCTATTACCCCCATATTGTTATTTTTGTGCCCCATAGAATCACTCTATTGTTATTTTTGTGGCTTTATATTATTATTGTTAGGTCGGCTGGATTATATTGTGACTCCTTAGACTCCTATATATAGAAAGGAGGTTTTGTCATTTGAATCATCCAAGAATTGTTCATTTATGTAATGTAAAGGAGGTTTCCCCCTCAAAGAGGCTGAATTCTAAGGCGTTGATATATCTTTTCTATCTTTTCTTGAGCTGGTTTCATAACATTTGGTATCAGAGCTTTGGATTCTAGGGTTTTGCTGCTCCAAACAAGTCATCGTGGAATTTTCACTATAACCTTTTTTCTGTGACGTTTCAGATGTCGCAAAAAAAACCCATTTGAGAAAAAATCGCGTTGAACCTTGGGTCCAAATTTCATAGCTTTTCGCGTGATATTTGCGGAGATATGATCTAAGGAAGTTGGTCTTTTGGCAGACTCCTGAATTACATTCAAAACAGGTGACCTGGGGAAAATCATCATAACTTTCTCTCTGGAGATCGGATTGAAATTTAATAAGAAGGTACAAAAAAAAGACGGACTGTATTTTCTTGTATGTATTTTTCAGATCCAAAGATAGAAACAGTGACTCGTGGCACGTCGTACAAGTTCGCTCTACTGAACTAGTCTATAATCAAGTCACTATGGGAAATTTCGCATAACTCTTCGTTGGAGAATCCAATTTGGGTCATACTTTTGGCATTGGAAAGAGGACACAGAGGGCTACTGCAGGTCATAAATTCAGAACTAGATGATCAAAAAGTACAGAGATACATCAGAGGCAATATCAAGCTCCTACAAAGTGAAAAAAGGTGTGTAGATTTTCTTAAATTTTTGCTTAAGCTTGGTTTGAAAATTTATTTTGAAGGAATTCAAAGAGCATAATAGAGCATTATTATCGGTAACTGATGCCCAGAGGAAAGAAAATGCAAACACCTAGTAAGGAACCTGAAAGCTCTAGCATGACTCATGAAGAAGAAGAAGAAATGCTATATGATATGTCAAAATTACAAGAACAAGTGCAACGAGTGTCACTTGCACAAAAAGCAACAGAATCTAAAATGGATGGTTTAAGGAAAGATGTAGAAGCTAAGATGGATGGTTTAAAGAAAGGTGTAGAAGCTAAGATGGATGGCATGGAAGCTAAGGTGAATGGCATGGATGCTAAAATTGATGGCATGGATGATAGGATGGAAGAATTGAAGATAAATATGAATAAGTTGCTACAAGAAATAGTCACTAAGGGTGAAAGGGTACTAAAGGAAACTCATGATGAGAAAAAAAGAAATGTTAATCATGATTCCATAGACTCTAATGTTGGATCAAAGAGTCACCATGTTCCAAAAATCGATATGCGGAAGTTTGATGGCAAGGATCCCGCCACATGGATATTACAGATGGAGCAATTCTTCGATCTCAATAATGTGCAAAACGCACAAAAGGTACGTATGGCAACTGTATATTTGGAACCAAATCAGTTTGTATGGTATCAATGGCTTTGTTCTCGTAAACAATTTATCACTTGGGCAATTTTTACGGAAGAATTGATAGCACATTATGAGGATACAAAAATCAACACTTTTTTTAGCCAATTGATAAGTCTCAAACAAAAGGGTTCAATAATGGAGCACATTGAGGAGTTCCAAAAATTGAACATAAGGGTAAAAGATATTCCAGAGGAGCATAGGATTGATGTGTTCATAGGGTCTTTAAAGGATAATATCCAACATGATGTTCACCTTTGGGAACCTGATTCATTAGAGAAGGCATTCAGGTTAGCAAGAAAAATGGAAAGCAAAATTATGGCAACTAGGAAGCATACCACTCACAACTATAAAGACGGAAGTGTTGTTGCCCCTAGTCTTCCACAACCTACAAGGTTGACACCACAACAATTGGAAGAAAAAAGAGCAAAAGGGCTTTGTTACAGTTGTGATAGCAAATACACAAAAGGTCATAAGTGTGCTGAGAAGAAATTATTCTACATAGATTGTGAAGAGGAAGAAGAAAAGGAGCAAGAAAGGTCAAAAGAAGAGGATATACTCCAGGAACAAAGCCTAGATGAAGAACAAATAAATCTGACCATATCTTGTAATGCATTGGCGGGAATTACCACTCCTCAAACCATCAAGATAGAAGGACAAATCAAGAAGAAAAAGGTAATAGTGTTGATTGATTCAGGAAGCAACCACAATTTTATTCATTGTAGGGTAGCAAAAGAATTGAATTGCTTCCTATATCCAGCACCAGAGTGTCAAGTGATGATTGCAAATGGAGGAACAATAAATTGCTCTGGAAAGTGCCATAATATCAAGCTATCCATGGGAGAATATGTATTGACTAGCCCAATGCTTTCCATTCCAATGGGAGGTGCTGATGTTGTACTAGGAGTCCAATGGCTACAATCCTTGGGTACAATAGCTTTTAATTTTCAAGAACTTTTCATCAAATTTTCTACAAAAGGAAAGGAAGTTGAATTAAGGGGTATTGCAGGGAAACCAGGAAAGATAATCATCTCTAATGGCATGACAAAGCTTCTAAAAAAGGAGCAAAGAGGTGTAATTGCACAATTATGTTCGCTAGATGTTTCCACATTGGAATCATCTATTTCTCCAGATCTCCAAAAAGTCTTGGACAATCATTCCAAGGTATTTGAGACTCCCAAAGGTCTCCCACCTATGCGTGATCATGATCATGCTATTCATCTGATTCCAGGAAGTGTTCCTCCAAACATCAGGCCGTACAGATATCCCTATGTCCAAAAAAGTGAAATTGAACGTATGGTTGCAGAAATGCTAGAGGCTGGTATAATTCAACCGAGTCAAAGTTCTTTCTCAGCTCCAGTAGTATTGGTGCACAAGAAGGATGGATCATGGCGCATGTGTCCAGATTATAGGGAGCTCAACAAGCTCACTATTAAAGATAAGTTCCCCATTCCTGTCATTGATGAATTACTGGATGAATTGCATGGATCAATTTACTTCACCAAGTTGGATCTTCGTTCGGGATATCATCAAATCAGAATGAAGATTGAAGACATTCTGAAAACGGCATTTAGAACTCATGAGGGTCATTATGAATTTTTGGTCATGCCTTTTGGCCTTACCAATGCACCTTCAACATTTCAAGGTTTGATGAATTCAATTTTCAAACCATTCCTTAGAAAATTTGTGTTAGTATTTTTTGATGATATACTAATCTACAACAAGTCTTGGAAGGATCATGTTGAACATGTTGACAGGGTGCTACAACTATTGGAGGAGAAACAATTATATGCAAAAAGATCCAAATGTTTCTTTGGAGTCCAGGAGGTGGAATATTTGGGTCATATTGTATCTCATGAAGGAGTTAAGGTAGACCCTAGCAAAATTAAAGCCATTAAGGAATGGAAAATCCCCACATCCATAAAGCATCTGCGAGGATTTCTTGGGTTGACAGGGTATTATCGCAAGTTTGTTAAGAATTATGGGAGAATAGCAGCACCTCTAACAACATTATTGAAGAAAGATTCATTTTCATGGACTCCGGAAGCAACAAAGGCCTTTGAACATCTTAAAGAGGCAATGTGCCAAGCACCGATCTTAGCTACACCGAACTTCACAAAAACCTTTATTGTGGAATGTGATGCTTCAGGAAATGGAATTGGTGCTGTTCTAATGCAAGATGAAAGACCCATTGCTTTTGAAAGTCGTCCAATCAAGGGAAAGTTTTTAAGCAAAGCTATTTATGAGAAGGAAATGTTGGCAATACTCCATGCACTTAAGAAATGGCGACCCTACCTAATGGGAAGACACTTCAAGGTAAAAACGGATCATGATAGCCTTAAATACTTTTTAGAACAAAGATTATCCTCTGAAGAGCAACAAAAGTGGGTCACAAAGATGTTGGGTTATGACTTTGAAATCATCTACAAAAAAGGGAAGCAAAATGTGGTGGCAGATGCACTCTCAAGAAAGGATGAGGATGTGGAAGCATTGTTGTGTGCCATTTCTATTATCCAACCAGATTGGATAAACGAAGCAAGGGAGGAGTAGAAGAATTACAAAGAAGTGTGGGCACTTATTCAAAAGCTACAACAAGATTCCAGTACTTCTGATACATTTAGCTGGAAAAATGATTCGTTATGGTACAAAGATCGCTTATACCTCTGTAAGAATTCCCAGCTAAAACAAAAGATTCTTATGGAATTGCACACTTCTCCCTTAGGAGGGCACTCAGGATTTTTAAAAACTTACCACAGGGTTAAGAAGGATTTTTTTGGGATGGCCTTAAATCAGATATTCAAAAGTTTGTGGCGGAATGTTTGGTTTGCCAACAAAATAAAGTTGAAACAATTAAGACACCAGGTCTATTACAACCTTTATCCATTCCAAGCCAACGTTGGGAGGAGGTTTCAATGGATTTTATCACAGGTTTACCCAAGTCTGAGGGAAAGAGTGTCATCATGGTGGTAGTTGACAGACTTACCAAGTATGCACACTTTTGTGCATTATCACATCCATTTAAAGCCAGTACAATTTCTACTGCATTTATGGAAACAGTTCAAAAGCTACATGGAAACCCAAAGATTATTGTAAGTGACAGAGATCCCATTTTCACTGGAAATTTTTGGACAGAATTATTTTCTTGTCTTGGTACTCAGTTAGCTTATAGCTCATCTTATCATCCTCAATCTGATGGGAAAACTGAGATAGTAAACAAATGTTTGGAAGGATATCTTCGTTGCTTTGTATCTGATAAATAGACACAATGGGTCAAATGGTTGCCTCTAGCTGAATGGTGGTATAACACTTCCTTCCATACAGCAACAAAAATGACCCCCTTTATGGCACTTTATGGGTATCAACCACCATCCATCACATCATATTTAAGAGAAAATTCTAAGGTTCAGATAGTGGAACATCACATCGAACATCAACAACAAGTCCTCCAACTCTTAAAGGATAACCTCGTGTTGGCACAAAATAGAATGAAACAACAGGCAGATCAACATCGCAGTGAAAGAAGTTTTGATGTAGGTGATTGGGTATTCCTACGGCTACAACCATATAAGAAAATGTCCCTAAAGCAAGCTATGAAGGATAATAAATTATCACCAAAGTATTATGGTCCGTACAAGGTGTTGTAAAAGATTGGTACTATGGCATACAAATTGGAGCTTCCTGCAGCTTCTCGATTGCACCCAGTTTTCCATGTTTCATGTTTAAAGAAGGTTATAGGCGAAAATATCCCAATTCAAACAATATTTCCAGAACTTGACGAGGAAGGAAAAAATATATTGGAACCAGAAGCAGTAACAGAAACAAGAACTCGACAGCTACGAAATCGATCAATTTCAGAGTATCTTATCAAGTGGAAGAACTTATCAGCTGAAGATTCCACATGGGAGGATGAGAATTTTATGCAGAAGTATCCAAAAATACTCAAGCGTTGAGGACAACACCTTTTTGAAGGAGAGGAGCATGTTGGGTCCCTATAATACTAGTGATTACCCCATTACTATTGTAGATATACCCCTTATTTATATTGTTGTGCCCCTATTACCCCCATATTGTTATTTCTGTGCCCCATAGAATCCCTCTATTGTTACTTTTGTGGCTTTATATTATTATTGTTAGGTCGGCTAGATTATTTTGTGACTCCTTAGACTCCTATATATAGAAAGGAGGTTTTTTCATTTGAATCATCCAGAATTTTTCATTTATGTAATGTAAAGGAGGTTGCCCCCTCGAACAGGCTAAATTGTAAGGCGTTGATCTATCTTTTCTAACTTTTCTTGAGCTGGTTTCATAACAATCAATCTAAAATATGGCTATCACCAGGTTCCAATAGAACCCACAGATGTATGGAAGACCACCTTCAAATCCAAGGAAGGCCTTTTTGAATGGTTGGTTATGTCCTTCTGGTTGACAAATTACCTTGCTACTTTTATGAGGCTAATGGATGGAATCTTACAGCCCTTCACCAACTCATTCGTGGTTGTTTATTTGGATGACATCCTCATCTTCAACAAGAGTTGGGAAGAACACGCGCAACATATTCAACAGGTCCTTCAAACCCTTCGACAGCAAAAAATGTGTGCCAACTTGGAGAAATTCACCTTTGGCATGAGCTAGGTCCAATATCTGGGTTACATCATAGATGAGCGTGGCATGCATGTGGATCTGACTAAGATCCAATTCATTCGAGATTGGCTAGCCCTAACCATTCTAATAGATCTTTGTAACTTTTTGGGCCTTGCAAATTTTTATCAGAGGTTCGTGATGGGATTCTTCCATATCACTTGGCCTTTGATTCAGATTACTAAGGGCAAGGTGAAATTAAAACTTTCCTATTCTGAGTCCCAACAAAATGTGTTCATTGAGTTGAAGCATTGCCTCTACTCTGCACTAGTACTCGCACTTCCATACCTGTGGAAGTCGAGACATACGCCTCTGACTATGTTATTGGTGCAGTGCTTGCCCAACACAGGCATCCAATGGAATATCATAGTGAGACACTTTCCGATAGAATTCGGAAGTACCCCATCTATGGTAAAAAGATGTATTCCATCATGCAAGCTTGCCAGCAACGGAAGCATTACATTCTGGGGAAGGATACGGTCATCTACACCGATCACCGACCTCTTCAGTTTATACAAACACAAGAGAAGTTGCAGAACGATCACCATCATAAGTGGTATACATATTTGCAACAATTCCAATTGAACATTAAATACAAAAAGGGCAGCACTTATCATGTTGCAGACTACCTCAGACGGCCCCTAGTTGTAGCACTAACTATTGTTCTCAATTCTTGTGGCCACGAGACCTCTAGATGTAGCAACTATACAAAAATGATCCAGAGTTCTTCTCCACATACTAAATGCTAGTAGATGGAAAGCAAGTTCCTGATTTCCACCTCCAGGATGCATTATTATGCTACCTAGGCCACCTTTGTGTTCCTTCAAGAAAGAGTGCCAAGCTGATTTGGGAGGTGCACTACAGTCGAGACGCAGTGCACTTTAGTGTGGAGAAAATTGTGGTTGTACTACAAAAGTAATTTTATTAGCCAAAACTCCAAGTGGATGTTGGGAAATATATCATATCTGGCATTGCCTGTGCCATCGCCAAGTCAACCATCAAGAAGCAAGGCCTATACACTCCTCTACCTACTCACGACCAACCATGGGAATCCATCTCCATGGACTATATATTTGGTCTCCCTTATACCAAGCATGGTAATAACTGTGTATTAGTGGTCATGGACATATTTTCTTAGATGGTTATATTGGTGGCCTGCAAGAAGAGTATCATAGTAGAGGACACTGTCAAACTCTTCTTTGAACGAGGGTGGGTACATTTCGGGATCTCGTAGACCATTATATCATATCATGATAGCAGGTTCCTGAGCACATTCTGGTCAAGCCTCTGGACACTATTGGACACAAGCTCACCAAGTCGACTTCCTTCCATCCCCAAATTGATGGCCAGATGGAGGTTGTCCATAGGATGATAGTACACATACTTCGCATGTACAACTCCAAGCATTCTAAACCTAGGATAAGACCCTTCCCTATGTGCAACGTAGTTATAACAGAGCTCTTTTATAGCTCGATTGGTCGTAGTCCCTTTCAAGTGGGTCTAGGATTTCAACCATTGTGTCTGATTGATGTTGCCATGCCTCATGTGACTACACAAACAGAATCCACACATGTATTGTCCAAGGCTGATAAAGTGACCAAATTTATTGAACACATCCAACACATCCACCAACAGGTTCATGACATCTTGGAGAATTCAAATGCCAAGTACAAGCAGTGACATGATCAACATCAGGTGCCACACAAGTTTCAGGTGGGCGAAAAAGTTTGGTTGCATTTGCAGAAAGGATGCCTTACCAAATCCCATCGGAAGCTCATACCACTCTGATATGGTCCTTCCACCATTACCAATGTTGTGGGAGACAATTATTTTGAGCTTAGCATTCCCCCATTCCTTGGCCTACACCCAATGCTCAATGTGGACTGCCTTCGACCATACTTCCCACCATTACTGGACACATCATACATTGCAGAACAACTCACACCAATAGAGTTAAACCCAGACTGCATGGAACATGCCACAACTGATCGGATTATGGACACACAGGTCAAGAACACTCACTAGCAGAAGATCCAACTATATCGGGTTGTCAAAGTTGGCCAACTCCTGCACTAAGGCAAGTGGCTCAACAGGGACCTAATTCAACAAAAGTTTCCCCATCTCATAGAGGCACTCAACGCAATGGGGACCATTGCTTCCTAAGGGGGGAGGACTAATCCAGGTGGTTTTTGGTGGCCACCCACCTATTCCATTTGGACTCCCACCATTGTCTCTTTCATTTTTTTAGTTTCCTTAATTGTAGCACAATTTACTATTTTTGGCAAATTTTCAAGTCCTGAACTTCCAAAGCCATTTTGAGGCCCTAAATGACGTTTTTTGGGAAAAATGGAGCAAACAAGGTTTCAAAACACGTTTTCCCCTCAAAATTTGTATCCCTTTGATAGATCTTTCTAACGAGGTATTGTGCGTGTCAAACGAGTATCGTATGCCTAAGTTACAACCCCGGGAAGTTGATGTACCAATTTACCCAAATAGGGCCCATAGTTTTGGTGCTTCATCTCCTAGGGTTAGATTTTTGGATTTTTAGGGTTTTCCACTGTTTCTCAATAATAAACAGGCCTTTGAGCCTCATTGTAACACAGTTCAGAGGCAGTAACTGCCACATCTCTTCTCAGAGATAGGCTATCATCGCCAAACATAGTTTATTTCCATTTTGTTTGTAAGCTTATATCAGTAATTGATATTAATGAAATGAAGTGTTATTTCCACTGCATCTCTGTATTAATGGTTATATCTATAATTTATTGCATTCCTATTTAAGTGTGTATCATTGTCACTTTAACTAGTTTTAACTGTCAGAAGAACTAGTTGAGGTCATGTTGTGGAAATTGAACTTCAACCACACTTAGTGATCAATCAACCCAAAATAATTGTTGAATGCAGAGAATTAAATACCCAGTTGAGATGGAGATTCCAAGGCCCTTCAAGTTACTACCATTTTTAACATATTCCAATGTGTACAAGTGGTGCATGTAGTCAGAGGAAGATCCTAAAGGAATTGCACAATTCAATAATGGGAAATTACTAAATAATAGGGGGGAAATTCCCAAGGGAACAACGCAAGGAAATAGGAGCTTGGAGGGCTTGAAAATTGGCTAAGTGTTGACCAAATTCATTCAGTTAGGCAGAGGGATAGACTATACACTTTTAAAGGTGTGCTCATGCTTGAGAAATCATATGTATTTCATCTTTATTCTCTGATTAATGCAATATAGATAGTAACAGGTTTTGAATAGTTTCTTTGCCCTAGATAAATCTATGTGCATGTGTGATGTTTCCTTTTTCATTTTATGATTTGTGTTATAGATGGTGAATTGACTTCACAGATCAGCAGAGTAGCTTCAATTCTTGTGATTTAGTAAATTTCATGAGCAATATTAAATCTACACATTAATTTCTACATGGTATCAGAGTTGGAATCATTATAGAGTAGAGATTTCAAAGTTGTCATTGTAGGAGGTTCGAATTTGCATATTAGTGTTGCAGGTTTTCTTCAGGACCGAGAATATGGCTTTCAATGGACTAAGGCTCGAGTATGCCCTTGAGGGAAGCTCAAATTATGTTGCATGGAAGGACCGCATGGAGGTAGTACTGGAAGATAATCGGTTGAAGGAATTCATTGATAATGATATTTTGAAACCAACAGCATTTGATGCTAAGGATCTAGCAGAATGGAAGAAGTGTGTAGCCAAGGGAAGGAGAATCATATTGGTTGGAGAAAGAGACCATATTGTCTCAAATATCCATGGGAAAGAGAATTTGTATGCAAAGTGGCAGGCATTAACAGATCTGTTCCAGAATAATAGTGACCACGGGAAGCTGGCATTCAGGGACAAGATTCGAAATATCAAGATGTGGAGGAACGATACCATTCCATAGTACCTGAGAAGGTTCACAAATGTCATGATGAACTTGGTCAAGTTGGTGTTACGGTATCATAGGATGATTTGGTTAGCCTAACCCTTCTAGGTCTTCCCAAGAGTTGACACAACTACCAAGATTCAGTGAATGGGAGGAATAAACTACCAAATTGGGAATGCCTATGGTCTGATTTGGTATAGGAGGAAATAAGGTGGAATACCAGAGATGAGATTTCATCCAAGGGCAAGGATGAAGAGAATTGTGCCTTTGTTGGAAAGGAAAATAAAGGGAAAGGGAAGAAATCCCAATACAAATCAAATCTTGGTCAAGGGGGGAAGAAGAAAGACTTGTCCAGAATCAAGTGCTTTCACAATCATGAATTCGAGCACTTTGCCACGAAGTTTGCACACAATAAGACAAGCAAGAAGACATTAGGAGGAGCAACATTGTTAAAATTGGAAACTAGGGCCAAACTCCATGTGGGTTATCTTATTAATGGCAGGTGATATTTTTCTTGGATCCCTCTCATCGAGAGGTGTAGGATTGATATAAAGATCATCTGATTCCGATAAGTATTCATGGATATATGAATTTATTAGTGTTATGGGACAATTCGTCAAGGTCAGCCAACAACCAAATAAACCCCACTTGTGCTCAACGTTTTAGTATAAATAGGAGAGGTCTTCAAGTCATTTAATACTCATCTCTTGTGATCTCACTCTCCACTTGTTTGAGTTTTTGGTGGAAGGGGAGGTTTAGAGGAGATGCCTTCTACACAACCCTAAAGGAGAATTCTTGAACGTGCCCTAGCCGCAGTCAAGAAGGGCAATGAAGTGTAAGCCCTCAAAGTAGCCAAGGAAAGGCTCTCTAGTATAAGGGAACTTCAACGCAAATCTAACGAATCCTAGAGGGAGCCCTAGCTGCAATAAAAGAGTCCTTCACACAACTGAAGGTAAGGCCCTCATATGTTGTCCCAAATGCCCTAGCCGCAGGTCATGAAGGGACCCTAATTTGCTATCTCAAGAGACCCTCAAACGCAGCAAGAAGAGAACCTTTATCTGGTGTCTATGGAGCTCCTAATCCATAATCCTTAAAGCTTCTAATACACTGTCATAATGGAGACTCTAGGAGAAGAGTCCTATACGCTGGAAGTGCAGTGAGGAGATCTATCCGCAGGCAAAAGGGAGATGAATTACGTTGTCATAATGAAGCCCTCAAACAATTAGGAAGAAATCTAAACGTAGGGCTAAAGGGAGATGCCCTAACTGCTATTTCAAAGCACAGTCATAAGCCCTAAACATTGTCAAGAAGAGGTGACCTTAATACGTAGTGAAGGGTGACAAAGAAGCCCTTGTTCACTGTAATAAGGTGTCTTAAATATGCTATCATTAAAGGCCTCAATCCGCAATTGAGGATGACTATTCTAGGAAGCCCTTACTTGTTGTTTCATAGCTAGAGGATGATCTGCAGCTTTAGGAGGATGGTCATAGGCAATACTAACAGTTGGTTGTTGTCCAAAAAGAAGCCTTACAGAGTCACCTAGTTGTTGTTGCTGAAGGTGATAGCAGGGCCATTTTTGGGTATGATATGCTGGGCAAAAGTATCCTATAAGGAGGAACTATGAGGTTGTTGCTTGACAATTGATTGAATCACTGTACGAAGGGACAATGTTACAGTCAACTACTGGGCTAGGCCGCAGGCCATAACCAGCAATTGGAGGCCTCCTTAAGTGTTGTGTTTAGACCCTATAAGGCAGGGTATCGTTGGAGTAAATATGTGCAGGCAAGCTACAGCCAATAGATGGAATGTGGGGTTGATTTAGAATGTTGTAGCTCACAGTGTTTGTGCTCTATTTAGTGTCCCAGACTGCTATGAAATGCTTCAGTCCTTTCAACTTACACATGTTGCCAGATTTGACATCACCAGTGAAGCAACAAAGGAGGAAGAGCATTATAGAAGGAAAGCTTCAGTATTCTGGGCAATTGGTTGAGATGCTCTAGACCTATCATCTGCTGCATTGTGTTATCTTCATGGTGAAGATATTTAATGTCTGATCTTTTATCTTGTCAAGTCAAAGTATTGACTTTTGATGTATATGTACTATCTCTCTCTGTTGAACTATTGAAGAACATATAAGAAAAATTTATCAAGGGTTTCCCCACATTAGGGTTTGTCCCTGGCTAGTGCCACATCTTGTGTCCTCTTGTCTTGGCTTGTCTTCTGCGATTTATGTTTATGTTCTATATGCAGTTTACTTTAATGCTGATGTGATTTCTAATCTTGAAAAGGTATTGAGATAACTATGAAAATTGAAATAAATTGCTCTAAGCATAGAACACACCTAAAATTAACATGGTATCAGAGCTGAGGTGAAGACAAAGCCAAAGCAAGAGTGAAAGAGCAATCACCGAAGGCAATTGGGAAAGGACAAAAGGATCAATGGATTCCTCATCCCTCTTCTAATTCACCAAGGGTGAATTCGAAGCAGAGAATATTATTAGAATGGCACAGTGGAAGTTTCTAATGGCCTACCTAAAGATCGCTTCTATGGGAAGTCCAGATCTAAGGGAGGAAGACAAGGCAGATGCCTTGGTTGAAATAAGTTCGGCCATTATGCGAAGGAGTGTTCGAATGGCAGGGACACATCACTTGATGATGATAACAATCATTCCTGGGACATCTTCAATGATCAGAGGAATGACAGTGCAGGTCATCAAGGAAACGACCGACTCTTCAGGGAAAGCAAGGAACCCTAGGTATGAAGAATCAAATGTTGTTTTTGATAAGATAAAGAAGTGTTATCTTGTATTGGCCCTCTCCTTCAGATTCTTTGGGAATCTGGCTTATTGATTGTAGTGCTTCAAGGCACTCCATCGAATAGAAGGGTGCTCTCTCTCTAATTTGGTAGAGATGGAAACATTCAAGGGATCATACTTGGAGCCGATGCCACCTATCCCAGAAAGGGTGTTACCCCTCAATTAAATGAGGGTAACTCGATTCATTTACAGAATCTCTTTTATGTACTTGATCGCAAGAAGAACTTGGTGTCCATTCCGGAAATGGAAGTCAAAGGTCTCAAGGTAGCATTCATCGATGGAAAGGTATGTGTTTGAAAATAGAATTTTCAAAGATGCTCTTACTCATGGGTTCAGGGTTGGCAATTTGTATCAAATTGTAGAGAGTCCATTGGGGACCATGTCAGTTGGCACATAGCACCAGAGGTCTGTGAGTCAAATGATGAAAAATATGCCTGAATTCAAAAGAAGCATGAAGGTACATGTCTTAGATGTACCGAAGGAAAATCTTACAAGGGGACCATTCCCCTCATATAGAAAGTCCACAGGTTTGGAACAACCCGAGGAGGTTTGAGATTCGTGATCAGGAATCTCATGTGTGCAGGTGGAAGAAAGCCCTCTATGGATTGAAGCAAATCACCCCGGGTTTGATATGAGAGGATTGATAGCTATCAAATGAAGCTGAGATTCACTAAGAGTGAAGCCGATCCAAACCATTGTTTGAAGGTTGTGGATGATAGACTTCTCATACCAGCACCTCCTGAGAATGACCTATTTCTAAAAGGTGTAGACCCTCTCACTTGCAGAAGTAGAGGGAGTTGGATTCCAGATATGGAATGGTAAACTGCAAGCCCATGAATACCTCGAGGATCTTAACTTTCAGAAGTTATATGATGGTGATGCCGAACCAAATTTGGGAAATGCCTCTGAGTTTCATAAATTCATTTGCATTGATGTTCTTGGTGAACTTCCATCCGAATATATGTTTTTCAACTAGCATGTTGAGCTCATATTTGGTTGAGCCTCACTGAATTGGTGCCAAGAATCTTTTGAGATATCTGCGGGGCACAATCTCTCATGAATTGAGATACACTGTCAGAAATATGAAGCTACATGATTATTCAAATGTTGACTGGGCTGGCAGTATGGAGGATCACTAGAGCACTTCTCAGTGTTGGTTCTTTTGGGTTCTGCTTCGATATCATGGATGAGCAGGAAGTAGAAGTCAGTTGCTAGAAGCACCACCGAGACCGAATATAGCCACGAGTATGATCTTGTATGAAGCTACCTGGTTGTGGAAGCTCTTTAGTGAGTTGTTTGTACACATGATGAATACCACCGTGATCCTATGTGACAACCAAGGGGGGGATTCGATTGTTGAGGAATCCCGTATTCGAAGATTGCTCCAGCAGATAGACATCAGATACTACTTTATCTACGATATGGTAAGTCAATGAGCGAGGAGGCTCCATCACATTGAGACTAATGTACAGGTTGTAGACATTGTCAAAGCCCCGGGGAAAGGTCAAATCTATGACTTTCCTAAATGACTTGGATTCGTTGAGAGACCTTTGTATAAGGGTACTACATGTTGCATGCATTGAGCTCTGGGAGCTCTGGGGGGATTGGGGTACTTACTGAAGCAACACATGACCATAGGGCGACTCACCCTCCCCTAATGGTGCATTGTGTACAGGGTGAATAGCTCATCCTTCCCCTATGATACCCTGAGGCAACTTTGGGACAAGATGGTTCGTTCTCCTGTGAGCCAAGATGATTAGTTCTCCTGTAGGACAGGATGATTAGTTCTCCTGTCGAGGCATCCTACCCATGCAGTCTAGGACTCATGGGAAGTACCTCTCATCTGATCAATGAGTAGGGAAATGGGGTTAGGGACCATTAGTAGTACTATTGATGGACACATCATTGTATCTACCCTACTCCCTATGCTAGGATGACCTCCACTAATCTGGGATCAATGCAACGGATCTAGGATCAGTATGAGTGGATTGAGAGACTCTCTTGTGATATTGATCTGGGATCAATGGAACTGAATTTGGGTTAGTAAGAGTGGTATGAAACACTCTCCTCATATGAAATTGACTTCGGGTCAGTAAAGAATGGTATGAGACATTCTCAATCAATTCTTCTTCTTCATGGTTTAGGAGAGTAGAGTAGTGCAAGGCACTGATAACAGAGATAGTACAATTAGACATATGGATCAGCGGATGGAGTTCTCCCTAATTGAGAGGGAGTGTTAAAGTTGGCAACTAGGGCCAAACTCCATGTGGGTCATCTTATTAATGGAAACTAATATTTTTCTTGGATCCCTCTCATCAAGAGGTGTAGGATTGATCTAAATATAATCTGATTCCGATAAGTATTCATGGAGATATGAATTTATTAGTGTTATGGGACAATTCGTCAAGGTCAGCCAACAACCAAATAAACCCCACTTGTGCTCAACGTTTTACTATAAATAGGATAGGTTTTCTAGTCATTTAATACTCATCTCTTGTGATCTCACTCTCCACTTGTTTGGGTTTATTGTGGAAGGGGAGGTCTAGAGGAGATGCCTTCTACGCAGCCATAAAGGAGAAGTCTTGAACGTGTCCTAGCCGTAGTCAAGAAGGGGAGTGAAGTGTAAGCCCTCAACGTAGCCAAGGAAAGGCTCTCTAGTCTAAGGGAGCTTCAACGCAAATCTAAGGAATCCTAGAAGGAGCCCTAGCCGTAGTAAAAAAGGCCTTCACACAGCTGAAGGTAAAGCCCTCATATGCTGTCCCAAATGCCCTAGCCACAAGTCATGAAGGGACCCTAATTTGCTGTCTTAAGGGCAATCAAACACAACAAGAAGAGAACCTTGTTCTGGTGTCTATGGAGCTCCTAATCCGCAATCCTTAAAGATTCTAATACACTGTCATAATGGAGACTCTAGGAGAAGAGTCCTAGATGCTGGAAGTGTAGTGAGGAGATCTAGCCGCAGGCAAAAGGGAGATGAATTACGCTGTCATAATGAAGCCCTCAAACAGTTAGGAAAAAATCTAAATGTAGGGCTAAAGGGAAATTCCCTAACTGTTGTTTCAAAGCACAGTCATAAGCCCTAAACACTGTCAAGAAGAGGTGACCTTAATACGCAGTGAAGGGTCACAAAGAAGCCCTTGTTCGCTGTAATAAGGTGTCTCAAATACGTTACCATTAAAGGCCTCAATTCACAATTGAGGATGATTGTTCTAGGAAGCCATTACTTGTTGTTTCACAGCTAGAGGATGATCCGCGGCTTTAGGTGGATGGTCATAGGCAATACTAACAGTTGGTTGCTGTCCAGAAAGAAGCCTTACAGTCACCTAGCTGTTTTTGCTGAAGGTGACAGCAGGGCCATGTTTGGGTATGATTGGGCAAAAGTATCCAATAAGGAGGAACTATGAGGCTACTGCTTGAAGGCTGATTGAATCACTATATGAAGGGACAAGGTTACAGTCAATTGTTGGGCTAGGCCGCAGGCCATAGCCAGCAATTGGAGGCCTACTTAAGTGTTGCGTTCAAAACCTGAGGCAGGGTATCGTTGGAGTAAATATGTGCAAGCAAGCTGCAGTCAATAGATGGACTGTGGGGTTGATTTAGAATGTTGTGGCTCATAGTCTTTGTGCTCTATTCAGTATCCAGGTATGCTATGAAATTCTTCAGTCCTTTCAGCTTACACAAGTTGCCAAATGGGCAGACTTGACATGATCAGTGAAGCAGCAAAGGAGGAAGAGCGTTATAGAAGTAAAGCTTCAATATTCTGGGCAATTGGTTGAGTTTCTCTAGGCCTATCATCTATTGCATTGTGTTAACTTCATGGTGAAGATCTTTGATGTCTGATCTCTTATCTTGTCAAGTGAAAGTGTTGATTTCTAATGTATATGTATTATCTCTCTCTGCTGAACTATTGAAGAACATACAAGAAGAATTGTTCAAGGGTTTCCCCACATTGGGGTTTATCCTTGGCTAGCGCCACATCTTGTGTCCTCTTGTCTTGGCTTGTCTTCTGCGATTTATGTTTATGTTCTATCTGCAATTTACTTTAATGTTGATTTGATTGCTAATCTCGAAAATATATTGAGCTAACTGTGAAAATTAAAATAAATTGCTCTAAGCATAGAACATACCTAAAATTAACAAACATGTAAATATTTGGCTTCACAGTTCAAGCTTGATTTTACTCTCATTGCATGCATGGCCAACGCAGCGATGGGAAGAGTGTGGTACCTCGACTGCAGTGCCTCGTTCCATATGACAGGGAATAAATATTTTTCAGTGATTTGGAGGAGAAGGATCTCTAAATGCACATCGAGATGGGATATGATGGAAGGTACAACATGACTAGGATTGGTACAATCACCTTTCAGAGGGAGTCAACCTCCCCTCTTAGGCTCAAGGATGTGATGTTTTTTCCAGGTCTAAAGAAGAATCTTGTCTTCGTTACAGTTTTGGAATACTATGGTTATGATGTGATATTTAGCAAAGGAAAGGTATTCCTAAGACATATAGCCACGGGACAAGTGAAGAAAATCATGGTTCGTGTGAAGAATCTCTACAAGCTAGATGTGGAGGATTTTGCTGCATTTAGCACAAAGGCAGAGGAGGTGCAGAACCGTGATGTCAACAAACTTTGGCATAGAAGAATTGGTCATTTGCATCATTGATCTTTGAAGATCATGCAACATATTACCACAGGCCTCCCCAAAGGAGCACTAGAGTAGCATGACACATGAAAAGGGTGTACCTTGGGGAAGTACACAAAATCCATTTTCCATGATCGGGACAATAGAGCACATGCAGTCCTTGAAAGGATCCACTCTAATGTTTGTGGACCTTTCTTGACAACCTCCACTACCAGGCATGACTATTTTGTCATATTTATTGATGACTACTTATGGAAGTGTTGGATCTTCTCATGCGGAAGAAGGATGAGAATTTCTCTAAGTTATTAGAGTTCAAGGCACTGGTGGAAGAAGAAACGGGCAAGAAGGTGAAGGCTCTCAGGAGCAATATTGGAGGTGTTGAATGAGTTTAAAAATTTATATGAAAAGAAGGCATTTGATGAGAGTTGACAACACCCCAAAACCCATAGAAGAATGGGTTGGCTAAGAGGAAGAACCATAGCATTGTGGGAGAAGCAGGAGCAATGTTTCATGACTAAAGCCTACTTATGCACTTATGGGTTGAAGCATGTAACACAAGGGTTTAATTGCAAAATAAGAGTCCTCATTAGATTCTTGGCATGATCACACTAGAGGAGGATTTCTTGAGGAGGAAGTCAGATGTATCACACTTTAGGATTTTTGGAGCCTCAGTTTATTGCCATGTCTCCAAATAATCAAGGAAGAAGCTAGAGCCAAAAACATATTTGGGGGTATTTTTGAGTTACACAGAAACTCCCCATAGCTACCATGTGTATTTTCCATGCCTCAAAATGACAATTGCTCAAAGGGATGTCAAATTTGATGAAGAAAAAGCCATGCAGTGCTCTCTTGAGAGGGAGATTTAGAACCCATCAGAGGAGGAGCTTTTAGCTCCAAAGAAGGAGACTCAAGATGTTGGGGAGAAGCCACAAGTTGAGGAGCAGAGAGTGGAGGCAGTCACTCAAGCAGAACCATCCAGAGAAGGTAGGAAGAGAACCATAGAAGTTGATAGACTTGTGCAGGATGCGAAGGAGAATGTGGGCGCTCCTTCAAATCAACACAGGCAGAGAAGGTCACCAGATCGGTACATTGGCTACATGGCTCTAATGATTGAGATGTAGAAACTAAGCCATCCTCTTTCATGGAAGTAATAGAGAAACATATATGGGTTGATGTAATGGTGGAGGAGTATGAATCCATTGTGAAGAGCAATGTCTGGGAAGTGGTCCCAAGACTAGTTGACAAATCTGTTGTGGGTTCGAGATGGATCTTCAAGGTGAAGTAGACATCAGAAAAAAGCATAGAAAAGTACAAGGCCATATTTGTGGCAAAGGGGTACTCTCAGGTGGATGGGATTAACTATGAGGAGACCTTTTCTCCAATAGCAAGGTACTCATCCATCATATCAATCCTTTCTTTGGTTGCACAGATGGGGTGGAAGATCCACCATATGGATGTGAAAACAATGTTCCTCAATGGAGTTATTGAGGAGGAGCTGTATATCGAGAAACCAGAAGGATTCGAGACTTTTAATAGAGAGTCTGATGTGTGCAAACTCAAGTGAGAATTGTATGGTCTCAAGCAAACACCCCGTGCTTGGTACACCGAGATCAATAGCTATCTCACCGTTTTAGGCTTCCCTAAAAGTGAAGCGGATGTAGACCTTTATCATATTTTGGTAGAAGGTAAATTGTTGATTATTGTTTTATATGTTAATGACTTGATCTTGATTGGTTATGAGAATCTGATCTGATCTTGCAAGGAGGACCTTGCAAGGGAGTTCGAAATGAAGGACATGGGCCTCATTCACTACTTCCTCGGATTGGAAATATGGCAAGGTGATGGGGAAATGTTTGTCTCTTAGGCCAAGTATGTGAACGAGATACTTCATAGGTTCTGCATGGACAAGTTCAAACCCATGGAGACTCCTTTAGTGACCAACTGTAGGAAAGAGGATGCCACTTCAAGTGAGGAAGTGGATGCTACTGCTTACCTACAGTTGGTGGGTTCACTCATGTATCTTGTGAACACACAACCAAACATGTGTTTTACAGTCAAATAGTTGATCCAAGCTATGGTTAGGTTAACCAAACTGTTTTGGATGGCAGCTGAGCATGTTCTATGGGACCTCAAAGGCAATACCCAGTTTGGACTTGGTACAGACGAACAAAGGGAGTGAAGTTGAGTGGCTTCACTAATGCATATTGGGCAGGAAGTCCATCAAACTGGAAGAGTACATCAAGTGGAATTTTCAGTACTGGGTCCGTAGCAGTTTCTTAGTACAACATGAAGCAAATATATATGGCACTCGGCTCGACAGAAGCAAAACACATGGTTGCAAGTCAAGCAACATGTGAGGCGATCTGGATGATAAAGATACTTGTTGGCTTGATTGGTCAGATTATGGATCGTACTGTGATTTAGTGTGATAATCAGAGTTGTATCAAACTATCTGAAAATCTTTTTTCATGATCCATCCAAGCATATTGATATCTGGTGTCATCATCTATAGGATTGTGTGCAGAGGCAGATTATGTTGTTGCAGTACATTCTGACAGAGGAAGATATTTTGACAAAGTTCTTGTTAAGAAGGAAGTTTGAGTTCCACAGGTGCAAGATAGGGGTAGTTTATAATCTCTTTCTTGCTGAGAGGGAGTGTTGAAAATGCAGCAAGCAAATCTCGGTTTGACTTTACCTTGGTCAAACTAGAGAAAATTTGAATTTCTATTTCAGTAGAAATCTTGAAGGTGGTTAACTCAAGTGACATGGCACTTGTCACTCAGTTGACTTAGTTAATTCGAGTTGGGGAAGCTTGAGTTCAGTTTAGAATGTTTGATTTCTAATTTATAGCAATTAATTTGAGTTATTGTCAGTTTAAATAGTTATAACTGTCAGAAGAACTAATGGAGGTCAAGTTGTAGAAGTGGAACTTCAACCGCACTCAGTGATCAACCAATTAACTAATCAATAAGCCCAAAATAATTATTGCATGCAGAGAAATAGAGTTACCTAATTGAGATGGAGATTCCAAGGCAATGTACTATTAGTTGTAGCATATTCCAATGTGTACAGGTGGTGCATGAAGTCAGAGTAAGACCCTAAAGGAATTGCACAATTCAATTGTGGGAAATTCCTAAATAATAGGGGGAAATTTGACTAAGCGTTGTCCAGAGTTAGTCACTCAAGCAGAGGGATAGACTATACACTTGCAGGGTGTGCTCGGGCTTGAGAAATCATATGTATTTCATCTCTATTCTATGAGTAATGCAATATAGATAGTAAGGGGCTTTGGCAGTTGCTTTCCCCTAGACAATTATATGTGCATGTGTGATGTTTCCTTTTTCATGTCTATAATTTGTGTTCTAGATGGTGAATTAACTTCCACATATCAGTAGAGTAGCTTCAAGTCTTGTGATTTAGTAAATTTAATGAGAAATATTAAATATACACATTAGTTTCTACAATTGGGTCATCAGAGTACGACATCTTCTTCACCAAGGAAATTATTTCTCTAGGAACCAAATCTAACAAAAGTACCACTAAATAATCCACAAAGTTAATTCAATTGGTTTTATTAATTCCCAAGTGGTCATGACTAGTCATTTTATGCCATTTAAGGGATGGCTCTATTTCACAAATTTTGTGTCTTTAACTTTCAATGTAATTTTTGGGTCTTTCCCAACATTATTTTGGGCATAGAAAGGATGAAATGGTTCTTTGGATACATTCGAAATGTATATCATATATAGGAAATATATTTAGTATGTATAATTTATGGCCTTGGGAAGGTGTCATTCTATTAAGTCCCTATAATACTAGTGATTCCTCCATTACTATTATCATTGTAGCCCTTATTGTTATTGTTGTGCCCCTATTATCCCCATATTTTTATTATTGTGCCCCATAGAAGCCCACTATTGTTATTGTTGTGCCCTTATATTATTATTGTTATGTTGGCTTTGATTATATTGTGGCCCCTTAGACTCCTATATATAGAAAGGAGGTTTTGTCATTTGCATCATCCAAGAATTGTTCATTTATGTAATGTAAAGGAGGTTTCCCCCTCTAAGAGGTTGATTTCTAAGGCATTGATCTTTCTTTTCTATCTTTTTGTGAGTTGGTTTCCTAACATTTGGTATCAGTGCTTTGGATTCTAGGGTTTTGCTGCTCCAAACAGGTCATCGTGGAATTTTCGCTATAACTTTTTTCTGTGATGTTTCAAAAGCTCAAAACAAAATCCATTTGAGCCGAAAACGTTCTGAACCTTGGGTCCGAATTTTAGATCTTGTCGCACTATATTTTCAGCGATATGATCTGAGGAAGTTAGGCTTTTTGTAGACTCCCGAATTACTTTCCAAACATGTGACCTTGGGAAAATCGGCGTATCTTTCTCTCTGAGCATCAGATTAAAAATTCATAAGAAGTTACAGAAAGAGGATAGGTTGTAGTTTTCTTTGTATCGTTTTTAGATCCAAAGGTCCAAATAGAGACACGTGGCACGTCGTACAAGTTCACTCTACTAAAAATATATATATAATCAAGTCATCTTGGGAGATTGGGCATAACTCTTTCTTGAAGAATCCAATTTTGATCAAACTGGTGGCATTGGGAAGAGGACTCACAGGGCTACTGCAAGAATAAATTTTAGACCTTGGAGATTCGTAATTATAGAGATACAACAAATTCAATATCGATCTTCTGCAAAGTGAAAAAAGGTGTGTAGTCTTTTTACAATTTTGCATAAGTTTGGGTTGAAAAATTAGTTTGAAGTTCAAAGGGCATAGTGGAGCATAATTATCATTAGTTGATTCCCCGAAGAAAGAAAATGGAAACCCCTAGTAAGCAACCTAAAATCTCTAGCATGACTGATGAAGAAGAGGAAGAAATGCAACTTGATATCAAAATTACGAGACCAAGTGCAAAAAATTTTACTCTCACAAAAGGTAACAGAAACTAAGATCGATGGTTTAAAGAAAGGCATGGAAGCTAAGATGAATGGCGGGGAAGCTAATATGAATGGTGTGCAAGTTAAGATGGATGGCTTGGAAGCTAAGATGGATGGCGTGGAAGCTAATATGGATGGCATGGAAGCTAAGATGAATGGCAAGGACGCTAAGATGGATGGTATAAAGAAAATTGAAAGGTGACATGGAAGATTTGAAGATATATTTGACTAAGTTTCTACAAGAAATGCTTACTAATACCCTAGAGAAAGAAGAAATGAATCTGACCATATCTTGTAATCCATTGGTTGGAATTACCACTACTCAAACTATCAAGATAGAAAGACATATCAAGAAAAAAGGTAATAGTGTTGATTGATTCGGGCAGTACCCATAATTTTATTCATTGTAAGATAGCCAAGGAATTGAATTGCTTCTTATATCCAGAACCAGAGTGTCAAGTGATGGTTGCAAGTAGAGGAACCATAAATTTCTTTGGAAAGTGCCATAATATCAAGCTATCCATGGGAGAATATGTATTGAATAGCCCAATGCTTTCCATTCCAATGGGTGGTGTTGATGCTAGGAGTAAAATGGTTTCCTTTAGCTGAATGGTGGTATAACACTTCCTCCCATACTGCAGCAAAAATGACCCCATTTATGGCACTTTATGGATATCACCCACCGTCCATCACATCATATTTAAGAGAAAATTATAAGGTTCAAGCAGTGGAAGATCACATCGAGCATCAACAACAAGTTCCCCATCTCTCAAAGGATAACCTAACTTTGGCACGAAATAGAATGAAACAACAATCAGATCAACATCGCAGCGAAAGAAGTTTTGATATAGGTGACTGGATATTTCTACGGCTACAACCATATAAACAAATGTCCCTCAAGCAAGCTAAGAAGGATAATAAATTATCACCAAAGTATTATGGTCCGTACAAGGTGTTGCAAAAGATTGATACTATGGCATACAAATTAGAGCTTCATGCAGCTTCCTGAGTGCACCAAGTTTTCCATGTTTCATGCTTAAATAAGGTTATTGGTGACAAGATCCCAATTTAAACAGTATTTCCAAAACTTGACGAGGAAGGAAAAATCATATTAGAACTTGAGGCATTCATAGAAACAAGAACTTGACAGTTGCGAAATCAATCAATTTCGGAGTATCTTGTCAAGTGGAAGAACTTACCCGCTGAAGATTCCACATGGGAGGGTGAGAATTTTATACAGAAGCATCCAGAACTACTCAAGCGTTAAGGACAACACTTTTTTGAAGGAGAGGGGCATGTCAAGTCCCTATAATACTAGTGATTCCCCCATTACGATTGTCATTGTAGCCCTTATTGTTATTGTCGTGTCCCTATTGTCCCCATATTGTTATTATTGTGCCCCATAGAAGCCCACTATTGTTATTGTTGTGCCCTTATATTATTATTGTTATGTTGGCTTTGATTATATTGTGACCCCTTGGACTCCTATATATAGAAAGGAGGTTTTGTCATTTGTATCATCCAAGAATTGTTCATTTGTGTAATGTAAAGGAGGTTGCCCCCTCGAAGAGGCTAATTTCTAAGGTGTTGATCTTTCTTTTCTATCTTTTTGTTAGCTAGTTTCATAACACATTCCAACTTGTTTTTTTGAGACCCGTGTTTTTCACTATCTCAATGCCTAGTTATAGGGTTTCTAATTTAGGGTTTGTGTGCTCTGGGAATCTTTTTTCATAATGTAATAAAATGATATGGATTAGATCATTATATAATTTTTCATCTATCTTAGTAATTTATGGAAGGAAAAACTAGAGGATTTGGCTTGTAAGGCCCATATTAGTGGTAAGTCCCAATTTGGAGATTTAGGGCCCAAAGCTTTCCAAAACCATTTTGAGGCTTCAAATGGCACTTTTTGGGGCAAATTTTTATTTTTTAATCATATCTCCTAGCCTTTTTATGATTTTGCACACACTAATACCTTTCTAATGATGCAAAATTCAACTCATTTAGAGTTTATATGCAGAAGTTATGCCTACCACCAATTGACCTACTTTGTTGACCACCATGGTACTGATCGAATGCCACACCAAACCCCATTAATCACATATAGGGATATTCATGTGTGGAATTTCAAGAAGATTATAGAAGGTCCAAAATCCTAACACTAATTTTGGGTTGAGGTACATAAAATCCATAATCCTAGACAATTATTAGGCTACGTTAAATCCTAGGCCACTAAGAGGAGAGTACATTCCATTGTTTGAGCATTATACTTATTCCATGGTTGAGTATAAGATACAGGAGTGGATTTGAGAATATAATAAAGGAAGATAAGATTCTGTAGTGCCCATTTAGGTCAAAGTGTCAAATGCAACTCCATATTGAGTGCTCCTTTCTTTGTATTTTTCATTTTCATAATTGAAGAAAAGAAAGTATAGCACATGTCTCACCTTCTAGTTGGGTTTTCCCCTATATTAGGTTTGCTAAGATACATCTTAAGCTCATTTTTATGGATGGTGTGTTCATTTTATTATTCTTTCATTTTCATAAATTTGAGATCTAAGGAAATAAACTTGCATAATAAAATATTTCAACATAATACAAGGTCTGTTGTGATGGGTTGTTTTAGAGGAATATGCATAGTAGTTTACATATCATTAATCCCTCCTAATTTAACTCTTTTTGCGAATGAGTGCAACCATCACATTTCTTCAAAAAATATAAGCTACCACTATTCTAACTAGTATGTATTATCATGTACAGTGTTATGTTTTGCACTATTGTTTCTTAATAGAGAATTATTTACACTATAATACTATAACTTTTTCTTTTTGTAATATCCCTCCCCTTAATAATAAATAATAAATAATAAGAATAATAAATAATAATATAATAATAAATAATAAAAATAATTAATAATTAATAATAGAAATAATAAATAAATCACTTAATAATAAATAATAAAAATAATAAATCATAAATGTTAAATAATAAATGATAAATGATATTAAAATATATATACAAAGAAAATAAATAAAATAATAAAAATAAAAATAGTAATAACCATACTAAAACTCTAAATAAGAATAAATAGAAATAAAACAAGAAAACTATCAAAAAGAAGGAAATAAAATAAGAAAAGCTGAAAATCAAAAGAAAAGTAAATAAATAAAACAAGAAAGCTAAAAATCAAAAGAAAGTTGCATGTAGACACATGGAGTGTGTGCATGTGGTTCCCCTTCCAATGTTGTTCTATTTAATAGATGGTGAGGAAGATGAGAGGCATTCTTGCATTCCATCTTTCCGAGATTCTATCTTTCATTCTCTTGGAAGAATGGTGTTTTAAGACATAGGAGTCACTGGCAGTAGTGCGTTGATTGAGGGCTCGGGGGTAGCCAGTTGTAGCGAATTCTTGCACAATTGAGCCTATGGTTGGGTGGAGAGTCGTCCCCAAAACCTTGTTGCGGTAAGCCTACTTCTACCACAGGTAAGCACTATTCATTTAGTTTATTAAATACATGTTTATCTGGCTAGATAAGTGCCACTCTAATTTAAATTAAATGTTGATTAGTAAAGTTAATTAGATATTTATTTTTGGATTGTTACATATGGTATCAGAGCTTTGGCCCAACCCTTAGGGCCTATGGGCATCTTAGAAAAAAAAATTATTTTGTTGGAATTTTTAACTTGACATGTTTTGAAGTTACAGGATGGTTACTTCCAGGAGGCCGCATATTTTTTCTACAAACCCTCGCTATACACGTAAATTTTTTATTCAATGCATACTTACTGCATAGTTATATTTTGATGGTGTTCATTTCTTAAAGTCATTCCCTCTGAGTAATCTCCACAGCTAATCTTATCATGTACATATTTTCATATCCGGGCTCCTTCTTGTTGTCCCCTGCATCTTTACTAGTTGTTTATTCCAATTTTCTTAATCGAGAGACCACCCAATTATTTATAATCAAATTTCTTGGGAATTGTTGGGGATTCTCAAGTAGAGCCCATAGAGGCATGGAAAGCTTTGTAATTGTATACAACGTGGGGTTTTAAAAGAGAAATTTTTTATTTTACCTTAATTAAATTAATCCATATTTTTTTTTAATGAAGTGAAATAATTTAATTTAAATAGAAAAAAAGAATGCATGCAAGTAGTAGTTGTCCATAACCCCTCTTTCCTTGATTATTAAAACCCTTGCGTGATAGCCCATAAATTATTCCTTTTACCTTAGGGAGTTTCCTCCTAATATATTATGTGAATTTTAATGAAAACGAATTTACAATACTCGATTCTCTTCCGTGAAAGAATGAAATGCAATAAGATTTATTTAATGGTAACTTTTGGTATTGTCAATAATTTTTTTGGGTGCCTCCACGCAGAGGGAACGGAGTTATGGATTATTAAATTTTGGGTCCTTCGAAAGATAGTCAAATAATTTAATTTTCAAGTTTTCTATCCTTATGTGATCCACCCCTCAATTGATGCAATTGCGAAGGAAGTTAAATTTTGAGAAAGCTCATGTTGTTTTGAATTGTTACTTCGAATATAGTTTCATGTGCCCACCATGGCCTAGTTCATTCATGGTTAAAATTAATACAATCAGTCTACTTAGCAGTTTTGGTTATCAAGCTTTGTCATAAATGACGAAGTCTATTCTTCTTTATTATTTAATAACTCGAGTTGTTGCTGAGTTAACTCGATTGTCCAGCTGTCGTTGAGTCAGATTATTTTGACTTTACCGAACCCAAATACAAGTGATTTTTGACTATTATTTTGTTGAAGCTATTTTGGTATTAAATTTTGGAGTTACTCAACATTTTCAGTTATTATGCCCCATATTTTTAATCTTCAAAGTGGGATTATTAGTTTTACTAATCACGATGCGGGAATGCGTTATTCCTCTTTTCGTTCCTTGCCAGTAGAATATATGCTGGAAATTCATTTTCTTAAAGTTTATATTAGTCCTTGTATTTTCTATCATTAATATTTTCAGGAGGGGTATTTAAACGTTCATTTGAAAATTCTCTTTTACTATTTAAGGGATTATTCCTTTGTAATATCATAATAAAAATACATTTTCTTGAGTGAGTTTCAGATTTATTTCTATTGTATCCCATCTCCTTATTTAAAAGGGAGGATTTCTTGCGGAAGTGACTAACTCTTTAATTTAATTTTCATTTCATTCTATTTATATCTAATTTATTGGATTGCTTCACTTGGTCATTAATAAATCTAGACTGCATTGCTAATTGTTTGATCTCATTGGCTATTTGGTCTAAATTACATTGAGTAATTCGTCTTTATCTCACTTGTGTTTTAGATTGAAGTAGTATGTCTTTAATTTCCTAATTAGTAATCTCATCTACGATCATTTACTTGTGCTTTCATTTGCATAATTCTCACTTGCTCCATTTGTCATAACATATTATAAGTGAATATTTCTAAGAGCACTTTCTATTAAGGCATTTGAGTTATTGTTCTAACATTTTCATCTAATTGTCATTTCCTTTACTTGCTTTATTGATTAATCCTTACATGCTTCATTGAATCATTGTTGTAAGCTAATAATCTTGTCATAAATCTTGATTACAAGTGAATTGGTATTTCTTTTTTTGAAGCATCTTGTTTTGAGAGATGAGGGTTTGACATTGAGAGAACCTGGTGACAATTGAGAGAGAACTCTATGTGAGCTAACACAAAGCTAGATTATCTTCCACCCCTTTATTGGCAAGGAGGTCCGCTAATCTATTTGCATTCCTTCTGATATGAACGAAAACAATTGCTCGCCCTTCTACAATGATTGTTGCTAGTTGTTAAACATCGTGGTCCAAGCGCCAACAACTTTTGCATTTGTGAGCTGGAGAGCCACCAAGTATGCAGTTGGCTATTTGAGTGAGTGGAGATTATGTGATCGGGCTATGATGAGGAAATGGTACTATTGATCTTATTGTGTGTGCACATTTCTCGACATTGTTGTCGAAAGGAACAATGGAATTTGCATGAACACGCATATCCATGGCCGCAAGCTTACAATCGTATGTCTTATGCAAGCAATTTATGTTATATTCGGGCAATTAATATGGCTAAATGTATTGTAATTTAGGTATTCGATATGGTGTTGCCTTCGCGGGTGCGCTTGCAGGCAGGCCATATAATTAATAAAATGATTTTATTTTGGTGTTGGGGAGGAATAACCTTCCCAGTCATCCAATCCGGTTCTGGGTCGGGTGGCAGTGTCTCTTCTTATTATGGTGTGGAATATTTCTTTGATGGTTTGATTTCTTAAATTTCCTGGGAGTAATTATTTAATAGCCATAAAAATCTCAAGATACATTCAATAAATTTATTTAACGATTTATTTTGTTAAAAGCAGTCCATAGTTATGATTGCTTAAACAGATACTTAAATATTTCACTCTACAGCACAAAATTTCGATCCTTAAAAATCATGAATCTGTGGAATTAATATTGGTGTGACATATAATGATGAATAAATTTCTTCCGAAGATCAAATTACCTTCTTAGCACAACAATGCCACCAATATTCTTAAGCTTTAGTCATTCGAATTTGGATTATACATTGAGACAATTCTCTAAGATTTATTATGAAATCATTATGACCTTCTGACTCATGTTTTCCATGGTTTTATACTACAAATTTGTGATTGTTGATAATTTATGGTAATTTATGGTTTAAGTATTGTGATTATTGATAATTTATGATAAAATATATCTTATTAAATTCATAAACTCTGATAATAACTTTTTAACTTTGTTATTATTAGACTCTGATATACTTGTTAAACTAGCTACATCCAGCTTATTTCTCTAAAATCACTACAGAAGTAGGATATTAAATTATGGAAGTGAGACCTAAAATGCTAGGGGTACTGCCATTTATTTTGGAAGATCAACTAAAAATGTTTGGCTGGTATAAGTTTGGTGCATTCATTGGTTCCTCATTGGTTTTCCCATGCATCACTATAGACAACAGATTCTTTAGTTCTCTGCTCTCATTAGAATCTCATTACATGGTAAAACCACTATCTCATTTTCTTGAGTTGTTTGTGCTTGCATTCTCTTATCATTTTTTAAACACTATTTCATAAAAAGAAAGGTGCTACAACGGTTCTCTCCATTACCACCACATAAAAAAGTGAAATTCTAAATGAGTCACCTAATTAAAGGTATATAGTTTTGTTATGACTCATTGAATCATTGGAAAAAATCTTGTAATCTTGGATGGTGATAATCTACAACATAGTTTTTGAAGTATTTGGATAATTGAAGTTAAAATTTGTCACCAATTAAAGTGCTCTAAAATAGTGAAAGCTGTTCCAATTGACAATGGATAAACTCTGATATCTTATTACATTTAGATGATCATTGTTCACTAGCATCTGTTCATTATTTCATTGTTCAATATGATCTAAAAACATAGAGATAACATTCCTTGAATGTTGATCATACTATTCACTAATTAATTGGGTTGGATTGTTTTTCTCATTGTCCTTTAGCAATAGCAGTTTCTTGGCATTTCTCTGCTCTATTATTGCAAGAACACAACTCTCTCAATATGATCTTCTAATTAACTTAATTTTTCACTGCCATTGCTATTCAGATTACATGTATCTTCTCATTTACTACTATATTCTCAATGGAAAATCGTATAGACTTGGATTTCAGTTTAGATGTTGAGTATAATGTTACATGAGGTTTCGTGATTCAATTTTAATTACATATAGTGGATAAAGATATCGAAAGAGAAATGGAAAGGAGAAACTTGCTCATGATAGTTCATGTGATTATGGCCAACTTGGATCATAGAGAAGAAGTATCACAACAGGGGTAAGAAATCAATAAGAAGAAACAACCAATTTTAGAACATTATGGAAGAGTTGGTATAATCATGACTTGGTACTCTAAAGGTATCACTATAAGGTCTATCTAAGGATGATGCACATAAAGAAGAAAATATTGGCAATCAACTAATGAACTTGAAAAATCAGGGTAATAATGAAGGTTATTTTAAGGAACCTGTAAGGTATGATAAATAGAATGATTGTAGAAGATAAGTTGTGTGCATAACAACATCTATAACAATGGGAGAGCCACATTGTAAAAAAATTTCATAGGTGACTAACTATATGAATGAATTATGGATAACAAGACGTATGATAAGGAGATTTTATTATGTTGATGTCTTAAAACAGGAAAAGATAAGTGGATTACACTTGGTAGATGTCTTAATGAATTTATTTATCAGGTCTTACCCAAGTTGGAAATAGTAACAACATTTCCAAGGTATATCAGTGCTATAGGAGAGGAGGAAAAACCACAATGATTGGAGGTGAGAAATTCAAGTCAATTTAATAAAATAGAATGAAGTGAAGAAACTTCCATTTTTGAAGCCAATAGACATGGAATAGTAGGAAATCAAGACAGGGAGAAAAAGAAAAATATATCTATGAATATCGGATAGTAGAAAATGAAGGGATGTTCTATCAAGAAGAAAGTTCTTTTAAAGGTATTAATGAGTAGAGCTAGAAACACCATAGGTAATGGTCATAATGATGATCTACATATTTTAAAAATGTGAAGGTGTGAAGTTGCATGATGACCAAATGATAATAAACGAGGAAGATATAGGAAGGAATGTTGCTAGAAATTTTAGATGGATATTTTGAGAAGGATTGTGTACATAGTGAGAAAAGAAGTGAAAGTCAATTAATAGAGATTGTACTTGACTCATTGTTTCATGAGTAGGACTTTCCATAACGTTAAAAGAGGTCGTTTCCACATGGACAATGATGGTAGTAGTGTTTCCAACTGTTTCAAAATCTAAAATAATGATACTATTTAATAAGAAAGAGTCTTTTGCCCAATTTGATGAAACTGAATTTATGAGAAAGCAATCAAGTGGTATTGAGATACGAACTTTACGAACTCGACGAGATCAGAAAATATTTATGTGGATGAAGTGCTAATTGTTAAATAAGTCAACATGGATTAACAAATCCTTGCAAGTAAATTAAGCATGATATAAAATTAAATCATGATGAAAAAATGTTTATATGCAATTGCATATAACGGTATTGGAATCAGTAATCCAAAGGGTAAATGGATGTAAAATCAAAGGATTTTAATTTTGAGATAGACGATTTAAATAATGATGCTATCACTAGGAAAAATATATGACGAGAGATTAAGACTCAAGATGATGAGGCTCAAGTGAAATTTAACGATGTACTTAGATGATTATACCATTGGTGTAAATAATAAACTACCTAGTAGAAAGAAGTCGAACTGATTATTGAAAAGTAATTGACAACTTGATGAAAACATATTGATGATGTTTCATGCTATCATGGTAGGAAGATAATGATGTACATATGGTTCTTATAGTGAAAGGTATCCATACGATAGTAGCGATATGCAGAGGTATTATGATGTTATGTCAAGATATATTGACATATTCATTTACTAAGTGATGATAGGTATTTAATGTTCAATACTCATGATGGATATGATATGCATAACGTGGCATAGGAATTATGATGCTATAATATGAGGATTATTGACATGTGGTTCATTTATGAGAAGTCATAATATGTCTTTAATATAATTATTTTGATGGTATAACTGAAGCATATGATAGTTCTTTACAAATCTATGACATGCATGAGCATGCAGTTCCTTATTATTCATAATATTGTGATTAACAAAGATGTACATTCTCATGATGACATGCAAGACTTGGCATGTGGATTATTTCCTATGATACGATGATGGTATGGTTAATGCATTGGATGCATATGATTCACAGGACTCCACAAATGGGCCGAGAGGGCCAGTTTATTTGATGATCTTGTGCGAGCCCATACGCATGAGGGAGAATAAGTAACACCATATGGGCTGGGGACAAAACTCAATCAACACTACATATGCCAGTGGTTCCTTTGTCTTGTGTATAACTCTTGATGGATAGCTCTTGAAGAGCTATGGCACCATCTTGAGGAGGCCAAGTGCCTGATGTTCTAGGCTAGGTGCCTGTTATTGGATTGGGATGCCGAAGTCTGGAAGGGATGTAAAGGACTTCGATGCTTGGGGCTGTGCGCCTTCATAGTTGTGGAGGGAGTGGGCCAACCTTGCGAGATGCCTGGGGTCATTGAGTACCGGACCGGATGCCTGCCTTGGGGCAGATGAGGTCTGAGTCAAGCGCGAGCCTTGGGGCCAGCCTTGGACTAGGATACAGACCGGGTCAAGCTTAGCCTGGTGCCGAAAGTCGGAAAAAGGACAGAGATTCCTTGAGATTTCCCGGGGTGTTGGGGACTTTCGATGCCTGCTGGTTATACTAGTTCAGCAAAGGGTGTTGGCAACAGGAAGTAAATAAAATAATAAATAATAAATAACAAAAATAATGCATAATACACAATTCAACATAACTTCGGGACGAAGTTCCTTAAAGGGGGAGAGTATGTAATATCCCTCCCCTTAATAATAAATAATAAATAATAAGAATAATAAATAATAAATAATAAAAATAATTAGTAATTAATAATTAATAATTAATAATAGAAATAATAAATAAATCACTTAATAATAAATAATAAAAATCATAAATCATAAATGTTAAATAATAAATTATATTAAAAATATATACAAAGAAAATAAATAAAAATAATAAAAATAAAAATAGTAATAACCATACTAAAACTCTAAATAAGAATAAATAGAAATAAAACAAGAAAACTATCAAAAAGAAGGAAATAAAACAAGAAAAGCTAAAAATCAAAAGAAAAGTAAAGAAATAAAACAAGAAAGCTAAAAATCAAAAGAAAGTTGCATGTAGACACATGGAGTGTGTGCATGTGGTTCCCCTTCCAATGTTGTTCTATTTAATAGATGGTGAGGAAGATAAGAGGCATTCTTACATTCCATCTTTCCGAGATTCTATCTTTCATTCTCTTGGGAGAATGGTGTTTTAAGACATAGGAGTCACTGGCAGTAGTACGTTGATTGAGGGCTCGGGGGTGGCCAGTTGTAGCGAATTCTTGCACAATTGAGCCTATGGTTGGGTGGAGAGTCGTCCCCAAAACCTTGTTGCGGTAAGCCTACTTCTACCACAGGTAAGCACTATTCATTTAATTTATTAATTACATGTTTATCTGGCTAGATAAGTGCCACTCTGATTTAAATTAAATGTTGATTAGTAAAGTTAATTAGATATTTATTTTTGAATTGTTACACTTTTTGCAATAATATCCTATGTTCTTTCTTGCAATATTACACGTGCCTTCATTTAATTCTCAACCATGTGAATCACATTGATTCCACACAAGGGACTTGATTTTAAGCCAATGGTCACCACCCTTACTAGGGCATTTACAATAATTTTAAACATGAAAGATGATAGAAGACACCCCTAGTTGAGGCCCCTTGAACTTATGAAAAAGTTTGGGGAAACTTATTAATCAAGAAAATTGAATTGATCTTCATATTTTATAAAAGCATACATGCAATCTTCCCATTTGTTGCTAAAATTAAATTTAATCAAATTCTTCTTTTAAACATCTTAAGTCTTATTGTGATTTAAGCTTTTACAAGTTCTACTTTCATGGGATTATCTTTATTTATTTTAAACTTTTTCAAATGCACTCTTTCTTACACCGATATTAGACAATCTCTGGTCTACCTTTCTGCCACGATTCTTTCTTGAATGTAATATTTTTACTTAAGTTATCAATTTTGATACTATCTTATACATTTTGTTGCGGAGAGAAATGATCTGGAAGGATATGAACTCCTTTACTTTTTCCTTTATTAAAAACACAACTAAACAAGTTGTGTTTAAGAATTTAATAATTTACTATTAATCTTGTAATTATACTATTGTATCAAACCTATATTTAAAAGACAAAACTCATCTAATATAATAGACCTGTTTTTGATAGTTTTAATAGCAAATTATATTTTCCACATTTTCATTTATAATTAAAGTTGTTATATTTTAATTGAAACCTTTATACGCTAAATTTGGAATTAAATCTCAAATATGATTTTGCATAATCCAAAATCTAATAATAAAATTTCTTTTATTTCTCATTAATCTTCCACCATTTTCTTATCTTTCTTTTTTATTCTTACTATCATGTTTATTCTTCTTATTTTATTGTTAAATTTAAATAAAAATTATACTTCTATCCGCTCTTTCAGCCACTATGTTTTATTTTAGCTTATTTTCCTTATTAAATAAATTTCATCAAACTCCTTTAATAAATCCACCTCTTGAGAAAAAAGTTTTTGAAATAAGCCTTGTGTAATAATTCAATTCTTGATTTGCTATATTCTTGTGTAATATTCCATTTCCTTATTGATTAGTGATACGCGTAGGCATTTCATTTCAAAGAAGGATGTTTTTGAATTTATATTTTTAATAAAACTTGGTACTATGTTAAATGAGTGGTTACCTTTCATTGCAAGTTTCATGCTTTTTTAAATGATTTTATTAAAAAAATTAGTTACTTACTAATTATCAAAGGTAAGTTGAGATGCATCTGATTTAGTTACCTCCCATTATCAAAGCAACTTTAGATGAAACTCTCTATTAAGAAATATCATCCCAACACGATACTTCTAACATTATAGAATTTCATTGTCTATCAAATGGGATGTAAAATTCTAAACTTCAGAGAGTGCACTATTGATAATAGTATAGATGGAGGAGTGCGTCAACATTTAATAGGCTATAGATTTGAAGTTTAACCATTAAGGTAACTTCTCACAAGTTTTTATAAGTAATCTAGATTCTTCATCCTAAATTATTTTTTACATGTGATCCAAACTGGTTGGTGGGTAAACCATCTAAACAAAATATGGAACAAAATTTCCTAAAATGAGGAGTACTCCATATGAAATCTCTCTCACTATATTTACATGAGGTGACATTAGATTTTAGTAGGGGTCCCAAGTATAGAGTGGATCAAGCATGGCTCAGCTCATATATGAGAGGTCACCCTGGGAAGTTGAAGAACCACGATATAATGACTTGAATATTGGAGAAGCTCATTTAGGTAGATTTTAGTAGGGGTCCCAAGTATAGAGTGGATCAAGCATGAGTCAACTCATATATGAGAGGTCACCCTGGGAAGTTGAAGAACCAGGGTACAATGACTTGAATATTGGAGAAGCTCATTTAGATAGATTTTAGTAGGGGTCCCAAGTATAGAGTGGATCGAGCATGACTCAACTCATATATGAGAGGTCACCCTGGGAAGTTGAAGAACCACAGTACAATGACTTGAATATTGGAGAAGGTCATTTAGGTTCTAGGATTTTATATAAGCCTCTTATTAAGGTTCTGCTTCTTCATCCCTAGCAAAGGTGTGCCATAGTAAGTAGTTATAGGTTCAACACATATGCAAAAAGCTCTCCCTCTTAATAATGAGCTCATAGGGTTCCTCTCCCTATGAATGTGATATTTCCATCGACAATATTTTGATAAAGTTAAAAGAGATTAATCGACAACATAGGTTTATTAGCTTTGATAGAAAGCAAGAAAGGGGGTGATTGAATGCATGAATAAGATTTATTAAATCATAAATATTTGGAAATTTATGGTAAAATTAAGAAAGCTTCATAAACCATTTTTAACAAGATTAATAGTTGTGATGCAACACAGTCCCTGCTTCTACCGCTAATTAATTAATTCTCCATCCAGAAATCTTTTTGCACAATGAAAGCTCTCTACACAAGCATTTGTTCTCTACACACGCCACCTTTGCACAACTTTCTCCGCACAACCACCTATGCACAACTTCCTCCGTATATATATCTATGCATTCAATAATGCCTTTCGGGCAGTCATTGACATTAGAAGTTGTTATTAATTGATGTGGGTCTCAGATGTCATAGAGAGGAATCATTCCTTGCGAACTACGTTCTTATCTATGTTCATAGGTAATATGTCACTGCCGTGGTTGAAAGACGACTGTAATGGTTAATGCTTTTGAGATAATATTTTGACTTAATTCTTAGCACATAAACCATTAATTAATGGGTTCTTAGAATTGCATTTTCGCACCACCGTTTCAAGCTTCTAATATCCATTTCAAAAAACAATGGTATCAATGTACGCATGTCAATGTTAATTTCCATTGCACCGAGAGGCGAATTCTACAATCCAGTATGAGGGGAATGTGTAAGTATGCCACGTCTCCAACAAAATAAAATAAAAATAATTTAGGCCCAAAACAAAAATGAAAATAACCATATAAATAAAAAAATATAAAAACTACACTACAATTCAACACAAAGAAGCGAAAATTCAGCTACAAAATATTTTAATATTTATTTTAATTAAATATTTGTAAAATGAATCTTTAAAAGGAAAAACCATACCCTATGGATATATTAAAAATTTAAATACATAAACATTTCCATGTCAAAGTTGTAATATTTGAAAATATCAATTTGATGTAGTTTTATTATAAATTTTGTTACCATACAATGTAAAAAACATCATTAAATATAATAGTAATATTATTAGATTTAATAACTTTGGATTAATAATTTGAGGAGATGTTTGCATCTCGAGGGATTTGATCCCTCTAGGCTCATGATATATTCAAAGTTAGATGATCTAGGCTAGTATAACATTGTGTGATTGGTTATAAAACAAGATATGGTCATTGTATTGATTTGTTATAAAACAAAATACGTGTGGGGAGCTTTCCAAAGCTCTGCACAAACAAAGATTGCATGATTCTTTCAAATCTTTTCATGAAATCAACTCCGCACCAACTATGCATATTAATCTTATAAATCTTATAATTATAGAAACTAATAATATATCATATACTATATTTGGAATAAGGTTTTTTTCTTATAACTAGAGGGAACTTTATTTAGTTGATATTTAATGTTGAAAGACAATGGTAATTGTTAATGCTTTTGAGATAAAAATTTTACTTAATAAGTTTTGGGAATTACATTTTCGCATCATTGTTTAGGGTTTTAATATCTACTTCAATTAACAACGGTATCAATGTCCATGTGTCAATCCCAATTTTCATATAACAATATGAAATTGGTTATAAAACAAGATATGGTCATTATATTGATTTGTTATAAAACAAAATACATGTGCAGATCTTTGCTTGTGTGGAGCTTTCCACACGTTGAAAGCTCAAATGTTTTTGTGTGGAGCTTTCCACACACTAAAATCTCTGCACAAGTCTACCAAATCTTTTTGCGAAGTCAACTCCGCACCAACTATGCATATTAATCTTATAAATCTTATAATTACAGGAACTAATAATATTTAGTATACTATATTAGGGATACAATTCTTTGTCTTTAATTAGAGGCAATTTTATTTAGTTGTTATTTCATATTGAAATACTATGGTAATGGTTAATGATTTTGAGATAATATTTTGACTTAATTCTTAGCACATAAACCATTAATTTATGGGTTATTGGAATTGCATTTTTGCATCACCGTTTCAAGTTTTTAATATCTATTTCAAGAAACAATGGTATCAATGTCCACATGTCAATGTCATTTTTCATATAATGTTGTGTGATTGGTTATAAAACAAGATATGGTCATTTTAGTCTTATATATTTTCTTTGTCTCTAACTGTCAACGAGAGAGAAGAACATGAATACACATTCAAAACGCAAGGGGGTGTGTCTGGTGAGTGTTCGGTCGTATGTGTGTCAAATTTATTTCACTGCGGAGGGGAGGATAATTGAGCCTCTAAGAGAGAGGTAGTAGTACCACCCTATTAGAGGTCATTCCATGGATACTTGAAGGTCATTCCATGGATCATAAAGTGTGTAAAAATAGAAAATTTGATGATCTAGGATGTGAAAGGAAAAATAAATTTCTTCCTTCCACTCCCCTTCCATTAGCACTTATTATAACATATGAGCAGAGGAAATCACCTTGGATGAAGAATAGTTCAAATCATTAATGTTTGATCTAAGAGAACTGATGAAAAAATGGTTTATCAAAGGAAACTATTTCAAGTCAATTCTTTTAGGGTAATACCCCCTACTAAGGACTCAATATGAACTCATGGAAACCATGCTTTGCAAGCCATGTGGCAATACAAATGCTAATTTTTTTGAGGAAGCATGGGTCCCCCTATTGCTATTATAGGAAATAAGTTCAATTGGGGAGATATATTTGTTAACGGGAAAAGTGTCCATTCAGAACGACCCTATCCCACTAAGGTGTGGCAGTGACCTTAGAAACAAACAGAGAAAACTACTTTCGTATTCTTCTTTATGAACTATAAACGAAGAGGAATAGGATGAACCAACCTGTGTCTTGCGCTAGTCCTTTGATCCAATCTCTATCCTCTTTGACAGCTTCCAACTATCTGCTCCCTTACTTTCCCAGCTTCACCAAGTTCCTGTAAGATCACAGAAGAAGAAAACTACACAAAGACATGGATTTATATTCATAAATAGCTTAGGATCAGATTTAAGCTAAACATACAAATGTAACAAACATCAATGATACACAAGCATGTAGGACAAACTCAAATAGTTTTATTGATATAACAAGAAGATCCAGAAGGAGTTACAACCGATGATTCCTGATCCAGCATCAACCTCCCAGCAAAGAAGCCCCTCTTCACCTCCAACAAAGCATAAATCACCCAATACTCTGATATCTATCTCAAAACCAACAGCAATTCTCTGCAATGTACAAAATTCCAGCCTCCTGGATCTCTGGGATGAGGGATCCATATATAGATGTATGCAAAGAGCATGAGTCAGCTTATGATTTGACTAGTTTCTTCTCTCTGTCAGTTCTTGCTTCCACTTGGAGACTGAGAGCCTCTTACTCATCCTTGGTCGAACTCAGTGAGGCAAGTGTCATTGGAGAAGATTCTGGAAGCTTCCATTGTCTTTCCACCTCGCGGAATGGCACTGCCATTTGTCATTTCCCGCTCAACGCACCCTGGTAGTGCATTTAGGTGCATTGCAACGCACCTAGCTAGTGTATTTGGGTGCTATGCAACGCAGCTAGCCAGTGGAGCAGCTGAAATGATCCTAATTTGACTGATTCTGAGCAGTTTCTAGTGGAGAACTTCTGGGAGAAGCTGTAATTTGTTGACCTTGTTCCTTTAGGGGTCGGAACAACACTTTTAGGGACTTAGGATCCCTTGGTTTATGGACATTTCATGCTTAGAGCTGTAAGGCACAAAAATGTCTATAACAGTTGCCCCCTAAAGAATGAGGTCGTTTATCGGGTGAAATGCTTTATTAGGAGGATCCGAAGTTCTTTCAATGCTGGGAGGAGACCCGTAATAAGATACAATACAATACATTATCTTCATACTGTTTTCATGATCTAGCCGAGGCGGGCATTCCCATGCTCAGCTTTATAAATTCATTTTCATGTACATAAGACAGACAATCGTCTGATGATAGACTGATGATTCTAATAGAGCCATCATCCTTTTGGTAGGATGATTATCTGTGCTGCAATGATGTACATTTAATGTCTTTATTTCCCTGAATATATATCACATCCCGGATGGATGAAACTAGATCCGGGGTCTTCAATCTTGTCCGATCTTCACTCGAAGTACAAGTCGATCCATGTGAGAAATGTTTTGAAGTCAAACATGGAAAGACATCGCTTGATTACCAGTCAATGATGTAAATTGTTAACAAGCGCGAGAGGAATCACCGATAATGATGATGACCCTCAAGGTACTACAGTACAATTCATGTGGTGTGAATAAAGGATTTGGCATCGAACACCACGCAAAATCTTTCGGTCGAAGGTCATTGATGTATACCTATCGCCGGAAGTGAGAAACTTGCCATTGAGGCATGCAAGCTTCAAAGTACTGAATGGGGTGTTCCTAGATCAACTTCTTGGATAATGAGTTGATGTCGACAAGAAGCAATCTGTCAAAGGAGGGCCTTAATGAATCCCACATCAATGACACGGAACGGAGCAAATGATTTTGATGGAGGTGAAAACAATCTGATGATATATGGTTCAGGATGGCGGTCATGAAAGAATGAAGTATAATGTATGGTAGTGGACGGGACACAGGTGACTTCTCTGGATGACTTCTTTTGAACATGTCGGCGACACTTATGTGATGGATTGGTAGCATTTACCCCAAATGTGGATGGTATGGCGTGACCATGGTGATGTGACCGGTGAATGAAACAACCCAACCCAAATCGGACACGGAGTGGAAGTGTCATGTTCAAGAGCGACTTGCTACCAATAAACATTCTTTGAGTTTTCTTCCCAATTTTTCCCCAGTCACTGCTGACCAGTACCTCTTTATTTTTTTCAAGCTTGAGGAGGATAACATATGCTTGTTCTATAATTTTCCCTTCGGGAAAACCCATCGCTATGTTTTAACGAGCCTAGCGATAGTGAAACTCGTTCTCGTCTAAAGACAAGTTTGTCGCTATTAATCTTTTTAACGAGTTTAACGACAAAGATAACTCGGTCCTTTTCATTTTTAGAGAGTCTGGAAAGGTACGTAAAGGTAACTCCAAAATTCCTTTTTCGTCATCTAATCCCTAAAGTCCGAAAAAGTATAAAACAATACAGAAGGGATGAATTTTCGATAGTTTTAACGAGCCAAACAAACAAGCGCTCGATCTTTTTGTGCAATAATCCCTCAGGTCCAAAAAGATTAAAATCTAGAGGAGGGATAGCACTTCCGGTCGCTTTAACAAGCTGGAAGGCCAAAACTCGACAATATTTTCATATTTTATGAGTCAGTTGAAAAGAGCTTAAAGAAGACTCGTCTTTTGAGGAACGAGTGATAAAATGGGTAGCAGCTGATTCCAGGTAAGGTTTGTAATTTTCCAATCAGGCAGTGTCACAAGGATGGCTAGTGAAATCACTCTTCGCAGCTGTTCCTCAAAATGGGTAAACAATCAAATGGAGGTGAATGATCGGCCAATGAAAAAGTGGAGGTGATGGTGCAAACACAACCAAGGCTTTAATGGCTGAAATGTTACATTCACGGTGGTTATTTACCGGGGAATAGTTCATTTTTTAACGAGCTTAAACGCGGGTGGAAACATTTGCTCATGTCTTATGTTTATTTTTTAACGAGCTTGAACTATGTGCTAAAACTGCTCGATGCGGGTTTGCATGCCCCCAGCATAATAACACAAATTGAGGTGCATGCCCCCCA
Organism: Pinus tabuliformis; assembly: GCA_031772625.1. Taxonomy (NCBI): domain Eukaryota; kingdom Viridiplantae; phylum Streptophyta; class Pinopsida; order Pinales; family Pinaceae; genus Pinus; species Pinus tabuliformis. The sequence continues at coordinate 208,220,895 of CM062813.1, forward strand.
AGCTTCATTGCATTCAACTCGGTGGTTGGAATGAAGGTTTACCTTTGAGACTTGGAAAGGGGATTTGCTTCATTTTTTAATGAGGTTGACACAGTAAAAGAACTATCCTCATGACTCCTTGTTTCATTTTTTAACTAGGTCGACACGAGATAAGAACCATCCTCGAAATCCATTGCATTTACAGTATTTGATAGAAAATCAAAAACTGAAGGATGATAAAGGTCATCTTGAGTATCTTCTCCATAATCCGGGAGAAGGGAACGATGGTTGGAATCATTCCATGGTGCCCCATCAATTACCATTGATTGGACAATTCCTTCGTCGGTGACATGCACTTGCGACCAATGATCTGAAGGGGTACCATATTCTTTAGACCTATCTATCCAAACGCTTGATGAGCGTTGATTTGGGGTTGCCCCCCAGGCCAAGAAAATTGATTGCTACAATATTTCTAAAATGGCGATGATCCATGCTGACAAAATGTTCAGGAATCTTTGGAATCCATTAGATATAGAAGATTTCATATTGTAGGTTTCCACTATGGCCACTTCCGCCAGATTACTCGGAGGCGGTAGGGCAAAAGTACCCATTAAGGTAGGGTCTTTTAGGAGACCTACTCCGATATTTTGAAGCAAATGATTGCTTCCATGGATCATTGGAATGCTTCCCGTAACTTGTGAACTATTGGGGAGAAATGTTTGTTGGTCGACGATTGTAATTCCTCCTTGAAAGGGAAATGCAATCTTCCTGAAGTAGGTCGACACAACTGCGGCCATGGCATATATCCAGGGCCTTCCCAGTAGGATGTTGTAATCGAGGTTTTCGTCGATTACTTCAACATCAATTTCTACTGTCTTTCCCCCCAGTTCAACTTGCAAGTTACTTAAAATTCCGTAGGGAGTGTATGATCGTCCATCAAATGCTTTTAACGTCGTTGACGATCTCGACAAGGGTGGTGAGCCTAAATTTTTCCAGCAACTCATCGACATAATACATGTAGATGCCCCCTTATCAATAATTGTTCGATGAACAATTTTGTTGAGGGCTTTCACTTGAATAAGGAAACCTGCTTTCACTTGAATAAGGAAACCTAGTTGAGATGGTAACTGAGGGTCATATCCTTTATGATCAAAGGCCACAAGATTGGAATCCATTGGGTCAATCCCACCTATTGCTGGTAATAAAGCTTGCTCTTGGGAGGGGAAATTTTGCGGTACCTCAAATGTCGACATAGTGGACGGCGATTGGGCCAGGTCCTCTATTATATTATAATTATGTGCTATTTTTGCACGAGGATTAAATGTCGATTTGTATACTACTCCCTTTGGCGACTTTATCATTTGTTCAGGAATGATGGGTGGTACAACTTCGGTCAAAGTTGTTGTCTAACTACTAGGTTGTTCATTAGCCTTGTTATTCGATGGCTGTGGATTCCCGTAATCTTTATTCCTTGTCAAAGCATCGTTTTGCTGCTTTGAGATAGACAACATAATCACTTGGGATCGGGAAGCATTTTGATTAGCAACCAGTTTGGTTCCTGGGTTTGGAAACGGATCAGTCAATACTGCTGAGGTTTTCGAACTCTTAAAGAGTTTCTTAAGCTCAGCTTTGTACGGACATTCTGAGGTCCAGTGATCCTCATCACATATATGGCATGGAGTTCTTGGTTTCCTATTTCCAGGAGGGTTTGAAGAAGATTTTTCAGGTGATGTTTCCTCCTTTTTCTTCTTCTTCCCTTTGCCATTCTTCTTGCTTCCTGGTTGCTTCAGTTGTTTGCCCTTGTCGGTCGATACAGCATTTACTTCTGAAGCAAGAAGTTCGTCTTTTGCATTTTGACCTGAAATCTTACGGGCCTTCTTGGATGTAGCCTTTATCGATTTCGTGTCTGTTGTGCCAATCACGCCATCGCCAGCGTGAGAGTCATTGTTTGATTTAGGAGGAGGAGGAATTGAGAATTCCAGTCTAGGGGCATCGGGTATTTTGTCGTAGAGCGTGCTGGACTGAGGGTAAATCAAGTCCAGATATTGTGCACGAGCAATTACTTGCTCTTCCGTTACGACTCCCCCCTTTGCCACATCTTCCGTGATGGAAGGCAGTAATGACTTGATAAACCATTCAGCTAATATCTGATCGGGGACGTACGTTTTTACCATCCTACGATGACGTCACCACTCATGTATATGATCGGATATGTGAGTGGCCATTGTCTGTTTGAAGTTGGTAAGAAGTTCTGTTCCCGTTTCATACCTTATCGGTAATTGAAAATGGGTTAAAAAGGTTGTGGCTAAGGTACTGAAGTTGTCGAACGAAGCTCTAGGCAATTCAATGTACCATTTTGCCGCTGGACCCGTTAACGTCCTCTGAAAGAGGTGAAGTCTTATCGAATCATCATTTAGGGTGTTTGATGAACACCATAGATGAAATGTCATCACGTGATTCAATGGATCTTCACCCGGATTTCCATTAAATTTAGGAATATCTGATGGAAGTTTATGCGGAATCGCTGGCCACCAAGGGGCGTAAGCAATTGGATCGTTTGTTAACCGGTTTAAATCAGGTAACTCTAAAGTTGCCACGAATGGTAACTGCTGATTCAGATTAGGTGAAGCATACCCAAGGTAATATGGGATTGCCTGAGCAGTTTGTCTTTGCATGCCAGCATAATGCATTTGATGCTGGTATGACTGATAAGGTTGGTGGACATGACCATTGTAAAATGGTTGATTTTGACCGTTTTGAATGTACGGCTGTCCACTGTTCGCAAATATTTGCTGCTCAGAACCTTGGTATACTTGTTGGAATTGTGGTTGTTGGTATTGCACCAGCCATGGTTGTGAAGCCATGTGTTGTTGCGCTATACTAACCGTTGGACCAAGGTGTGGGGTAATTGTACCCGTCTAGACCTGTGTCGCCCCACTAATTGGCGATTGTGGTTGAGTCGCAGGGTCAAGGGGCTGTTGCATTACAACCTGAGAAATCTAAGGTTGGCATACAACAGGCAGCGTTTGAACTTGTGACACCGTCACAATAGCTGGTGTAGTCGGGATATTCGACATAGGTACACATTTTTGCATCGAATACACAACTCTTGGTTGTTGAGGTAGTATAGGTACCCAACCACTTGAGGTAATTCCAGTATAACCTGAATATTGTTGTGAACTCCCGTATGGATATCCTCCCGAAGGGGATAATGAAAGGGCATACTGCCCCCCATATGGTGGTAATCCAAAACTCAAGGGAATTGTTTTCCCTTGGGGACCGGACTGCCTAAATTGACCTCCAAACGGATCAATTTGTTGAGACTCAACATAAGAGTTTCCGGATATTATTCCGGATGAACAAACAGGAACAGACCAGACTGTCGAAGTAGCCCCTGAGTGGGCTCCTTCTAGCGGTTGAGAGCTAGTCGGGACAGATGGTATGTCGGCGAACATTGTCGGAGTGACAGTAGGGAGTTCTGTTGTCGCTGTGTCAGATGACACAGTCCTAGATGTTGACGGTTGTTCAGACATTTGTAGTCTATCCAAAAGATTACCTAGAGATTCTACAAGAGCTTCCGCTGGTGGTAGACTAACTTCTAATGAAGAAGGATACAGAGTGATCCCGACTCCAAAGTGCGTTGGAGTACTTGTTTGAGGATCTTCTACAATTTCTTCAATTGCAATCAGACCAGGTGGAAGGGGAAGACCGTCAGGTCCGTAAAATATTTCTGGTGCCGAAGAAGGTGTGGAATCGACAGCGACAGATGTTTGAAGAGCAAGACTCTCCGAACCGGTTGTAGATGGAACTGGTTCGGTAACACAAGTGTTTACTCTCAGACTAGGATCAGTATCACTGTCCCTCTGTGGCTGTTGAACTTCTTCTGTAGAGGCAGGGATTCCAGAAATGTTTGGAGTAATCGGAGTCTCTGATGTCGTTGGAACACTTGTTCTAACTTTAACAGGAGATTTGGAACCGGTTAAATGAGTTCGCTTTGTCCGTACTGGTTTCGATTCCGGAGACAAAGACAGTTGACTCGTAAGCCTCCGCGAACGACGGGGTTTCAATTGACTTTCTTCCATGATTGCGGATTACTCGATCAACTAAAATAAAAAGGGGAAGTATGTTTCCGAATTAAATGAATTTTAGACGCTTTTGACACAACTTGTTTTTTCAGTTTTTAAGAGTCGAGAAAAAACAAAAGATGACTCTATTCTCCTTCGATTTTTAATGAGCCTGAAGTGACAAGTGCTCAGATGGACCTTTTCCGTTAAGGAGTCTGAAAAGGAACGAAAGGGACTGCTCTGGAGATCTAGGTAGAGGGAGTACCAAACCAATCGCAAAACTGCAGAATACTTTTTACGGTACAGCAGTCAATCTTCCCGAATGCTGTGTTCGGTGCATTGCGATCAGTAGGGCGGCCGACACGGCTTCCTTTGGATAAAAGGTTTTAATCCTATAGGGGTCTCCCAATATATACTCGACGGTACGTGGGAGCACAAGTCCGTACTGGCACTTATCGTCTCAAAGTGGAGGAATCACCCAACCATCAGTGAGGACAACAGTTACCAGGCTTTACGACGCCGGAATACGTCTCTAGCCTAGACCTCTAAATGTTGTGCGTTAAGTTCCAAAGCGTTGTTAGGTTCATTGAATTTATTTTAAGTTGATCTTTCTTATGAAGTTTGCCTTTTGGGTTCACCACGAGATGTAGATGTAATTCCTAAAATGCAATCTAAAGATGATAAGCAAACTTTTATCTCTTTTCAGCAATGAAAATCCTAGCTACAAGGGGAAAAGAAAGACACAATCTTTTTGCAAAGAGCAAAGAGCACACTGTAAATGCACTTTCCTAAATCAAGCCAAACAGACTGCCAATATGCAAATGCACATGTGCATGTATTTGTTTTTCACTTTCTTGATATTGATGCCTAAAAAGAAAGTTGATGTACAAATCTGAATTTGCTTTCAAATGACAAACACAAACAAGCTTCTTTTTGAAATCAAAAGGTAGAGATGATTACGACACTTTATGATTTTGAAATAAATACTCGTTTCGACACTAGAAAGTTACAAATTCAAACCAAAGGCAAAAGTAAAAGCATAATCGACTGTCAACAACAAATAAACTTTCTCCTATGATCAAAATCGACACTTGCGACATATCTAAATCAAAGGACGACAGTATGACTATTCTACTTTTGCAATGGAAAACTGTAAATGATGTAACAAACACACAAAAACATCTACAATCTTTTTGTACAAAGGAGGCGGAATTACGACAAAGAAAAGGGGTTTTTAAACAGACACATACACTGATAAAAGGCTGCAAAAATCAGAAACAAAACTGAAAAAATGAAGCAAAGAACCTCAGCTGCACAAGGCTAGGTTGATCAGCGCACCTGTTACACAGAGAAACTGCATTGCAGCGCAGGTAGCCCTCTCGGGAAGTGCGTTGAAATGCAGAACCTCTTCACAAAGCCTGCGCTAAGGCAGAAACGAGAATTATATCCGGGTTCTGGGTCACGGTTTGCAGTTTAATCTATGGTTTTTGGCTGAGTAAAAGCAATCAGTAATGCACAATCAGAGGGTAGATTTAAAGGAGGTCTAAGAGCTATCACAAAGGGCAATCAGATCATTTGTGAATCAGCTGTTCAAATCATAAACAGATCCAGTGAATGGATTGAAGTAGCAGATGTCTACTTTGCATTTGTTAATGGCAAATGCAGTTTGATTGCTACTTCTAAGTTTATGAAACAAACAACAAGAGAAACACAAACAAACTAATTAGACAATCGTCTCCCCAGTGGAGTCGCCATTTTGTTAACGGGAAAAGTGTCCATTCAGAACGACCCTATCCAACTAAGGTGTGACAATGACCTTAGAAACAAACAGAGTAAACTACTTTCGTATTCTTCTTTATGAACTATAAACGAAGAGGAATAGGATGAACCAACTTGTGTCTTGCGCTAGTCCTTTGATCCAATCTCTCTCCTCTTTGACAGCTTCCAACTATCTGCTCCCTTACTTGCCCAGCTTCACCAAGTTCCTGTAAGATCACAAAAGAAGAAAACTACACAAAGACATGGATTTATATTCATAAATAGCTTAGGATCAGATTCAAGCTAAACATACAAATGTAACAAACATTAATGATACACAAGCATGTAGGAGAAACTCAAATAGTTTTATTGATATAACAAGAAGATCCAGAAGGAGTTACAACCGATGATTCCTGATCCAGCATCAACCTCCCAGCAAATAAGCCCCTCTCCACCTCCAACAAAGCATAAATCACCCAATACTCTGATATCTATCTCAAAACCAACAACAATTCTCTGCAATGTACAAAATTCCAGCCTCCTGGATCTCTGGGATGAGGGATCCATATATAGATGTATGCAAAGAGGATGAGTCAGCTTATGATTTGACTAGTGTCTTCTCTCTATCAGTTCTTGCTTCCACTTGGAGACTGAGAGCCTCTTACTCATCCTTGGTCGAACTCAGTGAGGCAAGTGTCATTGGAGAAGATTCTAGAAGCTTCCATTGTCTTTCCACCTCGCGGAATGGCACTGCCATTTGTCATTTCCCACTCAACGTACCCTGGTAGTGCATTTACGTGCGTTGCAACGCACCTAGCTAGTGTATTTGGGTGCTATGCAACGCAGCTAGCCAGTGGAGCGGCTGAAATGATCCCGATTTGACTGATTCTGAGCAGTTTCTGGTGGAGAACTTCTGGGAGAAGCTGTATTTTGTTGACCTTGTTCCTTTAGGGGTCGGAACAACACTTTTAGGGACTTAGGATCCCTTGGTTTATGGACATTTCATGCTTAGAGCTGTAAGGCACAAAAATGTCTATAACAATATTAATAGTAAAATTAAAGGTGAATATAAAAAAAGAATGTGAAGAGGTTCTAAGGGAACAACATCAATTTCACATTTCTTCTTATCTGTTAGAAATAATGTGTACTTTGAACTCATTCCTAGATATGGGATAGAAATTTTCTCTCAAAAAATCTCCCATTCACATTTACTATTGAGATTTCTGGAAGCACAAGTGGCATATATCATACGCAAAAGTATGCCATAGCTTTCTGATTTCCCTTTATGAACTATTGTTTGGCACCCCAATGACCCTACATATCCTAGAATGTCAGGTAAGTTTTTGGAAGAGTTAGAGATTGGTATGCACAAGAAAAGAGAACATATATGAGTATATATGGCACCATGAAGTCACCCTGCCTACTACCCAGAGTCATTATAGACAAATTGTGCTCCAAGAGATCAAATATTGCATACTAGGTAGTAAATGGTGTTGGAGTATCTCTTTCTAGAGATAAAAAATTTTCATGGACACTCATGCCATTTTTCTTAGGCACTTATGGATTCAGGGACATGAAGGAAACTCAAACAAAGACTAATAGCTTGAAATAGTCCATTTTTGAAACTAAGTTACCATAAATATGACCCCTTGTTGGTTATCAAAAATAATTGTAAATCATGCAAATATAGGTGGGAATATCAATTTGATATTTGGAATGATGACAAATCTTTCAAGAGATAAAAATGATTAAAAAAAATACATGTATATGTATATGTGCATCTTGAATAGTAAATGTGAGAGAGAAAGTGGGGTGTGAGGGAGGAAAAGAAAGGGTGAGAGTGAATGGGAGAGAGTGACAAAGAAAGTGGGTAAAGAGAGAGAGTGGGAGGGAGAGAAAGGTAAATAGAGAGGGGAGAAAGAGAGGGAAGGAGGAAGAGAGAAAGATAGGAGTGGGAGGAAGAGAGAGAGATAGAGAGAGAAAGTGGAGGGGGAGAGTTGGGTAGGGGGATGGTGGTAATGAGAGAGAGGAAGGTGGAGGGAAGAGAGAGAGGGAGGGAGGGCAAGAGAGAGGCAGATATGGACAAAGAGAAATAAGGGAGGTAGAGAAAGTGGGAGAGAGAGAAAGGGGGTTATAGAGGGAGGGAGGGCTAGTAGTGTAGAGGGTGGGAGGGGCATTGAGAGAGAGATAGAGAATGGGAGAGAGTGACTTTGAGAGAGAGAATGTGTGTCGTCAGAGAGAGGGGTAGAGAAAGAGAAGGATAAGGGGGTAATAGATAAATGGAGTGAATTCAAATGGACTGAAAGAGTTATTCAATAGTTGTAGCAAGATATTAACAACTTGTGATAATTCTAGTTAGTTTTCTTTGTATAACTAGATTAAATTGTTTATAGATTATTGTGTATTATTATCTTATTGTACAGGTCATGTTACAAGGGTGTGAAATTGAGCTTACTCCATTGAGTTATTTTTTATTAAGTTAAAAATAAGGGCTGCATGATTATAGATTTTACAAAGATTATGCCATTATGTGTCGAGCATTTTTTTAAAATTAATGTCTATATATATACAATTTCAAGGACTTCGATAACTCCTCACACAATTCTTTAGAGGGTGCTAGCTTAATGGAAGAGCATCTGCCTTATAAGCAAGAGGTTGGTGGTTCGATTCCACTGTGCGCTAACATGAATTAATTAATTAATGATAATGTAGTTTATTTTTAATTAAATATTTTTTATGTTGATTTATTTCAATGTTGAGATATTTTTCTAGATTCATTGTTTTATATTGTCTCTAAAGAGAAAAAAGTGATATTGTATTGTCATTAAATATTATTTTTTATTGTCTCTAGAGAGACAATAGCTACGATTAAAGACATATTGTCTCTATAAAGACAAAAATGAATTTTCTTCTAAGAAACAATAATACTTGTGTTATATATTATCTTTATAGAGACAATTTTTTAAGACAACAATTTGAGACACTCGCTTAAAGACAATATCTAAGGCAATATACAAGTTTTCTTTTGTCTCAAGTTAAGACAATTTACCCAAAAATTGTTTCAAATATTGTCTTAAAACCCCCTATCTGTAGTAGTGTGGTTTAATCATCTTTGATAATAACATTACATGTTCTATAAAAATCAAGTACTGGTGAATGATATCATATTCATTATAATATTTATACAAATTTCCATAACATGTACTTAGCATGAGGAATGTATAATTGTTTATACAATGATAATGATTGCAAGAAATTTTTCGGAGAAGTTCAAATAAAAATTCATCTATCGATGCGTTTCGAACCATCTAGCATGGTTCATCATCAAGACAAGATGGGGAATTATATCATGGCATCAGATTAAATAGGGATAGCGATGTAGAGAATTAATTTTTGAACGTTAGAATCTAACAATTAGTTTTGACTAGAAATTATTATTTATTAATAAAAAATATTTTAATATAATGAAAGTAATCGTTAGAACATAACTGTTAATTAAGATTTTTTTTTAATAAATTATAATTCCATAGTTAAATAAAATTATTTAAAATTAAATAGATTAATATTTTTTGTCATATTTAAATAATACATTGAGGTCAAAATTGGATAAACTAAGTTAAAATAAATAGGTAAATATTTAATTTTGAATAAATAGATAAATAATTTATTTCTTTGTTTCTTTGTTTATTTATTAAAGTTTTGAATAAAAATAAACACATTTATTTTTATTCAAAACTTTAATAAATAAAGTTAAGTCTCACTAGCACAACCGGTTGAGGATGAGCCTCGTTAGCAAGGCAACCTAGGATCAAACCTCACAGAGGTTGTTGTGCTTGTGCTAGGGGGATGACACATGCTAAAATCCAGTCAGCTTAGGGCTGGTGTGGCCCAGGCCGGGTGCGATCCACATGCTAAAATCCAGTGAACTTAGGGTTGGTGTGGTTTCTCAAGCCATAGGTCAAAAAAAACTTTAATAAACAAACAAACAAATAAATAAACAAAATATGTATTTACTCATAAATCTATTTATCCAAAACTCAATATTTATATATTTAGTTCAAAATATCTATTTATGTAGTCGATACTGAAATAAATAAATAAAATATTTATCTATTTATTCAAAATTAAATATTTACCTATTTATTTGACCTTAGTTTATCCAATTTTGACCTCAATGTATTATTTAAATATGACCAAAAATATTATTCTATTTAATTTTGGATTTTTTTTTTTAATTATGGAATTATAATTTATTTAAAAAAAATCTTAATGTTTACTTTCATTATATTAAATATTTTTTATTAAGAAATAATAATTTCTAGTCAAAACTAACTAGAAATTGTATTCTCCATCTTGTCTTAATGATGAACCATGATGAACCACAGATGAATTATGATGTCATCTTCTTCTAATTTTTTTATGCAATCAAGACAGAAATCACAAAAGCCTAAATTATGATAATGATATTTATAAGAAAATGATAATAGTTTAATTAGAAATGTATAATTATTTATGTAACTGTAGGATATTAATAAAAAATAGTAATAATTGAATTATAATTTTCTTATTTTTTAGGTGTTACATATTACAAATAAATTTTATAAAGTAAAAATCCTTTTAATATATATATATATATATATATATATAATTTTTTTAGGTGTTACATATTACAAATAAATTTTATAAAGTAAAAATCTCTTTAATAAATATAGCATTAAAATTATAAAATTAAAATATATATAGATATATATGGCATAAATATTAAGTGTTGTATGGTGGTTTAGTCTCTACATAGAAGTTGAGAAAAATTATAATGAGTAGTCAAATTTAATATGACAAAAGACACTTTTCATTTACTTATAATTAAAGTAAAAATAAATTTCAATGTTGTGAAAAACAAGTTCATCTGAATAGTTATCAATTGTAAACTATGTATGGACATTATTATAATGAGTCTAGATTCATTTTAAATCTGGATCTACCAAGCGAGGAGATGGATCAAACCTCTTTTCACTCTAAAAGAGATAAAAGAGATTTGCATGTCAAGAGATTTGATCCCTCTCAGAACTTGGTAGATCCAGAGTTAAGATGAATCTATGTTGGTAAATATTAATTTTTAATTAATAAAATATAAATAACTACTTTTATTAAAGTTATTTATTACAATTTTATTTTTTACTTGTTTTTCTTTTGAGAAAGGTAGTAAAACTTATCATAACACCGTAGCAGAGGATAGCGTATAACAAAGGCGAGTTCCATTTGGAACCGAAGTCTATATATATATTGCGAATATATAACTCGGTGAATCCGGTGTCGCATGGGCCACAAAGCTACCAGCTGCATCGCATGCGAAAAGGCGGAATCAGCGAAGTATAAACCTTATCTATAGTGTGTCGGGTCCGGAGGTGGATAACTTGACGATTTATGACTTGCGGAACTGGCGATATAATAAGCCTACACAATGATGTGTCGGGTCCGGTAAGAGCCATTCGGTTAAGCGATCGCCGAATTCTATAATTGACAAATCATAAAGAGCGCAAGCGAACCACGGTTTATGTATGTGCATCGACTTTTTATTACGGTAAATAGAGATAATTATATAGAAAGGCTTCGATCCTTGAGATGAGGGCATGTATGACAATTCCGTTGTGAGCATTAGTAAATTCGTTTATAATATATATACCCTCAAGCCTTTGTTGACAATAAAGAGCGTGGGTACATATGTGTTGTATGCGCCATCGAACCGGAATATCACTCTTAAGAGCCGCATAAGCCACGGCCTGATAATAAAGCTTTATTAAGGAGTTATTGTCATGAAAATTCAGATTGATGACTGATGCGCCCAGTTCAGAGGGGAGAGAATTTGACGAAGACGTTGGAGAACTTATAGACCGATTGAGGGAACTGTCCCTAACGCCTGCAACCCCGCCATCATAGTGGCGTGCATCTAATTTTACAGTATTTCTCAATCTCCTCTTTTCTTCACCGTGGAAGGGGCCCACAATGAAATACCACCGGCCAGACACTCAAATACATTTATTGAGAGTTTGACATTTCTCTCCACTTACACGTTTAACAGTACAATGAAATTTATAACGAGTTATTTGTTATGTGTGTGCAAAACTTTTATAACAATGACTTATTATTATAAGTGTGCAAAATAAAGACTTATTGTTATAAGTGTGCAAAACTTTATTTTGCTAAAATATAATGAGTGATTTGTTATGCGTGTGCAAAATTTTTATTACAATGAGTTATTATTAGAAGCGTGCAAAACTTTTATTGTTGTAATTCCACATAATGAAGGATGGGTTGTAATTGTTAATTATATATGTATTTAATGAACCATATTAATGGTATTTCAATTTCTACGTTATTTTATGTTTCATATTTATGTTATTACGGTCCCTTTAAAATTTAAGGTGTGTCACAATGGTGAAAGAAATCCATTTTCAGTGTTAAATTTTGAAAACTAAGTGCAATATTTGGAAAATTGTCCCAGTACCGTGAAAGGGAATTTTCGTGAATAGATGGGGCATACTAGGGGAGGGACGTCATTACCCGTGCGCCCTCCCCTCCACCTCAGCGTCGCCCACATGGACACCTGTCAATGGTGTACGACACCTGCCAAGTAGAGCATACCACGTGTTGTGCTGGGTGGGGGCATTTAACTTACCACATACATCGTCGTTTAGGGTTTCATTCTGGTTGTTTTCTCTAATGTCTTCTCTGCCCTGTGTTGTTTTGTTCAGGTCTGGTGTATGGGCGATGCTCTCCGTTGATGATGGCTTGGGACGACTCCAATACCTATGCGCCTTGTCCGCCATTCTTGAGTTACTCACCCGACGAGGTTGCTTGCAGTGGCTCGTTAGAAATTTAGGGTTTATGTTGTGGTTGTTTGATTGCCCTTGCCATTTCTTTTCATGGTTTATGGTTTTGTTGCTTTACCTGTTTCGAAGGGGGTTTAACTCTGTTGTTGTTGTTAAACGCTTTGCATCATCGAGGGTTTACAAATGTCGTTGTTGTTGTTTGTTCTGCACTGTCAAGGGTTTACATATACCTTGGTTGTTGTTTCATTCTCGCGGCTTATTGTTTGGGAAGGAGCTAGTGCGAAATTCTAACCAGTTCGAGGTCCATGAAGGTAAATTTCTAAATATGTGGTTTTTTTCGAATTGCTTGTAATTTGTTTGTATGTTTTTGCCATCTACTAATTTTTTCATGTTTTACAAGTTTTGGTTGCAGGTCTAGCGAAGCCTGGGGGACGTTTGAACACAGTGGTGGGTTCTGCGTCTATTTGGTAGGATTGTAAATCCTACCAGCCACTACGTTTTTCAACACCTAAACTTGTTGTTGGAATTTTTGTTCTTTTTGTTCTTAGTGCACTGTTGTGTTTTTGAACACTTGAATTTGCTAGGAAATTAGCTCTTATCACATGTTTTCTGCATTTTCTTATGATTTTTGTCGATTATGCTTGTTTTATGTTAATGGAACTAGCGTTCAAGTTCTCTAGGGTACTCGAGTTGACTGAGGGTGGAGAATTTTCATGTCTAGAGTCCCTCATAGGCTAAAGGGTGGAGGCCTCTAGCTTCCCTAGACTAGTTTACTTACTGAGTGCTCAGATTTAGTACACTCTAGATTCCCAGAACTGGGTGGAGTGGCTGAGAAACCTCAGGGGGGAGGGCAATCTCTGGAATCCATGAAATGAGAAAGGGTGGATATTTTCATCTCTGGAATCCCTCATTCGCTAATGGGTGGAGGAGGATTACCTATGGAAACTAGTACACGCCACAACTGACCACAATATGCAGGGTAGAGGTGGAATAGATCTCTGGAATCCCTAGTCTAGTCATTGGGACAAGCTTCATAAGCTAGGGGTTGGCAGTATTGTTGGCAGTCTGTCAATGGTCCAGAGGAGAATTATTGACCTTATACCAATGACCATTTAGTAGCCTTACTACCTTTGATGTCCCAAATATGCTTGGATTGTCCACCTACCTGCACATGGTTGCTAGATTACAACACTATGTATGTTTTCCCTATACACCACAAGTTTGTCTGTGCACAGTTACAAGAGTTTAGTGATGTGTATAGTTACTATTTTTCATAGTAGAAAGGGGTGGAATAATGGATATGATACTGCAATCATGTATTTGGATTTAAAAATAGAATTTGTATGTTGGACATTGATGTTAAATAATATACCATCCCCAAGTTGATCGCTATGCATACCCTAGTTAAATAGTGTATAGATCTCCTTGCTATGACACAAGCTCTATGGAGGTCTCATTCCTCCTTAAGTCTGATTTGGAATTTTAAAATACCTCATGGTATCATTGGTTATCCACTTCAAGCTGGTGTCACGATGGAACTTCCCTTTTTGATGACATATAGAATGGCATTGTTGGTTCATGCAACAAACTTAGCATGTTGACTATGGCTTACTATAACTCTGACCCTAGTATTCCTTTGTATAAGATTTGTTGACTTCTGCTACTAATTGTGGCTTATGCCATTGTCTGTGGCTTATTATTATGGTATTTCCTTGTATAAGCTCAATTGTTACTACTGTTTTTCTTAGTTTTCAACTTTTATTCTATTTACATATGCCCTCTCTAAGGACTATGCAATTGTTAGTTTCCCATACATATGTATGCAGTAGAGTAGGGAAGCTCGTATCGAATTAATAGTTGTAACTATACATAACTTTCTTACATAGATAGCAAGAGAAATTTGTGCATGTAGCTTTTAATGGCATTATCATCTTGCGCAATCATAATGTATTGCCATAACCTATGCATGATTGTCTAAATTCCAGCATGTGTTGTCTCACAATAATATTTTGGGTAAATGTTATGTGTTGTTTCATCATGAAGTATTGCTACAATCTGATGAAATGTAAACTAAAAATGTTGTCATTGTGTATTTATGGTTGGGCATGATGTTATATGTAATTGTAGTGCTAGGCATAATACATTGTTACAAGATGTGAGTCTATGATAATATGCAGAGATTTCACATTTAGAGGTTTCATATTCAAACTTCTTAGACAAATACTTTAAATGCAGTGACTGCATTAATCTGTGAAATTCATTTTCTGATTCACTTACAGTTAAAAGATGTAATGTCACTTAATGTTTGGGTTGGAATGAATGTACAGTTGAAAAATGTTTTGCTTGGAATGAATGTACTTGTGTATTGTTGTTTCATTCCTTTGTGGAATCTGGTTTGTGGAGAAATTTGGATTTTATGTCATTTTGGAAATGGTTTTGGTTCTGGTCAGATTTAGTTTGTTGCCTTATTGAGTTTATATCATATGGATCTAAGTTGTCCTTTTGTAAATTTCCATCTTGAGGAGCTTCTTTATTGCACTATATCCATATTTGTTGATGTATTCAATGTTGGTTTATAAGGGAAATTCAATGCCTAGAGTGCATTTCCCATTTGTATTGTGTTTTAATTGGAAGTGCATTGATTTAAAAAGGTAAACTGATACTCATAGTGGGTTGGTTTACCATCTCATTTGCATTGTATATTCAATTATAAGAGTCATTCAATGTCCATAGTTGGTAGAATTGGAGGTAAATTGATTTGTAAGAGCAACTTTGCATTGTGTTTGGATTATAAGTAAATTGGGTTATTAGGGAAATTCAATTCCGAGAGTGCATTACCCATTTGTATTATGTTTTAATTGGAGGTGCATTAACTTATAAAGTTATTTTGATGCTCATAGTGTGTAGTCCAACCCATTTTCATTGTGTCTTAATTCATTTATCTATTGTTTGGAATAGAGTCTGTGGTAATATGCAGAGATTTCACATTCAGAGGTTTCACATTCAAATTTATTAGACATATACTAAATGCAGTGATTGCATTAATCTATGAAATTCATTTTCCGATTCACTTACAGTTAAAAGATGTAATTTCACTTAATGTTTGGGTTGGAACGAGTGTACAGTTGAAATATGTTTGGGTTGGAACAAATGTACTCGTGATTATTGTTTCATTCCTTTGTGGCATCTGGTTTGTGGAGAAATCTGAATTTTATGTAATTTTGGAAATGGTTTTGGTTCTAGTTAGATTTAGTATGTTACCTTATTGAGTTAATATTAGATGGATCTAAGTTGTTCTTTTGTAAATTGCCACATTGAGGAGCTTCTTTATTGCTCTGTCTCCATATTTTTTGATGTATTGAATGTTGATTTATAAGGGAAATTCAATGCCTATAGTGCATTTCACATTTGTACTATGTTTTAATTGGAAGTGCATTAATTTAAAAAGGTAAACTGATGCTCATAGAAATCTGGTCTACCAACCCATTTTGCATTGTATATTCATTTATAAGAGTCATTCATTGTCCATAGTTAGTATAATTGGAGGTAATTTGATTTGTAAGAGCAAATTTGCATTATGTTTGGATTCGAAGTAAATTGGGTTACAAGGGAAATGCAATGCCGAGAGTGCATTACCCATTTGTATTATGTTTTAATTGGAGGTACATTGATTTATAAAGGTATTTTGATGCTCATAGTGTGTAGTCCAGCGGATTTGCGTTGTGTTTTATTCATTTATGTATTGTTTGGAATAGAGTCTGTGATAATATGCAAATATTTCACATTCAAAGGTTTCACATTCGAACTTCTTAGATAGATACTTTAAATGCAGTGACTGCATTAATCTGTGAAATTCATTTTCTGATTCACTTACAGTTAAAATATGTAATTTCACTTAATGTTTGGGTTGGAATGAATGTAAAATTGAAATATGTTTGCGTTGGAATGAATGTACTTGTGTATTTTTGTTTCATTCCTTTGTGGCATCTGGTTTATGGAGAAATCTGGATTTTATGTCATTTTGGAAATGGTTTTGGTTCTGGTCAGAATTAGTTTGTTGTCTTATTAAGTTGATATCAGATGGATCTAAGTTGTCCTTTTGTAAATTGCCATCTTGAGGAGCTTATTTATTGCTCTATCTCCATAATTTTTTATGTATTGAATGTTGGTTTATAAGGGAAATTCAATGCCCATAGTGCATTGATCTGATAATCACCCTAAGAGTGACCTCAGTTAAAGATTTATTGAATAAAGGTATTACAAACTCATGTGCTAGTGTGTGTGTCTATGTTATTAAGCAACAGATCGATCAGATTGAAAATACACAGACACTTAAATGGCAAGACAACAGAGAAATACATTAAGCAAACACAAGAACACAAGAAATTAATAAGGAGTTCAACCTATCCTTCAGGGCTACATCTTTGATCCAGCTTTCAGTGGTGGCCTTATGTTATTGTGTCTTAAGCAGAAAATTACAATGCAGAGACTAACTGTGAGTCTCCTGAAACGGAAATTTGCTTGGCAGGGTGGTTCTTGGATGCCCCAAGCCACTAGAGTACACAGACTCTTTTCCTTACCAGCTCTGTGACCTTTTGGTCTACAATGGAGAAAGCCCAATGTGGTGCTCAGTCCGGACATATCCTCTCTGGGATGGCTTGAATCTCTCAAGCTCTCGGGTGCTCAATGCTGCCTTTGGTCAACTCGGCCCTCTGTCTTCCATTCTGCTTTTGCTTCACGATCTTCTTGATTCTCTGTTTTCTGTCTCTCTGTGTTTCGTCTCTCTGTGTTTCGTGCTCAATGCTGCCTTTGGTCAAATCAGCCCTCTGTCTTCCATTCTGCTTTTGCTTCACTGTCTTCTTGCTTCTCTGTTTTCTGTCTCTCTGTGTTTCGTCCTCCTCTCGGAGTTCTCCCTGTCCTCTATCTTTGTTCATGGCTTTGAAGCCATTCGTTCCCATGTCTGTTCGGTTCCTCTTCTGCCTCCGTCGAATCAACTTCTGCAGCTATGCTTGGAGTTCCTTGTTCGGCATCATCACCAAGCTCACAGGGAGTAGCCACATGTCCTCCTATAAATGGCGCCAGCCTGCTTGATCGGTTCAATTCTTTAGTTACATTCGTGGAATGAGTCTTCCTCTACCATGGCAGTCAAAACAGACCTCAATTCCTTCTAAATCGCGGCTTATTCCTTCGTTGATTCCGCTTCCCCATCGAGCGTGATCTCAGCCATCCGATCTGGATCCCCTATATCCAACGTCGTTCGCTCATTTCACGCGGTTGACTTGCTCGACCATTAGCGCGCGATGAATGGTGGTTTTCTCTCTCCTCCGCTCGCCACACATCGATCGTTGGGTGGGATCGCTCCAACTTCATCCAAAACCACTTACCATTTGAGGGCGCCCCGATCAATACCGTCGATTTCTTGGAGCGTGGGTCCAGCCTTGTCCTTTAGCACTTTTTTCCTTTTGTCCTACAGTTCTTTGGCTCTCCACGTGACCGAGTGCTCGGGGCTTCCCCATTTCGATCCTTTTCGCCCAGCGCAAGTGCTAATTGTGCATCAAAATCCACCTCCATTTCCCGATCCGGGAATCCTAGGGGCTAATTAATCCTCCCACGTAGTCTCCATGGGCCTCGATCAGCACGCTTTGATCGAGGTCCTCGTCGTTCCACGCTGGCTGCCATTGCCACTGGTTCAGGGTGTTTTTTATCACTATCTTGGAATTTCTTTGATGTTTGTCCAACCTGATACAGTCATGGTTCTTTTGACAGTTCTTTATGGATCCAATTCAGATCACGACCTTCCCAATGAAAAAGCTTTTGGACCACCAAAAGTTGTTTTTCAAGCATCGACTAAGTAAGGGTATTGCTTTCTCACTTGTCCAATCTCAATCCACTTTGCACTGCTTGGCTTTGAACCTCTGAGCCCAATCCTGAGGTAATCCACATCTCCCCTACGCGTTGTCCTCACCTTCCTGTCCAGCACTGTGTCTTCCTACAATTCATTAAGATACTCAGGTAGCAGGTCATCAATAGAAGGCAATTTACTTTTCTCTTCAGGGTCCTCAATCATTGAAGGTTCAAACAATCTCAGGCAATCTGCATTTACGACTGAGTAGATGTGCATGTAAGTTGGTAGATCAAGGCGAAAATCATTTTCATCAATCTTCTCAAGTATCCTAAAGGGTCCATACATGATAGGCTTTATCTTTTTACCTTCATCTTGCATCCTATCATTGCTGATATACAGCCAGACTTGGTCACCAACTTGAAAACTATGCTCCATCTGATGCTTGTCATGCCTAGACTTGTACTTGGCTTGGCTCTTTTCCAGTTGTTCCTGTACTGCCTGGTGGATCTTCTGGATCTGTTCAATGAACCTAGTTTCCTTGTCCATGTCACGGTGTCTATCAACCATGGTATCTTTACTAAAGACAAAATCTAAAGGAGACCTTGGTGTGAAACCAAAACAAGTCTCAAAAGGAGATCTCTGTGTAGAGGAGTGTTTTTCTCTATTGTAAGCATGCTGCACATAACACAAGTGTTCATCCCAAAGCTTAGGATGTTTGCTGCAATATCCTCTCAGTAACTGTATCATTGTCATGTTAACTACTTCTGTCTGGCCATCAGTTTGTGGATGAAAAGCTCTTCTTTTCTTTAGTTTGGTGTCCATCAGTTCCCACAGACTCGACCAAAACTTCCCCACAAATCGGGTGTATCGATCAGATATAATAGAAGTGGGTAATCCAAAATTAACCCATACATGTTCAAAGAATAATTTTGCAGTCTATTCAGCTGTAATCTGTTTATTACAAGGTATCAAAATACACATTTTGTTGAACCTATCCACAACAACATATAGGTAATCATGACCTTTCCTAGATCTAAGCAGTCGTCCAAAAAAATCCATGGAAACACTTTCCCAAGGTTGAGAAGGAGCTGGCAATGGAGTGTTCAAGCCTAGTTTTCTATTGTTGGGCTTGCTTTTAGCACACATAACACACCCTCTTACATATCTAGAAACTGTCTCATTCATTTTCAGCCAATAACAAAACCTTTGTAGCTATGCAACTGTTTTACTTACCCCAAAGTGACCTGATATTAGAGAAGTGTGTGCTTCCCTAATTATCTTTACTCTCTCATTTTGTGGAATGTAGAGTTTCCCACAATGGTATAAGAGTCGGTCCTTCATATGATAGTCCAATTCTTCTACTCTTTTGCCTTGACTCAAAGTTGCATATACATCTTTAAAGTCCATATCTTGAGCATATTGTTCAATGTAGCTTTCATGTAGTACAGAATTATGCTTAAGTATGGTAGATGCATTTATAATGGGTCTAGATAACATGTCTGCAACCTTGTTATGTATGCCCTTTTTATATCTGATGACTAAATGAAACTGTTGTAGAAAACCCATCCATCTGTAATGTCTTGATTGCTGCAACTTAGTTTGGGAGTGTAGATATTGAAGTGGTTGATGATCAGTATGTATTACTATCCCTTTTCCCATTAAGTAATGTTTCCACTTTTTCACACTCTGAACTAATGCCTACAATTCTTTATCATATGTAGGATAGTTAACTACTACAAGATTAAAAGTCTCGGAATGATAACATATGGGTTTACCATTCTGTGTCAACACTGCTCCCATGGCATAGTCACTGGCATCAGTTTGGATCTCCAGTGGTCTTTATAGATCTGGCAGTGCTAGTACAGGTGTTGTACTAATCTTTTCTTTCAAGGTGTTAAAGGCTTTCTGATGTTTGCCTCCCCACTGAAACACCTTATTCAATCCTGTTAAAGCATGTAAGGGAGTTGCAATTGAGGAAAAGTTAGAAATGAACTTCCTCCATTATTGTGCTACTCCTAAGAAGCTTCTCACTTCTGTAGCAGACTTGGGTTTAGGCCAGTTCACAATGACTGCCACTTTAGAGGGATCTATTTTCAATTCACCTCCCCCTACTATATGACCCAAGTAGTTTAGAGATGTTTTGCCAAATTCACATTTTGAGAGTTTAACATAAACTTTTTCTCTTTTCAAAACATTTAGTGCATGCTTAACATGCTTTAAATGTTCTTCCCACGTTTTACTAAAAATCAGAATGTCATCCAGGTACACAATAACAAAATCATCAAGAAAAGATCTGAGCACATCATTCATTAATCTCATGAAAGTAGTAGGAGCATTGGTCAAGACAAAAGGCATAACCAGCCATTCATACAATCCTTGCTTTGTTTTGAAAGCAGTCTCCCGTGCATCTTGGTTTGCAACCCTGACCTAATGGTATCCACTGTGCAAATCTAGCTTGGTGAAATAAACAGCTTCCTTTAATTGATCTAAAAGATCATCTATGCGAGGAAGGGGATAACAATCTTATTCAGTGCTTGGTAATCAATGCACATTATCCACAAGCCATATTTCTTTCTCACCAAAACGATTGGTGACCCACATGGTGATGTGCTAGGCCTGATGAACCCTTTCTCGAGCAACTCCTGCACCTGCTTCTTGATTTCAGCATTCTCTAAAGAAGACAACCTGTACATCCCAATGTTAGGCAATGGAACATCTTGTTGCAAAATAATATCATGTACTATTCCCTTTTTGGGTGGTAGACCATTAGGTTCTTGAAATAAGATATAATACTCTGAAACAACCTCTTCTATATCAGCTTGATGTTCAACATTACGGCCCTCAAATACATTGGTTTTATCAGGTTTCTTTTCCTTTACAACCATCAGTAAGAATTGTTTGCATGAATTTATCATTGTTTTCGTCTGCCCTGAGTTTATGAGAGTATAATTATTCTTGAGCTTATGAGCTCTTACAAAATATTCGATTTCATCTTTAACAAGCAGATACTTGTTCCCAGCTCTATAGAAAATAGCCTTTCTATCATACAAGTAAGGGCTTCCTAAAAAAATTCCACATATATCCAAAGGAATTATGTCTAACTCAACCTCATCTACAAATGTTGACCCAAAAGAAAACTTGAGTTTGCATTGTCTAGTCACTTGTAGTTGTGCTTTATCATTCAACCATCCTAATGGGTATGGTTTCTTATGAGGTGTAGTTGCTAATCCCAATTTCTTTACAATTGATTTAGAAATTAGATTTACTTGTGAGCCACTATCAAACAAAGTATCAATCTTTTGATTTTTGGAAACAACTCAAATATGGAAAAGCTCATGTCTTTTTCTCTCATTTTCGTCATCAATAAGAGATTGAGCAGAATTACGAGTAGATGCTTCATAATTCTTACCTTTTATACCTATGGCTGCAATAGTTGTTTCATCTCCTGAGTCTGACCCCAAATATTTCTGAATAGCTGCAGCAGTCTTCTTCTTCTTGCCCTCAGACTTCTTAGGTCTCAGCTCTAGATGCAGAATCCAATAATGCTCATCATCATGCCCATCCTTTTTACAGTGAGTGCATGAAGCTTTGCTTTTCTGTGCAGTGTTAGCCTTCCTTGCTTTCCACTTCTGCTTCCTTTTCTCCTTTCTCTTGCTTATAGTGGGTTGGGATGGTCCCCCAACTTCTGGATTTCCATTCTTTCCTCTAGCTTCTAGATGAGTAGCTTGTACAGATACCTCATCTATACTAGTGGGATTAAACATGAGGATGGTATGCCTCATGTAGCTGTGTAGACCACCAATTTACCTCAAAAGAGTCTCTGGTGAGTTTAATGAGATGCCCAACATCAATGCTCTCTTTCTAAATTCTTGAGTAAACCCTTGCACACTTTTCCCTTTCAACTGTCGAAGAGTTTTCCAATTCATCATGGCTTGTTGCATGTAGGCCAATGGATAGAACTGCTTTTTGATTGTAGAAACAAATTCACTCCAAACAGAGATAGTCTTACCATGTCTCTTCATATCAGCTTGGGTTCTGCCTTCCCACCATACCAAGGCAGTGCCTCCTAGGCATAGGCTTGCCAGCTGAATCTTACTCTTGTCTGAGTCTATGTTCTGTATCCTGCAATACACATCAATTTGTCTAATCCAATTGTCCAACTTTTCAGCATTTAGCTTTCCATCATATATAGGAAAATCAAATTTAACATCTAGCTTGATCAAAGATGCTTTCTTATTATGCACGGGGCTATTAGGAGGTGTGAGAAAGCTTTCTTCTTTCCCCTTTCCTTTGGAGTGGTCATGGAAGTGAGACTCATTTTCTTCTTTATCTTTTTTAGAACCTGATGAATCTTCAACCTTATGCTTTCTAAAGTCCTTATACATTTCTTCTACCATAGACTTTATAGCTAGGAAACTCTCTATGAATTGAGGATCTAGCCCCACATAACCTTCCTCTGACATTGTCTTGCGAGGATAGACTCTCCCAATTTCAGGATTAGTTTCCACCAACTCTCCTTCTCCTAATTTGAGCTTTGATCTAGTGATCTTTCAATAGCTAAACCAACACAAGCTTGTCTAACCTTATAACCTAAAGCTCTGATACCACTTGATCTGATAATCACCCTATGAGTGACCTCAGTTAAATATTTATTGAATAAAGGTATTACAGACTCATGTGCTGGTGTGTGTGTCTATGTTATTAAGCAACGGATTGATCAGATTGCAAATACACAGACACTTAAATGGAAAGACAGCAGAGAAATACAGTAAGAAAACATAAGAACACAAGAAATTAATAAGGAGTTCACCCTATCCTCCAGGGCTACATCTCCGGTCCAGCTTTCAATGGTGGCCTTATTTTATTTTTCCTTAAGCAGAGAATTACAATGCAGGGACTAACTGTGAGTCTCCTGAAACATAAATTTGCTTGGTAGGGTGGTTCTTGGATGCCCCAAGCCACTAGAGTACACATAATCTTTTCCTTACCAGCTCTGTGACCTTCTGGTCTACAATGGAGAGAGCCCAATGTGGTGCTCAGTCCCGACAGATCCTCTCTAGGATGGCTTGAATCTCTCAAGCTCTCGGGTGCTCGATGCTGCCTTTGGTCAGCTTGGCCCTCTGTCTTCCATTCTGCTTTTGCTTCACTGTCTTCTTGCTTCTCTGTTTTCTGTCTCTCCGTGTTTCGTCCTCGTCTCGGGGTTCTCCCTATCCTCTGTCTCTATTCATGGCTTTGAAGCCATTCGTTCCCATGTCTGTTCAGTTCCTCTTTTGCCTCCGTCAAGTTGCCTTCTGCAGCTGCGCTTGGAGTTCCCTGTTCAGCGTCATCACCAAGCTCATAGGGAGTGGCCACATGTCCTCCTGTAAACGGCGCTAGCCTGCTTCATAAATTCAATTCTTCGGTTGCATTCGTGGAATGAGTCTTCCTCCACTGTGGCGGTCAAAACGGACCTCAATTCCTTCTAAATTGCGGCTTATTCCTTCGTCGATTCCGCTTCCCCATTGGGCACGATCTCAGCCATCTAATCCATATCTCCTAGATCCAATGCCGTTCGCTCATTTCACGCGGTTGACTTGCTTGACCGTTAGCGCGCGATGAACGATGGTTTTCTCTCTCCTCCACTTGCCACGCGTCAATCGCTGAGTGGGATCGCTCCAAATTCATCCAAAAGCACTTATCATTTGAGGGCGCCCCGATCAAGACCGCTGGTTTCTCGGAGCGTGGGTCCTGCCTTGTCCTTTAGCACTTTTTTCCTTTTGTCCTACAGTTCTCCGGCTTTCCACGCAACCAAGTGCTCGGGGCTTCCCCATTTCGAGCCTTTTTGCCCAGCGCAAGCGCTAATCGTGCATCAAAATCCACCTCTATTTCCCGATCCGGGCCTCCCAGGGGTTAATTCGGCCTCCAACGTAGTCTCCATGGGCCTCGGTCAGTGCGCTTTGACCAGGGTCCTCGTCGTTCCACACTGGCTGCCATTGCCACTGGTTCAGGGTGTTTTTGATCGCTGTTTTGGAATTTCTTTGATGTTTGTCCAACCTGATACAATAGTGGTTCTTTTGAAAGTTCTTTATGGATCCAATTCGGATCATGAATTGCCCATTTGTATTGTTTCTTAATTGGAAGTGCATTGATTTAAAAAGGTAAACTAATGCTCATAGAAATCTGGTCTACCAACCCATTTTGCATTGTGTATTCATTTATAAGAGTCATTCAATGTCCATAGTTGGTAGAATCGGAGGTAAATTGATTTGTAAGAGAAACATTGCATTGTGTTTCGATTTGAAGTAAATTGGGTTACAAGGGAAATTCAATGCCAAGAGTGCATTACCCATTTGTATTATGTTTTAATTGGAGGTACATTGATTTATAAAGGTATTTTGATGCTCATAGTGTGCAGTCCAGCCCATTTGTATTGTGTTTTAATTCATTTATGTATTGTTTGGAATAGAGTCTGTGATAATATGCAGAGATTTCACATTCAAACTTCTTAGATAGATACTTTAAATGCAGTGACTGCATTAATCTGTGAAATTCATGTTCCGATTCACTTATAGTTAAAATATGTAATTTTAATTAATGTTTGGTTTGGAAAGAATGTACAGTTGAAAGATGTTTGGGTTGGAATGAATGTACTTCTGTATTGTTGTTTCATTCTTTTGTGGCATCTGGTTTGTGGAGAAATCTAGATTTTATGTCATTTTGGAAATGGTTTTGGTTCTGGTCAGATTTAGTTTGTTGTCTTATTGAGTTGATATCAAATGGATCTAAGTTGTCCTTTTGTAAATTTCCATATTGAGGAGCTTCTTTATTTCTGTCTCCATATTTGTTGATGTATTGAACGTTGGTTTATAAGGGAAATTCAATGCCCATAGTGCATTTCCCATTTATATTGTGTTTTAATTGGATGTGCATTGATTTAAAAAGGTAAACTGATGCTCATAGAAATATGTTCTACCAGCCCATTTTGCATTGTATATTCATTTATAAGTCATTCAATGTCCATAATTGGTAGAATTTGAGGTAAATTGATTTGTAAGAGCAACTTTGCATTGTGTTTGGATTCGAAGTAAATTGGGTTACAAGGGGAATTCAATGTCAAGAGTGCATTACCCATTTGTATTATGTTTTAATTGGAGGTACATTGATTTATAAAGGTATTTTGATGCTCATAATGTGTAGTCAAGCCCATTTGCATTGTGTTTTAATTCATTTATGTATTGTTTGGAATAGAGTCTATGATAAAATGCAGCGATTTCACATTCGAACTTCTTAGACAGATACTTTAAATGCAATGACTGCATTGATATGTGAAATTCTTTTTTTGATTCACTTACAACTAAAAGATGTAATTTCACTTAATGTTTGGGT
This sequence comes from Pinus tabuliformis, assembly GCA_031772625.1. Classification (NCBI taxonomy): domain Eukaryota; kingdom Viridiplantae; phylum Streptophyta; class Pinopsida; order Pinales; family Pinaceae; genus Pinus; species Pinus tabuliformis. The sequence goes on from CM062813.1 coordinate 208,246,736, forward strand.
TGGAATGAATGTACTTGTGTATTGTTGTTTCATTCCTTGTGGCATCTGGTTTGTGGAGAAATCTGGATTTTATGTCATTTTGGAAATGGTTTTGGTTCTAGTCAGATTTAGTCTGTCGTCTTATTGAGTTGATATCGGATGGATCTAATTTGTCCTTTTATAAACTACCATCTTAAGGAGCTTCGTTATTGCTCTGTCTTCATATTTGTTGATGTATTGAATGTTTGTATATAAGGGAAATTAAATTCCCATAGTGCATTTCCCATTTGTATTGTGTTTTAATTGGAATTGCATTGATTTAAAAAGGTAAACTGATACCAGCTCATATAAATCTAGTCTACCAGCCCATTTTACATTGTGTATTCATTTATAAGAGTCATTCAATGTCCATAGTTGGTAAAATTGGAGGTAAATTGATTTGTAATAGCAACTTTGCATTGTGTTTGGATTCGAGGTAAATTGGATTACAAGGGAAATTCAATGCCAAGAGTGCATTACCCATTTGTATTATGTTTTAATTGGAAGTAGGTTATCCTTTTGTAACTTGCCATATTGAGGAGCTTCTTTATTGCTATGTCTCCATATTTGTTGATGTATGGAATGTTAGGTTCTTTAACATATTTGTTTATGTATGGAATGCTAGGTTCTTTGTGAATATGAAACTAATAGCTATGTACTTTTGTTGTCCACTGTTTTATGGAATTTTCATATTAATTAAGTGACTTGTTCAAGATTTCATTATTCACTCGTTTATCATCATATTTACAACTTAGTTATAAATGTATTGTAAATCATTTGGTGTGTAGAGGCATAAAAAAAAATACCATTTGCATTCTCAGGTAAGATTTCTACATTATAATAGACTATAGATGTTCCCTCTAAAATGGATTTTTGTTACAATGTCGCAAACAGTATGAAATAAAACAACCTAGGTTGTAAGCCAAAATCTTTCTGTGACAAGAAAAAGATACAATCCATCCAAAATTCACATCATAATGTGGTTACAACCAAAAACATATGACACCCCTATTCTTTATGGCCTTGAGAATATTGAGTGCCAAAACTCCCCGAGTTACCTGCTTGGGCTAGGTAGGTTGGCCTACCTAAAAGGGTTGATTAGGAAATGGTTGATTGTTTCCATATGATTGAGTCCAATTTGCACCTTCCAACTATGGAGGAATTGAGTACCCATACCTCACATTTGCACTACTAACCCCTGCATTAAGTGGAGGTGTGTAACGAGCATACATATAATTGACACCTCCTCTGGTAGGAATAAGGCAAGTGGGTAAACCCTCAGTTTGATAGTGAGGCACTTGAATGTTTATGAGGTCTTGGAATAATGGTGTATTATATGCAATATTGTCCAATGAGTTTGAAATAATCCTGGTGTTGAGCCCTGAAACTACATCTCTCCTACACATTTTCCTAGACTTTTTCCCCTCGCTAGTACCTCATAAGCTATCAAAGATCATTGCATATTGATTCTAAAAGAGCATTTAAGTGGTTTCCTAACTATGTTTTTGTGTTTGCTATTTGACTTAGATTTTTCTCATCAACTGCGGAATGCAGCCACTTTCCGAAGCTGACTCGACTTTCCGCGGCTGTTTTTGTTGATCTCTAGGTTACAGGTGTCATCAAGCAAAACGAAGCATGTGGGCAGTTTAGAAATGATCTGGACATGGACCAGGTCCTATTGGTTTAGCCAGATTTGTGAAAGAGAGCCTTGGTCAAACGTTGGTCAACAAGGAGTTCTACGGCAAGCAGGTCTCTGTTTTTCAACACGTGAAGGATCCAAGACCGTTCCTAGATCTGTGGGTTCATTTTGAAAGTTGTAAACTGCCTCCACGACGCAAATCCAATAGCCACCTTTTGATAGATTGAATGATCTTGGAAACCATCATGCTAAGATCACGGATGCTGTCTTTTTACGTGTCTTCTGCTGAAGTAGTTTCATAGGAAAATTGTTATGTAATTTCCCTTATAAATAACGCGTTTGCAAACGCATGTAGAGTTAGTTTTTGTTGATGTAATCTTGCTGTTAAGTTTATGAACTATGCCGTGACACTAGTCCTGCTGTGGTAACGAGAGGATCCTTCCTCTGTTTTGCAATACAATAAAACTCTGTTTTATATGACTGTGTGAGCATAATCTCGGTTTGACAGTGTGTTAACCAAGGCCGTGCAGAGGGCCCCTGCTGGCTAAGGTTTCGTTCTTTTAATTCTGTAAAGTTTTCATGTGTTGTTGTTTTATTTTCATTGTAAATATTTCGTAGTTTGTGCACTTGTGTATATTTCACATTTCAGTTGTAGTGTTAATGTTTCATTCCTGTACATGATTTTTCAAACGTTGTATATTCGTGCTAACACTGATCAGTGTGTTTCAGGTTAGGATAGGCCCAGGCATTTTCATACAATTTTTGCAGTAAATATTGACATGAGATTGTCCTCTCTATTGACTTTGTTTTTCTTAGCTTTCAATTTCAGTTATGCTTTGATTTCAGTCTTATTCATTTGCCGTTGACAGTTAGTTTAAATATCAGATTCTTCATGTCATTTAATGTTATCTCCAGAGCCATGGCTTAACCCCGAAAGCTACTTGGCGAGCTATCAGATTTTGAGTGAGGTGATCTGATTCTTCATGTTATTGACGTATCTCCAGAGCCATGGCTTAACCCAAAAAAGCTACTTGGCGATCTATTGGACTATAAGTGAAGAGACTTGATTTTATTTTTATTTGCAAGTAGATAATTTAGATGTCAATTCCTCATGTTATTGACGTTATCTCCAGAGCCATGGCTTAACCCCGAAAAGCTACTTGGCGAGCTATCGGACTATAAATGAAGTGAATTGGTTTTACTTTTATTAGTTTGCAGTTTTTGATTTGTTTGAGTGCAATAGCTTAACTTTTATTTCTATATTTAGATGAGTAGCATAGATAGAGATTTCATGATCAGTAGTTCATCATTTGTTTAATTCAAGTAGATGCACATTTACATTCTTGTTCAAAGTATTAATTTCATCACTAGACTGTTTTGAGATCTTCTGAAGTGTTAAGTTCTGGAAGTCATCATAAAGGACATAATTGCCTTAAAATCTATACCCAAACTTGCCTTCTAAAGTATTCTTAAAACTTAGGAATAGGATTTCCATTTGCATTAGGAGACAAAGCAAGATAAAACCCCCAAAAACAAGATAAAATTGGAAAAAATAGAAAGTAAGAAAGAGGTTGTCTTGCACATATAGTGCGCCACACTTCATCAGTTTACGACTCCCGGATTGATAATTAATGTAGCAATTTAGGACATACTAAATTGACTAAACATTTTGGCGCTGTTTCCAGGGAAGTGTAACTAGGTAGCCGATCTCTTACAAAAAAAAAAAGAAGAAGGGAAAATTAATAACTTCTTGAAGTATGCTCTCCTCTTGCACCTAGTGTGATCTGGAGGATCAGAAAAGAGAGTTATTAGTTCAATAATTTCTTGATTATGCTCTCTTCTTGCACCTAGTGTGATTTGGAAGATTAGAAAGAGAATTATTAGCCCAACTTAAAAATAAAAAATAAAAATAAAAAATGACATGCATAGAGCAAGAGATTCTAGGGGAAGGTTTATAGCTAGGGCCAAAAGTTCGATTTTCACAACTCCAGCTACTTCAAGGCATAGACAAGATACACCTCCATCATCTCCGACTCATACTCCCAGCCTTAGGATTCCTAGAATTCAAGGGGCAGCAACCGAATTAGGAGATTCTCCCACACTATTTACTAAATCTGATCTAGGAGAAGAACCTTTCTTCACTTCTACAGGGGAACATATTGTAATCAAAGAAGTAGAATCACCTGAAGAAGAGGAGGGAGAAAATATTCCTCGTTCACCATTAATAGAAGAACCTGAGGACTCTGAGGAAACTATCATGACAGAGGAAGTAGTAAATGGATTTGGAAGAGGGGGTAGAGGTAGAGGAAGAGGAAATAATGGAGGAGGTAGAGGTAACAATGGGGGAAATAGGGATGGATATAACTCATTTGGATTTCCTATAGCCGATGAGGAAACTCATACAACAATGAAAAACATTTCACCATCTGTCCTCCCAAACTTTTATGGGTTGCGAAGTGAGGATCTTGAAACATTTCTATTTGAGTTTGAAGTCTTGTGCCGAACCTATGACTATATGGAAGACTCTCAAAAACTCAAACTGTTTCTTTCAACATTGAAAGGAGCTGCGTTGAAATGGTTCATGGGATTAGTCACTCAATCTATTAGGACTTGGAATGATATGAAACAAACATTTTTGGATAGATATCTGGATTATTGTATGCCCACCAATCATAAGGATGAGGTATTCAAGATTATGCAAAGAGAAGATGAAAACTTGGAGGATTTACTTGAAAGATTTCAATACAACTTAAAAAGAGCAAAAATGAGTAATTTAGATGAGGAAACCTTGAAAGCCCTTATATTGAAAGCCATTAGAGATGAATGGATAGATATTTTAAACATGATGGGGAAGGGAGATATTTCCCAACTTCCACTTCATGACATAGCAGAACTATGTGTCCATTTCTCAAGAGGAAAATATAAAACTAGAAAAGGGCCGAGAGATCCTTCTCTTATTAGAGCAAACAAATCTGCAACTAGATCAGTAAGTAGGTCAGATATTGGCAATATGCTTGATGAGTTCAAAACTGATATTCTAGGGAGCCTTAGTGAACAATTAGACACCCTTAAAATACAAAACAAGTAGAAATCAGAAGCTGATGCCTTGGCCATCTTTTGTCCAAAATGTAGAAAGAAACATGCTCTAAGGGAATGTCCCTTGGATGCAAAAGTTGTAGAAACATGTATGATTTGCTCAGAAAGTCATGAGACCAAGGATTGTCCTTCAATTCCTGGGCTCAAAGCTGTCTTTTAGGAAGATCCAAATTCAGTAAAGTCCCTTTGTTTTATTTCAAGAAGACCATGGCAAGGGCAACAAAATCATGGATTTAACAATCCTATGAACTTTCAACTCCCACCAAATTGGAATTCTTGGCAACAACCTTGGCCCCAATCTCAAAATCCATACCAGTCATGGGTTCAAGAGATGCAATATCCATATGGGAGATTTGCTCAATTTTATCAATATCCTCCATATTTTCCAAATCAACAAAATATACCAATTCCAAATCAAAACCCACAACTTTTATTACCATTCCCACAACAAAAACCTTCTCAAAAAAATCCAAATTCTCAACTCTTGCTTCCATTTCAACAAAAGACAAATCAACTACCAGCCCAGCCATTGCCAAATCCCAACAACAAAAATCCTCAGAATGCTTACATGGTAGAAGGACCACAATTTCCTACCTATATGATTGTTCCTCTTAATGATGTCCAACTCAGATCTGGTAGAATTATAGAAAAACCTTCTATACATGTTCAAGAGCAAGGTACCTCTGAGGAGGATTCTCTTAAAGTCAATAAAGGTTCTGAGGAAGCATCTCTTCAAAACCCAACCATTCAAAAAGAAAAAGAAAAAGAGTCAACCCCCACAACTCCTATAGTTGAGCAACCTGCATCTTCATCCACGCCTCCTTTCCCTGAAAGATTACAAATTGACAAAGGGGTGGAAAAACAAATCTTGTTGCCTGACTATGATTTTCTAGATGAATTGAAGAATGTCTGTATCAAGATTCCCTTGCTACAAGCCATTCGAGAGATTCCTATTCTAGCGAAAACAATAAAGGAGTTGAGTCTTAAAAGACCAAGAAGGAAACCAAGAGACACAAGAAGAATCCACCTGGTAGGAAAAATTGCAGATATCATGATGGGAAAAATTACCATGTAGAAGTATGTAGATCCAGGTAGTCCAATTGTCAAAACACATATAAATGGGATAGAAATTCCAAACACTTTGATTGACTTAGGGGCTGCTATCAACATTATGAGTAGACAGACTACGTAACAACTTAAACTTCCTAATCTTCTTTTTACACCCACCTTACTGCAACTTGCAGATAGATCAATAATCAAACCAGATGGTGTACTAGAAGATATTTCAGTCTCCTTAGATTCTTGGGAGTATCCAGTATATTTCATGATTTTGACTCCCAAGAGTAATTTAGGAGGACATCCACTCATCTTAGGAAGACCTTGGCTAGCCACAACTGATGCTTTCGGTAGTTGTAGATCTAGAGATATGTACATTTCTGATGGTAGTTCAACAAAGAAATTTAATTTGTATCCTCCAGCAAAGGCAATTACAGAAGTAGGAGACAGTGAATGGGTCAACGATGAAGATATTATACAACATGTCTTTACTGTCTCTGAAATTAGTAAAGATAGTCAAATTTTGAACACATTAGAAAATTTTGAAACATCTTCAGAATATGACCACACACAATTTCAGTTAGATTCTGATATTGAATATCTATCATCAAGACAAATGTCTCTTTACTCTATGGAAGAGTTTGGTAGCTCTACCATTGATATTTTTCCAGGAAAAACACTGAATATCAACAAAATTTGGAAAAGTCACAATAGGAAGAGCTAACCAAAATCTTGCAAAAACATTCTACTGCATTTGCATGGGAGTATACTGATATGAAAGGTATTTACCCTAAGACTTGCATCCATCATATCTGTATCGAGGAAAACAGTAGACCGATCAGACAACCTCAGAGAATGATGAATCCAAATATTAGGGAGATAGTGAAAGAAGAGCTCCAAAAACTACTCAATGTAAATTTCATTTACTCAATTTCAGATAGCTGATGGATTTCTCCTTTGGTTATAGTACCCAAAAAGAATGGTAAATGGAGGGTATGCATTGATTATAGGAAATTGAATAAAGCAACTTTGAAGGATCACTTTCCCTTTCCCTTTATCGATCAAGTATTAGATACATTAGCAGGAAAAAATTATTTTTCATTCCTGGATGGTTTTAGTGGTTATAATCAAATTCAGGTAGCACCTGAAGATCAAGATAAGACCACATTTACCTGTCCATGGGGAAATTTTGCTTATCGAGTGCTTCCTTTTGGATTACGTAATGCACCAGCAACATTCCAAAGAGCACTACTAGGAATTTTTCTGATCTAATCCATGATTGTGTAGAGGTTTATATGGATGATTTTACAGTTTATGGTGATTCGTTTGAAGAGGCATTAGAAAATTTGGAAAAATTCCTTATAAGATGTAAAGAAACAAACCTTTCACTAAGCCATGAAAAATGCTTTATGATGTTTACTGAAGGTATTGTTTTAGGACATCATATTTCAGGGGATGGGATTAAAGTTGATAGATCAAAAGTTGAAGTCATCTCCAAGTTACCTATTCCAAATTTTCAAAAAGATGTTAGAAGTTTTCTGGGATTTAGTGGATATTATAGAATATTTATAGAAAACTTCACCAAAATAGCATCTCCACTCTTCAAACTGCTTACAAAAGACTGTGAATTCAAATGGGATCCTGATTTCCAATCAGCATTTGAAACTTTGAAAACAAGAATATCTAAAGTGCCTATCTTGAGAGGACCAAATTGGAAACTCCCTTTCCATATTTATACAGATGCTTCAGATACAGCTCTATGGGTTGTATTGGGACAGAAAGATTTAGTTCCTTATGCCATTTACTATACCAGTGAAAATTTAACTGCTACTGAGTTGAACTATACTATGACTGAAAAAGAATTCTTAGCTGTTGTTCATGCAATCAATAAGTTTAGACATTATATAACAAGCTATGAAACTTTTATTCATACTGATCATTCTGCAATTAGATATTTAATGAACAAACCCATTACTAATGGCAGAGTTACAAGGTGGCTCTTACTTTTACAGGAATTCAACATTACTGTGTTAGATAGACTAGGGAAACAAAACACAATAGCTTATTTCTTATCTAGGATTCAGAATACTAAAGAAGATTCTCCTGTAGAGGATAAGTTTCCTGATGAATATTTATTTGCAGTAACTACTAAGACTCCTTGGTATGCAGATATAGCTAATTATTTGGTTACAGGGAAACTACCTCCACATTTATTTCCTTGTGAAAGAAGAAAGATTATTCAGGATAGTTCAAAGTATTCATGGATTTCTAACGAATTGTTTAAAACAGGGCCAGATCTTGTGACCAGAAGATGTGTTAGGGAAGATGAGATGCTTGATATTCTCAAAGCATGTCATGATGAACCATGCGGTGGACACTTTGCTGACAAAAGGAAAACCTATAAAATCCTCTCTGTAGGATATTATTGGCCATCCCTCTTCAAAGATGCAAAACAATATGTCAGAAGATGTGACAGCTGCTAAAGAGTAGGGAAACCTACCCTCTCAAATGAAATGCCATTACAACCACAGGTACTCATCAAACCCTTTGAAAAATGGGCTTTAGATTTCATTGGACCTATTAACCCACCATCTAAACAAAGAAAGTATATATTGGTATGTACTGATTATGTCACTAAATGGGTAGAAACCAAAGCATTATTTTCTGCTACTGAGCATTTAGTTGTTAGCTTTCTTTATGAGGATATTTTTACTCGCTATGGTGTTCCAAGAGAAATTGTGACAGATCAGGGAGTTCAATTCAAATCCAAACTGGTGGAGAAGCTGATGGAAGAGTACAAGGTCAAGCACAAAAAATCTACTCCTTACCATCTGCAAGCAAAGGGTCAAGTGGAGTCTACAAACAAAGTTCTTGAAGGCATCATTACCAAGACTGTTCATCTACATTGAAGAGATTGGGCAGAAAGGCTTCCTGAAGCCTTATGGGCCTATAGAACTACATGGAGGAATGCAACAGGACATTCTCCCTATGAACTTGTTTATGGGAAAGAAGTTCTGCTCCCCATTGAGTTCCAAGTTAGAACCTTCAAGATGGCAGTGCAATTGGGAATGGATCTATCAGAAGCCCAAAAGCATAGAATGGGGCAATTGAATGAGCTAGATGAGATCAAACAAGAAGCAATCCTACGAACTGATCTAGTTCAATACCAAAGAGCTAAGTGGCATGACAAATACATCAAGGAGAAAAAGTTTCAAGAAGGAGATTGGGCATTGCTATTTGATTCCAAGTTTAAAGATTCCAAAGGTAAATTTCAGACTCATTGGCTTGGGCCATATGAGATTGAAAAAATATTTAGCAATGGAGCGGTAAGAATCAAAACCATTGATGAACATCAAACTCCTCTTATTGTGAATGGACACAGATTAAAGATCTATCATAAGCCACTCACAAAAGAGGAATTTCTCAAAATCTTTCAAGATAATTCTGCAATAAGGCTAGTGAAGAAGAATCCTTCTTCTCCACCAACCTAGTCTTTGTTCTTTTCTGTTTTATACGACTAAAAAAAATTAAAAAAAATATTTGTATAAGCCTAAAAACCAATCACTGATTGGCAGTCTTATACAGAAAATACAGGGTTAAAATCAGAAACTTCTGACGCCCTATATTTTCCAAAAAAAAAATCTTTTTATTCATAGTTTCATGCCATTTCACTTCATTTCGCTTCACTCCATTTCATTTTATTTCATTTCATCATCTCATTCCGCTAATAAAATTCCTTTCATGACCAGTTTTCATATATCATTCACTCAGTCATCATTCATTTCCATCCATCTCCATTCAGTCAAATGTTCATTGTGTCAGTTTCCACAGCTAGAAACTGATTCCGCAGCTAACACTTTGTTATTCAACACTGACAGTCAGATGTTCGTCAAATAATGATGAGAACCAAGTGCAGGTATGACAAAGGAAAATATTTTGAAGATATAAAGCACCTAAAGCACCAACAGGAAGAAGCTAATCAAAGGTTAATGGACGGAAGTGGCAAAAATTCCAAGGTAAGAGCAAGATTCATTTCAAATAGCATCTTAAAAAAATCACATTCTATATAGTTATGAAACCACGACTCCATTTTATGTAATGAGTAGCATTGATAGCTTCCATAACCGCTCCATGACCTTTATATGATTCCTCCACAAACCTTGCATTAATTTTTAACGGCCTCATGATCCGCCTCCGAATTTAACTCGTGTTTATTTATACGTTGCCATTCCACCTGCTGAACCGGGTAATTATGAGGATGTAATATATTTGATCACGGCTCTGTCCCGCTGCACAAATCCGCAGCCAGTTTGAGAACGTGCTCACGCCTATTCTGCATCCGTCTATCTCAAAAGCCAAAGTTCACTCTATTCCCATACTATCCCATTGAAGTTGCATTGTCATTTCTGGCTGTTTACACTCCCATGAACTCATTCTCATTACCTGTTCTCTGCTCTTTCATTTACGACTACTATTTTCTCCATAAACCTTCTCCATTCCCTGCTAACACAGTTGTTTCACCTCCGTCAATCCATTACTCACCCAAACATATTTTAAGGTAGGAGGAAGGAATGGGTCTTTTGCTAAGAGCAGAATCGGAAGGGCCCAAATTCATGGAGGGGTATCCACAATTGAAAAGCATACTAAGGAAGGCACGGTGGCTACAGTTCATCCAGAAATTCAGAGGCTACAATAAAGAAGTTACGAAGACATTTACGAAGTCTTTTAATGGCATGGAAGTTGAGATTGGAGATCTTAAATTTTCAGTTACAGAGGCATCTGCCGCTGTAGCAACAAAACTCCCATAGGAGGGGGAACGGTGGTTCAAAAACAAAAGCTTTGATGAGAGGGCCTGGAGGGTTATCCTACGCAATCCAGGTATGGATATAGCCATTTTCAAACGTGGAATCCTTGTCTCTACTTTAGAAGAAAAGTGGGCTAGTCTATTATTGATAATCCAGAAGTTTATTACATGTGAAGGATGGTTCGAGTCCATGTATATGTACCACACCCGGTTGCTAATGAATTTTATAGAAAATAAAACCATCAATTTGCCTTACTTTTTATTGAATAGCCTGAAAAAGATGTCCATAACTGTACAAAATAATTTGGAGGACATAGAACCCCACCTGTACCATCATGGCCTTGTAAAAATTTTGATTGAAAAACAGTTGAAGGAAAAGAAGGACACCTGTGAACAGTTTTTTGTTAGAAACTTCTCTCAAGATCCACCTGAAACACCTAAGAGAACCTCAGCAAGGAAATTTAGTAGGAGAAGGAAAACAAGTGTGGGAATTCAGGACACTCCTACTAACATAGCTAAAGAAACTAATAAGGAAGAGAAGATGTCAGAAAGTAGGACGGAAAGAATTGAGGTTAGGAAGCAAAGCAAATTAAAGGGGAAAAGAAAAATTGAAGTTGTCTATCAAACCCCAGAACCTTCCTCAGAAGAGGACCACCAAATACTTTCTGAAAGACTAGTTTACCTTCAGGAACAGTCAGCTGCAGCAAAGAGGAAAGGGAAAGAAAAACAGAGTGTGGAGAAAGAAGACACTAGCTCACAAAATCTAAGGAGGAGCTCCAGACTTAAAGGAAAACTGAGGAAAGTACAAACTAAGGGGCCCCACTTCATTGATTTAGGAGGGGAAACACCGGAACAGCCTCCAACAATCCCTCCTGGCCGTGGCCCACACCATACTCCTATTCCTCAGCCAGATTTTGAGATCAGTCCTTCTCAGCCAGATTTTGAGATCAGTCCTTCTCAACCAGATTTTGGGGACAGCCCAAGGAAGACTACACCTGAGATAGATCCAACCCAGCAAGAAATGTATGATTATATTGAGACGTTGGAGAAAACTGCCACAGATCAAGGCACTTCATCTGCCCAACCTAATACAGCCCAGGAAGCTCTAATCCAATCACTAAAACAAGAAGTTTTTGAACTGGAGGTCCTAAATAGACGCATCAAAAGAGGAAATGAAACATTAAAAGAACAGAGCAGGTTGGATAAGACTATTCACGATAACACCATGTTGCATCTTGGGTTGTGGCAGAAGAAAAATAGAAAATTGAAGAAAAAGAGCAGGAGGTTGAGCAGATCTCTCATCAACATCAAATTCAAGTGCCTAATGAGGAAGCCGAGGATGACAGTGGTCCCAAGAAAGAAGAAAAGAAGGTTGGATGTGTTAGCAGAGGTCTCAGAACACATGAACTAAAGGGAGGATGGTCAAAGTTTTGGTTGCATGGGGACATGCAACACCTTCACAGTGGCGGTATGTTGAGCCTTGAAACTACATCTCTCCTACACATTTTCCTAGACATTTTCCCCTCACCAGTTCCTCATAAGCTATCAAAGATCATTGCATATTGATTCTAAAAGAGCATTTAAGTGGTTTTATAACTATGTTTTTGTGTTTGCTATTTGACTTAGATTTTGCTCATCAGCTGCGGAATGCAGCCACTTTCCGTAGTTGACTCGACTTTCTGCAGTTGTTTTTGTTGATCTCTAGGTTACAGGTGTCACCAAGCAAAACGAGGCACGTGGGCAGTTCAGAAATGATCTGGACATGGGCCAGGTCCTATTGGTTTAGCCAGATTTGTGAAAGAGAGCCTTGCTCAAACGGTGGTCAACGAGGAGTTCTACGGCAAGCAGGTCTCTGTTTTTCAACACATGAAGGATCTGAGACCATTCCTAGATCCATGGGTTCTTTTTGACAGTTGTAGACTGCCTCCACGATGCAAATCCAATAGCCACCTTTTGATAGATTGAATGATCTTGGCAACCATCATGATAAGCTCACGGATGTTGTCTTTTTACGTGTCTTCTGTTGAAATAGTTTCATAGGAAAATTGTTATCTAATTTCCATTATAAATAACGCGTTTGCAAATGCATGTAGAGTTAGTTTTTGTTGATGTAATCTTGCTGTTAAGTTTATGAACTGTGTCGTGACACTAGTCCTGCTGTGGTAACGAGAGTATCCTTCCTCTGTTTTGCAATACAATAAAACTCTGTTTTATATGACTGCGTGAGCATAATCTCGGTTTGATAGCGTGTTAACCAAGGCCGTGTAGAGGGCCCCTGCTGGCTAAGGTTTCGTTCTTTTAATTCTGTAAAGTTTTCATGTGTTGTTGTTTTATTTTCATTGTAAATATTTCGTAGTCTGTGCACTTATGTATATTTCACATTTTAGTTGTAGTGTTAATGTTTCATTCTTGTACATGATTTTTCAAACATTGTATATTTTTGCTAACACTGATCAATGTGTTTCAGGTTAGGATAGGCCCGGGCATTTTCATACAATTTTTGCAGTAAATATTGACATGAGATTATCCTCTCTACTGACTTTGTTTTTCTTAGCTTTCAATTTTAGTTATGTTTTGATTTCAGTTTTATTCATTTGTCGTTGACAATTAGTTTAAATATCAGATTCTTCATGTCATTTAACGTTATCTCCAGAGCCATGGCTTAACCCCGAAAAGCTACTTGGTGGGCTATCAAATTTTGAGTGAAGTGATCTGATTCTTCATGTTATTGACGTTATCTCCAGAGCCATGGCTTAACCCAGAAAAGCTACTTGGCGAGCTATCAGACTATAAGTGAAGAGACTTGATTTTATTTTTATTTGCAAGTAGATAATTTAGATATCAATTCCTCATGTTATTGATGTTATCTCCAGAGCCATGGCTTAACCCCGAAAAGCTACTTGGCGAGCTATCAGACTATAAATGAAGTGAATTGGTTTTACTTTTATTAGTTTTCAGCTTTTGATTTGTTTGAGTGCAATAGCTTAACTTTTATTTCTGTATTTAGATGAGCAACAGAGATAGAGATTTCATGATCAGTAGTTCATCATTTGTTTAATTCAAGTAGCTGCACATTTACATTCTTGTTTAGTTGTACATTTACATTCTTGTTCAAAGTATTGATTTCTTCACTAGACTATTTTGAGATCTTCTGAAGTGTTAAGTTCTGGAAGTCATCATAGAGGACATAATTACCTTAAATCTATACCCAAACTTGCCTTCTAAAGTATTCTTAAAACTTAGGAATAGGATTTCCATTTGCATTAGGAGACAAACCAAGATAAACCCCCCAAAAACAAGATAAAATTGGAAACAATAGAAAGTAAGAAAGAGGTTGTCTTGCACATATAGGGTGCCACACTTCATCAGTTTATGACTCCCGGATTGATAATTAATGTAGCAATTTAGGACATACTAAATTGACTAAACACCTGGTTTCATCAACTATGCTTGCATCGTTGTCAACCATATTGATCATCCCTTGTTCCTTTTCAAGCATTTGTTGTGCTTTTCTTGATTCCTTTTCCTATCTTGCCATTTGTTTTTTTTTGTCCTTAACTTGCCTTGCTTTATCTCTTTCAAGCCTTTCATCTGCTCGATGTTGTGCTGCAACAATCCTTGTTGCCTTCTTCTCCTTGACTAGATCCTTCTTTTTATGTTTTAATTCCTGCATTTCAAATTTCATTTTTTCAGACTCAACTAACAGGTTTATATAGTCTTCTGAGGTGAGTAACTGTGAACTTCAACCCAAACGAAGACTGCACGATGTACCTTGATTTTTTTCATTGATACTCTCTCTACTGGTAGCTTTAGGAACCGACCAAGTATCTTCTCCACCCCTCCCACCTGCATGTCATTTCTTGGTACTTCCCTTTTAGTATCTGAGACAATTGATTGAACTATATCATTATCTTAATTTGATGCCTCATTATTTGCTGCATCTTCTTCCATTGATCTGTTTTTCACAAAAAAATGAACAATTTCACTGTTCAATTCTATTGGTTGTAAGGGCATGTTCATGCTTTGTTCATTGGTTGTTGAGACACTATGTTCATTCATATTAATCATGGATTCTTCCAGCCATGATGGTGGGGTTACTTGGCTTGGAAATGTCAATTGGTCATTGTCAACTGCATGTTCAACAATGTCATTAACAATATCAACAACAGGATTTTCATGTTCTTGAGTTGGTAGAACGATCTCCATGTTACTGCGAATTTGTTCATGATTATACTGTGTTTCACATACAGTTTCATCATCTTCATCATATAAGTGTCCATGAGAGCGGGAAATCATATTACTAGTTGCAACCACATCATCTTGTTCATCTACTTGTTGCACTTCAACACCTGTTTGGACATGCCCTTCTTCTTGACCATCCACATGAAACGCCTAGCTGCAACCAGTATCATGTATAAGAGCATCATAATTCAGTGGCTAGATTCCTATCCTCCTAAAGCTAGCCTTGATATTTGATGATGTCAGAGCCCTTTTAAAAGCTTTACTTGCAAGCTTTGCTAGCTCGAACCTTTTTCACCTCAACCCCTGGATTCTTTGCCATCCAGCAGCATGCTCTAACCTGAAATAGTTCTTGAAAGGGCCAAACACACTAACATCAATGGGTTGCAATCTGTGAGTGGTATGAGCAGGCAATGTCAATAGGTCGATGGCTAAATTGCGTGCTTCCTCAATTGTTTATATAGCCATGTGGGTCCCATGACCATATAATATCACTAGGTGTCTGTTATTAGGTGAGACGCCACTTGGTACTGATGCAGCAAAGTGAAAAATCCAACTTAAAAACAGTTCTTTAGTCATCCATTAATGGGGATGTGCAGCCATGCATGCACCTAGTTCACAGTGATGTATATAGTTTTTAAATTGATTTTTACCTTTGAATAGACAAAATCCTGGGATTGAAGTACCAATTGCATTGACACAACATCAAATAGTTATCCACTCCCTAATCTTAGGCAAAATCTTTGGCACATTTCGGCTCCCTCTCTTGGCAATTACCCGCATGCCACGATTCCTCCCTGCCCGTAAACCCGTTTCATCACAGTTCCATATATGGTTTGCTCCATAATAATGTTTATCGTAAGCACTAGAAAGAGTGTCATAGAACTTCTGCACAACTGTAGGGCGCAAATTAATTCTTTATCTCTATCAAGGCCCTCAGTTGTATGCAATACAAGGTCTGGATGCCTTTTTTTAAACCCAAACCACCATGATTTACCAGGAAACCCATCTTTGAATGGGATTGGCCTCCCTTGACAGATTTGAGCAACTATGGATTTGAGTTGTATAAACTCTAGCCCATGTCCCAATTGGGCCATCTCTTTACACCACTCAACCACCTTGGCCTCCTCCTAGTCAGTCATAACTGTAAGAGGCCCTCTACGTTTTGTACGAGTCAGTCCATTTATCCAATAATGTATTGATGAGCGAGGAATATGATATTTTTTTGTAGATGCCCGAACTAAGTATCCATTAAACTCTATGTCGTCAATTGCAACTAACATTTTTTTTCCATCCTCTTATAGCGCTGATATTTTTAGTTGAACTTGCCCCTTGGACTGTTGTTGACAGTGGCTTTGTGGGTGATAGTGTGACAACATCAGCTTCAGTCACATGGTCATCCTCTACAACGTTCCTTGGGGTATTGTTGACAGTGACATTACCTGTCCTGTCCTCATCTAACGATGGGCATCACAGCTCGGCACCCAAGGAAAATTTTAAGGATGGAAAATTTTCTTGAAGTTTAAAACATTGGCGAATCTCACTAATCCCTAATATGCAAATTATAAATGTTTATTGATATATTTGTAAAATTAATCAAATTTATAATTATTTTGTATATAGTCTCTATATAATGTTGGCGATTTTTAAGGTAAAATAATTTTATATTCTAAAATTTGGGCGAATCGTCTTTTATAAAATTGGAAATTGGCGAATCTTTTTTCTGGAAAAATCATGGAAAATTAGCCCATTGGGCGAACATTAGCCCCTAAAATTTTCCATGTCGGCACCCCTTGTCACTCTCCTACCACTTGTCCTTATACGAGCAACATAACTAACTCTTTCCATAGATGAAACAACCTACATAATTGTTCCATGCATTTAGTTAAGAATATTTGTAAATTATTCTTTCATACAAGGCAAAAATACTTCTGCTTTATAACAAGCAATTATCAACATGTATGTTAGTATCCTTGAAAAATAAAATCTACAAAACCATTTTGTTTTATGTCTTCAAAATTATCAGTGATTGTTGTTTTGATAACTTGTTTTTACTCTTAAAATATGATGATTGTATTTGTACTTGGAAAACTATTGTCGGTTTCCACCTTCTTCTGGTACTATGAGAAGATATGGTAGTTATTGTTGTTTGAATTAATTTGTTTAGACTCATGTTTTTTATCGCAATTGAATTGATTCATGGCCGACACTGTCTCACCAAGTGGACCTGCATTGTCAATCATGTAATTCAAGTAGTGTTTTCCTTATGTTGCTTTCAAGTTGAAAATAATTTTAGAGTAATAAGAAAATTCCATTGTAGTAGAAGTTTCTCCTGCAAGATTTGATCCATGATTGCTAGTGTCAATATTGCATGCTTGTCTTGGTGTTTTCATATATTCAAGCCTCTTCCAACAACAATGGTCTGAGTTACCATAACCAACCTGAGAACATATTGAAGGGAATGTACTTGGAAAACTACTTTCGGTTTCCACATTCTTCTTGTATTATGAGAATATCTGGTAGTTACTGTTGTTTGAATTTTTTTTTAGACTCATGTTTGTTATCGCAATTAAATTCATTCATGGCCCACACCGTCTCACCAAGTGGACCTGCATTGTCAATCATGTAGTTCAAGTAGTGTTTTCCTTATGTTGCTTTCAAGTTGAAAAGAACTTTTGAGTAATAAGAAGCGTCCATTGTAGTAGAAGTTTCTCCTGCGAGATTTGATACAGGATTGCTAGTGTCAATATTGCAGGTTTGTCTTGGTGTTTTCATATATTCTAGCCTCTGCCAACAATAATGGTCTGAGTTACCATAACCAACCTGAGAACATATTGAAGGGATTGGTTGTTTGCCTACAAAGTAATAAACTCTAAGATGAGGTCAACATTTGGTATTCTCAAGGATGCACTGATGGGAGTGGGCTCATGTGTTTGGTAAGATGTATTTGAGAGTTATATTGTTGGAGGATCATATAGTTCAAGTAGTGTTTGCCTTATGTTGTGTTCAAGTTGAAAATAAATTTTGAGTAATAAGAAACTTTCATTGTAGTAGAAGTTTCTCTTGAAAGATTTGATCCAAGGTTGCTAGTGTCAATATTGTAGGCTTGCCTTGGTGTTTTCATATATTCTAGCCTCTGCCAACATAATGGTCTGAGTTACCATAACCAACTTGAGAACATATTGAAGGGAATGATGTTTGCCTACAAAGTAATGAACTCTAAGATGAGGTCAACATTTGGTATTCTCAAGGATGCACTGATGAGAGTGGGCTCATGGTTTGATAGGATTATTTGAGAGTTATACTATTGGAGGATCATGTAGTTCAAGTAGTGTTTGCCTTATGTTGCTTTCAAGTTGAAAATAACTTTTTAGAAATCAGAATCTTCCATTGTAGTAGAAGTTTCTCCTACAATATTTGATCCAGGATTGCTAGTGTCAATATTGCAGGCTTGTCTTTGTGTTTTCATATATTCTAGCCTTTGCCAACAACGATGCTCTAAGTTACCATAACCAACCTGAGAACATATTGAAGGGAATTTACTTGGAAAACTACTGTCGGTGTCCACCTTCTTTTGGTATTATGAGAAGATCTAGTAGTTACTATTGTTTGAATTAATTTGTTTAGACTCATGTTTGTTATCGCAATTGAATTCATTCATGGCCCACACTGTCTCACCAAGTGGACCTGCATTGTCAATCATGTAGTTCAAGTAGTGTTTGCCCTATGTTGCTTTCAAGTTGAAAAGAACTTTTGAGTAATAGGAAACTTCCATTGTAGTAGAAGTTTCTCCTGCAAGATTTGATCCAGGATATCTAGTGTCAATATTGTAGGCTTGTCTTGGTGTTTTCATATATTCTAGCCTCTGCCAACAACAACGGTCTAAGTTACCATAACCAACCTGAGAAAATATTAAATGGAATGATGTTTTCCTACAAAATAATGAACTCTAAAATGATGTCAACATTTGGTATTCTCAAGGATACATTGATGGGAGTGGGCTCATGTGTTTGGTAGCATGTATTTGAGAGTTGTACTGTTGGAGGATTATGCGATGATTTGGGCTTGGATTTTATGAGGACAACGCAAACATTTCCTTTGTTGGAGAAGGATAAATTTTTTTATCATTAGTGACCATGGAGCTCAGATATTGCGAATGGTGAAGAAGAGTAGTGTGGGATATCATTCAAAGGGAGCAGGAGGACATGCCTACATGATCTTAAATTGATAGTATGAGTCAATTTGTAGGTTGGGTAGGAGAATTTGGATCTTCTCCCAATCTTGAGCAACATCGAGAGACTTCAACCAAGTGTCTTCACCAACAGTGTGATGTCAGAGTGAGAGGACCAAGTGCTTCTTCTAATGAGGATGCTTTTAGTGCATAAGTGGATGATAGAGATCCTATGGGTATTGTGGATTATTACAAATATGTGATGGGGATATATGATTTTAAATTGACTGAGAAATGGCTTGCAAAGATGGGTTTTTTGAAGACAAAGATTAAGGAGTGCGGAGATACACGAGGAAAACACATTCGTTAGATACCTTAGTTGCTTAGAGTCAAGGGAGTGACTTTCAAGTCTTCCTATCTATATTGACAAGATTGCTAGTGTCAATATTGTAAACTTGTCTTGGTTTTTTCATATATTCTAGCCTCTGCCAACAGTATTGGTCTGATTTACCATAACCAACCTGAGAACATATTGAAGGAAAGGATGAGCACATTAATTGACCAAGTTCAAGATAATTGTAATACTTTAGAATTTTATGAGGAAGACATAACATTTCATTCAAATATTAAGCACAAGATTAATGTCTCATAGGTTATGTTCTTCTTCATCTGTAGCTAGCCATACTAGCCAATACTCTTCACTATGGTTGTGTCATATTTTCCAATCAACTTTAAAATGATTCAAAATATAGAAAAATAGAAAAAATATATATTTTCATGAAAATGAAACTGTAAGAACTGAAATAAAAAACTGTGAGAAATGAAAATAGGACTGTAAGAAAAATGTGTTATAATTGAAATAACTAACTTGAATATACTCTCAAATGTTCAGTGATGGTTTGTCTCCAAGGCTAATGAATAGTTTGAATGCATAACATGCAACTTCAGCAGTGGTTGAACTTCTTTTATAACTTTTTTGCACTTGAATCTAATTGGTGGTAAGGATGGACATGGATTGCAATGGCTTCATTTTGAATGTGTGATATGGATTTAATTGGATGTGATCCAAGGCTTGGGAATTCGTTATTTGTTGATCCATGTGCTTTGATCCGTTTTAATTAGAAATAGAATGGGTTGGGTGTCATTTATTGAAGTTATTGGGTTGGGTGTCATTTATTGAACATGTACTTTGATCTATTTTAATGAAAAATAGAATGGGTTGGGTGTCATTTACTGAAGTTATTGGGTTACGTGTCATTTATTAGACACAGTGAGTTTAAATGTTATTGGGTTGGGTGCCATTTATTGAACACAGTGGGTTTAACTGTTGAACAACATAGCAGTTATGGCTGACATACATTCACTTTTATTATGTGTAGGTATGGAT
The DNA here is from genome assembly GCA_031772625.1 of Pinus tabuliformis. Taxonomy (NCBI): domain Eukaryota; kingdom Viridiplantae; phylum Streptophyta; class Pinopsida; order Pinales; family Pinaceae; genus Pinus; species Pinus tabuliformis. Next base: position 208,267,146 of record CM062813.1, read on the forward strand.
ATTTATTTGGACTACGTACCTCCAATTCTGATGAGTGGGGGTTCAAGTGATTGCTACTTTGTACTTCTGGAATAGACCATTTTGGAAAGATTTATGGTTTTATCTATTTTCTAGTTGAGTCATATATGATTTGTACTCTTAAGTATCAAGATACTATTTATGGACATAAATTAAAACATATTTGCACTTAATGTTATTTATTTTTGTTTAAATATTGGATTCATATCTCTCAATTTTTGGTAGTTTGGTAGGACCAATACTGTGTTGGAAATAATACTGAGAGGGGGGGGTGAATCAGTATTATCAAATCAATTATTTTTCATTTCACAATCAGATTTGTATACGCTACTTCAGCTATGGGAAACTGCGTATATACGCTACTGTGTCTAAAGAAACCAACGTATATCAGAAAGCTTAAGATTCATTAATTGTTGATCTTTAATCAGTGCATCAAGACTTCATTAATCATAAGAACAATAAACAGGAGCAGTAAAACAGAACATATCATCACACACATGGACACAAAGATATAAGGTGGAAACCTAATGTGAGTGAAAACCACCTGCTACAATTCGTCTCTATATTCTTTTAATTAGAAACTTATTTTTACAATGATTCTGTACTGGTGCAGTCTTATACCAGTACGTAGGCTGCTACCTGCAGAAGGGTACAACCTTCTCTCGTTCTCCAGCTTCTTCTGGAAGGGAGTTGCAACCCCCTTAGCTCTTGTACTAGCTGAGGTACTAGTACGTAGGTGCTGACCTACAGAAGACTACAACCTTCTCTTTTCTTTCAGGGATCACGTTTCATAAATTTTTAGAATGGATCCATGGATAACATCAATCAAATATCAAGTATATCTGCATCAACCAATCTCCTTTGCACCAAACATCAAATAGTTACTTCTTTGAATGTTGTACCCAGAAAATAGTAACAGTAACCAGACACCAATTCTGAACCCAGAACACTGCAGCAATAACCAGAAGTAGCTAAAACATATTTCAAGAGACGTACGCTACTTCAATGTGTACAACATGCGTGCATACGCTGTTGAATTAAGGCCAACCTGCGTATACGCTATTTTGATTACAGAACGAGCGTGTATACGCGCCTTTGCTTCGCTGAACCTGCATACAGATCTATAAAAGATAATTTATCCTTTTCACTTATTCAGACATCAGTTATACCCAGATTATCAGATTTATAGATCAAGTCATGCGCCAAAAATAACAGATCAAAATCACTCAAAGATACTACTATTCAAGCCTTAAGATCTTGATCCATCAATAGTACTTATCCTTCTTCTTGTGCTCAGGTTCCTCCTTGATTCAGATCCAGCTATGCACCATAACCCAATGACCTGTATTCCAGATCTAGTTCTTCATAAGATATTCAGTCCTTGTGTCAATGCCTTTGCCTAATGATCTCCTTCCCCTTTTATAGTTTTAGGCCTTACACAATACCATGGTCCAAAACCATAAATAATCAGTACCTTGGACCAAATACCTCAGTTCAACACTTAAGATGAGATACCATGGTCCAAAACCATAGGTCCAAATACCAAGGACTAAATACCATGGACCAAAAATAAGTTTTCCCACACGTATGCGCTTTTTTGTGCATGAAAGTGCGTGCATACACATACGCGACTTTTGATCAGCAATCCTGCATGTATACGCGACTTCGTCAAAGGGAACCTGCATATACCTCTTTTTCTTTCATTCTAAGAACCTGAACAGTGATCTGCCATCTGAGTGAGTTGCCATCAAGGACAACACCTGTGTCATAGTGCCAAACCTGTGTCATAATGCCAACAATCTCCCCCTTTGGACTTGATGGCAACCCCAAGTCACTCAAAGTCATTCTCCCCCTTTGACATCAAGGGCAAAGGGTTATGCTCCCCGTGAGTTCATGTTGAAATCACTGCTCTGTTGTGCTTTCCATGCTCCCCCTGACTGCAGGCAAGGTCTGCAAGAAGATGTTCTACAAGAATATACATAACTTTATACATCATAAATAACCTTCCTACCACCAAAGACTCATACATACGTCCATCTCCCAACCAAGTGGGGATTGACCAAAAGTTTACACAAGATAAAACAAGAACATTTCATTATCCATCCCAGACATAGTTGGGAAACCAAGGTAGGTCGTTACATGACCTTGATAAGAAAAGAACTACATGACATAGAGACGAAATATCTACAACCAGACTATGATAGTTATCAACAACTATCATCAACAGCACCTGTCAATCATCATTCAAACCAACAACCATGTTCTCCTTCTGCACATGTTCCCCCTGAAACCAAAACACTGTGAACTTGAACCAAGATCTTCTAGGATAATGCCAACAATGCATTATTATAAGAATATATATGCTCCCCCTGAACCTGTGCCAGATGGTCTCTGTCTGACCCATATCAGACTCCTTTCATCCTGAGTCTGGCCCACTGTTTGTCTTCAAACCAACATATACGCGACTGTGTCTACATAAATCAGCGTATGTACGCAGATTCTCCTCCTTAAACTCACGTACAACCACTTTTCTCTGAACCAGAGAAGTTTCAACAGCAAGATGATGCATCAACTACTCCCAGCTTCTGTTTGAGGTATTCAAATGTCTCCCTGGGCAGTGGTTTGGTGAGTATATCAGCAACCTGTTCCTTGGAGGGAACATACTCCAATTTGACCTTTTGTTCAAGCACTTGTTCTCGGAGAAAATGATATTTGATAGGTATGTGCTTGGTCTTTGAATGCATGATTGGATTTTTTCAAATACTAATTGCACTTGTATTATCACATAAAATTGAGATAAGTGGAGTACAAGTGATTTGAAAATTTTGCAAGATTTGCATCATCCAAAGGAGTTGTGTGCAGCAAGATGCAGCAACCGCATATTCCACTTCAGCTGTAGATAAAGCAATTGAACTTTGTTTCTTGTTGAACCAAGATACTAATCTGGAACCCATAAAGAATGCACCACCACTAGTGCTTTTTCTGTCATCCACGCTTCCTGCCCAATCTGCATCTGTATATGCATGAAGTGTGAGATCCGTATCTCTAGGATACCATAGGCCATAGTTTTAACTGCCTGAAGGTGTGCTTCTTTTGGATTTTCCTGGAATCTTCCAACTATTCCCACTGCATGCATGATGTCTGGTCGGGTACCAGTCAGATAGAGCAGACTACTAATCATGGATCTATAGGTTGGTTGATGAACTGCTACTGAATCATCATTTGCGCTGAGGCTACATCCTGTTATCATAGGGGTACATACTGGTTTCGAATCTTCCATGCCATATTTCTTCAAGATCTCCTTGAGTACTTGGTTTGTGATAAAAAGATAACGTCTTTATTTTGTTGGACTTGTAAACCAAGAAAATATGTCAGCTCACCAAGCAAGGACATTTCAAATTATTTTTGCATCACTAAAGCAAAGTTTTGATTCATGGCTTCTTCATTGCTACCAAAGATGATATCATCAATATACACAACAAGTATTAGCAATTTATCATTATCAATTTTTACATATAGATTGCTATTTGTTGATCCTTTTAAAAAACCTTGTTGATGGAGGTATTTTTCTAGGCGATAATACCAAGCCCTTGGAGCCTATTTAAGACCATAGAGTGTCTTCTTAAGTCTACATACAAGTTTTGGATCATTTCCAAGGATGAATCCATCTGGTTGCTCAATATACACTTCTTCTTCCAAGTCTCCATTTAAAAAGGCAGATTTCACATCCATTTGAAAAACTTTGAACTTCTGAAAGCTAGAAAGAGCAAGGAACATTCTTATGGCTTCAAGTCTAGCAATCGGTGCAAAATTTTCTTCAAAGTCTATTCCTTCTTGTTGAGCATACCCTTTACAAACAAGTCTAGCCTTGTTTCTAATAACATCTCCATTTTCATTCAGCTTGTTTTTGAATATCCATTTTGTCCCTATGACATTCTTATCATTTGGTCTAGGAACCAACTCCCAAGTGTTATTCTTTTCAATCTGCTCAAGTTCTTCATTCATGGCCTTGACCCAGCATTCATCTTTGCATGCTTCTCTTACATTTTGTGGTTCAGTGGAGGAGAGCAATGCTAGATAGCTTGAAGCTTCTGAAATAGTTCTTCTTGTTTGTACACCCACCTCTTTCTGCCCCAAAATTTGAGTTTCTGGATAATTCTTCTGACTCTACCTGGATGGAGTCTTTTCTTCTATCGTTATCTGTTCTTCTGGTGCCTCATGGGTTTCTTCTTCATCATAAGTCTGATTTGATGTTGAAGGATAGTCCTCATCATCTTCAAAATCTTCAGATTTTACCTGCCTAGGAATGTTTCCTTCTTCATCAATCACTACATCAATACTTTCAACAATTTTTCCAAGTATTTTATTGTAACACTTATATCCTTTGTTGTGGGGAGAGTAACCAAGGAGAATGCCTTCATCTGCTCTAGGTTCAAACTTGCCAAGGTTTTCATCAGTCCTTTTGATGTAACATTTGCTTCCAAAATTTTTGAAGTATTTAACCGTGGGAGTCTTACCATACCAAAGTTCATGAGGAGTTTGAGTGTTGTTCACCTGGACGTTTGTCTTGTTGAGAATAGTAACCGCAGCAAATGCAACTTCACCCCAGAAGGTTGCGGGAGTTCCAGACTCATCAAGCATAGCACAAGCCATTTGTTGAACCATTATGTTCATCCTTTCCACTACTCCATTTTGCTGAGGAGTCCTTGCAATAGAGAATTCCCTTCTTATTCCATGTTCTTCACAAAAATTGAAAAATTCATCCGAGGTAAATTCCCCTCCTCTATCAGACCTGAGGCATTTGATTCTGCGATCTGATTCGTTTTCAACCAAGGCTTTGAATGCTTTGAACTTTTCAAAATCTTCGTCTTTATGCTTCAGAAGTCCTATCCAACACATCCTTGAAAAGTCGTCAATGAACAATATGAAGTATTCTTCTCCTCGAGGTGACCTCTTCCTAGTTGGACCACATACATCAGTATGGACAAGTTCAAGTGGCCTACTAGCTGATCCTTCCTTCTCAGGGAAATTAGTTCTGGTTTGTTTACCAAACTGACATGATTTGCATATTGTATTGTCAGGAATTCTAATGTCAGGGAGATCATGAACCACCTAATATTTGCATGCTTTCCTTATCTGAGAGAAGCTTAGATACCCCAATCTTCTGTGCCATAGCCAGTGTTCATAATTCTTGCTTAGATAACATTGTTGTTGTCCTCCCTTGAGTATGTATAAATTATTTGGAGTTCTTATGCCTTTGATCACTATTTCTCCTGTATCAAGCTCACGAACAATACATCCATTTGATCAAAATATTACCTCATTTCCTTGATCACACATTTGACTGACACTCAATAGATTATGTTTTAAGCCATCAACATACATAACATTTCCAGCTTTGACTTTTTCTTTTAAAATAACAGAACCTTTACCTTTTATGAATGCAGGGGTGTCATTTCCAAATGAAACCTTCCTTTCCTTTTCAAAGGCACTATATGACTGAAGTTTTTCTTTATCACCTATCATATGTTTTGAGCAACCACTGTCAATGTACCACTGATTTTCCTGTCCTTCCGCATATAAGGTTATACCACATCTTTCTGGTTGCGGTTCTTTCCATGTTTTGGGACTCAATGAAGCTTGCTTCTTCTGAGTTGTTTGCTGAAACCTACTCCTGCATTCAGAATCTCCATGACTGAAGTTGTTACAAATAGAAAATTTTATTTCATTTTCAAGAGAAAAAAAATTATTGTAGGTTCTTTTCATGATTCCAGTCACACTCCTTTGATTTCATGCTTCTCTAATCATGATGGTCTTGTAGGCAACACATTGAGCTACTTTGTGTCCAAAGTTATGACAGGAGAAACATTGGCCATTGAAGAAATTCCTGCGATTATCAAACCTTCCGTCCAAGTGATTGTAATTTCCATAGCCATTCGTTATTGAGGCAAACTGAGAATGATTTTCCTGCAGTTGATTGTAGCTTTTGTTCATCCTTGAAGTAAATTGCCCTTGATTTACTTGGTGATCTCTGTTCATTCTTGAAGTAAATTGTCCCTGATTTACCTAGTGATTTGCATTGAGCCTTTGTTGTTGATTGTCAACCTGTTCACTTCTCCTTGCTGCTTCAAGATAATTTTTGGAGGTAGACGACTTTTGTGCTTGAGATGCTTCTTCAGTATACCCAAGATCTGTCTTGAATAGAGGAGAATGCTGCACTTTGATAATCTCATCTAAAGTTTCAGATCCTTTAGCAAATCTAAGATTAAGAGCTTTTGTTTTCTCAATATCTTTTCTAAGTCCCACAATTTCACATTCTAACTTTTCATTGTGTTTTTCCCTTTCAGCAAGTTGGAATGTCAGAGTATCTATAATCATGTTCTTTTCTTCTAAACAAATTTTAAGTTTAGAAATTTCTTCATAAAGACCTTTTTCATCTATAGCATCCAAGAAATCATCATCTTCAAAAGCCATCAAAAGTCTATAATCATTACCTTGTTCATCTTCATCACTATTTGAAAATCCATCATTGTCTTCATGTGTATAATAACTCTTCTTACTTACATTCTGTTTTCTGTTCCATCTAACTGGTTCCTTACCTTTGTCAAGCTTATCTTTATGTGGACACTTGGTTGCATAGTGACCGACTCTTCCGTAAGCAAAGCATTTCAAAGGTAGCTTACCTCTGAATCTTCCAGAACCCCGTTGAAGGTTCTTGACAAAGTTTTATTCTTCCTCTCCTTCTGACATATGTCCCGACTCATTGTATTCTCCTTTTCCTGAGGCTTTGAATGCAGATTCTCTCATGTCTGATGGTCCCCCTTTTCTCATTTCGAAAGCAGTTAGAATTCCATGCAGCTGTGACATGGTAATTCTTTGAAGATTCTGCTTTTCTTCTATGGCCGAAACTTTTGATTCAAACTTAGAAGACAAAGATCTTAGAACCTTTTCAACCAAAGTAACTTCTTTTATCTCTTCACCCAAGTTTTTCATACAATTAACAATCTCATCTATACGTAAGAAATAATTAGCCACACTTTCATCATTGTGCATTATGAGATTTTCATATTGAATTCTGAGAGTTTGTAGTTTTGCACGTTTTATCTGATCATCTCCTTCATAGCTCAGAACGATATTGTCCCATATTTCTTTTGCATTTTTGAGCTGCATAACCTTGACGAATTCTGATTGAGATAAACTCCCTAATAGAGTATTGACAACCTTTGCATTTGTTTCATACTGCTTCTTACCAACCATATCTATAGGAGTTGCTGATGGAAATGTGTATCCTGTTTCCACGATATCCCAAACTTCTGTACCAAGAGATTGAAGATAGGCTGTGATTCTTACCTTCCAATAGACGAAGTTGCTTCCATCAAAGATTGGTGGCCTGATAGATGCCTCCTTTTCGTAGTTGCTCATGATGATAGATCTTCCTTCAAGCGATCAAGCTTCTTCTGAAGGACCTACTTTGATACCAATTGTTGGAAATAATACTGAGAGGGGGGGGTGAATTAGTATTATCAAATCAATTATTTTTCATTTCACAATTAGATTTGTATACGCTACTTCAGCTATGGGAAACTGCGTATATATGCTACTGTGTCTAAAGAAACCAGCATATATCAGAAAGCTTAAGATTCATTAATTGTTGATCTTTAATCAGTGCATCAGGACTTCATTAATCATAAGAACAATAAACAGGAGTAGTAAAACAGAATAGATCATCACACACATGGACACAAAAATATAAGGTGGAAACCCAATGTGGGTGAAAACCACCTACTGCAATTCATCTCTATCTTCTTTTAATTAGAAACTTCTTTTTACAATGATTCTATACTGGTGCAGTCTTATACCAGTACACAGGCTGCTACATGTAGAAGGGTACAACCTTCTCTCATTCTCCAGCTTCTTCTGGATGGGAGCTACAACCCCCTTATCTCTTGTACTAGCTGAGGTACTAGTACATAGGTGCTGACCTAAAGAAGGTTACAACCTTCTCTTTTCTTTCAGGGACCACGTTTCATAAATTTTCAGACTGGATCCATGGAAAACATCAATCAAATATCAAGTATATCTGCATCAACCAATCTCCTTTGCACCAAACAAAATTGAATCAAATAGTCACTTCTTTGAATGTTGTACTCAGAAAATAGTAACAGTAACCAGAAACCAATTCTGAACCCAGAACACTACAACAATAACTAGAAGTAGCTAAAACATATTTCAAGAGACGTACACTACTTCAATGCGTACAACATGCGTGCATACGCTGTTGAATTAAGGCCAACCTGCATATACGCTATTTTGATTACAGAACCAGCGTGTATACGCGCCTTTGCTTCGCTGAACCTGCGTACAGATCTATAAAAAATAATTTATCCTTTTCAATTATTTAGACATCAGTTATACCTAGATTATCAGATCTATAGATCAAGTCATGCACCAAAAATAACAGATCAAAATCACTCAAAGATACTACTATTCAAGCCTTAAGATCTTGATCCATCAATAGTACTTATCCTTCTTCTTGCGCTCAGATTCCTCCTTGATTCAGATCCAGCTATGCACCATAACCCTGTTGGCATTATGATACAAGTGTTTTCCTTGATGGCAACTCACACAGATGACAGATCATAGTGTAGTAGGTCAGTAGCAAAGAATTGATGATCAGACTACAAAGAATGAAGAAAGAAAAGTATATACGCAGGTTCACTATATACCAAGTCGCGTATATACGCAAGTTCGCTATATACCAAGTAGTGTATACACGTAGGTTCACTATATATAAAGGCGCATATACACATGGGATTGCTGATCAAAAGTCGCGTATGCGTATGCACGCACTTTCATGCACAGAAAAGCGCGTACATGTGGGAAAGCTTAGTTTGGGTCCGTGGTATTTAGACCTATGGTTTTGGACCTTGGTATTTCATCTGAAGTGTTGAACCCAGGTATTAGGTCCCTAGTATTGGTTCTAAATGGTTTTGGACCATGGTATTGAGTAAGGCCTAAGACTATAAAAGGAGAAGAAGATCATTAGGCAAACGTATTCAGAAAGTCTTGAATATCTGATGATGTATGAGATCTAGTATGCAGGTTATGGGTTCATGATGCTTTGCTTGATCTGAGCTAAGGAGGAATCTCAAGAGTTGATGGAGAACAAGATCTAAGGATAGATCGAGATCAAATGATTTGGAATGAATCATCTCTATATGGTTTGATCATGCTTGTTCTAGATCTGTATACTGACGCATGTAATGTTATGACCTGGGTATAACTTAAGATTGAAATAGATGCAAAAAGTACTCGATACAGATAGATGGCGATCACTCGATGACAAGAGTCATCCAAGAGTCAATGCCTGGTGTGTAGATGTCGGTACTCACTCGATTCAGGTGACGATGCCGGTACTCCATGCCAAGGTTCAATGCCAGGTTTCAGTTCATGCACTCAATACAAGTGTTGAATGAATATTTACAAATGTATACGCTGGTTGACTTTGATAAAAGCGCATACATACGCAGGTTAGATACATCTAAGTAGCATATACAATATGAACTATGATTTTTGAAGTTACAAGTGGTTCTGGTTGTTGATGCAAAGTCTGAGTTCTGGTGACTGTTTACTAGTGTCAGTATTCTGCATATTTAGTTTGGTTGATTGTGAGATCTATAATGGATCAGGATCATAATGACTTATCTTTATGTGATCTGATGGACTAGATCTGGTTGCTAACATATGTATTATCCTTGTATATGTAATGATCTGGGTATGTCTGAAGTCAGGAAGTGCAACGAAGTTATCAGTAAGTAATTGTTGACATATACGCTGGTTCACTTTGGTGAAGTTGCGTATACACACTGGTTCGGCTCTTCCAAGTAGCGTATGCATGATTTCTGATGATACAGTTGGTTCTAAATATTATTGCAGAGTTCTGTGTTCTGCTCTGTGTTCTGGTGATTGCAGTTTGTTGACTGGGTTTCAGTGATTTAGTATTGGGTGATTCAGAGATTGATGATGCTAGTGTTGATTGATTTTGTGCTTCAATGATATTGATGGGTCTAGTATGAAAATTGGATGAAACATGGCCTTTCAGATTATGGTGTTGTGCTTCAGGAGTATCCAGTCTGAAAATTTATGAAGCGTGGTACCTAGAGGATGAAAGAGAAGGTTGTATCCTTCTGTAGGTTGGCACCTACGTACTATTACATCAGCTAGTACAAGAGCTAAGGGGGTGGTAGCTCCCTTCTAGTAGCAGCTGAAAAACGAGTGAAGGTTGGAGCATTCAGTAGGTTGGCACCTACGTACTAGTACATCGGCTAGTACAAGAGCTAAGGGGGTTGTAGCTCCCTTCCAGGAGAAGCTGGAGAACGAGAGAAGGTTGTAGCCTTCTGCAGGTAGAAGCCTGTGTACTGGTATAAGACTGCACCAGTACATAAATATTGTAAGAATAAGTTTCTTATTAAAAGAAGATAGAGACGACTTGCAGCAGGTGGTTTTCACCCACATTGGGTTTCCACCTTATATCGTGGTGTTCATGTGTGCTTCTTGTGTGTGATGATCTGTTCTGTTTTACTGCTCCTGTTTACTGTTCATATGGTTAATAACGTTCTGATGCACTCATTAAGGATCAACTAACTGAATCATAAGTTTACTGGATATACACTTGTTGCATTAAACACAGTTGCGTATACACGCGGTTTTCCTTAACTGAAGTAGTGTATATGAATATAAATATGGAAATGAAAAAGTTATATTGATTTGATAATACTGATTCACCCCCCCCCCCCCCCCCCCCTCATAGTATTATTTCCAACAAACCCAATGACATGTATTCCAGATCTAGTTCTTCATAAGATATTCAGTCCTTGTGTCAATGCCTCTGCCTAATGATCTCCTTCCCCTTTTTATAGTTTTAGGCCTTACACAATACCATGGTCCAAACCAGAAAGAATCAATACCTTGGACCAAATACCTCGGTTCAACACTTCAAACGAGATACCATGGTCCAAAACCATAGGTCCAAATACCAAGGACTAAATACCATGGACCAAAAATAAGTTTTCCCACACGTACGCGCTTTTTTGTGCATGAAAGTGCATGCATACGCATACGCGACTTTTGATCAGCAATCCTGCGTGCATACGCGACTTCGTCAAAGGGAACTTGCGAATACCTTTTTTTCTTTCATTCTGTGAGCCTGAACAATGATATGCCATCTGAGTGAGTTGCCATCAAGGACAACACCTGTGTCATAGTGCCAAACCTGTGTCATAATGCCAACATACTATATCATCACTGGTCCCTGCACAACATTAGACATCTCTCCCCTATACATTTTAAGAGCATAAATATCTTTCTTACGTAATTTATCATGTCTTGATCGTCTTTACCTTTGTTTTATTTGCATAGTTTTTTGGGTGGGTATTTTATTCATTTTATAGTTAAGAGAATATCAAGTAGTGAGCACAATAATGAAACATAATAATATTAGCTTGTCCCTCTTCAGTCATGTGCAGAACTTTTGGCGCATGGAAAGTTTCACATAAAAAACATATTGGAGTTTGAAAAATTATTTAAATGTTTTTAAATATATTTTAATTGATAAAATATTGTAATTTAATAGTTAAGAGAAAAATGAGTTGCGATCACAATGAAATGAAATGAAATTATATTTTAATGTCCATCAGATTAAAAATAGTTTATGGGATTATTAGTTTTTTGCTTTTTGCCTTTTGCAATTCAAGTTTTTCCTTATTCAAAGACAACGCTAAGAAACCAATGCTAACATATTCCCATAACTTTTTCGGATGTATTTGAATGCATCACATTCCAAAATGAAATGTTTTTCCGCTTTCACTGCCCCACACATGCAAAATGTACACACCCATTCTTCCCAAGCCTCTTTAAGCCTTTTCCACCGTCTTGTTTCACATCGAACTTGATGCGAGTTGGTTCTTAATTGAGCAATAAGAACTTTTGCCCTCCATCGTATGTTAGCTCCGATGAACTCTTTTTGTTGTAGACCACAAATAAGAACTTTTGCCCTATTAATTCCAAAACATAACTCATTTAACCAATAAAAATTAAAAATAAAATTAGAATTATAAAATTATTTTTCAATTTACTAAAAAAAAAATACAAATATTAAGCTTTTTCTCGATATTTTAATTAAAATTATAATAAACACAAAAAAATTTAAAAATAAACTCACTTCGACACAAATACTATAGCCGCTCGCTCTGAAGGCAATGCATGGGCTAATAATAATAATTAATACAACAACTCTATACTATAATGCATTTAGTATGATATATAGAATTTAAATTATGATGAAAACCAGAAAATGATGTAAGCGTTAGAGGCTCAAATGCATCAATTTTCCATTTCACAGACCTAAGATGTAAAATACCAAGCATACTTCCACACATGCTTCCACACGATCAAGATTCCACCATAAGGCTGAGATTCTTGACTTTGCTACTTGGCAAATGTTTAGGTGTATTTGTATTAGTATAAGTCCATTAGGATAGATTCATCTTTGATCCGTCTCCAGTTGTGAGATGAAACTGAGCTGCATATGATAATAAATACTCAGGTATAAGTTGGGGCAGTGGGCTGCAAACATGGTTCGAGGAAAATGGAGAATGGGCTGTATGCTCTAAACTACTACAGTACATTTTCACCTCAATCAATTATCATTTCATATCCATTTACTTTCGCGGAATACAGGAGAGTGAAAATTCAGCCGCCATAGAACTCCATGAATCCTCCAATGTATACCCACTGGCTTAAAGTACAAGAACTCAATGGAATTCTCCAATGTATACCCACTGGATTAGAGTACAAGAAGAGCGGAATGAATATCATATTCACAGGGTTACAGGTGACACCAGATAGATAAGCATAAGGATAGAGGTGATGCATTCACAGGATTCTGAGAAAGAAGAGAAAAGGCGATGGAAATGAAAGAATTATAAATGAATTACTCCACAACATGCACTGTCCTCCTCTACTGCCATTTATTATTCAAACATAAAAGTATTATGATGGAATTTGGAACATCTTCCTGGGTATGTTTAATATATGGCTTCCTCACATTCAAAATTCTTGCTCGTAAGTGGCTACTGAGGAAAGAAACTTATTTTTCATTTCAAAATTTTAGCTGATGCATGGCGTGCCTGGCACCTCACCTCACTGGCAAACTGAACATTTATTCTCTTCTTTATTTTGTTTATTTTCATGGCTTCTTCTACGAAGCCAATCATGGAACTGGCTTCGTCTTTTCACAAACATATTTCCATGCGCTTTTTGGGGTATAGTATTAATCTTGGGTTAATCCATTGTAGAGCTACAATGACTATAGCTGAAGAAAATCCCACCTGGAAATCAGGGGGAGCCAGTTTCAACTCGTTGGGTTGTGAAGAGGTGTATGGGTTTGGGCAGGGGTGCGGTATTTCTATTTCGTTAAAGCACAAAAACAATGTATATGTTTCTCTTTTGCAGGGATGCAATAACCTTACATTACTAAAGCAAGTCCATGCACAGATATGCACAATTGGACTAGAACAAGACAGTTTCTGGGGATACAAACTGATGAGGATGTATGCTATGTATAGCAATATGGAGTTTGCACACAAAATGTTTGACAGATTGCACAAACCAGATATTAACTCATGGAATCTGATGATTAGAGGGTATGCCAGGAACGGGTTCTACGAGGAAGTGCTCATGCTTTCTCGCCAAATGCGGCAGGAAGGCATACAATCAGACAATTTCACATTTCCCTTTGTGCTCAAGGCATGTGCTCGCCTGTCAGCTCTGCGCACGGGCCAGGAAATTCACGCAGGTATAATCGGAACTGGATTCGAGTCCGATGTGTTTGTGGGGAATTCACTCATAACTATGTATGCTAAGTGCGGATGCATAGAATTTGCACGCCAAATGTTGGATGGAATGCCGAAAAGAGATGTAGTTTCATGGAATGCAATGCTTGTTGGATATGCCCAGAATGGGTATGCCAGCGAAGCCCTGGAGCTCTTCAATCAGATGCATCTGGCGAACATGACAACCAGTTCAGTAATGATGACGTCTTTAATCCAGGCGTGTGCTCATTTAGGAGCCTTGCCACAAGGCCAGTGGATCCATGAATACATTGTTCACAATACAGGGTTTGAGTGGGATGTGTTCGTTGGGAGTTCTCTTATAACTATGTATGCCAAGTGTGGGAGAATAGAGCTCGCACGCCAAATTTTTGACAAAATGCCTGAAAGAGATGTTGTAATATGGAATGCAATGATTGATGGATATGTTGAGAATGGAAATGTTAATGTACCTTTAGTACTCTTCCATGAAATGCGGCTTGCACAAGTTACACCTGACTCAGTCACCATGCTGAGTGTAGCACAGGCATGTGGTCATTCAGGAGCCCTGTGGCGTTGTAAGTGGATTCATGCTTATGTTATTAAAAGGGGATTCAACTTAGATGATGCTTTGGGGACTACTCTAATAGACATGTATAGCAAATGTGGGAGTATAGAAATTGCACGCCAATTGTTTGACAAAATGTTGAAGAGAAATGTTGTCTCATGGACTGCAATGATCGCTGGGTATGCCCAGCTTGGATGTGTTAATGAGGCATTAACATTTTTCTACCAATTGCGGCTAACATACATGAAACCAGACTCAATCACGATGGTGCATGTTCTGCTGGCATGTCTCCAAGTGGGAGCTTTGCGACAGAGCAAGTGGGTTCATGGCTATATAGTTAAAAGTGGATTTGATTCAGATGTTGTGGTAGAAACTAACCTTATAAATCTCTATGCAAAATATGGAAGCATAACTACTGCACGCCAACTGTTTGACAAAATGTCTAAAAGAGACGCTTTTTCCTGGAATGCAATGATTGCTGGCTATGCCCAAAATGGACATGCAATTGAGGCAATAGCACTTCTTAATCAAATGCAACTGGAGGATATGAAACCTAATTCTGTTACTATGGTGAGTGTGCTCCCGACATTTTCTGATCTAGCAATTCTACATCAATGCAAGTGGATCCATGGTTATATCATTAAAAGAGGATTCGAGTCAGATGTGCATGTGGGGAATTCCCTTATAGACATGTATGGCAAAGTGGGAAGCATAGATTTTGCATTCTGTTTCTTCAACAAAATGCATATAAAAGATGTGGTCTCATGGACGGCAATGATTGCAGGATATGGAATGCATGGCTACGGTGATGATGCCCTTGCTTTATTTTGGCAAATGCAACAGATAGGAGTGCAACTTGATGGAATCACTTTCGTGTGTGTCTTGTCTGCATGCAGCCATGCAGGTCTGATTGATAAGGGATGGAAAATATTTGATAGCATGATTCAAGATTGTTATATTACACCCAAGGTGGAGCACTATGCCTGCATGGTTGACCTTTTTGGCCGCTCTGGGTTTGTGGATAAGGCATACGATTTCATTGAAAAGATGCCATTAGAACCTAGTATTAGTGTATGGGGAGCCTTGCTGAATGCTTGCAGAATTTATAACAATACTGATCTAGGAGTACGAGTTGCAGAACACCTTCTTGACTTGAAGCCTGAGAATTCTGCATGTTATGTGCTGCTGTCAAACATCTATGCTGCAGCTGGAAGGTGGGATGATGTAGCAAAGGTGAGAACAATAATGAAAGAGAGGGGTTTGAAGAAGACTCCAGGATTCAGCTCGATTGAGGTAAACAACAACATGCATACATTCTTTGTGGGAGACAAATCACATCCAGAATCTGAGAAAGTTATGGAATTGTAGATTCTTTATATGGGGAGTTGGAGGCAGTAGGGTATTTGCCCAACACAAATTTGTGCTGCATGACGTAGAAGAGGAAACAAAGGAACATATGCTCTACAGTCACAAGTGAGAAGCTGGGTATTGCATTTGGGCTTATCAACACATATCCAGGAATCCCTATCTGAATTATGAGAAACCTTTCATGTATGCAGCGATTGTCACAGTGCTCCTAAGTTGATCTCTAAGATGGTTTGCCAATAGATTATTGTGAGGGATGCAAACCATTTTTACCATTTCAAGGACGGATTGTTTTCTTGTGGAGACAGTTGGTGACACTAACTTTAAATAGTAACACGATCGAGCATGAACGGATAATTGCCGACACATGTTTGGCTAATAAGACTCACTAACTCGAAATCAAACTGGATAACAAGTAACAAGTTTTATATCTAAGCCTCACCAACTCAAAATCGAGCTTAATGACAAATAACAAATATTATGTTCAGTGTCTACAGGCTTATGTATATTGCTTGTCTAGAATCAATGCTTTTGACTGTAGATGGTGTTTTTATTTCTAGTAAAATATTGATGTGCATTGGCTTTGACTAGGCAAATTGTTGTATGAGATGACTATATTACCTAAAGTCATGAGAAATATACATAGATATCCCATAGCATACTCAGAGGATTGCTAGTAAAGTATTTTGGACCATATCTGTAATGTAAAGGTTGCATTCATTATCATCATGCTGTTTACTGATTAATTGTATATGCTAGTGTTCCAGAATTATTGCATATGATATTTCCAAATCCACTTTTATATGGTCATTTTGTATCTCTGTATCAGCTGTATCACAAAAATCTGAGTTGAATTTGAATTGACTTTGTTGCCAATTTGAATAATATTAGAGACTGCAAGTTAACTGATAACTTCTTTAACATTTCCTTTGCTCGAAATTGTTTCAATCTATGATTGTTTATATAATCGTCTTACAACTTGTATATTTTTATAGAGGAGTGTGGTTTCCTAGCATGCTTATGTATGAAATTAGGCCAGAGATAAATGGCAGGAATTTGACTGATTTTAACGTTTGAGCATTTTCAAAGCATTTCAGGTTCAGCTAAATAAAATACTTAGCTTGTTGTTTGTCTACTTTACAGTTTCCAGCAGCAAACAGAATTTACTTTTATACTGGAGTCTAGCCTTGAACTCTTAAATAGAACTCTACACATGTATCCTTTCTATTAAGAGTGCTGATTTTTGTCTGTTCATTTTCTTTTCGACTGTGACTGATGCTTGTTCAAAACAATGTTGTCAGACTCTTTTCGGACTCCTGAATCTTGCCAAGTCCACTGAGTCGCCGCTGAAAAGAGTAACTCCTAGACACTCTTCTGTCATAATCCCCACTTGCCAGACTCCTCTGAAACTTGCCAACACATATTCTGAGTATTTTTTTTCTCTTTTCCAAGTCTGAAAGATTCTGCTGAGTCTTCCTGAGTCACAGCCCAGCCGAGTCTTAGAAGAGTCCAAGTCTGACAACATTGGTTTGAAACAATTTCTTTTTCAAGTCAGGTCAGCACATCTTCCTGTCCTTCCCACAATATTTATGTATGTGTCCATGTGTGTAGGATGTGTATGTGGATCTATTGTCTACTTTATTTCGTTTGAGTGAATCAATCATTGTTAAGATGAACTTTACAACAAACCAGTTTGTAACTGAGGTGTCATGAACATATCTCACCACAAAAAAGTTGAACTCTTGTGCAATACAAAAGTTGTTTTATCTATGGAATGAAAATTTTGTTTGATACTACCACATTCAAACTGGATCGAGAGAAGTTTTTGTCCAATGTTTATTGAGAGTAAAACTAGTCTTTTAACTAGATGTTCTGTATAGGCAATTGTTAAAAATGATCAACTAAGGTCAAATTCCACTATAGACAGCTCCTTTGTATGAGATGATGATGGCATTGGATTCCTCTTCTCGAGGACCAATTTTGACCTTTCGAGAGGACCAATTTTGACCTAAAGCACGATGGATTCTGATAGGCAGAAATGTATATTTGAAGTCAAGCCCACAATGTTGGTTTTGGTCAAGGTCAGTCCCACAGTCATGTAGGCTCATGAAGCCCAAAAGACATGATCTTTGACCCACATTGAATTGTATAAATATAAGATGAGTTCACAACTTCACTCCATTTTGGCATCATCACACATGATTTTCTCTTTCCTCTTATGATGGATTCGACTTTCTTTGAGAAACTATCTCTCTCCCATATGTGCGAATTTTTGGAGGACGAATTTCCTGTGATTTTCTGTGGTTGACTTTTCCAGTACACAGAGCAGCATTGACCAGCGTTGACCAGGCACTTTGACCAATTGTTTGACTACGACTTTGATGGATTATTACTCTGCCAGCTAGGCCGCACTTGTGAGCACAGGAACCGAGCACAAACTGAGGTGTTTGACCACAGGTCTGAGGCAGGTTTAACCGCAAACTGTTGACCAAGTTTTGACCAGACTTTTGAAGGCTGCCTTGACTGCATTTTGACTGCCTAGAGAGGGTGAATTTCTCTCTCCTTTTACCAAATAGATTGGGCTGATTTTACTAAGCTGTTAACCGTTGACTGCTCACTGGTTAGGGCAGCTTTGACTGTTGTTGACTTCTGCATATGTGACTTTGACTTTTGGACTAGATTGGGATCATCTATGGCAAGTCAATATATTGAGTTTGACTAATGTATCATTGTACTTATGGATTTCTCTCTCTCTGAATATTTGATATTATCAAGAAGAAAAGATATGTGGGTTTTCCCCCTTGTCAGGTTTTGCCCTGGCTTTAAGCCTAAATCATGGTGTCCTCTTGTCTTGGCTTGTCTTCTGCATTTATGTTTGATGTTTTTTCATCAGTCACTGTCATATGATAATGGTCAACGTGATTGCTAATGGATTAATGGAATTAATAATGGGCTAATGGATTAATGAAGTAACTGACCTCTGACCTAAGCAAAGAACATGTTAACTCAAAAATTAACATGGTATTAGAGCTAGCTGAGGTCAAGCCCAAGCAAGAGGAGGAATGCAATCTCAAGAGATGAAGCAATGGACTGTTAATGTATTTGAAGTATCTTGTTGCAAGCCTTAGAAAACATGAGAGGTCTCAAAAAATAATACAAGTCTAGGTATATGCAAAAGCTGGGCTAAATAGCTCATGAAGGCCATTAATCAAATCTGAAGATGCTCAAGTCCTCTTTCAGCAGCTAAACCACGTGTCATGATAAGAAGTCTAAGAAGAGTTTTGTTTTAAGAATTTGTTGATATGAGTCCAATCTTCTCATTTGATAAAGCAGTCAACAGTATGTTTGAAGATCTGATCCCTTTGCCACCTCTGCATCAGAATTCTGAAGCTAGCAGTCCTTCCATCCAGTCACATGTGCTCACATAAATTCAAGTCTTGTAAACAAAGATGTCCAACAAGCAAATTTGTTGAGGATCAAATAAGTGACTCTAAGGATACATATATTTATTTGGATTTGATCAATGAACTAAAGAGAGTCCTATGGAGCAATTAAGAACTGAGTTGTTGGCCTAGTTCTCTGAACCATTAAGAAGGAGCCAAGTGTTCCTATTGTTCTGAGCACAAGAAACAATAAAGGTCTGCTATGCAATGGAGCTATCTCTCTTTTACATTCTGGGCATAAGTATGCTTTTGGATAAGTCTTTTGAAAAGAACTTTATTCTCCTAAGAGGCCAAGAAAAGTGCAAGAACACAAGAATATGCCAAAGGTCATTTGATGAAGCCAACCTTGGAGAAAGGATTACTATGTTCTTGATCTTGTGGTATGGAGGCCGAAATGTTATGGCTCAGTGAACTCTGTCTTATATTCTCTCTCTCACTCTTCAATTCAGACAATGAATCTGACCTATCCATGCCTCTGTGTTCTCTGAGATATTGAAGAGAAAAAGTTTTGTTAATGTTGATTGTTTTATCTAAGAAGATGCCTACTTATTCCTTATGCTTGTAATAAGGCTGAGAAGCCTATGTCACATAAAGCACTGCTATATACTATCATGCTCTGTGAATTTGGCCGACCAATATAGGTCACTGGGGCTGTGATTTATTGATCTCTGGGCTATAAAAGAAGAAAGGTGGTGGACTTCTCATTCCACATATTTGTAAGGAAGCCGAGAATCTTTTAAAGGATAGTTCTAAGGCCCTCCATAATTTAAGGAAGTCGAGATTTTGTATGCATATATTTGCAAGCCTTGAAAAGACAATCAGTGGGCATCCTATGTCATCTATATTAGTAAAATCAAGGAACCCTATTTTGTGTATTGAAGAAGAGGCCAAGTCCTTATCACTGTTACAAGCACACACACACACACACACACACACACACACACACACACACACACACACACACACATATATATATATATACAAGTGTTAAAAGCCTATTTTGTTCGAGCCAACTTGCAAATAAATAAGGAATATATATTCATGTCTTTGAAACCTTCATAAGAGGTGCCCTGAAGCCAATGAAAATAGAGGATGCAGTTATGAGAAGGGATGGTCCCTTTAGACATCAACCTGAAAATGATTTTTGAAGAATAGTAAAAGCCCTCCATAATGTCATTATCTAGCAGTTGATGTGATTTTGTTGAGAAGGTTTAGTGGCAGCCCTCCATGTGATCCTATTTTTGTCTAGCAGCTGAAGCAAAGGAAGTTCATCCAAGAAAAGTATGCAGCTCCTTTGTGTTGACACCATTGGATAAGGGTGATAGTACCCTTGGAAGTCTGGAAGATAGAAGAAGTGTGAGGCACTTTGGAGCAGACCCCTGTAGCAACCTGTATGAACATAAAATCAGAGGTATGGTATCTCTCAAGGTGCCCCATGAAGAACACATTGGAAGAAGAATGTGCATGGCCGATCCTATGTCTTGGTGAGCACGATGGGCACTTTGATGCGTTGAGCCAGGATCTTATGAAAGATGGTCTTATGAATATGGATGCCTGGATGCGAAGGACCCCTCCTCATCATGGATTGGGTAATTTAATGCATTGGTTGCAGTCATCTAGCAATGAAGGATAATGCAACTGTTGTGGGATAATCTCATGGGAGGATTTCTTCACTTTGGTTGAAGAAAGACCATGATGCTTCTTCATAGTTTACTCTGTGATCTGAAGCAAGCTTCCTAGAAGTTTGTTGTTGTAGTTGCCTCGTGGAAAGTCTCATCCCTTGCATGAGAAGCTCGTGATTGAAAGCTAGATGATCACGTGAATCAAGGCTTTAGAGGGAGCTATAGAATCCTTGGTAGTATGACCCAATGACTCTTCTTGCTCGATGTTTATTGATGAAGGCAAGTCATGGCAACTGATTATGATTATGATGACTCTGATGATGCCTTGATATATCCTTGTTACTTGAGAGGCTGCATGGAAGCTACATGATTATGATTGATGACTTTGGCACATGGACCTAAGGGTCTATAGCAGGAAAAGGGATAGGTTACAAGTGGCTCAATGATTATGTTTTGGCAAGGTCACTTTCCCTATATTCAAAGGGAGTTATGGACGAGCCATGTTGATTGGATTGTAAAGATGCAGCTATTGATGATGTCTGATTGATGACCCTCTCATTTATCAATGTAAGAGGGAGTTGAATTTTAAAGTCAAGATGGAAGACCTAGCCTTGATGCACTATTCCCTGCACTTAAAGGTCTGATGAGATGGAGAAGTTGTTAGTTTGCATATGTATATCTTGTGGGATCCTTGGTGTTCTTGATAAACACCCTATTAGTCATATGCCTCGCTATGAAGACCTTGAGTTTAAGTATGGGTGAGCCTCATATATTGGATAGTTGCTTATTGAGATATCTCTATGATTCTAATATCTATAATCTAAGATACACTGCTAGAATCTAAGATTCCATGGATATTCTAATGCTGGTTCGGTTGGCAGTGTGATGGATGGAAAGAGCACATCTAGTGCTATATCTTTTAATTTGGTTGCTCTGGAAGCACTGTTGAGGTTGAATTTATATAATAGCAAGTATGGCTTATTTTAAAGCCAGTTGGTTGAGGAAGCTCTTTAGTGAGCCATTTGAGCATGTGTTGGTAACCATCGTTGTATATTGCGATATTCTTGAGTGGGATTCATTTTTTCAGAGAATCCATGTTCCACGACAGCTCCAAGTATTGGGTACCTCTCTATTTGGATATGGTACAACAAAGAGCAATCAAGCTCTATCATTTCTGGTTGGATGTGCAAATTACTGTCATCCTTGCATAGCCTCTTGGTAAGGTCAAGATTATCTTCCTTCAGAGAGAGGTTGGGAGTTGTGGATAGACCCTACTATGAGGGTCCCGATTGAACATTGAGATCTGGGAGCTCCTGGGGGCTTGGGGTACTTCTTGGAGCTATGTGTGACCATAGAGTGAGTGGTTCACCTTCCCTATAGGTACATTGTGTACAGGGTGAGTGGTTCACCTTCCCCTGTGATACTCCATGATGATATATGAGAGCATAGGGTGAGTGGTTTGCCTTCCCCTATAGCTGATAATATATGCATATGATGAGTGGTTGACCTTCTTCTATGGCATATGAGCAGGATGGGTGGTTAACCTTCTCCTGTGGATGCCCTAGTGAGAGATGCATATAGGCATCTATCGGTTGTCACATGTGGGCATGTTGGTTGGACATGGTTCATCCTTTCCCACATGTAGGATGCTCATTCCCTATGATCAATGATTGACATGTCAGTGGGACATGGTTCTTCCTTTCTCCATGTGTAGGATCCTTCCTACGATTGTTAGTTGGTATGCATGTAGGACATGCTTCATCCTTTCCCTACTTTTGGTGGTTTGCATGTGTGTAGGATGTGGTTTATCCTTTCCCTACATTGGTTGTGACATGTGACTGTAGGATGTGGTTTATCCTTTCCCTACGTGTGGTTGTAAGCAGGATGTGATTTATTCTTTCCCTGCTGTTACCCCAGCATCATCCTACACATGTTATCTGGGACACATGGGAAGTACCTCTCATCTGGCCAATGAGTTGGGAAAAGTGGTTAGGGACCATAGCACTACCAATAGACGCATCTTGTATTGTCGTACTCCCTATGACTAGGATGCATGGTGTTCAACACGGTCTTGATCTGGGATCAAGCTTGGATGGGGTTCTACCCCTGGACATGAGGATTTGCCTTTGTCATTTCCGAAGGTGGCAAGGTCTTGTGACTCACCTTCCAGGATCTTTTCTTCTTGATCTATGATATCAAATCTTCAACAAAGATGAGATGAGATGTAATCATAGTACATGATGATTATGATATGATGATTATGATGTCAGCGATATGATAGCAACATGATGGTTATGATGGCAACAATATGATGGCAGCATGATGATGGGTATTGGCAGGTGGAATTCCCCTTAGTTGAGAGGGAGTGTTAAAAATGGTCAACTAAGGTCAAATTCCACTATAGACAACTCATTTGTATGAGATGATGATGGCATTGGATTCCTCTTCTCGAGAGGACCAATTTTGACCTAAGGCATGATGGATTCTGACAACAGAAATGTATTTTTGAAGTCAAGCCCACAATGTTGGTTTTGGTCAAGGCAGTCATGTAGGCTCATGAAGCCCAAGAGACATGACCTTTGACCCACATTGACTTGTATAAATACAAGATGAGTTCACTCCATTTTGGCATCATCACGCACATGATTTTCTCTTTCCTCTCATGATGGATTCAACTTTCTTTGGGCAGCTACCTCTCTCCCACATGTGCAAATTTTGGACGGCAAATTTACCGAGTTTTGGCCAGACTTTTGAAGGCTGCGATGACTGCATTTTGGCTACCTACAGAGAGTGAATTTCTCTCTCCTTTGATAGAATAGATTGGGCTGATTTGACTGGGCTTGTTAACTGTTCACTGCTGACTGGTTAGGGCAGCTTTGACTGTTGTTGACTTCGGCAGATGTGACTTTGACTTTTGGACAGTGGATTGGGATCATCTATGGTAAGTCAATCTATTGAATTTGACTAATGTATCATTGTACTTATGGATTTCTCTCTCTCTAAACATTTGATATTATCAAGAAGAAAAGATCTGTGGGTTTTCCCCCTTATGGGGTTTTGCCCTGGCTTTAAGCCTAAATCATGGTGTCCTCTTGTCTTGGCTTGTCTTCTGCATTTATGTTTGAACTTTGATGTTCTTTCATTAGTTACTGTCATATGATAATGGTTAATGTGATTGCTAATGAATTAATGGAATTAATAATGAGCTAATGGATTAATGAAGTAACTGACCTAAGCAAAGAACATGTTAACTCAAAAATTAACAGCAATTCATTTATGGCATCTGCCTATAAAAAGACATTTAGCAAGTTCTTGGCTTCCCACTCAATAACTGAATTATAACATGAGGCAGAAATTGTTTCAGCTATGAAATGTGAATGTTGTGTGATCCTGCATGGTCATGCCCTTACTTCAAGCTTCAAATTG
Source organism: Pinus tabuliformis (assembly GCA_031772625.1). Lineage (NCBI taxonomy): Eukaryota > Viridiplantae > Streptophyta > Pinopsida > Pinales > Pinaceae > Pinus > Pinus tabuliformis. The sequence goes on from CM062813.1 coordinate 208,291,456, forward strand.
GATCCATAGACATTGTCTCCTAATACTTTGACAACAATACTAGTCTTTTTGGTATGTGTTGTGTTGGCATTTCATTCTGCTACTCAGTCTGTCAAAAGAACTCGGTGGATGTAGTGAAAATGATAAGACATCATCCATTGTTTTCCTTTCCTCGAGGAAAGAGAGGTAACTATAAAAAATGTGATGGATGACTGCAATACCTGCCAAAGATGCTAGCAACCATTTTTCAAGCAATCCCACAAATACTAATTCAAATTCTATTCTGAAAGGAAGGAATTATGGTGGCTTTCACAATAATCTTGCAGTTCTACTTGAGCTTACCATGCTTTCTTAATTGTACTCCAGTATTGAATAGTGTTAACAATTAGCTGACCTCATCTTTGATACTATTAGCCAACCTGTTTAAATGAATTATCCCAATAAAACTATAATGGAAATGTTTATATATTTACCCCTTAAACCTTGAAGCAAGTCTCAAAATCATTCTGTCATATGGTCTTGGAGACATGACTGCAAGTTTATGGTCTGAAACATTGTCCAAAGTGAAGAGAATGCAGCTTATCCAGAAAACATGGGTACAATTTCAGAACAAGTCAGGAAACATTATTTCCAAAAATGTTGTTTTGAACAATTCACAGAGTTCATTTCGATTTCGTTTGTACTAGAGCAATAAATAGATACTGTTATGCTCTAGTCGCTGATCATGTTAGAGAATAACTCTTCAATACATAAATGTAATAGGCTATTTAGGGATTATGTTTTAGAGTACAAACAGCGCATGTATAAGTGCTGTTAAGGATGATTAGCTGTAGGTTAATGAGTTAAAATAGGGAGGTTAGTTGCTGTTGAAGCTGGAATCTTTCAGCAAGACTACACTACTGTGTTTGTGTATAAATAGAGGTACCTGTGAATAAAGAATTAGTGAAGCATCTTTGTGTGCACATTTTGTATTGTTGCAATATGTATGTTTCTCATTATTTATCAAGTCACACTCCCAGCTGTAGAATCCAGATGATTAACATGTTGGTCTCCTTGTTGGACAGTAAGTAAATAACTGTGGAGATCAAGTCATCAGTCAAACGATATGAACTGTGGTGTAGTAACTGGAGTTGGAAGGATATTTGACTAATGTAGTCAAGTTTGGTCTCGTGCTAGATGAATAAGCTATGTAATCTACTCATATAATCGAATATTGGGACTTTACCTTCTGTTTATCTATATTTATGTTTAAATTTGAAGCCGCACTGTGGCTTAAGGAAATGTTTTGACCTATATAAAAGGAGCAAGAGAATACCTTAAGGATGCAATTATCACTGTAAAAACTGTTTACAGTTTCTATGGTGAAATGATATATACACAATTTTTTGTGATGTTATGGTTCATATAGGCAAAAGACAAAGTTGCTCCTCCTCCTATTTGATGTGCATGTGATATGTTGGTGGAGATGTAAGTTTCTGTAACTTTCTTTTTGGTACAGAAACCAAGACACCAAGAAGTGGAGGATAATAAATAGCATAGCATAGTTAGTGAATAACAAATAATGGTAGAATATAATTAAATAAAAGAGAGAGTGTTAAATTATGGTATGTTCTATGCTTAAAGCAATTTACTTATTTTCTTCTTATTAGCCATAGATTAGCAATCACATATACATTAAGTAAAGTGCAAATAGAACATTAAATGATCAACAAAAAAAAGCCAAGACAAAAGACACAAGATGTGGTGGTTAGCTAGGGACAAACCCTAATGCGAGGAAACCTTTTGATCAAATATTCTTTTATCTTCAATAGTTCAGCAGAGAGAAATAGTACAAAATCAAAATTGTATAATTTTGTATCAGCAGCAACAAACCCTAGATCAGCAAAGTCAAACTTGGTCAAACGAGTTGAAATTGACCTCCAATATGCTTGGTCAATTTCCGGTCAACTAGCCCTAGAATAGCTTGAAGAAATAACCCTTGAACAACCCCAAAAACACAGTCAAATTGCTGTTGACTGAAGTCAACTTGTTGCCCAAAACTAGGGCAGTCAACGCTGGTCAAACTTGTGGACAGATTGCCTCGATTTTTGTGCCAAAATCTGTGGCCTGCCTAGGAGAGGCAACCACACCAAAACCACACCCTTGATGAGTCAACACTTGGTCAATGCAGGTCAAAGAGACCTTCAACAGCTTCAGCGTCCTCCTTTCAACGTCCTCCTTGCCCTAATGTGTCCTCCTTCTTCCCACATGTGAGCTGCTCTTTGTATAACCCAAAGATAAGGTGAGAGAGAGAAGAATGAGTGAGATGAGATGATGAGAAAATGAATCAACCTCTCTTGTATTTATATGATTCTCTGGGCATGTGTCAAGTAAATACAAATAAATTCATATCTCCATAAATACTTGTTGGAATTGGATGATCTTTAGATCAATCCTACACCTCTTGACAAGAGGAATTTAGGAAAATTATCAGTTGCCATAAATGAGGTGACCCACATGGAGTTTGGCCTTAGTTTCCAATTTTAACACTCCCTCTCAACTAAGGATAACTCCATTTGCAATCCGTCTGACCGTTGCTACTTTCCCAACTATCAAATGCACTACCCTGCATAACTTGGCCCTGCTCTGCTCTGCTCGAACTATGAAGAAGAATAAATGATCAAGGATGTATCATACCATCCTCCACTGACCCGAACTCAGTCTCAGATTGTGTCATACCACTCTCGTTGATCCCAGATCAGTATCATTGATCCCAGATCAATGGTGGTCATCCTAGCATAGGGAGTATGATAGATACACCGATGTTTCCATCGATAGTACTACTAATGGTCCCTAACCCAATTTCCCTACTCATTGATTAGATGAGAGGTACTTCCCATGAGTCCCAAACTACATGGGTTGGATGCCTCGACAGGAGAACTAATCATCCTGTCCACAGAAGAACGAATCATCCTGTCCAACAGTCGCCACTGGAGAACTAATCATCCTGACCCACAAGAGAACTAATCATTCTGTTCCACAGTCGCCACTGAGAACTAATCATCCTGGCCCACAGAGAACTAATCATCCTGGCCCATAGGAGAACTAATCATCCTGTTCCATAGTCGCCATGGGGTGTCACAGGGGAAGGTTGAACCTTTCACCCTGTACATAGTGCACCACCAAGGGATGGTGAGTCGCCCTGTGGTCGCATGTCGCTCCAAGAAGTACCCCACGCCCCCTTGGAGCTCCCAGAGCTCAATACATCATATTCAACCCTCATAAGAAGGCCTTTGAACGACAACAAGTCGTTCTCAGAAAGTCAAGAATTTGACCTTTCCCCAGGGGCTTCGTCAAAATGTGGGCGACCTGTTCAATTGTTAAGAGAAATTTTTCGGCGTAAATCACAAGATAAATCATTTGTCGACGCGTTTCGAACCAACGAGTGTGGTTCATCGTCAGGACAAGTTGAAAAATCAGATCCATATTTTCCTGTTAACTAGTATGAGCAGAGCCTCCAATGGCTAACAAGGGTAACGATTAAATTTGACTAGGGACCCGGGTCAAACAAACCAGTAAGTTAAAATAAGGGACCTTACCTTTACCTAAATATATAATTTATAAGTATAAATTAATTTTAATTAAATTGGTTCATGAGTTAAAAGTATTGGAAAATATAAATATTAGAATAGATTGTATAACTAAAAATATATAAAGGAATAACTAACTAATTAAATATATATATATATATATATATATATATATATAATTTCTAAATGAGAGGTTAAGTTAGTTGAAAAAAAATAATAATAAATAAATAAATAAAAATAAAAATGGAAGATACTTTAAAACAAAAACAAAAAATAAAATAAAAATAAAAATATTAGAATAAAATTATATATATATATATATATATAACTAACCAGAAAAAATAATGGAATATATTCTAAAAATCTAAAAGATCAGGAAGAAAGTGACTAGGAAGAGAGAGCTAGGACCCAACACCTACTAATTTTCCAGCGATCCTCTCTATTGAGATTGCTCGGTCTCTTTTCAATCTCAAGAGCTTCTCTGAATTTCCGATGATGTAACTGCGAAACTTTAGCAATGACATTAGCCTCCTTAATACAAACATGATGTTTGGTTTTTTCCGCATGCTCAGCTAAAGCGGAAGACTTTTATCTCCTATGCTTGAGGTCAGCTGCGTGTTTACTGATCTTTTGATTGATGGAGTGACCTGTCTCACCAATATAGGGGGTCCCACAGGAACAAGGGATAATATATACCCCTTTCATATCTTTAAGGTCGATAGGATCCTTTGCTGATCTGAGGGACATACGAATGGTGTTAAGGAGCCTAAAGGTTACAGGGACACTATGCATCATGAGAATCCTTGCAATCTTATCAGTGGTCCCTTGAACAAACGGAAGATGGACACCCAAAATCCGCTCCTTCGGTTCCCTTTTAACAAAAGAATTCTTCGCAGCTTTTAGGAAAGCCTTCTAACCCATGTATCTACTATAACCATTCTCAACGAAGACATCAAGGAGATGGGATTTTTCCTTCTCAAAACTCTTTTTATCTGAGATCCTTAGGGCCCGAGTAGCAAGGGTATTGAGAACACCCATCTTCTGAGCTGGGAAATGGTGGGAATTGGCATGAAGATACTGCTCCGTATGCGTTTTCTTTCGAAAAACTTGGTGGGAGAGGGAACCATCACTATTCTTAGAAATAAGAATATCAAGGAAAGGGAGGCAACCATCAACTTCATGCTCTTTAGTGAACTTAATGGCCGAGGATTGATTGTTGAGATGATCGAAGAAGAGATCTAATTCCTCTTGGCCGTGAGACTAGATAACATTGGTGTCATCCACATACCTTTTCCAAAGCTTAGGAAGGAGATGGGAAGAGTTTAGAGCCTTGGACTCAAAATCTTCCATAAAAAGATTCACAACGACAGGGGATAGGGGTGAGCCCATGGCAACTCCACAGGTTTGCTCAAAGAACTCTCCCTCAAAACAGAAAAAGGTGGAAGTGAGGCAGATCTCGACTAATCGAGCGGTGTCAGGATCTGTTAGGCGGTTGATAACCTCCAAGGCCTCATTAATAGGGATGCAAGTGAATAGGGAAACCACATCAAAACTAACCAGGATGTCCCCAGGGTCAAGCTTAATGTCCTTGAGTTCATCAATAAAGAAAGTAGAGTCTTTTACGAAGGACTCTGTACGACCAACAAGGGGCTTAAGCCTTAACGCAAGGAACTTAGCAAGAAGGTAGGTAGGACCTCCAATGGTGTTGACAATGGGCCTCAATGGAGCTCCTTCCTTGTGAATTTTGGGGAGACCATAGATCCTAGGAGTGATAGGGTTGCTCTCAATGAGTTTATGGTGCAGGGAACTCACTGAGCTAATGGATTTAATGGCAAGAGCCACATTCCTAGCGACCTTTTTTAACGGGTTTTTGGGGAGCTTTTTATAGCTACCACTATTATGAAGATGATCCAACATCTTATTACGGTAATCAACCCTGTTAAGAATAACGGCAGCCCCACCCTTGTCTGCCTTAAGAACAACGATATCTTTGTTCTGGTTTAAGGATCTGAGGGCTATTGATTCCTCCTTGCTAAGGTTGCTCTTAGGGGGCTTAGCCTTTCTCAAGACAACCGCACAATCTTGCCTGATAGTGTCCTTGATCTTATCAGGTAAACCTCTGATCCCAAACTCAATGTCACAAATGATATCATCAACAGGAATCTTCTTAGGGGCTAAGGCAAAATTTAATCCTTTACCCAAAACTTTAAAAACTGAAGGGGGAAAAAGAAACTAGAAAGGTTAATAACCTTATTATTACCATGAGAAGGAGGGGGAAATTTACTAGAACTAGGATTTAAACTATTGTTATTAATATTTAATATCTTATTACCTACCAAATTAGAGTTATTTGCCTTACTAAACAAAGTACCCTTAATATTATTATTATCTTTATTACTAATTCCGACTATACTACTATTACTATTATCACTATTAATATTATTACTAGGAATATTATTACAATCATCATTATTATTACTAATATTATTATTACTATTATAGTCATTAAATAAATTATTATTATTATTATTATTGTTATAATTGTTAAATAAATTATTACCACTATTAATATTATTATTATTATTAGGAATATTATTACAATCATAATTATTATTACTAATATTATTAGTATTATTAATAATACCATTATTACTATTATAGGTGTTATTATAAATTATTATTATTATTATTAAATAAATTATTATTATTATTATTATATGGAAGATTATTATAAGTTCGAATGTTAATGAACGAGTTAAGATGAGGGACAGACGGCTTCAAGCTGCGACCATGCAGCGAGGATGAGGAGATCTCTTCACGTGATATCCACGAGAGCGTTAATGGAGAACTGTTCACCGCCGGACTGGAATGCAAGCACGGAAAATTTTTCAATTGTACCGATATGTTGGAGCCTTATTTCTCCCCGCTGCACCATATCCTAAATATAGTGGTACCTGATATCGATATGCTTGGAGCGATCATGAAATACGGGATTATCTGATAAAAGAATCCCGCTTTGGTTGTCACACAGGATCACGATGGTATCCAATGTAAATCCAAACAACTCATTGAAGAGCTTTCGCAACCAAACCACCTCGCAAGAGGCCATCCTAGTAGCAATTTACTCTGCCTCGGCGGTGCTCAAAGCCACCAACTTTTGCTTCCTGCTCATCCAGGATATCGAGGCAGATCCCAAAGAGAAACGACACCCAGAAGTGCTCTTTCGGTCCACCACACTGCTCAATCAGCATCCGTATATCCATGTAGTCTCACATCTCCAATAGTGTATCTCAACCCATGAGTGATTGTGCCACGAAGATATCTCAATAGATTCTTGGCACCAATCCAATGTGAGTGGTGAGGCTCAACCATATGTTGACTCAACGTGTTGATTGCAAAACATATATTCGGACGAGATTTCACCAAGAACATCAATGCTCCAATGAGTTGACGATACTCGGTAACATTTTGTAAAACGGGTCCGGTAGCACTACCACTTAACTTCTTGAAGTCAAGCTCCATCGGGGTAGTCGCGGGCTTGCAGTCCACCATACCTAATCTCTCCAATACCTTCACCACATATTTTCCTTGAGATAGGAAAATCTCCCCTGGCTTTTGCCAGACTTCTAGTCCTAGGAAATAGTGCATCAGTCCTAGGTCCTTCATCTCAAATTCAAAAGCCAACTCCCTCTTACATTTGTGAATGAGAGGGTCTGCACCTGTTAGAAAGAGGTTGTCAACATACAACACCAGTATGAGAGGATTGTCATCTTCAACCTTAAAGTAAATATTAGGATTAGTTTCACTTCTAGTGAATCCCAACTTCATCAAGTAGCTATCGATCCTCTCATACCACACTCAGGGTGCTTGCTTCAACCCATAGAGGGCCTTCTTCAACCTACACACATGAGATTCTCTATCATGAATCTCAACCATAGACCTCCTCTTTGATCGAACCATGCAAGAACGCGGTCTTGACATCCATCTCATGTAGGTTCCATCCTTGCGAAGCAGCAAGGGCTATGATCAAGTGGATGGTGGTATATCAGGCAACAGGTGCAAATATATCGTCATAGTCTATACCTTCCTTCTAAGAGAAGCCACGAGTGACAAAATGAGCCTTATACTTTCCCCACTTCCATCAATTGCATGCTTTATCTTGTAAAGCCATTTCGAAGTGACAAATGCTTTGTCTTGGGGTCTAGGGACCACATCCCAGACATCGTTTTTCATGATGGACTCATATTCCTCAGTCATAACATCCTTCCATACTTGATGCTTGACAGCTTCTGCGAATGACGAAGGCTCATTTTGGATGATCGTGCTCATGATGGTCAAGTATCCCTGATACCTGGTCGGCTTCTTACTTTCCCGGAAGGTTCCTCTATGTGCAACATGCCCTTCAACATCATCAAGTGTCGCCCTTGATCCAGGTGGATGTTGGTGGCCACCCACCTATCCCATTTGAACCCCACGACTGTCTCTTTCAGTTTTTCAGTTTCTGTAATTGTAACACAATTTACTATTTTTAGCAGATTTTTCGGGTCCTGAACTTCCAGAGCCGTTTTGAGGCCCTAAACGACGTTTTCTGGGAAATCTGGGAGCAACCATGAACTATGTTGCTCTTCCCAAAGTTATAGTTCTCGGATAGATCTTTCTAATGAGCTATTGTACATGTCAAATGGAGATCGGGTGCCAAAGTTACGACCCCGGGAAATTGATGTACCAATTTACCTAAACGGGGCCCACAATTTGGCGTTTCATCTTCTAGGGTTAGGTTTTGGGATGTTAAAGATTTTCCATTGTTTCTCAACAATAAATAGGCCTTTGAGCCTCATTGTAACACAGTTCAGAGGCATGTAGCCGCCACATCTCTTCTCAGAGATAAGCTACCATCGCCCTAGCTGGTTTATTTCTATTTCTATTTGTAAGCATATTTCAGTATTTTACAGTAATGAAATGAAGTATTATTTCCACTGCATATTTGTCTTTATGGTTATCTCTGTATTTTATTGCGTTCCTGTTTAAATCCAGATCAGTGGTATCAGAGCGGTCTACTTTTTCTCTGTTTTTATTTGCATGTCCCCAACGAGGTCCAGATATAAGGAGTTAGGGCTTGAACTGGTCGAAACTTTGCAAGACCAGCCTCGCAAATACCGACAGCCTCTCATGGTGGATGAAAAAAAAGATGAGGGGACAGGAGATCCTATCAAAATCTTGCTCGAAGAAGCACTCGAGCGGCAAAGGAACGCGATGATGGATAGCTTTGCACAGATCCTTCAGCGGCTACCCAGAGGTGACGCATCAGTTTCCAACAGCTACTCTTAAAATGCCACACCGTTTAAGGTACAAGTTAATTTTGAAATCCCCATCTTCAAGAGTCAAATAGACACAGATGCCATAGATAAATGGTTAAATTTGCTAGATGGGTATTTTTCTGTTCATGAATTTTCAAGTCAGGAAAAAATTATTTTCACTCTTCTCAAAGTAGCCCCCCATGTCAAGGACTGGTGGGAAACCTACTGCGAGCAGAAGAATGAAAGTACGGGCTCACTTTTTTCAGCCACACCCACTTGGGATTCATTCCGGGATGCTGTCAAAGAGCAGTACTACCCTGTCAAAAGCTATGAGGACAAATACATCAAATGGACCACACTGCGGCAGGCAGGGAAAATTTTAAGAACCCCCCATAAATTTATAAATATAATAAATGGGCGAATCTCCATGGTATATAGGAAAAATGGAAGGCGATTTTATCAATAACATAATATGTATATATAATTTTTTTGGCGAATCTCTCACCAGGCATGGCGAATATTTAATTATAAAATCTTGTAAGATCTTGGCGAGTCTTTCACTAAATAATAAAACTTTGTAAAGTCCTAGTGAATCTTAGCATAGGCTACATGCTGGTTTAATTCCCACATTTAAATAGGCTACATTCCAGGTGAATACCATGGGTCAATACCATGTGCCATATTTATTTTTATTAATTCTAATATTAGGGTTAATAATGGTTATTTTCATGGTATTAATAACAATCTAGTCCATGGTATTTGTCCCATAGTATTTTGGCCATAGGTTTTACCTAAATATAACGGATTTTTTGAGTGTTCGTAAATATAGGGTGACTTATGGAGTAAATATAAAAAAATATTTTATTTGTTTACCATACCTCTCGTTTATTTATATTTTTATTAATTTACCATACCTCTTTTACAAATATGGTATTTGGCCCATAGGATTCACTTAAATAAAACCTCTTTCTTGAGCCTTCAAATAGAACGAGGGTTATGGACTAAATATAAAAAGAGGTTTTATTTATTTACGATACGTTTAGTTTATTTATATTTTTATTTATTTACCATACCTTTTGAGTAAGTATAAAAAGACGTTTTATTTATTTACCATACCTCCACTTTACTTATATTTTTATTTGTTTACACCCTTACATGTATATAAGGTGACTTATGGAGTAAATATAAAAAATGTTTTATTTATTTACCATACCTCTCATTTATTTATATTTTTATACATTTACCATACCTCTTTTATAAATATGGTATTTGGCCCATAGGATTCACTTAAATAAAACCTATTCTTGAAAATGGGCGAATTGATTCACTTAAATAAAACCTATTCTTGAAAATGGGCGAATGGAAGGTTGTAAGTCCTAATTTCAAGGGCTAAATTTACCTTTTTTACCCTCTCCCTTAAAATAAGGTGGGCTATTTGAGGTGATTTGTAAAAATGTACTATGATACAAAATATTCGTCCACTAAAAATTTAAAACCCCTTAATTTCGCCAAAGGGCGAACATTCGCCCCTAAAATTATCCTTGGCGGCAGGGAAGGGACCAAGATGTGCCGGAGTTCACAAACATTTTTCATACCCTTCACACACAGTTAGGTATCAAAGACTCTGAGCTGGATTTGGTACTCAAATACTGCAATTTCCTACACAGATACATCCAGGAAGAGATGGAGTTCCTAAACATCTCCTCGCTCGGCACGGCATACCGATACGCTATCAAAATTGAGCAAAAGTTCAAACAGAAGAAGCGAGACTTTGGATCTGCAAATCCAAAGACCAAAGGACAAAGCCAAGGCAGGGTGACCCAAGACAACCCGTCGAAGCCGCAAGAAAAGAACAACACCATGAAGTCGAAGAAGGACACATGAAAGTGGTGTGAGTTCCACAAGAGTCCCACTCATAACACAAGTGAGTGTCGGACCAAGCAGTTGTTGGTGGCCGAGTTGAAGGCTTCAGAATCAAATGCATGTTCCGACCCTGAGTCAGAACCCGACAAGGGGAATGGCAAAGGCAAGCAGATCATTTATGCGGAGCCCAGCATCACTGTTGCCACCGTCAAGATCCAGAAGAATGAGCCCGAAGACCCAGAGGAGGGGGAGCATCTTTTCCACTCACAGATGTGGGTGAAGGGTTCGCCACTACAATTCATTGTCGATAGTGGCAATCAAAAGAACCTCATTTTAGCTGAGGTCGTGAAGCGGTTGGGCCTACCGACTACATCACACCCATAGTCGTACAATATCGGGTGGCTTCATGAAGGACGAGATCTCAAAGTTCGCCAGCAGTGCCACCTTCCCTACAGCATCAAGCCCTTCACAGATGAGGTATTGTGTGATGTTACACCTCTGGATGTTTTTGATGTATTATTAGGCTAGCCATACTTGTGGAGGCGACATGCTGTGTATGAGTCAAGGCATCGTGCTGTTATTATTTCTTTGGGTAATTCATTATACCAGATACCAGAGGTGGCCCCACCTACTGCCACCTTTTTGATTGCTGATAAGAAAGGCAACAAGCTCATCTCACAGACTAGGAAATTTATTTTCTATCTGGTTCGCTCCCAAAATAAAGGGAAGATCATCACCACATCCATGACCCTCGCGAAGGGTTCCTCCACGCAGCAGCAACATCAACAAAGAGATACGGTCATGAAGGAACACAGGAACAACTTCTCCTCATCCACAGGGGTACCACACAAGTTTCAGGTGGGCAAAAAAGTCTGGTTGCATCGGTAGAAAGAATGCCTTACAAGAACCCATCAGAAGCTCAGACCACTCCAACATGGTCCTTATAGCATTACCAAGGCTGTGGGAAACAATGCTTTGGAGCACAACATTCCTCCATTCCTTCGCTTGCACTGAGTGTTCAATGTGGACCGTCGTCGACCAAGCTTTCCACCATTACTGGACACATCAGAAGTTGTAGAACAACACACCAGGGACCAAGTTCAGCAGATGGAGGAACTCAATGCAATGGGGACCATTGCTTTCTAAGTGCGTAGAAATGATCCAGGTGGATGTTGGTGGCCACCCACCTATCCCATTTGGACCCCCACGACTGTCACTTTCAGTTTTTTAGTTTTTGTAATTGTAGCACAATTTACTATTTTTAGCAGTTTTTTCGGTTCCTGAACTTCTAGAGTCGTTTTGAGGCCCTAAAAGACGTTTTTTGGGGAATCTGGAAGCAACATGGGTCCATGGACCGATGTTGCTCTTCCCAAAGTTATATTTTTCAGATAGATTTTTCTAACGAGCTATTATGCGTCAAACGGAGATCGGGTGAAAAAGTTACAACCCTGAGAAATTGATGTACCAATTTACCCAAACGAGGCCCACAATTTGGCGTTTCATCTTCTAGGGTTAGGTTTTGGGATGTTAAGAGTTTTCCATTATTTCTCAACAATAATAGGCCTTCGAGCCTCATTGTAACATATTTCAGAGGCATGTAGCTGCCACATCTCTTCTTAAAGATAAGCTACCATCGACCTAGCTGGTTTATTTCCATTTCTATTTGCAAACATATTTCAGTATTTTACAATAATGAAATGAAGTATTATTTCCACTACATATTTGTCTTTATGGTTATCTCTGTATTTTATTGTGTTCCTGTTTAAAACCGGATCACCCCTAAGCCATGAAGACCTCTTCCTAGAAGAGGAAGGCTCTTGTGGAGGGGGATCAATAGGATCCATAGGTTCTTCCACATCGGGCATCGTCTCATTTTCCTTTTCCTTTACTTCCCTGGTGTCAACTTCTTTAGATCCCCTTTAATTAGGAAGATTTTCATCTTTGCTAAGAGCATATCTTCGTCAAAGGTGACATCATGGCTAATCTTGATTTCCCTTTGACCAACCACATAGATTCAATAACCCTTAGTGTTTTCCCTATAGCCCACGAAGATTCATTTTTTTCCAGATGCACCCAATTTATTCCTCTTTTTCTTCGGCACATGAAAATATACCGAACTTCCAAAAATTCTAAAAGGAGATACATCAAGTTTCTTATTAGTGAACATCTCTTCAAGAGTCTTGGAACCCAATGCTTGACGAAGGCATCTGTTTTGCATATATATGAAGGTATTCGCAGCTTCGGCCCATAGAAACTTCAGAAGTCTTTAATCATGGAGCATAACACAGACAGCTTTCACAATCGTACGATTCTTCCTTTCCGCCACACTATACTTAGTCCCATTATCAGTTCTTAAGATCTTGATCTTATTTTTGGTTTGATTCTCGATCAAGGCTTTGAAGTGACAAAACTAAGTGAACACTTCATCCTTCTTTTTCAAGAAGTATATCCAGGTCTTGCGAGAATAATCATCTGTAAAAGTGAGGTAATATAAATATCCTCCCAAAGAGTTCACAGGCATCATACCAGATATGAACAATGTAAACTTTGAAACGGGAACCCATACTGTTACTCGTTTTTTTGAGATAGCAAAAAAGTGACCTGATTTTGAAAAAAGTTGATGCAGAACACGTGTTTTTTAGAGCTTATAAATTTTTTTATGTACATTGCATTTTATAATGGTAGTGTTTTTTATGCCGATTTAAAAACGTGGTAATTCTACACCAGACCCTTTTTTAAAAGTTCTTTTTTTTTTTTTTTAATTTTCTACTGTATGAAATGTAAATAATTATTTTGTAAATTTAATAATTTTTGAAGTGGTATTTTTCTTTATATTTTCTTGTTTTTATTTTAATTTTATTTTTTTTGTAGTGAGGTTTTTATTGTTTCGCATATTTAAAGAAGAAAGTCGATATTTTGAATTTTCGATATTCTACATATTTATACATCGTTAATTAATTTTTCAATCCACATGAAATAATTGTTTCTAAAAAACAATATTTTTTAAAAATTGACATAAAAATAACCATTTTTAACATAAATATAATTAAAAAACTACATGTTTTAATAATTTTTGCTACAAATGACATGTGAAAATCACAATTTTTATACAAAAATTTTAACTAAAAATAGTTATATATATATATATATATATATATATATATTTTATGAATTTCATGCCAAAAAAATAATAATAATCATTTTGTTTTTCAAAAAATAATGATTAACTTAAAAATTAATGCGAAAATCACATATTACAAATATTGAACGCATAACAACCTTAATTGAGTGTATATTCTTCTCATAAAATGTCAAATTCAAAACATTGCAAGTATAACTACTTAATAGTTATAAAAAATGAGCTTGATTTCCAAGCATAACTTAAATTTAATCAACAATGTCACGTAATCGAAACTTTTCGTCCTCTAGAGTTTCATCATTGTCTTCTTTCACAATATTTTCTGCTTGCTTTTACTCATTTTCATCTTCTAATGGATCTTTGATGTCTGCGAATCTCCCAATGTATGTCTTTCCAAACATCCCATGTGATGGTGATTGAGGTTCCTTTGCCTTTTTTGCCACACATGATTCACTAAAGTCTCATTTCTTCAAGCCAATTTCTTGCATTGCATCTGGAAGAAATTGAAGAACATTAATTCTTTGCTTAATGAAATTGCACTGTAATGGATCTTTTTCAATTGCAATGCAATTTCTTTCTTTTTGAAGGCAACATGCTAGTGTTGTACCTAATTATCAAGCACAAAATAAATAATGAGTAAATTAGTACAATAACATATTAATTAAAAAAATAACATATTGAAATTCAATTCTATATAATAAAACTTACCTGAGCCAGAAAATAAATCCAGAACCCAATCTTCTTCATTTGAACATATGTCTATAAGATAGTTAATCAATAATTGTGGTTTTTGATAAATGTTAACTATCTCTCCTTTTGCTTCTTTGTCTTCATATGTTAGTTTTCCCACAACATCATCATAAGTCAGTGTTTGGCTATGACTCTTGAGTCTTTCCGTCCACCCGATTAAAAATCATAGACATATAGCTATCATCTTTTGTCCAACTATCAATATGAATAAACTCACAATCATTTATAAATACTTGATCGTTACGGTTAAGAAGATTTGACTTTTGCCTGTAACATGAAATAGTAAAAGTTCAATCAACTTGTACATAAATGAATTTTTCAACATTAATCAAATATAATTTTTAAACATCTTACCATGTAAGCTGCATCCTTGAATTTGTTTTCCTTTTGAAGCTTGACAATATCATTGCCAATTGTATGCCTGAATGAAATGTTACAAATCTCCATAATGGTGATGATGTGACTTTTACAAATCCTGCAACCACTTTACTAAGAGCTTGATAAGTACAAGGGTCACTATCATAGTCAATGTTTGGAATATTGAAACCATGGGGAATATTTGCAATAATTAGGGCATACTCCCTTTTAGGTATGAGTTTAGCAATGTCTTCACAGTCGCCTTCTATTACTCGATATTGAACAGTGTCTAGCCCATTCCAAATAAAATGAGTAAGAGTTGGATCAAGTTCAACATTCTTAACATGTTGCTTCCTCAGTCTTTCAGTCTTTATTTTTTCAATAAAGGTTCTGAAGCTAGTAGGCGCTCCATTATCATCCTTCTTCATCATTTATAAAATAAACAAATATATGTGTAAGTTATAAATAAAAAATAGTACACAGATGAATAAAAATGAATGTGTAAATCAAGATACCTTTTTAAATGCAAGATAAAAATATTTTAATGTTGATGTAGAACTTGAATCTGGATAGTTGCATATAACATCATCCCAACTATCTTCATTCAACAATCTAACCATTTGTTTTTCAATTTTCATGTAAACTTTGTGATTGCATAGATAAAGTAACAAAAAGTCAATATAATGATATGTATAACAAATATTATCAAGAACAACATGTTTTGTTTAAAAGAAAATTATAATCTAGAAATAAATAAAAATAATTCAACAAACTTACTTTTGAAATTCCTCAAACATTTCCTCCAATGATAATTCCCCTAACTTCACACGAGATAATATTGTTTTGACAATTTTTTCATCTTTCAATCTTTGCATTTCTCTCCAAGGTGTGATAGTCATATCTTCTAGAAGCTGCTTCAATTCAGGACCTAATTTATTGCCACCACATATCAATGGCTTAGGCTTTTTGACCTTCTGGTTTTTAATGCCAATGTGTTCCCACATGCTAAAAATCTCATCAATCAACTTCCAAACATCTCTAGTTCTAAATGCCAATTGGAAAATGTTATCAACACCTCTGAATATATCACTATGAAGGTTGCGTTTTTCACCTTTTGAATTGGGTTTATCTTCAATTTGATAGCCTATTTCCATACAACATTCCCTTCGGAAATCTGCAGTAACATTTATCCTATCCCCACCACATTTTTCTTGAAATTTACTATGAATAAATCTAACCCTTTGGATGAAAGTCGTAGACATCCTATATTCATTATCTGAATTATGATCCCATGCCACTAAGTTTGCTTCCTCCATCAATTGTCTTCGAGCTTTTACAGAATGGTTCCCCCCAAGCACATAATAATTGTATTCAAAACATTTTGACTTACCAAATGTTTATTTGTTGAGAACTTGAACTGGATCAACAAGAAGCACATAATTAACCACATGATCATATGGATTGTACCTCATCAATGTCTTCAAGTTGTGAACATGCAGATGGTGTGGCTTTCTGACTTGATATTGACATTGTCCTTCACTTGCCTTATAGGTTTGTTTGACATTAAGCTGAAATGTACGACCACCATCAATTAAGTTTTTCTTTGTCAAATTCTATCGAATGACATTTTGTTTTGTTTTGATAATGCCATACTCTAAATCAGCTCCTGGTGTAACATTTTCTTTGCTTTCTTTTGATGTTTCACTAGGTTCTTAACTGTTGGTAATGACTACTTCAAAATCTCCAACTTTACTTTTCTTCGTCATAACATTCTCAACGGATTTATTCTTGGGCGTTGTTACTTTTGGTCTTTTACGGATCTTCTCAGTTCCAATGTCATCTTCAGTAACATCAACATATGTTTCACTGTCAGTTTCAACTTCATTTCCCTCAAAAGTAACTTGTCTACCCTTGCTAGATTTATCCACTAGAGGCCCTTTTTTCTGATCCTTTGGATGTAGTTTTGTAGCATCATCAACTACTACATTTTGATTATTTTCCATATCTTCCTCTGACACTTAGTAAAAACTGCTGACAACTTTCATGATATTATGCTCTATGAAATGAATTCCTCCCAACTTAATTGAACAACTTTCAACAAAATTTTTCCAAACAAAATATCATATGTCAATAAAAACAAAATTAAAAAATATAGCAAGACACTTTCAAGAAAGCAAAATACAAATATAAATAACAAGACTTACGATGTTTTGTTTCATCTCATTTACGATTTGTTTACACAACTTTGCAGATACCTCTCTCATGTCATACAATGACTATGTTAGTTGATATTTAATCCTTTCATGTGGCTTGGTAGCTTTTGTAAGTATGTAAACAACTTCAGTGTCCGTTACCGAACACATATCTAGGACTCTTCCCATTAGCTCAAGAATTCCATTTTCATTCGGTATATCAATATATAGATATATGTTCACATTTTGGCTTTCTTTTTCTTTCACATACCAAATTCTTGATGGGAATTTCAACTCTTCTGAATTATTCCAGTCTAAAATCATCTTCTTATCATTTGAGGCACTTGAAGGACTTGTAGCCATGAGCTCAGGTGGAGTTCGTTCACCAATGTTTTTTGAAGTAGCACCTTTAAGAGTCTTTGGTCCAGACATATTCACATAAATCTTCTTTGATGCCATTTTCCTGAAAAATAGAAACACATAAATCAGTAAATAATGAAAACATATTAACTTAAATCCACAATGAAAGTATATCATAAATTTTTAATTTGTATAATACATAATTGAAATTAAAAAAATATTAACACTAAGAAATGGCAGAAGCCCACTGACACCACCCTGTCCATCTGCGGAGTGGCAGGCAATTTCCCCACTCCTTACCCCCCATGGCCCCCCTTACCCCTCTTCCCCCCAACCGACCCACGCCACGCCACACCACGCCACACCACCCCGCAATCGCACGGCCACCCAACTGCACCCTTACCCCCCTTTCACTCGTCCCCCCTACCCCCACGCCACCCACCCCCCAACAACTTCCTCCCCACGCCCCAACCCCCTACAGCCTACCCCCCACGCCCTACCCCACCCCACTTCCTCGCTACCCATCCTCCCTCAACTCCCATGCCACTCCACCCACCAACCCCCTATAGCCTACCCCCACATCCCCCCAACTGAGCCACCCCACCTCGCAATCGGATGACCACCCCAGTCCACCATCTCCCCCCTTTTACCCATTCCCCCTACCCTCCTCACCTCCCGCTTCCCCCCCAACTGAGCCACCCCTCCTTGCAATCGGACGACTACCCGATCCCACCGTTATCCCCCTTCCCCCTACCTCCCATCCCCTACCCCCCTACCCCACCTTCCCCGACCCTCCTTCCTATCCCTCCTCCCCTACCCCTACCCCCTCCCTCGGCCCTCCCTCCTACCCCCCTAACCCTCCCTTCCACCACCCTCTCCCCCAGCCCTCCTTACCACCCCCCTCTCCCCCAACCCTCCTTACCACCCCCCTCTCCCCCTCTCCCTCAGACCTCTCTCCCCTACCCCCCACCTCACCCTTCCCTTCCCCCCCAATGCCCTACCCCTCGACACCCCAACCCTACCCACTTACCTAGCCCCCCTACGCCCCTACCTGTCCCCCCTACTCCACCCCCTTACCTGGTCCCCCTACCACCCTACCCTGCTCCGCCCACTCCACCCCCCTACCCCCCTACCCGGTCCCCACCCGCACCCCTTACCCGACCCCCCTACCCCCCTCAGCCCCCGCACTCCACCTGCCTTACTTGACCTCCTGTCCCCACCTCGTTACCCCCTTGTCCTACCCGGGCACCCTCCTTACCCCCCTACTCGGCCCCTCCATCGCACCCCCACACTACCCCCTACCCGGAGTCCGCGCCCACCCTCACCCTACCCGACGGCCACCCCCACCCTACCCCCACGACACCCACCGCCACCCTCACCCTACCCCTACCCAGTCCCCCCTACCCCATACCTGGCCCGCACCCACCCCCCCTTCTCCCTACCGCCTACCCGGCCCCCCTCCCTTCCCCCTCTCGCACCATTCCCCCTCCCCCTCGGCCCTCACCCACTCCCCCCTCGGCCCGCCCTCCCTACCCCCTACCTGACCCCTACTCGCCCTCGCCTCCCTTCCCCCTCCCCCCCTTGGCTCCCCCCACCCGACCCCTACCCGCCCCCCCTCGGCTCCCCCCACTCGGCCCCCCTCCCTTCTGCCTCCTCGCTACCCGGCCCCTACTCGCCCGCCTACCCTTCCCCCTACCCGCCGCCCCCCTCCTTTTCCCCATCCCCCACCCGGCCCTCCCTCCCTGTTTTCGGGAAAAGTGTCTATTCAGAACGACCCTATCCCACCGGGTTATGACAGAGACCTCAGAAACAAACAAGGAAAACTACTCTTGTATTCTCCTTTATGAACTATAAACGAAGATGAATAGGATGAACCAACCTGTGTCTTGCGCTAGTCCTTCGATCCGATCTCTCTTCTCTTTGACAGCTTCCAGCTACCTGCTCCCTTACTTGCCTAGCGTCACCAAGTTCCTGCAAGTTCACAGAAGAAAGAAACTACACAAAGACATGGATTTATGTTCATAAAAAGCTTAGGATCAGATTTAAGTTAAACATACAAATATAACAAACATCAGTGATATACAAGCATGTAGGAGAAACTCAAGTAGTTTTATTGATAAAACAAGAAGATCCAGGAGGAGTTACAACCGATGATTCCTGATCCAACATCAACTTCCCAGCATAGAATCCCTTCTTCACCTCTAACAAAGCATAAATCACCCAATACTCTGATATCTATCACAAAACCAACAGCAATTCTCTGTAATGTACAAAATTCCAGCCTCCTGGATCTCTTGGTGAGGGATCCATATATAGATGTATGCAAAGAGGATGAGTCAGCTCATGAATTGATTAGTGGCTTCTCTCTGTCAGTTATTGCTTCCACTTGGAGACTGAGAGCCTCTTACTCATCACTGGTCGAATTTAGTGAGGCAAGTCTCATTGGAGAAGATTCTGGAAGCTTCCATTGTCTCTCCACCGCGTGGAATGACTCTGCCACTTGTCATTTCCCGCTCAACGCACCCTGGTAGTGCATTCAAGTGCGTTGCAACGCACCTAGCCAGTGTATTTGGGTGCTTTGCAACGCAGCTAGCTAGTGGAGCATCTGAAATGATCCTGATTTGACTAGTTTTGAGCAGTTTCTGGTGGAGAACTTCTGGGAGAAGCTGTAATTTGTTGACCTTGTTTCTTTAGGAGCTAGAACAACACCTTTAGGGACTTAGGATCCCTTGGTTTATGGACATTTCACGCTTAGAGTTGTAAGGCACAAAAATGTCTATAACAGTTGCCCCCTAAAGTATGAGGTCGTTTATCGGCTGAAATGCTTTATTAGGAGGATCCGAAGTTCTTCTAATGCTAGGGAGGAGACCTGTAATAAGATACAATACAATACATTATTTTCATACTGTTTTCATGATCTAGCTGAGGCGGGAATTCCCATGATCAGCTTTATAAATTCATTTTCATGTACATAGGACAGACAATCGTCTGATGGTAGATTGATGATTCTGATGAAGTCATCATCCTTTTGGTAGGATGATTATCTGTGCTGCAATGTTGTACATTTCAATGTCTTTATTTTTCCTGAATATATATCGCAGCTCGGATGGATGAAACTAGATCCGGGGTCTTCAATCTCGTCCGGTCTTCACTCGAAGTACAAGTCGATCCATGTGAGAAATGTTTTGAAGTCGAACATGGAAAGACATCGCTTGATTACCAGTCAATGATGTAAACTGTTAACAAGTGCGAGAGGAATCACCAATAATGATAATGACCCTCAAGGTACTGCAGTACAATTCACATGGTGTGAATAAAGGACTTGGCGTCGAACACCACGCAAAATCTTTCGGTCGAAGGTCATTGATGTATACCTGTCGCCGGAAGTGAGAAACTTGCCATTGAGGCATGCAAGCTTCAAAGTACTGAATGGGGTGTTCCTAGATCAACTTCTTGGATAATGAGCTGATGTCGACAAGAAGCGATCCGTCAAAGGAGGGCATTAATGAATCCCACATCAATGACACGGAACGGAGCAAATGATTTTGATGGAGGTGAAAACGATCTGGTGATATATGGTTCAGGGTGGCGGTCATGAAAGAATGAAGTATAGTGTACGGTAGTGGATGGGACACGGGTGACTTCTCTGGATGACTTCTCTTGAACATGTCGGCGACACTTATGTGATGGATCGGTAGCATTTACCCCAAATGTGGATGGTATGGCGTGACCATGGTGATGTGACCGGTGAATGAAACAACCCAACCCGACTCTGGCACGGAGTGGAAGTGTCATGTTCAAGAGCGACTTGCTACCAATAAAGTTTCTTTGAGTTTTCTTCCCAATTTTTCCCCAGTCATTGCTGACCAGTACCTCTTTATTTTTGTCAAGCTTGATGAGGATAACATATGCTTGTTCTATAATTTTCCCTTCGGGCAAACCCATCGCTATGTTTTAACGAGCCTAGCGATAGTGAAACTCGTTCTCGTCTAAAGACAAGTTTGTCGCTATTAATTCTTTTTAACGAGTCTAACGACAAAGATAACTCGGTCCTTTTCATTTTTAGAGAGTCTGAAAAGGTACGTAAAGATAACTCCGGAATTCCTTTTTCGTCATCTAATCCCTTAAGTCCGAAAAAGTATAAAACAATACAGAAGGGATGAATTTTCGATAGTTTTAATGAGCCGAACAAAACAAGCGCTCGATCTTTTTGTGCAATAATCCCTCAGGTCCAAAAATATTAAAATCTAGAGGAGGGATAGCACTTCCAGTCGCTTTAACGAGCTGGAAGGCCAAAACTCGGCAATCTTTTCATATTTTACGAGTCAGTTGAAAAGAGCTTAAAGAAGACTCGTCTTTTGAGGAACGAGTGATAAAATGGGTAGCAGTTGATTCCAGGTAAGGTTTGGAATTTTCCAATCACGGCAGTGTCACAAGGATGGCTAGTGAAATCACTCTTCGCAGCTGTTCCTCAAAATGGTTAAACAATCAAATGGAGGTGTATGATCGGCCAATGGAAAAGTGGAGGTGACGGTGCAAACACGACCAAGGCTTTAATGGCTGAAAATGCTTCATTCACGGTGGTTATTTACCGAGGGGATAGTTCATTTTTTAACGAGCTTAAACGCGGGTGGAAACATTTGCTCGGTCTTATGTTTATTTTTTAACGAGCTTGAACTA
The DNA here is from genome assembly GCA_031772625.1 of Pinus tabuliformis. NCBI lineage: Eukaryota > Viridiplantae > Streptophyta > Pinopsida > Pinales > Pinaceae > Pinus > Pinus tabuliformis. Next base: position 208,313,642 of record CM062813.1, read on the forward strand.
TGCGCTAAAACTGCTCGATAATCCAGTCATATGATAAGAATGTCTCATATAAAAACGAAAACTTTTAGATTTTTGCCCCACATCCTTTCTTTATGCAAGTTAGGAAACGACTAATCCAAAAAACAGATAAATAATCGCTCTTTGCTTACACTCCAAAAGGTTCGCATGCCCCCAGGTATAAAATATGGTTTCAAGATTACCCCTCAATTTGCAGACAAAACATTTGTTCTATCGGGAAAGGCCTACCTCTTACAGGTTACCCAAAGATTGCTCTATTCACGCAGCAAACAAAACACTTCTTCGGCGATGTCTACCAAAATAGACAAAGGTGAGTGGCGAGATCAACCAACTCACATAACTTTGACAAAAGAATCTTATTCTAGAATAACCCCTCTTCCACCGACGGACGGGGTACAGACTAGTCATATTCTCCCGCGGAAACCTACTCTATACCCGAAGTTTTCCTGCCGAAGCAGACCAGGACGCATGCCCCCTGGGTTTTAGTCATATCCCTCCGAATTTCTCGTGCTCATCGGGAGGACGGACTGGGACTGGAGACATTGCTTGCGTGAAAAGACCATTTAGAGACAGTATATGACTATTTGCTATGCGTGATCCGGGAAATGAAAGCTGGTCCACGAGCTTGACCACTCTTCCTTCGTGCGGAAAACACATTACTCTAAAGAGTGAGGAGACGATGGCTCCCATGCAATAAATATAGTCTCGTCCAAGGAGTAGGTTATAATCCAAGGGTCCTTGAACGACCATGACGTTCATGCGAACTGTCTTCCCTATCAATGTTATGGGCACATCGGGAAGGATCCCTAAAGGTCGACTGGTTCCTTTATCAAAGCCTGTCAGATTTCTCATTTCAGGAAAAATCGATGGCGAACCAAGCGCTTTCCAAGCAGTAGAGGAAAGGATACTCACAGAAGCCCCCTCATCTATGATGGTACCAGCCATGACCATTCTATATATTTGAATGATAATTCGGAATGGTATACTTGCTAGTAGGCGGGGTCTGCCTATTTGATTCCAGTCGAAGGAGACAACTAGGTTGCTTGGAGGTGGGACCGAGTAGACGGTCGGGTATGGCTCTGACGAACTTCCTTCCTGTGGTAAAGGAATGGGTAGATTGCCCCCATGTTCGTCGGAGTCTGTGTTGATGAAGAGAATTTGGACAGTGTCATACTTGTTCTCTTCAGTGACTGTATCATTCAAAGATAAAACCTATGAAGGCAAGACCGGGTCAACTGCCACCTCGACCTTTTGACTTTCGTCTGGTATGGATTCAGTTGGTTTATCTTCAATGATAGACACTTCAGCCGACCACTTGAGCAGGCCAGCTGGATTCTCAACTAGTGATGGACTCGGCAAGAGTTTTTTATATCCAGGAGGAAGTCGTAATGGTGAAACCGGACGATCATCCAAAACTCTTTTAGCTTCGTCTAAGAAGGGACAACGGTGGAGGGCATGGTTGCCTTCACACAGTTTACAGGGAAATCTAGCTTTCCCTTTTTGTCCTGGGGCTTCACTTTCACTAGTTGACGGTGTGCTTTCAACATGATCACCAGAGGTTGATGACACCAGATTGTGCAAATGAGGAGACCAGTCCCTTAGTATCCGGGGGATGCAAGGACAATCTCTGTGAAAGTGGTCTCCTTTGCAAATGACACATGGCGATTTAGGCCTGGTCGGTGCTATGTGTGGATTTTCGTTAGACGACACTCGTTTTCCCCCATTCGCCTTTAGCTCCTTCTTCTTTTTCTCTTTCTTCTTCTTTTCCTTCTTCTCCTTAGGAACTTGGATTTTAGCTTTACCAGTCCCGTCCAACGAAGAGGAAGGAGGAGAGGAAGAATTAGAGGAAGTAGAAGGCTGGTGGGTAACTCTGGACTCGTCTAATTGCTGATTCGATTGTTCAGGAATAGTGGTGTTCTGAACGACATTGGTTGAGAAGAGCCATACTGGCAAGCCAATTGTCAATCCTGGAAGCGACAATGTGGCCATATGGGGCGCACCAACATCTCCCCAAGAGGAGAAAGGACTAGGATTTCCACCAAGGTGAATTCCTTGGTTGGTAGGCTCCATTTTCTCAACTCAAAGATCAACGTAGGAAAAAGGGGATAAATATTCCGTTTAAAATAAATTTTAACACGCTTTGACACAACTTGTTTTTTCAGTTTTAAAGAGTCGAGAAAAAACAAAAGATGACTCTAGTCTCCTTCGATTTTTAATGAGCCTGAAGTGACAAGTGCTCAGATGGACCTTTTCCGTGAAGGAGTCTGAAAAGGAACGAAAGGGACTGCTCTGGAGGTCTGGGTAGAGGGAGTACCAAACCAATCGCAAAACTACAGAATACTTTTTAGGGTATGGCAGTCAATCTTCCCGAATGCTGTGTTCAGTGCATTGCGATCAGTAGGGCGGCCGACACGAATTCCTATGGATAAAGGTTTTATGCCTATAGGGGTCTCCCAATATATACTCGACGGTACGTGGGAGCACAAATCCGTACTGGCACTTATCGTCTCAAAGTGGAGGAATCACCCAACCATCAGTGAGGACAACAGTTACCACGCTTTACGACGCCGGAACACGTCTCTAGCCTAGACCTCTAAATGTTGTGTGTTAAGTTACAAAGCGTTGTTAAGTTCATTGAATTTATTTTAGGTTGATCTTTCTTATGAAGTTTGCCTTTTTGGGTTCACCACGAGATGTAGATGTAATTCCTAAAATGCAATCTAAAGATGATAAGCAAGCTTTTATCTCTTTTCAACAATGAAAATTCTAGCTACAAGGGGAAAAGAAAGACACAATCTTTTCTCAAAGAGCAAAGAGCACACTGTAAATGCACTTTTCCTAAATCAAGCCAAACAGAGTGTCAATATGCAAATGCACATGTGCATGTATTTGTTTTTCACTTTCTTAATATTGATGCCTAAAAAGAAAGTTGTTGTACAAATTTGAATTCGTTTTCAAGTGAAAAACACAAAAAAGCTTCTTTTCGAAATCAAAAGGTAGAGACGATTACGACACTTTATGATTTAGAAATAAACACTTGTTTCGACACTATAAATTCACAAATTCAAGCCAAAGGCAAAAGTAAAAGTGTAATCGACTGTCAACAGCAAATAAACTTTCTCCTAAGATCGAAATCTACACTTACGACAGATCTAAATCCAAGGACGACAGTATGACTAGTTTACTTTTGCAATGGGAAACTGTAAATGACGTAACAAACACACAAAAACAAATACAGTTTCTTTTATACAACTGAGGCGGAATTAAGGCAAAGAAAAGGGGCTTTTAAACAGACAAACACACTGATCATAGGCTGCAAAAATCAGAGGCAAAACTGGAAAAAGTGAGCAAAGAACCTCAGCTAGACAGGGCTAGGCTGATCAACGCACCTTCTACACAGAGAAACTGAATTGCAACGCAGGTAGCCCTCTCAGGAACTGCGCTGAAATGCAGAGTCTATTCACAGATCCTGCGCTGGAGCAGAAACGAGAATTCTCTCCAGGTTCTGGGTCACGCTTTGCAGTTTAATCTATGGTTTTTGGCCGGGTAAAAACAATCAGTAATGCACAATCAGAGGGTTGATTTAAAAGAGGTTTAAGAGCTATCACAAAGGGTAATAAGATCATTTGTGAATCAGCTGTTCAGATCATAAACAAATCCAGTGAATGGATTGAAGTAGCAGATGTCTACTTTGCATTTGTAAATGGCAAATGCAGTTCAATTCGCTACTTCTAAGTTTATGAGATGAACAACAAGAGAAACACAAACAAACTAACTAGACATGCTCCCCAGCTGAGTCGCCATTTTGTTTTCGGGAAAAGTGTCTATTCAGAACGACCCTATCCCACCGGGTTGTGACAGATACCTCAGAAACAAACAGGGAAAACTACTCTTGTATTCTCCTTTATGAACTATAAACGAAGATGAATAGGATGAACCAACCTGTGTCTTGCGCTAGTCCTTCGATCCGATCTCTCTTCTCTTTGACAGCTTCCAGCTACCTGCTCCCTTACTTGCCCAGCGTCACCAAGTTCCTGCAAGTTCACAGAAGAAAGAAACTACACAAAGACATGGATTTATGTTCATAAAAAGCTTAGGATCAGATTTAAGCTAAACATACAAATATAACAAACATCAGTGATATACAAGCATGTAGGAGAAACTCAAGTAGTTTTATTGATAAAACAAGAAGATCCAGGAGGAGTTACAACCGATGATTCCTGATCCAGCATCAACCTCCCAGCACAGAATCCCTTCTTCACCTCTAACAAAGCATAAATCACCCAATACTCTGATATCTATCACAAAACCAACAACAATTCTCTGCAATGTACAAAATTCCAACCTCCTGGATCTCTTGGTGAGGGATCCATATAGAGATGTATGCAAAGAGGATGAGTCAGCTCATGAATTTATTAGTGGCTTCTCTCTGTCAGTTCTTGCTTCGACTTGGAGACTGAGAGCCTCTTACTCATCACTAGTCGAATTCAGTGAGGCAAGTGTCATTGGAGAAGATTCTGGAAGCTTCCATTGTCTCTCCACCTCGTGGAATGACTTTGCCACTTGTCATTTCCCGTTCAACGCACCCTGGTAGTGCATTCAAGTGCGTTGCAACGCACCTAGCCAGTGTATTTGGGTGCTTTGCAACGCAGCTAGCTAGTGGAGCATCTGGAATGATCCTGATTTGACTAGTTTTGAGCAGTTTCTGGTGGAGAACTTCTGGGAGAAGCTGTAATTTGTTGACCTTGTTTCTTTAGGAGCTGGAACAACACCTTTAGGGACTTAGGATCCCTTGGTTTATGGACATTTCATGCTTAGAGCTGTAAGGCACAAAAATGTCTATAACACTCCCTTGCCCCATCCCCCACCCGTCCCCTACGCACCTCGCCCTCTCCTCCCTTGCCGCCTCCCCCACCCGGCGCCTCCCCATCCCCCCTCCCTTCCCGCTCCCCACCCGCCCTCCATCCCCGCCTCTTGCCCTCCGCCCCATCGGATGGCCACCCCGGGCGGGTTGGCGGGCCGCCAGGGTGGTAGTTCGATTCCGAAAATCAGACTGCCACCCCGACGGTCCGCCGACTTGCCCGGGGTGGCAGTCTGATTCTGAGAATCGCACTGCCACCCCGAGTGGGCCACTAGGGTGGCGCGGGGTGGACGGCGGCGCCACACCCCACACCACCCCGGCGGTCCGCCGGCCCACCTAGGGTGGTCGTCTGATGGGGCGGAGGGCAGGAGGCGGGGGGCGGGTTGGGTAGGAGGGAGGGGGGCGGTTGGTGGAGCGGGGAGGGGGGACGGGGAAATATCGTGGGAGGGGGTCGGGTAGGAAGGTCGAGGGGGGAGGGGGACGAGTAGGGGGGTCGAGTGGGGGAGGGGGAAGGGGTGTGGTGGGCGGGGTAGGTGGGTATGGGGGTCGAGTGTGTAAGGGGGTAGGGGTAGTGGGAAGGGTAGGGGTACTGGGGGGTAGCAGTAGGAGAGAGAGGGCAGGGGTGCGGGGGGTGTATGGGGGTTGGGTGGGTAACGGGGTGAGGGGATGCATAAGGATGGTGGGGTGCGGGGGAAGGGTAAGGAGGCGGTACAGGTGCGAGGGGTATGGGGGTCGGGTGGCGAAGGGGGTACGGGGCCTGGTAGGGGGAGGTAAGGGGGGCCGGGTAGGGGGATGGGGTGGTAGGGCCGAGGGGGGAGGGGGAAGGGAGGTGGGCTGGGATAGGGGTTGAGCGGCGGGAGGTGAGGGGGTCGGGGGTTAGGCGGGTGGAGTGGGATGGGGCTAGGGTGGCAAGGTGAGGGTGGGGTGGTCAAAGGGACAGGGTGGGTGAGTTTGGGTAGGGGGCCAGTAGGGTGTGCAGAGGGAGTGGGTGGCCGGCCGATTGCAGGATGGGGGTGACCCGGGCCCACCATGCTCACAGCAGAAATATTGGTTAATTTGGTTGTCAAAAAAATTTAAGTTTAAAAAAAAAAAATCTACTTCGTTAAATTAATTTAATTTGAGAATTTTCAGGGAAAAAATTTAACTGACTTTTCAATTGCGAGAAATTTTCATTGAATATGTTGTTGATACCAATGTAGCTGCTCCACAAATTCGCCCCAAATCTTTCAACGGACCTCGAAAAACCTTGATGTAATGTGAGTAATAGTGATAATGGAGTATATAGGTGAAATTACGAAGATTTTTTACCGTACAGTGAATGCGGGATTAATCAGTTTTAATAAATTTTAAGATGTTAATTTTTTATAGCGATGAAGGAAAATATGATAAAACAAATATTATGAAATTGTTTTATAGCAGGGTGAATGTGGGATTAATTTGTTTCACAATGTATTATAAAAATTAAAAAAAACATTCAATTGTTTAGTAAATATTATATACTTTGACTATCAAAATAATTTAGATAGAAGTTGTAGTTTACAATTTTAACTTTAATGATTTATTTCATTAAAAAATTTAGTTTATATTTTTCATTAAATTGTAGAATAAAATAATGAAGATAAATAAATCTCACAAACTTTTAGGAGGGAAATATTTTCGCGAAATTTTTGGAGGGAAATATTTTCGCGAAATTTTTTGGGGGGGGAATTTTTGGAGGGAAAATTTCATTCTCTAAGCTATATAATATCTTTAGGAGACTCTCCATTTGTATCATTCAACATCTTCTATTTGAAAGGGATGGATTGTCCTGATAGTGAAGTTTCGATTTATACAACATCAACATCTTCATCGTGTAACAACTCTATTCATATGGATGAATATAGCAGGAATTCTTCCACTATGAATAGAAAGTCAATTCTTCCACTTAGTCCTGATCATAAGGACTATGAGAGAAACACTGATGAAAGAGGGGATGGAGAATTTCAAATAAATAAAGAGTCACAGATTCCACTTAGTCCGAGTTCGAAAGATTATGAAAGTAGTATTGATGATGAGCTTGATGACAAATTTCAAAAGAATGGAGTCTCACGGTGTCCACTTAGTCCTAATTCTAAGGACTATGAAAGCAGCAGTGATGAAGAGCATGATGGTGAAGTTCAAAAGAATGGAGTGTCACAGTGTCCACTTAGTCCTAATTCTAAGGACTATGAGAGCAACAGTGTTGAAGAGCATGATGACGAATTTCAAAAGAATGGATTGTCACGGTGTCCACTTAGTCCTAATTCTAAGGACTATGAGAGAAATAGTGATGAAGAGCGTGATAACGAATTCGAAAAGAATGGAGTGTCAAAGTGTCCACTTAGTCCTAATCCTAAGGACTATGAGAACAACAGTGATGAAGTGCATGATGATGAATTTCAAAAGTATGGAGTGTCACGGTGTCCAATTAGTCCTAATTCTAAGGACTATGAGAGCAGATTTGATGAAGAGCGGGATGATGAACTTCAAAAGTATGGAGTGCCATGGTGTCTAGTTAGTCCTAATTCTAAGGACTATGAGAGCAACTTTGATGAAGAGCAGGATAATGAATTTCAAAAGTATGGAGTGCCACGATGTCCAGTTAGTCCTAATTCTAAGGACTATGAGAGCAATAGTGATGAAGAGCGGGATGATGAATTTTAAAAGAATGGAGTGTCACAGTGTCCACTTAGTCCTAATTCTAAGGACTATGAGAGCAACAGTGATGAAGAGCGTGATGATGAATTTCAAAAGAATGGAGTGTCACAATGTCCTCTTAGTCCTAATTCTAAGGACTATGAGAGCAACAGTGATGAAGGACAGGGTGATACACTTAGTCCTAATTATAGTGAGTATAAAGGTAGCAGTGATGAAGGACACGATGATGCACTTAGTCCTAATTATATGGACTATGAGAGCAGCACTGAAAATGCACATGAGGAAGAATATCCAATAAACATCGAGTCAAATTTTCCATTGAGTCCAAATTCTAAGGACTATGACAGTAGCACTGAAGAAGGGGAAGATGAAGAAAATCCTCCAAGTCAGTTTTTGAAAAGCGTAGTTGATCATAGTGTGGATAACATTCCTCTTAATGATGATGAAAATCCTTATACAAATGATGATCCAATGATGGAGATATTGCCAAGTAATATTGTTTCAAGGAGTAGGAGCAGACCTTTTCATATCAATGCAAGATGTTCTAGTTATACAAGGGGTAGAGAAGAATATCTGACGAGAAAAAGTTCTATCAGCGCACTCATTTCCAGTGAATGTTACCAAAAAGATTGCTTGAAACATATGGATTTCAAATTTGCATTATAAAGCAGGAAGAGATATTTGTCAATGAATAAAATCATGAAAAATTCATATTTAGTTGGGTGCATGAAATCTACATTGTCAAGTTATGACTATCATATTAGGACTTTATTTATCTATAGAAAAGCTTTCAAAATGTTTCATTCGATTGGGAATTTTCGTCTCTCGAGAATTCAAGAAAATTTGGAAAAGGATCCCACATTTTATTCTGAAGTACGTCGTAAAATACAATTTGGGCCATTATCAAATACTGCAATGTCATGGATGAAAGATTTCTTTTCAAAACACGGAGAGTGTATGCCAAATAGAGAGACAATACATATTCCAGATAATTTTTCAAGACGGGAAATCTACAACTTATACAAAGAATATGCAGAAGGTGCTGAGGGACATGGCTGGTTTATTACATATCAATATTTTATGAAGGTATGGAAGAAAGAATTCAACAATGTCCGTATTCCTAAGAAGACAAGGATGGGGATTTGTAGTACATGTGCCTCTCAAAAAAAAAAAGGGACAAATGTGAACGGTCAGAAAGAGGTAGGCATTCATAACTTTAACTTTTAAAATTGTATATTCATCAAGTATGAAAACATATTTCTTAATGGCTTTCTTTTATGTTGTGTAGATTCAATTGTCAAAGAACTTCAGGAGCATCGCGAACAACAAACAAATGAAAGGAAAAAGTTGTACAAGCATCAAAAGAAGTGTTATGACAATCCGAATAAATATTTGGGTTTGATAATTGATGGTATGGACCAGAAGAAAATACTTTTACCACATTTTGTTCACACACCCAAAAATTTACAAGAGGAAAATTTTATTCAGTATCACTTGGTCGATTGTATGGTCTTCAATGGGAAAATGGTGCCAAAGATGTACTTCATAGCTCCAAATATTCATAATGATGCAAATTTGACCATAACCATAATTCAAGATGTGCTTTCTCATTGTTCTGGTAATCTTCTTGAAGTTTTGTATCTACAATTGGACAACACTTGCCGTGAAAACAAAAATCAGGTTGTTTTTGGATATCTATACATGCTTGTTGAATTGAGAATTTTTCAGAAGGTAAAGGTTGGTTTCCTTATTGTTGGGCACACTCATGACCATATTGATCAGATGTTCAGTCGTTTTTCAGTCACATTGAGGAGGAAGGAAGTTGGGAGCTTGCCATCATTAATTGAATGTATTAAGAAATCATACATGCCAGAGCCTACTTTTGATGTGTTGGAAGAAACTATTGACATGCAAAGGTTTATTATGGGATCATATGGTGAGGGGAAATACATTGAACAACTTAATGACATTAGCTTCCAACACCAATTTCGTATCAAAAAAATTGATGGGAAAACACTAATATGGGGCAAGAAGTATTCAACTACTGCAGAATGGGAACCGTCATCAGGGTTGCAATTTTTGAAGTTTATTCCAGATCATCCAATATTTGCATCAAAAATATTGTTATTACAATCAATTGGTGAAGTTCATAATGCAAGCAAACAAAATAGAGATATAAATTATTCTGATTGCCTAGAAGAAATTAAAAAATGTATTAGATATACATATGAGTACTTTGACGTTGCTGATTCAATTTGGTGGGAGCCATTTTTCAATAATCAAAGTGATATCATTTCAACAACAACAAATGAAGATATACCTTTGAAAAATCCATTTATTTGGCCACAAAATTTGTTGAATGCACATGAGGAAATAAGCATTGTTGAACAACAACAATCTCAAGGTATTATTAATTCTTCACAGGCAGAGGAAAGAGAGATGTATATTGGTTCCAGAAGATCTCATGCACAACATGAAGCCATGGAAGACCTTTACAGAGGTTCAATACAGGATATTAAGGAGGGTTGCATGATCGTAGGCTAGCAGATGGAGATCCCAATGGCTATCCATTTTGGGTTGCTAAAGTTATAAAGGTCTTTACAGAAAATGAGGATGTTACAAGTGTTGAAGAACATTGGTATGCCACAAATACACACCCATTCAATTGTGTGTATAAGCCAGAGATGGTACCTGACAAAAAAAATGGTGGAAAGAGAAAAAGAAAGGGCACGAATATAAATCGTCACCGCACAGACATACTTAAATTGGAGGATGTTGACATACTTGTTTATGACTTCAATTTAACAAAGAGAGGAACTCTTCGCTTCAAGATGATAGAGATTCTGAAAAGGTTGTTACTAGAAGGAACAATGTTGAGATGGGAGTCTGCTGAACCAGTGGTAGATCTAGAAGAATTTTGAAACCTGAAATGATGGGCATTCATGTGGACTCACATGGGGCACTAGTTGATGAAAGAGAAGAATACGGAACACCTTCATCAGCATCCAGTCACTCATCTGAAGATGTGAATTTTGATGGTGTGCAAGAAAATATGAGTGATTTTGAATAATTGTTTAAGACAGTTTATCTAACTGATGTATGCATCATATCTTGAAATAAAATTTTTGATTTCCATATGGTGTTAAATGAGAAGTTATGAGTCATTTTTATGTTGTTCTGGCATATTTGTTAAATTTTGAAGATTGACCCTAAAAAAAAAATCATCGTTCCAGTATAATCACTTTTTCGTTTTCAAGCTATATTTTGCACAAAAATTTTGTTTTCACTGCCATTTTTAAAACATGTTCAAAATTGTCCCTAAAAAAAAACCATCGTTCCAGTATACACACTTTTCGTTTTTAGCACTGTTTTTGATGTTTTTTTGGCATTTTTTGGCCAGAGTTCCCGTTTTGAGTTTATAGTTCCCGTTTCAAAGTTTACATTGTTTATGTCTGAGTGAATCAACTGCAATGGGGAATGGTCCCCTTTTGAGCTTCCCTTCGGTACATCCAGGAGATACACCTTCTTGCTCTACTTGGAACTCGAGCATCTTTGTCACCATTTGTCTTGCATTGGGTAGAGCTTTATAATGAAGGAGAGAAAACCTCCGATGCCATAGTTCAGTCTGAAGTGATGTGCCATAAGACATAACACCCAGCAGACTTCCTCCGACTTGATATAATGAATCGACTCGAAACCCAAGAGTGAAAGCTTCCTTAAAATTCTTTTCCATACACGTACCTTGCCATCAATGAAGGTTGCCTTGTAGCCTTTGTCCTCCATTGCCGAAACAGACACCGGGTTCTTTTTGAGATCAGGTACATATAGGACTTCTTGCAAAAGAATTGTATTACCCTAATTCAATTGAAGAGTGACATTCCCTACGCCTTTCACGGGATATTTTGCGTTGTCCCCAAGAAAAATTTCCAGTTTGGTCTCCTTTTATATCATATTGGAGAGAGCTTCTTTGTAGCACTATCAATAAGCCAATTTCCCAGCGAGTCCAGGGGAGCAGTAGTAGAGAGGGCCGCTGGTAGACAATATTCATCTTACTTATTGTTAATAACATTAGATTCATACCTGGAGTTTCTTGCCTTCTTGAAGGGTTGTCCTCTTCCTTGATTTCCGACATTTCTTTTACCTCTGGCATTGGACTTGCCATTCTTTTGATTGCCTTGAGAGTGATTTTGGTCATCGTCATGGTGTGAGTCCCTTTTATCAGGGCACTCCCTCGCATAGTGGCCCATTTTGTTGCAATTGTAACATTGACCTTTTCTTCCACCCTTTGGTCCAGCCTTTCCTTTGGATTTATCCCCAGAATTGTTTCTTCTTTTAGCATGAGAAGAAAAGGCAGAGAGATGGCCTTTAAGTGCGGGCATTTCTTGCTCTTCCATTCTTGTCTCTTCTTGAATACATCTAGCCATCAATTCCTCAAATCTTGGGATGACATTATTGTTGAGAAGAGTAGTCCTAAATATATACCATTCAAGTGGCAATTCTCCAAGAGTTGTGATAGTCATTTCCCTGTCAAGAACTAATTCCCTAATAGATTGGAGATCATTCTTGATCTCAGTGATCCTTAAGAAATATGCTTGCATACTCTCATCTTTGCCCTTCTTAATTTCTTTCAGCTTATTTCTAAGGAACAGAACTTGATTTGCATCATAAAATTTAAATAAACTCACCAGTCTAAGGTAGATTTCCTTGGAGGTTGTTAGCTTAGAAACATAAGCCACCAGGAGCTTGTCGATAGAGTCTCGAATGATCTTCCTTGCTTTGACTTCTCCGTTGGACCACTTGCTTTTGGCAGCCGTGGATGGATTTGATGGAAGCGCAACAATATTGCCTCTCACATGGTCCAACACTTCCTGATCTTCTAAAGTCAGATCGAGAGACATCTTCCATCCATGATATAGTTTGACTTCTCATGGAGCTTGTCTTCGGCGGGGAAGAGTGTTGATGACACCATGAAGTTTTTAGGATAGCCTTGCTAACCTTCTCTTCGGTGATTGCTTTTCCTCTTGCTCTTGCTTGGGCTTTGTCTTCACCTTAGCTTCGATGCCATGTTAAATTATGGTATGTTCTATGCTTAGAGCAGTTTACTTATTTCCTTCTTATTAGCCACATATTAGCAATCACATATACATTAAGTAAAGTGCAGATAGAACATTAAACAATTAACAGAGAACAAGCCAAGACAAGAGACCCAAGATGTGGCGGCTAGCTAGGGACAAACCCTAATGCGAGGAAACCCTTTGATCAAATATTCTTTTATCTTCAATAGTTCAGTAGAGAGAAATAGTACCAAATCAAATTGTGTAATTTTATATCAGTAGCAGCAAACCCTAGATCAGCAAAGTCAAAATTGGTCAAACAAGTTGAAATTGACCTCCAATATGATTGGTCAATTTCCGATCAAATAGCCCTCGAACAGCCTGAAGAAACAACCCTTGAATAGCCCCAAAAACACAGTCAAATCACTGTTGACTGAAGTCAACTTGCTGCCCAAAACTAGGGTAGTCAATGCTGGTCAAACCTGTGGACGGATTGCCTTGATTTTTGTGCCAAAATCTGCAGCCTGCCCAGGAGAGGCAGCCACACCAAAACCACACCCTTGATGAGTCAACACTTGGTCAACGTAGGTAAAAGAGACCTTCAACAACTTCAGCGTCCTCCTTGCCCTAATGTGTCCTCCTTCTTCCCACATGTGATCTGCTCCTTGTATAACCCAAAGCTAAGGTGAGAGAGAGAAGAATGAGTGAGATGAGATGATGAGAAAATGAATCAACCTCTCTTGTATTTATATGATTCACTGGGCATGTGTCAAGTAATACAAATAAATTCATATCTCCATAAATACTTGTCAGAATCGAATGATCTTTAGATCAATCCTACACCTCTCGACAAGAGGAATTTAGGAAAAACATTAGCTGCCATAAATGAGGTGACCCACATGGAGTTTGGCCCTAGTTGCCAATTTTAATAGAGAAACATAGTGAAAGTTAACTATTACCTCATTTTTTTATATAGCAAGCCTATAAGTAGGCTTCTTCATGTAACACATATGCTTGAATATTGGAATACAAGTTCTATTCTATTACTTTTTTCTATCCCATTTTTTATCAATTGGTATCAGAGGGCACAACACCCTCTATATCCAATATTAGTAGCCAAGACCTAGCAAGAACCAGTGCCCTTTAGGGTGTGCATTAATTCAAGAGAAAACAAATTCATAAATTCTTTTCCACATGGCACCTCATAAAGCCTTTCAACAAGGATGTCTCACTTATAGATGTACAAGCTCAGTTTTTATAACAACATGACAATTTTTACAACATATGTAGGTGATTCAATAACAGAACCAAGTGATCACCAAACTGGCTAATCAGATTGCACATCTGAAGATTCACAGACCACATCAATGCCCTCCTCTGACCTACATTGGGACCCTAAGATAACACTTCCACAGTTTGTAGGTGCATTTGATGATGAACAAGTGAATGCATGGACTAGAGCTTTCTCTTCGTATTTAAACATAAAATTGAACTATTAGAGTGGTAAGATCACTTTGGTGGCTTGTCACCTCTAGGGGATGGCAGCTCAATGGTGGGAAAATACCCAACGTACTAGGATCAAAGATACCTCTCATTGTGTGGGAACATTTCTATCCTACAGACTATATTGAGAATCTGTGGGATCCATAAGTTAAGCCATGGTAATGTTCCAGCGAGAATTCCAACAGTGCATTGAAATATTTTGCAACCCTAGGTGTAGCTCTCCTTTTCCGACTGACTAGGTTCTCTAATTAAACTTAATTCAGTTTTATTCCCTTCTATCTGTCATAAAGTGGCTCTAGTCCATAGTATGTCTCTTTTGTTTGCATTTCAAAATGCTTTTGCTGCTGAAAAGTTGTTAGATAAGTGCCTTGTTTCCTGTAGTTCTTAGCCTCGACTATCTCTTGATCCACCACACAATGGCCAATACTATAGTTTTCACAAAATGACCTCTCACAATATAGTAGATTGTCCTGCACTTTACCAACACATTCTACTAAAGCTTCATTCTCCTAGCTAGATGCATCTAGATCCCCTCATGGTTCAATGTGGAGAATCCCTAAACCAGATCTGCAGCTAGTACTTATGACTTGCACTTGTACTCCTTTAGCCAATGCATCAGTTTTTAATCACAACTGCTAATTTAAAAATTGTGTGGTTTCGCTAATTACGAATGGCGGCAATCAAAAGAATTTGGTCCTAGCTACCATTGTTATGGAACTTGTGTAGTGTGCTAGTGTAATTTTCCAATTTTCCTTTGAAACAATATGAATTTTCCTTGACTATAACAAGGAAATTCAATATAATGATATATATTTCCATAAAAATAGTACTAAGTGCTTACAATACAATAAACATTTGAGACACCTGGATCAGATTTGGAATGCCTTGTTAGCTGCTTCCATCCATCTGAATGGGCCCCTTTTTTTTCGAATCTGTCAGAGGTGCACTTAACTGGGAGAACCCCTTAACAAATCGCTTATAATAGCTGCAGATCCCAAGAAACCCTCGTAACTCTGTTAGTGTCTTAGGTGTAGGCCAATCCACTATTGCTTGGATCTTCTTCTGGTGGACCTGTACCCCCTGTGTGCTGATCATATGCCCTAAATAAAGAATATTTGTCAACACAAAGTCGCATTTGGATGCTTTGGCATAAAGGGACTGTTCCTGCATGATGCTCAAAATTTGATCCAGGTGTCTCAAATGATCATCCCACTTTTTACTGTAGATGAGTAGGTCATCAAAGAATACCAACAAAAAATTTCTTCGTTGTTTGTTGAAAATGCTATTCATACATGATTGGAAAGTGGTGGGGGCATTGGTTAGTCCAAATAGCATGAACATAAATTCAAAGTGTCCATACTCCATAGTGGCAATTGAATGGCGTTTTGGGCACGTCTTCCTCCCAAACTCGAATTTGGTGGTACCTGGATCGTAGGTCAATCTTTGAGAAATATGTTGCTCCATGTATCTCATCTAGTAATTCATCAATTTGAGGAATGGGGTACCTATTTTTGATGGTCTTCTTATTAAGTGCTGGGTAGGCAATGCAGATTCTCCATGTGCCATCCTTCTTCTTTACCAAAACCACAAATGATGCAAATGGGCTAGAGTTGGGTCAGATATGTCCCATAGCTAACAATTCTTGGATAGTTTTTTCTATCTCGTCTTTGAACTTCTTCAGATGTTAGTACGGTGTGGTGATCACAAGCTTAGCTCCTTCTAGCTCAATAATATGCTCAAATCCTCTTTTAGGAGGCAATCCTAGAGGAATGTCATCAAACACTAGAGCGTGATTTTCTAGTAGTCGTTGAATATCAACCCTGTATTTCGGTTTATCATTGTCGAGAGTCTTTTGGGTCATAAACTTACATTCTACTGTGTATGCTATATCCCCATGCCTAAAAAAAGCTTCCATCCTTCTAGCTAAACTGACCTGCTGCCAGCCATTTGACATGCCTCTTAATACGACCTTACTGCCATTTGGTGCTCTAAATTCCATTTCTAATGCTTGGTAATCCATCGTATGTTTGCCCAATGAATATAACCATTGAAATCCCAATACCGTGTTAAGGTCTGCAAGATATATTACATAGAAATAATTGGTAAAAGTGTAGTTACCAAGACTTACACTCAAACCTGAGGTCATTTGTGTGCAATCCAAGTTGTACCCGTTCGCAACTATCACATCCAAGTCCTTGAACTCTTCGGTGGGAAGTCCTCTTTTTGCTACTAATGTTGCATCAATGAAGTTGTGTGTGGCTCCTCCATCAATTAGTGTTGTGATGCGTTGTCCCTTGATGATTCCCCTGACCTTGAAGGTGTAATACTTGGGCATACTTGAAAGAGTTGAAATCTTGACCCATAGTCGTGTTTTATTTTCTCTGCTGAGGCTTTCTTCTTGTGCCGGTCCTTCTTTGGAGCTGTCAGGCTTTTTTTCATCCTTTTCTTCCTTATGCAGTGGCTCTTCATTGGTACTTGGAGTGGCCTCTTCTTCTTCTTCATCGTCAAAGAGTACTTCAATGTAGTGAATCTTCCCTTTCCTAAACAACGATGACTAGGTTCCCATGGTTCCATGCAAGTAAAACATAGCTTTTTCCTCCTTAGTTCGCTTCAAGTTTCCTCATCTAGTCTATCTCTTTTGGGTCCATCACGTTGAAAGGGCTTCTTCTCCTTATCTCTTTGAGGGATGAAAGGCTTGGATGGAGCCTTAGCTTTAATGGTTGCATTACCCAGGTTTCGAGTCTTCTTGATGGCTTATTGAAGAGTGGTGGGATTGAACGTTTTGACCCATCCTTGTAGGGGCTCAACTAATGCTTCAATGAAAAGCATAACTAACCGCTCTTCAGATATATTTGTCACCATAACTGTAGTGTGTTCAAATTCTGCAATAAAATCTTCATGTGATCCTATTTTCTTAAGTAGTGCCAATTCTCTGAAGTGGATTTCTAGGTTCTTTCGGTCAAATCTTTCTATAAGTCTTTGAGTAAAATCTTCATAAGAAGTAATGTTGGCATGCCCCAAAGTTACTAGCCATGATTCCACCACTAATGTGCTTCCCCTTCTAAGTGTAATGTGGCAAATTAAATTGCGTTTGCCTCAGCCATAGGATTGAACCTGAAGTAGGTGTCCAATTTTTGCACCCAAGCCCTTGCTATAAATTTAGATGATCCATCAAATGAGGTTAAAAGGAGTTTACTTACCTTACGTGTTAATTCGCCATTAGGTTGTCCTCGGGGTTTATTCCAATACCAGAAGTTACTGTACTCATTAAATGACATAGTTGCTCGAGTATTCTCTTATAATTGTGCATAGTCCTGAACAAAAGTGTTTAGGAGTTGATTTGGCTCAATTTTTCCCTAGCATGATAGCACTTGATTGTCTGTAAATTGAGGTAGAAGTGGTCAGTTATTCATCCTGTTGTTGGCTTTATTGACGGGATTATGATTCCCACTTCCTTCAATTGTAATCCTATTGGTGGCAGCAACATTCGGATAGTTGGTGAGGTGAGTGATTAGCACCACAATTTGTTGCTTCCCTTGGGTCAAGACATGAGTTATCTGTTGTTGCCCTTGCTTGTGCAACTGTTGATTCATTTGTTGCTGCCCCTGTAACAATTCTTATAGTAAGATACCAGGGTCACATTATACTCTGTCCCCCATAGTGAAATGATGGTTATTACTCCTCCTTCTTACAGTGACATTGCTGGTGCCTTTAAGAAACATAAACTACCACTCACCACAAGCTGGCAGGATGTTTGTGCTCTAATACCCTAAGAATGTCTTGACTTCCAACTCGCAATTATATTTTTATATGTTAGACAAACTCCTTCTATATGATGGTAGCAAAAAGGAACTCATTGCTCAATTTAGGACCCGAGTAACCACAATATTAATCCAGAAAACCTAAAAATTTTCCTCAGGGAATTCACTATATTTTTGTGCTTAATTTGAGGCGATTAATCCTCCGTGAGAGTGAATACAATACCACATAGCATGTTGTTGCTCTCGATGGAAAATTTTGGGCTCACGACTGACTTTCTGAGGAGATACACCACCTGAATGATCTTGATTAACACCATAGGCTTCGTAAGGAGGTTGACACCTCAATCAACCTCAAAGACATCATTGACAAGGGTTAATCAAATGTTCTCATTGAAAAAACCCAGATTGTCTCTAAACCTCAGACTATATCTTTTAGGGCATTTGTAGAAGTCTGTATATTGCCAGTAAGTGAGTACCTTCTCTTCCTTTGTGATGGATAAATTTGAGAAAGTAATACAATGAAATATCCTTGCTATCTTTGTTGGCTTCTGATGCCTTAACCTATAAGTAGCTCACTACTTTCAAACTAAAATTCAGGGGCCATGCATCTACAAGAGACCATTGTTGCTCTAGAGATTGAACAACAAGTAACCACAATGAAATTTTTAATAAGAAGAGCCGAGATGCTCTCACGAGGATATATTGTCTTAGAACATAATTAAGTTCTTACTCCAATCAAACTGCTCCAAGAACCTGTGCTAGAACAAGAAAGAGAAAAAAAATAGGAAAGGACTATAGCCAAAAGACAACTTAAAATCTAACAGAAAAGGAACTAACCAGGGTGGAGTTTTTCACCACCAAAATTAGGAGGGGAAAAAGGGGTTCTAAACCCGCTAATGCTAAAAAAGAGAATGAGATGATTTACAATGATGCTCCAAAATGAATCCAAGTCTCTTTATTTGTAGACTTCCTCGAGGGGTTTCATTCTCTTAAGTGGTTGAGCGTGTCTTACTCAAAACCCCCAAATTTAGCTTTTTTTCCCAACTTACACGAAACTCGCCCACAATGGGGGTTTTGGGGTTTTATCCCCTTTTTGAAGGCCTATAGCCTATGGGGACAAATAAGCTACTAAGTTCATTGGTCGTCAAATTGTCGAGGACATCACAACTTGATATGTTGGTCACTCCCCATCCCCACCTATACCATCTTGGTTGGGTAAATGATGGAGCTCAGTCCTTATTGGCATCACGACAACATGTTATCACCTTTGCTATTGGTCCTCACCTCCACGGCATAATTATGTGCAATGTAACAATTGTCTATTGTGTTGCCTTGCTTTTGGGTATTCTTTACCGGTTTGTACGATTTGCCAAGTATGACTCTAGCACTAATCTTTACACATTCACTAAAGATGGTTGCATGTATTGCTTTCACTCCTCAACGACACCTCAACTCTCCCATCTCTCCAACAATGATGCTTTCCTACAATTGTCTCTCCATAAGTGCATGCACGTTTGCATTCTCTTGCAAACCACCTCCAATCATCCCACACCATACCCAAGATCCTTGCCTCCTACATTACCCGCTGCACATTTAAAATACATACCACCTCCTCATCCTTCCAAGCACCTAGATTTGGAATTAGAGGAAGTAATGAGGAAGAGATCAAAACACTAAAAGACAAGTACACACTCCAACTATGGAAAGACGATACCATGAAGGATGAAGTTAAAAGACTGAGATTTCCCCTCTTTGGGAAAAGGTGGACAAGATAAATAATTATTTGGAATGTCTTTTCTTAGAACACCAACAGTTGATAGCCCAAACAATTGTGGTCCAAACTAGGGTGTAGTAGATGGAGATAAATTCTACAATTTATTCTCAACTTAAGTAGGTTGTTGCTATCACTGATACACTAGATGTTCCAAAGCAATGTCTTCGGTAGGGTTTTGCAAAGTCTCTAGTAGTGGAGACCTCCAAATCCCTGGGCTATTCGTCGAAAAATCACATCATCAAGACATCAAAGAGTTGGAAATGATAATATGTTGGCTTCACCATTATTTTCACAGTGAGTGATGTCATCATCACTTTGACCAATACAATTGCTAAAGTGTCATCTAGCCAATGAGCTACAACCACGATTGATGTAGCATTGAATTCCTACAATGAAAAATAGTTGTATAGTTTGGATGATCATAGAAGAAATAATAGGAACACGTGCATAACCATTTTTGTAGGTACATACATCAATTTTTCCATTGGACTAGCATTGCCTATTGCCATGACACTCTCTCTTCAAAATAAAGATGATCCTACATATGTCTTTGTAGAAACTAATAACATAAAATTTGGAGAGTTGGCTCATGTAAATCTTTACCTTCATATAGAACATTTTGACAATAAATAGGTTAACAAGAATAACATTAAAAAGGGGCACAAGAATATAGAGCAACTACATTTGATGCCTCATTGTATTATGAGCATTCTGTTGCTAATAAATATACCGAGTGAGCTTAGTTCATTGGGACGACCCCATTATGGACACAGAAAGTGCAAGACATCCACTTCCTTGCTCAAATCTTGTGCATATTCAACGAGCTTGTAGGTTTTAACCTTGTACATAAATTACCTGCATAAAAATTCTAAAAACAGAAAATAAACAATGGCGAGAGCATAAAACATAAAACAGATATACATAGAGATTTTCCCATGGATCCCAAAACCGAGACTACTAGATTGATTTCTCATTATATTCCTTTCAATGTTACAATACATATATATACATGTCGAAGCATCCATAAACCCCAATCCATTAACCCTAGATTAGAACATAATCGTAGTTCCCTTGACCGAATCTACAAAATACCATGGACAAAAACCATCATGCTCAAAACCATAGGTAGGTCTGTCCACCTAATATATGGTCCAAAAAAAAGTTCTCGGGGCGCCGCTCCACCCCACTTGTGACCCACCGCGCGTGGGGTAGTCATGGAAAGAATATAACACACACCCAACATTCTCCCACTTATTGTTTTCTTTCCACAGGGGGCCCACAGGAGAGCTTAGTCATTAGTCCAACCTTGCAATGCCCATTGTTTCTCTACACCAAGAGAACTTATCAGTACTCACAAACTTTGTCAATGCATCTATAGTATTCTTCAAAGTGTCCACCTTTACCAGCAACACCTTTTTATCCTCAACCATATCCCTGACAAAGTGATATTAAACATCAATATGCTTTGTCTTTGAATGATAAGTAGGGTTCTTTACCAAAAAATTGCACTTTGGTTGTCACAGTCTATCCTTATAGCTCGTTGTACTAACCCCATACTTGAACACAATTTCTGCAACCAAACAACTTCCTTGTTTCCATGAGTGTCTACCATGTATTCTGCCTTTGTAGTTGAAATTTCCACTATAGACTGTCTCTTACTCATCCAACTGACTACACCTCCAAATAGGTTAAACACATACCCATTTGTAGATCTTCTCTAATCCAGATCTCTAGCCCAATTTTCATCAACAAAGCCACGGATGTCCAAAACTCTATCCAATCATGGTCTTCCTTATCAGGATAGACCTTAATCACTAGTGCCACACAAATACTTGAAAACCTGCTTCATTGTTGTCCAATGCTCCTTCCCTGGTTTTGACATAAACCTTCTCAATACTCCCATTGCATGTGCAATGTTAGGTATAGTACAAACCATTGCATACATCAAGCTACCGACTACACTTGCATATGGAACACGGGACATGTCCTCGTCATCTTCTTGTGTCTTGGATACTGTCCAACAGATAATTTTACACTTACAGGATTATCAACCTTCACTGGTTTAATATCCTATAGATTAAACCTCTACAGTATTGTCTCAACATACTTTCTTTGGTTTAACTAGAGCTTCCTCTTTGTCCGATCTCATTTAATCTCCATGCCCAAAATATAGTTTGCTGCATCACGATCTTTCATGTCAAATTTGGAGGACAATTTGGTCTTCAAACCCTGGATAATTTCTTTGTCATTTCCAACCAACAACATATCATATACATACGATACCAAATAAATAACACGATCACCAATTAATTTAAAATACACACAATGATATGCTTTGCTTCTGGTGAAGCCAAGTCCCCATATAAATGTATCAAATTTCTGATACCACATCCTTGGTGACTGTTTTAACCCATACAAAGACTTTTATAACTTGCATACCAGTTCTTTTTTACCCTTCACCACAAAGCCTTTAGGTTGCTTCATGCAGATCTCTTCTTCTAGATCCTCATGAAGAAATGTTGTCTTCACATCCATCTATTCTACCTCAAAATCAAAAGCAACATCAATAATAAAAGTAATCTAATAGAAGCTACCTTGGAAACATGAGAAAAAGTATTGCTAAAATCAATTCCTTACACTTGGGAATAACCTTTTGCTACTAATCGAGCTTTATATTTCTCCACCTTGCCTTCCGCATTCATCTTCTTCTTAAACGCCCATTTACTTCCAATGGATTTCCTTCCAGCCAACAACTCCACCAGATCCCAAGCCTCATTTTTGTGCAAAGATACCATTTCATCAACCATGGCCTCTTTCCAGAGTATTCCATCATCTGAATCTACCTCCTCCCTAATAGTTATGGGATCATCATCAGTGACAGATAAAACAAAATTTGAACATAAAGCAGATAGACTGTACCTTTTTAGCTGCCTTCTTTCTCGAACTAATCTTCTCACAAATCGAGTTTGTGGCTCCTCATCTTCCGATTCCTATTCTGCTGTAGAGTCTGATTCTTCCTCCTTTAGCTCAAACTCTATCTTCTTAGGTTCCTTTGGTAGGACTTCATGCTTAATAACATCTTTCACCTCTCTAAACACCACAACTCAGCTGTACACAACCTTCCTTGTTTTTGGGTTCCAAAGCTTATAACATTTTAAACCATCCTTATACCCAATAAAGATGCACCTTTCAAATTTACTATCCAACTTTGTTCTTTTCTCCTTTGGAACATGTATATATGCATCACATCCAAATACCCTCAGATGTGAAAGAAAAGGTTTCTTAGCAGTCCATACCTCTCTTGGAGTCTTATTCTCCAAACTTGATGAAGGTGATTTGTTGACCAAGTAACATGCAGTCTCCACCGCCTCTGCCCAGAATTCCCATCCTAACCTGGCACCACTGAGCATGCTTCTTGCATTTTCCATCAACGCCCCATTCATTCTTTCTGCAACTCCATTTTTCTAAGGTGTGTATGGAGTAGTCTTCTGCTGTACTATACCACACTTCTTACAGAACTCTTCAAATTTCTTCTTGCAAAACTTTCTACCGTTATCTATCCTTAGTACCTTTATCTTCTTCTTTGTCTAGTTTTCCACCCAAGCCTTAAATTCTTTAAACCCGTCAAAGACTTTAGATTTCTTCTTGAGGAAGTATATCCTTGTATTTCTTGAGAAGTCATCTATAAATGATACATAGTACACAGACTTACCCATTGATGGAACCAACACAGGTCCAAATACATGACAGTGCATAAACTCTAATATCTGTTTCACCCTCTTAGCACCAGAGGGGAAACTCACCCGATTCAGCTTCCCATATACACAATTTTCATAAAAATCAAAATCCAGAGAGCAATTAGACATGCGTTCTACCATACCATTACTATGAAGTATTCGAAGACCCTTCTCTCCAATATGTCCAAGCCTTTGATGCCATATCATGGTATTTTTTCCATAGACCACTAGATTTTTTATTTCACTTTCAGGTTCCACAGAACTGTTGCACCCATCAATAACAGTGCTACCCTGAAGCTTGAATAGAGTTCCAATCCGAACTCCTCGCATCAATGTCAGTGCTCCCCGAAACCATCTTGTAGGCATCCTTCTCGAACACTATTTTTACACCTCCATCATCCAACTTGCATACAAAAATCAGATTTTTGGCCAATGCATGAATATGCAGAACACCTAAAAGTGTTCTAATCCTTCCACCTTGCAACTTCAACTTGACTTTTCTGCGACCGACGATTCTAGCCTTCCTGCCATCCCCTAAGAAGACATCACCACCATCATGTTTATCATACTCGCGGAACCACTTCCTGTGGGGAGTGAAGTGAAAGGATGCACCTAAGTCAATTAACCATGCTTCATGATCTACATGTGTACTTGAAGAAGAATCCAAGTACACATCCCCACCTTCATCTAAGGTGGTTTTTGCCTCTACAGAAGGAGCATCATCAGATCCCTTTCTTTTCTCAGGAGCTTTAGATTTACAGTGTCTTTTGAAATGCCCTTCCTTTTCGCATTTCCAGCACACCTTTATAGGTTCTCCTGGAGATTTAGATCTCCCTCTAGATTTAGATCTCCCACTTGAGGAATTAGTTTTGTTTCTATTCTGGGACCGTCCTCGTACAGACAAGGTATCACCATTCTGGCCCTTCATATTTTTCCGTCTCATCTCCTCCGACAACAAATATGAGACCATTTCATCACTGCAAGGTAGTTGCATTGCTACCTATTGCAACAACCAGACTATCCCACGAATCTGGTAGAGAACACAACAAACTGATGCACTTATATTCATCTGAAATTTTAATATCAATAGATAATAACTGGCTTACCACAATATTAAAGGTGTTCCAATGCTTTGTCACCAAGTATCCATCTTTCATCCTTAGGTTATACATCTTTTTCCGTAGGAACAATTTATTCACCAAATACTTAGATTGGTACAAAGTCCCTAAGTTGTCCCACAAAACCTTCACCGAAGCTTCCCCTGATACATTTAGCAATACTGAATCTCAGACACACAATTTTATTATGCTCTTTGCCTTCCAATCCAACTTCGCCCAGTCTTCAGCTAACATTGTTGTTGGTTTAGTACCTGGATCTACCGCGATCCACTGATCTTTATCCACCAGCAGATCCTCCATCTTGAGTTTCCACAACTCAAAAATTTGACCATTAAATTTCTCGATCTTTATGTTTCCACTGCTCGCCATCTCTTTCACCACAAGAATTGATCCTGCAGATATCCCATTAAACATGGTCTACCACAAGCCCGAGCAAAACCCCTTAGCAGTAAAGACGTCCCCTTGAAGCCAAAACAACTCTGATACCAAATGTAGGTTTTAACCCTGTAGAAAAATTACCTGCATACAAATTCTAAAAATAGAAAATAAACAATGACGAGAGCATAAAACATAAAACATACATACACAGAGATTTTCCCCTGGGTCCCAAAATCGAGACTACCAAATTGATTTTTTCGTTATATTCCTTTCAATGTTACAATACATATATATACATGTCGAAGCATCTACAAACCCCAATCCATTAACCTTGGATTAGAGCATAATCGTAGTTCCCTTGATCGAATCTACCAAATACCATGGATAGAAAACCATCATGCCCAAAACCATGTGAGAAATCCATGCACAAAACCACAGGTAGGTTTGCCCACCTAATATAGGGTCCCAAAAAAATTCATGGGGCGCTACCCTGGACCCCGTGCAGGGGGCAACCAGCCCCCTTGTGACCCCCCTACTACACCCAACGCAACGTAGAAAGGGGCTACCGCCCCCCTTGTGACCTCCCTAAGCGTGGGGTAGTCATGGAAAGAATATAACACATACCCAACAAAAGCTCCTTCCAACGTTGTTGGTTGGCATCTCGTACCAGTTCCCTGCATACCTATGCATTTTTAGTATTACGCGGGGACACATCCCTATGGTGGGGTGCACACTCCCCATGTTTCCCACGCACATGGGATGGGGGGGATGAATGGGGAAACATTTCCTCACGTCCCCCTTTTGGGGAAACTCGGGTAGACGCAAGGGGAACATTTCCCCAATGTAGGGGACCTGTTTCCCTAAAAGGGTTGCTTGTGGGTGCCCCCCTCAAAAAGAGTTTGGCCTGCACCCTAAATTTTGCTCGAAAACAATAATTTATAAGTGGGGAATCCTAATGTTAGACCCTAGGGCTCTACTAATGCTATTAATTAATTGTAATGCTTAATAAAAAGTGACATTTTCCATTTTTTTACTTAAATTTTTACATTACCATTAATTGACTCAGGATGTTTGAGAATGGTTCTAGCCTCATTGGATTTTGTATGGAGAAAGTAGAATTTTAGATCCCACTGAAAATTCAATAGACTTAATAGTTTTCAGGATTTTAGGATCTAGGGGATTGCAATTTTTCTATTGGATTCTATCATGTATGAGGGTATGAAACTAATATTTAATCAAGAGCACCGAGCCCTCTATGTACCTCGATGTTGCTATAATCGATTAAAGAACTTCTCTATCATGAACCTAATAAAATTGTACCTATCACCAAAAGCTCAACCTAACATGTTAACCATTTTCTATATTATTTTAATGCTCAGAGCGTGATATTGATGATGAGAATCTCAATAAATGCAATGATTTTGATGATATGTAGGTGTTTGTTGTAGCATTATTTTTTTAGACTATAGAGACCATCTAAAGCCTCTTTATTGATGTACTTTTGGTTCAAATATGAATTGTACTCAGTGTTATTTTAGTTATATGCACCCTTGCTATATTTGAGAAACTTTGCATATTTGTGTATAATGGTTTGGATTCATATGGATGCACATGAATATTTATGTATTTCTTTTCTAGAATTTGAATATTTATTTATTTTTTGGTCGACCGATTTTTTAGTCTAGTTTTTTTTTTCGATTCTCAGTTTTGTTGTTGACTAGTTTGATCATTGATTCGGTTTGATAACATTAGTTTGATGCCCATTGTTCATTTTTAGTTTTAAATTTGATCTCCATTGTTCATTGTTCATTTTTAGGTATTGATGACCAATGACCAAGTTTTTGACTCGTCACTTTCTACTATTTTTGAATTTGAGTAATTTCAATTTTCTATACCAGTCTTCAAAGTTTAATACGTACTATTTTTCTTAGTACTAAGCAGATTCTAGAATAATGAATGATGAATTTAAATCAATTTATACAATAATTTACTATTTCTATTTTGTTGAATGATTCATGATGAATGAATCAATGTATTCCATTATTAAATTTGAATCTCTCTCACACACACACTCACACTCTAATGTCCTTTGTTCCCATAATTCCCTAAAATTTTGGGGTGCCCTCACACATCTCCTTTGCATCTCATCCTCTTGTCCCAAAAACTTGGTAAAATATTGGCATTTTTCTAGTTAATCATGGTATATTTTTATTTACATCTTCTCGTCATTATTACAAGAAGTTAGAAATATATATATATATATATATATATATATATATATATATATATATATATACACACACACACACAATCGTCCACCATAAATTTCCCTAAAATTTTAGGGTGTACCATGAATTTCCCTAAAATTTTGGGGTGCTCTCACACATTCCTTTAAGCATCTCCCCTTTCCTACATCCCCTCATCTCAAAAACATTGACTTTTTTTCTAATTAATCATAGTGCGTTTTTATTTACATTTTCTCATCATTTTTACAAAAAAAAATAACACTCCTATAGACCGGTGGGGAATAAGATTTTCCCTTATTGCCTTTTTCTTGGATAAGTACTCATTTTCCAATTAATCTAGTGCCTTTTTAGTTAGAAGGAAAGTGGGTACATTGTCCACATAAATTAGGAAGAAATGGTACAGAAACTAAATAACATAACTTAGTAGGTGATAATAATAATAAAATATAGCTAAATAAAAGAGAGAAAATTAATCAAAATTCATCTTGCATGGTTTTGTATCCACCAAACTTATAACGATGTAAAACATATGATTGAATATTCAAGTTCTGTTCTATTAATTTTTTTTCTATCCCATTACGTATCACTTTATCATGCCTTTTTTTTTGATCTCGCTGCTGCCTGGGGATCATTTAACGACCTTCCGCGTTTTAATTTTTGTTACCCTCGGGATACTCTCAATCTAGCGAATGAAACTGTGGTTGTGCTCTCAGGTGAAAAGCCTGTATTCTCTTGCTTAAATATCTCAATAGAAATAGCCGTAGGTTTCCTCATGTTCCCAGCATTTAAATTTCAGAATGCTGAATATTAGAGAGATGTTAGACAATTTTGGTTTCTCTGTTATATCCAGATTGCGTACAAGCACCAGAGATATCAGTTTGAAGAGCATGTGATGTCGATGGAGAATGGAGAACTCTTGATATATTATCACTCCACTGTGTGTTTGAGATAGGGAAAAATGAAAATAAATAGAAGAATTTCCCAGGTTTTAAGTTAATTTAGTTACATTGCAAGGTCATGTTTGGTCTTTTGAGTGATTTTGCGTAATGTGTTAGAATAATTTGGAGATTATAATTTGGAGATTCCACTGGCGAGTCTACTCCTTGAGTCTTATTACAAGAGCACAACCAGTTAAGATGTGCTTTTGAGATTTCAAACCAATAGAGTGGATAACATCCTATTGTACCAAAACAGCCTATTAAAATTGTTTAATTCTATATTTTATATGTAATTAATAAAAAAAATTAAATTAATCACACAATAAGGACAAGGGTTGTACTTGTCCTTGCTGTACACAGTAATACAGAATTCTCTTGCTAAATAATTTGGCAAAACACTTAAAAAATCACTTCTCATCAAGTGTTATATATGGAACATGAAAAAGGGCATGAGGAGCTTCTGTTCATATTCTTTGTCAATCATTGATTTTTTTCCTTGATACTTTAGAAGTTCGTATAATTCAGATTGTGTTGTTAGCTACCTGTCTATCAAATCGTCCTCATCAACACTTCAGTCTCCTTTCTTGGACAAAGAATATAAGAACTTTGGGCAGTTAGACACCTGAATTTAGTTAGTAGAATAGTTATGTTAAAATTTAGTCAAACCCTGAGATAGATTGGTTAAATTCTTTTCTGATCATGTATGGTCTTCACCAAAATGGAAATATATATACCTGTATCCCAGTTGACAGTTTGTGCTCTCGTCAATTAGAGGTCACTGGGCCTAAGGGACTGGATGTTATTATAACAAGTAATGGGAGATAAAAGAATGTGGGATCTCTTTGAAGCCTGTAACCGTTTACGGAAAAAATCCTACTCGCGAAATGCCTACGTAATCAAATGAGGCAAGCAATGCTAGTTCGAGGAACCGTGGAGGGGGTTGTCCACAACACTTTTTTTTTGTGTGTAACCTAGGATGGAAGGAGAGGGTATCAACCTGCGGGAATATCAGTGGGGAGGCCCCCAAGTGTAAGGTGATTAAATAAAAAAGGGATGAAGCGATTGAGCACCATTCTCAAACTCCAAGGGATCAAACAATGAAAGCTATGTACCAATGACGAAATAGATGGATTTATCCTCAATCCGTCATGGCTTAGTAGAAGATACCATAATGGAGGATAATTTCAGTTAAGAAGCCAATAGACAAAACTAAACTGCGTCTCAAGGGAAACTCATTTTTCAAAGGAGTACTTACAAGTGTGTCCAAGATCCATTAAATCAATTTAATTTTTTTGGGCTGCTTAAAAGTGTAGTTTATTTTCATGGCAAAGATCCATTATAATATTTTGTTTGTGCGGCTTAAAAGTGTAGTTCATCTTCAAGACAAATAAATGACGAAATCTTCAAGACAAATAAATGATGAAATCTGATTGAGCCAAAAGGTGAGAGAGACTCTCAAAAGTGTGTCCAAAAACCATTCCATCAATTTTTTGTGCCAACATTTTGAACCTTGAAGTGTTGTTCAGCTTCACGACAAATAAATGATGAAACCTGATCAAGCCAAAAATTGTGGGAGAGCTTAGTCCTTGAGCCTTATCATAATGGGCCAAAGATGTCCTATATGGGATTTGAAACCGGATGGAGGAAACAACATTTCATTTATGCTAACCACTCAATTCTTTTAGAAGACAATTAGTGTTCATAATAATAAAATGAAAAAATGGACATCTTATTAATAATTAATTCGAATATAAACCATAAAAACATTCATATGACCAAAATGTGATATCTTTTGGCTTAAGGACTTCGTTGTATTTACATGTATATAAGTTTAATTTTTGAGTTAGTATGCTATATTAGAAAGACAAACAGGTATTTACTTATCAATCATTAGGGGAATTTTGAGGTCTAAAATGGGCTTCCTAGGGAAATTATAAAATAATAGTGGAAATAATAAAATGAGATTAGATTACATCATCAAATTTTAGAGGGAAAAAGGAAAAAACTATTTTTTCAGCTCGTTTTTTTAACTTATCTCCCTATTGGTTTACTAAAATTTCAAGTGGGAACATTCGTTGGATGCAGAATTTGATTCCTCATCCAAGGAGTACCCATGTTGCATACTTTCAATGAACCCTACTACACGAAAAATGAGAAATACATGAAAAACATGATTGCAATCACGTTTCTCCATGTATTTCTCATTTTTCGTGTAGCAGGGTTCATTGAAAGCATCCAACATGGGTATGCTTTGGATTTGGAATTAAATTTTGCATCCAATGAGTACTCCCGCTTGAAATTTGAGTAAAACAATAGAGAGATAAGTTGAAAATACGAGTTGAAAAAATAGTTTTATTATTTTATTAATTTTTAATCTTTTTACCTTTTTACTCCAAAAATGGTGAATTATCCCCCATGGTTGACATCATTATCTTGAGTCCTATTGGTTCTTATAAAATTTATTTTGGTTGTAGATTTTTCTTAGGAGACCCATTTTAGACTTTAAAAATCCTCTAATGAATTTTACTGATAATAAATGATGTGCAATTGTTGTTTGTAAAGTTGTATTACTATTTTATTTTATGAATATAAATAAAATAAAAAACTAGGAAACTAATGGTTGAAGTATAGATGGCTGAAAGAGGAAAAACACTACAATTTATTTTAGAAATTATTTTATCCATCAACAAGTCTTAGGCATTTAATCTGGGTGATTAGATTTAATTATGAATTTATTATATTGGTCAATTGAATGTTTCCTAGAAGACATGGAGTTATCTCCAGAAGTGGGAAACGAGAGTTCATTAATGAGCAACTAACTACTTGCCACTTGTTGATGAGGTGGAGGCAGTTAATAAACACTCAAAAGTGGTGGATGGATAAAAATATGGTTTTTTGGTTTTTGTCTCATAATTTCTTGAGAAAAAGAGGACTGAGATACCGAAGAAAAGCAGAAACAAAAAATATAAAGAGAAGATAATTGCATGCCTAGTTGCTCAGGGGAACTAGCAGAGGTTTGTGTCAAAGGAAGGGAGAAGCCAAGTACTTAACTCTTAGTTTTCTAGAAGAAACTTCCAAGTCGGTGTTTCTAACTTTATATTTTAATATGCCATATTTTTTTATATATATACCAAGCTGCGTTCGGATAAATCACAAAGAATTTTTGAGGCCGACACATTTCGAACCACTTGTTGTAGTTCACCATCAAGAGAAAGATGAACCACAATAAATGGTTTGAAATGCGATGACCCAAAAAATTCTTTGTGATTTATCTAGAAGAAACTTAGTATATAATCATGAATCATAAAAACCTGCATTCATAAGTTCTTTTTATTTTGTTCTGTTTCATAAGTTAATTTGAATTCTCTATACAAAAGTGAAATGGAAACAAATGCTTATTCATTGAATATGAGTGTGTGAATTATCTTTTCTACATTTCTAATTTTAGTATCCAAATGTTAATGTTGAAGAAGATTTCTTATTTAAAAGATATTTCTAAGAAGACTAGTAGTTTTAAATATGCAGATAACTTTTGTTAAGAAAAATATCTTGTCTTTGCAAATGTGAAATATTGTAGTAGAAAAAAAAAAACAATATTCTTTTATAATAGTGAATATTGTTATTATAAGAGTATTAATACATAGGGGAATTGTATCACATGAAGATACACAATATTTATTTTCATACACACACACATATATATATAGATAAAGGTAAACAACAAGTTAAGAATAGGTATACAACTATATAAATGTTCGCCCTACAGTGAAGTATAGATTGTATATATTTACACACTTATTTATATGGCAATATGGTCTAAATATAACAAGGTGCTAGAGCTCTGGAAAGATGATTATTTATAAAATTTACCACCATTACGAATACAAAGAGAGAATGTAGTTGAAAAATTGTATAGCACAAAATAAAACAGTAACATGGCTTTTAAATAAGAGAAAACTTTTTTCTTTTGGGTAGTATTAAACAAGATATGAAAGTAAACCATACAAACGATAGAAAGAACACACACACACATATAAAGCAAACACAAACTTTGGGTTAAAAGTCTAATACAAGTGTATCTACTGTAAAACTTCTACAGAGCATATAGAATTATATGAAGTTATATCGACAAGTCCAGTAGGATTTAACAAGAAGAATTTTATAAGAAAATATCTTATTCTGACTGTGCTGAGATTTTATCTAGGCAACACGTAATGAACAAAGTTCATATACTCAGAGGAATGCTCTGATACCAATGTAATGAACAAGGTTCACATACGCAACAATAATCTTCAGAATACTTCGAAGACAAAGACATCCATTGTAGGACAAGTAATTGTATATTGAATTTATATAAAATAATTGATGAGATGATGTGAATTTTATAAATGAGGTCTGCTTATATACCTAGGTAGATGCCTCTTCGTGAATAGTCATGTCTTTAAGACATGCCTTTTCATTACTAATGACTATTTAGTTAACCTTATTATGATTATTATTGTTTACATTAATTTTATTATTTTTATATGAATTATATTCATAACACAACATTGCCTATAATATGGGAAAAATGCATTTTTCTCAAGGAAAATTGCATTCTCCATGGTATTTGACATGATGAAAAAACACAAAATAAAATTAACAAGACAATAGATATTATTTTTATTGCAATACAACTGCCTTGCTTAGGAGCACTTATGAAAAACTAAGTAGTAATACAACTTGGAAACAAAGTTGAGTTGTGAGTTAAGGATTGTAAGTTCCAGAGTAACCAAATGCCGCTCAATTCCAAGAAGGGGGAAATGAGAATTAATTAAAACAAGTAATAGAATAGTTTTGGGGTTATTATAATTTAAGGCATTAAAAATATATATTTTAAATTACAAACCACCTCTCAAACAAGGTAAGGTTTTTACCTTACATACTCAAGGAGTTGCTCCGGAACCTCGTCTGTCATAGAAGCATAATACACCAAAGTTATAACCTTTAATAACTTATGAGCTTCGATAATAGACTAGAGTAAAAAGGAAAGTCTTGTGTAATTTCTTTTATAATCAAGAAGGAACCAATATTTTGTTTTAATTGTAAAGGAACTAAAAATTAGAATTAAATGATGAACGTGAATATGGAACAATGTAGTGGAATAAACCCATAAATGAGAAAATTAATCTTAGGAGAGTTCATAGCAAAATATCATAGACAAACAAAAGGTAATAGGTTGTCTCCCCATTCTAACCAAAAAACTTGGGATTTAGCTAATATAGAAACCCTGTCAATTATTTTGGTGGATTTAAAGTATAAAAAATATGGATCGTCGCACAAGGAGTCAAATAGGATTATCCAATGAATACAAAAGCATGTCATTATCAAGTCAAAATTCAAATTTAACACATATAATATACATAAAAGGAAATCTGTTAAATAGATCAGTGAAAATCCTTCACAGTATAAAACCCTAAACAAATGAGAGAGGAAAACCCTCTTAAATAATCTTCAAGAAACCCTCTTGAATAACCTTCAGGGTTATTAAAAAGGGTTTTTATTAATAATGTACTCAAGCCCGGAAACAGAAAGATGAAACATTTACTAAACCTTTTTAAAAAGAAGCAAGAGAACAAGTTTGTCTTTTGGGTAGTACTTACCTTCTAAAGTCTACAAATTCATTAATAACTCAGTTGGCCTTTTCGAGACAATGGGTATATATTTGTATAAAAATCTAGAGTGATTCCCCACAGCCTGTAGAAATAAACAAACAAATAAATCAGAAATTGTAAGATAATATTGTATATGAAATGAAGAAGATGAAGGATTTCGAAATGGAGGAAAACCTTTTTAAAGAAAAAAATTCATACCTCAAAGTAAAAACACTTGGAGCGGTGAATTTGATGGAAATCACACTTACATGAAAAACTGTAGGTCAAATGCCACCATACAAATAGGTGGAGACAATACATACAAGAGTGAATAATTCAGAGACACCTATTACCCTTCGAGCGGAGAAAACAAAGAGTGTCATTGAAAACAATGCGAAAACCTAGCCACAACTCGTGGCATAGGCAAATACTCTCAGTAAAAGAAAAACAATGAAGAAATCTCAACAAATGACAATAGGAATAGGAGTAAGAGAGTAGTTGTTAGGGTAGTAGAAACCCTAGGTGTTACACGTCATTTTTTCACATTAGGCAAATGACCATAAGTCTGGATCTTTCACTATCCATCAAAGTGTTCCAAAACATCCCCCTGCAAGGCTAGAATCTAAACAATCCCAAAGAGAATGAAATTCCTGGATTACAAAGCCCAAAACCCTATTTTTGGTTACCTGTGAAGTTCCCTAGCCAGTTTCTACATATACACAAAAGTGACCATTAGAGTCAGTGTGAAAGTGCGCTTTGTCTTACGTTATGGCATGCGCACATGACTTAACACAAGTAAAAAATAAAAGTAAAGCCTAGAAGCTTTGTTAGTCGAATCTTTCCCAACTAACAACTTCAAGTTGTTTCTTACTCAAGCCTGATCCCTCTCGTCATGGAGCTACTTCCCTCTCTTTGTGGATCCCCTATCCCACCATTTGTGGATCACATCCCTCAGTAAAAGGATCCCAAACCTCCTCCTCTTGGCCTATAAATCAAACAAAGGCCAGAGGGTTGGGGAGGACCACTAAAGGTAGGCTTCTGCTACAAAAATAGGGCTAGAAGGATTTTCATCCAAGGAGAAGGTTGGAGATAATGGGAAGAGGTTTGTGACATCAAGGCAATCAGGTTGTAAGCTTGTTCTCCTTTGAATGCAATAAAAAACAATTGTTATTTCTTAATCATGTCTATTCTGACATTATTTGTGAGATTCCTTGATCACTCACATAGTTTATAACTAGTTATTGATTCAACTTATGATGTATTCTGAGTTAAGAACTTCATTTACATTTGATTGTATATGATAGATGATTTGATCTTTTTGTATATTTATGTCTATGCAGATCTCTTTTGGAGCATCATGGAGAAGTTTTGGAAAGAATTGTAAATGCCTCTAAAACATTGAGGAGAAGATGGTTATGGAAAGCACTGAAAGGACTTCAATAGGCACTTCGTTAAATTGGTAAGTAAGTCTTCAGATATTACTTGTTTCAATCAGTCATAAGCTAAGGAGAGGTGGCAATTCTTTTCTTGTTTGTTACTAGGTTTTGTTTGAGATCTAGGGAGATCCATCTTGTCCGCAAGAAGGATTAGTCCACCTAATAAATTGGCGACCATACTAGGGAGCGTCTCATTCCCCATCATCTCCTTGTTTTGAATTTTGATCTTTTTGTCATAGCCTTGTCTGAGTATCTGAAATATATCAAAAGTTTGAATTTTGTGATTTGTTTGGCTTATTTTTATTTTTTCTAAAATTTTCCAAGGTGCGCATTTTATCTTCAGTCATAGAGAATATTTCTGCGCACTTAGCTTTTAGCAAAAATGTATATAAACATTGAATCATACTGATTACTTGCGCACATGCGGAATTTTTTTGAAAATTTAATATTTCTCATTAATGAGTCCATGAACTTTTTATTGCTGTGTTTAGTTAGACTTGTTTACCTTCTGGAAATATCCTCTTTATTTTGATTTGATGTTTTGGGTTGCTTTTTTGAAGAATTCTTTACTTTTGCAAATTAGGATTCAATGTTTGATATGGTGAATTGCTGGTTAATCAAAAGAATGATCAGTCATTACTGAGATAGCTTGAGTCTGTCCTTTTTTATGTCAAAAGATCAAATTAAATACTTTGTTTTCTATTGTAGCAGCTACAACCATCCTCCAAAATTTTTCCTTAGCTTCGTTTTGGAGCCTCCCTACCAGTCATCCTTAGTAGCTTTTCTTGCACTTCCCAGGTATATATTCTTTCAGTTGAGTTTCTTTGGCTTATCAGCTTGTGTTCACTAACTTGTTTGCATTTCACCCGCAAGTTGACATCCTGTGACTTGGTCTTCAACCAACTCTTGTGCTCACTTGGAGAATTATGCAGAACTAGAGGGAAACCAACCTTGCTCTCCAGAATTGGGTAGAGCATGCAGGTTGCCTTGCCCTTGGAAATTGCGTAGAGTAGCCCATCACTGGGCTTACTCTCAGATTTGCGCAGTTCTGGCTGGCAACCTTGGCTTCAGTCCAGAAATTGCATAAAGCTTGAGGGATAGCCAAAGCCACTCAGCCCAGAAACTGCACAAAAGTCATCATGAGGTTTGTTGTCTGTTGCATGTGATCACAAGTTGATCGGTTCACTCCAAGACTGTGCAATCTTTCTTTGCATGCATGGGCAACTTTTTCCAAAAAAAGAAAAAATCAAAAAGCATCCCTAGATTTTAGGGATCTATTTTTAGCTGTTGGGGGTTACATGCAAAAGCCGTTTTAGAAATCTCCCGCCAAGTGTCACGTTTTCCTAGATTTGTGGCATGCGCATCATAAGCCTCGATCTTGTCAAAAATATTTATTTGATGCTTTAGATCTCATTCTTCACTTCGATCTTGGATCTCTGGCATCCCCAATGCATCTAGGAACCTTCGACACACTTATCACAACTTTTTCGGGTAAGTCCACTTTTCATGTCTTTTGTTGCTTTTTTGTTGCTTTTTGTATTTCAGTTTTGTTGAACGCTTATTGTCATTTTAATGCATGTTAACTTGTAGAAGCATTGTTTCAAGTTTTCCATTGCATCTCCTTGTTGTCGCATACATGACACTGTTTTTTCACTAACGGTTGCTGTTGCGGCAACTCACTTCACACACTTCATTGTTTTTCCCATTTTACTGAATCCCACCCTCACTGATTGCATGCATGTTCATTCACTCATTCCTGCACCCAGCTTCGCACATGCATTTAGTCCTTACTGTTTTTAGTCACCTGTCAGCGGGTCTAAGATGCCTTGGCCCAGATATTTCCTTGCTCGGCTTGCACTGCGCAGTTCTAGGATGGAATACCCTTGCTCCCTGAAATTGCACAGATCTTGCCTCACACTGGCCTCCCAGAGTGTGCTCTGCAATTCTGAGAGTCAATGCCTTAGTTGGCCCCTGGAATTGGGCAATACCATTTTCCTGGTTTGTAGTTACGCTCATTGAAACTGTGCATTGTGCAGTTCCAGTCCTCAACAGGCTAAGCTGGACTGTGCTCTACGCAGTTTAAGCAGTCATTCAACTCAATGATAGTCCAGACTGTGTTCTGTGCAGTTCTGGCAACCAGTCTCCCAACCTCTCAGTAAAAATTGCCCAAATCTTCCAGTGAGTCACCCAGGTGTGTTTCATGTCAGTCCTCAAGTTTCTTTTGGTTTTCAACTGACATTGTGCTTTCATGAGTGTTGCTCTGTCTCTAGGTATCTCAGGTGTTCATCAGTGTCTCAGCGATACAGGTATAATGGCTTCCAAGAGAGAGGGTCAAAGGACAGCATTGAGAGTGCAACTGGAGATGTGGTCAAGTAACTGTCTATTAGCTTTCCCATCTATGAAGACATTAAGTTATTCATAGAAAAGGAGATAAATATCAAATGGAAGGACATCAATGAGATCTTCTTAGGCACCTTTGAGGAGAATTTGGAGGACCGCAGAGTTTATGTCAACATACACAAGTCTGGCTTGTACCAGATTGCATGCAGGTATCTCGTGTTTCCACGCACGGACATGATCCACTAGATTGTTTCACATACTGATCCAGAGACAATTTTGTTGAGCAGTTTCAGTGGAACATAACTTGCTACCTTCATGGAAGAAAATTTTTAAGAGATGTATCACTTGCCGCAACCGGTGGTCACAATGGATGCACCCTTCACCAGGCCCAGTAGCAGTGCAAACTCAAGAGACATATTGATGAGATGAGTGAAAGATCCATCTAAGTTCAGGACAACACCCAACCAAGTTTACAAGACAGGGATATTGCATAAGGCTTATCAGCTCTTGGTCATCTTCGCATGTTGCTTATACGGCCAAGAGAGTATAGAAACATTCTTGCAAAGTTGGGTGATTGTGTTGGATCAGCTGGCAAATGAAGGAAGACCTTTCAATTTGTCATGTTGTATCTCTAACTGAAGGGAAAAGTAACAGATGTTCGACTCTGCCCAAGGGTCAAAAAGTAAAGATTTTCATGCCCGCTTACATACTTGATGTAATCTATTCCCGTCACTATTCGTTGGCTTGGGTTGGGCATGGACACCTTCAGAAACCTCTGTGCACACCTATTGCAGGTTTTTCTCCAAGTGCAGCTTCTGTGGAGTTATAATACAACTGCCAGACCACTTCGTCATCCTGGTGTACAAGATGATCTTTGAGCATGATCTACCTTGCATGTCACAGACAACGATGGAGGCATTGGTTAACATAGCAGATTGGTATGCCTCACCCCTTGGCACCTTCATCTGGATGTATAACACAGAGAAGACTACGCATGTTTTACCAAAGTTTTCCATGGAAAAGTTGGTCATGCAAGAGGTTGCATACCACATCTCGACAGGGTTGTCAGCAAGACTGCACAGGAAGAAGAAGGCACCTTGACCTGCTCTTCCTTTGCAGATCAGGTTGTATGAGATCCAGAATGTCAAGCATGATGAGGCTGAGACAAAGGAATTCAAGAGATGCACCTTCAGTACTAGAAGTTTCAATCCATATTGTTATAGACATTTTTGTGCCTTACAGCTTGAGCATGAAATGTCCATAATCTAAGGGATCCAAAGTCCCTAAACATGTTGTTCCTACCCCTAGAGGAACAAGGCTAACAAACCACAACAATTCACAGAAGTTCTCCACCAGAAACTGCTCAAAAACAAGTCAATTCAGGATCAATTCAGTGGCTCCACTAGCTGTCTGCGCTGAATGTCAAAGCCAACACTGGCTACCTGCGCTGAATGTCAAAGGCAACACTGGCTACCTGTGCTGAGCGAGAGTTGACATGTGGCAAGTTCATTCCACAAGGTGTCAAGACCCATGAAGCTTCCAAAATCTTCCTCAATGACACTTGCCTCAAGGAATTCGACTGGTGACGAGTAAGAGGTTCCAAATCTCCAAGTGGAAGCAAGAACCTCCAAGTGGAATCAAGAACTGACAGAGGGAGAGGACACTAGTCAGATCTCAAACTGACTCATCCTCTCTCCAAACATCTATATATGGATCTCTCCTCCATGAGATCTGGGGGCTGGAATTTTGTTATTGCAAAGAATTGTTGTTGGTTTGAGACTGGAACTATTGGGTGCTTAATTCTTTGAAGGGGGTGAAGATAGGAATTCCATTTGCTGGGAAGGAGATGCTGGATTGGAGCCCTCTGGGTTGTATCTCTTCCTGAACCTTGTTATTCATCAATAAAGCTGTCTTGATTTCTCCTATATACTGATGTATCTTTGATGTATGATTGCATTAGTATGTTTAGTTTATTTCTAATCCTGAACTAGTTATGAATATGAATCCATGTCTTGTGTAGTGTTCTCTTCTTATGATCTTGCAGAAACCTCTTGAAGCTGGGCGAGCAAGAAGGCAAGTAGCTGGGGACACTCAAAGAGAAGAGAGACCGGATCGAGGGACAAACGGAAGACACCGGTTAGTCCATCTATCTCTCTTCATTCTTAATTCATAAAGGAAGAATACTAGAATAGCTGTCTCTGTTTGTTGCTAAGGCACTGTCACACCTTAGGTGGATAGGATCGTCCTGCATAGGCATTTTTCCCCACAACAAATTGGAGACTCCACTGGGGAGATCTGTTTAGTCATTTTATTTGTGTCTCTATCATTGTTTGTTTCATAGACTCAACAACAACAATCGAACTGCATCTGCTATTCTCAGATGCAAAGTAGACAGCTGCTGCTTTGATCCAATCACTGGATTTGTCTATGATCTGAACAATGGACTCACAAATGATTTGATGATCCTTTGTGATAGATCTTAGTACTCCCTCAAAGCATCCCTTTGATTGTACCTTGCTTGTTGCTTTTATTCGGCCTGAAATAGTAGATTAAATAGCAATCTGTGACCCAGAACCCAGTGAGAAAATCTCGTTTCTCCTTCAGCGCGACAGCTGTGAAGAGGTTCTGCATTTCAACGCAGGTCCCGTGAAGGCTACCTGCGCTGAATGTCAAAACCCCTGTGTTGAGGTTGCGCTGAACCAGTTTGGCCTTGTGCAGCTGGGGTTCTCTGCTCTTTTTTTTTGCCCTGTTTTGATCTCTGATTTTTGCAGCCTGTAACCAGCATAGGTACCAGTCTGATAACTCCTTTTCTCTGCTTAAATTCCGCCTCCTTTTGTACAAAAAGACTGTGAGTGTTTTTATGTGTTTGTGGCATCATTTACAGTTTTCCTTTGCATGAGTGAAATAATCATCCTGTAGCCCTTGATTCAGATCTGTTGATTGTGATCTTAGGAGAGAGTTCATTGGCTGTTTACAGTTGGTTATACATTCATTCTTGCTTTTGGTTTGAGTTTGTCTCTTTTAAAGTGTCGAAACAAGAGTTTATTTCGAAAATCGTTAAGTGTTGTAATCTCTTCTACCCTTTCTGATTTCGAAAAAGTAAACTTGTTTGTATTTGTCATTTAAAAGCAAATTCAAAGTTGTGCAAAAAGCTTTCTTTGTAGGCATCAATACTAAGAAAGCGGAAAACAAACACCTGCATTGTGCATTTGCATCTTGATAGTTTGCATGTTTGATTTAGGAAAAGTGCATTAGAGTGTGCTGATTGCTCTTTGAGAAAATATGGTGTCTTTCTTTTCCCTTAGTAGCTAGGATTTTCAAAGTTGAAAAGATATAAAGCTTGCTTATCATCTTTAGACTGCATTTAGGAATTCTATCATACATCTCGTGGTGAACCTCAAAAGGAAAACTTCTAAAAAGATCAACCTAAAATAAATTGAATGAACTTAACAACGCTTTGCAACATAACGCACAACATAGAGGTCTAGGCTAGAGACATGTTCCGACGTCATAAAGCTTGGTGACTGTCGATCTCGTTGATGGTGGGTGATTCCTCCTGAGGGAAGATAGCGCCAGTACGGATTGTGCTCCCACGTATCGTCGCGTATATATTGGGAGACCCCTATAGGCATAAAACCTTTATCCTTAGGAAGTCGTGTCGGCCGCCCTACTGATCGCAATGCACTGAACAAGCATTCAGGAAGATCGACCGCCCGTACCCTAAAAAGTATTCTACGGTTTTGCGAAAAGTTTGGCACACCCTCTGCCTAGAACTCTAGAGAAGTTCCTTTTGGCCTTTTTCAGACTCTATAACGGAAAAAGTCCATCCGAGCATTTGTCACTTCGGGCTCATTAAAACATTGAAGGAGACTAGAGTCATCTTTAGCTTTTTCTCGACTCTTTAAAAGTGAAAAAGCAAGTTGTGTCTAAAAGCGTCTAAAAAATTCATTTAATTCGGAAACACACTTTCCCCTTTTGTATTTTGGTTGATCGAGTAATCCACAATCGTGGAAGAAAGTCAATTGAAACCCCGTCGTTCGCGGAGGCTTACGAGTCAACCGTCTTTGTCTCCAGAATCGAAAACAGTACGGACAAAGCGAACTCGTTTAACCGGTTCGAAATCTCCTATCAAAGTTAGAACAAGTGTTCCAACAACATCTGAGATTCCGGTTACTCCAAACATTTCTAGAAACCCTGCCTCTACAGAAGAAGTTCAACAGCCACAGAGGGACAGTAACATTGATCCTAGTCTGAGAGCAAATACTTGCGTTACTGAACCAATTCCATCTATAACCGGTTCAGAGAGTCTTGCTCCTCAAACAACTGTCGCTGTCGATTCCACCCCTTCTTCGGCACCAGAAATATTTTACGGACCTGACGGTCTTCCTCTTCCACCTGGTTTGATTGCAATAGAGGAAATTGTAGAAGACCCGCAAGCAAGTACTCCAACACATTTTGGAGTCGGGGTCACTCTATTTCCTTCATCAGAAGTTAGTCTACCACAAGTGGAAGTTCCCGTAGAATCGCTAGGTAATCTCTTAGATAGACTCAAAATGTCTGAGCAACCGTCAACATCTAGGACTGTGTCGAATGACACAGCGACAACGGAACTCCCTGCCGTCACTCCGACAATGTTTGCCGGCATACCATCTGTCCCGACTAGCTCACAACCGCTAGAAGGAGTCCACCCAGGGGCTATTTCGACAGTATGGTCCGTTCCAGTTTGTTCCTCCGGAATAATATCTGGCAACTCTTATGTTGAAACTCGCTAGATTGATCCATTTGGAGGTCAATTTGGGCAATCCATTCCCCAAGGACAAACAATCCCCTTGAGTTCCGGATTGCTACCGTATGGGGGGCAGTATGCCCTTTCAATACCCCCTCCGGGAGGATATCCATACGGGAGTTCACAACAGTATTCAGGTTATACTGGAGTTACGACAAGTGGTTGGGTACCTATGCTACCTCAACAACCAAGGGTTGTGTATTCTATGCAACAATGTGTACCTATGTCGAACATCCCAACCACACCGGCTATTGTGACAGTGTCGTAGGTTCAAACGTTGCCTGTTGTATGTCAACCTCAGATTTCTCAGGTTGTAATGCAACAGCCCCTTGACCCTGTGACTCAATCGCAATCGCCTACCGGTGGGGCGACACAGGTTCAAACAGGTACAATTACCCCACACCTTGGTCCAACGGTTAGTATAGCGCAACAGAGCATGGCTTCGCAACCGTGGCTGGTGCAATATCAACAACCACAATTCCAACAAGTGTACCAAGGTTCTGAGCAGCAGATCTTTGCGAACAGTGGACAACCGTATATTCAAATCGGTCAAAACCAACCACTTTACAGTGGTCAAGTCCACCAACCGTATCAATCATACCAACATCAATTGCATTATGCTGGTATGCAAAGGCCCACTGCTCAGGCAATTCCATCGTACCTTGGGTATGCTTCACCTAACCTGAATCAACAGTTACCATTCGTGGCAACTTTAGAGTTACC
Organism: Pinus tabuliformis; assembly: GCA_031772625.1. Taxonomy (NCBI): domain Eukaryota; kingdom Viridiplantae; phylum Streptophyta; class Pinopsida; order Pinales; family Pinaceae; genus Pinus; species Pinus tabuliformis. Next base: position 208,356,624 of record CM062813.1, read on the forward strand.
TGATTTACACCGGTTAACAAACGATCCAATTGCTTACGCCCCTTGGTGGCCAGCGATTCCTCACAAACTTCCTTCAGACATTCCTAAATTTAATGGAAATCCAGGTGAATACCCATCGAATCACGTGATGACTTTTCATCTGTGGTGTTCATCAAACACCTTAAACGATGATTCGATAAGGCTTCGCCTTTTTCAGAGGATGTTAACGGGTCCGGCGGCTAAATGGTATATTGAATTGTGTAGAGCTTCGTTCGACAATTTCAGCTCCCTAGCCACGACTTTCTTAACCCATTTTCAATTACCGATAAGGTACGAAACAGGAACGGAAATCTTAACCAACTTCAAACAGACAACGGCCACTCACATATCTGATCATATACATGAGTGGCGACGTCGTCGTAGGATGGTAAAAACGTACGTTCCCGATCAGTTATTAGCTGAATGGTTTATCAAGTCGTTATTTCCTGCTATAATGGAAGATGTGGCCAAGGGGGGGGTCGTAACGGAAGAGCAAGTTATTGCTTGTGCACAATATCTAGACTTAGTCTACACTCAGTCTGGCACACTCTATGACAAAATACTTGATGCCCCTAGACCGGAATTTTCAATTCCTCCTCCTCCTAAATCAGACAATGACTCTCATGCCGGCGATGGCGTGATTGGCACGACAAACGCGAAGTCGACAAAGGCCAACTCCAAGAAGGCCCGTAAGACTTCAGATCAAAATGCAAAAGAAGAAATTCTTGCTTCGGAAGTAAATGCCGTATCAGCAGATAAAGGAAAAGAAACCAATCAACCAGGAAGCAAGAAGAAGCAAAACAAAGGGAAGAAGAAGAAACAGGGTGAGTCATCTCCCGAAAAAACTTCTTCAAACCCTCTTGGGAAAGGGAAACCAAAAAATCCATGTTTTATATGTGATGAGGATCATTGGACACAAAATTGTCCATACAGAGCTGAGCTTAAGAAGTTCTTCAAAAGTTCGCAAACCTCAGCTGTGTTAACTGATCCGTTCCCAAATCCAGGCCAAAATCTGGTTGATAGTGGAAATGCTTCCCCGTCGCAAGTACTTATGTTGTCGGTTTCAAAACAGCAGAATGATGCTTTGATTTCGACAAGGAACAAAGATTACGGGAATCCGCAGCTGTCGAACGGCAAGGATAAAGATCAACCAAGCAGTTCGACAACAACTTCGACAGAAGTTGTACCGCCCATCATTCCTGAATTAACAATAAAACCGCCAAAGGGAGTAGTACACAAGTCGACATTTAATCCTCGCGCCAGAGTGGCGCATCATTATAACATAGTGGAAGATTTGGCCCAATCGCCATCCGCTATGTCGACTCTTGAAGTACTACAAAATTGCCCATCCCAAATGCAGGCTTTGTTATCAGCCATTGGTGGGGTTGATCCTAAGGATTCCAATCTTGTATCCTTCGACCACAAAGGATATGATCCTCAGTTACCATCTCAACTAGCTTTCCTTATTCAAGTGAAAGCCCTCAACAAAACTGTTCACAGAACAATTATTGATGAGGGGGCACCTACATGTATTATGTCGATGAGTTGCTGGAAAACTTTAGGATCTCCGACCTTGTCGCGATCTTCGACGACATTGAAAGCATTCGACGGAAGGACCTATACCCCGTGTGGTATCCTAAATAACTTGAAGGTTGAACTGGGAGGAAAAACAGTAGAAATAGATGTTGAAGTCATCGATGGGAATCTTGACTACAACATCCTACTGGGAAGACCATGGATATATGCCATGGCAGCTGTAGTGTCGACTTATTTTAGGAAGATCGCATTCCCTTTTCAAGGAGGGATTACGATCGTCGACCAACAAGACTTCCTCCCTAATGGTTCACAAGTTACGGGAAGCATTCCCATGATCCATGGAAGCAACCATTCGCTTCAAGATATCGGAGTGGGCCTACTGAAAGACCCCACATTAATGGGAACTTTCGCACTTCCACCTCCAATCTATATAGGAGAAGTGGCGCTGGTAAGAGCCTGTAACATGATATCTTCCATGAAGATCTCAAAAGACGATATCAACATGGATCATGCAATGGTTTTGCCCCCAAGCCCAATAGAAATATTGTAGCAATCAATGTTTCGGGCATGGGAGGTGAACCCAAGTCAACGCTCATCAAGTGTTTGGGTAGATAGATCTAGAGAATATGGTACCCCATCAGATCCTTGGTCGAAAGTGCATGGGACTGACGAAGGAATTCTACAATCAATGTTGATTGAGGGGACACCATGGAATGATAGCCACAATCGTTCCCTTCTTCCGGATTGTGAAGAAGATACTCAACATGACCTTTATCACCCTTCAGTTTTTGAATTCCTATCAAATACTGTAAATACGGTGGATTCCGAGCGAAATTTTTTATCCAATATTGAAGAGACTATAGCCATAAATATCTCGACTAAAACAAATGTTGTAGAGAATATTTATGTCGGCAAAGGATGTTCTCCTTCAGAACTGGAAATATATAACACTCTTTTTCGCGAGTTCAGAGATGTCTTTGCTTGGTCATATGATAAAATGCCAGGCATTGACTCGAGTATCGTTGAACATGAAACTAAGATGTATCCTGATGTCAGACCAGTAAGACAACGGCTTCGGTAGGTGCACCCCAAGAAAGCCGCTGCCATAAAAGCAGAAGTTGAAAATCTTCTCCATGCTGGTTTCATCTACCCTGTTCCTCTAACCGATTGGGTATCGAATATTGTCCCTGTTATGAAGAAACAAGGGACAATCAGAGTGTGTGTCGACTATAGGGATGTAAACCAAGCTTGTCCGAAAGACAACTACCCTACACCCTTCATCGACCAGATAATTGATGAATGCGCCGGATGTGAAATCTTTTCATTCATGGATGGATTTTCCGGGTATAATCAAATAAATATCCGCCCACAGGACCAGTCAAAGACTGCATTTATTTGTCCATGGGGCACATTCGCTTATCGAAAATTACCCTTTGGTTTAAAGAACGCAGGGGCGACGTTTCAGAGGGCAATGAATTATGCCTTCCATGACATCAAGAACATCGTTCAACCATACCTCGACGACCTTCCGGCTCATTCACGAAAGCGGACTGATCATCCGCAACATTTAAGAGCGATATTTCTACGTTGCCGACACTACAAGATAAGACTCAATCCACACAAATGTGTGTTTTGCGTCGGTTCCGGTCGTTTACTCGGCTTTGTAGTCTCTAAGGATGGGATTCGTCTCGACCCTTGCAAGGTTCAGGCAATCATTAATTTGCCTCCACCTTCAAATTTGCTTCAGATTCAGAAACTCCAAGGGAAAACAAACTTTCTGAGGAGGTTCATTCCAAATTACGTGGAACTTGCTAAAGGTTATACTCGTCTTTTGAAAAAGGATGTACCTTTTGTCTGGGATCAGGTGGCGCAAGCTTCTTTTGATGCTCTGAAAGATTCTCTAGTAAAAGCATCATTAATGTATGCCCCGGACTATCAAAGAGATTTTAACCTGTATCTGGCTGCAGCGGATACGACCATTACAATGGTTTTAGTCCAAGAAGTCGATGGAATTGAACATCCTATATATTATTTAAGCAAAAACTTGAATGATACGGAAAGCAAATATTCTTATGTTGAAAAGCTAGCACTCGCTGCTGTTCAAGCGATACAAAGATTTCGACATTATGTCCTCTTTCGGAAAACTACCATTTTATCATATTGCAACCCCATGACTTATATATTGTCGCGACAGTTGCTGGGGGGAAAATATTCAAAATGGATAGCGATCCTTCAAGAGTTTGATCTGGAATTTGTAAAATCCAAATCAAAGAAAGCTTTGGTTTTTGTAGAATTATTGTGCGATCTCCCATCGTCGTCCAACGATGAAACATCCGAAGAATCAATCGTGGACGAAAGTTTGTTTCTGATATCTACAAGCAATGAGTGGTATGGAGATATAATAATTTATCTCCAAACCCAAAAATTCAGGCCTAACACCTCTCACTCAGAACAAAAACGTATACGATACCAAGCAAAAGACTACATGATCGTCGGTGATACTCTTTACCGTCGTGGTGTCGATACAGTTCTGAGGAGGTGCTTCACCCACGAGGAGGCCAAAAAAGCCCTAAATGAGTGTCATTCAGGCGCGTGTGGGGGGCATCAATCTGGATATGCTACAGCACAGAAAATCTTACGAGCAGGATACTTCTGGCCAACCATGTTCAAAGATTGCATAACCGCAGTCAGAAGTTGCCATGCTTGTCAAATTTTTGATAGCAAAACCAGAAGACCACCCGCACCTTTACAGCCAATAGTTGTTGTTGGGCCTTTCGCCAAATGGGGCATCGATTTCATGACATGTAACCTCACCTCGACCGGGGGGCATGGGTATATTATAATCGTTGTTGACTATTTTACCAAATGGGCCAAGGCGATGCCTACATTAGATAACACTGGTGAAACAGCTGCCCTTTTCTTTTTCAATCATGTAGTTGCCAGGTTCGGCGTACCACAGGCTATAGTTACAGATCATGGATTGCATTTTCGCAATCACATGATGGTTGAATTAGCTACCAAGCTAGGGCTATCTCACGACAGCTCTACCCTGTATTATCCACAAGCCAATGGACAAGTTGAAGCGATCAACAAGGTCCTGAAGCGTATGTTGCAAAGGATGATCGGAGTTCACAAAAGAAGGTGGCACCTAATCCTGTACTCAGCCTTGTGGGCTTATCGAACATCGGTAAGGAATGCGACCGGGTTCACACCTTTCCAACTGGTGTATGGCCTGGAAGCAGTCTTGCCAATCCAATGCGAAATCTCGTCTCTTAAACTCGCAATTGATCTCCTCCCCGGAACTTCAGAAGAAGAGGCCCGTTTCTTGGAATTAATCCAATTGGATGAAACCCATCGTGATGCCGCTTTGGCTAACGAAGCCCATAAGAAACGAGTCAAGGCGCAGTTCGACAAAAATGTCAAACCCCGTGTCTTCTCAGAAGGTGACTTGGTCTTGCTTTACGACCAAGAATCCGATAAATTGGGAGCAGGTAAATTTAACTCTTTATGGATGGGCCCCTATATTGTTAAACGAGTGTTAGCAAAAGGAGCCTACGAGTTAATGGATTATGACAGAATTCCACTGGCGCAACCCCATAATGGGTTGTACCTCAAGCATTACTATGCTTAAATAGTAACCTGTATGCTTTTGTTGTATTTTGTTTTTGCTAAAGTGTTTGTTTTGGTCGAGTAATCCATCTTTTTAAATTTATTGCAGATGTCAAACCTTCTGGAGACATGTGTTGGATATGCCGACGGAGCGATTCGTAGTTCGCGGAACCTGTCCTCCGCAACCTGGGCCATTTTTGATCCAAGCGGCGAGTTTGTGAGTTTCAGAGGTGTATGTATCGGGCAATCAACGAATAACATCGCTGAGTATAGCGCGTTGATAGAACTACTCTCTGATGCCATCACCCATGGTATACGCCGACTAATCGTCAGGCTAGACTCACAACTCGTAATACTACAACTCAATGGTATATATTCCGTCCGCAACCCAGCTATTTATCGCATGTTCCTAAGGGTTAAGATTTTGGAAAGACAGTTTGATTTAATTCAATACCAGCATATTTCCAGAAACTTAAACACATTAACCGACTCATTAGCAAACTATGTGTTAGATAGACATTTGCGACATTTATAAAAGAGACACATTATCAATGTTGTACATATGGATCATATAACTCAACCAAAATAAACCCCGAAAATCAAAATATATATATATATATATATATATATAAGCTGTTTATCGTTTGTACATAATGTTCTGTAACCAAGACAAAAATCGGTCGCATGACCCAAAAACTCAAAAATGCTAGGGGGCACCCTAGTCTAGTGATTCTCATGATAGCACGTCACGGCCTGTGCAATCATGCGTAAGAGACGAGTCCATTGTCTAGGCACACCAGTAGTATGCCGCTGCAACTGTAAAGGTAACTCATCAATCCTCACATCGGGAATGCCGAGAGTAAGGTTCTCAACCTGTTCCTGCACAGCTGTAAGGGTCTCGGCCACATCAAGGTCACGAAGAATAACCCTCCCAGCAGTTTCCCCTGCTGGGGCAACAACTGGCGCTCTTGGGCGAACTGCTGGATGAACAGGACCAACATCTGCATGCACACATGAGTTTGATTAAAGTCTTGATAGAATAAAGCACAAGGACATTATAAATAAAAACAGTAAGCAGTGATATGGTCGAAGATTTTACTAATAGCGCCCCACTGTTCGCCATCCGGCAGTACCAAGTCCGGATCACCTCGGAAATCCATACCAACATATGGATACTCGGAATAGACCATCTCCTGACGCTCAAACCACCTGAAGAAGGTATCAGTGAAAGAAATCTGAGATTGACCAGCATGCCTAGACATGTGATCAACCCATCTCTGCATGCGTGGCTCGGTAGGAGAAGGCAAGTCGAGTGCGATATACTGAGGTTGCATCAGTGGTATCTTCTCCAAGGCAAAGGCAGTCAAAATAGAACCAAATCCAAAGTTCTTCAGCTTCCCGTCCTTTACCTTGGTCAACTGACTTTTCATCTGAAGAAGTACTGCATCACACCAGTTGAATATTTTCGGTTGGAGACACTCCAAGGCGTGTTGCACATAGGATCTGTTGGCAACATGAAGAGATGCGCTACCGGCCATCCTACCAATCGTATACAGAATGGACCTGAGAGATCTGTCAGCAATCTCACGGATAACGACCTTGCCGTCTCTACTCGGCTGGGATCCTTCCCTGCAATACTGGCGGACATAATCTCTCACGGAGTCATTCCCTCGGGCCGAACCTGACAAAGAAATAGGAGCACCCCGCCTCGACAAGCCAGTCAAGAAGTAAATGTCTACTACGGTCAGGGGGATAGATTTGCCCCTAATCTGAAATACTTGGTTGATAGGATTGTAAGCATCAAGCATATACTCCAGTAAGGAGATCTGTGCTCTCATACTAGAGAAACGGAAGAACTTCAGCAGGCCACAGTTCCGCAGCGCGTTCATCGTGACAGGGTCATGAAGGGAAATCATGTCCTCTTCTTCATGTTCTCGTTCTCGCCATGTAAGGGTCATTTTGCTCAAAAGTCCCTGCAAAACAAACAAGAGAAAGAGTAAGATCCTGGATTTGATGAGAAACTGGCAAAATTTTCATCAAAAACTGTGCAACAAAACTGTTTTTCTATGCCCAACGCAACTAGCAAGTGTTCCACCTGCGTTGAAGGTCAAACTGCCTTCATGCAGCTTGACATTCAACGCAGGTTTCGAGTGAACTACCTGCGCTGATGGCAGAGCGCCCTAACAAAACCCCAGGGGCTCAGGGGAACAGGAAAACAAGCACAGAATGGAAAAAGGAAACCATGAAAAGAAAGAGCTAAGGTTTAGCTCCTACCTGGTCCAGACGGCGCCGAAAATCATCCGCAGAATCTCCCGGAATCAGCTGATGAAAATCAAGGGGGAAAAGGCACCTCCAAAGCTCCAACAAACCAAGTTCAAATGAAATGGTAAAATGAGAGGTAAAAACACTTTTTAATTGCTTTTTACGTAGTTCAAAGCGAAATATTAGGGTTCTAATCTCATTTTCAAACAAATGTTATTCATTTCTAACTAGTTTGATGCAGCAATTGAGGATACAGTACTATCTTTGAAAAGGGCAAAGCTATTCATGGTAAGAAATCGATAATTTGACCATATAAAATCGAGCAGTTTTAGCACACAGTTCATTCTCGCTAAAAAATAAATGCAAGATCCGAGAAGTTTTAACGCGGACTTCATGCTCGTTAAAAAATAAACATAAGCAATGAGCAAGTGTTTCCACCAGCGTTTAAGCTTATTTTAAAATAAAAAATGAACCTACCCGGTAAATAACCACTGTGAATGTAACCTTATCAGCCATTAAAGCCTTGGTCGTGTTTGCACCATCACCTCCACTTTTCCATTGGCCGATCGTTCACCTCCATATGTTTGTTTACCCATTTTGAGGAACAGCTGCGAAGAGTGATTTGGCTAGCCATCCTTGTGACACTACCGTGATTGGAAAATTCCAACCTGTACCTGGAATCAGCTGCTAACCTGTTTTATCACTCGTTCCTCAAAAGACGAGTCTTCTTTAAGCTCTTTTCATCTGACTCGTAAAATATGAAAAGATTGCCGAGTCCCTGGCCTTCCAACTCGTTAAAGGGACATGAAGTGCTATCCCTCCTCTAGATTTTAATCTTTTTGGACCTGAGGGATTATTGCACAAAAAGATAGAGCGCTTGTTTTATTCGGCTCGTTAAAACTATCGAAAACTCATCCCTTCTGTATTGTTTTATACTTTTTCGGACTCAAGGGATTAGATGACGAAAAAGGACTTTGGGAGTTAACTTTATGTACCTTTTCAGACTCTCTAAAAATGAAAAGGACCGAGTTATCCTTGTTGTTAGACTCGTTAAAATCATTAATAGCGACAAACTTGTCTTTAGATGAGAACGAGTTTCACTATCGCTAGGCTCGTTAAAACATAGCGATGGGCTTGCCCGAAGGGCAGGTTATAGAACAAGCATATGTTATCCTCCTCAAGCTTGACAAAAATAAAGAGGTACTGGTCAGCAATGACTGGGGAAAAAATTGGGAGAAACTCAAGAAAACTTTGATGGTAGCAAGTCGCTCTTGAACATGACACTTTTCCTCCGTACCACAATCGGGTTGGGTTGTTTCATTCACCGGTCACATCCATGGTCTCGCCATACCATCCATATTTGGGGTAATGCTACCAATCCATCGCATCAGTGTCGCCATATGTTCAAGAGAAGTCGTTCAGAAAAGTCAACCGTGTCCCATCCACTGCCGTACATTATCCTTCATCCTTTCATGACCGCCACCCTGAATCATATGTCACAGATCGTTTTCACCTCATCAAAATCATTAGCTCCATTCCGTGTCATTGATGTGGGATTCATTAAGGCCCTCCTTTGACGGATCGCTTCTTGTCGACATCAGCTCATTATCCAAGAAGTTGATCTAGGAACGACCCCTTCAGTACTTTGAAGCTTGCATGCCTCAATGGCAAGTTTCTCACTTCCGGCGACAGGTGTACATTAATGACCTTTGACCGAAAGATTTTGCGTGGTGTTCGATGCCAAGTCCTTTATTCACACCACGTGAATTGTACTGCAGTACCTTGAGGGTCATTATCATTATCGATGATTCCTCTCGCACTTGTTAACGGTTTACCTCATCGACCGGTAATCAAGCGATGTCTTTCCATGTTCGACTTCAGAACATTTCTCACATGGATCGACTTGTACTTAGAGTGAAGATCGAACGAGTTTGAAGACCCCGGATCTAGTTTCATCCATCCGGGCTGCGATATATATTCAGAAAAGATAAAAACATTGACATGTACATCATTGCAGCAGATAATCATCCTACTCAAAGGATGATAATTTCATCAAAATTATCAGTCTACCATCAGACGATTGTCTGTTCTATGTACAGAAAAATGAATTTATAAAGCTGAGCATGGGAATGCCCGCCTCAGCTAGATCATGAAAGCAGTATGAAAAATAATGTATTGTATTGTATCTTATTACATGTCTCCTCCCAGCATTGGATGAACTTCGGATCCCCCTGATAAAGCATTTCACCCGATAAACGGCCTCATACTTTAGGGGGCAACTGTTATAGACATTTTTGTGCCTTACAGCATTGAGCATGAAATTTCCATAATCTAAGGGATCCGAAGTCCCTAAACATGTTGTTCCTACCCCTAGAGGAACAAGGCTAACAAACCACAGCAATTCACAGAAGTTCTCCACCAGACACTGCTAAAAAACAAGTCAATTCAGGATCAATTCAGTGGCTCCACTAGCTGTCTGCGCTGAATGTCAAAGCCAACACTGGCTACCTGCGCTGAATGTCAAAGGCAACACTAGCTACCTACGCTGAGCGAGAGTTGACATGTGGCAAGTTCATTCCACGAGGTGTCAAGACCCAGGAAGCTTCCAAAATCTTCCTCAATGACACTTGCCTCAAGGAATTCGACTGGTGATGAGTAAGAGGTTCCAAATCTCCAAGTGGAAGCAATAACCTCCAAGTGGAATCAAGAACTGACAGAGGGAGAGGACACTAGTCAGATCTCAAGCTGACTCATCCTCTCTCCAAACATCTATATATGGATCTCTCCTCCATGAGATCTGGGGGCTGGAATTTTGTTATTGCAAAGAATTGCTGTTGGTTTGAGACTGGAACTATTGGGTGCTTAATGCTTTGAAGGGGGTGAAGATAGGAATTCCATTTGCTAGGAAGGATATGCTGTATTGGAGCCCTCTGGGTTGTATCTCTTCCTGAACCTTGTTATTCATCAATAAAGCTATCTTGATTTCTCCTATATACTGATGTATCTTTGATGTATGATTGCATTAGTATGTTTAGTTTATTTCTAATCCTAAACTAGTTATGAATATGAATCCATGTCTTGTGTAGTGTTCTCTTCTTGTGATCTTGCATAAACCTCTTGAAGTTGGGCGAGCGAGAAGGCAAGTAGCTGGGGACACTCAAAGAGAAGAGAGACCGGATCGAGGGACAAACGGAAGACACCGGTTAGTCCATCTATCTCTCTTCATTCTTAATTCACAAAGGAAGAATACTAGAATAGCTGTCTCTGTTTGTTGCTAAGGCACTGTCACACCTTAGGTGGATAGGATCGTCCTACATAGGCATTTTTCCCCACAACACATATGACCCACATCACTTCATGGAAGACCATTGTACAAGAGTGTATCATCCTTGGATCCACGAGACATGTCATTGACCTGAGGAAGACCCATGAATATATTGCTATAACTTCTCAAGGCTCAATGAACCAGTCAGAATGGCCATAGAGTGGTTAGCAATGCAGAAGGTAGCAACATATCAGAGAGCAGCAACATCAACAGTAGCAGAGGGCAACAAACCTGCGGATGACAAAGGAAAGAGGAAGGTTTTTGAAAGTGCAGGGGTGGAGAAAAGCTGCAAGTTCAAAGCAAATCCACTAGTATTAAGAGAAAATTTGGAGATTCAGGCAAAGAGGCGGCAACACAACAAGAGGATTGGCAAAGACAAAGGGAGAAGCAGAAGCTGGAGGAGGCAGAAAAGGAGTTGCAATAGTTGAAGCAACAACTAAGGGAAGAACAAGAGCTGTGTAGAAGAGAGAAGGAAGCGCAATAGGAACAGGAAAAACAGGAGGTGCAACATGCACACATTGATGAAACTACGCCCATACATGTTATTGATTCATTCAAACAACTGACAGATAGAAATATGGTGAGAAGTCGCAGGAGTAGAACTTTTCTCAGGAGATTGAACAAATGTTGGAACAAAAGGAAACATATGTGGTTCAACCAGAGCTAGATCAGGATATAGACCTCATGCCTAAGGGCCAAGAGGTCACTCCACCGCTTCACTAGATCCGGGAATAGAGAAAGTCCCAAGTGATCAAGGAGACACTAAAATCCTTGAACACCATAGTGTAAAGCTAGTACATCTCTTTGGAGAGGCAGGTGACAGTGACTGCAACATTCCGCTATCGGAGCTAGTGGTTGTCATGGTTGTATGTATGATTGGATCTTTCACTCTTTTAATATAACAAAGCCAACAAGTTTCATGCATATATTGTTATTGTAGTTCGACTATCCTGGTTACTCTAGTTATGTAGGTAGCTATAATTTACGCATGTATGTATGGGTTATTACGTATGTGTTTGTATGAATCTTATCAAAGTGTGTTGTTGGTATAACTCATCACTTTGGATCGTTGGCTATCCTGCTTTCCATCTTGTGATGTCTTTTAGCTCATGTGTTCCCTTTCAAGTCGCGTGCTATCACATGCTTCTAAAGGGCACACTCTTCTCCCCTTCTGTGTGTTAGAGCCTTTCATGCACCTTCCTTGACTTGCTGCAAGGTCACATGCTTGCTTCCAACAAGGACATCTTACTTATCTCTGTGCGCAATCGCAGTCAAGGCGATATCGTACTACCCATTGCTGGAACTACTAATCCAAGCTATCCAAGGTCTAGTTAGGACTTCTTACCGGGGAGATCCCCTGACATGTTAACGGGTCCAACACCGTCAACATTTTCATAATTGCAAAGAATCATTAGTATCAAAAAAAATTATGGATTTTCAAGACAACATTTGTGAGTTTGTTGTTTTTACAAAGCAGAATACTGATTATTTCTCTCAATAAAACACAATCTTCTTCTTATAGTGATTTGTAACTCATTACATCAAAATGAAATTATGGCTTGTGTTTGTTGAAGGAAGAATTCATTGTTTGCTTTGGGTATGTAAGAAGTTGTTAAGATCAAAATTTTGCTTCTTGTAACTTATATTTTAAGGAATTTAGGTTGCATTTCTCGAAAAAGAGCCAAGAATCGTGTATCCTTCACTCTCTCTAATTTGTATCTTGAAAATGATTCATTGATTCTTGTATTTTTGAAAATTTAATGAAACCTCTTACCTTATTTTAGTTACAATTCATTGAAATGAAAAGATCACAATATCATGTTTGATTGCATTAAAGTTTTGAGTCAAGTCATAACACCATCAGTTTCACATCCGTTTACCCTTTGAGTAAGTAACAACTTAAAAAAACAACTCCAATAAAATAACTTTAGAAATTTTTATTATTTTAGATTTATTTTCCACCTACGTTAGATCAGGTTGTAGGGCTTTGGAATAGGGAAGTGATTTAACTTTCCAAAGCTACGAACAAACATTAGAATCTTGTGATACTGAGTAAATCCATTTACTACAGTTTGGCTCTGGGAAGCTCCTCTAACAACGGAGTTAAGCACGAGATCATATCAGACCCAATGGAGTGGGGTCACGGTTACAGTAGAGTGATTTACACGTATTACAAATGGTGCCGAAAGGTGCTTGGGAGTCACTTGAAGGTAAACCTCAGATTGACCATGTTGAAGAACCTTCAGGGGGATTGAGCTTTGTTACTTTTCCGTTGCATGTATGTCTGATCTGTAACTATCCCCCAAGGTTAAATTGTCATAAGTGGTAACCTTAGAAACCATTATCTTAGGGCTATTACCTAAGGTGACAGTGGAGGGGATGTCTCTATTGTACCTGGAATATACATTGGCTAGACTCACTTGGACCTTTTTGGAGGGTATTCTTCATTCAAGATGGCATAAGTGAAGTTACTTACACTAGATTATGTTCATTAAGCAAGTTTATAGCGTAATTGGTTCCACCCACTCTATCTTTATTCACTTTTCACATTGATCTCTGCGACGTTGGATTTCATCACCAACTAGTGATTTCGTTGTGAAAAGTTTGTTTGCATGGTTTGACTCAAATTTATTAGCATGTGTTATTTGATTGTTTTTTCTTTGTATAGACCTTAGTTGTTGATCATGAATATTATTTAAATTCTTAATACAAATTATTTGAATTGAATCTAATGGAAACAATTCTAGAAGTTACTGATCAAGGAATCCCCGTTAACGAGAATCCTAGTCCTTTTCCTAACCTTGGAAATGTCAGTCCTCCTTATATGGCTACGTCGTCACTTCCTGGATTCATGATAGGTTTACTAGTGTGGTTGTTTTCAACTTATTTAGTCCCAAATACTCCAACTGTACCACCTCAACCAAGTTTTTCACCTCAACCAAGTTCTTTGTCTCAACAACACCAACCGTTGGTTAACCTTTTACCATCATCCCCTAGAATGTATTCCTTCCTTTCTTCTTCTTCGCTTGGTAAAAACATTGATGCTATTAACCAGGTGGCTAAGAAGAAGAAGAAAGGGAATAATAATAAGAAGAAACAAGATAAGAAAGAAGTCAAACAACCAACCATGGTTACAAGTATTGGTAATGTTGAGGAAAATTCCAACATGCATCACAAGCCCATATACCCTTGCAATATTTTTAAGGGTGACCACTTCCTTAGTCCTGGTATTCCTAAGGTATTGGAAGTATGGTTAAAAAATTCTTATCAAATTACTATTGATCCATTAACTAGTGATTGTGAGGTTCCCGAGAAAAAGGGTAAAGTTAGGTTTCCTTGTAGGTTATGCAAATGGATTCATCATAGTCACATTTTCCCTCATATGGATGAAGCCTCAAAATTGTTGGAAAAACTTACTATTTCACAACAACAAATTCCACTAGTTACTGTAAACTTTCTCCCAACCTACCATCAGTTAACGAAGTGATTGATCTAATTCCAAGTACATTCAATCCCACTCTTCCATTGGAGAGTGAAACACATATTACTCAGGTTGATGAACCATTGATTGTTTAAGTGGTCGACTCAATTCCACATTCAGTCGGTCCCATTCTCTCTTTAGAGAGTGAAATTAATATAGCTCAGGTTCTTCTTGTTACCTCAGATTCTTCTACACAAGGGGGCATTTCACCTGTTTCCATGGAACCCCCTCCAAGTACTGAGATTGTTTCCTTTGATTGGATTATATTGACAGAGCCTCATCTTCCTTCTTCCACCCCTTTCCAAATCATTGTGAAACCTTATGGTAAGAATATGTGTCGCACAAATGTCGAAAAAGGTGCTTATGTCATTATTTTATCCTCAATGGCTTGGAAAACTTTGGGTTCCCATCATCTTGTGCATTTTAAATAGAATCTATTAGCTTTTAACAGAACCATTAGAAAACCTTTAAGGATCCTTCCTAAGTTACCTATTACTTTGGAAGAAAAAAAGTGTCTATATTGATCTTATGGTAGTCCAAGGCCCCTTGGATTCCAATTTTCTCCTTGGGAAATACTATGTCTACGCCATGAAAGTTGTCGTGTCCACACTCTTTCAAGCGATGTCTTTCCCTCAAAATGGAAACATTGTGACTATTGACTAGCTTTCCTTCATTGGTCCTGATTCGACAACCAACCATCTGACACCACTACCTGTTCCTTATATGCAAGTGGTATCTACCCCACCAAGGATTAATGATGTGGAAACCGGTACCATGTTTTTAGTTACCGATGTAAGCGAGTCTCTCACTATTTGCTTGACTTCTTTTGATTTAGATCCGGTAGGTGACATAATGAACCCTTCAACGGGAACATTTGAACCCAATTTTCTTATCCCTATTGAGTCACTTGACATGTGTTTCTTCCAGAGAAATATTCCTCCTTATGATGAAGACCTCTTGGAAGCCATGATTGAGCTATGTCCCTTGACATGTGTTTCTTCCACTTGGAAGCCATGATCAAGTCCATATGAGGATAGTTCTTTTACTGTGTCAACCTCGTTAAAAAAATGAAACAAATCCCCATTAGGATGGTTCTTTTACTTTGTCAAACTAATTAAAAAATGAAACATATCCCCATGAGGATGGTTATTTTACTATGTCAACATCGTTAAAAATTGAAACAGATCCTTATAAGGATGGTTATTTTACTATGTCAACCTCATTAAAAAATTGCCTGACTAGGAGGTAACTCCTAAAATCTAATTGTGATTTTTCATTAACATGGAACATGGATATATACATGGAGAGGGAGACTATTGGGTTTCATCTCCCAATGTCTCTTCGTCTTCCAATTCCCTTTATTTTCCCATTTACATTATTTACATGGATTTACCTAATCCCAAATATTAGGTGTCAACATTCCCCCCATCAATCTGAAGGGATGTTGGTGAGTCCAAGCATCATTCTGAATCTTTCAAAATTTTCTCTTCCAAGGTCTTTGGTGAAGATGTCTACGATATGTTCATTTGTGGAACAATGGCGTAGATGGATTGTCTTGGCCTCAACATGATGTCGAATCAGATGGTATTTTTATTGATGTGCTTCATTTGATCATGGAACTTTGGTTTCTTGGCCAAATTTATTGCAGAACTATTGTCAATCATGAGAGGATTTGAATGCACTTGTTTCTCCTGCAAATATTTCCAAATTTTCCTAAGCCACACAATTTCCTTTGTTGCTTTAGCCGCTGCCACATATTCTACCTCAGTTGGGGAATTTATTGGAATTGATTGTTTGCATGACCTCCAAGAGGCAGCTCCTGATCCAAGACTCATAACATAACCTGAAGTAGACACCCTAGTTTCTTTATCTCCATCAAAGTCTGAATCAAAGTATCTAATCAAGCTAAAGTCTCCCAATTGTGTATACTTAAGTCCAAAGTCTTGAGTTTCTTTCAAGTACTTTAGAACTCTTTTTATAGCATACCAATGTCACTCACAAGGATTTTGGGCATAAACCTGGAGAGGATTCAAACAATAAATGATATGTATGGTCTGGTAGTAGCCAGGTAGTTGAGACTTCCTACAAGCTGTCTATACCTTGTTGCATCCTAAAATTATTTTCCTTCAGTGGGTGTGAGCTTTATATTATGTTCCATTGGATTGGTTAAAGGATTGCGCTCAGTTATGCTAGACCTGTTCAACATATCTCTAATGTACTTCTTCTAAGAGAGGAATATAAACTTCGGATGTTGAGTTACTTCAATATCAAGATAGTAGTGAACATATCCCAACTCTGTCATTTCAAAACCTTTCCTCAATTCCTTCGTTATGGATGCAATGTAGCTTTCATTAATCCCTGTCATCAAAATATCATCTACATATACCACAAGATATACAACCATTTTTCCAACTTTCTTGACAAACAAAGTTGCATCATCAAGATCACAATGTTTGAAGTTGAGTTTCATAAGATGCTCAATTAACTTCTCGTACCAGGCTCACAAAGCTTGCTTGAGGCCATACAAGGATTTTACAAGCTTGCATACTTTATGTTTTTGACCCTTCACAACAAATCCTTCTGGTTGGGACATAAAAACATTCTCTTTTAGATCTCCATTCAAGAAAGTCATTTTTACATCTATTTGATGGACTTTCCAACCATTCTATGTTGCCAAAGCAAAGAGTGTCTGAATGGTAGCCCATTTTTCTATGGGGTAAAAGGTCTCCTCATAGCTTACCCCTTCCTTCTGTGCAAAATCTTTTTCCACAAGCCTGACTTTGTGCTTTTCAAGTGAGCCATATGATTTATACTTGTTCTTGTAGACCCACTTGCAACCTATTGGTTTGGTTCCCAATGGAAAATTAACGAACTTCCAGGTGCCATTCTTTATCAAGGAATCATATTCTTTCTTGCATCGCTTCTTTCCATTCATCATGAGAAGCGGGTTCTTTGAAGGAATTTGTTTCAAAATCTGTAGATAGATTCAGTTCACAATCATAAGAAACATCCATATCAACCGGTGAATCAGGATTATCTACATCACCTCCATTTTTTATGGTATAGCTTCTTGTTCCTGTAGAATTTCTAACCTCATCAAGATGAAGACTTTCAAGTGCCTTTTTCATCCATTTAGGAGGATCTTTCTGAGATGGCCCAGGCTTCTCAGTTGACTGAGATGGGGTTGAATCAAGATTTAGTCTCCCAATTTTGTCAATCACATCACTCGAAGTGTCATTAGTGGTTGGAGCTTCATGCGAGGGAGAGAGTGTTTCAGAAGAAGATTCCAAAGATTGATCCAGTATAGGAATCCCCCCTTCATGATGTGGAATGCCATTATCAAACTCTTGAAAAGATTTTATATGTATGAAACTATCCAAGCGATCAAGTTTCTGCTCAACAACATTGTCAGCCTTGGAAGATTCAAGAAATATCTCATCTCTAGATATTATAAACTTCTTACTGACTTCATCATAGAGATGATATGCTTTGGGGGTATTTGAGTACCCCAAGAAGATACACTTGTGACTCCTTGCACAAAGTTTATTTCTCTGTTCCTTAGGTATCAAGGAATAACAAGTGGAGCCAAAAACCATGAGATGCCTCACCGAAGGAATGTGGCCATACAACATTTCATAGGGAGTCTTGTTTTTTATAACATTAGATGGATACCTATTCTTTATATACACAACACATAGAACTGCATCAACCCAAAAGACCAGCTTAACATTCTTGAAAAACATCATGAAACGCACAATATTTAAGATTGCCCTGTTCATTCTTTTAGCTACTCCGCTCTGTTGGGGATTATAAGGCATAGTTGTTTTATGTTTGATCCCATGTCGATGGAGATAGTTTTCAAATTAATTTGAAGTGTATTCTTTTCCATTATCAGTGCGAATAGAGCCAATATAAGATTGCGCATCATTTTCAATTAATGCATGAAATTTCTTGAATGTTTTAAAAGCTCAAGATTTGCTTTTGAATAGATAAACCCAACACATTCTGGTGTAGTAATCAATAAATTTCATCATATGTTTATTACCATTTTCAGAAGTAACACGCATTGGACCACATAAATCAAAATGAATGAGTTCAATTTTTCTATGTGCTTTCGAATGAGAATCATGAAAATATTGTTTTTTGTGCTTTCCTAAGATACAAGCATCACATTGCTTAAGTTTCCCAGGAATTGCAGGAAAACGAGTAACACCATTTTTCTTCAACAAACGAAGGTTGTCATAGTTCAAGTATCCAAATCTAGCATGCCATAAAAGACTTGATGGAAATGTACCTTCATCATAGTGAGAACTGTATGAAATTTTTTGTGCACTAGCAAAGGTACCTTGTAGCTTCAAAAGTATTTCTTCTTCTATGCCCATCATGACAAGTGAGTGATCTGATGCTTTTCTGGCCTCGACCTTGCCATTAAATTTATGAATGGAGTGTCCTTGTTGGCGGATGTGGACCAAAGAAAATAAGTTTCTCCTCAGCTCCAGGAGATATAGAACATCATGTAGAAGAAATTCTGAAAGACTAGGAAACTTGATCTTGATGGTGCCAAGCCCTGATGACTTGAGTTTTGACTTGTTTGCAAAATATACTTCTCCATCAACATTGTCAGTGAATTCTTCAAAAAAATCTCTCCTAAAATTCATGTGGCAAGTTTCTCCTGAATCAAGCAACCAATCATCTTTCCATGAAGCAAGTGAAGCATTAAACAAGTCTTTAGTTACTACATTGTTACAATGTGCCACAACATAATGAGCAGATTTAGGTGCTTTACCTTTCCCTTTTTCATGTGTTTTACCTTTCCCTTCATTTCTTTCCTGCTCAATTATGTCCCAAGGAAACTTACACATGGATGCATCATGTCCATCTCTATTGCAACATATGCAACGACGATCAAACTTTTCTCCTTGGAACTGTCTGCCCCCCTACTTATAAATTCCTTCTTCATCTTCCTCTGCAGCCACCTCTTCCTCTCGAAGAATATTGTGCATGATTCTTATCCTTTTGTGTAAGGAATACAACTTCCTCAGTAGGCTAAGGAGTTGTCTTCTTCCCAAAAGCCTACTCTCTTTCAACAAATTTCTTCTCACGGGAGTCAAAGAGGATCTCCTTAATTTGGCCACTTTCTTGCAAAGATTCAAGATAATGTGAGTAAGTGGGATATAGTGCCTTGATGTAAGCTATTAGAGGGATATCTATCTCAACAACAATGGATTTTATATCATGCATAATTGATCTTACTTTTGATCCTAAGGTAAGAGTGTCATCATTTTTCAATTCAAGGCTAAACAACTAAATCATCAATTGAAAAAATTCAATTTCAAAGTGTGAGTCATAAAATTCCTTCAACTTCTTTAAGGCTTAAAATGCATTTGAAAATGGTGAAATATGTCGACTCACCTCTTCATTTACTAACACTGCAATCAAGGCATAGGACTTGATATTCTTGTTTTCCCAAATGACAAGCTCCTTATCTGAAGTGGGATTTTCAGGTGCATTATCTCCTTCTCCTTCACAAACCACTTTCCACAAATCATTGAAAATGAGGGTGTGTTTTATCTTCTCGGACCACTCAGGATAGTTCTCCTTGCCAGTGAGAACCACTCCCACAATAGAAATTAGTGATTGCATCATAATAAAAAAATTGATTTGGCCTAAAAAAAATCAGTGGTTGCACAAAAAAAATTTGATGTATTTGCAATAAATTCAGTGGATATGTATTCAAAGCATGATGAGCTATATTTTCCATATAAAATATGGCCCTTAAAGGAAAAAAAAAAAAAAAAAAAAAACAAAAACAAAAAACAAAACAAAACAAAAAAAACAAAAAACTCAACACATGAAGGAGCATGTTGTCTTCAAAGGTCATGTATAAATATGGCCCTTAAAGAAAAGAAAAAAAAAAAAAAAAAAAAACTCAACACATGAAGGAGCATGTTGTCTTCAAAGGTCATGTATGATTTATCCACCATCCAATAAAAACACACATTCACACTATACATTCACCATATAACAATTCACATCTTTGTCATTCAATATATCAACCATCCAAAGAGAGGATTTTGAAGAAATTAGTCAACATATCATTCGGTCCAAAGAGATTTTGAAATCTTTGACACTTCTCTGGAAAATTCTTTGACAAAATTTCTATGGAAAAAAAATTTCCCTCCATTCTATACAACCAGATGTATTACACTGCTACATCAATGGAAGTGGCATCCAAAAAGCTATTCTTTGTGAAATATACAGGTATCCCAATACAATAATGAACAACCTTTGTTTTCAATTTGTAAGCAACCCACAATCTCTAATTGGCTCGAACATTAGATGGCACAAATGACTGAAAAGAGCCACATCATCAACATTCAATGTCATAAGCCAAGGCAATGGCTATGGTCACACGCATCAAGCAGAGGGGAAGAGAACATTGTCCCTCTTAAAAGCTAGAAACTGGAGGTTCGAAGTTTGAAACTGATGCATGACAATGTAAAACACTCAGACAGAAAAATGAACGAATTCAAATTCAATAAATCAATCCCTCTCGGTTATATGGAAAGAGTGAAACAACTATGGTGGAGGAGTTCGAATGACTATGGTGGAGGAATATAAACGACTATTTTTTTCATAAGTAGGTGAGCGTTAAGCACCATAAGCTTGTTGAATTATGAGTTGTACATACAAATTCTCGAATGGCACTTGGGTTGGACTCGGGGAAAGAAGGAAATAATATGGTTGATGGTTGGTGCAAAAGCAAGCGAGCAAGGAGATTTCTCTTGTTTTATGGGCGCAATTCCCTATTGTTGCATGAAGATGCTTATCATTCTCGATTTGATTCCAGGTCGAATGATATTGCTCGAATGTATGCACAGGAAGGGTGAGCAGGGAATATTAACATAGTTGACTAGTGCTTAAATGCCATCACACCATTATTCACACCTCCATGCATAAAATACAAGGTTTTACAGGGATATGGCAGAGGTCAATCTGCAAAAGATGAAAAAAAGAGGGAGGAGGGAGTTACAAGGGAGAAAGGCAGGAAAAAATGGGGTATGATGTAATACCATGTTAAGCCAGGAGGTAACTCCTGAAAGTGAATTGTGATTTTGCATTAACATGGAACATGAATATATACATGGAGAGGGAGACTATTAGGTTTCATATCCCAATGTACCTTCGTCTTCCAATTCCCTTTATTTTATATTTACATTATTTACATGGATTTACCTAATCACAAAGATTAGGTGTCAACAAAAATGAATCAGGTCCTTATGAACATAGTTTCTTTTCTTGCGTCAAGCTCATTAAAAAATGAAACAAGGTCCTCATGAGGATAGTTCTTTTACTATGTAAACCTCGTTAAAAAATGAAATAGGTCCCTATGAGGATGGATCTTTTATTGTTTCAACCTCCTTAAAAAATAAACAGGTCCCTTTGAGGATAGTTCTTTTACTGTGTCAACCTCGTTAAGAAATGAAATAGGTCCCTTTGAGGATAGTTCTTTTACTGTGTCAACCTCGTTAAAAAATGAAACAAGCCCTTTTGAGGATGGTTCTTTTACCGCATCAACCTCGCTAAAAAATGAAACAGGTCACCCTTAGGATAGTTCTTTTACTGTGTCAACCTAGTTAAAAAAATGAAATAGGGTTCCATGAGGATGGTTCTTTTACTTTGTCAACTTTGTTAAAAAATGAAACAAGTTCCTATGAGCATAGTTTTTTTCCTATGTCAAGCTCGTTAAAAAATGAAACAAATCCTCCCATAATTAAGTCGAGCCTTTCACCTAATCTTGTAGATGAACCTTCATTTCATCCACCTATTAGTAATTAGTAGTCAACTCAGGTGAATGAAACGAATCTTGGGGCGTATTTTCCTATATCGTTATGCTGGGGGCATGAAAACTTATCTCAAGCACAATTTTCTCTCTATTTCAAGCTTGTGTAAAAATGAAACCACTCTCAAGCACAATTTCCAGTCTTTTTCAAGCTTGTGTAAAAATGAAATCACTCTCAAGCATAGTTTTTCTCTCTTTCAAGCTTGTATAAAAATGAAAAATATTTATGAGTCCATTTTGGTTATTATTTTAAAGACACATTAAACTCATGAAAATACCGAGTGTCTTTTGTTGTATTTTCATGCTCGTAAAACGTACATGAAAATGTTGAGTTCTTTCCATATATTCTTGCTCATTAATTAAATTGAAATTCGGTGATATGAGTAAACTTTTATCACTTTTTCGGGCTCTTAAAATTTATGAAAAAGCGAAACCCTGTAGTTACCTTTAAGCCCTTTTCAGACTCCCTAAACATGAAAATATTGTCAAGTATGCTTGTTTATTTCGAAATCGCTAAATTAAATGAAAAACTTATGCTTGATATAAGTTTACCCATTTTACGGATCATGTGTATTATTTACAAAAAATGTATACTTTGACTAATCATAGTCAAAATAGTTCTCTCCTGCATTATTTTACCCTTTTCTGGGCTTGAGAGATTAGATTTACGAAAAAGGACATTTCAGAGTTTACTTATGTTTTTCCCCTAACTCCCTAAAAATGAAAAATACCGATCTTTACTTTCTCCGGCCTCGTTAAATTTACGTTGAAAGAACTAAATGAGTTTTCTTTTTGTGTATTTTCAAACTCTTTAAACATTAAAACTACATTGAGTTACCCCTTCACTGGAGTCGTTAAACATAAACAGTGTAGGACATGTTAATCATGACGAAACTAAACCACTCCTTCCTAGGTTTTGTTAAAAATACTCTAAAGGATGAGCTTAAAGGACAAGCATATGTTATCCTCCTCATTCTTGCACAAAAATAAAAAGGTACTCACTAGTAATGTGGTGGAAAATTTGGAAAGAACGTTTGTTTTTTTATTACAAAAGGCAGTATGTCGGTCTTGAACATGACAATCCGTCACTTTTGTGTCTAGGTTAGGAAATCCATTTTTCTCTTAATTGACCATACCTCATTGAAAGTATTCATTTGGTTTTGGGTATTATTTTTTGAGTCAAATGTTGCCAAGTCAGAATTTCGCGTTGCCAATAGGTTCAAGAGAAATCCAACCTCTGTCAAAATTACCTTGCAATTCATAGCCCTCAATCGCGTCAGCCATCACTGAGTCAGTCCTGGATTATTCCAAACTGTTTTTCTTCAAAACTTGACATGAGTTTCGTGTCGTATGCCCTCCTGCGATGGGTCGCTTCCTATCAACTTCAACTTACGATATAGGAAGTTGATCTAGAAACCATCTTCGGTAGCTTGGAGTCCACATGCCTTAATGCTAGGTTTCTTGCCTTCGAAGACAGGTTCTCATCATTGGAATTCGATCGAATGATTCTATGGGTGTTTGACTTCAGGACATCTTTTCACACTTCATAGATTGTACTAGAAGTACCTTGAGAACCATTTTCATTATTGGTGGTTTCTATCACACTTGTTAACGGTTCACATCATTGACCAGTAATCAAGTGGTTTCTACTATGTTCGACTATGAGACATTCACTCACATGGTTAAATTTGTACTACGGATTGAGAGATGAAGATCAAGACCCTGGATCTATTTTCATCCAACCAAGTTGCATGGAGTTATTAAATATTCAAGATTTTAAACATAGATCCACTAATGGTTGTTTCCTTACTGTGTAGTCTATTAACATGGATCTTCATATGTATTTTCATACAAATTCTTTCAGACATTTATGCTCTGAGTATGGGAATGTCTACCTCAACAATGATTATATATTGCATTGTAACATTTGATTGATTGTTTCCGGTCTCCAACTACGGTCTCTAACCCGAACCTTGGCATGATAAAGCACTTCAGTCCTTAAAACATCTTTTCTGACTTTACACTTTAGGGGGGGAATTTGTTACATGTCATTTTGTCGCATTAGGAAAATGATTGTTAGTATGGATCTTTTGCTATCCATCAAAGTGTTCCAAAGGATTCCCCTGCAAGGCTAGAACCTAGAAAATCCCAAAGATAACGAAATTCATGGATCACAAGGCCCAAAAACCTATTTTTGATTGCTTGCATTGTTCCGTAGCCAGTTACTGTGCATATGCAGAAGTGACCATTAGAGTCAGTGCAAAAATGCAATCTGTCTTACACTATGGCCTGTGCACATGACTTAACGCAAGTAAAAAGAAAAAAGAAAAAGTCTAGAAGCTTTGTTAGTCAAATCTTTCCCAACTAACAACTTCGAGTTGATGCTTACTCAAGCCTGATCCTTTTCATCATGGAGCTACTTCCCTCTCTTTTTGGATCCCCTATCCCACCATTTGTGGATCTCATCCCTCAGGAAAAGGATCCCAAACCTCCTCCTCTTTGCCTATAAATCAACACAAGCCAGAGGGTTAGGGAGTATCACTGAAGGTTGGCTTATGCTGTAGAAAAAGGGCTAGAAGGATTTTCATCCAAGGAGAAGGTAGGAGATCATGGGAATAGGTTCGTGACATCAAGGAAATTAGGTTGTAAGCTTGTTCTCCTTTGAATTCAATAAAAAAGGTTATTTTTTCCTAATAATATCTATTCTAACATTATTTGTGAGATTCCTTGATCACTCACATAGTTTATAATTGGTTGTTGATTCAACTTATGATGTATGCTGAGTTAAGAACTTAATTTATCTCTGATTGTATATGCTAGATGTCTTGATCTTTTTGTATGTTTCTGTCTATGCAAATACCTTTTGGAGTATCATGGAGAAGTTGTGGAAAGCATTGGAAATGACTCTAAATCATCAAGGAGAGGCTGGTTGTGGAAATAACTGAAAGGAATACAACAAGCACTTCGTTAAATTGGTAAGTAATTCTACACATATTACTTGTTTCAATCAATCATAAGCTAAGGAAATGTAGCAATTATTTTCTTGTTTGTTACTAGGTTTTGTTTGAGATCTAGGGAGATCCATCTTTTCCGCAAGAATGATTAGTCCGCCTAGCACTAGGAGAATCATATACCGTCAATTTAAGAACAAGAAACATTCACCGTCAATCATGTAGGTTAACAAGGGTATATGTGGAGGGTTTAAAAAGAGCCACATTGCACATAGAATTACCTAGAACAATAACTCATTAAAGACATTGTAAATTTTGATATATGAATAGGATATGTATTGTGCTAGTGGTTAAGATACCACATGCATAAAATAAGAAAAAAAATTAGTAATATAAAATCACTATAGAAGGAGGGTATTAGCATAAGGAATAATAATCGTAGCATGAAACATTGTCCGATATTAACATTCCAAAATCATCATGTGCATATAATTTAGTTGAAATAAACCAGGACAAGGATTAATGTTTACCGACTTGCATTAGTAGTTTATATATTCAATGTGAATACAAAAGTATCCAAAGACATCAATGTATATGTATATATATATATATATATACATACATATATATATATATATATATATATATATATATATATATATATATATATATATATATATATATATATATATATATATATATATATATATATATATACTCATGCAATTGGGGACAAAAAGGGAGTTAAAGAAAATATTTTTTTATTTGTAAGACTATGATTAATGTATATAATGTTATCAAGTAGGAAAGAAATTCTATATCATCCTACTAGAAATGTCATTCTAATGAAAAAGGTAAATCCCTTGTATTGTATATGATGCATAAGGGATGATTGTAGTTAGAATGAAATTCTATATTATCCTACTAGAAATGCCATTCTAATGAAAAAGGTAAATCCCTTGTATTGTATATAGTGCATAAGGGATGATTGTAATTAGAATGATAAGACATTTGGTGTTGTAGAAACATTGAATTCATTAAAGAATACTAAATGAAATTGTGATACTATTTTTTTGGTAAAGTGTAACAATGAATTCCAAACTAAAAATAAAAATAAAAATTTGGTAGATAATGGAGTCTTTACAAGTGGTATCAGAGTTGTAGTTACTACAACATTGAGATTTTCTTGGGTCCCGAAATTGAAACTATTATATTTGTTATGAGAAAATTTCATAAAAGCGTTTGAGAACTAAAAACAGTAGAAGATTTTAACGGACAGACTTCTATGGGATTGCCAAGGGGTGATAAAGAACATGGTATTGAAATGGAATGGTTGGAGGTGAAACCAGTAAAGAAGAAAGACAAAATATTGAATTGTTGCAAGTAATAAGAAATCTAAAAAATAATATGGATGATATTAAAGAAAATTAAGAAATACTGGTCAAATCTAGAGAAGACCAAGAAGAAATTAATGGGTACCTGTTAAGAAAACTGGAGAAGGAAAAATTTAGTAAAATGACTCATAAGAAGAGAACCATAAGTAAATTTATTATTACTACAAGCATAAGTAATTCAGAAACTTCTATTGATAATGAAACTAATGAATATAGTGATAAAGATGAACATAAGTCAAGCAGTAGCATTTCCTCGTCCAAAGAAAGGAAATCATCCTCTGAGTTACAGGAAGAGTTTAAGAAAACCTGACCTCCCAATTTCAATGGTGAAACTAAAGAAGGAGCAAAGGCATGGTTCCTCAATATTTCCAAATACTTTGAAGTATACAACTATCCAAGTAATATTAATGAAATATTGGCCATATACCAGCTGACTCGTAACATAAATTTATGGTGGGAAGAAGATAAAGTTGTTAAAAGAATAAGAAGAAAGAATCTAACTTGGAAGTTGGTCATGTAGAAATTACTCTATGGATGAGCTAGCTCTAATACCATGTAGAAATTCTCACTATAGATCACTTGATAATGCAATGTAACTAAAGAAAAATACTTTATCTACTTCTACTATCAAACTTTGTGGAAGATTAGTCAATTTGAGCAAGATCAACCAGAACACATATAACAGAGAAGAAGATTAAATCACACATGAAACATGAAATAATACTATGGGGAAAGCCTTAGCTAAAAACCCCACTATCTGTATTATCATACAAGTGGGAATATCTCAGGATTACACAAAGCTTTAGCTCACAAGCTATCCATCTCTCAGTACAATCCCTCATTGCTGCTCACAGACAGAATAGACAAAACATGTGCCTTCCTTCAGTCCTCCAAGCCTCCTATTTCCTTGTGCAGTTTCTCCTGGGTCCTCTAGCTACAACCTGTGTGATTCTCACCTCACACACAACACTGACCTCTGAAATAACTGCGCAATCCTGAAGGAGTTAATTCCTTCTGCATGAATGAGTTTCCTTTATAGGAAAATTCCTCCAACTGATAGTACAATGTCCCTGTCTTTAATATCAACTAGGTCTCTATCTGAACTGACATGCATGAGTTATTTATGAGAGAATATTCAGTTATCTGGAGAAAGCTAGTTGCATGCATGCATGCATTAATTGACTGAACTCACAATTAATTCCTCTAGCTATTTGGAACTAATTTAACTAGACTTACCTCACTTAACTGAGCTAACTAATTACAACTCATCCTTATCTCCTTAATTAAGGGATAACTTCCTCAATCAAAGGGATAATTGTTGCATGTCTTCACAAAGACTTCATGTTTGAATTTCTCCATCTAATTAACTCAAGATGAATTAATTAATTATTTTTCAAACAGCTGGTGAAACTAAATTTTTAATTCTCAATTTGATTCAAGGAAAATCAAAATTGGAATATATCCTCAAATGCTATCTATAGCAATGTTATTTTTAGCATTTCTATTTTATCATTTCTTGATGCTATTTTCAACAAAGTTGGAGTATATCCTGAAATTCTATTTATAACAATGCTATTTTTAGCATTTATATTTTTATTATTTCTTGTTGCTATTTTCAACACTACCTCTCAACAAGAAAGGAATTCAACTCGATCCCGATCCTGAACCTTTGGAATGTTTTACATGCAACACTTTTCACTAGTGTTGTTGCTCAAGCAACTAAGAAACAAAAAAAATATCCAACCTGAATCAGAATGATGCCTCTGTCATCAAAGTCTCTTACTGCTATTGCCTCTGTCGACTGAAAACTTTGTTCCTCTGTGCTCTTCAGTATCTGACTGCTCTAGTCTCTGTCACTTTGATCTTTGACAGCATCAATCACACAGATTCCTCCTACTACATCTGTGCTACTGCTGGTCCTATCTCCAAGCATGCATCCACACTACACCTCCTCTCATCATGTTGCATCGTGATGCCCACTGCTGCACTGCAACTCAGTTACTAAGAAGTAAGTAACTGATCTCCCAACTGACTTCCCTGTTGGGCTAGAAACACCTTCTGATGCTAAATCTCCCTCTGCCACTCCATCCGCATCTGTCTCTACCTACTCAGCTAATCCTGCTACTCCTCATCGGGGCTCCCGCAGCAAGGTATAATCAAAGAGGTTGGGTACCTCAAGGACCCTGCCCCTATTTCAGCCTTCTTGGGACTATCACTTCACATCACCCCACCTCACACCTGGAGGTATGGATGCATGTGATCCCTCTGCCCACTTGGCTCAAACTTCCTCCCTACTGGAGGTCTCTGCATGAGTGGATGCCTCCACTCAATCTCCTCTCGGCTTCTCCAGTTGTGGTTGCTTCACCAATTGTGGCTCCTCCACAATTGTTTGAGACTTCTTCTGAGGCTGCATGTTGAGAGTTAATGTACTCTCCCTCTCAACCACCAAGTCTCCAACATTTTCCTTGCTCCTCAAGGCTTTGCATGCATCTTGAACCTCAAGAGCATATAGATTCTGTACCCGTGAACCGATCTATTTCACCTGACCCATGGTGATGTGTCTAAGGAAAACCTTTCCCTTACTGAAGACAACATTGTAGCCTTTGTCCTCCAACTTCGTGATCGATACCAAGTTCTTCTTCAGTCCTGGCACATACTTCACATCAGTCAAGGTGATTGGAGCTCCATGCTCCCTTTGAAAACACAACCGTACCTTCACCTGAAACATGGTAATTTCCATCATAGCCCATCTCTATGCGCATCTAGAGGTCTTTCTCCTCCAAGGTACTGAACAAACTCTTATCCGAGCATGTGGAATGAGGCTCCACTGTCAAGAAACCAACCACAACCCATCATCGATGAAACCATGCATGTGATGAGGGTAAAATCCAATTCGAACTGAGAGGCCAATGCCTCACCTTCAGATCCTTCCAAGGATCCCTTCTTGGACTTCTTCAATGGACAATTAGTTGCATAATGGCCCACCTCATGAAAATTAAAACATCTCACTTTAGATTTGTCAATCTTCTTCCCACCATGGGAAGAACTCGATTTGGAATGAGAATCCTTCTCCTTCCCTTTCCTTGCCTTACTGGCTAAGGCTATATTTTCTTCATCCTCCTTGGATGAAGAACCATCTCTGGTGCTTCTCCTGATCTCCTCCTGCATCAGATCCGACCACAGTAGTTCCCAATTTCGCAGTTTCTCTCTTCCATTCACTGAGTCCTGGTAGCTATGCCAGCTCTTAGGAAGACCGAGGAGAGAAAGACTCACCATGTCATCATCAACTGTCATGATTCCTACACTTCCAAGCTCATCTCTGCAGGTGGTGAGCTTGTTCAGATATATAGAGATCATGTCGCCCTTTTCACACTTGATTTTCCGAAGCTTGTCCTTGAGTGCTAGCTTCCTCTGGTTGTTGTTGTTCTGATATAGATCCTTCAATGTCTTCCACATTGAAAACAAAGTCTCCTTCCCATGGAGACTCGAGACAATATGGTCTCGAACTCCCTCCAGAAGAATCCTCCTCGCTATCACCACACATTTCTTCCATTCCGCCAATTCTTGGGCATTAACTGCTGCTGGCTTGGGGACTTCTTGATCAATGAAGTCCTTCAAAACGTTGTCCTCTAGTACCGCTTCCATGCAATCCTTCCAGGCTATGTAATTCGAGCTGCCATCTAGGGCATACTTGAGTCTTAAGCCATTAAACGCCATTGGTGAACTTTGAGATGTGATAAGAAATCAATTTTGTACCTACAATCAAGAACTTCAAACTTCGAACTTCTCCCTTATTTGTATATTGTTCTCCGCTTTGATCACCTTTGCTCCGATACCATGTAGAAATTCTCACTGTAGATCACCTGATAATGCAATGTAATTGAAGCAAAATACTTGATCTACTTCTACTATCAAACTTTGCAGAAGCTTAATCAATTTGAGCAAGATCAACCATAACACATATAACAGAGAAGAAGATTCAATCATACATGAAACATAGAAGAATACTCTAGGGAAAGCCTTAGCTAAAAACCCTACTATCTGTATTATCATACAAGTGGAAATATCTCAGGATTACACAAAGTTTTAGCTCACAAACTATCCAGCTCTTAGTACAATCCCTCACTTCTGCTCATAGACTGAATAGACAACACATGTGCCTTCCTTCAGTCCTCCAAGCCTCCTATTTCCTTGCGCAGTTTCTCCTGGGTCCTCTAGCTGCAACCTGTGTGATTCTCACCTCACACAAAACACTGACCACTGAAATAACTGCGCAATCCTGAAGGAGTTAATTCCTTCTGCATGGATGATTTTCCTTTATAGGAAAATTCCTCCAACTGATAGTACATTGTCCCTGTCTTTAATCTTAACTAGGTCTCTGTCTGAACTGAAATGCATGAGTTATTTATGAGAGAATATTCAGTTATCTGGAGAACACTAGTTGCATGCATGCATGCATTAACTAACTGAACTCACAATTAGTTCCTCCAACTGTTTGGAACTAATTTAACTGGACTTAACTCAGTTAACTGAGCTAACTAATTACAACTCAAATACAACTCATCCTTATCTCCTTAATTAAGGGATAACTTCCTTAATCAAAGGGATAACTATTGCATGTCTTCACAAAGATTTCATGTTTGAATTTCTCCAACTAATTAACTCAAGATGAATTAATTAATTATTTTTCAAACAACTAGTGAGACTAAATTCGAATTTTAATTCTCAATTTTGATTCAAGGACAAATCAAAATTGGAATATATCCTAAAATGCTATCTATAGCAATGTTATTTTTAGCATTTCTATTTTATCATTTCTTGATGCTATTTTCAATAGAGTTGGAGTATATCCTGAAATGCCATTTATAACAATGCTATTTTTATCATTTCTTGTTGCTATTTTCAACAGGTCAAGAAGGAATTTAAGAAGTACTTGAATGAAAGGAACTTTGATGAAGATTTGAAAATTCTAATCGTAAGATTTTTTTGAAGGGTGACGGGAGGGCTCTGGAGAACGGAGGGCGAGAAGTAAGGGTTTCAGAAAGTAGCAGAGGTTGATCCTAATGGAGGGTCACGTAGGATGGAGCTCCACTCCCTCCTATAAGGACATCGTAGCCAGCAAAGGTAAGACTCCACTGGTTAATGTCAGAGGATCTGTAGAGGAAGGGAAAAGGAATAATGAAAAGGAGACAGATGGGACCAAGACCAAGGAAAACAGTAGCACAAAGGACAAGGAGGAAGAGGACAAAATTCACGGAACAAGGGACAAAAAAAAAGGGACCTTGCAGACCCAAAGCAGAGATCACTCCCAGAGTAGTGTTAAATGACGCTGCTCTATAGGTGCATAGGGAACACAAGGGGACTTACGCTATCATCTGTAAATTCATGGGATTATGGCCCACTAAAAAAACTTTACAGACGTGGATCAAATATCACTGGAAACCCAAAGGAAGCATCGACCTACATCTTGGGTCTAAGGGATTCTTCACCGTGGTGTTCACAAACATCGAAGATAAAGACAGAGTATTCGAACGAGGACCCTACTTTTATGCAGTAGTCGGTCTCTATATGCGGCCTTGGATGACGAAGTTTGTCCCAGAGCAGGAGACTTTCACTTCGGTACCAGTTTGGGTAAGGCTCTATTCTCTACCTCTTGATTACTGGCAAACTGAATCGCTAGCTACCATAGGAAATAAACTAGGTCATTTTGTCAAAGTTTCTGAAGCCACAAGAAGGGGGAAATATACTTCCTTTACAAGGATATGTGTGGAAATGGATCTATCAGGAGCTCTTCCGGATGAAGTTATCTTGGAAGTTTTTTATGAGGAATGGGTGCAAACAGTGGACTATGAGCATATACCATTCAGATGCTGTAGATGCCACGAACATGGACACTTATTCAGAGACTGCCCTCTTAGTAAAGAAGACAAAAAGAGAAAAGCTAATACAATGAAGGACACAAAAAGCTTTCATAAAGTGGTAAGTAGAGGAAAAGGAGGTAAAAAAGGTCCAAAGAAACAACATAATGAGGGGCAAAAGGTCAGTCAGAACAAGTTTCAAGTACTGGAAGAGAATGAAGAAATTACAAAAGAAGACCAATCTATGGAGGAAGGTCCTAATGAAAAGGAGAAAGAAGAAGACAACAACCAAACACAAGATATTGGTAATCAGAAAGAAACTATGATGAGTGAAACAGAACTAGAGATGGATCAGGAAATGACCCAAAGTGAAATAGATCTAGAGGACCATGAGCTACAGGAAATTCTTGAAAAGGAACACCTAGATCTGGAAGGGTTCTTGATGCAGGGAACCACGGGAGGGATAGATTCATTGCCTCAAGAAGAATGCAACAGAATACAACAGTTGTTTTTATGGAAAACTCAGGAAAGGGGGTTGGATAAAGGAAAAACCATTGACAAGCAGGAGTACAGAGGTGTGAAAACAATGAAATCAACTCCAGGATTAGCTACTAGAAATCCAGGAAAGAAGAGGGGCAGGAAAAAGCAGAATGAGCTCTTGATGGAGTGTGGAAAGCTAATGATAGATTCGGGTAAGATGAAAGACCTAACCAGCTACTCCTTTACAAATCTTTAATAATGAAGTTCACATCTTGGAATATCAGAGGTCTAGGTAGTAAAAGAAAACAAAGAATGCTTAGTAATAGAATGAAACAAGCAATGCCAGATATAATCTTCATCCAGGAAACAAAATGCTCCATTCAGAAATTAAAACAAATCCATAGCAAATGGCTCAGTAGATTTGAGTTTCTAGAAGTTAAAGCAGAGAATACAGTGGGGGGCATACTCACTCTTTGGAACCCCCAAAAGTTTAGCATAATAGATGCGGAGGCATCAAGGAATTATTTATCAGTAGTTATTCAACCAGTGGGGGTTTTGGATACCTTCCTGGTCACAAATGTTTATGGCCCTCAAAGAATAGATGATAAACTCAGATTTCTAGACTCCCTTGTGGATCTCAGGAACAGACATGCAGGAATACCTTGGGTCATGGGAGGGGATTTTAACATGATTAAATCTCTTTCGGAAAAAAGAGGAGGTACCAGAGCGCTAAGTAAAGACTCCTTAGCGTTCCAAACCTTCACAGATAATATGAAACTGGTTGACTCAGAAACGAACAATGGCCTTTTTACTTGGAACAACAAAAGAGGAGGTGAGGCACTGGTAGCCTCCAAGCTGGACAGATTTATGATATCAAAGGAGCTTATGCTTATAGATAGAGAAATAACAGCAAGATTTCTCCCCTTTGGAGGCTTAGATCACTGGCCGATTCAACTAGAGATCAAGGGTATAGATTCTCCCAGGAATAGACCCTTCAAATTTGAGAATATCTGGCTCTCCCACCCAGATTTCATCAGCAATATTGAAAAATGGTGGTCAGAAGATTTGCAGATCCAAGGAACAAATATGTTCCTCCTCCATAAAAGACTAAAGCACATTAAGCTCAGGCTCAAAGAATGGAACAAGAATGATTTTGGTAACATTTTTGTGGACAAAAAATCAGTGGAAATCAAAATTTAGGAACTCAACCAGGCACTGATCATAGATGGCTTTGACAAAGTCAAAAGTGATCAAGCTGATAAACACCATCAAGAATGGGAGAATTTATGCAAACAAGAGGAAATATTTTGGAGACAAAAGTCTAGAGTTCAATGGCTCAAAGAAGGAGAGCGTAATACTAGATTTTTCCATAGATCCACCATGGCTAATAGAGCACACAACAGAATCTCTTCGATAAAGGATGAGGATGGGGAGCTTCAGATCTCTCATAAGGATATCGAAGCTGTGTTTGTCCAGCATTTCTGAGGCATCACTCGGGAAAACAATTCAGACAGAGAGCAATGCATCAGGGAAGTTACAAGACATATCCCTAAGCTGGTGTCTAGAGAGGACAATTTTAACCTAAATAGACCAATAACTGAAGAGGAGGTCAGTGAGGTTCTCAAAGATATGCAGAATGGCAAAGCACTAGGCCCGGATGGTTTCAATGTGGATTTTTTTAAAGCCTGCTAGAATATTGTCAAACAGGATATTTTGAATGTAGTGGAGGATTCCAGGAGAAACAGAACTATTCTGAAAGCCCTCAATACCTCCTTCATTTCCCTGATCCCCAAACAGGACACAACTCAAACTGCTGATAAGTACAGACCCATAGCTTTATGCAATGTGGTATACAAGATAATATCCAAGGTAGTGGCTAACAGACTCAAACCTCTACTTCCTTCTTTAGTTTCAGGGGAACAATCCAGTTATGTGGAAGGCAGACAAATTCTAAATAACATTATTCAAGCCCACGAGGTGGTTCACACGCTAACCAGCAAGAGGCAGGCTGGAATGATCATGCAATTGGATATTGCCAAAGTGTATGACAAGGTGAATTGGATTTACATCAAGAAGGTTCTTACTGCTTTTGGTTTCGATCACAACTGGGTCAGATGGGTTATGGCTTTGGTGACTTCTTCCAGCTTTTCAATTTTGGTGAATGGCTCTCCCTTAGAGATATTTATTCCTTCTAGAGGCCTTAGGCAGGGAGACCCACTCTCTCCCTTTCTCTTCATCCTTATGATGGAAGGACTTGGTCGGTCCATTAAGCAGGCTAAGGTCACGGGCAAGATTAAGGGCCTTCAATTAACTAAGAATGGTTAAGCACTAACTCACCAACAATTTGTAGATGATACCATGCTGCAGGGAATCCCCACAGTCAAAGAAGCTTCAGCCTACAAACAAATCCTGAATGACTTTGCCATGGCTACAGGTATGGAAGTTAATCTCTCTAAATAAAAAATCTTCTTCTTAAATACTAACATTGCTATTCAGAGAAATATCTCTAGAATTCTGGGCTTTCAAAGGGATTCCCTCCCCTCAAAGTATTTGGGAGTTCCTCTCACGGCCAAACCAATGCACAAGAGTATCTGGGAACCGGTGCTCAATAAGATGCAGGACAAAATCAAAAAATGGACCATCAGATCTTTGAACCTGGCTGGCAGGTTGGTTCTGACAAAGGCTATTCTTCAATCAATCCCTGTTTTCATGTTATCAGCCCTCCCAGCTCCCAAAGGAGTCTTACAACAATTCAGGAATATCCAAAGAGACTTCCTTTGGGGTAAGGAGGAAACAAGGAAGAAATGGGCCCTTGTTTCTTGGGATAAAATCTATAAACCCATGAGCCACAGAGGTCTAGGCTTAGATGATCAGGAGATTCTTAGTAAAGTTTTAGGAGCCAAGCTTTGGTGGCGATGGGTTCAAGAGCCAAAAGCTCAATGGGCAAGTATCTGGAAAGAAAAATATGCCAGCTCCTGGCACACTAGTGATCTCATAAGAATGTCTAGAAACATAAAGGGCTCATACATCTGGAATAAAGCCTGGGAAAACAGAAGCCTAGTACAAAAAAATAGTTTTTGGGAAATCAGAGCAGGAGATCTAGCACTCTTCTGGGAGGAAAAATGGCAACAAGAACCAACGCTGTTAAAAGAGGACTTTTTGAGCCTCAAGCAGGAAACAGATTCCCAAGGATTAAACAAAGTAAAGGATTTCTGGGATCTTTCTCATAACTCGGGAAAGTGGAGAAGCTGGAGAAACATTGATTGCAGAGATGACAGCCCCATAAAAATAAAAGCAGAGGCACTTATGAGCATGTTAAAACAAAGGATGATCTTGGTAACAGAGGGGCAGGACCAGTTAAGATGGGGCAACAATAAAGAAGGAACCTTTAATCTTAAGGAAGCAAAAGGTATTCTCCTTGAGCTAGATTCTCGTGTTCCGGATAAGACCTAGTAGCACCTTTGGATGCACTAAGGGTGGATGAAGATCAAGCTTTTCATGTGGTTGGTATATCACAAGAAAATCTTGACTTGGGACAATATTAGGAAGAGGGGTGTTATGGGGCCTTTTAGATGCTAGCTATGTGAAGCTCAAGAGGAGACAATGGAGCATATTCTCAACAGCTGCACTTACACCTCCTGGTTGTGGGATTCTTTCACTACCATTTTTCAATAGACTGACAGGGACAGAGGAAGCATCATTAATACCCTAAACAAGTGGAGAAGAAACTTTTCGGAGCATGAATTCCTTAATTTGGCTTGGGCCTTTACGCCAAGCTTCATTATCTGGAATGTTTGGAAAGAAAGGAACAAAATAATTTTCAAGGATGAAAAGACTATCCCTCATCGCCTATTTGAACTGATCTTGAAACAGCTTAAGGAGACAGTTAGCACCACAGTTCGCAATCACCCCAAGAATCCCCCCTCAGAGTTTGAGTTGAGAACTCTCAGGCAACTGGGAATGCAAGGGATTATTCCCCAAGGCTTAAACAGGAAGGAAATCACAATGGAAACGGAGAAGGATTTCTGGCATCCTCCACCGAAAGGCTATCTGAAATACAACATTGATGGTGCTTCAAAAGGAAACCCGGGAACAACTGGTTTTGGAGGGGTGTTAAGAGATGAAGAAGGAGGCATTATCTTTATCTTCCACTGCCATTTAGGAAAAGCCACCAACAATATGGCTGAATTAATGGCTTTGGAGCAATGCCTAGAGTTTCTGAAGTAGGACCATGGCTCAAATGTCATTATAGAAGCGGACTCAGAGATAACCATAAACTCTGTGAAAAGAATCAGTTGTGGAACTGGGCCGGAGAAAGTCTCAAATCACTGGAGACTAATCCAGGTTTACCAAATAATTCAAAGACATCTCCAGGGACTTCGAACTATTAGTTTCAACCATGTTTGACAAAAAGCCAATAAACTAGCAGATATCTTGGCCAACCAAGGTGTGAACAATTCAGAATGCAGGATTGCAATGAAGTGGCAGGAGATGCCTCAAAGCAGATTAAAATCTCTCTGCGACGAGCAAGCGGTAGAGGACAGAGAAGTATTTCGAAACCGTGCCAGGGTGACAGGCACGGAATGAATTTTTCTCAGCAAGATCGACCACAGTCTTTCAGTATGTACTTTGGAGGAGGGCAAGCAAAGATCGGCCTCAAAACACCCCAGAGAAAGCTGACCGATTTCCTCAGTTTTTCAGACGGTAACATGGTGGGTTGAATCACAGTAAGCCATAGTCTCTGGTTCCAGTTCCGAAGAAAGAATGCATGGGAAGGGAGGTTTGATTTTACTAGTGGCGGTAATATCCCCGCATTCCACTTTCGGGAAGGAAAACCGTGCCCAAGACAGTTTTCAGGCGATCGCATGGCACTTGAGCGGAAAACGGTTTTGGAGATTTGGAAGCGATTACATTCGGCTTCCAACACGTGGCAGGGGGGGTGGTTTCGTATACCGCCCCCCATCGCACACTAACGTTCGGTCATCTTAGGTAGTGCGATATTGCTCCTGGCCATTGGATCCCGCCGCCCGGATCTACGGTCAGGAATGACTGGGTTGTTTTGTGGGGCTAGGTCATTTTTCTCCACTCGTCTTGTGAGGGTATTTTTTCCCTCTAACGTTTATTAGTGTGAAAATCAAGGACGGTGGTGGTTGTTGTAGCTTTTTGGGGTTGTGAGTGAGTGGGAGTTTCCGGAGTTTTCCTTGTGGTTGGGGGATTGTATTGCCCAGCATAGTGTGTATTTCATGGGTTTGGTGACAACTGGTGTAGGGTTGGGGGTCATGTCTTCGACAGGATGCCCTTGTTTTTTCTTGAGTCCATAAGATGGACGGTTTACTGTATTGTATGTAACATAATTTTTGGATTAATGAAGTAGAAGGAACGTCTCTTGCTTCAACAAAAAAAAGAAAGGAACTTTGATGAAAAATCTAGGGAATTTCATGAGTTGAAGTTGGGAAAACTCACTATGGATGAGTTTGTCAATAAATTTATGAGTCTATTGAGGTATGTCCCATACTTGAAAGAAGAAAAAGAAAAAATCCAAAGATTCATTAGTTGTCTACCTTTTTCTGAATTGAATTTGATCAACCAAAAACAATGGATGAAACTATTAGAAAAGAAAAACTATGTTTCAACCAGAGCAAAAAAAAAAGGGGAAATCTATGAAGGATAAGTGTCCAAGAAACCTGACAAATTCAACAGTAAGAAAAAGGGGTTTAAAAGGTCCACTTTCAGAAAAATTATGCAAGTTGGAAATTATAACGGAAACCTTAATAAGCATAAAAATATTGGACAGAAGGGAGGATCAACTATGGGTAGTAAAAATTTTAGTAAATTTGCGATACCACTTATAAAATTTTGGGGTTGTGGTGAGAATCACCTGTGGAGATACTATCCACACAATCCGCTAAAGAAGAAAACAATGCTAAATCAAATTTAGGAGATATCAATAGTAAATGATGTAGCTTACAATATACCAAAAATCAATGTTTCATTAGATGAGAGACATACAAATCATCAATCAACTATGGTAGAGGCACAAGGTAATATATTTGATAAAAATGTATTTGTGCTTGTAGACCGAGGATCTACCTTGAGTTATGTTTCCCCTACAGTTGTCGAGAAATGTAAACTTAGGAAAGAAAAACAACATAAACCTTGGTTAGTGCAGTTGGCCATAGGAACCAAAATAAAAGTATTTGACATTAGTAAAGACTGCACTATAGACCTTAATGGAATGCAAAATGTCCTCAACCTAAATATTTTACCATTAGGATATTATGATATCCTCATAGGAATGTATTG
The DNA here is from genome assembly GCA_031772625.1 of Pinus tabuliformis. Classification (NCBI taxonomy): domain Eukaryota; kingdom Viridiplantae; phylum Streptophyta; class Pinopsida; order Pinales; family Pinaceae; genus Pinus; species Pinus tabuliformis. The sequence continues at coordinate 208,395,684 of CM062813.1, forward strand.
GTTAGGAAAACATAAAGTGGTATTAAGCTATCTAGACAAGTCCTTTACCTATGTGGATGATGGAGGGACATCTTGCATGGTTCAAGGAATTCCAAGAAAAATATTTGTCAGGCAAATTTTTGTTATACAAATGAAGAAATATGCTAGGAAAGGTTTCCAACTATTCATTGTTCAAGTGCAAGAACTGTCTGAAAATGACCGCAACCATCATTAACTGAATATCTTGTATTAGACGAGTTTAAAGATGTATTTCTAGAATAAATAAAAAGACTTCCTCTAAGGAGGAACATTGACTTCACAATTGATCTTGTACCTGGATTTATTATGGTTTCTAAGGACCCATATAGAATGAGTGTACCTGAATTAATGGAACTAAAAATTCAATTGCAAGAATTATTGGACAAAAAGTACATCATACCAAGTGTGTCTCCTTGGGGAGCACCTGTATTGTTTGTGAAAAAAGGATGGAACATTGAGGTTATGCATAGATTATAGACAGTTGAATAAGATGACTATAAAAAACAAATACCCCTTACCAAGAATAGATGACTTGTTTGATCAAGTTATGGGAGATTCTATATTTTCAAAGATTGATTTAAGATCAGGATATCATCAAATCGAGATCAAGGATGAAGATATACACAAACAACTTTCTATACCCACTATGGACACTATGAGTTTGTGGTGCTTCCATTTGGGTTGACTAATGCTCCTGCCACATTCAAGTGTTTCATGAACAATGTGTTAAGGCTATTCCTAGATAAGTTTGTTATTGTCTTCATAGATGATATTTTAGTATATGCAAAGAGTAAGGAAGAATATGATAAACATTTGCAGATGGTTCTCCAAATTTTAAGAGATAATGAGATTTATGCTAAATTTATCAAAATTTCACTCTACCAGAAGCAAATACATTATTTGGGACATGTAATATCAAAAGAGGGAATTGTTGTAGACCCTGAAAAGGTAAAAACAATTTTGGAGTGGCCAACACATAAAAATGTGGAATAAGTTAGATCCTTTATGGGAATCATAGGCTATTATAGAATATTTATAGAGGGATTCTCTATTTTTTTTTTATCCAATCTATAATCTACAAAATAAGGGAATCAAGTTTGAGTGGAGTTCAAAGTATCAAGCTATTTTGACAAGCTTAAACATTTTTTGACAACTCCCATTTTAAAACTAGTTGACCCCAATAAGGAATTCATGGTGTGCACAGATGCAAGCAAGGAAGGATTAGGAGAAGTTTTAATGCAACATGGCCATGCAATTTGCTATGAATCCAAAAAATTAAAGGAACACGAGAAAACTATGCTACATATGATCTGGAAATAGCATTAATAATTCATGCATTTAAAATGTGGAGACACTACTTGATAGGGAGAAATTTTTAGTTAAGGACATATAATGTGAGTCTCAAATACTTATTTGATCAACCTAATTTAAATGCTAGACAAGCAAGATGGTTAGAATTTATTAGTGAGTATGACTTTGACATTTCATAAATCAAAGGGAAAGAAAACAATATAATTGATGTTTTAAGTAAATAACTTAATCAAAATTGTGCTACAACAACAATTAGTTGGTCAACAAATCTAATTGAAAAAGTCAAAACAACTGCAAATTCAAATTTAGAATATCTAAAAATTGAAGGAAGTTTATAGAACACTGACAAATTGAAAGAAGAAGACGTTGATTTTTAAGTAAATGACCAATATTTATTGTTGTTTAAAGGCAAAATTTATATTCCAAATGAAATAAATCTGATTTTTTTTGTCTTAGATGAACTGCACAAGAAGCCAACAACTAGTCACCCTAGTTACAAAAATATGATTACAATATTGAGGAAGTATTTTTATTGGCCAAACATGAAAAATGAGACAGTTGAATATGTGGCAAGATGTCTTGAATTCCAACAAGTTAAGGCATCTCATCAACATCTTGTTGGTTTGTTACAACCATTTCCCATTCTTGAATGGAAATGGGAGACTATTTCAATGGATTTTATTAATGGGTTACCGAAAACTAGAAAGCAACATGATGCCATTATGGATGTAGTTGCCAAAATCAGTAAAACAATACACTTTATTCCAGTCAAATCTACATTTAAGGCTATTAATTTTGCAAAAATATTTATGAGGGATATTTTCAGACTTCATGGGGTACCTAAGGTTGTAATTTCAGACAAAGATGATAAGTTCACCTCCAAATTCTAGAAAGAATTATTTGAAAACATGGGAAGTAAGTTAAACTTTAGCACATCCTATCATCCTTAAACTTCTGGTCAAACAAAAGAGACCAACCAAATATTGGAGGATATGCTAAGGATGTATGTGAAGGAGAAACAAACTAAATGGGAGGATTACTTACATTTATCTAAAATTGCCTATAATAATAGGTATCAAACTTCTCTAAAAATGAGTCCATTTGAAGTCAAGTATGGGAGAAAATGGAAGGTACCATTGAGCAGGTATCACCCTAAAGACAGATTGATCTTAAGACCTGACATGTTAAGAGAAATGAAAGAGATAGTCAAGCAATTCAAATAGAATTTGAAAATAGCCCAAGATCGTCAGAAGAGTTATGTAGATTTGAAGAGAACTCAACAAGAATTAAATTTGGGAAACCATGTATACCTAAAAGTCAAACCTAAGAAAAATACACTCAAGATTGAAAGTTATGCTAAACTATCTCCTAGATATTGTGGTCCCTTTGAAGTGTTAGTCAGAGTTGGACTTGTTACTTACCAACTAGTCCTACTAGCCAACATTAAGATTCATAATGTGTTTCATGTTTCATTATTAAAGAAATATGTACATGATCCTTCTCATGTGTTTGATTGGCATGTTGTATAGGAGGAACCAGAGGGAGAGTCCCTAGCAGAACCATTGTGTATTCTAGACTGGAGGGCGGTTACACTCCAGAATAGGGAAATAGTCCAGTTGAAGGTTCAATGTAAACATTTCACTCCAAAAGAAGCAACTTGGGAATTAGACGATGCTTTTAAGGAAGCTTATCCTTCTATGGTTTAGATTCTGAAATGGTTTCTAAAAGAAAGAAATTGATTGAGTCACCAGGACAGTGTCAAATTTAAGTGGGGGAGGATGTGATATCCCTCAGCTTAAGGACTTCATTATATTTACATGGATATAAGTTTAATTTTTGAGTTAGTATGCTACATTAGAAAGAAAAACAAATATTTAATTATCAGTAATTTTACTAATAACAACTAATGTACAATTATTGTTTGTAAAGTTGTATTAATGTTTTATTTTATGAATTAAAAAAAATGAAAAATTAATGGTTGAAGTACAAATGGTTGAAACAGGAAAATGCTGCAATTTATTTTAGAAATTATTTTATCCATCAACAAGTCATAGACATCTAATATGGTTGATTAGATTTAATTATGAATTTTTTATATTGTCCAATTTAATGTTCCCTAGAAGACAGGGAGATGTCTCCAGAAGTGGGAAGAGTTCATTAATAAGAAGCTAACTATCTATCACATGTTGATGAGGTGGAGCCAATTAATAACTACTCAAAAGTGGTTTATGGATAAAATTCTCTGGATTTATGGCTTTTGTCTGATAATTTCCTGGTGGATTTAGATGATTGAGAGATTGAAGAAAAGCGTAAATATAAAACATACAAAGAAGATAATTGCGGGCCTAGTTGCTCGGGGTACCAACAGAGGCTATGTCAAGGAAGGGAGGAGCCAAGTACTTGACTCTTAGTTTTCCAGAAGAAAATTTCAAGTCAGTGTTTCAAACTTTATATTTTAATATGCCATAAATTATTTTTCTTTTGTTCTATTTCAGAAGTTAATTTATATGGTCTATACAAAATTCAAATGGAAACAAATGGTTATTCAGTGAATTATCTATTCCACATTTCTAATTCTGATATCTGAATGTTAATTCTCAAGAAAATTTCGTATTTAAATGATATTTTTAAAAAGATTAGTAATTTTAAATATGTAGAAAACCTTTGATAAACAAATTTCTTGTCTTTACAAATGTGAAATATTGTAGTAGAAGTAACAAAAACAATATTATTTTATAGTAATGAATATTGTTATTATAAGAGTATTAATACACGGGGGAATTGTATCACATGAGGATACACAATATTCATTTCGATATATAGTAACATAAAAATATGTAAAGGAAAACAAGTTCAGAATAGGTATACAACTATACAAATGTTTCGCTCTAGAATTCTTAAAAAAGCCACGTTGCACATAGAACAATAACTAAATTCTGATATACGACTAAGATATATATCGTGTTAATGGTTAAGGTACCACATGCATAAAATAAGAAATGAAGTTAATAATGTAATAGTTTTAGCATAAGGAATAATAACCATAGCATGAAACACACATATATATACACACTCATGCCTCCGATACTTGTCAATATAAAATTGGGAATTAAAGAAAACATTATTTTATTTATAAGATTATGATTAATGTATATAATGTTATCAGGTAGGAATATCATCCTACTAGAGATGCCATTCTAATGAAAAAGGTAAATCCCTTGTATCGCATATAATGCATAAGGGATGATTGTAGTTAGAATGATAAGACATGTAGATAATGAAGTCTTTACACAAAATTAAAAGGGGAGATAAATTACTAGACAAACTTATTATTTAAGGGTAATGGTTAGAAATTAATATTTAATAAATAATATTGGTAATTATTTGGTAATTAATATTAATATCTAAAATTAATGATAAAATTATAAAATAAATATTTAATGGTTAAATTTATAAAATTAAATAATAATACACTTTTAATAATTAATGGTGTAGGTTAATTCATAGATGAAATAGTCGTTTTCATCAAAATCTTACAATACAATTTCAAGCATTATTGTGATTTTTTGTTGTTTAAAATATATTTTTGAAGGCATAAATGGATTCAACACCCTGAAAACCCTCTCGGGCACTCGAATTTATGGATTAATCAACTTAAACTCAAGTTTCTAAAAATCTCTATTGGATTTTGGTTAAAATTAACCAGAAAATGCTATGAAAACTACGATTTCATCTATAAGTTAGACTACGCCATAATTAATTAGGATGAATTATTAGTAAAATTATAATTATACTAATAAATAATATTGTTTATATAAATAATAAAAAACCCTAATTAATATCGAATCTTAAATTGATATTAATATTAATAATGTTCAATATTAATAGAGCTACATATATTATTTAAAAGAAATACCATTATTCAATTATTAAAAAATTACTACTAGTCTAACAAAAATATAGACTTTATAATAAAAAATAATATTTTTTATTTTTTATACTAATAGTATTTATTTTTAGATTTTAATTATTAAAATTGATTTTCCAAAATTAATAATAATTATTATATTTATAATTTTGATTAAAAAGTAACATTTTTTTGTGAATTGATGAAGGAGATTTTTATTAATATAAAATATTGTATATTGATATCCTGTTTACATACCATTTTAAAGATAAAAAGACTAGGGTCTCTGAAATCACCCCGAAACTAAAACATAGAAACAAGAAAGTCGAACATAACCAACATACGACATACATTTATACGAGAAAAAAGAAAAGCAACATAACCAACATCCTAGGTGGGTGGTTCAAAACCCAAACATCAGAATTGTAGGCAAGCACCCTATGGATCATTCCATTGGCACAAGAAGGAATTGCAATGACTCATCCAAGTCATTGTCTGTAACCATTGAGTGTCATGCAAAAACCATGAAGCAAAAGCACAAGCAAGCCCTTATAGGGCGAGGACCAACTAGCAAAGAAATATAAACCAACCATCAAAAAGCTACTAGCAAGCCAATATGTTCCAAGAGACATTGATGACCAACAGTGGAGAGATACAATAAGAGCCGACCAACTAAAACATAAGTGAATTTTTATGGCAAAGGAAACTTCTAACAACCACCCAAGTATTGTTTCCCAATACCATCACTAAGTTTCTTGACTAAAACATGAAGAACGACTGTTGTAGATACTCCTAGAATAGGCCAAAAACTTCACAAACATGCATCAGTGCTAATCAGAAGATATGACTTTAAAATTTGGAGGATTGCTAACAAAAGGAAGCATAGTGCCACCAGGAGGGTCAAATGAGTCCCCTGATGCAGAGTTGGACACCACAAAACCTTCCACCTTAACCATACAAGCACCAATATCATCAAGGCAATCCCAAATGTTCCTTAGAGTTCTTTCAATGTCCTCTTGCCCAACAAAGAGTTTGTAATTGTCCACTTGTTTATCTCTTAAAACCATGTGAAACAAAGTATCCAATTGTTGGTGAACCAAGAGGGAATGTAGAAAGTAAAATCTCTTTTTCCTGAACCTTCCTTAGTATGGGAGCTATTGAAAGCCCTTATCTCCAATTTCGGTATCGGAAAAATAAGGGCGTTCTCCAAACTCATGTGATTCCATTTGACGAATTTCCTTCTAAATTTTTGGAGGCACTAAGTCAAAATATGAAGCTAGAGATTCCCAAGTGAAAAGTCTTTGGGGTTGCGGATGAGCCTGGCTAGTCCCTTATTCGACTTGCCAACCTTTAATGACGAGGCATCGTAGCATTGGGTAATCTACCACCCCAAATAATATTTAGACCAATTAAAAAGACACAGGGATTGCACACTAAATTAGGACCGACAAGGCCAAAGTTGAACAGATAGTCCCCCCAACAACTCAAACAAATATTAATACATAGAGTAATATTAAAGAGACTGGAAGATTTAGAAGACAGCAAGGGTGCAACCCTAGTAAACCTAATGATAACACAATCCCTATAAAAGACGTTTGAAGTCCCCAGACTCCATGTAACTAGTGAACAACCCCCAGAGAAAGTAACCAACAGATGAATGGACCATATATCTCAATATAAAAATGAACGAAATGAGAGGTCAATTAAATTAGAAGACACCCAATTCCCCAGAACAAAATATAACTTAGGCATATACAAAGGGATTAAACCTAATATCCAAAATTGATGGAACACTAGTTAAAAAATCTCTGAAACCCTTGCACCGATACCAAATAGAAAAATTATCGGGGTACCAATAATCGCATACCAAGACAGGATAGGGAAATGAGATACTTGTTGATTCATGAGCCTGGAGGGTCGAGTTGGAAAGAACCACCACTAGTTTGAAGACTGGCCCACGATCGAAATTGTGGAGGAATAACACAAAGAATATTGACTGAGAACTGACAATAACATAAATATAGCCCCAAAGAAGGACATCCTTATCACTCCAAAGCAAGAGTGAAGACACTTCACTCCCCACTACAAAATGAAACTATCAACCACAGAGTGAAGGCCTGTAGAAATTTCTCTATGAATCAGCTACCTTTGATACCATGTAGAAATTCTCACTGTAGATCACCTGATAATGCAATGTACTAAAGAAAAATACTTGATCTACTTCTACTATCAAACTTTGCGGAAGCTTAATCAATTTGAGCAAGATAAATCAAAACACATATAATAGAGAAGAAGAAATCATACACATGAAACACAGAAGAATACTCTGGGGAAAGCCTCAACTAAAAACCCCGCTATCTCTATTATCACACAAGTGGAAATATCTCAGGATTACACAAAGCTTTAGCTCTCAATCTATCCATCTCTCAATACAATCCCTCACTGCTGCTCATAGACAGAACAGACAACACATATGCCTTCCTTCAGTCCTCCAAGCCTCCTAGTTCCTTGTGCAGTTTCTCCTGGGTCCTCCTGCTGCAACCTGTGTGATTCTCACCTCACACACTGCTCTGACCTCTGAAATAATTGTGCAATCCTGAAGGAGATAATTCCTTCTGCATGGATGAGTTTCCTTTATAGGAAACTTCCTCCAATTGACAGTACAATGTCTTTGTCTTTAATCTCAACTGGATCTTTCTCTGAACTGACATGCATTGGTTATTTATGAGAGAATATTCAGTTATCTAGATAACACTAGTTGCATGCATGCATGCATTAACTGACTGAACTCACAATTAGTTCCTCCAACTGTTTGGAAGTAATTTAACTGGACTTAACTTAGTTCACTGAGCTAACTAATTACAACTCAAATACAACTCATCCTTATCTCCATAATTAAGGGATAACTTCCTCAATCAAAGGGACAACTGTTGTATGTCTTCACAAAGACTTCATGTTTGATTTTCTCCAACTAATTAACTCAAGATGAATTAATTAATTATTTTTCAAACAGCTAGTGAGACTAAAATCAAATTTTAATTCAAGGACAAATTAAAATTGGAATATATCCCGAAATTCTGTTTATAGCAATGTTATTTTTAGCATTTCTATTTTTTACTATTTCCAACAAAGTTGGAGTATATCCTGAAATGTTATTTATAGCAATGTTATTTTTAGCATTTCTATTTTTATCATTTCTTCTTGCCATTTTCAACAAGGCCCATCACCCCTAATCCAACAAAATTACTTTTACTGATATCCTCAATGCAACATGGATTACGACCACCACCCTCTACTATAATAGTTCTCGCACCTAATCTCACACGATTTAATAGACCAAGAAACCAGAGGAAACAAGGTGAGGAGGGTTCCTCACATTCAGGGTGCTTCACAACACCAATCCGCCACCCTGCCCGTGATTCATGTATGTATTTAAGGTTATAGGACGTAGGTTGATCTATGCATGCAAAATATCCATCTTGTGGCGTGGCGCGTTTGAAAACTGACAAGTGGGAGATCAAAATTGTTGGGTTGTGTTATATGTTTTCCACAACTAGCAGGGGGGCACAAGGGGGGCGGTAGACCCCATGTCAGGGGGTATGCAGGGCTATCCCCTGCAAGGGGTCCAGGTGGCAGCGCCTTGGAAAAAAAAAATTCGGACCCTATATTACCTATGGTTTTGTGCATGGATTTCACACATGGTTTTGGGCGTGATGGTTTTCGATCCATGGTATTATGTAGATCCGGTCAAGAGAAATATGGTTATGTTCTAATCCAGGGTTAATGTATCAGGGTTTATGGATGCTTCGGCATGTATATATATGTATTGTAACATTGAAGGAACATGATGAAAAATTAATCTGGTAGTACCAGTTTTGGGATCTAGGGGAAAATCTCTGTGTATATTTGTTTTATGTGTTATGCACTCGCTATTATTTATTTTCTATTTTTATAATTCGTATGCAGGTAATTTCTGAACGGGGTTAAAACCTACATTTGGTATCAGAGCTGTTTTGGCTTCAAGGGGACACCTTTGTTGCTGAGGGGTTTCGCTCGGGCCTGTGGTAGACCCTGTTTAGTGGGAGATCTGCGGGATCGATTCTTGTGGTGAAAGAAGATGATGAGCAATGGAAAGATAGAGATCGAGAAATTTAATGGTCAGAGTTTTGAGTTGTGGAAACTCAAGATGGAGGATCTACTGGTGGACAAAGATCAGTGGATCGCGGTAGATTCGGGTACTAAACCAACGAGAGTGTCTGACGAAGAATGGAAGAAGTTGGATTGAAAGGAAAAAATCACAATATGATTGTGTCTTAGATTTAGTATTACTGAATGTATCAGGGGAAGCCACGATGAAGGCTTTGTGGGACAAGTTTGGGACTTTGTACCAATCTAAGTCTCTAGTGAATAAACTATTTCTACGGAAAAAGCTGTATAACCTAAGAATGAAATATGGAGACTCGGTGACAGAGCATATAAACACATTTAATACTATGGTAAGCCAGTTATTGTCTGTTGATGTTAAAATTTTAGATGAAGATAAGTGCATTAGTTTTTTGTGTTCTCTACCAGATTCGTGGGATAGTCTGGTTATTGCAATAGGTAGCAATGCAACTACCTTGCAGTTTGATGAAATAGTCTCATCCTTGATGACGGAGGAGATGAGACGGAAAAATATGGAGAGCCAGAATGGTGATGCCTTGTCTGTATGAGGACGGTCCCAGAATGGAAACAAAAATAAGTCATCGAGTGGGAGATCTAAATCTCTAGGAAAATTTGTAAAGGTGTGTTGGAAATGCGGAAAGGAAGGGCACTACAAAAGGGACTATAAATCTAAATCTCTTGACAAAGGGAAGGGATCTGATGATACTCCTTCTGCCGAGGAGAAAACCACTTTAGATGAAGGTGGGGATGTGTACTTGGCTTCTTCTTCAAGTACACATGTAGATCATGAGGCATGGTTGATTGACTCAGGTGCATCCTTTCACTTCACTCCCCATACAAAGTCGTTCTTCGAGTATGAGAAATATGATGGTGGTGATGTCTTCATAGGGGATGATAGGAAGCCTAGAATCGTTGGTCATGGAAAATTAAAGTTGAATTTGCAAGGTGGAAGGATTAGAACACTTTCGGGTGTTTTGCATATTCTTGCATTGGCTAGAAATCTGATTTCTATAAGCAAGATGGATGATGCAGGTGTAAAAACAATGTTCAAGAAAGGTACTTGCAAGATGGTTCGGCAAGCATTGGTAAAGATGTGGGGAGTTGAGATTGGAACTCTGTACAAGCTGTAAGGTAGCAGTGTCATTGATGGGTACAACAGTTCTGTAGGTCTTGAAAGTGGAGCAGAAAATCTAGCGGTCTCTAGAGAAAAGACCATGCTATGGCATCAAAGGCTTGGACATAATGGAGAGAAGAGCATTCGAATACTTCATGGTAAAGGTATGGTAGAAGCTATGACTAATAGCTCTCTGGATTTTGATTTTTGTGAAAATTGTGTATATGGGACGCAAAATCAGGTGAGCTTCCCCTCTGGTGGTAAGAGGGCGAAACAAATATTAGAGCTTGTGCAAAGTGATGTGTTTGGACCTGTGAACGTTCCATCACTGGGTAAGTCTGTGTACTATGCATCATTTATATATGACTTCTCAAGGAATACATGGATATATTTCCTCAAGAAGAACAGGTTTAAAGAATTTAAGGCTCAAGTGGAAACTAGATAGAGAAGAACATAAAGGTGCCGAGGATAGATAATGGTGGAGAGTTTTGCAAGAAGGAATTTGAAGAGTTTTGTAAGAAGTGTGGTATAGAACGAAAGAAGACTAATCCATACATACCTCAACAAAATGGAGTTGCGGAAAGAATGAGCAAGACGTTGATGGAAAGGACAAGAAGCATGCTGGGTGGTGTCGAGTTAGGACAGGAATTCTGGGTAGAGGCGGTGGAGACTGCATGTTACCTGGTCAACGGTTCACCTTCATCAGCGTCGGAGGATAAGACTCCACAAGAGGTATGGACTGGTAAGAAACCTTCTCTTTCACATCTGAGGGTATTTGGATGTGATGCATATGTACATGTTCCAAAGGAGAAAAGAACAAAGTTGGATAGTAAATATGAAAAGTGCATCTTTATTGGGTATAAGGATGGTTTAAAGGTTTATAAGCTTTGGAACCTAGTAACAAGGAAGGTTGTGTACAACCGATATGTGGTGTTCAGAGAGGTGAAAGATGTTATTAAACATGAAGTCTAACCGAAGGAACCTGAGAAGATAGAGTTTGAGCTTAAGGAGTAAAAGAATCAGACTCTAAAACACAAGAGGAATCAGAAGATGAAGAGCCACAAACTCCGGTTGAGAGAAGATCAGTTCGAGAAAGAAGGCAACCAGAAAGGTATATCCCATCTGCTTTCTATTCAAATTTTTCTTTATCTATTACTGATGATGATCTCAGAACTATGAAGGAAGCAGTAGATTCAGAGGAAGACAAACTCTGGAAAGAGGCCATGGTTGATGAAATGACATCTTTGCACAAAAATGAGGCTTCGAATCTGGTGGATTTGTCAACTGGAAGGAAACCCATTAGCATAAAATGAGTGTTCAAGAAGAAGATAAATGCAGAAGGAAAGGTGGATAAATACAAAGCTCGATTGGTAGAAAAAGGTTATTCCCAGGTGTCAGGAATTGATTTTGGTGATATTTTTTCTCTTTTTTCCAAGGTAGCTTCTATTAGATTACTTTTATCGGTTGCTGCGGCTTTTGATTTTGAGGTAGAACAGATGGATGTGAAGACATTATTTCATCACGGGGATCTGGAAGAGGAGATCTACATGAAGCAACATGAAAGCTTTGCAGTGAAGAGTAATAAAGAACTGTAATGCACGTTAAAAAATTCTCTGCATGGGCTAAAACGGTCACCAAGGATGTGGTATAAAAAATTTGAGACATTTATACGAGGACTTGGCTTCACCAGAAGCAAGGCAGATCACTGTGTGTATTTTAAATTAATTGGTGACCGTGTTATTATCTGGTCTTGTATGTGGATGATATATTGTTGGTTGGAAATGACAAAGAAATTATCCAGGACTTGAAGACCCAATTGTCCTCCAAATTCGACATGAAAGATCTTGGTGCTGCAAACTATATTTTGGGCATGGAAATTGAAATAGATCGGGCAAAGAGGAAGCTCTGGTTAAACCAGAGGAAGTATGTCGAGACAATACTGCAAAGGTTTAATATGCAAGATAATAAACTGGTGAAGGTTCCTATTCCTGTAGGTGTAAAATCCACTAAACAATGTCCTAAGGCATAAGAAGAGGAAGGGGAAATGTCCTGTGTTCCATATGCAAGTTCAGTCAATAGCTTGATGTATGCGATGGTTTGTACTAGACCATACATTGCACATGCAGTGGGAGTATTGAGCAGGTTTATGTCAAAACTAGGGAAGGAACATTGGACAATAGTGAAGTGGGTTTCAGTTGCACGACGCTAGTGATTATGGTTTGTGCTACCAAGGAAGACTAGGATTGAACAAATTTTTGGATATTCATGGCTTTGTTGATGCAAACTGGGCTGGAGATCTGGATCAGAGAAGATCTACAAGTGGGTATGTGTTTAACCTATTTGTAGGTGCAGTCAGTTGGATGAGTAAGAAACAATATGTAGTGGCACTATCAACTACAAAGGCATAATACATGGTAGCCACTTATGTAAGAAAGGAAGGGTTTTGGTTGTAGAGATTGTGTTCAAGTATGGGGTTAGTACAGGGAGCTATAAGGAAAGGTTGTGACAGCCAAAGTGTAATTTTCTTGGCAAAGAACCCTGCTTATCATTCAAAGACAAAGCACATTGATGTTCAGTATCACTTTGTGAGGGATATGATAGAAGACAAAAAGGTGTTGCTGGTAAAGGTGGGCATTTTGAAGAATACTGCAGATGCATTGAAAAAATATATGAGCTCTAAGAAGTTCTCTTGGTGTAGAGAAACAATGGGCATTGCAGGGATGGATAAATAATTAAGCTCTCTTGTGGTCCCCTGTGGAAAGAAAACAACAAGTGGGAGAATTTGCCATTAATTTCCATTAAATATTACACCCCCACTGGGGAACCATATTTAAGAGTAGATTTTTCCTCCACAATAAGAGAGTACATAGTTTGGAGCTTTTCAAGCCAATTTATGGGGGGACACGGTTCATTGAGGTCGTTGATTTGACAACCCATGTTGGCCAAAGAATCTACAACGTTATTCACTTCCCTTTTCGTGTGTTGCAAAATCACATACTTCAATTTATTAAGAAAAATTCTAATGTTATTCACTACCCCCTCCAATCTCCAACTCTTTACAGTGTTAGAGGGAGGTTTCCCGTTTAGTAATTTTTTTAAACACAATATGGCAATATGAGAGTCACCATCCACTTGGAGTAGTTTGAAACCCTCCCAAATAACTAGTTGCAGACCCTTATCCATTGCCCAAAATTCTACCAATTATTACTTACCAAACCACAATTCATCATGAAAACTCTCAAAGGGATAGAGTTGGAATTCCGAAGAATACCCCCATTCCTACAAGACTAGGGTTTCCCTTAGAGGCCCCGCCAAATTTCAATTTTATAAAATTGTTTGGGGGAGGGTGATAAGAAGAAAGTGAAAGAACAAAAAAATTTGAACTGGGATGTAAGAGTGAAGGAATCATTGCTTGCTCTAAATTTAATTTCTGCAAAATAAAAACTTATGCCTCATCCACCTCCCAATCCATGGATGACCAAGGAACACTTAGGATATTTTCTCTCAGATTTGAGAGGACCAAATCTTTAACCACTAGAGATGGATGATTTTTTTGGTGAAATTTTTGGCATTACGCACCTTCGACAGATTCCATAATATAAAACCAAGTGAAAGGAACCATGCCCTGTGGATTATTAGATTCCTAAACAAATAGCCATTGGTCAAATATCATTGAAATACTTGCTTGATTCAATTGAGCTTTACCAAAGATATTTATAAGTATAGTCTATATCTCTAAGGAAAATGGACATGAGAGAAATATGTGGTATGTTTTCTCCTCATCTTGCTGACATAAAAAGCAAAAGGAGGGCCCTTCGTACTCTTTCATTTGCAGTGTATACTAGGTAAGAAATATGCGCCAAGCAATTATCCATAGAATGGTTGTAATTTTAGGCCAGCATATACCACACCAAATCCATCTGCATTTATTGTTAGTCTCAACATTCAAATGATCTGCTATAATTAGATATGCCTCTTTTAAAGAGGACCCCAGTTGAGATCTGCCCCATCTAAGAGTGTCACGCTCATTTGAGTACTTGTTCATTTTATCGCTTAACTCCTGGTTTAAAGCATCCCCAGGTAGGTCCTACGAATAAGTAGGCCATTCCTCCCTCATCTTCCATATTTTGTAAAAGCCAGTTCCTTCCATGGGTTTCCAATAATCCGATACCTGAACCACACCCAAATTGGTTGTAAAGGATTGGAGATCTTGAAGATAAAATTTTTCCTTTAAACATGGTAGTTGTTGCTAGACATCCTCCTAGAAGCACGGGGGCCTCACTCAATGAACCTCTAACCTATCACGTGCGTTCATGGCATATTAAACAATACCCTTAATTTGATTACATATTGGAAAATACCCCTAAAATTCACATTATTTAACCCCCTACCAATACATACCCAATACACCTTCCCAATTAAAAAAACACGTACTCCCACTAGATATTGTAGGTATCCATTTTTTCATTAACATTTTTTATACCCCTTTATATTTTTTCATTAACTTTGAGCTCCATTTTTTATACCTACCAATATAAAAACCTTTTGCCCCCTATATATCCCCCAATATATTATGCCATTTTTTCCTAATTAAATATACCCCAATATGAACCCACGTGGTATGGTATTTCTCCCCTAGTGAATCTCCCGTGCCTAGAAGTGAGCTATCTCCCCTGCCTTGAGCTCCCAGAATGAATTTTTCCTAACTATCTCGCTACATTCCTGCACCCACATCCATAAGCTAGATCCCCTTATGATAGAATTATAATGTATCCTCACCTCCTGGATTGGTAATGAAATATATTTGTGCAACCAAATTTGTTTTCAAAGTTCTTTTCCACCCTTTACCCAAATCCACCATAACTTAGATCCAAATGCTTAGATTATCAACTCCAAGTCTCTCAAACCCAATCCTCCTACTGAATTTGGTTGAACAAGTTTATCCCAACCCATTAAGGACCATCAAATAACATGATTGTATCCTCTCCAAAGAAAAGAACACCATACTGACCAAAACTCACATCATACAATTTTAGGAATTAACATAGTTATGAGTTGGTAAATAAGGAGCACTTGCAAAATGGACTTTTGTTAAGACCACCTACCTGCAAAATTAGGGATCAAAAGGACCAACTTTTAACCCTGTTAGACATGTTTGTTAATAAGTCATTGCAATAGGTAATACATTTGGGATATAGAACCAATGGAACAACCAAATATTTGTAGGGGAGTTGGGCTCTTCGGAATTCTAAAACACGAGTTAAGTGACACTGAATGGTTTCCTTACATTTAAAGAAGTACTCGTCTTCTCCTTCTTAATAAATGTACCAAAGGTTTCCATACAAGTTTTTACACTGGTTGAATTATGTTAGCTTCCTTAAGAGTAGGAGGACCAAATAAGTAGACATCAACAACAAATTGTTGACGAGTGATCGAGAGATCATCCCCATACAAATGCAGAACTTTTATGTAACCCTGTGAAAATGAATACGAGATATATTTGCCAAGGCCTTCCATATCCAAAAGAAATAAGAAGGGGGAGAGAGGGTCTCCCTGTCACAGCTCTCAAGATGAATTAAAGGTAGGGGATAGTGAATTATTAACCAGGATTGAGAAAAACGAAGAGGAAATGAGAGAAAAAATCTAAGAGATCCAATGCCATGAAAATCCAAAGGCATCAAAAACTTGAAGTAAATAATTCCAACTCACTCTATCATATCCTTTATACAGATCTGATTCAATCATCATATTTGGTTTCTTCATTGTTTTTATAGTGAACAATTTCTTGTGCTGCAAAGATACCATCAGAAATTTGTCACCCTTCCACAAAACAAGTCTGCTCCGATGATATAAGAGAAGAAATTAATTTTAATAGGATACACACACACACACACACACACACACACGTAGAGAGAGAGGTGTATTTCAAAATATATTAAAAAAATATTTTGAGGTGAACAACGTGGATTATAAATAAAATATTTTAATGACCATGTTAAGTAAATAATTTAATGTAAATTATGTATCTGTTATATAAATCAAATGAAAATAAAAAAATTCTTATGGTTAAACATTTTATTAATGTGTAACTCAAAATGAAGGATATGTGTAATTCCTTCCATACTCCACATGGAACTAACACACACACGCGCAGACACACACACATACACACACACAATGTAACTAATAGATGAAATAAGCTTTATCAGGGCACAATTTCTGGTCAATTTTCCCCAAAATACGATAGATAATTTTAAGAATCATAAGTTTAAGTTGTTTAATCTGAAAAGTTCTTGTGTCTCAAGGGGTTTTTTAAGGCATTGAATCCATTTAAGCATAAAAAAATGCATTTTAAACAACAAAGAATCATAATCTTGCTCAAAATTGTATTGCGAGCCAAAAAAGTCATTTTGTCTATTAGTTAGACTCTTTCTCTCTCTCTTTATCTCTCCACACACACATAATTGACATAAATTATATTAACCCTAGATCTATCAAGTGCCAATAGGGATCAAACCTCTCGAGGTGCAAACCTTTCTTTAAATTTTGCATTCTAAAAGAGGTTTACACCTCAAGAGATTTGATTAGTCTTTAGGCTTAGTAGATTTAACCTTAACAAGCTGGACAATAGCAACAAAAGTTTTCAATATCAAATATTAACTCATACACATATTTTTTTTTAACCTGTATGATTTAATACATTTACAATAATATATTTACAACAAATTATTAATTGAAAATTTATATATATATAGAGTCACGTTTGAAATTAATTCCCACCTCTAGGAACCATTAGAAAATTTTGAGAGCTTCTCGGGGTCTTCAACATCATTGAAATAAGACTTTGGAATGAGTTTCTTTTATAGAGAATTTTAAATTTTAAATTGATTTTTGGTATTAATAAACGTTAATTTTAATTTTTTGTATTATTAAATTAAGATGTAAATACTTTTGTTAAATTATTAAACACTTAATTGATTAGAAACAAAAAATCATATGTTTGTTCAAAAAATATATATATATTTAAGATGAAAGATATACGGTTTTTATTATTTATTCAAAATATCACTTTAAAACAAAATTTCAAGTAAATTTGTATTTTAAAATTTATTTAAATAAAAAAGCTCAATAATACTCACATTATAGGTGTGAATATAAGTAACTTTTAATACATGTAAATAAATATGAAAATCTAATTAATAAATCACAAATGATTTGCTCATGTTCTTGATGATACGTGGTGAGTCCACCGAAACAAACAATGGTTAATCTGCACTAAAAATCCCGAAAATGACATTCACAACATGGTTGATGTCATCCATAAAACAATGATTCAATTTACAAAGACATTCCAAATTTATGTAAATTTTAATCTTACAAAAATGTTAAATTTTATGTATGTATGTTGTGGTGAATCTTTATGAATATTACAATTTTAATATTGTGTTAAATATGTTCATATGCTTACTAACATAAATTAAATTAATAATTTCAATATTATAGTTATTTGAGAAGTGTAAGGTTTTGATTTTGTAAATTTTAATACAATTGGAAATTGACACTTCTTTTTGTAAGTTAAATTTTTATTGATGAATAACAAAATTACATGGTTTTCTGATGGATTTTCATCACTAATTTGCAATTCAAAAAACTAGTGATAAAACAACAATATATCAGTAAATGTTGTTTCAAAATTAAAATAAATGATATCAAACTATAATGTTATGTGCTATATAATTCTTAGGGGCATTGGCCTAGCTAAAACGTGTCATAAAAACCAATCCAATAGAATAGAAAAATTCATCAAAAGCTTAAACATGAAAAATCAAGAGGAGGGTGATGTCTTCACCTCGATTGGTTTTACTACATCCTTGATGTTGTAACTAGGATCCAAGCCAGGAGCAGAGCCCACCTCTATGTGGGAATGCTTTCCTTCAATGTCTTCCAATTGTAACTGAAATCCCTTGAGTATCACCATAATTTTTTCCCATGCAACATAGTGTTTGAGAAAGACCTTACTAAGGAGCGTGTTGTAGCGGCTACAACCAGCCTCCAAAATTTTTCCTGTGCTTCGTTTTGGAGCCTCCCTACCAACCTTCACAGCAGCATGTCTTGCTTCGTCAAGTACACAAGCTGCAGTGATTTTCTTGCAGAAAGACAGCCTTTCGATCAGACATTTAAGCGTTCCCCTCAAAGGTTGTTCATCTGGACTTGGTCCAACAGCAGGTTGAGTAACTCCTTCAAGAATTTGCGAAAATCTGGAGGGCAACCAACCTTCCCTCTAGAAATTGCGCAATCCTGACTAGCAGGTTGATGGGCCCCATAATTGCCCAATTCTGCTGAGCATGCTTCACCCAGAAAATTGGGCAATCCTTCCTAGCTGGGTTGCTTAGCCAAAAAATTGCACAAATCTAAGCAGCAGTCAGTTGCTCTACCCAGAAATTGCGCAAATATTTTGAGCAGCTAGCCCAGCTCCCAGCCAGAAATGTGCATTTCCTCCCAGCAGTTGACCAGCCTCTTGCATGTGTAGCTGAGTTGACCGGTTCCCTCCGAGACCAAGCAAAATAGACTTGCATGCATGGGTCGTTTCTCCCAAGGCAGCATGCAAATGCATCCCTCGTTTCAGGGACCTATTTTTGGCAGTGGGAGGTTACATGCAAGGACCATTTCAGAAACCTCCCACCAAGTGTCGCTTTCCCCAGATTTGTGGCATGCACGTCACAACCTCAATTTTATTAAAACTCATCAACCGGATGATGCATAGCTCATTCCTCTCATCAACCTTGCATCTCTGACATCCCACATTGCATCTAGGAGCTGTCAGCACATTCAGCGCAACTGTTTAGGGGTAAGTCCGCTTTCCATGTCTTGTGTTGCATTTCTAGCTCTTTTTGTGTTTTGCTTCGTATGAATGTTGTCTGCTTGATTTCAGTGAGCGCTTGCTATATTTTGATACATACAAGTTTGTACTAGTACCGTTTCAGTTTTTGTTGCTATCTCACTGTTGTCGCATGCATGAAACTGTTTTGCACGAACGATCGTCGATTTGGCGACTCTCTTCACCCACATGCATGTTGATCTGTTTATTGAATCATTCATTAAATGTTTGTATGCACGATCAATCACTTGTGTTTTCACTTAGTGTCACCATGCATTCACTTCCACATTTGCTTTCATTTTCCCTTCGGCGAGTCTGGCCAACCTTGGCCTAGACTCTGCCTTCATTGAGACAACATTGCGCAATCCGGGGAAGGAAGGCTCTATCTTCCTCTCTAGAAATGCGAATTTCTTCCCAGGCACTATCCTCCAGGACTATTTTGCGCATTTCTGAGGGACAGTGACTGCTGGCCTAGAAAATTGTGTAATGCAATCACTGAGCCTGCAACCATTGCCAGCTGAGATTGCGCATTGCACAGTCTTGGTAGTCAGTCTCTCGACCTCCCAATAGAAATTGCGTGACATTCATGATCAGTCACCCAGGTATGTTGCAAGTCAGTTCTCAAGTTCATTTTGGTTTTCAACTGATAGATTGCTTGCCATGAGTGTTGCCATGTCTCTAGGTATCGTAGGTGTTCATCTACCTCTCAGCAATACAGGTACAATGGTTTCCAGGAGAGCAGAGACGAAGACACCATTCAGAGCACACTTGGGGATGTAGTCGATCAAGTGTCTATGAACTTGCCTACCCACGAAGACATCAAGTTGTTCATAGACAAGGACATCAAGATATGATGGCAGCAACATCACAATGAGAAACATCATGAACATCAGTTGAAGGCAGCATACTGGATGCAGCGAACGTGAGAGGAAGGTTGTTGACAACATAGAGGCGAAACAAAGTTGCAAGCTCAAGCAGATCCACTGATGATGAAAGCAAATTTGGAGACTCAGGCTATGAGGTGACGACGCGAAATGAAGATCACGCAAAGACAGAGAATGGAACAAAGAAGGAGTTGCATGTGCTGAAGCAACAACTCAAGGAAGAACATGAGCTACATAGACAAGCGAATGAGTTGCAGCAGGAACAAGAACAACAGGGGGCACAACATGCAATCACAGATGAAGTTGTGCCCGTACAAGTTAGAGATCCATCCCAGCAGCTGGCACGGAGCAGACATGGTGAGCAGTGTTGTTGATCGCATGGAAGGGAATTCAACAGCATTCATGTCATTGTGCGCATGCATGCGATCCCACCCATTCGACACACTCACCAAGGCAAAGGAAAGAAGCAAGTCCAACTAGAGTTGAACATGTAGTTGACAGTGGATGTGCATGACCACTAGTACACATTGGAGGATCAACATGGACACTATACATCAGAGTGTTTCTAGTTCATTCACACCCAAGAAGACAATGCACATGTTAGCAGACGAGTTGGATGGAGGAGCCACACCATTGCACCAGATGTAACAGAGGCAAGAGCTCACTTCAACAATATGTCACCATGGAGCACATGCAAACCATCACGGATGACCAAGCTTGACATTAGCTCACCACCTTCACCATCACAAGAATGTCAAAGAGTTGGTCTCACCACAATGGACCGAGTGCATGTGATGTATTGCATGGCTTGATCAAGCCATTTTGTCTCACATGAGCACATGTGCATTGTAATGTAACATCGTGTCAAGTGGAAGTTCAAGCGTCAATAGTTGGATGTAATAGTCATAGAGTAGATGAAGAGTAGTGAGGGTCGATGAACTATCACAAAGGCGAATGTCAAGGGCCACCCCACCCTTTGCTATAAATAGAACCTCATAACTCATTGTAAAGGCTTTTGGTCAGCCAAGCTTCGATATGAGTATCTTAGAGAAAGCTTGGATAGTATTGTAATGAGCCTTGGCTTCTCCATTGCACAGAGCTAGTACATATCTTTGGAGGAGCAAGTGGTTGTGGCTGTAACGTTCCACTATTGGAACTAGTGGTTAGACATGGATGTATCGTATGACTGGAACTTACAGTTAATATAACAGAGCCAACATGTTTCATGCATACGTTGTATTGTATTCTATGCTATCTGGTTTACTCTAAATGATATATGTATTTTTTTCCTTATGCATGCATGTATAGACTATTATGTATAAGTATGTATGAATCTTTCTAAAATGTGTTTTTGGTTTAACCATCACTTTGGATTGCTCGCTAACTTTCTTTCCAGCTTGTGATGCATCTTCGCTCGTGTGTTCCTTTCCAAGCCGCTTACTATTACAAGTTTCCAAGGGGCGCACTCACCTCACCCTCAGTGTGTTAGAACCTCTCATGCACCTTCCTTGGCTTGTTGGCACTGTCACACCCTTTCTACCAACAGAGACATCTTACTTGCCTCTGTGCAAAATCGTAGTTAAGGCATTACCATACGACCTACTGCTGGGACTCCTACACCAAACGGTCTATGGTCTAATTGGGACTTCTTATCGGGTAGATCCCCTTACATGTTGGTGGGTCCATCTCCGTCAACAGAGTGTCTTAAGTTACCAATACAAATCTATCACATGGATGTACTCATTTTTCTTGTCGCATCCATGCTTAGTATCTGGCACCCAGGATGTAAGCACCTCACACATCTTTGTATTTGAATAGCTTTATCACTCTTGTCTAACATCCTCCTCCATGTCATTGAACTCTTGCTACATGGTCGATGGAGTATAGTTGTGATAAAGACAAGTGGAGGATTTGGTGTGGAATTGAGCCCTCATGCCATAAAGAGAACTTTGACCTCCTCCACCCATGTGACATCGAGCACATTATTATGCCATAGTGATTAATAGAAGGAATAAGTACAAATGATTGAGAGACCATGAAAATAAGGGGCTAAGGGAGTGCAACCAAGAAAAAACCTTGAGACCACCAATGTGAACCAACAAGCTTATTACCTCACCACTGGAGTTAGCGCACCATTCATTTAATTGCAGAGAGAATGGAAGGGACATAGATCAATGATAGAGAGGGTAAAAAATTTAAGTTTTTTAAAAAGAGAACCCATGGAAGAATTGGGAAAAAATTGGTTTATGAACAATACAATTATGAAGTTCAAATTCTATAGTAATGTTATTAATTCGTATCAAATTAGCCACATGGAGACACAACCTTCTGACATTGGGGAGTAATGGGATGCGCTGAATGCCATTAATCTCGTATGCATGTGTGGAAACTAATTTGATTACTCCCACGAGCTGGAAAGACACATCCACCATGCATAATGCATGTGGTTATGGCAGTACTACCCCTCACCACCTTCATTACATCATCAATCAGCCCATCGAGGATAAATTTACACGTATTTTATTTTTTATTCTTTTGTGGGGTAAAAGGATCTTTGAATTAATCATAGAAAGTTACATATAACTTGAATTTCCAAAAGAGGACTAAAATCCAAGAGGTACTCGAAACTAACAAGTTGTCTACCAAGAGTAAACAATAAAAAAACTACTACAATAATCATAACAACTAATTCGGAGGTAAAAAATAGGCTCAAAAATGAAAGCACTTGGAATATCCTGAAAGTAGCGCCAAATTGTAGTGTTCATCGTCCTGAATCCAATGGCGCTTGAATCACCTCAATCCGACGTCGTATGAGGAAGTTATGATGTTCTGAAGTTTTTTCCCAACAACTAAAAAGTCAACTTGTAGGGTTGACTCGGCTAATAACTAGGCAGGGCATACAACTGACGTCAACATGATGACTGGGACATACGAAATATAAGAGGACCAATTTGGGCTTGACACATGGCAGTTTCATACAAGTTGAGGTGGAGGCATTTGATTGGTTGGTTGTGTTTGAAGTGGCCCATTCATGAGGCACCATGTGGTCCAATGGGAGGGTGCCACATGGCCCTCAGAACCATGCCAAAAGTTTTGTGGTTTGACCAACTTACTCCATTGGGATCGAACCCACGACCTTCATCCAACTAACCGGTTGCTCTACCATTAGTCCATGCCATGGTTCTTAACCATATAACTTGAAACATTAATTTAATGTGACCGGTGGAGCAGTTTGGGGGAGGTGGCGGGGCACGTGGCCCTAGTCTCTGGTTACTCGAGTGGCATACGACCAAAGGCAGAGGAAAAGCGGAGGTCGAATGATTGAGCCCCATCCCTGCGCCATATGGAACACAATAGAACTATAAGCAAAGGGATCAGAGTCAAAGCATTGGCGTGTGGCCTAGCCCATGGCCAGATGGCTCTCGCTACCAGCAGAGCGGAGTTGGTGGGGGTAGGTAGTTAGCCTGACCCTCGGCCATATGTGCCCACATGTCTGCCCTTAAGGGCTATAAAACTGGCGCTTAAGGGGTTATTGGTGGATTTACTGAGGCGATAAATTGCACTATTTGCGGGTGAAATTATCACTCGGTGGTTAGCGAAAAGGTAGAATTCATTACCCATATACCCAATTTTTACAATTTGCAGGACAATTAGTTGGAAAAACTTCCAGGAGGCATAACTTGGTGTATTTTCAGTATTTTGGATATAAAGAACAACCTAGATGGGGGTTTTTGACTATTTTGAACTCAATGGAAGCATCAAATTTCTGATTTGAGCACTGTATGATGGAATTTTTGCAGAGTCAAGTCCTTTAGTGCTAGAGATGGAGAGAGTGTTGAGGCTAGATGTAGGGTTATTTGAGCATGGAAAGAGCCTAGATAGGGGTTTTCCAACCTTCCAGTTACATCTACAATAGTTATTACTTTAGTAGAGAAACTATTTTTAGTCTTTTCTTAGTGTGCTTATGGGAAAAGCCCTTTTCAACACTTCATTGTGAAGTAGTTGTATGTTTATGATTTTTGATTTCAGGTGGAGTACAAGGACCTATTGTGAGAGAGTCCTTTTTATGTTGACATAATCATGACTTATTGTAGGGAGTCATCTTTTTGAGTGAGAATTCTTGGTAGAAGAATGTTTCTTTGTAGGAGAAACAATGTCACTCCAGAGTCAACAATTTGTAATGTGCTCATTTGCCGCTGAGATAAATAAAGTGGCCTAGCCATTGTAGCAAGACCCCGAGATGTATCCCAAGAGTGGTGAACTCCATATCACTTGCTGGTTTCTTCTCTACATGTTTATCATATTGAGTTGCATATGAATTTGTTTCACTTTTAAGTTCATGTGAAAACTTAACCACTCATATTTGAAGAGGTTGCAAAACTAATTTTACCTTTAAAGACCCAAGTTTATTAGACTTGCAAAGTGTCAGAGGATGATTGAAGTTTCATTTTTAGATCACATGGTATTAGACCAAATTATGACTAGATTGTAAGTATTGGTGAAAGTTTGCAGTGTGCAAGGCTCCTAGAACTGGAGGAGATTAATTTTTCTCTCCAAGTGGAGAACATGTACTAATTGAAAATATTGCTTGAAGCATCAAAGGATGAAAAGAAGAAATTGTGTCTTATGTTTCAGAATTCCATTGAAGAACAAAATGAGGAATGCTTAACTACAAAAGCTTACCTCAAGACTAAAATTTTTTATGGTCATGGAATGAATGGTGATTATACCCTTTTCCATATGAAGAACATTGCTTACATGTTAAATCACAAGAGTGGTTTTCTTGAGTCCATATCTACCACTGTGTCAACAAAAGAGGAGGAGGATATGGTTAAGCTTCAAGAAGAGGACCAATAGTTGCAAGCAAAAAAGGAGGTAAAACATATTTCTTTTTTATTTCATTATCTAAACAATGAACATGCTTCTTTTGCATCATTTGAGAAACATACCAAGGGTATTGGTATGGAATTATTGACCAACATGGGCTACAAAGGTAAGGGTCTTGGAATTCATAGTCATGCAATTATTAATCCTATTGAGGTGAGAGCAAAAACTTGACATGAAAGATTAAGATATGTTTAAGATGAAGTTGGAGAATGTTCCAAAGATTCAAGGTCAAAGAATTCTCCAAGTGTGAAATTTGTGAAGAAAGAATCCTTGCAGGTTGAAGGATAATCATGTCATGATGATGATGTTGAAGGCAAGACATCTCCAAAGAGAGATGAGTACTTCAAAGGAAGAACGAAGTCAAGTTCTCCTAGAAAATCAAGTTCTCCTTGCTAGACTCATAAGCCAAAGGACAACCTTAAGAGGTATAAGTGCGCTGATTATTCAAAGGCTTTCTATGATTACAAACAACATGATGATTTGAATAACATGTTGTGGAATGTTTTTCCTTGCAATTTTTGTCAAGAACCTAACCATTGTGTATCTAAGTTCCACAAAAGGAAAGCATTAATCAAGAAAATGAATATGTCGATTGGAAGTGAGACCAAGAAGGAAAATTCTCATCCAAGTTCAAAGACCTTTGTGCCAAGAAAAGCTCACAAAAACTTTTTTACTCATTCTAATATGAGTGGGAACTGGATCGAAAAGTGTTGGAAGTTGCATCCACATCTTCACCCAAAGAAGGACAAATAGGTAATGGATTCACCTGAGAAGGAGAAGGTAGAGGAAAATGCAAGGCATGCCATAACCATTCCAGAAGAAGTTCTAGAAGGAAGTGAAGTGCAAAAAGAAAATTCCCTAGCATGGTTGGGTAAGAAACGGTTGTATTATTTGCCAAATTAAAGATTGCATTTATTTTTCATTTCACATGTTGCATGTCCCCATAGTTGGCTATTTTGTAAAACTTATGTTTGTAAATGAATCACTTATGTGCAACAATGTTTTCTTGGGCATTGTTATGTTATGTTGGCTTGATTGTGAGTTAATTTGTATGGAATTTGAAGAGTCGAATTTATTCCATATTGTAAGATGCATTTCCTTCATGGAAAATGTATTGAGCATCCTAAATTTCGGGGATGAGTAGGTCCATCACATTCAATATGCTACAATTGTGTTAAGCACTCATTTACACAAGTATTTCCATGTGAAGCTTGTTTATGTTATTTGTCAAAGTATTTTAGGATTTGATCTTTGGAAAATATTTTTCAGAAGACGACCATAGCAATGTGGAAAAATCCAAGCATGTCATTGAACAAATGCAACCAGTGCATCTAAGAGTACACATGCAACTTGAGGTCAACAAAGCAAAGTATAAAGCAATGCATGGAAAACATTGAGTTGCTTATGATTTCAAGGTGAATATTGTATGAGCCTCCAAAGAAATATGGACATGAAGAGAATGTTCAGATTCCATACATTGAATGTTTTGTTCCTAAATGCTTAGAAGAATTTCAGCAAGCCACAACTCTTGACAAGAGGATAAGGACTTCACGCAAAGGCAATGTGGAGTACCTTGAACGAGGCTCAAAGACACCAATTCAAACAAAATAAGAAGGATTGAGATCGGGAAAGTAAAGGAGTTGCTTCCTTACTTATTGGCTAAGTGAAGACAAACTTTTGTTGGTCCAAAAGTTCCTAGTGGGGATGTATGATCCAAAGATCGAAAATAGGCTAATAATTAAAGTGCTCTTAATATCCCGAAACTAGTGCCATATTTTAGTGTTTGTCATCTTGATTCCAATGCCGCTTGAATCACCTCAATATGATGTCATATGAGGAAGTTATGATGTTTTGAAGTTTTTTCCCAACAACTAAAAAGTCAACTTGTAGGGTTGACTAGGCTACTGACTGGGCATGCCATACATTTGATGTAAGCATGCTGAATGGGATGTACGGTGGACAAGAGGACCAATCCATGCTCGACATGTGGCAATGTTGTGTAGGTTGAGGTGGCGAAATTTGATTGGTTGGTTGTGTTTGAAGTGGCCCAATCATGAGGCACCATGTGGCCCAATGGGAAGGCACCACGTGGCCTTGAAACTATACCAAAAGTTTTATGAGTCGACCGTTCGTCTCTGGCGGGATCAAATCCACGACCTCTGTCCAACTAACCGGGCACTCTATCGTTACTCTAAGTCGTGGTTCTTAACCATATAACCGGCGAAGAAGTTTGGGGGAGGGGGTGGGGCATGTGGCCCTAACCCCTGTTTACTCTGGTGGCATACGATTGGAGGTAGAAGCAGAGTGGAGGCCAGGTTGTTAAGACCCAACCCTAGGCCATATGGCAGACAACAAAATCGTAGGCAAAGGGCTTAGAGTTGGATCATAGGCGATTGGCCGAGCCAATGGCCATATGACTCTTGATATGATCGCCAGTGGAGCAGAGCCAGCTGGGGCGGGGGTTAGCCCGACCCCCAACCATATGTGCCCACATGACCACCCTTAGGGGCTATAAAATCGACGCTTAAGGGGTTATTGGCAGATTTAATGGGGTGACAAATTGCACTATTTGTGGGCAAAATTGTAGTTCAACAGTTAGTGAAAAAGCAAAATTCATTGCCCAGATAGCCAGTTTTGCCAATTTGCAGGATAGTTAGTAGGAAAAACTTCTAGTAGGCATAACTTGATGTATTTTCAGTATTTTTGAGCTAAAGAAGAGCCTAGACAGGGGTTTTTGAAAATTCTGAACTCAATGGAAGCATTGGATTTCTAATTTAAGCACTGTATGTTGGAATTTTATAAAGGCAAGTCCTTTAGTGCTAGAGACATAGAGATTTTTGAGGCCAAATGTAGGGTTATTTGAGCATGAAAGATCCTAGATAGGGGTTTTCCAACCTTCCAGTTACATCTGCAGTAGCTATTACTTTAGTAGAGAAACTATTTTCAGTCTTTTCTCATTGTGCTTATGGGAAAAGACATTTTCAACACTTCATTGTGAAGTAGTTGTATTTTTATGATTTTTTATTTCAGGTGGAGTACAAGGATCTATTGTGAGAGAGTCCTTTTTCAATTGACATAATCATGACTTACTGTAGGGAGTCATATTTTTTATTGCGAATTCTTTGTAAGAGAATGTTTCTTTATAGGATAAATAATGCCACTCCAGAGTCAACAATTTGTAATGTGCTCATTTGCTGCTGAGATCAATAAAGCAGTCTAGCCATTAGAGCAAGGCTTGGTGATGTAGCCCAGGAGGGGTGAACTCCATTATCACTTGCTGGTTTCTTCTCCACATGTTTATCATATTGAGTTGCATATGAATTTGTTTCACTTTTAAGTTCATGTGAAAACTTAACCACTCATTTTTGAAGAGGTTACAAAACTAATTTTTCCTTTAAAGAGCCAAGTTTATCAGACTTGCAAAGTGTAAGAGGATGATCAAAGTTTGATTTTCAGATCAACAACATAGAAAAATCCTTGAGGATTCAAGATTTCAAGGGGGGAAATGCCTCTAACATTTGCATGATTTTCCTCGAGTTGACTAATTGTTCATCATCTTCTTGGATTTGTGCCTTATTGCTCTTATGGCCTCATTTTTTAGCTTCTTTTTCTTGCCTAGAGACCACCTTGAAATCCATTGTCTAAACCCCAAGACTAGATTGTGAGGAACTCGATCCCAATTTCTTGCTTCGAAGATAGGCCTTATACAAAATACTAGCCTTGTGAACTAGCATGTTTGTCACATCTTTTCCATGCCATGCTTCTATAAGGGCAATCAGTTGTTGGTCATCCAGATCCATATCTTTTGGTAGGGCTTTTGCTTCAACTTCTTCCAAAGGGGAGCTAATCATCTCCTGTGGTAATGGATTTTGTTTATGCTCTTCAATTGACTTTTGCACTACCTCTGTAGGGTTCTCGGATTGACCTTACGCTAATTGCATACTTGATTGAATGTTGAGTAGCTCTAGAGACTCCTTCGGAGAGGAGAGAGACTTGAGCCTATTTTTAGATTTAGGGATATAGTGAGGATTTGAGGTGCTTTGGGGACTCAAATTTATGCTTCTTTGGGGGATTTTTCCCAAATCAATTGGTTCTTTTCAGGAATGGTTTCTTCAAACGTTTCCTTGGTATTCATCAGATAGTCCCTAATAAGATGCCCATATTGATGATAACGTCTGCATCTAAAGGGTACTTATTCATAATCTATAGACTACTTCCAAACACTATCTTGATAGTAAATATCTATGGAAACTAGAAAAGGCTAGGAGATATTGATATAAACACATATCCATCATATGAAGTGTACCTTCCTTTCTTTGTAGCCTCTGATACTTTGAAAAAGTTGTTGATGGCATTATCGATTCCTTCAAGGGTTTCCTTCTCCTAATATTCTTTGGGGAGAGAAAAGAGATGGACCCGCACTGGTCGACAAAGAAATCCTCCTCTGAATTATACTGCGCCTTCCAAAATCACATGAAGAGCCCTGTAATGTTGAAAAAAATGACCCTCCCTTAAAAGCTCTTGATCTATTTTCTAAGTAAGAGAAAATCACTGCAAAAAACCTTTGGCCCCTAACTCCAATTTTATTTGACCTTGGGGGTTGCAATTATTTCAGATCCAGCCAATCAAAGTCTTTTCATAGGGCCATAATCCAATAATTTTGTGGATCAAATCATGATCCTACATATATTGGATATATTCTCTGACCTTACTAGGTTTAACCTCATATTTTGGATCTTAAACTGCTTTTAGTAGGCAACGCTCTGGATTTCTAACTTGCCATGAGACACCACTGAAGCGTTTGTAGAAAACTCAAAAACCCCACTTCATCCAACTGCTCTATCAAAATGATGTTGAAGATAAGGAGATTGACGAGGAATACTAGTAGATCTAGACTCATTATGAACTCCTTAAACAATCTAGCTAGAGAAGGAGGTAGAGTTGCCTCTTATAGAGCCAAGCATAAAAGAAACCATGAAATTTGTAAAACAGAGCTAAAAACCAACACTTCCAGACATTATTATTAAATATATCTTTCCAATATACACTTATTAATACCAAAAATAAACTTTAATATATTAACAAACAAATAATAAATAATATGCAACAATTTATGCAAACACTTAGAGTGTCATAAATTGATTTTTGTTTAAAATAAAATTTCAAAAATTTTAATCTTACAAAAATGTTAAAATTTTATGTATGTATGTTGTTTTTCATTTTTAACATAGTTATCGATCAAATGGGAACTATTACTTTAAAATGGATACCTGAGCCCAAAAATCCCAAAAAAACATGAAAAAACACCCTGAAATCGAAAAGTGTTGATGCCAGAATAACATTTTTTTTAGAGTAAATTTTCAATATTTTTTTAATAATAATAATAATAGTAATAAACAATAAAAGCCATTTTGTTTGATGCAAAAAAAACACCTTGAAATTGAAAAGTGTTGATGCCGGAATAAAGTTTTTTTTCAGGGTACATTTTCAACATTTTTTAATAATGACGTTAAAAAAAAAATATTGTGACTCTGAAAAACTTTAAATTTCCAATGATTTTCAAGCATGACATTAACAATAAAATATCACGTCTTTGAAAACCCCTAAAATTCCAACGATTTTTAAACATGACATTAAATTTAAAATATCACTTCTTTGAAAAACCTTACAATTCCAACAATTTTCAAGCATGGTGTTAAGAAAAAATATTTATAATTGTTTTTAACCATAACATTAAAGATAAAATATCACGACTTAGTAAAACATTAAAATCTTGACAAATTTTCAACCATGGAATTAAAACCAAAGATTATGACTACAAAACAATCTTAAATTTTTAAAATATTTCAAGCATAATATTATGGAAAAATTTTATAACTAAAAAACCTTAAAAAATGAACACCTGAATGAAAGAGTTATTATACCAACAGTAATTTTTTTTAAATGCTAAATGTATAGCGATTTTGAAATCTTAGCCTAAAACAACTTGATACATTGTGAAAAAAAATTAAAAATCAACTATCAAATTGACACACAGTGTAGGTGAGCTCAACCCATTGTAATGAAATCTTAAAGACCAACTATGAAATTAACACATTGTGGGGCGGACTCTATTCATTATAATGAAAAATGTAGAATCAACTATCAAATTGCACATAATGGGATCGAGTTGCTAGACAAGCATTGACACATACCCTATATATATATATATATATATATATATATATATATATAAGAAAGATATATAAGAAAACGAAAATTCAAATATTAAAACAAAAATTATATATATAAGTAATAAAACATAAAAAAATATGACAAAAAATTCAAATATTAAAAAAAACTAAAAATAAAAAATAATAACAAGTAATAAAACATTAAGAAAAACATGGCAAAAAAATCAAATATTTATTAAAAAAAGAAAAGAAAAAAAAAAAAACTAACTAACTAACTAACTAACAAATGTAAAAAAAATTGACCATACCAAATAAAATTTGAAAAAAAAAAAGATAGTTAAAAAAAAAAACAAAAAAATTACAAAAATAAAATACAACATTAAAAAAAAAAGAAAAAAAAATCCTGGGTGACCCCGAGGCCCAACTGGCCAGGGGTGGCAAAGGGACTATTCATGACAAAAAATAAATTAAATTTCATTAAAAAAAAAATCAAAATTAATTTGTAAAAATGAAAATTTTTAATAAAAATTAAATAAATAAATAAAAAATAAACAAAAAAAAATAATATATATATATATATGAGAAAAAAAAAAAAAAAAAAAAAAAAACAATGACCATTTTTTAAGTTAAAAATAAAAATATCATTTAAAAAAATGTTAAATAATGATGAAAAAATAAAATAAAATAAAAACAAAAATATTCAAAACAATTAAAAAAAAATTAAATATTAAAAAAAATTAAACTATTTAAATTAATTTTTTTAATTAAAATTATTAAAAAAAAAAAAAAAATTAGAATTTTTAAATTTAAAATAAAAATTAAAAAATAAGAAAATTAATAAAAATTAAAAAACAAAGTTAAAAAAAATAAAAATTTCAAAAGAAACAAAAAAAACCTTAAATGAAAATTAAAAAAAAATAAAAAAAAAAATTAATAAATGCCCCGACTCTCGCCTTCCCTCACCCCACTCCCCTCTCTACTCCCTCACCCCGCTCCCTTCTCCACCCTCGGCGCTCCTCGTCCCTCTCCTCCCCTCTGCACCCCAACCGCCTCCCTCACCTGCCTCTCCACCCCACCCCCCTTCCTCATCCTCCTCCCCTCCCCACCCTCGGTCGTCGCCCTCTCTTCCCCCATCTCCCTTTCTTACCCCCGCAGACCCCCTTCCCCTCCCCACCCGAGCCCCCAGCTAGCGGCCAAGAGGCCGCAGGCTGATTACCGGAATCGGTCTACGACCTCTTGGCCACTGGCTGGGGGCCCGGGTGGGGAGGGGAGGGGGTGCGCAGGGGTAAGGGGGTAGGGGAGGGGGAGGGAGGGAGAGCTGAGGGTCGGGAGGGGAGGCAGGTGAGGGAGGGGGTGTGTGGGGGTCAGGTGGGGGACAAGAGAGGGGAGGGCAGGGAGGCAGAGAGCCGAGGGTGGGGAGGCAAGGTGGGTGACGGAGGGGAGAGGGGAGGGGGAGGAAGGAGGAAAGAAGAGGGGAGGGCCGAGGGTGGAGAGGGGAGGAGGGTGAGGGAAGGTGGGGGGAGGGTTATTTTTAAATTGTGTTTTTAATTTTTTTTTTAATTGTTTTTATTTTTTAACTCGTGTTTTTTTTTTTTTTTTTTAATTGTTTTTTTTTATTATTATTATTATTATTATTATATATATATATATATATATATATATATATATATATATATTATTTCTTTTTTTAATGTTTTTTAATTTAATTTTTTTTTTCTTATTTTTTATTTTATTTTATTTTATGTTATTTCTTTATTTTTATAATTTAAATTTAAAAAAGATAATTCTTAAATTTTTATTTTATTTAATTTTTAATTTTGTTTATTTAAATTATTTAATTTAAATACTTTTTATTTTAATTTTTTTTTTTCTTAATTTTTTTTTTAATTTTTTGGTAATTATTTTAATTATTTTATTTTATTTTATTTATTTATTTATTTATTTTTAATGAGGCTTTTTATTTTATTTAATTTTTTTAACTAAAAAAAATGTTTTTAGATTTTTTTTCCTCGATCAATTTGCTTTTCTTTAAATTATATATTTTTTTGAAAAAAAAAATCATTTATTTATATTTTTTATTTTTTTTTCTTTCATTATTTTTTATTCAATTTTTTTTTTTTACTAGTTAATTTTGGTTTTCTTTTACATTTTTATAGCTTTTTTTGTTTTTTGTTTTTATGTTTTATTACTAACATGTTTTTTTTTTTTTTACTAACATGTTTTTATTATTTTTTTTTGTCATGTTTTATGTTTTATGTTTTTTGTTTTGTTTGGTTTTGTTTTTTTTTACATTTTTATAGGTTTTTTGTTTTTGTTTTTTATATATTTTTTGTATTTGAATTTTTTTTGTCATGTTTTATTTATATTTACATTTTTATGTTTTATTACTAACATGAAAACCACCAACATTTAAAAAAAAATATCCACACTTAATTGATTAGAAAATTTAAAGTGTAAAAACTAAGCGCTTTAAACAAAAAGGGTTGATGCTTATGAACACTTTTCAAAATCAAGACGAAAATCACTAACAAAAAAAATGTTCACACGTGATACATAAAAAAAAAATTAAAGTGTCAAAAATAAGCCTTCTAAAAAAATGTGTTGATGTTGCATCAACGCTTTTCA
Source organism: Pinus tabuliformis (assembly GCA_031772625.1). NCBI lineage: Eukaryota > Viridiplantae > Streptophyta > Pinopsida > Pinales > Pinaceae > Pinus > Pinus tabuliformis. The sequence continues at coordinate 208,429,645 of CM062813.1, forward strand.
AAATCAGCATGAAAAACACTAACATTTAAAAAATTGTTCACACTAGATACATAAAAAAAAAAATTAAGGTGGCAAAAATATGCTCCACAAAAAAGGTGTATTCCAGAATCATCATTTTTCAAAATCGAGTGATTTTTTGCTACCTCAAAAAAACAGGTACTAGGTTATTTTATCATTTGATCGGTAACTATGTTTTTTTCGGTGAATCTTTATGAATATTACAATTTTAAAATTGTGTTAAATACGTTCATATGCTTACTAACACAAATTAAATTAATAATTTCAATATTATAGTTATTTGAGAAGTGTAAGGTTTTGATTTTCTAAATTTTAATACAATTGGAAATTGACACTTCTTTTTGTAAGCTAAGTTTCATTGATGAATAAAAAAATCACATCGTCTTATGATGGGTTTTCACCACTAATTTGTGATTCAAGAAACTAGTGACAGGACAACAATATATTAGTGAATGTTGTTTCAAAACTAAATTAAAGCATATCAAACTATAGTGTTTATGTGCTATATAAATCCTAGGGGGACTGGCCTAGCCAAAACTTGTCATAAAAACCAATCCAATAGAATAGAAAAATTCATAGAAAGCTTAAACATGAAAAATCAAGAGGAGAGCGATGTCTTCACCTCGGTTGGTTTTACTACATCCTTGATGTTGTAACTAGGATCCAAGCTAGGAGCAGAGCCCACCTCTATGTGGGAATGCTTCCCTTCAATGTTTTCCAATTGCAACTGAAATCCCTTGAGTATCACCATAATTTTGTCCCATGTAACATAGTGTTTGAGCAAGACCTTGCTAAGGAGCGTCTTAAGTTACCAATACAAATCTATCACATGGAGGTACTCATTTTGCTTGTCACATGCATGCTTAGTATCTAGCACCCAAGATGTAAGCACCTCCCACATCTTTGTATTTGAATAGGTCTATTGCTCTTGTCGAACATCCTCCTCCATGTCATTGAACTCTTGCTAAATGGTCGATGGAGTATAGTTGTGATAAATACAAGTGGAGGATTTGGTGTGGAATCGAGCCCTCATGCCACAAAGAGAACTTTGACCCCCTCCAACCATGTGACATTGAGCACATTATTATGCCATAGTGATTAATAGAAGGAAGAAGTACAAATGATTGAGAGACCATGAAGCTAAGGGGACAAGGGAGTGAAACTAGGAAAAAACCTTGAGACCAACAACGTGAACCAACAAGCATGTTACCCCACCACTGGAGCTAGGGCACCATTCATTTAATTGCAGAGAGAATGGAAGGGACATAGGTCAATGATAGGGAGGGTAGAAAAGATAAGTTTTTTACAAAGCGAACCCATGGAAGAATTGGGAAAAAATTGGTTTCTGAACAATACAATTATGAGTTTCAAATTCTATAGGAATGTTATTAATTCATATCAAATTAGACACATGGAAACACAACCTTCTAACATTGGGGAGTAATGGGATGCGATGAATGCCATTAATCTCGTATGCATGTGTGGAAACTCATTTGATTACTCCTGCGAGCTGGAAAGACATGTCCATCATGGATAATGCATGTGGTTATGGCATTATTACCCCTCACCACCTCCATTACATCATCGATCACCCCTGTTGAGGATAAATTTACACTTATTTTATTTTATATTTTTTTGTGGGGTAAAAGGATCTTTTCATTAATCAGAGAAAGTTACATATAGCTTGAATTTCGAAAAGAGGACTAAAATCTAAGAGGTACTTGAAACTAACAAGTTGTCTACCAAGAATAAAGAATTAGAAAGCTACTAGAATAATGATAACAACTAATTTGGAGATAAAAAATAGGCTCAAAAATGAAATTGCTCGAAATCTCCCAAAAGTAGTGCCAAATTATATTATTCGTCATCCTGATTTCAACGTTGTATGAGGAAGCTATGATGTTCTGAAGTTTTTTCCCAACAACTAAAAAGTCAACTTGCAGGGTTGACTAGGCTACTAACTAGGCAAGGCATACAACTGACGTCAACATGATGACTGGGACATACGACAGACAAGAGGACTAATTTGGGCTCGACACATGGTAGTGTTGTACAGGTTGAGGTGGAGACATTTGATTGGTTGGTTGTGTTTCAAGTGGCCTATTCATGAGGCACCATGTGGCGCAATGAGAGGGTGCCATGTGGCCCTTGCAACCGTGCCAAAAGTTTTATGGGTTGACCAACTGACTCCACTGGGATCGAACCCACGACCTTTGTCCAACTAATCGGGTGCTCTACTATTAGTCCATGCTATGGTTCTTAACCATATAACAAGAAACATTAATTTAACATGACCAATGGAGCAGTTTGGGGGAGGTGGCGGGGCATGTGGCCCCAGTCCCTGGTTACTCGAGTGGCATACAACCAGAGGTAGAAGAAGGGTGGAGGTCGAACAGTTAAGCCCCATCCCTGTGCCATATGGCACATAAAGTTTCATAGGCAGAGGGATCAGAGTCAGAGCATTGGCATGTGGCCTAGCCCATGGCCACATGGCTCCCGATATGACTACCAATGGAGTAGAGTTGGTGGGGGCAGGCGGTTAGCCTAACCCTCGACCATATGTGCCCACATGACCGCCCTCAGGGGCTATAAAATCGACGCTTAAGGGGTTATTGGTGGATTTAATGAGGTGATAATTTTCAGTATTTGTGGGTGAAATTATCACTTGGTGGTTAGCAAAAGAGCATAATTCATTGCCCAGATAGCCATTTTTTCTAATATGCAAGACAGTTAGTTGGAAAAACTTCCAGGAGGCATAACTTGGTGTATTTTCAGTCTTTTGGAGCTCAAGAAGAGCCTAGATAGGGGTTTTTGAGTATTCTGAACTCAATGGAAGCATCAAATTTCTAATTTGAGCACTGTATGATGGAATTTTTGCAGAGTCAAGTCCTTTAGTGCTAGAGACAGAGAGAGTTTTGAGGCTAGATGTAGGGATATTGAGCATGTAAAAAGCCTAGATAGGGGTTTTCCAGCCTTCTAGTTACATCTGCAACAATTATTACTTTAGTAGAGCAGCTATTTTTAGTCTTTTCTCAGTGTGCTTATGGGAAAAGCCCTTTTCAACACTTCATTGTGAAGTAGTTGTATGTTTATGATTTTTGATTTCAGGTGGAGTACAAGGACCTATTGTGAGAGAGTCCTTTTTCTGTTGACATAATCATGACTTGCTGTAGGGAGTCATCTTTTTGAGTGAGAATTCTTTGTAGAAGAATGTTTCTTTGTAGGAGAAACAATGCCACTCCAGAGTCAACAATTTGTAATGTGCTCATTTGTTGTTGAGATCAATAAAGTGGCCTAGCCATTGGAGCAGGGCCCGGAGACGTAGCCCAAGAGGGGTGAACTCCATTATCACTTGCTGGTTTCTTCTCTACATGTTTATCATATTGAGTTGCATATGAATTTGTTTCACTTTTAAGTTCATGTGAAAACTTAACCACTCATCTTTGAAGAGGTTGAAAAAATAATTTTACCTTTAAAGACCCAAGTTTATTAGACTTGAAAAGTGTTAGAGGACGATCAAAATTTCATTTTTAGATCACGTGGTATCAAACCAGATTCTGACTAGATTGTAAGTATGGGTGAAATTTTTCAGCGTGCAAGGCTCTTAGAACTGGAGGAGATGAATTCTTCTCTCCAAGTGGAGAACATGGTATTGAGAAGATTGCTTGAAGCATTAGAGGATGAAAAGAAGAAATTGTTCATTATGTTGCAAAATTCCATTGAAGAACAAAATGAGGAATGTTCAACTACAAAATCTTACCCCAAGACTCAACAACTTTATGGTCATGGAATGACTGGTGATTGTACCCTTTTCTATATGAAGAACACTGGTTACATGTTAAATCACAAGAGTGGTTTTCTTGAGTCCATATCTACCACTTCGTCAAAAAAAGAGAAGGAGGAGATGGTTAAGATTCAAGAAGGGGACCAAGAGTCACAAGAAAAAAGGAGGTAAAAGATATTTCTTGTTCATTTCATTATCTAAACAATGAACATGCTTTTACATCATTTGAGAAACATACCAAGGGTATTGGTATGGAATTATTGACCAAAATGGGGTACAAAGGTAAGGGTCTTGGAATTCATAGTCATGGAATTATTAATCCTATTGAGGTGAGAGCACAAACTCGACATGAAGGATTAGGCTATGTTTAATGCGAAGTTGGAGAATGTTACAAAGATGCAAGGTCAAATAATTATCCAAGTGTGAAATTTGTGAAGAAAGAACCCTTGCAGGTTGAAGGATAATCATGTCGTGATGATGATGTTGAAGGCAAGACATCTCCAAATAGATATGAGTACTTCAAAGGAAGAACGAAGTCAAGTTCTCCTAGACAATCAAGTTCTCCTTTCTAGACTCATAAGCCAAAGGATGACCTTAAGAGGTTGTTGGTATCATCCCAAGACCCCTTTTTCCTCCTAAAAACATGTCATTTACCCATTCCTTTTCATCATATATTCCTTAGAATCCTTGAAAATTAATTATTAATAGTCTTATAGTTATTAAAATGCATAGAAATTGATTTAGGAATCTTATGTTGAAGAATTAGAAGTTTTTGGTGAAATGGTTACAGGAAGTTTCAACATCTTGTAATCAGCTCATTGTTTGACATGTGTCACAGCAGCTGGACTAGAGCGAAAGGTATGGATGAAAAATAGAATGTCCAAGGATGGACAAACACCTATCATACAGCCGAATCGACCCTCCTACATGCGCGGTCAACTCAGGTCAAAGCATGGCACACTGGCGACAAAGGCAGAAACAGCAGCTCATTCTATCTTGATTTAGTTTTTGATCTTTTTGAAATCAGTTAGGATAGAAACATTTTGGAAAAAGCTCGATGTAATAAAAGCGGCAACAACCGAATTCCGAATGTACATTCATTAATGACATGGTTATGTAAATACAATCCGAGTAATGGATAGAAGTTTAATTGTTGTATCGTTCCAAAGACTCTGTTTTGAAACTTAATACTAAGAACCAGTTACAGTTCCGATTTGTGTCTCGTGCATTGATTTGATCTTCAGTCAATTATAGTCCAGTGTACCTCTGGAGTGTGGACGGGCCCTGCGCTCAACCGGTATACTGTTCTTTCATTTTATTTGCACTTAGGTTATCGTATGGTTTGATTTCGATTTCAATAGGTCTTATATGGTTTGCACAGCAGTTACAATTACTTGGGTTTCGATTTCCATAGCTTTTGACTTCCATTGAATGTATATGGTTTGCGCTTATGGTTGGTTTGCGTTTATGGTAATGCTGAACAGTCATCACTGAGATCTGGAAGTGCGTCCTGTAAGGGATTCGATCCCTGTGTGTCTTTTCAAAGCACTGTCATAAACTTTGTTTTCATTTCACCATTCATTTATGATCTCTGTATATTTTGATATTGTATAAATGTTAGCGAATGTTGGGTGTTTACTGAACAAGGGTTCTATGTGTAATGTCTTTGTAAGGAGATTGAGATCATTGTTGCAGTGATACACAGTGTTTAGTTTCAGTGTGTGATTTGGTAAATGCATTTAATGATAGCATTGTAATCGGGTATATTAGCAGAGTGACCTGAGTGTTTGGATGATAGGTGACATATTCCAGTCTTCCGTAAAGAAGCCCTGTGACCTACATCATAAACACTTAGCCAACAATCCTTTATGTCTATATACTTTAGACGCATGCCTCTAAGCTTACGCATCCTGGTCGATAATTAATATAGTCTAGTCTAGTACCCTAGCTAGAACACTACATTTTGGCGCCGTTGCCGGGGAGGCGTACTTAAAGGATTCAAACAAAAAGAAAAAAAAAAATCAACACACAAAAATAAACAAAAACACAGTTAGAAATCATGTTCATTTATGCCTAGATTTAGAGACAGTCAAGGGAGATTTGTAAAAACCCCCCACCATCTAAAAACTAACCCATCATTATCAGGAGCAGACTCTCTAGGGAATACAACACCAGCTGAGGAAGTTATCCAAACATTGGCAGAAAAATTTTATTCAGGACGGGAACTTACTCTTATTGAGAGGGAAACTTTATTCACACATAAATCGCAGAAGAAGTACTTTCCTAAACCTTCTACACAAGGAGAAAGTAGTACAGTTACCGAACAATCTTCCTTCCTCCTTTTTCCACCAAGTGACACTGACACAGAGAGACCAATTAGAATGGCTGAGGAAGGATCTGGCTCAGTACCACGCCAAGGAGATGAAGAGGAGTCAACTTTTAAGTTCCCTATACATGAACCACAGGAGGATGAGGAGATCAAAATGAAAAACATACCCCCATCCGTGCTACCAAATTTCTATGGTATGGCTTCGGAGGATCCAGACTCTTTCTTGTTCGAGTTTGACATTATATGTCGAACTTATGGCTATATAGATGATGCCCATAGGCTTAGATTGTTCCCAGCCACACTAAAGGCATCAGCCTTGAAATGGTTCATGGGGCTTGGTGAGCATGCTATAGTTGATTGGGATGGTATGAGGAGAATATTTCTTAGGAAATATCAGCCTTATTGCAGATCCAAAGACTCTAAAGATGATATCTTTAGAATGAGTCAGCAAGAGGATGAAACCTTAGAGGAATATTTAGAACGGTTTGTCTATAACTTACAAAAATCTAAACACCGAACTATGCCTCCTGATCTGGTCCGCACAATATTCTTGAAAGGTATCCGAGAGGAATACATGGATGATCTCAACTTAATGGGCAAAGGTGACATTTCTGCCTTACCCTTTGAAGAAATCGCTGAGTTGTGCGAAAAGTATTCAAGGAGTAAAGCTAAAATGGGAAAGAGAAGCCTGTCATCAAGGGTCACAAAATCTGCCTCTACAAGTGTTACAAGGGCCGAAATAGGGAATCTTTTAGAAGAGTTTAAAACAGATTTGTTAAGCACTCTAGGGAACCAAATTGATACTTTAAAAGCCAAGAAGAAACAAGAATATGAAGATCATATCATGGCTATTTTCTGCCCAAAGTGCCGAAAGAAACATGCATTAAAAGATTGCCCTCTAGAGAATATCCAAGTTTGTGCTTTCTGTACTGAACATCATGATATGTTTAACTGTCTTAAAGTTAAAGTTTTGCAGAATTGTAATATGGCAGCCAATGCAGAGATGGAAAACGTGTATTACATGGGCACAAAGTGACCATGGCAGCCAAGGCCAGCAACCCAAGGTATGTTTCCAAATCAAAATCTGCAGTTTCCTATAAATGATCAAATGTATGCACAAAACTCATGGAATGTACCCATGCCATGGCAGCAACCACAAAACCAACCACAAAACCAATGGAGACCATCTCAACAGTACTCCCAATCTTATAATACATATCCTCAATCATACCCACCTTACTTACAACCATATCAACAATACCAACAGCCGTATCCATCACATTCTCAACCATATCAGCAGTATCCTCAACAAGTTGTCTATCAGCCCCAACCTCCTCAACAAGCTCTGCCTGCTCCTCCACCAATAAATGCACCACAGCTGCAATTTCCAGCTAACTCACAACCTCCCAGACCCACTCAAATTCCTGCTCAAACTGTCCCAAATCCGAATAATAGAGCAGAGAGGCCAGCCTACAATGTAGAAGAAGGAACCTCATATTCCACACTGCCTTTGCAAAACATTAATTTGAGGTCTGGTAGGGTGCTCAACAAAGATTCTCCAATAACAGATAAGCAAGAAGAAAACTCAGAAAAGGAAAATGAAATGACAAATCCAACAAAACCAATCAATGATACCAAAGAGAAACAGATGCAACCACTGCATCCACCTTTTCCAGATCGATTGGTCCAAGTAAAACCACCACTGTCTACGCCACAATTTGATGTCTTAGATGAACTTAAAAATGTCTACATAAAAATCCCACTGTTGCAAGCTATAAAAGACATTCCTATTTATACCAAAGCCATCAAAGACATGTGCCTTAAGAAGCCTGCTAGGAAAAGACTTGATCCTCAAACCATTCATGTTTTAGGAAATTTAGCAGGCCTTATGACCAATACCATCTCCATGGAGAAGTATGTTGATCCTGGCATTCCCAAAGTGACCACCATCATTAACAACATACGGATTCCAAACACTTTGATAGATCTTGGAGCCGCAATTAATGTCATGACTCTTGAAACCATGAGAACACTCCAGCTCATGAATTTGCAACATACCACGATTGTTCTAGAACTAGCTGATAGGTCCAAAGTCATTCCTGAAGGGATTTTGGAAGACATCATTGTCTTACTGGACTCTTGGGAGTATCCAGTGGATTTCCTAGTCCTTCAACCCAAATCCAATTTAGGAGGACACCCTATCATCCTAGGTAGACCATGGTTAGCGACTGCTGATGCATTTATAGGATGTCGATCAGGCAACATGATCATTTCAAGGGGGACCGAAAGAAAACAACTCACCCTTTATCCATCGGCACAATCACCAGCAGTAACACATAACTTGTGGCTTGATGATAAATTTAATGATAAAGAAGAAGTACAATCTGTTTTTAGCATTGACCAAATCTATGATTTCCAGGAAGACAATAATGATTTGGTAGAATTATTTCTTTCTCAACCTGATATGTCTGAAAATTTGAGAAATGAACAATATCATGCTGCAGATTTACTTTTGGCTCAAAACTTTCAAGAAACATGCTCTATCCAATCATTGCAAACTACATTTCACGACATTTTTCCAGTTCAATCCATCACCAATACACAGAGTCAGATCATAGAGATTAGTCCAGGGAAAACTCTGAACATAGGCAACCACCTAGACTCATATCAACAAGAGAAATTGATTAAACTCTTGAGAAAATACCAAAAAGCCTTTGCTTGGGACTACACCGATATGCATGGGATTCACCCCGACACATGCACTCACCACATCTATACAGATAGCACCATTAAACCAGTGAGGCAACCACAGAGAAGAATGAACCCCATGCTCCAAGATATTGTCAGAGAGGAATTGCAAAAACTTTTGAGAGTTAATTTTATATATCCTATTTCTGACAGTCAGTGGGTATCCCCATTGGTTATAGTGCCCAAGAAAATGGTAAGTGGCGCATTTGTGTTGATTACAGACAGCTGAACAAAGCAACGCTCAAAGACTACTTCCCACTGCCATTTATTGATCAAGTGTTAGACACCCTAGCTGGCAAATCATCATTTTCTTTTCTTGATGGTTTCAGTGGCTACAACTAGATCAGGATAGCCTCTGAAGACCAGGAAAAAACCACATTCACCTGTCCTTGGGGACCTATGCCTACAATGTTTTTCCATTTGGACTTTGTAATGCTCTAGCTACCTTTCAGAGAGCTGTGTTAGCTATTTTCGCTGATTTAATTCATGATTGTGTTGAAGTCTACATGGATGATTTTTCAGTATATGGAAATTCATTTGAACATGCATTAGAAAATCTTGAGAGAGTTTTGAAAAGATGTATTGAAGCTAACCTGTCCCTCAGCAATGAAAAGTGTTTTATGATGTTAAACGAAGGGATAGTTCTAGGCCACTATATTTCTTTTCAAGGCATCCAGGTTGACCCAGCCAAGATCCAGATCATAGCTGATTTGCCAATTCCACAGAATCAAAGAGAGGTAAGAAGTTTTCTTGGGTATGCAAGCTATTACCGCAGATTTATTGAAAATTTTAGTAAGATAGCTTTACCTTTGTTTAAACTTCTAACCAAAGATGTACTTTTCAACTGGAATGAGAACTGCCAACAAGCATTCGAACAGCTCAAAAAGAAACTATCCACCGCACCAGTCTTGAGAGGGCCTAATTGGAGCCTACCATTTCATATCTTTACAGATGCATCCGACACTGCAGTAGGTGCATCCTTAGGCCAAAAAGAGGAATCTTGTACTTATGCCATTAGTAAAAATCTAACACCTGCAGAGCTCAACTACACAGTTACAGAAAAGGAAACACTTGCCATCATTTATGCTGTGAATAAATTCCGACATTACATAACTGGTTATGAGGTCTTTGTACATACTGATCATTCAGCCATTAGACATTTAATGAATAAACCAATAACTAGTGGCAGAGTTACCAGATGGTTACTATTGTTACAGGAATTTAACATCACAGTGTTAGATAGACCAGGCAAAGAGAACCAGGTGGCAGATTTTCTCTCTAGACTGCAAAATCCAGGTGAGGTTGTTCCAGTTGAAGATTCTTTTCCAGATGAAAACTTATTTGCAATTTCCATAGTAACTCCTTGGTATGCTGATTTGGCCAATTATTTGTCTACAGGAAGGACACCTCCACACTTTACTGTAAAGGAACAGAAGAGACTAGTCAAACAAAGTGCTAGATATTCATGGCTTAATGGCAACTTATTTTACACTGGTTTTGATATGATAATTAGGAGATGTGTAAGAAATGATGAGGTCATTGATATTTTAAAATCTTGCCATGATGAACCGTGTGGTGGGCATTTTGCAGCAAAGCGGACAACATTCAAAGTTCTTACTCTTGGATACTACTGGCCATCCATTTTCAAGGATGCCAAGAAGTATGTAAAGAGTTGTGACAGCTGCCAAAGAATGGGCAGGCCCACAGCTACCGATGAGATGCCCCTTCAGCCCCAAGTTCACTTAGAGCCATTTGACAAGTGGGCTCTAGACTTTATAGGACCCATTAACCCAACCTCCAATGGTAAGAAGTACATCTTAGTATGTACTGATTACGTCACAAAGTGGGCTGAAGCAAAAGCACTGGCTAGAGCAACCGAACACACAGTAGTCAATTTCCTTTTTGAGGAGATTTTTGTGAGGTATGGAGTACCAAGGGAAATTGTGACTGATCAAGGTACTCAATTCACCTCAAAGCTAGTGAAGGACATCACAGACAGATACCAAATCAAGCATAGGAAAAGTACCCCTTACCATCCACAGGCCAATGGGCAGGTGGAATCCACAAACAAAACCTTGGAAGGCATCATTACTAAAACTGTTGCAATGAACCGGAAAAACTGGGAGGAGAAGCTCAAAGAAGCACTCTAGGCTTACAGGATTACCTGGAAAGATACTACAGGATTTACACCATATCAATTGGTGTACGGCAAAGAGGTAATGCTTCCTATTGAGTTCCAAATACATACTTTTAAACTGGCTGCAGATTTACAAATTGATTTGGACCAAGCACAAAAAGAAAGAATTCAGCAGTTGAACCAGCTGGATGAGATGAGGCAGCAAGCAGAAGAAACCACCATCCTCATGCAAAAACATAGGAAGCAGTGGCATGATGCACATATTAAGACAAAGCAGTTTAAGGAAGGTGACTGGGCTTTACTTTTTGATTCAAAGTTCAGAGATCATAAAGCTAAGTTCACCACCCATTGGATGGGCCCCTATGAAATTGTTCAGGCTTATGACAATGGTTCAATCAAGCTCAAAACTATTGATGGAGAAGGTCACTCCTTCACAGTCAATGGTCATCGCCTGAAACTCTACACCAAGCCCATCAGCAAGCAAGATTTTCTCCATACACTATCTCAGCAAAGAGAGGTTGAGGTACTGCAGCCCTCAGCTGCAGTATCACTGCCTTAGTTTCATTTCCTTTCAATTTCAAAGTTAAAAAGAAATAAAAATATATATATATATATATATATATATATAACAAAAACTAAAGAAAAAAATTTAAAAAAAAAAGAATATAAAAAAAATAATGGGTTAGATGTGAAAACCAGTCTCTGGCACACTCTAACCTCGAATTCCTACTTGAAAACCAGTCTCTGGCAGGTATGAATTCTCTTTATTTTGTTTACAGTTTGCTTTATCAATTGAATCATGACTTGAGGACAAGTCAAAATTTTAGTCGGGGAGAGAGGCATCAACACTTTATTCTTTTATCTCTCCATTGTAAATTCTTAAAGATTTCTTATTCTATATCTCCACTGTAAATTTCCAAAGCAGCTTGTTCCAGCATTCCAGACTTCAATAAATAAGCTGTTTTGTCATTGTTTTATCTCAGAGGGACCTGGTTATAAACATTATGCAGGGGGACCTGTTTTGTCCAGACAACTATGCTACCAACACCAGCAGTAAGGGACCTGTTTAAGACATTCAGAAGGGACATGTTAAAGAAATTGACACCAAGGGCTACTTCAACAGAATTTCATCAAGTTTCTACAAGGATTTGGGCATCAAGACTCCATCAAAGGCACAAGCTCAGTGAACCTGTATCAATATAAGGAGCTGCATGAACATTTTCAATCTTTCTCAAGGGACCTGTTATATCTTCAAATTTTTCTCAAAGGACCTGTGCATTCAATCTTCCTTAGAGGACCTGTTACAACAAGCAAAAGAACAGTCAAAAAGGGACTAGCTACTCAGCATGTCAATACAACAATGACCGACAAAAGAGTAATATGTTTCTTGTTCTTAAACATTTGATTTCTTAAGATTGATTTTTAATGTAACTTTGATAACTGTAAACTGTTATGGTTGATTTCAAGGACACCTACATTTCCTATCATCCCTTATTCCACCGATTCTCATCATTCTCATAACATCAACCCATTCATACTTCTAAAACCCATTATCAACACATCAACCTTGTCATACATCCCACAGTCATACCAACATCCTCCATCCGACCGAATACCATCTGGAATGGGACACGTGGCGGATTATGTTTTTAAATATAAAGGAAAGAGACAAATGTAAAGCGGCCTATCTATTTCATTCCACACAGCCAAATCATAATTCCACCACCCAACGTACCCAATGATTCAAGGGACTTCCCGAAACCATACCCAGCATTATATATACATGCTCCCAGCGTTCTTGTGGTGACATCTGTGTAAGCGTACAACACTCCTCTGTTTTCAAATGAATGAATATGCTGTGAAGTGAGTACAACCGGTTATCCCACAGTCATTCTCGCACTTGATTCCCATAATTTTCAAAGTATAATCGGGAGCAGTGAGCGCCGGAAGAAGCATTATCATTTAGGTTCGATTATTATCATTTGGGTCCGATTTACTCAGTGAGGAATGGGAGCAGTGAGCGCTTAAAGAGAAAGTATAACCACCCTGTTGTGATTTCCACCACAGTCATCATACAGTCGACCAACCGAGCATCATATTGAAGACTAAGGAAAGCGATATACCAGGTAACCAGTTTGAAATTTCTTTGTTAAAATTGTAAGAACATAAACAGAGAAGGGTTAGAAGCACGACCCTCTGCCACCATGACTAATAGGGTCGAACCGAGTGTGTTCGACAGTTCACAATATCATGAGGATTGCATCGAAATTCTTAGAGAAATACAGTGGTTACCATTCCTAGAGAAATTCCATGGAAGCAATGAGGAAGTTACCAAGAAATTTGCCTTCACCTTCAATGGAGAAAAAGCCCTGATAGGTAACTTCTCATTCAGGGTTTCAGAGGATACTATAGCTCAAGCAATAGGGATTAGTCCAGAAGGGGAGAAGTATTTTAAAACCAAGCAATTTAAAGAAAAATCGTGGACACAGTTTATGTCTAGATCTAGAGTCTCATCAGTGAACTGGAAGAAGGGTGTTCCAAGAAGTTGGTTGATGCATCCTTGGGATGAGATGGTCTACATCCTTCAAAAATTCATAACTTGTGAAGGCCGCTACAGTATTGTCTATCTATACCACATTAAACTACTCCTCCATTTGAAGAAACAATGTGTTATCAGTATACCATATTTTCTGTTACAAAGTTTAACCAAGATGTCCAAGACTATCCAGAAGCAGAAGGGGAATGAAGACAAAAGCCTGTATCATTTTGGCTTAATTAAAATTCTCATTGAGCATGAATTGCAGAGAAGAGGGAAGCCATGGAAAGAATTTCTAGCTGTTAATCAAATTAGAGATGAGGAAGATAAAGAAGAAGTGCAAGAGGACTCAGGGTTCATGAAGGACATTGATGAAGAAATCCCAGTATCCAAAACCAGCAAGGCACCTCTACCTGTGGGCAGCATAAAGACCAGGAACATGAGAAAGGAAGATGCTAAGAGGGCCGAAAAAGATAAAATTTTCACCACTTACTCACGAAGAACAAGGAGGACACCAAAAGCCCAGTTACAAGAGGACCAACTTGAATCCAATGCACCTGCACAAATGGATGTTGAGAGTGGTGACCACTCACTACCAGGACCAGAAATTGATATAGAGGTAGAAAGCAATAATAAGCAGGAAAAATGTTCACCACCTCCCATCAAGAGACAGAAGAAACTGGAAAAACAAATTGAAGAATTAAAGGAAGAGCTCATGGAGGCTAATATGCTAGAAAAGGTTATCAAGAGAGAAAATGAAATGCTCCGGGCGCAGAGTAAAGAAACTCAGAAGAAGAATGAAAAGTTAAAGGAAAGAATCAGTGAACTGGAGGCTGAGCAAACTGAGATCTCTAACTGGGCCACTAAGTGGTACAATCAGAAGAAGACCCTCAAAGAAAAATACAAAAAGTTAAAACAGGAGCTCAAGGGTCAAAAAGATAACCAGGTGAAAAAGAATGTGGATACCTTGCTCAAGGCAGCAGAGATCCAGGCAGGGACAGAGTTTAAGGGAAGCACTTCGGGGATAGCATGAGGACATGCTAAGTCCTTAAGTCGGGGAGAGATGTTGGTATCATCCCAAGACCCCTTTTTCCTCCTAAAAACATGTCATTTACCCATTCCTTTTCATCATATATTCCTTAGAATCCTTGAAAATTAATTATTAATAGTCTTATAGTTATTAAAATGCATAGAAATTGATTTAGGAAACTTATGTTGAAGAATTAGAAGTTTTTGGTGAAATGGTTACAGGAAGTTTCAACATCCTGTAATCAGCTCATTGTTTGACATGTGTCACAGCAGCTGGACTAGAGCGAAAGGTAAGGATGAAAAATAGAATGTCCAAGGATGGACAAACACCTATCATACAGCCGAATCGACCCTCCTACATGCGCGGTCAACTCAGGTCAAAGCATGGCACACTGGCGACAAAGGCAGAAACATCAGCTCATTCTATCTTGATTTAGTTTTTGTTCTTTTTGAAATCAGTTAGGATAGAAACATTTTGAAAAAGCTCGATGTAATAAAAGCGGCAACAGCCGAATTCCGAATGTACATTCATTAATGACATGGTTATGTAAATACAGTCCGAGTAATGGATAGAAGGTTAATCGTTGTATCGTTCCAAAGACTCTGTTTTGAAACTTAATACTAAGAACCAGTTACAGTTCCGATTTGTGTCTCGTGCATTGATTTGATCTTCAGTCGATTATAGTCCAGTGTACCTCTGGAGTGCGGACGGGCCCTGCGCTCAACCGGTATACTGTTCTTTCATTTTATTTGCACTTAGGTTATCGTATGGTTTGATTTCAATTTCAATAGGTCTTATATGGTTTGCACAACAGTTACAATTACTTGGGTTTCGATTTCCATAGCTTTTGACTTCCATTGAATGTATATGGTTTGCGCTTATGGTTGGTTTGCGTTTATGGTAATGCTGAACAGTCATCACTGAGATCTGGAAGTGCGTCCTGTAAGGGATTCGATCCCTGTGTGTCTTTTCAAAGCACTGTCATAAACTTTGTTTTCATTTCACCATTCATTTATGATCTCTGTATATTTTGATATTGTATAAATGTTAGCGAATGTTGGGTGTTTACTGAACAAGGGTTCTATGTGTAATGTCTTTGTAAGGAGATTGAGATCATTGTTGCAGTGATACACAGTGTTTAGTTTCAGTGTGTGATTTGGTAAATGCATTTAATGATAGCATTATAATCGGGTATATTAGCAGAGTGACCTAAGTGTTTGGATGATAGGTGACATATTCTAGTCTTCCGTAAAGAAGCCCTATGACCTACATCATAACCACTTAGCCAACAATCCTTTATGTCTATATACTTTAGACGCATGCCTCTAAGCTTACGCATCCTGGTCGATAATTAATATAGTCTAGTCTAGTACCCTAGCTAGAACACTACAGAGGTATACGTGTCCTGATTATTCAAAGGATTTCTATGATTACAAAGAACATGATGATTTGAATAACATGTTGTGGAATGTTTTTCCTTGCACCTTTTGTCAAGCACCTAACCATTGTGTAGCTAAGTTCCACAAAAGGAAAGTATTAATCAAGAAAATGAATATGTCAGTTGTGAGGCCAAGAAGGAAAATTCTCATTTAAGTTCAAAGACCTTTGTTCCAAGAAAAACTCACAAAAACTTTTGTACTCATTGTAATATGAGTGGGAACTAGATCAAACAGTGTTGGAAGTTGCATCCACATCTTCATCCAAAGAAGGACAAACAGGTGATGGAATCACCTGAGAAGGAGAAGGTAGAGGAAAATGCAAGGCACACCATAACCATTCCAGAAGCAGTTCCAGAAGGAAGTGAAGTGCAAAACGAAAATTTCCTAGCATGGTTGGTTAAGAAACGGTTGGATTATTTGTCTAATTAAAGACTACATTTATTTTTCATTTCACATGTTGCATGTCCCCATAGTTGGGTATT
Source organism: Pinus tabuliformis (assembly GCA_031772625.1). Lineage (NCBI taxonomy): Eukaryota > Viridiplantae > Streptophyta > Pinopsida > Pinales > Pinaceae > Pinus > Pinus tabuliformis. The sequence goes on from CM062813.1 coordinate 208,446,148, forward strand.
TTGTAAAATTTATGTTTATAAATGAATCACTTATGTGCAACAATGTTTTCTTGGGCATTGTTATGTTATGTTGGCTTGTTGATGAGTCAATTTGTATGGAATTCGAAGAGTCGAATTTATTCCATATTGTAAGATGCATTTCCTTCATGGAAAATGTATTAATCATCCTAAACTTTGGGGATGAGTAGGTCCATCACATTCAGTATGCTACAATTGTGTCAAGCACTCATTTACACAAGTATTTCCATGTGAAGCTTGTTTGTGTTATTTGTCAAAGTCTTTTTGGATTTGATCTTTGGAAAATATTTTTCAGAAGAAGACCATAGAAATGTGGAAAAATCCAAGCATGTCATTGAAAAAATGCAGCCAGTGCATCTAAGAGTACAAGTGCAGCTTAAGGTCAACAAAGAAAAGTATAAAGCAATGCATGGCAAACATTGAGTTGCTTATGGTTTCAAGGTGAATATTGTATGAGCCTCCAAAGAAATATGCACATGAAGAGAATGTTTAGATTCCATCCATTGAAGATTTTGTTCCTGAATCCTTAGAATAATTGCAGCAAGCAACAACTCTTGACATGAGGATAAGGACTTCACGCAGAGGCAATGTGGAGTACCTTCAATGAGGCTCAAAGGCACCATTAAAAAAAAACACGAAGGATTGAGATCGGAAAAGTAAAGGAGTTGTTTCCTTACTTATTGGCTGAGTGAAGAAAGACTTTTTTTGGTCCAAATGTTCCTAGTGGGGATGTATGATCCAGAGATCGAAAATAGGCCAAAAATTAAAGTGCTCATAATATCCCGAAACTAGTGCTAGATTTTAGTGTTCGTCATCCTGATTCCAACTCCGCTTGAATTACCTCAATCTGATGTCGTATGAGGAAGTTATGATGTTATGAAGTTTTTGCCCAACAACTAAAAAGTCAACTTGTAGGGTTGACTAGGCTGCTGATTGGGCATGCCATACATTTAACGTCAACATGCTGACTAGGATGTACGGTGGACAAGAGGACTAACCCAAGCTCGACACATGGCAATGTCATATTGGTTGATGTGGCGACATTTGATTGGTTGGTTGTATTTAAAGTGGGTCAATCATAAGCGCCACATGGCCCAATGGGAGGGCACCACGTGGCCCTTGAAACTGTGCCAAAAGTTTTATGGGCTGACCATTCGTCTTTGGCAAGATCAAACCCAGGACCCATATCTAACTAACCAGGTGCTCTATCATCACTCCAAGTCGTGGTTCTTAACCATATTATCGGCGTAGCAGTTTGGGGGAGGGGGCGCGGCGCGTGGCCCCAACCCCTGTTTACTTAGGTGGCATACGATTAGAGGTAGAAATGGAGCAGAGGCTGGGCGGTTAAGCCCCAACGGGCCATATGGAACACAACGAAACCGTAGGCAAAGGGCTTAGAGCTAGAGCGTATCCGATTGGCCAAGCCCATGGCCATATGACTCTTGATATGATCGCCAGTGGGGCGGAGCCAGCGGGGGTGGGGGTTAGCCTAACCCTGGACCATATGTGCTCACATGACCGCCCTTAGGGGCTATAAAATTGACGCTTAAGGGGTTATTGGTGGAATTAATGAGGCGACAAATTGCATTATTTGTGGGCGAAATTATAGTTCGACAGTTAGTGAAAAAGCAAAATTCATTGCCTAGATAGCCAGTTTTTCCAATTTGCAGGATAGTTAGTAGGAAAAACTTCCAGGAGGCATAACTTGATGTATTTTCAGTATTTTTGAGCTAAAGAAGAGCCTAGACAGGGGTTTTTGAGTATTTTGAACTCAATAGAAATATAAGATTTCTAATTTGAGCACTGTATGTTGGAATTTTTTAGAGTCAAGTCCTTTAGTGATAGAGACAGATAGATTTTTGAGTCTAGATGTAGGGTTATTTGAGCATGAAAGAGCCTAGACAAGGTTTTTCCAACCTTCCAGTTACATCTGCAGTAGCTATTACTTAAGTAGAGAAACTATTTTTCAGTCTTTTTTTAGTGTGCTTATGGGAAAAGCCCTTTTCAACACTTCATTGTGAAGTAGTGGTATGTTTATGCTTTTTTATTTCAAGTGGAGTACAAGGACCTATTGTGAGAGAGTCCTTTTTCTATTGACATAATCATAACTTACTGTAAGGAGTCATATTTTTGAGTGAGAATTCTTTGTAGGAGAATGTTTCTTTATAGGAGAAATAGTGCCACTCTAGAGTCAATAGTTTGTAATATGCTCATTTGTTGCTGAGATCAATAAAGCGGCCTAGCCATTGGAGCAGGGCTTAGAGACGTAGCCCAGGAGGGGTGAACTCCATTATCACTCGCTGGTTTCTTCTCTACATGATTATCATTTTGAGTTGCATATGAATTTGTTTCACTTTTAAGTTCATGTGAAAACTTAACCACTCATTTTTGAAGAGGTTGCAAAACTAATTTTACCTTTAAAGAGCCAAGTTTATGAGACTTGCAAAGTGTAAGAGGATGATCAAAGTTTATTTTTCAGATCAACAACATAGAAAAATCCTTGAGGATTTAAGATTTCAAGGGGGAAACTACCTCTGACATTTGCATGATTTTCCTTGAGTTGACTAATTGTTCATCTTCTTGGATTTGTGCCTTATTACTCTTACGACCTCGTTTTTTAACTTCTTTGTCTTACTCAGAGACCACGTTGAAATCCATTGTCTAAACCCCAAGACTAGATTATGAGGAACTCGATCCCATTCTTGCTTCAAAGATAGGCCTTATACAAAATACTAGCCTTGTGAATTAGCATGTTTATCACATCTTTTCCATGCCATGCTTCTATAAGGGAAATCGGTTGTTGATCATCCAGACCCATATCATTTGGTAGGCACTTTGCTTCATCGTCTTCCAAAGGGGAGCTAATCATCTCCTGTGGTAATGGATTTTATTTGTGTTCTTCAAGTGACTTTTGCACTACCTCTGTAGGGTTCTGGGATTTACCTTACGCTAATTGCAGTACTTGATTGAATGTTGAGTAGCTCTAGAAACTCCTTCGAACAGGAGAGAGACTTAAGCCTATTTTTAGATGTAGGGATCTAGTCAGTGTTTGAGGTGCTCTAGGGACTCAAATTTCTGCTTCTTTGGGGGATTTTTCCCAAATCAGCTAGCTCTTTTTAAGAAGGGTTTTCTTTAAACATTTACTTGGTATTCATCAGATAGTTGCTAATAAGATGCCCATATTGATGATAACGTCTGCATCCAAAGGGAACTTATTCATAATCTATAGACTACTTCCAAACACTATCTTGATAGTAAATATCTATGGAGACTGAAAAAGGTTAGGAGATATTGATATAAACACATATCCATTCATATGAAGTGTACCTTCCTCTCTTGGTAGCCTTTGATACTTTGAAAAAGTTGTCGAGGACATTACCGATTCCTTCAAGGGTTTCCTTCTCCCAATATTTTTTGGGGAGAGAAAAGAGATGGATTTGCACTGGCTGACAAGGAAATCCTCCTCTGGATTATACTACTCCTTCCAAAATCACATGAAGAACCCTGTAATGTTGGAAAAAAATGACCCTCTTTCAAAAGCTCTCGATCTATTTTCTAAGCTAGAGAAAATGACTACAAAAAACCTTTGGCCCCTAACTCCAATTTTATTTGACCCTGGGAGTTGCATTTATTTCAGATCTACCCAATCAAAGCCTTTTCATAGGGCAATAATCCAATAATTTTGTAGATCAAAGCATGATCCTACATATATTGGATATATTCTCTGACCTTACTAGATTTAACCTCATATTTTGGATCTTAAACTGCTTTTAGTAGGCAATGCTCTAGATTTCTAACTTGCCACGATGCACCACTAGAGGTTTTGTTGCAAACCCAAAAACCCCACTTCATCCAATTGCTCTATCAAAAGGATGTTGAAGATGAGGAAATTGACGAGGAATATTAGTAGATCTAGACTCATTATAAACTCCTGAAACGATCTAGTTAAAAAAGAGAGCAAAGTCGCCTCTTGTGGAACAAGGATAAAAGAAACCATGAAATTTATAAAGCAAAACCGAAAATCGACACTTCCACACATTATTATTAAATATATCTTTCCAACATACACTTATTAATACCAAAAATAAACTTTAATATATTAACAAATAAATAATAAGCAACCATTTTAGCAAACACTTGGAGTGTCATAAATTGATTTTTGTTTAAAATAAAATTTAAAATGTATTGTCATTATAATTCACATTATTTTATATAATTTTTAAATATTTAATAATATTATTTCCAAATTAACATTTCTTATAAATTTTATATCCATATTCCCAACATTTTCAGATTTAAAAAACTCATACAACTGTTTTAAATGAATAAAAATTGTAAAATAAATTATTTATCATTGACCATATTATTTTCACATTTAAGATAATGAAAAATATGATAAATGTAGAAATTATTATCTTATTTGTAAATGTCATACATCATACCAACACTACGTATACCTAACTCGCCTTTCACACTACAAATATTTTCCCATTTTTTGCTCCCCACTCACACTCCATCATTGCACTTTATTGTACCCAAAATAGCTGTGGGCGTACATCACAGGAATGGTGGGAATTGAAATTTCAAGCTGAGAGAGCGAGCGAGCAGGGAGATGAGGACGCTCCAGGCGTGCGGAAGCGAAAACAGGTAAGTGCCGGTGGGTGAAGGGGACCGCGGGCGGTGAGAACGAGGGAAGGACACAAGGTGTAGGGGGTGCCTCCAATCATTTCACGCGGAGAGAGACAGCTGTGAGTTGCAAGGCCTGGCCACCGCCATACAGGTCACTACAGGCTGTGGTCCTATTGTGCTCCTTACCATGTGACCGGGCTCACCTCATCATATCTGACATGTGTCCCCAAATGCATGGAACAGCCAGCGGTAAATTTTTTAATCGAATTGTCAGGTATCCTGGGCACTGTAGCACGCCCTTTGAAGTTGACATCATATGTCACTTCAAAGGTTGGAGAATGATTAGGATTTGTGAGGACTGCATGACTTTAGTCCCCACAGCGACGACTTTCAGCTTGCACCTGTGCACCCTTTCTCATCTGATTCTTTCCCGCAAAGTAAGCTTGACGGTTCTGGACATTTATTTATTTTTGAAGATGGGGAATTAGTAATTTTTCTGGATATAGGTAATAGTTCGCAAGCTACATATATCGGATATTTATGGTTTAATTTAGGATTCAGGAGATTATTTGAAAATTTTCAAATTTCAATGAGAAGATTAATAATTTTATTATGATGAGCTATGTCTCCAAAAATTTTGTTTTGAACCCAAATAAATAAAATGCCAAACCACCATCTAGATCACTCAAATTAAAAATCATTAATATAAAATTTTGTATATTTTATGTGAATCATTTAAACTTCACATATGTACTAAGAACAACACTAGCAATGAAAGCAAGATCAAGAAATAAAACAAAGATGATTTCTACTATATAGGTAGACAATTTATCAGCCATAAATATGCGGAGGCAGTATATGCCCACCACCATAAAATTGAAACAAGTACATTAATATACTGCCCCACGTACTAATTACTAATGGCTAGATAAACTGGTAAATATGGCTTGCCATATGGGTATAGGTTGCCAGTGTAGGACGCTCCCACTGGGTCTGCTCACTCAATATCTGTCTCCTCCTTTTGCTACACAGTACACACACCAGAAGCGATCTGACGAGATTCGCACCAGGTGGGTCTCCTCTTACATATTATCAGTTTGCTTGCTTTCCGTACAGGTTGGTGAGATGTGCTATACATGTTTCCATATTATGGTGAACATTAATCACAATGTAATCATGTTTTTCGTTCAAATAGAGTTTGATAATGACATCTTCCAAAGAAATTACCAAAATTAATATAATTTCGTTCAAATAGAGTTTGATAATGACATCTTCCAAAGAAATTACCAAAATTAATATAGCCGTTATACCATGATAGAAGGTGAGAAAAAATTCGCCCAAATAAATAATTATTTAAAAATTATAGAGTTGTTAAAACAGCAACAAGTTCTTTGTTCCAAGATTAATTAATGGGTGAACGGGTTTTTTAACCTACAGAAAATTGATAACAATAAATCATATATATATAAATTGAATTATGTATATTTTGTCATATTAATAAATATAATAAAAGAATGTGTTTATTGAGTTTTGGATAAATATTTTTTTTGATGTAAAGTCATTATTCTATTATGGTGATAAACATTTTTTGATGTGAAGTCATTATTCTCCATTATAGTAATATATTGAATATAATAATGATGTAGTCTTATTCAAATTATATATATTTATATATATATATATATAATAAAAGAATATATTATTAGATTTTCACTCATATTAAAAAAAACTTATGAAATTTGTAAATAAGATGTTTACATGTTAGAGAAACTACATTATGATTATACTATAAATATTTTTTAAAATAATAAATCTATATTGTCTTATATTTATGTATTTATATTTATTTGAACATATATATTAACTTATTAATTAATTATGCTAATAAGCTTATTTATTTTAGAGTAGTTTTTTACATTTTTAATTTAATTATCAATAATTAATAGGTGCATGGTATAGATTTAACTTCCATGGAATATGCCCAAAAATGATCATTATGTGGATGATAGAAATTTAACTTCCACATAATATGCTGAAATATTCATAATAGTAGTCACACATCAAAGGTTAAGATTTATCTAAGAGTTAGTTATGATATTTTAATTAATTTGTCTCAAATTAATTAATTAAAAAAAATGTCATATCAACACATGTCATATTGAGCATGTAGTATTGATAAAGCATGGTATTGTTAAGAATCTCCATGGTTAAGAATATTGTTATATGTTTTTCAAAATTTATATATATATTAAAGTCATATATTAATTCTTTTAATAATAATAATAATTTAAAATAAAGTTATAACTTTGTTGATTTTTTATTTTTATTTAGGACAATGTGAGATGTATAATGGAACAAATGTTTTGACGTTTATCATGTCTACCAACCAAGTAATAGAGTCATGGTTTATGTGTATTGTTGTTGTGTAGGATTTTTATCATTATTTCTCCCATTTTGTTTTTATTTTTAATAAGTAATTTCAAGTTAAAAGAAATGATGATTGTTGAATGTAGAATGAGGTGATGGTTGCAAATATTGGCATATTGTATGTTGAAGCTAAAGCTAACATAGAAAATCCCATTAAAATTTGATCCAAATACATGCATATTCTTAGATTTTCTAAAAAAAAGAGAAATCTTGCAAAATGAAATGTAGAGAGATGTGATGAAAAAAGCACTTGATGTGAGATGATGTGCAAATGTGAACAATAACAAAAAAAAATTACTTCATTTTTAAAGATGGAAAATGTGTACATGTGAATAAAAATATTAATATTGTATAATTTTATTATAATACAAATATTGTTGAATTTAGGCTTCTGTGATCCATATCAAGTTTTTTGAGAAGAGTTTTCGGCGGAAATCACATAATAATACATTTTTCGAAGCGTTTCGAACCAACAAGTGTGGTTCATTTGGCAGGACAAGTTGAAGAACCAGATCATGGCTGCAATATAAATAGAGAGAGCACGTTATCTAACGGCTCCAACAAGTGTGGTTCATCATCAAGACAAGTTGAAGAACTAGATCATGGGTGCAGTATAAAGAGAGAAAGCAGGATATCTAACAGCTACATTTGACACAGAATAGCAACATTTGACCAGAGCACGTTATCTAACTCTACACTTGACCAAGAAACGACTACATTAGACTGGGTAACCAGATAGGACCAAGAGATATGGAGAGGGACATATAATTAGTTTTATTTCTATTTACGATTAAGTGTAAATTGCATGCATTTAACTAAATTAATCAATAAACTTTTTTAATCATCAAAGATTAGAAAAAAACATATAATAATATTATTATATTAAATAATAAAAATAAATGAGTAATAACTATATAGCCTAATTAATTAATCCTATAAATTAATTATATTATATTAGAAACAAAGCAATTTCTATTTAAAATATAAATAAAAGTTAATGAAAAAATTATATCTATTTTCAATTAATTAATTAATTCAATTTATAATTTTATTTATTTTACTCCAGAATTAACCAGATTAATTGGTATAAAACCTTATAATCCTATTATCTAAGTCTTATGAATAACAGATTTTTATTCATTTTTATAATAATTAAGGTGTAAAAATTAATACATAAATTATTAAATAAAAAAACCCAAAGAAAAGAAAAAAAAGACCAGAAAACCAATCCAGAGTTATATGAATTTTGGCATTTATTAATTCCAAAAACCTTGTGAAATAAAAAAGCTTATCAACTTTATAAAATTAAAAAATTCAAACATGAAAAACAATGTCTTTTAACAATTTAATTTTATTAAAATTATGCTAATTTTGAAATACTTTTATTGATGTAACAAACATAAAAATAAAGTTCAAATTTTTTTTCTCAATAATTTCTTATTACTCCTCATCCTCAACATATATTTATACAATAATTTTATTTCTTTAACACATAATAATTTTAAAAATTTCTAATCAAAATCCATTAGTTTTATTTATTTAAAATATATAATTTTAAAAATTGACAAAATTCAAATAAGAAAAAAAAAAACACGAATTAACCTTTTCATGGGATGCATTCGATTTAAATTAAACTTTTCTGGACGGATTTAAAGCTTATGACAAACAGACGTCACTGAATTCATCCTTTCCGCTAATATATGTCAAGTAAAGAATCCCTGCAAATTTTCCAGAGTGCTTTCTACTGAATGCTGTGGAAGAGTGTAGGTAAATAATGACCGAGTGAATTTTTTGCAGAGCGTTTTCGACCGAATGCTGTGGAGGAACATTTCTTAAGTTACCAACTTTTAACCCTCGCCTCTGTGTTTTAATCCAAGGAAACAGTGAAAAATGAAAAAAAAAAAACCAGATTCAATTCAAGCGCAATATATTACTCTTTTTTTTTTGGAAATAGTGCGCGTTGATCTTCAAGAGAGGGGAAATCCGAGAAATGTGAGAGAGAGGGGAAATTATACTCTGAGACTGATTATTCAGACGGGGCATTAGAAACATTTATCTTCATTGCATGTATTGACACTGTCTCCTTCGTTTTGATGTTTCGAAGTCATGTGATCTTCAGCCTTAGCATGGGAGGAAGAAGAAGATCGGCAAGGGGTCTGTGGAGGTATTGTCGGAGATGACGTCTCACTTCCACTAGATTGACTGCATTTTTGTCGGTTGAAGGGTTGCTGAGGATGCTGACCATAGAGTCTAGAACTAGAATGGAATGACCTATTATCGCTCTGCGTCGGTAAATTTAATTGGGGATTTTGCAGATACATATCAAATGATGGCGCCTTTGAAGTAGCAGAAGCTGAAGCAGCCTTCAATCGACCCCTGAAAGTTCCCTAAAGCAAATGTTAAAATAGCCATTAAACTGTTTTAAAAGCTTCTCAGAATTTGATTAACCTGTCTACAGTATAGGGTCCAATGAACCAGGTAAGTAAAGGAAGATCATAGACCTGTCCATTCGCTTTTTCAAAAATCTCTGTACGCGTGCCTTCCTCGACTTTGAAAGCTCTGCAAAAATCAAGAAACCTCATAAAAAATAACACAGCTAGACATTAACAGAAGCTTTTGTCTGTCATGACCTCTTAGACTTTGTAATTACCGCTGTGCCACTCGCTGGGAGCTGGGGAGACTAGGACATCTGGCACAGATATTGCTGGCCTTGGAGCATATGCTGTAGAATGCTTGGCATTTCTAGCATCTTGATATCCAGTCGGCACAGCGAAATCATTGGATACAGGCGGAGGTGGAGGTATATGCTTCCCGTTGCCCGCTAAACGCACAATAGCTTGTGCCTGCAATAAATGGCTACTAACTGATTCTGATACATATATACCCAATCCAAACTGTTAAACAACAAACATCTAAATTTAAAAGACCTTATCGAGAGGCACGTCATCATACACATTCACCATTCCTGCATAAAATATCGTTAGTTGAGCCGTCGGTTGCTGAAATGAATCCTCCGATCTGCATTTGAGATAACAAAAAGAAAGAGATAGGAATTCAATTGCCCGCATGTTCAATCAATCAGATCCATCTTTATGAAGAAATCCAAGTAAAATAACTTCTATCTTGTCTCCTAAAAGAAAAAATGAATACCTTAATGTTGTATCAGACTGAGACTCTGAGGTGTGAAATTGCAGCCTATTACTGCAATCATTCTTGAAATTTGCAGGCAATCCAAGAAAGGGCTGCGTTGATCTTGGGCCATGGCTGTCCTGCGTACATCGCCTACCTTCTGCAATGGACTGAGGGGATTTATTTCCTAATCTTGGAATCTCAGCTGCCTCCTTTGGATCTGAACATAAACCTTGCCTTTCTGATATGCCTTTATTAGGCACATCTTTGCTCCAAGAAACGCCCTGAAACTTACTTAAAAGACAATTCAGCAAGAACTTTAATGACAACGGCTACAATGGCCATAAATATCACATTCACTGACCCGTTTACAGGCTTGAATGGAAAGGTGTTTGATCATGCTTACGAGTGTTTGTTCTTGCGAGACGGTTGAGTGATCGAAAGTAGAATCCCTAGCGGTTTCGAGCTGGAGCGTCGCAGGCTTATATTTCGAGGGTTTCTTCGGTTCTTGGTTCGGCTTTGACTCGAACAGGCTCTTGAGAGAAATAACTTGCTGAATCGCTTGCGATTTATTCCAGGAAGGTCGCCGCATTCCTGTTTGATTGTAAAACAACATAAATGCCTCAGAATGTGTGAAGCAGATTTGCAGTGCAGTAAATGAGTATAAATAGTATTGAATACAAACCCTTCTCTTTCAAGTAGCGACGGCAATCTTCTCTGGTAAGTTGGATGATATCCTCCTCTGTCAGCTCTTCTAACGGCTTGTCGAGACTCGGCCGAGAGCCTGGTGCTCGCTCTCCGCTTCGCATTTTGCTGATTTCTGAGTTTATTTTGCTCGCTCTGTGCGCAGCATAAGCAGAGAACAAGGGAATGGACCTTAGATCTAATCAACTCATTGCCTTATTGTTTTAAATTTTTTGACTGCACTGGATTGGATTTGAGTTGATGAATCCTTTCCCTTCTCCATCCTGTCAAAAAGAGTGCTGTCATTGATCTGTGGACTGGGAAGCGAGGGGGGGAATACAGCACAGCCAGAGGACAGAAGCATGGATGGGGTGTGGGGAACATATCCCGTATAAAATGAGCGTGTATTGTCAGTGGGTATATGTACCCTCAAGCATCCAGGGATTATTGGATCAAAATTTTCCAAGGATTTTTATATAATATTTATTATTATAATTTAATAAACTTTGAAAATACTATTAAAAAAAAACTTCTTTGTAATTTCTTAATATTATAATTTACATATATGATATAAAACATTTAAAAATAATAATTAATAATTCAATACATGTGACTATATATTATAAATATAAGCATTATATGTCTTCTTTATTAAAAATAAAAATACAAAAAATATCCCTTCATACCTACTACTAATAGGAAAGTGTACTTGGTATAAAGGTCAATAAAAGTTGATGTAACCTTAAGAATAAGCCCTTATTATTATTTGTGGTGGGAGGATGATATGAGAATGTGGTATAACCCCTCTAGTTGCTTTTATAATGTGGATGTATGACTACTTGTAGGATGGGAGAGGTGTGGTGTGTCCCACATTACACTTGCTAAGTATGTTTATTTTGAGGTTGACACCTCAACTATCTTATTTGTTTGCTAGGATTAGTCATTTCCCAAAAGACCCTGCTCATCTGCACTCAAGATCAATCCTTTTTTAGTGAAAGCATCAATGATAATATTATTAGTTCATTGAGATAGCTCTGTTGCATTAAGTCATCAGTTATGATTCAGATTGACTATTCCTCACATGTAAATGAATGGTGTATGTTTTTAATGATGAGTAAAGAATCAACTTCCACTATCAATTATTGGATGAATATATTGCTTAAAGTGCGTAGATATTTTTAGATGGTTGGGATTTTTCATTTAGCATATTTTAAGATGTATGAATTTTAGATCAGTTTTTAAAATAAAATTTAATGTGTTTTTAAAATAAAATGGGTTTATCTAATGTATTTTCATAATTATTTAATTTAATAATTATAATTATATGGATAGAAATGTTTAATTTGGAATAGAGTTTTGGAAATTTTTATTTTAAATACCAATAATTATTAGGTGGATTGCAGAAATTTATTTTCCATGGAATATTTTAGAATATTCATAGTAATTACACAAATCAATAATTGAGATTTATCTCCAAAGTAGTTATGCTTATTTTACCTTTTTAATTACATTGATTAATTAAAAAAATGTCATGTGGTTTGAGTTATAGGTGTTGGGTAATGTGATATTTATAAGCCATGGTATTGATCCATGGTATTCTAACAAATATATTTATAGATTAAGAATCCCCATGGCAAAGTGGAGTTAAATCTCCATGATTAAGAATCTTCTTCCATGTTTTTTTAAATGTATATATGTTTAACCTATATATTAAGTCTTTTATAGGTAATAATAATTATAAAATTTAAAATAAAATTATAATTTAGTTTATTTTATGGTTTTTAAATTTTAGCAACGTGAGATGTATCTTGAAGTCTTTTGAGGCTTATTATTGATTGGTGTCTATCTACCTTTTGCAACCATTTAATTTATATGGTTGTCCTAGTGATGTTTTAATATAAATTGATGTTTTAGACAAAAGTAATCCAATAGTATGTCTTCTCCTTGATATACTTTTTTATTTGTGGCTTAACATCTAAATAACCCATGATTTCTATTTAAAACACATATGATCATGTATAAATGATGGATTGTTGAGAGAGCACTTGTAAATTATCTTATTTTACATTAATATATTGCCTCAAATGGCCACTTTGGCTTGGGAGAGGGTTTTAACCACATATATATTGAAATACTAATCTTTGATATGTTTGTTGAGAAATTTGATCCACACTTATTGTTGATTGAAATCTTGATCCTATGTCATTGTATGCAACAAAGAATTTATAGATTTTACTATTTTTAAGTATTTCTAAGCCAAGAAAACATAATCAACAAATTGTCATTATATTCTGCTAGATAAATTCATCCCTTTAAATTATATAATATTCTAAAATTTTAGATTGTGCAAGTTGTTTCCTTAGATTCAAGATTAATTATTGCTAACTTAATGCTTGTATTTAAGAAATAATTGAAATTTAAAAATAAAAGTATAGTAAAATGAACACAAGATATATCCTAGGAAACTCAAAATGGGAGAAAACCCAACTAGAAGGTGAAGCCTATGCTCTACTCTCTTTTCTTCAATTATGAAAATGCAAATACAAAGATTGAGACTCTTACTATGGAGTTTCATTTAACATTGTAGCCTAAATGGTTTCTATAAAATATTATTCCCCCCTTATTATCCTCTCAAATTGCACTCCTAGATGCTCTACTTAATTATGGAACAAGTTTAATGCGAAAAAATGGAGCCCCCTTCTCTTCCTAGTGGTTGGTATTTAACATACTTCAACAGTTGTCTAAGGTTAGGGTTTTTTCATTCTTAACCCTCAATTAGTCATGCTAATATTTTGGACCTTTTAGAATGTTCATGAAAGACCACATGTGGCTAGGCCCACATGTGTGAGTAACAGGTTGATATGACATCCACTCATATCAAGGTGGTCAATAAAGTAGGTTAAACTTATGGGAAGCATAACTTACACATATGAGCTCTTATTGAGGTCATTTTCAAATTGTTGTGAAGGTTAATGTGTAGAATAACATCAATGGGTTGAGAGATATTCTTACAAAGTTTGACACCTAAAAAGTTCCATTTGTTGCCTCAAATGGATCTAGAAGATTTAGACCCCAAATCTTCAAACTGGGACATGCCCCTAAAATGAACATTACAAGCCAAATTCTCTATTTTTCCATCCAAAAAGTACTAATATGGATTACAACTTATATAATAATCCATTTTGAATCATATCTCCCCATTTAGGGATGTTTTTGGTCCCTAAAAGATTTTACTAAAGGAGGTGAAGAAAATTTTCCACTATCTTCTACCTATAGTACTACCATTTTTCATTTATGGAGGTTGTCCTTTCAATCCAATCTACCAAAGTTCATGCTACCCATATCTTGTAGTTTTGGACTTATTTTTGTCAAAATTGTATCCTCTACCAACTCCATTTAAGTTTAAAGAGCTAAGGCCTTTATGGTAGGTAAGACTCGCTTAGTTTCCTATGTGAACATGAGAGGCTAATAGAGTTTCATATTCTCCATATCCAATGTTGAATAAATTCACATGTATCGGGTAGAGTATGTCTTTAAGCGTGATCAACCACCTTCTCTAATACCTTATAAGAACCATACATAGATCATTGGTCTTCTTACCATGACCTTGTAGTATTTCCTTGTTCAACTATAACTGAACCATATCTCTCACTTTGGATGATCTTTTTGTCTTTTGTTAATCATGTCACCCCTTGTACTTTTCCCATGATTTTTCAATGCCTATTTGCACCTGCAAATGGATCTTCCTAATCCTTTCAAAAATAATATTTTCTTTGAATGCTTCTCCAATTATGTTTTCCCTCAATCCTCCTTGTTATCCATATACAACAACTAAGGGAAAAGATAAAAAATACCCAAAATAAGTTTAAAAAAGGGACATACCAATAGAAGTATGGACTAATTTGTTATAAGAGTGATGAATATAGATTAGATTTCCATCCTAGGAATTTGGAATCTTCTGATCATAACTCCTCAAAAGCTAAACCAACATCCTCTTAACTGCTTCTATCTACTCATATATCTATGGGTGGAGAGTTATAGATCTCTTCAAATAGGTGTCCATATTCTCCTAAAATGTAGTCCAAAAGGCACTTAGAAATCTAGTATACTTGTTTGAGATGATGGTACTTAGTATTTCAAAATGCACATAAACCTATTCAAAAAACATGGTTGTTGCTTCTGATCCTATGTGGTCTCTTTACAAGGTGTAAGAATGGATATCTTGCTAAACCTATCAAACACCATGAACATATAGTCATGTCCCTTCCCAAGGGAAGGCTTTCCAAAGGTCAAGTAGCCATAGACAAGGGATAATACAAACTAATCCTATTTGTGTAAGGAATGAAATGAAAGTAAAGGAAACGAAACACACACAAAGAAACATAACAAAAAGAATAGTAATATGGTGAAAACCTAACTTCTATTAATAAATGAAATTGTAAAATATTATAAAACACAAACTAGCTAGAATTGTGGTAGTTATTTATAAATAGAGAGAGATGGTGTCAGTTTGCATTCTCAAAAGATATCACAAGAGGAAAAAAGAACGGACTTTAAAAATAAAGAAAGAACCCTAGATGTCTAAAACCCTAACCATAGAATATGAATTGCCAAGATATTTTGTAGGCCCTGAGGTGGTTAGTTGGTACATCAACTTCCTAGAAGTGAAACTTTTTCATACAATATACTTTCTCTAGGGGCGGGTGTTACACAATATTTTCTCACTTTCCCTGTACTTCGAATTTCTTGATCCTGGAGGACCTCTACATTGAACCCTATATGCTCTCCCTTCATGAAGAAACTCTCATTGTGTCCCTCTTCATGAGCAGAACAATTCCCTTTTGCACCATTTCCCCTAAAACTTCTGTTTTGCCCAATTTACAAGACTGGCGCTAATGGCCCTTGTCTTCCTCGCTCCGATATGCAGGGATTAACGCTGTCCCTAGTGCTAACCAGAGTGACTGAGCTTTGTTCCAGTCGCGCCGGTCTTCTTATGGAAAGTTTTTAAATATAGAGCCGAAGCTTCTAGCTCTAGAAGCTTCGTAACGAAAGTCTGGTAAATGGTTTGGTCGGATGGGGTCGAGGATGTTAGTTTGGTCTCCTTTCCCCTATAACAATGGAACTGCCTCAAGGGATAAGACCTTCTCCCATGAGAAGAGGATCCATCTCCCATCCATTCATCCTATATAAACCTCCATTTTTCCCAAGCACAAGCTAGTGTTGAAGTGTTAACGTTGGTGTGCTAGTGCTAATTAAGTTTGGAGTAAACAACAAGCTATTCATAGTTGTAGCTTTCTAGTTGTGTGAGGGATAAGTGTGAATTTGGTTTAGTGTGAAGCCTAAAGGGAAGAGCCTTAAAACTATTGTTGTTGATGCCATCATGGAATGCTAGCAGAAGTGTGTGGGAACCTGGTCTTGTCAGAGGAGAATGGCAATGCCAAGACAATGGTTGTAATCTCTTCTTGATTCAATATATATGCAAATATCGATTGGTTTCCTACATGATTTTTCATCTTACACGTTCATGGCTTAATGTTTCTTGACTTGTTAAGTAGGTTGAATTACAATTTGTCTATTATCACGGTTGTTGTTTGCTATTGTTGACTTGTTTTAGGTGTTTGAAGAAGGAAGCAAGAGATAGTTGGAGCGAGCAAGCAAGGACATCATCAAACGAGATAAGTGTACTGAGAGGTAGGCCCTCTTAATTGGTTCTAACCTAAGGAAATCTTCCATAGAATGTATTAGTTGTGGCTAGACCCATTATCGGGCTAGAGGAATTTGTTTTTGTCCGCACTTATAATTTTACTTCACCACAAATTGGCGACTCCACTGGGGAACCAATCCTTTTGTTTGTCTTAGATTTCATGATTTTGTGTGAACTTTTCTAGTTCCACTTTTTCCCTTTGGTTATGTTTCTTTTCTCTTGATTACTGGTCTGAGTTTGAAATTCATAGTAGCAGATCTAGTTGCTATTTCAATTTTTATTTTTATTTTTCTAGGCTCCCTTGATCAGTGCGCTTAATCCGCTGATGATCGCACCGATCAACGCGATATGCTGAGAAATAGTCGCACCAACCAGCCTCTGGTGCTTGTTGTTAGTTAGGCAGTCGCGTTGATTCCTGTAAGTGAAGATTAGGGTTTGTCCCCAATCTTGGCCAGTGTGTTTTTCTCTCACGATTTTGACCCCGTAAACCTTTTAGACTGTTTTCTCCTTGATTAGAAAGCTGCTTTTAATTTGATTTTATTTTCTTGTTGGATTATCTTTCTGCTTGATTTCTTGAGTCATTGGGTGGTTAGTGACACTAGGGCATCTAGATTGTCATCCATTTAGCTGTTTTTGAACTCCGTGAATCGAGTTGTAGGTGTACTTATTCCTTGCATTTCGTTTGCGGTCCTTTTACGACTTTGACCTCCATTACACAAGTTAGAAAAGCTTTTGTTTGCTTGTTTAAACGTCTCTTTTCCGGCATGGATTACATTGCTTGTCTTGTTGTTGGTAAAGTTGGTACTTCATTGGTCTGAATGAGAGTCTCTTTTCATGTTTTCATTTTCTTGAACAGCTGATTGTCTCGAAACTTTTTCATTGAATTGTTTCATGCAAAGAATTCATTTCGTTGTTTCATGAAAAGTATGAAATTCTAGTTTGTTGCATCATTAAAAACTAGGGTTGCATTGGCATTTGGAAAACGAAAAGAACTCTTTTTGCTTTTGAAAGGACTGTTAGAAATGTGCTTTTTAGGAAATTAGGAATTGGATTGCATTTTTCATTAGTTTATTTTTTTGAAAAGTGAAGTAGTGAAAGATCATTTTTGCTTTCAGTTGCTTGGTTGTTTGCATTTGATTGTGTGGTTTCTACCCTCTCTAGTGTCGAATTGAAAGGGTCTTGTCTCATTTAGTTGCATTTAAGGTTTTTCGAGTCGCATCGCTAAGACATAAAAAATGAAAGATAACTCGAGATAAACTTTAAAATGAATTCAATTAACCTAAGGCACATTTGACATTTAATGATCATATCTAGAAGGTCTAGGCTAGAGACATGTTCTGACGTCTTTAAACCTAGCAGTTGTCGTTAGCTTCGGTATTAGACAGCACTAGTATGGATTTGTGCTCCATGTACCGTCGAGTATATAATGGGAGACCACTCTAGGCTGCAATCCTTTATCCCTAGGAAGCTGAGTTGGCCGCCTTGCAAATGTGATACACCGAACACAACATTCGGGGAGATTGCCTGCTCGTACCTCTCGGTTCGACGAGAGGTATTCTGCAGTTCACGGTTGCCTGGTAATCCTGTTTACCTATATCATCTAGAGCAGTCATTTTATCTTTTTGACTCATTAAACTTAAAAGATGATTCGATCACTTGTCCTTTCGAGCTCGTTTCCAATCGAAAACTATGGAGTCATATTTTTTTATTTCTCGACTCTTAAAAAATGAAAGAGAACCAGTGTTTTTATGCATCTTAATAATTGATTGACCACGATATGATAATAGCATGTTAGTCTTTTCTAGACCAAATCATGAGTTTCCTTTAAAGAACATTTTAAATCCTTGAATTTATTTTTCTGTTGACTAACACAAGGTCATCATGGTTGAACCATATGGTTCACCTAGTTCCCGTTCCTCCCCTCCGTCTGAAATATTGTCTAAGGAGTCGTTTCCTGAGTTACCAGAGTCACTCGAGGACCAAGGTGTTGAACTTGGAATTGTTCTGAGCATTCAACCTTTTTCATCTCGTCCTCCGCCTACTTTCGATACTCGGTCATCTATTGATCTTGGCCCAGAATCTTCGGACAATCCTGTTCAAACTCCTGAGAACTCGCCGACCACTGACGATCAGTAGGGACTGGTTATCTACCCTCTGAACCCTCTATTAGACCTTGTTGTGATATCACCACAGCATCCTTACAGTCTGTACGACCAACCGAGTGTTCCTTTGGAACTATCCCCTCGTACTTCTTCAGCCATTCGTCATCGTTTGTTCCCGGATATGGAACCCGAAGGCGATGCTCTAGTCACCTCTCTAGAGGATTCAAAAGTTTCTACTCCACACATTGTCAAGGAGGAAGAACATACTTTTCCTCCTGAGGATTTCCCCTATATGGGGGGGTATTCCCGCTAGTTTTCTGCCCAACTATGTGTCTTTGGCACAGTTGGTTTCAGGTACGCCTAGTGCCTCATCACTTTACCATAACCCTATTTGGGCGTCAGGCGCCATGCCTACTTCAGGTCTGTTCGTTGTGAACACGACTTCCCAATAGGTTGTTACCTCAGTCCCAATGCAACCCACCATTCTGAACACCCTTGTATCATCAGCCCCAGTCACCTGTCCAGCCCAACCAATGGTTTCGAGGAATGTCTCTGTTAGTTCCTCCATCCATTTGGTTAGTGGCCAAGCTGTGCCATTGCTTGGGGGGCAAAACCTGAATGTTTCTATGGTGTCAGGCGCCACCAATGTGAGTGGCTTACAAGCTCACATGCTTGGTATGAACCAGCCTTATTTTGGCGTTATTCACAACCCTGCTGATCCTACTGGATTAAGCAATGTCCAGTACCAACAGGTTCAAAATCCTATTGGTCCGTCTGGGTCGAGCAATGTCCAGTATCAGCAACCTTATGAGGCTCAAGTCCAATACCAAACTCCTTACATTCCATATGGTTCTCAAGGAATGGTTAATCAACCTTACACCCTTCAGTCTGGGCAATACATTCAACCTAGCTCATCCACTTTCCAGGGTGGCTATGGATAGATTCAGTTTGGAAATTTTCCGGGCACTGTTCAAGTACCCTTGCAATAGCAAGGACAACCTCTACAACAACAAGGACAACCTTTGCTACTGCAAGGGCAACCATTGTTGTAGCAAGGGCTATCCGCGCAACAACAAGGGAAATTGATCCCATAGTAAGGTCAACTGCAACAATCGCAGGGTCAACCCTTGTAACAGTTGCAGCAAACCATGCAGCAACAGATGCAATATGTTCCATATACCTCCCAACCCACGTCCTCAAAGGGCCAACGTCTGCTACCCCAAGGACAAATTTTGCAGCCACAAGGCAAACCCTTGCAATAACAAAACCAACCTAGGCAGCAGCAACCCTTGTATACATATCAGCAGGGTCAACCCTTGCAAGGGAAAGGCCAGGGTCAAGTCCTACAGTAGTAGGCCCAAAATCCTATGTCATAGGTTAATAGGTTTAGAATCCTTCTGGCCAAGGGAAGTAGGTACAAAACCCTAATGCCCTAGGTCAATAGGTTCAAAATCCTTTTGGTCAAGGACGATAGGTATAAAATCCTTATGTCCAAGGGCAACAAGTGTATCAACCTTATGCCCAAGGACATCAGGTCCAAAATCCTCTTGTTTAGGGACAACAGGTTCACCACCCGTATGTTCAAGGACAACAGGTCCCATATCCATATGTCCAAGGTCAACAGGCCCAACAACCTTTTAACTTGTACGTTGCTTATCAGCAACCTATGGCCGGACAATTCCAATGTATTCAAGGTCAAAATTCTCCCTATAGTCAAGGTAATCTGCAATGGGGGCAAAATCAGATGCCATATGGAAAAAATCCCCCACCGTGGGGCCAAAATCATTACCAGCAAGGATTGTCTCCTACATTCGGACCCACTTACCGACCCCCTATGCCTTTTAATACTTAATTTCCATTCTTGGCCATACTCGAGTTTCTAGATGTATCTTGCCTTATGAATCATCCAATCCTTCATTCACCATACTGGCCTCCAGTGTCTTCCAAGATACCAAGCGATTGTCCAAAGTTCAATGGGAAAAAAAAGAAGATCCTCCAGCCCATGTGACGACATATCACCTCTGGTTCTCTTCGAACTCTTACGTTGATGATTCCATTCGTCTCCGTCTTTTCCAACGAACCCTCATAGGTGCTGCAACCAAGTGGTACATCGAGCTTCCTCGAAGTACTTACCATGACTTTAACTCTTTAGCCATGGCTTTCCTCACGCATTTTTAGTTGTCGGTTCACTATGAAACTAGCACCTATTTCCTCACATCGCTTAAGAAAGATATTGTGACACACATCTCTGATCATATCCATGAATGGAGACGTAGGCATCACTTGATCAAATTTGATATTGCTGATGAGTTTCTCACTGAATGGTTCACTAAATCATTCGTGGCCCTAATTGCTCATGATATAGCTATGGGTGGATGCATTACTGAAGAGCAAGCCATTGCTCGTGCCCAGTACTTAGATCTAGTTTAATCTCAGTCTGTAACTTTGTATGAGTTATTACCTGATGCTCCACAGCCATCATCCGATCCCGTGACACCAAAGTCACAAGTTGTACCTCCTGTCGATGGAGTTATTGGTTCAGTATCCTAGACCCCTGCTAAATCTTCTTCCAAACAGAAGTCGGTCTCGAATGTTGTTCCTAATAGTTCTTCCCAGAATCCACTTGGCCTTGGTAAAACCTTAGAGGTCCACACTGTCCAGTCTACTGCAGCGGACAAATCCTCGAAAGGTAAGAAGAAAGGCAAAGGCAAGGGTAAAGCCGATGCCCCAAAACAGGGTCCTCCCAAATCGTCTGCTAGTGAATCTTCACAACGGAAACCTAAGTATCCTTGCCTCATTTGCAAGGAAGATCACTACACTAAGGATTGTCCCTGATGATCCAAAGTTAGTCGTTTGCTCAAAGGGACCCCTGCTGTCCTCAAAGAGCCATTTCCATCTTAGTAGACCCAAATGGTAGACCAACCTCAATCATCTGCTTCCTCAGGATCTCAAGTGTTCATGATGAGTACGCCTATTAATGTGGCTACTAGATCGAAATATTACCAAACTCCTGCTCTGACAACTGGGAAAGAGAAATAAACCACCCCTTCTTCTTCTGCCCCAAGTTTTGGCCCTCTTCATATCGAGCACCCTAACCCTGATTCCGCTATACGGGCACCCTCTCGAGGTGTGCTAAGGAAATCCTCGTACAATCCCAATGCTTGAGCCGCTCAAAACTATAATAATGTTGAGGATCTAGCTCAGGTGTCGTCAGCTATGTCATCTCTCGAGGTGCTCCAAAGCTTCCCATCGCAGTGGAAATCTTTGCTATCAGCTATCGGAGGTATCGATCCCACCAATTCCAATTTGATATGTTTTGATCTAGAGAACCATGTTCTGCACCTCCCTCATCAGATTTCCTTTCTCATTCTAGTAATCGTCAATGACAAGGCCATCCACTGGACTATCATCGATGAAGGTGCTTCCACCTGCATCATTTCAACGGCATGCTGGAAGGCTATTGGTTCTCCTGCTTTGAACCAATCTCTGAGAACTTTGGAAGCTTTAGATGGGCGCGAATCTATAAGTTTTAACCCCATACAGAAGTTACCTGCATACGAATTCTTAAAACACATAAAATAAACAGTGTGAGAGCATAACACATAAAACACATATACACAGAGATTTTCCCCTAGATCCCAAAACCGGGACTACCGGCTTGATTTTTCATTATGTTCCTTTCAATGTTACAATACATATTTATACATGTTGAAGCATCCAATACCATGGACCGAAAACCATCGCGTCCAAAACCATGTGCGAAAAACATGCACAAAACCATAGGTAGGTCCGCCCAACCTAATATAGGGTCAAAAACCAAAATTTTCTGGGGCGTTGCCTTGGACCCCATAGAGTGGGGTTACCTGCACCCCTCAAACCCCCTGTGACTCCCCCCACTACGCAATCGACGCAACAAAGGAGGGGCTTTGCCCCCCTTCTAACCCCCCGGTTAACTACGTGGGCTAGTCGTGGAAAGAATATAACACAACCCAACAGACTTGTGGCCCTTCAGTTTCTTACCTAACCTTGCCATTACTCTGGAAGGCAAGACAATGCAAGTCGAGGTAGAGATTGTTGATGCCAATCTTAATTACAACCTTCTACTCGGCCGGAGCTGGACCCATGCTATGCATGTTGTAGCCTCCTCCCTATTTCACGTGATTCGTTTTCCCCATCAAAGGGAAGATCGTCACTGTCGACCAGCTGTCTTTCCTTGCCTCTTCCTCCTCGAATGGCAATGTCCCTTACGTTAAGCACACTAGTGCTCCCTATGAGAGTGTGGGGGCAGGTATTTTTAAAGATTCTACCTTAATGGGAATTTTTCCGCTCCCACCTCCTCACGTTGCCTCTGTCAATATGGTCTCGGTCAAATATGATCCTTGGGTCATACCTTCACTGGATATTGTTGATACTTGGGGTGAGGTTATGCTGCTTAGTCCTATCGAAGTCAATTATGTAGAAATTGTTTCGGCTCCGAGTTCTGCGTCCTCTTATTCTTCTGTTTCGAAGACCTCTCTCGATATGTACTCTCAATCCCCGTGGCTTGGTGCTTTAGAATCATTGGATCCCTTAGCTAAGACCTTCCTTGCTGATGAAAGTATCATGGAAGTCATGTCTCTCAAGGAACCACCTTGGATCGATACTCATCATCGCTCCTCATTCCTGCCTCGCCCGGTAGTCATGTCTACTAGACTCAAGGAGTTCTCTTCTCAGCTACTTATTGACATGTCAGTTCATCCTGACATGGTCAAGATCTTTCAACTGAGGGCACCTTTCTCCCTTCATGGATTTAGGATTTTTCTCCCTCCCCAAGTTTTTACCAATTGCTCATTACTGCATTAGGGTTGTCATCTGACTCATAACCCTCCCTCCCTAGAGGGGGCATAGGGGAAAAGCCTTATATGAGCTCTACTCTATTATTTGGACGAGTCGATGCTTACTCGTCATAACAATGGTAAAACTATGGTGTTCATCTGTGTTGATTGATTCCCTGAGTTCAAGCATGGACTCCCTTAAGAAGTACTATGCTTAGGTCATCTTGCATGGTTACTTGTGTACATTAGTGTGTCATTCATTTTTGTGCAGTGTGGTTTGGTGTGTTTGTTTTCAAACAAATTTCTCGTTTATTATGTTTTCCTTGCTTTGCAGATGTCCGTGACTCCTCACATCAGTTTCGCTGATGGTGCTTGCTGTAGTACCCAGAATCTATCATCCGCAACATGGGCTATTTATGACCCTAACGGTGAGTTGATTGACCTTCAAGGTATCTGTTTAGGTCGTACAACTAACAACATTGTTGAATATAGTGCGGTCATCGAACTGTTGTCAGAAGCCATTACTCTTGACATTCAGGAGTTGGTTGTCAACCTGGATTCACAACTTATCGTCCTTCAACTCAACGGGCAATATTCCATCAGAAACCCTCAAATATTGAGAATGTATCTCCGTATTCGTCTACTAGAAAGACATTTTGATTACATTACATATCATCATATTCCTAGATGCTTGAATACAATGACAAATGCATTAACAAATTATGTGTTGGATAAACATTTAGGAAACATGTGAAAAGATAGAACAAACCATTTGTACCATAGTAAGTAAGAAAATATTGCATATCATATATATATATATATATATATATATATATATATATATATATATATATATATATATAGATATATATCTATATGGTGATAGTGTTTGATACATCAAAACCCCAAAAAATAATATGTGTGTCCAAAATAACATCGGTGGCTCGCAGGCCTCAAAAAATGTAAGTACTGGACCTAGGAACTAATTAGCATGGTGATCGTGGTAGCATGATACAACTCGTGCAACACGAGTCAGCAATCGGTGGATTTGATCTGAGACTCCCACCATGTGTCCTTGGTACTGGCGAGGAATGTCTCCTACCCGAGCATACTCCGGGATGCCACGAGTCAACCCCTCAAGGTTCTTCGCGATCTCGTCCTCGTTGTCACTCCCCTCCTGATAAGGAGCGACAACATCAATTAGGCAGGGGACATGCCTGCCTATTGGGGACATCCCAACAGGTCGCTCTAGTCCAATGTCTACATTAACAAGAGAAATGTTATAAGCACATATATGCCAAAAACAATTAAAAAGTCTCAAAATTAAAAAATTGATTTTTTATCTTCATCATCAAAATCCTCCTCATCTGGTAGTGGCATGTCCGGATCTCCACAGAAGTTGGTGCCACTGTATGGCCAGTCCTCCATGATGATCTTTTGTCATCGTAGCCATGAAAATAATGCAGGTCTGTACGACATGTGCTGGCCCCCAGTGATCCTGGGCATCAAACGACTCTAGTGGGCCATCTGCAGGTCGCGTGGCATGGGAGGATCTACCTTAGTCAGCTGGTACTGGAACAGTGGCACCTGTTCCAAGAAAAAGGTCACGAGCACAGATCCGAAGCAAAATTGCTTCAGATTCCCCACCTTAGCTTTGGTCAGCTAGCACTTTATGTTGATCTTCATGGCGTCAACCCAGTTGAAGATCGTAGGTGCTGTGTAGTTGATATCGTACGAGAACTTCGACTTGTTGGCCTCATGCATTGCCTGGGACCCAACCACTTTGTTTATTGTCAATAGAAGCACTCTCAGTGTCAAATCCTGAACAGTGGAAATCTCAATCTTTCCACTCTTGGATTTCAGGGCCTCAGGGCAATGTTCGGCAAGCAATGAGGATATGCTCGCCCCAATCAGTTGTGGCACATACAAGTTGACTGGTTCCCCTCTTTGAGACAGTCTAGTGATGAAATATACATCTGAAGTTTCCAAATCCAGCTCCTGGTCACCAATGACAAATATTTCCCGATTTATGTCCCAAAGACTGATCAAGTACCGAAGAAACTCAATTTGGGCCCACAACCCTGGCATGAGAAAGAATTTGAGGAGCCCACAAGCCCTCAGAGGTTCCAAGCAATTTGGATCATTCAGTGCCTGGGTGTCCACATCCTCATGTCCCCGTTCTTTCCAGTCCACCATTTTCAACGATGTTTTCATGCAAAAGCCATTAATTTGAGTCGACAATCATGCTTGGCCCATACAATTCAATTCTTAACGGTGATTTTGTGGACAAACAGGGTTTTTTCCTATTCACGGCGTTGATGCGCCTGTTTTAAAAATAGTTGCATTGACAGTGTGACATACCTTGTTAATCACCCTCAGCCGGTGCGTTTCTGTGCCTGGAAGTCATGCTGACTGAGGGCGAATTTTTTTTTACAAAACCTCCCTCAAAAAACCTAAAAATGGTTAAAAACAGGAATAAAAGACATGAAAATGAAGCTCAGGGCCTTGGATCTTACTTGCAATTGGCGACTTGGCAAATGACCTCCCGGATCTCCCGCAATCTGCTCCAGAACAATTAGGGCAAAAGTCAGTAAAAAGTCTTCACAACAAGGTAAAATGGTAAATGGTAAATATATATTTACTTTTCTCCTTTTTATTCAATTTTTCATGAAAATATTAGGTTTTGTAAATATTTTAACCTATTTTGCCTCAAGAACTAGCTAATGCACTTTACCTTTTTGCGCAGCGACAGGTGATGGATGTTCGACGATGATGACAAATCACGTTTCAATGCTTTTATCGACTCGTTAAACTCATATGAAAATATTGCCGAGTATTTTTCCCTTTTGACTCGTAAAAGAGAATAAAATGGGGGGTCCACTTTCAAGTTCTTTTCTGACCCTTTAAAAGCGAAAAGATAACCGAGCCCTTGTTGTTTCGAACACGTTATCGGATGCGAAATGTCATGTGCCCAGTATAAGTTTACCCCTTTTTTGGGCTGGGATGCACTATTTACGAAAAAGGTACTCCTTGACTGAAATGGTCAAGCGGTTCTCTCAAGTATCGTTTTCTACATTTTCGGGCTCGAGAGACACAAACGTATGAAAAGGGACCATGTGGAGTTTTCTTTTATGTGAATTTTTCAAAATCTCTAAACATTAAAAAGATACCAAGTTACACCTTTGTGAGACTCGTTAAAATATTAAACAACATTGGATTCGTCATCATGACGAACATAAGCTTCTCCTTCCTAGGGCTCGTTAAACTTACTCGGTCGGATTCGTCCAAAGGATGAACTTACAATGCAAGAATATGTTATCCCCTTCAAGCTTGCGATTAAAAAATAATTGGGGTACCTGCCAGAAATGGTGGGGGAAAATTTGGAAATCTAATTAGTTGTGTCAGCAGCTCACTCTTGAACATGACACTTTCTGCTTCGTGTCGGGTTGGGATATCCTCCTTTGTATCGTTGACCTTCCTGGGTTGGGCCGTTCATTTTTGCCTTCCATTTGATCTCTGCCACATCATCATGACCACCGATCCTATGGATCCAAAAGTTGCCAAACTTCCAGTCGTGTCACCGATATGTTCAAGAGTTGTCCTTCTGTGGTTACACTTACCTTTGATTCTCTATATCATCCAAAATCATTTTCTATCCTTTTGTCTTGCATCGATGATGTGGGATACATTATGGCCCTCCTTCGACACGGTCGCTTCTTGTCGACTTCAACTCATTCTTCGGGAAGTTGACCAAGAGATTCCCTTCCAGTACCTTAGAGCTTGCATGCCCTAATGGCAAGTTCTTCGGACTTGACGACAAGTTTGCATCATTGGATTTTGATTGAGTGACTTAATGGTTGTTCGACTTCAGTTCCTTTATTCACATTCTGTGGATTGTGTTACTAGTACCTTGAGGACCATTATCATTATTGGTGGTTTCTTTCGTGCTTCTTAACAGTTTACATCATTGGTTGGTAATCAAGCAACTTTCTAGCATGTTCGACGTCAACACATCTATTCACATGTTAGAACTTGTACTTTGATTAGGTCGTGTTGGAGCGCAAGACCCTAGACTCAGATCACAAAAGTCTAGGTTGTGAAGTGATGTGACATGGTTATGTTGATATGCATGTCTCTTTCAGATGGATGGCTGCGACCATACCATGAGTTCTCATATGTGATCCTTCTCATTATTGGATGGCTGCGACCATACCTTGGTTTCATTATGATCCTCTCTGACGGATGGCTGCACCCATACCTGGATCCATTTACATGATCATTCTCTGGATGGTTGTGTCCATGCCATGATTCATGTATCATTTGACAGAGTTTTCAGTTATGTATATGTATCTGTATTTGCTTGCAGGTTTTCTGACGGCAGACTACGGTTCCCCGCACTGATTCATAAAGAATTTCATCCCTCACTCTAGTTCGGCCTTCACGCTTTAGGGGGCATCTGTTACACAACATTTTGTCACTTTCCCTGTGCTCCCCGTTCCTTGATCCTAGAGGACCTCTACAGTGAACCCTATATGCTTTCCCTTCATGAAGAAACTCTCATTGTGTCCCTCTTCATGAGCTGAAAAAGTCCCTTTTGCACCATTTCCCCTAAAACTTCTTTTTTGCCCAATTTACAAGACCGACGCTAATGAACCTTGTCTTCCTTGCACCAATATGCAGGGATTAACACTGTCCCTAGCACTGACCAGAGCGACTGAGCTTTGTTCCAGTCACACCGGTCCTCTTATGGAAAGTTTTTAGATATAGAGTTGAAGATTCCAGCTCTAGAAGCTTCGTAACGGAAGTCTGGTAAATGGTTTGGCCGAATGGCGTCGAGGTTGTTAGTTTGGGCTCCTTTCCCCTATAATGATGGTATTACCTCAAGGGATAAGATCTTCTCCCATGAGAAGAGGATCCATCTCCCATCCATTCATCCTATATAAACCTCGCTTTTTCCCAAGCACAAGCTAGTGTTGAAGTGTTAATGTTGGTGTGCTAGTGCTAATTAAGTTTAGAGTAAACAACAAGCTATTCATAGTTGTAGATTTCTAGTTGTGTGAGGGAGAAGTGTGAATAGTTTGAAGCCTAAAGGGAAGAGCCTTAAAACTATTGTTATTGAGGCCATCATGGAATGCTAGCAGAAGTGTGTGGCAACCTGGTCTTGTCAGAGGAGAATGGAAACATCAAGACAATGGTTGTAATCTCTTCTTGATTCAATATATATGAAACTATCGATTGATTTCCTACATGATTTGTCATCTTACACATTCATGGCTTAATGTTTCTTGACTTGTTAAGTAGGTTGAATTACAATTTGTCTATTATCACAGTTGTTATTTGATGTTGTTTACTTGTTTCATGTGTTTGAAGAAGGAAGCAAGAGATAGTTGGAGCGAGCAAGCAAGGACATCATCAAACATGATAAGCGTACTAAGAGGTAGGCCCTCTTAATTGGTTCTAACCTAAGGAAATATTCCATAGAATGTATCAGTTGTGGCTAGACCCATTATCGCGCTAGAGGAATTTGTTTGTGTCCGCACTTATAATTTTACTTCACCACAACGGGTATAACTTGTTGGAAAGAATTACCCAAGGAATACATCTTTATACCAGGGCCAAGGCATGCAATGACAACTCATGGCCCCTCAAGTTGCCAAAACATTGTTGTTTAGGGCCTCAAAATGACCTTGAAAGTTTGGGACCTGTTAGTGTCAGTCTTTCCAGCCTTCCTCCAGTGATCAAATATGCTCTTACAAAGTGGTCTCAGAGTGTCAAGGTCAAATTTTGTCATTTCAGTGACTCTTCAAGCAAAATTTGGTCACTAGGTATTAGGTCTAGGGTTTGCTTTCACTCCTTCCAAAGTTGTCCAAATGTCGGTCCATGTCATCATTCAGCTGAGTGTACCATCATTCAAAGGGTTGTCTTTATCATGTCAGGTTCCATTGGGTCATTTTACACCTTGTTCATGCTTCAGTTGCGCCTAGGCAAGGTTCATTTCCCTCTCCTAGGGTTTTGAAGCTAATTTCTCTTGGATGGTCAAATCATTAGCAAAACTTGTATCCAGAGGTTCATTCACCTTCCCCTATCCTTAAAGTACCTTATCAAACACTTTCCATCACTTAGATCCCCCAAATTCCTCATTTTCGCACAAACCGTAGTTTCTTGCTACAACCTGGCAATTTTCTAGGTTGGGCCTGTGTTTTGCCCTTTTGGACCCCTTCCCCTCACTCAATCTCTGAGATTCCACTTTCCCCTACTTTCTAACATCCCTCCCTACTTCCAAAAATTTCGTCAAGAATTTAGAAGCTCCCTATTCCCTTCTTTTCACTTCATTTCGACAAATCCCTTGTTCCACATATCGGGATAAGTTTCACTCAAATGATGTTTCTGAGCAATAAAAGATGAATTTGTGAAAACTGAGAGAGGTTTTTGTCCAAAACAGGCCAATAAAGAAACACCTCATTCACTTTTTACACAGGTGTCATGGTTTTAGATAAATGTCAAAAATACAATCGCCTTGGGAGAATTGATGCACCTCTTAAGTGACCTTGGGAAAATCAATTTTTCTTCTAGCTTGGTTGGCCAAATGACTTTCTTTATGAGTCAAATGATAACTATACACAAAGATATTTCCAATGAGCTATCATGAGCTCAATTTGGAGTTGAGGAAGGCATTCAAACGTTGACTGCAACAGCACTCTGCCTTGAGGCAGCCTCATTTGGCACATTTTGACCAGTCTTGGGAGATTTGATTTTTGATAGGAAAAATGAACTCCAAATTGAAAAATTCTAGTTGTAGTAGAAATTAGACTCAAATACCTTTCCAACGAGATATCCTGAGCCTAATTTTGACACCGGGAAGGCCTCCAAAAGTCTCCTGTAAAAAGGTGCTACGCACAAGGCTATATGCGCCGCGCCAGTGTATTTTTGCACTGAGAAATGAGGCTATATGCGCCGCGCCAGTTGCCCAATGTGCCGAGCCATCAACAACTTCAAAAATTTGCTCCAAATCACCCAAAATGCGTGGATTTGTCTTGATGCAAGTAGGATGAGCTTCTCTCATAGTTTTTTATCAAAGATTGAGATGGTGTTTATTGCATGGTGAATGTACAAACTACAAACCCTACTTCTTCAAAGTTGCCAAACAGAGATTGCTGCCTAGGGTTTGATTAACTATTTTGCTGCTAAGTCTATCATTCCTCCATCACTCCCTCATCCCATTGGTCCCTTGTTTTCATCATTCCCTAAGTTTCCCTATCCCCCTAAGCTCATTAATTCCTTCTCCCAAATTCCCTTTCCCAAATTCTCAAACCCTAACCCTATACATAAACTCCCAAACCATCCCATATTTCCTTAACTGAATCTATCCCAACAGTCCCTCCCACATTTGGCAATTGTGCCAAACTCTCATTCTCCATCTCATTGAAAGCCAAACAGACTTTGAAACACCATGAAGGCGGACAGGCAGTAACTTTACAACTGAAACTGCATGCATCAGGAGGACACTGGAACGGCGTAAAAGGAAAGATCAGCTCCGAATCTTGGCCGAAGCTTCTTTGGCTGAGCATGGCACTTGATGAGGCACCTTCAGCCCAAATTTCAAGGAATTTGGAGAAAATTTTGTCAATTTTGAATTTTTTGGCTTTAAAAACAGGTTTTTTCTCTATATGCGCCGCGCACCTTGCGCGACCCATAGGATTGGGAGCTCCAAATCACAAATGGCTTGCAGTTTTGGATTTTTCATGAAAAATCATGAATTTTGGTACTTGGACAAGAAATTTGGGCAAGTTCTGGGTCCCCAAAAAGGTCAAAAAACATGCAAAAAATGACCTCACTGCCCCTATTTTGACACACAAGAAGCAGTCTTGGGAGAATGCACTTTTGGAGGGGCAAATGGACACCAATTTTGAAAATTCCACTTGGGTTGGATAGTAGACAGACAGGGATTTCCAACAAGCCAACCTGAGCTCAATTTGGACTCCTAAAGGTACCTCAAAAACAGCAGCAAAGTAGCGCAGCGCATATAGAAATCAGCGCGGCGCATATAGCTTTTTTGCCCTATTTTTCATCCTTCAGCTCAAAAACTCGGCTAGTTTGACCAGTTTTGATTTGTGATGTAATTTTTGACTTTTTCTTGATGTAATGATTGAAACATGATGTAATTTGACACTTATTTACTTGATCTAGAAGATTCATTCACCAAAGAGTGAAAATTTAATGAATGAATCAGTTTCCTACCTTATAGAGGCAAGTTGTTTTGACTGCCTAAATTGTAGTGCTTTGTTTAGAATTGGTTGAAACAACTCCTAGAATGATGAGCTCAACCCCTAGAGGCAAGGGAAGAGGTTGGCTTGCCTATATTATGTAATTTCCAAGTCATTTTCAGGGTTGGACTCTTGGGAAAAGCTTGACACCTTATTGTACATTCACTTCTGCATTTTTGGCAAAGGAAAGACCAGGGTTTTGCAGCACTGTTTGGGATCCTTGTGGCTTTGAGTGTTGATGGTGTGCTTCTTTCAGTAATTGTAAGTTTTTAATGTGTATCATTTTCCTTCTTTCATCTTCTGCAATTGAACAAATGAAGTGTTAAGGTAGAATCCATAGATTGTTATGCTCTGCCTTTAAATTTGTTTGATTTTCCATGTTTTCGTCTATTTAAGGAGAATCCTTGAAAGTTTCTTGCTCTCCTTAGCTTCTTACCAGTTAGATCTAGCCATTCATTTTCTTTAAAAGCATCAAGACAATCGCCTACCTTGCCCCAAGTAGACCTCTACAAAAACTGAGTCTCATCCCTGCACCCAAAATTTCCTTTTCCTTTGATTCAACAAAAACCTCAAAAATCAATTTCAAACTCCTTGTACTTTATACCTAGCCTAAGATCTGTTACAAATTTAGTCATCTCGAGCCTCATCGATTACCTTTTGCCGAGATTAACCTGGAGAGAGCCCTCTCCTGTCCTCGTAGGGCTAGCTACGAGGCTGAGCGTGGTTTGATGTGGACCTAGAACCTTGTCTTTTCAGCCTGAGACAAATCTAGGCTCTAGCATAGTGGCAACCATACTGGGGAGAACATGGTTTGCTTGTTGATGTCATTTGTTTTATAAGCTACAGACGGAGCCTGAAGATTAGCTAGGTAGCCTTCGAAACGCTTTTGCTTTGCATTAGCAGAAGTAGATAAACGCTGCTTCAGTCAATCTATGGTCTAGCTTGTAATCGTGACATCTAACTTGTTAATTGCCCCAGTACATTTATCAAGTTCAGATCTGATTGTTGATGGTGGACAACGATTAGACACTGGCAAGGCTGAAATCATTCACCTGGCGACTTCATTCACTGAAAAATCCAGAGATCAATGCTTCATGGTGACTTCACTGCAGGAAGATTAGTAGCTTTGAGCTTTTCAAGATGGATTGGGTTGCAAGAAGATATGCTCCCATGAGCCGAGATCACATCCCTAGTTTTCCAAATAAAATTCCGAAGGTAGATTGGTCAAGGAATTTACCTACATTTAAAGATGATGGTAGGAAGGATGCTGCTCTACATCTGGTTAGATTTCACATGCATATTCGCAAGTTGAAGGTTGATTTTCCTGAAGATTGCTTGATGAATATATTCTTGGCCACTCTGGAAGGTAAAGCCCAATCTTGGTATGAAAGTTTGCCGCCTACTTGTATTTACTGTTTAAAGGATTTTCATGCTATGTTCATTGAAAGATACAAGGACTCTTATCCATCATTAAATTTAGTTCAAGATTGTTGCAAGCATGCTTATAGTTTCATTGAAAGCCTTGAGAAGTTTTATGAAGATGATAATTTCATGGATGAAGAGATCATGGAAGCCCTGTATGAAAATCCATTTCAGCAGCACACAGAAATCTTAGAGGATACTTGTCCAGATCAATAGGCTGAAGATTTCCATATGGTTGAAAATGATGAAAGAGAAAATGTTGTTTCAGATCTGTCCATAGAAGAAGACAGCATGCAGGTAACACATGAAAGTAATGTTCCAATCTCAGAAAGTGATGATGATAAATCAGATCGAGAGATAAATTGTGATGAGGCATAACATGTTGTTCCGGATCTCATAAAAGAGATTTGTATTGTCGCGGCTGCCTCAAATGAAGAAAACGGAGTAGCAGACCTAAATGCTCTCATCTCACCAGCACTAGATCTTCATGAGGAGGTAGTTCATTTCCTCTGTGAAAAACAAGACAAGATCTTCGTTCAAGTAAGTGAAAAGGTTTCTCTGGATGAATCTATGGTAGCTGATAGAAATGTTAGTGTTGGGTTTCACGAAACATCTGAAATTTCTTTTCTCATGATTGATGAATGTAATGAGAATCTGGCTGTCATATCATATGAGGATGACCTACCATATATTCAAACTACAAAAGATCAGACCATTCAGGATTCCATTTCAGATTCTTCCTCATATGTCTCATGTTTTGAAATGTTATTTCAAGAGGAGATCTGCTCATCTTCTTGTTCAGAATTTTTTGAGGACCAGGAACATACTCTTTCTGGAGTACATGATGAAGGAAGATCAGAATCAAGAGAAAAAGACATCTTGCTCTTTCAGCAGGAGGAAAGACTTCATGTTTTTCAAGATCCAATGGCAGATCTGTTGCAGTCAGTAGTGAAGGTGATTATTGCAGTATTCAGTGATGAAGGAGATTATGGTCGACTATATTTTTGGATGCCCAGTTACCAGTATTCATTGTTGACTAGAAGATCTGATCAGGAGAATCAATCAAGAAGGCATCTGCTTGATTGGTTGCATTGGAATTTTGATATAGTTTGATGGTATATTGTCTTGTAAGAAACACAGGTGGTTGTCATCATGATTTCAAATCTTGATGGATTGTTGCCCTTCAATAAGCTTTGTAAGTTCTTGTTTTAGTTAAGTCAGTCATGAGTCATTTGCGAGTCAATTTTCAGTCATGTTGGTTTCATAATTGAGTCGGTTTGAGTCAAGTTTCAGTCAATAAATGAGTCAAAGTCTTGTATTGTTTGTCAAATAATGACTCCATAGCCCATGGATGAAGGAACTTGTTTCCTCTTCCAAAGATCTGCTGTTCTTGGCACCTCCAAGGAGCTACCATCCCCATTGGAGCCAATGTTAGTGTCAATCTTTCCAACCTTCCTCCAGTGATCAAATATGCTCTTACAAAGTGGTCTCAGAGTGTCAAGGTCAAATTTTGTCATTTCAGTGACTCTTCAAGCAAAATTTGGTCACTAGGCATTAGGTCTAGGGTTTGCTTTCACTCCTTCCAAAGTTGTCCAAATGTCAGTCCATGTCATCATTCAGCTGAGTTTACCATCATTCAAAGGGTTTTCTTTATCATGTCAGGTTCCATTGGGTCATTTTACACCTTGTTCATGCTTCAGTTGCGCCTAGGCAAGGTTCATTTCCCTCTCCTAGGGTTTTGAAGCTAATTTCTCTTGGATGGTCAAATCATTAGAAAAAATTGTATCCAGAGGTTCATTCACCTTCCCCTATCCTTAAAGTACCTTATCAAACACTTCCCATCACTGAGATCCCCCAAATTCCTCATTTTCGCACAAACCCTAGTTTCTTGCTACAACTTGGCAATTTTCTAGGTTGGGCCTGTGTTTTGCCCTTTTGGATCCCTTCCCCTCACTCAATCTATGAGATTCCACTTTCCCCTACTTCCTAACATCCCTCCCTACTTCCAAAAATTTCCTCAAGAATTTAGAAGCTCCCTATCCCCTTCTTTTCGCTTCATTTCGACAAATCCCTTGTTCCACATATCGGGATAGGTTTCACTCAAATGATTTTTCTGAGCAATCAAAGATGAATATGGGAAAACTGAGAGTGGTTTTTGTCCAAAATAGGCCAAGAAAGAAACAACTCCTTCAATTTTTACACAGGTGTCATGGTTTTAGATAAATGTCAACAATACAATCGCCTCGGGAGAATTGATGCACCTCTGAAGTGACCTTGGGAAAATCAAGTTTTCTCATAGATTGGTTGGCCCAATGACTTTCTTGATGCATAAAATGATAACTAGACACAAAGATATTTCCAATGAGCTATCATGAGCTCAATTTGGAGTAGAGGAAGGCATTCAAAAGTTGACTGCAACAGCACTCTGCCTTGAGGCAGCCTCATTTGGCACATTTTGACTGGTCTTGGGAGATTTGATTTTTGATAGGGAAAATGAACTCCAAATTGAAAAATTCTAGTTGTAGTGGAACGTAGACTCAAAGACCTTTCCAACGAGCTATCCTACGCCTAATTTTGACACCGGGAATGCCTCCAAAAGTCTCCTGCAAAAAGGTGCTACGCATAGGGCTATATGCGCCGCGCCAATGTATTTTTGCACTGAGAAATGAGGCTATATGCGCCGCGCCTTCCATGTGCGCCGCGCCAGTTGCCCAATGTGCCGAGCCATCAACAACTTCACAAATTTGCTCCAAATCTCCAAAAATGCGTGGATTTGTCTCGATGCAAGTAGGATGAGCTTCTCTCATAGTTTTTTATCAAAGATTGAGATGGTGTTTATTGCATGGTGAATGTACAAACTACAAACCCTACTTCTTCAAAGTTGCCAAATAGAGATTGCTGCCTAGGGTTTGCTTAACTATTTTGCTGCTAAGTCTATCATTCCTCCATCACTCCCTCATCCCATTGGTCCCTTTTTTTCATCATTCCCTAAGTTTCCCTATCCCCCTAAGCTCATTAATTCCTTCTCCCAAATTCCCTTTCCCAAATTCTCAAACCCTAACCCTATACATAAACTCCCAAACCATCCCATATTTCCTTAACTGAATCTATCCCAACAGTCCCTCCCACATTTGGAAATTGCGCCAAACTCTCATTCTCCATCTCATTGAAAGCCAAACAAACTTTGAAACACCATGAAGGCGGACAGGCAGTAACTTTACAACTGAAACTGCATGCATCAGGAGGACACTAGAACGGCGTAAAAGGCAAGATCGGCTCTGAATCTTGGCCGAAGCTTATTTGGCTGAGCATGGCACTTGATGAGGCACCTTTTGTCAATGCTCTTTTGATATCCTCAAAGGCCTGTTTAGCTTCCATGGTCCATTTGACCTTAGAATCCTTCTTCAACATATTATTCAACAGTCTTATTAACTCGGACAGATTAGGAATGAATCTTCTCAGGAAATTAATATTTCCTAAAAAACCTTGTAGTTCTTTGATATTTCTTGAATGGGGAACCTGAAGGATAGCTTGAATTCTGTCCGGATCAATCCTAATACCATCTCTTGAGATTATGTGCCTTAGGAGCTTACCTTCCTCTAGGCCAAACAATGATTTTTTGGGATTCAAAGATATGCCATATTTTCTACAAATTAAGAAAACTTGTCTCAAATGTTCTAAATGTTCCTGGTCTGATTTTGAAAAGGCAGTAAGATCATCCAGGTAGACCACTAGAAAATCATGGATTTCCTTGGCGAAGTATATATCCATTGCTCTTTGGAACGTGGCCCCTGCATTCTTAAGCCCAAAAGGCATTTTGACATACTTGAAAGTTCCCCAAGGTGTTGTGAAGGCAGTTTTGTCTTGATCATCAGGGTGTACTAAAATCTGATTAAATCCAGAGAATCCATCTAATAATGAAATCCTAGAGGCTCCCACTACCCTTTGCAAGATATGATCCATTTTTGGTAAGGGGTAATGGTCTTTGAGAGAGACTTTGTTCAAATTCCTTAGGTCAACACAGAGTCTGATCTCTCCCATCTTCTTCCTAGTGGGGACCAAATTTGAAATCCACTCTGAAAACCTAATTGGAGCAATGATTCCAGCTTCATACATACGTTTCACTTGCTTTTCGATGAGGGGAAGGAGTACAGGGTTCACTCTTCTAAGCTTTTGTTTAAAAGGTTTTTGGTTTTCTTTTAAAGGTATGGTGTGCTGGATGACTGAGGTGTCATAGGACTTAAGGTCATTATACCTCCAGGAAAAGACATCTTGGAACTCTTTAAATAACTCAGTGTATTTCAATTTCTGATCAGCTGGTAATGCTTTAGATAATTTTATCATTTTGGGATTTTCTGTGGTTCCAATGTTACAATCTTCAATTTCAGCATTCAGTGGTTGCATTTTTGGTTTTCTTGAGATATCATTTGAATCAAACAGATCCTCCAAAGGGGTTAAACCTATGGGCAAAAAATTATCCTTTAACTCAATTACCTCGGCTTCTATTTCAGCTATTTCATCTACATCTATTTGCCTCAATTCTTGTATATTTTCGTTGTTAAAGGTGGTAGGGTTCAAAACCAAATTTGCTGTTTCAGCTGATATATTTTGCTTGGCTGTGTGTGCCTGCTGTTGATCATCCATAGTGCTAGAATCAATGTTAATGCTGGAAAATTCCTCTTTTAGAGTAAGGAAGTTATTTATCTGTGTATCACTCTCAAAGACTTGCCAATTCTTGATGTTGTCCGGGACTGCAGGCCTATGTTTGATTTCAGCAGTGAAAGTGTGATTGGGTTTGAAAGGTAGCTTGCAAGTGCTGGCAAAGGTTGCCAGGCTATGAGCATGTAGATTGAGCTCTCTAGAAATTTTAGTTAACTGAGATTCTGCGAAGGTATCAAGTACTTGGATAGCTGCTCCCTTATAAGCTCTCAACCTAAGATCATTTGTGGTAAAGTTTCCTTTCATCTGTTGTATGATCAGATCTGAATCTCCTAAGATTGAAACTTTGGTTGCACCTAGATTTTTTATGAGTTTGAGACCCAACAAAAGGGCCTCATACTCAGCCATATTGTTTGTGCATCGAAAGTTCAGCCTATATGCATGACCTTCAGCCTGGTCATTCTGCATGTTGTAAATCCAGACTCCTGCCCTAGCTCCCAACTTGTTTACAGAACCATCAAATTCTAAATACCATAAGGTTTCATGGTCAAGATTTGGATTGAGATTTTTAGAAAGTTGGATCATGGGCAGATTGGCCTTTTGTAAGTCATTTGATGCATCATTTTTCTCTGTTGTATCAACTATATGAAAAGCTCTTTGATCTTGAGAAGCACATTTTTGATTGATTCCCTCTATCTGTGATGTCACTAATAGTCTGGAATAAGCTTTGGTACACATGTCAGCATTATACAGAATGAATGAATCCATGTCCGAATGTATTGAATAGATGGGGAAGTTTTGGGGTTTTTCTTGGCTACTCACCACATATTTCATTAGTGTTTCTCGGTATAATCTCTTTGGCTGTCCAAAGACTGAAATGGTGGCGTAGGACATGTCTAATTGCAAAGATCCTTGAAGTTTGGCCCCCCAAGATCTGGACAAGAGCATACCATACTTAGGAGGTATGTCAGCTACCACCACGTCCATCAAAATTGTTTTGGTTGGGTATTGGACCAGGGAGACACATAGATCTTTAATCAAGCCTAGGCACCTGACTTGGCTTGAATCAAATGAAAAAAGATCTTTGTAAGGTCTTGTGATGTCTAGGTCTAGTTTTTCCATTACAGATTTGGGCATTAAGTTGTGTGAGGCCCCGGAATCAAACATTGCATTGTGTAAAATCTTGTCATGAATGTTTAAGCTGACATAGAAGGGTGGAACCCCTCCATTTGATGTCTTTCCATTAACCTCAGGACCAAACAGTAATTCGGGTTGATCATCTAGAACATTCACAGCATCTTTATTGTCTGACACTTGTAGTGACCTGTTGATCTACTGTCTATAGACTTCGTGCTTGGCCAATTCAGAAAGAGGAACGACTATCTTTAGCTTACTAATTTCTGTTTCTAAGTTGAAGGGCTTTTCCATTTGGGTCTTGGCATTAGGTGCATCAGATTTTTCCTTTTCAGCTGGATCTTCAGTAATCCTTTCTTCATGATTGGTATGATTTTGAGTGAAATTGGTACCAAATTTGTTCTCAGGGGGAGTGTTTGAACTTGCCTTCCAAGGATGGGGCGGGGCTGGCTGGTTTTTAGAGGGCTGTTGTTCTGAGATATCCTCCACAGTGATTTTTGTGGTATGGGGGTTTGAGTTAGCAGCGGATTTTGGAAGAACAGTCTTGTCCTTGGCCTTTTTTGGTTGCTTACTGTCCTTTGGTTTAAGAGTTTCAGGTACATCTATAGTTCTACTTCTTAGTTTATACTATTTATGTACCTCATATACCGCTGCATCATAGCCTTCCCTAAAGTCAAAAGACTCTCCTGATTTAGTTTGAAATTGATTACAATTATAGGCCTCTTGATCTTCTTGTGTTAGAAAGACCTGATGCTCACTGTCTAGACCCATTAGGTTGATGTGAGGATCCTCGGTAGGTTCATTAGATGTTGAGGCCTCAGCGAAATTTTCTTGAAAAGGGGGTCTAATGTGCTGGTCGGGATCAGCCCTTCCAACATTTGGATTCTGATTCTTTCTAAAATTTGGGTTTCTAGCAGTACTGGGTTGACCTTCCCATGATGATTTTCTTTCTATTGTTTCTACCCTGTCCCCAAGTCTGTCCATGCCTTTGATGATTGCATCTAGCTTTTGCTCAAATGCTGAGGGTTCTTCCTTAAAAGTGGTTCTTCTTTCAGCTCTTGCCCGATTTCTTTTGGCAATCAGATTTGCCTCTACACTTACAGCTATGTTTTGCATGTCTGCCAGGGTTGCAGGGGCTCTTTCCCTTAGTTGATATGCCATATCAGCATCAAACCCATCCGGGAATTTGATTAAGGCTAAATCAGGTGGAGGCCTAAGATTTTGAGGAATGGCATCATAAACATTGTTAAATCTAGCACAATAATCTAGGACAATTTCTTGTGGGCCTCTCCTTATAGTGTCATACTCAGATAAAATATGTAGAGGGTCCTTTTTCTTTTCCCATCTGTTCAGGAAGGACTGATAAAGAGCAGCCGAATTGGGTATGGAATTTGCAGCAAGTGCTCTGAACCAAGTTCTTACTTCACCTGTTAAACTTTGGACAAAAATTTTCATTCTCACATCATCATCGTCTATTTCATAGTTTTCAAAGTAATCTTGCATTTTCTTGGTATGTTGTAAGGCAGTATATGTACTGGTTCCATCAAAGTAAGTGATCTTACTTTGGTAGTCCTGAGGCATAGCCCCAGGATTACCAGGCAGCTGAAGGGGGGTATAACGATTTGCCATATTTACAGGTATCAATGGGACAACAGGTAGAAGGGGAACAACTGGAACAACAGGGACAACAATAGCAGTTTGTGTATTAGAGGGAGGTGTGAGGAGTATGTTTTGGGAAGTGAATGAGGAAGAGGGGGAAGACTAGGTTATGAGAGGATGAACTGATGGTTTAGCAGGGGTTGGGATATAACTTTGCTGAACTGCCTCAGGGCTGGAATCAACAAATTTTTCTGGTTCCTTTTGGTTCCTAAGAACCTTGGGAATCAAATTAGGATTATCGAAACTAGGTGGAGGATTTGGGTCAGGATTTGACCTGGTATGCCTGGTTCTCTTTTTAGGAGCCAACTTCCAAATTGGTTTTTGGTATTTTTGAGAATATTTTCAGAAGTATCAAGGAACTGCTCAAATTCTGGAACAACTATCTAAAGCAGACAGCTGTTGAAAAAATTCGTTCGTCCCCAGTGGAGTCGCCAATTATGTTATCACTCAGGTTGTTCCCTTTGACTCCTGAGGGAATACGACCGAGGTAACCACTAACCAATCTTTGAATTACAGGTTCTAGCCCACCTGCAATCAGAGAGGACTCTCTTTTTCTGATTTAGCTCTGTTTTGGGAATTTTAGGCTAGTTATAATGCACTGAATTTTGTTTAAAGTTTGGTTGAATGATATCTTCTAACAGCTGAAAAAGCAATGTTCAGAGGGTTTTAGTCCATTGGGCATTGGAGTCTGTGATCATGTGTTGCCTGAGGTGTTTAGTGAGAATGATGATACAACAGAGCTAGATGGGCATTCATGAAACAATCTTCAAATTCGGGATGTATGGATTGCAATCAGTCAGTGAGAGGCAATTAAGGTTCTTTCACTATGCTGGTGTGATGGAGAAATGAAATATTGCTCAGGAGCAAATCAGAATTCCTGAACAGTATCTACTATGAAAGATTCAGTGTAAATGTGAGCAATTAAGAATTTCACATTCATAACTAATTCTGAAGAAAACATAATTAACAACAGAGGTTGAGCTTAGGGTGTTTAATAAACAAATCCTGAACTACTCTTTTTCTCTGATGCTAAGATCATTAAATATACAGCATATACGGGTTTTGTAAGCGAAGAGAATATAAAGACACGGTTTAGAAAACTTATTGTATCATGAAATAACGCAGGAATCCTGCAGCAGCAAGCAATCTCATCACAACACATCAAACAACGCAAAATTTCAGGAACTTCATCAGCTTCTTGTATTCAAAGTTTGTAATTACAGTGTAGCTCTTCAGAAGAAAAATCAACAACCCCAACTAAGTTATGCGTGGGGATATATATACAAAAGTGTTTCACAAAATATCTGAAAGATGAGTCATTAACTCATAAATTTCTTACCAACTTTCTACGAATAATAGATACAAAAGTGATTGCTTATTAAAAGATCAATAAATAGTTGTTTATCTTTGTCACAGACCCTTGACTTTGAAACCGACTGGGCCAGCTGACTGATTTGCATTCATTTCGAGAGTGCTTGCTTTCTTGCTGCTTTGACACGATGCTGCTGTTGTGGTCGTATCATTGGTAATCATCCATTGGTGCCTAGTCATCATCTTTGTCACTCAGCTGCTCTTTCTTTTGCCGCCCAAGGTAGATTGAACATGTGAGTCATTTGAAAATGCTGACTCAAGATTGATAAAAAATTTCAAACAAAATTTGATTTATCAAAGTAATGTTTCTATCATGCCTCTCCACCAATCTTCAGTAGGCAATTGGTGTCTCTGTATTTTAATCAAAGTCTCATCAGCTTCAGTATATTTGTAGTAATTTGGAGGTGCTTCAAAAAGGTGTTTGATCTCATGCTCAATAAAAAACAAATTCTCCAACTTCTCATAGAGAGTCTGCCCAGATGGGGGCCCTGCTTCCTCTGGACTGCTTGCAGATGCTGTTATTTGATTTGTTGCATAATTGTTGACCCTCTTGGCATAATTTTCATGTGATAACAACCTTCCTGCACTATTTACCAAGCTGGGAAGACCTCTGTTATGCAATGCAATGATTTTTACAATGAATTCATTTACCTCTGTCTGCATTTCTTGACATCTTCTGTCCAATGTTTGCACATAGTTCCTCAAGGTAAGCACCCTCTTTATTAGTAATATGGTATCAGTCCTGTCTCTGATACCCATTCCTGCTAGCTGAAGGCTGGTGCGGTTGTTAAGCACTTGAATCATTCTGTTGGCTATTTCAGGCATACTTCCCAAGGATGCCTGGGCTCTTTGACCTTCTGCTTTTGCCCTGCTTAGGAGATCCATTTGCTCATGGATAGTTTCAATGGACTGCCATTGGTCTGTAATGGATTGACCAATGTTGGCCCATAGAATCTTCTTGATTTCACTTATGGTTTTGTCCAGAGTAAGCTCTTTTTCTAACTCCTTTATCCTTTTTTCCAGAGCCCTTACCTCTCTTGTTCTTTCAGCTACATTCTGCTTTGATTTGTCATATTTTTCTTCAAGCGTAGCCAATTTCTCTCTAGCCACCTTTAGTTCTGCCATCTGTGCTTCAAGAGCCTCTAGTTCTTTCCTCATATTTTGCATGTCAAGGCTGGGTACCTGTTCTGATGTTGTTGCTGGTGCTGTCGCTTCTGGAGCTGGTGCTGAGCCTGAAGGGCCTGCCTCTGATGTTTGTCCAGTGGGAGGACCTGCTGAAGTAGTTACAAGAACAATGTAAACTTTGAAACGGGAACTGATACTGCTACCCGTTTCGTAGAGATAGCAAAAAAATGACCTGATTTTGAAAAGGGGTGATGCAGAATGAACATGTTTTTTTTAGAGCATACTTTTTGGCACTTTAATTTTTTTATGTACATTACGTTTTAGAATCGTTTTAGAATGGTAGTGATTTTCA
The DNA here is from genome assembly GCA_031772625.1 of Pinus tabuliformis. Lineage (NCBI taxonomy): Eukaryota > Viridiplantae > Streptophyta > Pinopsida > Pinales > Pinaceae > Pinus > Pinus tabuliformis. The sequence goes on from CM062813.1 coordinate 208,489,641, forward strand.
TGCTGATTTAAAAAAGCGAGTATTCTGCATCACCACCTTTTTTTGAAAGACCTGTGTGTTTTGGCTTTAAATTTTCTAATGTATAAAATGTAAATAATTATTTTGTAAATTTGATCATTTTTGAAGTGACCGTTTTCTTCACATTTTCTTGTTTTTTATTTTAATTTTAACTTTTTTTTAGTGAGATTTTTATTGTTTTGCATTTTTAAATTAGGAGGTCGATATTTAGAATTTTCAATATTCTACATATTTATACATTCTTAATTAATTTTTGAATCCACATGAAATAATTGTTTCTAAAAAACAATATTTTTTAACAATGGACATAAAAATAACCATTTTTAACATAAATATAACTAAAAAATTACATGTTTTGATAATTTTTTGCTAGAATGACATGTCAAAATCACAATTTTTATATGATAATTTTAACCAAAAACAGTTAAACAATAGTTTTTTTTTATGAATTTCATGTCAAAAAAATAATAATAATCACTTTTTTTTTTCAAAAAATAATGATTAACTTAAAAATCAATGTGAAAATCACATATTACAAATATTGAATGTATAACAACCCTAATTGAGTGTTTATTATTCTCATAAAATGTCAAAGCCAAAACATTGCAAAGCTTGATTTACAAGCATAACTTAAATTTAATCAACAATGTCACGTAATCCAAACTCTTCGTCCTCTAGAGTTTCATCATTGTCTTCTTCCACAATATTTTCTGTTTCCTTTTGCTCACTTTCCTCTTCTAATGGGTCTTTGATGTCTGCGAATCTCCCAATGCATGTCTTTCCAAACATTCCATGTAATGGTGGTTGGGGTTCATTTGCCTTTTTTGCCACACGTGATTCACTAAAGTCCCCTTTATTCAATCCAATTTCTTGCATTGCATCTGTAAGAAATTGAAGAACATTAATTCTTTGCTAAATGAAATTGCACTGTACTGGATCTTTTTCAATTGCAATGCAATTTCTTCCTTTTTGAAGGCAACATGCTAGCGTTGTACCTAATTATCAAGCACAAAAGAAATAATGAACTAAATTAGTACAATGACATATAAATTAAAAAATAACATATTGAAATTCAATTTCATATAATAAAACTTACCTGAGCCAGAAAATAAATCCATAACCCAATCTCCTTCATCTGACAAAGGTCTATAAGATAGTTAATCAATAATTGTGGTTTTTGATAAATGTTAACTATCTCTCATTTTTCTTTTGATTTCGGGAATCAACCAGCCACCAGTCGGGCGGGCAGCTGGTGGCTGGGTGATTCCCATCAGCCGAGCGGGCAGCTGGTGAATGGTTCATTCCCAGAATCACCCAGCCACCAGCAGGGCGGGCGGCTAGTGGCTGGGTGATTCCGGGAATCAACCAGCCACCAGCGCCCGCTCGGCTGGTGGCTGATTGATTCTCGGAATCGCCCAACCACCAGCCGGGCGGGCGTCTGGTTGATTCTGGGAATCAACCACCCACCAGCCACCTGCCCGGTTGGTAGCAACCACCCACCAGCCACCTGCCCGGTTGGTAGCTGGGTGATTCTGGGAATCAACCAGCCACCAGCCGCCCGCCCGGCTGGTGGCTGGGTGATTCCGGGAATCAACCAGCCACCAGCTGGGTGGCCAGCTGGTGGTTGGTTAATTCCCGGAATCAACTAGCCACCAGCCGCCTGGCTGGTGGCTGGGAAATTCCAGGAATCAACCAACCACCAGCCGCCTCGCTGGTGGCTGGGTAATTCCGAGAATCAACCAGCCAGCCGCCTGCCCGACTGGTAGCTGGCTGATTCAAGGAATCAACCAGCCACCAGCCGGGTGGCCAGCTGGTGGCTGGTTTATTCGGGAATCTACTAGCCACCACCACCAGCTAGCCGCTCAACTGCTGGCTGGTTGAATCCCGGAATCAGCCAGCCACCAGCCGTTCGCCCGGCTGGTCGCTGGGTGATTCCAAGAATCAACCAGCCACCAGCCGACTGCACCAGCCACCACCCGCCCGCCCGGCTGGTGGTTGGGTGATTCCGGGAATCAACCAGCCACTAGTTGGGCGACTAGCTAGTGGCTGCCACCCAACTGGTGGTTGGTTGATTCTCGGAATCAACCACCCACCAGCTGGTCATCCGGCTGGTGGCTGGGTGATTCTCGGAATCACCCAGCCACCAACCGGGCGGCCGGTTGGTGGCTGGTTGATTCCAGGAATCAACTAGCCACCAGCTGGCCGCCCGGCTGGTGCCTGGTTGATTCCGGGAATCAACCAGCCACCAGCCGCCCGGCCGGTTGGTGGCTGGTTGATTCCGGGAATCACCCAGCCACCAGCTGGTCAGGTGGTTGATTCCGAGAATCAACCAGCCACCAACCGGTTGCCTGGTTGGTGGCTGGATGATTCTCGGAATCAACCACCCACCAGCTGGTCATCCGGCTGGTGGCTGGGTGAATCTCAGAATCACCCAGCCACCAACCGGCCGCCCGGTTGGTGGCTGGTTGATTCCGGGAATCACCCAGCCACCAGCCGGGCGGGCGGTTGGTGGCTGGTTGATTCCGGGAATCACCCAGCCACCAGCCGGGCGGGCGGTTGGTGGCTGGGTGATTTCGAGAATCACCCAGCCACCAGCTGGATGACCATCTGGTGGGTGGTTGATTCCGAGAATCAACCAGCCACCAACCGGTCGCCCGGTTGGTGGCTGGTTGATTCCAGGAATCAACCAGCCACCAACTGGGCGGGCAGTTGGTGGCTGGTTGATTCCTAGAATCAACCAGCCACCAGCTGGGCAGTGATTCTAGGAATCAGCTATCCATCAGCTAGGCTGGCGGCTGGTGGCAGGTTGATTCCGGGAATCACCCAGCCACCAGCCGGGCGGGCGGCTAGTGGCTGGTTGATTCCCGGAATCAACCAGCAGGCGACCGGTTGGTGGCTGGTTGATTCCGGGAATCAACCAGCCACTAGCCGCGCGGGTGGGTGGCTGGTTGATTCCTGGAATCAACCAGCGACCAGCCGGGCGGGTGGTTGGTGGCTGGTTGATTCTGGGAATCAACGAGCCACCAGCTAGTGGCTCGGCTGGTGGTTGGTTGATTCCTGTAATCAACCAGCCACCAGCCGCCCGCCGGCCGGTGGCTGGTTGATTTTGGGAATCCACCCGGCTTGGACGGCTGGTGGCTGGTTGATTTTGGGAATCCACCCGGCTTGGACGGCTGGTGGCTGGGTGATTTCCGGAATCAACCAGCCACTGGCCGGGCAGACGGCTAGTGGCTGGTTGATTCCCAGAATCAACTAGGCACCAGCCGGGCGGGCGGCTGGTGCCTAGTTGATTATGGGAATCAACTAGCCACCAACCGGGCGGCTGATTGATTCCCTCGCCCGGCTGGTGGCTCGTTGATTCCGCGAATCCGCCAGCCACCGACCGGGCGGGTGGTTGGTGGCTCGATGATTCCGGGAATCAACCAGCCACCAGGCGGCCATCTGGTGGCTGGTTGATTCGTAGAATCAACCAGCCACCAGTAGCCCGCTCAGCTGGTGGCTCTGCCCGGTAGGTGGCTTGTTGATTCCCGGAATCAACCAGCCATTAACCGGCCACCCGGTTGATGGCTAGTTGATTCCTGGAATCAACCAGCCACCAACCAGTCGTCCGGTAGGAGGCTGGTTGATTCTGGGAATCAACCAACTACCAGTTGGTCGCCCGGCTAGTGGCAGGTTGATTCCCGGAATCAACGAGCCACCAGCTGGGCGGAGCTACCAGCCGGGCGGGCGGCTGGTGGCTGGTTGATTCCCAAAATCAACCAGCGACTAGCGGGGCAGTCAGCTGGTGGCTGGTTGATTCCCGAAATAAACCAGCTACCAGCTGGGCAGGCGGCTGGTGGCTGGTTGATTCCCGAAATCAACCTGCCACTAGCCGGGCGGCCAGCTGGTAGCTGGTTGAATTATGGAATCAACCAACCACCAACCGGAATCAACCAACCACCAACTGGGCGATCGGTTGGTGGCTGGTTGATTCCGCAAATCAGCCAGCCATCAACAGGGTGGCTGGTTGATTCCTCAACGAGCCACCAGCCGCTCGCCTAGCGTGTGGCTGGTTGATTCCGGGAATCACCCAGCCACCAGTCGGGCAGGCGGCTGGTGGTTGGTGGCTGGTTGATTCCGGGAATCAACGAGCCACCAGCTGGCCGCCCAGCTAGTGGTTGGTTGATTCCGGGAATCAACCAACCACCAGCCACCGGCCAGGCGGGCGACTGGTGGTTCGTTGATTCCCGGAATCAACCAGCCACCAACCGGGCGGCCAGTTGGTGGCTCGTTGATTCCTGGAATCAACAAGCCACCAGCCACCAGCCGCCCGCCCGGCTGGTGGCTGGGTGATTCCCGGAATCAACCAGCCACCGGCTGGGCGAGTGGCTGGTGGCTCGTTGATTCCCGGAATCAACCAGCCACCAACCGGGTGGCCAGCTGGTGGCTCATTGATTCCTGGAATCAACCAGCCACTCGCCCGGCTGGTGGCTGGTTGATTCCCGGAATCAACCAGCCACCAACGAGCCACCAGCTGGCCGCCCAGCTGGTGGCTGGTTGATTCCAGGAATCAACGAGCCACCAGCCTCTGGCCGGGCGGGCGCCTGGTGGCTCGTTGATTCCCGAAATCAACCAGCCACCAGCGGGGCGGCCATTTGGTGGCTCGTTAATTCTCGGAATCAACAAGCCACCAGCCACCAGCCGCCCACCCGGCTGGTGGCTGGGTGATTCCCGGAATCAACCAGCCACCGGCCAGCGGATGACTGATGGCTAGGTGATTCCCGGAATCAACTAGCCACCGGCCGGGCGGGCGGCTGGTGGACCAGCCGGCTGGCTAGCTGGTGGCTGGTTTATTCCCGGAATCAACCAGCCACCAGCCACCCTCCCGGCTAGTGGCTTCGCCCGACTGGTGGCTGGTTGATTCCCGGAATCAACCAGGCACCAGCCGGGCGGCCAGCTGATGGCTGGTTGATTCCCGGAATCAACCAGCCACCAACCGGGCGGCTAATTGATTCCCCTGCCCAGCTGGTGGCTGGATGATTCCAGGAATCAACCAGCCACCGGCCGGGCGGGCGGCTGGTGGCTGGTTGATTCTGGGAATCAACCACCGATGGCTGGTTGATTCCTGGAATCATCCAACCACCGGCCGGGCGGCCATCTGGTGGCTGGTTCATTCCCAGAATCAACCAGCCACCAGCCGCCCGCCCGGCTGGTGGCTCTGCTCGGTTGGTGGCTGGTTGATTCCCGGAATCAACCAACCACCAACTGGCCACCCGGTTGATGTCTGGTTGATTCTCAGAATCAACCAGCCACCTAGTTGGTGGCTGGTTAGACTGGTTAGTGGCTGGTTGATTCCGGGAATCAACCAACCACTAGATGGCTGCCCAGCTAGTGGCAGGTTTATTCCGGGAATCAACCAGCCACCAGCCAGGCGGAGCCAGCAACTGGGTGGGCGACTGGTGCCTGGTTGATTCCGGGAATCAATAAGCCACCAGCCGCCTGCCTGGCTGGTGGATGGTTGATTCCGGGAATCACCCAGCCACCAGTCGGGGCCCGACTGGTGGCTAGGTGATTCCCAGAATCAACCAGCCACCAGCCAAGCGGGCGGCTGGTGGCTCGTTGATTCCCGGAATCAACCATCCACCAACCGGGCGGCCAGCTGGTGGCTTGTTGATTCCGAGGATCAACCAGCCACCAGCTGGCTGCCTGGTGGCTGGTTGATTGCCGCAATCAACCAGCCACCCTCCCGGTTGGTAGCTCCGCCCGACTGGTGGCTGGTTGATTCTCGGATTCAAGCAGGCATCAGCCGGGTGGCCAGCTGGTGACTGGTTGATTCCCAGAATCAGCCAGCCACCAACCGGGCGGTTGATTGATTCCCCCGCCCGGCTGGTGACTGGATGATTTCGGGGATCAACCAGCCACCGGGCGGGCGGGCGGCTTGTGGCTGGTAATTCTGGGAATCAACCAGCCACCGGGCGGGTGGGCGGCTGGTGGCTGGATGATTCCGGGAATCAACCAGCCACCAGCCATGCAGCCATCTGGTGGTTGGTTAATTCCAGGAATCAACCAGCCACCAGCCGCCCGCCCGGTTGGTTGATTCCTGGAATCAACCAACCACCAACCGGCCACGCGGTTGATGGCTGGTTGATTCTTTGATTCCCAGAATCAACCAGCCACCAACCGGTATGGCCACCCGACTGGTGGCTGGATGATTCCGAGAATCAACCAGCCACCGGCCGCCCGCCCGGCTGGTGGCTGGTTGATTCCCGGAATCAACTAGCCACTAGCTGCCCGGCTGGTGGCTCGTTGATTCTCGGAATCACCCAGCCACCAGCCGGGCGGAGCCACCAACCAGGCGGGTGGCTGGTCGCTGGTTGATTCCCAGAATCACCCAGCCACCAGCCGGGCAGGCGGCTGGTGGCTGGTTGATTACGGGCGGCTGGTGGCTGGGTGATTCCGGGAATCAACCAGCCACCAGCCGCACAACCGCCCGCCCGGCTGGTGGCTGGGTGACTCCCGGAATCAACTAGCCACCAGTCACCCGCCCAGCTAGTGGCTGAGTGATTCCGGGAATCAACCAGCCACCAGCCGCCCGCCTTGCTGGTGGCTGGGTGATTCGGGCTGGGTGATTCCGGGAATCACCCAGCCACCAGCCAGACGGGCTGCCGGGGTGGGGCGGCCCGGAATCTCCAATCCACCAGCCCGCCCGCCCGCCCGGCTGGTGGCTGGTTGATTTCGGGAATCACCTAACCACCAATCCCCTGCCCGGTTGGTGGCTGGGTGATTCTGGGAATCACCCAGGCACCAGCCGGGCACAAGGAATCTCCCAGCCACCAACCAGGGGGGCGAGCAGGCCGCCGAGGTGGCGCGGCTTGGGCTGGTGCCACCCTGGTGGCCCACCCGCCCGCCTGGCTGGTGGCTGGGCGATTCCGGGAATCACCCAACCACCAGCTGGACGGGCTGCTGGTGGCTAGGGGATTCCAGCCACCTGGGTGATTCTCGGAATCACCCAGCCACGAGTCGGGCAGGCGCGGGCGGCTGGTGCTTGGGCGATTCCCGAAATCACCCAACCACCAACCAGCCGGGCAGGCGGGCGGGCCGCTGGGGTGGCCCGACCTGGGTTGGCGCCACCCTGGTGGCCCGCCTGCCCGCCCGGCTAGTGGCTGGGCGATTCTGGGAATCACCCAACCACCAGCTAAGCAGGCGGGCAGGCCGCCGGGGTGGCACAGCTTGGGCTGGCGCCACGCCGACGGCCCGCCTGCCCACCTGGCTGGTGGCTTGGCGATTTCGGGAATTGCCCGGCCACCAGCCGCTCGCCCGACTGGTGGATGGGTGATTCCGGGAATCACCCAGCCATTGGGCGGGCGGGCCGCCTGGGTGGCGCGGCCTGGGCTGGCGCCACACCGGCTGCCCGCCAGCCTGCCCGGCTGGTGGCTGGGGGATTTCGGGAATCACCCAGTCACGAGCCGTGCCACCCCGGCAGCCTGCCCGCCCACCCAGCTAGTGGTTGGTCGATTCCCGGAATTGCCCAACCACCAACCGGGTGGGCAGGCTAGCCGCTGGGGTGGCACAGCTGGGCTGGCGCCACCCCAGCAGCCCGCCCGTCCACCCGGCTGGTGGCTGGGCAATTCCTGGAATAATTTTTCTTTTGTATCTAACATGTTATGGTTAAAAACATGTTGATTTTATACTTAGAAAAGAAAAATGATATCCTACCAAAAACATTAATGTGTTTTTTTCCTCATAAACAACTTTGTTTGGCACATAAAAATTTGGTTTTACTAGCATTTTTTAAAAATTTTAATAATTGACCCTAAAAAAAAAAGTCATTGTTCCAGTATCATCACTTTCGTTTTTAAGCTATATTTTGCATGAAAATTTCGTAGTAAATTTCGTAGTCACTGCCATTTTTAAAACATGTTCAAAATTGACCCCTAAAAAATAAAATCATCGTTCCAGTATACACACTTTTCATTTTTATCACTGTTTTTGATGTTTTTTCGGGGTTTTTTGGCCAGAGTTCCCGTTTTGAGTTTATAGTTCTCATTTCAAAGTTTACATTGTTCAAGAGGCACATCTTCAATGGCTGTAGATGTCTATGCTGACTGAGTTGGTAATTCTCCTTGTTTTGCCTTTAATGCCACCTCCAAGGCACCCTCTGTTTCCACCAATCTCTTATGCAAGGTCAAGAGTAGAGTAACCACATCTTGATCTTTCTTTTGTTCTGCAACCCCTTCAGTCTGAGGGTGATGGGTAGGTGGTATTTTGATCTGCTTTCTCAAAGCTACTATATCCTCATCCTTTTTCTTCATCAAGGCCTGTACACCCTTAGGATCACTTGGATCATGTCCTAGCTCTATAATAATTTCCTCCAAGGACTTAATTCTGTTGTCCTTGGCTTGAGATGATGCCTTTTCTAATTCCAGCTGAGCGGCAGTATTGTGTAGAGAATTTTGCAATCGGTGTGCTAACAGAGTTTTATCAGCCAATGTAGAATAGAGCATCTCCCCTGTTTGCTTGTGCAGCTCGATCTGGTCCATGGGGTGGATGTCTTTGGCAAACACCTCCAAGTTAGTTCTGATGTAGTCTGCAGCTGATTGAGGTTGCTGCATAGTAGGCCTAAAATGACTAAGAGTCATTTTTCCTTCTTGGATATCATAGGCTGACATGAGCCTTTCTTGATTGGTTGGTGCCATTCTGAGCAGCTGGTTATAGAGCTGGTATCTAACCGGCTCATTCCTTGCTTTTATGTCTGTAAACTGCTTCTTGATGCTAGAATCTGCCTTGGTCCGCTGCCTTGAAGAACTTACTTCTGTTCCTTGTTGCAGTTCTTGCTCTTGCTGTAAGGAGCTAGCTGATGTTTCGATGCTAGGAGGGAGCATAGTATCAGTTGGTCTTTCAGGCATTTCCTCCTCAGAGAAAGGGTTAAGTCTTTGCCTTTTCTCACCTTGCTGATCTGTCGAAGTGGTAGGAGGAGTCTCCTCTTGCCTATCTCTTTTCCTCATTCTTTCCTCGTTTGCAGGTGTCTGTAAGACTGTAGTTTTGACTGTCACCTCCTGCCTTGGAGGGATCTGCTCTTGGGTTTGCTGCTCTGTGGAGGCAGGCATTTTAGCCATTTCTTCTTGCTGCTCTACTTGCTGCTCCAAATTGGGAAGTGACTCCTCTTGTTGTACTTCTTTGCCTTTAGCTATATTTGCTGCTTGGCCAGTTTCTTTGGCAGATTGCTGGGGAACAGTGGAGGATGAGGCACTTTCTCCAAGATGCCGAGGGGCTGGAGACCAAACCTGTCCAAAATATTCCAAGTCAACTGCTTTTTCTAATTTTTTAAATGCTCTCTCTGCTAATTCTTCTTCAGAATAATCCTCCACTAATGTGCCTTCTCTCCACTCTAGTTGGTTAGCATATTTTTCAATTTCTGGAATGCTAAAATGATCATAGATAGCAAGCCTATACTTGATTCTTCTGAGGCTTATGAAATGGTTAGGGTCATATGGTGCCCAATAGAAGCTTGTTTTGAGCTGGAGGCTTTTTAGGATCTTGTCTGCCTCTCCCCAAGCTTCTTCCCTCTTATTAAAGATGAATGGACCCAGTTGGTGCTTAATTTTCAGCTGTGCTTTCTTATTTCTGCTACAAAAGTGGATCATGTCTGCATTACCAAATTGCCGGAAGTATTATAATGCAAAAAGTCTCATGGGAACATACTTTGGCAGTCTGTATGGGGCTAGCTCACAGCCATATACCCTGATAACTGTGTGGTCTTGGTAGAAGTACCAATCTCCAATGCTATAGTTCTTTGACAGTTGGAGGATCTTCTGCATATCATCGGTGAGTCTAGGAGGAGGAGAACTCTGTAGCAGGGACAAGGCTGGATGAATGAACAGATCAATGAACTCACAGTAGTTGTATGGAGAATAAAAGATATGGTGACAGACTGGTGTCCAGTATATCACTGACCTCCTGTTTCCTTTTGCACCCAGCTTTTTGAGAAAAATAGGGAAACTGTCAGGCTGATTGTATAGTATCAAATGATATATGTAGGAGGTGTACTTGAATACCCTCTCTCTCTCCAAATTCATGAATTTCTCATGAATTCTGTCAGCAATAAATGAGGCATAATCATAGTGGACAGCAGGGGGCTGTCCTGGAGTGAACATGGATAGCATTACCAAGACTGTTTCATCCACAAACTCACTGGTATTGTAACCCAGGATGTAGGATATCATATCCACTAGCAGCCTCCCTGTTTCATTGAACCAGACATGTAGATAAGGAGGCTGTCGGGGCTGGTAATCTGGGAGCATGAACAACTGGCCAATCCTTGTGACCTCTGAGCTGGACAGCATGGCACCTTTTTTGAGCAGAGAATTCATAGAAAGGGGCACCAGGGGTTTAGTTGGCTCAAAGCTTAACATCTCATTTATGGATTGAGGAGTGATGTGAAATAAAACAGTCCCAGATGGAGCCAACACTGCTCTTTGAGAGGGTTCATAGTGTTCACAACACTGATGGATGAAGTCTGGGAATACATTCACTTGTGGAAGGTAATAGATGGGCAAGTTGGACTCCCAGATACCTATGTCATCAGCACCACTTATGTGTTTCTTCTTCAGCTCACAAATGGTTTCTATGTGATATTTGTTGCTTAATTCAACTGTTTCTTTGATTTGATAATCCCGGTCAGCAAGGGCCAACCATTCCAGGTTCTTATGTGGGGCATTCAGGGGTGCAATATTCAATGCCACAGGGGTCTCCATTGCTTAGTTGTCACTTGGAGTTGAATTGTGCTTTGGTTTAGCAAAACTGTCACTGAACAGTGAATTTTGGTCGATGAAATAACTTGCAGAGATGAGAATGAAGGTGATTTGGGTGAACAGAGTGAAAATGCCGCTGAAAGAGGTGGAGGGGTGAATTAGGTGAACAGGGGGCAACAGCTTGTATGAGAAAGTGAAAAGAGCTAATGCTGGGAGTGAGTGCTGCTTTTACAGCGGAATTTGTCTGCTAATGGTTTTAAGTCGCAAATGCGCAAGAAGCTGTGGGAATTGAGTAAATTCGAACCAGGAACCCTCTTCAGATGAACTTCGGGTTGATTTGGTAATTACAGGGGCTCAGTACACAGGCAATTAGACCAGTTGTTTAGACTTTCTTACTGTAGAAGACTAGGAAGACTAGGTTACGCAGAGAAAACGGTAAATACCTGGTGATTGTGAGGCCGAGGGTGTCGAAAATTGGTGAATTTGCAGCGGCAGCAGCCCAGGAATTGAATTTTGGAGTTGGCGGAGAAACGTCGTAAAAAAACATGCAGGGAAGCACAACACTCGTCCAATAGAAATGCGAAAAAATCGTGATTTTGCGCGAAAATATGTGAAAAATGGGACTTTTGGCGCTTTTTTATGAATGACGTCAGCATGGCGTCACTGGTCGGGCCCGGGTACGGCGGGATGACGTGGTGATGCGTGACTGGGCTGAGGTGGACGAGTGACGGGGCGGCCATGTCGGATTGACGGGTAAATAGGAGTTGACATGACTTGCTGACGTGGGTTGGAAAGGAAAGGCGGTAACAAACGGTGGTAAGCGGTATTATCGGACCGCTTTTAGTACGGGCCCGGTAATGGTCAGAGGCCGCCCGATCCAATAAAAAATTGGCACGCGTCCCTGGCACTACGTCACCCTCTGACAGTTTTCGGGCACTAACGGACAGATAGTAGAGGGGCTCCGAAATGCCCGATGACCGTCGGATGGGAGGGCCCAGATCCGACGGCGGACGGGAGGACAAGCCGCCAGCACGATAGCGGTGGGACCCAACCATTATACAATTATTTCTTTGATACAGCGCGGAGAAACAAAACCTTGGGTAAATGGTAAATGTGGGTTTATGGGAACTTTACACAAGTGATGCGGAAAAAGAGGGATTTTAACATTATGAAGGGTATAGCGGGTGAGGGTTATTGAATTAACCAGGTGTTAATTTAATTCCCGAACATAGCCTGGAGAACTATATACATGAAACCTTTGATTTTGTCATGCTTCCCGAACTTTAACATATATGGCTATAATGCCCAAGGGGGGGGGATGTACGTATTTTTGGGTTTTTGTATAAAATATGGTAATAGTAGGGGAAGGGGAACACTTAGGGAGTTAAATAGTAAGGTTAGAAGTCAATATGAATTGGAGATGTGAAAGAGGAACAGGGAGCTAAGTTTTAAGGAGTAAACTTAGATTTAACAACAGATGAGAGTAAGAAATGATTTTACACAAGAAATGTGGCTTTCTTGTGTGATAGAAACCAACACCTTGGCTCAATATTTCACAAAATATAAAGTGTTGCTAGGACTTGTTGAGCAAATTCCAAGGTCCATTAGAGGGATGTTAGAAAAAGATTTCGTGGGAAAAACAGGGGAAGTTAGACATGCTTCCATATTTTGTTATCAAAATGCTGAGTAACAGTTCTGTTCTTGCTGATATAAATTTTCTTTGTCAAGCTAACTCATGAAGGAAATCAGGCTTCGGCAACCCCTTACTACCTACCCATCTTAGTTCCTAGCATTTTTTGTTACTTCAGGGAGGGTGCACTTAGACTTGCAAACCCTTAATTGATCTTTTCTTTTTCTTTTCAAATAATTTGCTATCTAAAACTACCCTTATTACTTCCAAGGGCCCAGATTAAGCAATTGGGTGCCTTTGTTCTCTACCTAACTACCAATCTGCGAAGCTTAAACTGTTTGGACAGATTTTTCTTTCTCTAGTCTAGAACAGGCAATTTAAAACATGGCATGGCCCAGCTTGAATTGTTGGGCCATCCATCAAGATAGCAGTGGCATTTTGGTTGGCCGCTTTCCTGGTCTTTCTTTGGGGTTCATTTCAATTATTTTTTCTGACCAATTCATTTTCTTGCCTTTTGATTATTCTTTTAAGGCATACCCTCTTTACATTTTTTAACTGTCTAAATCCTTCACAAAAATAGAACCTTTGTGTCATCAAAGATGAACGTTTTTGGCACTTACACTGTCAATCATGAAAAATGAAACCCTATTGGTATAGGAGGCTAACAACAGTCATTTCATTTATATGGTTTTCCTAGTGATGTTTTAATATAAATTAATGTTCTAGACAAAAGTAATCCAATAGTGCATCTTCTCCTCGATATACTTTTTTATTTGTGGCATAACATCTAAATGGCCCATGATTTCTTTTTAAAACACATATGATCATGTATAAATGATGGATTGTTGAGAGAGTAACACTTTTAAATTATCTTATTTTACATTAATATATTGCCTCAAATGGCCACTTTGGCTTGGGAGAGGGTTTTAACCACATATATATATATATTGAAATACTAATCTTTGATATGTTTGTTGAGCAATTTGATCCACACTTATTGTTGATTGAAATCTTGATCCTATGTCATTGTATGCAACAAAGAATTTATAGATTTTATTATTTTTAAGTATTTCTAAGCCAAGAAAACATAATCTATAAATTGTTATTGATATTCTGCTAGATAAATTCATCCCTTTAAATCGTATAATATTCTAAAATATTAGATTGTGCTAATGGTTTCCTTAGATTCAAGATTAATTATTTCTAACTTAGTGCTTGAATTTAAGAAATAATTGAAATTTAAAAATAAAATAATAGTAAAATGAACACAAGATATATCCTAGGAAACTCAAAATGGGAGAAAACCCAAATAGAAGCCGAGGCCTATGCTCTACTCTCTTTTCTTCAATTATGAAGATGCAAATACAAAGAATGAGACTCTCACTATGGAGTTTCATTTAATATTGTAGCCTAAATGGTTTCTATAAAATGTTATTCCTCCCTTATTATCCTCTCAAATTGTACTCCTAGATGCTCTACTTAATTATTGAACAAGTATAATGCGAAAAAATGGAGCCCCCTTCTCTTCCTAGTGGTTGGTATTTAACATACTTCAATAGTTGTCTAAGGTTAGGGTTTTTTCATTCTTAACCAATAATTAGTCATGCTAAGATTTTGGAACTTTTAGAATCTTCTTGAAAGACGACATGTGGCTAGCCCCACATGTGTCAGTAATAGGTTGACATGACATCCACTTATATCAAGGTGGTCAATAAAGTAGGTTAAACTTATGGGAGGCATAACTTTCACATACGAGCTCTTATTAAGGTCATTTTCAAATTGTTGTGAAGGTTAATGTGTAGAATAACATCAATGGGTTGCGAGATATGCTTCCAAAGTTTGACCCCTAAAAAGTTCTATTTGTTTCCTCAAATGAATCTAGAAGATTTAGACCCCAAATCTTAAAACTCAAACATGCCACTTAAATGAACTTTATAAGCCAAATTCTCTAATTTTTCCATCCAAAAAGTACCAATATGGATTACAAATTATATAATAATCCATTTTGAATCATATCTACCCATTTAGGGATGTTTTTGGTCCCTAAAAGATTTTACTAAAGGAGGTGAAGAAAATTTTCCTCTATCTTCTACCTGTAGTACTACCATTTTTCATTTATGGAAGTTATCCTTTCAATACAATCTACCAAAGGTCATGCTACCCATATCTTGTAGTGTTCGACTTATTTTTTCAAAATTGTATCTTCTACCAACTCCATTTAAGTTTCAAGAGATAAGGCCTTTATGGTAGGTAAGACTCGTTTAGTTTCCTATGTGAACATGAAAGGCTAATAGAGTTTCATATTCTCCATATTCAATGTTGAATAAATTCACATGTATCGGGTAGGGTATTTCTTTAAGTGTGATCAACCACCTTCTCTACTACCTTATAAGAACCATACATAGATCATTGGTCTTCTTACCATGACCTTGTAGTATTTCCTTGTTCAACTATAATTGAACCATATCTCTCACTTTGGATGATCTTTTTGTCTTTTGTTAATAATGTCACCCCTTGTACTTTTCCCATGATTTTTCAATGCCTATTTGCACTTGCAAATGGATCTTTCTAATCCTTTCAAAAATAATATTTTCTTTCAATGCTGCTCCAATTATGTCTTGATCCCTCACTCCTCCTTGTTATCCATATACAACAACTAAGGGAAAAGATAGCAAATACCCAAAATAATTTTAAAAAAAGGACATACCAATAGAAGTAATGATTACTTTGTTATAAGAGTGATGAATATAGAATAGATTTCCATCCTAGGAATTTGGAATCTTTTGATCATAACTCCTGAAAAGCTAAACCAACATCCTCTTAACTGCTTCTATCTACTCATATATCTATGGGTGGAGAGTTATAGATATCTTCAAATAGGTGTCCATATTCTCCTAAAATGTAGACCAAAAGGCACTAAGAAATCTAGTATACTTGTTTGAGATGATGCTACTTAGTATTTCAAAATGCACATAAACCTATTGAACAAACATGGTTGTTGCTTCTGATCCTATGTGGTACCTTTACAAGGCGTAAGAATGGACATCTTGCTAAACCTATCAAACACCATGAACATATAGTCATGTCCCTTCCCAAGGGAAGGCTTTCCAAAGGTCAAGTAGCCATAGACAAGGGATAATACAAACTAATCCTATTTGTATAAGGAATGAAATGAAAGGAAAGGAAACGAAACACACACAAAGAAACATAACAAAAAGCATAGTGATATGGTGAAAACCTAACTTCTATTAACAAATGAAATAGTAGAATATCATAGAACACAAACTAGCTAGAATGGTGGTAGTTATCTATAAATAGAGAGAGATGGTGTGTGGTTGCATTCACAAAAGATATCACAAGAGGAAAAAAGAATGGACTTCAAAATAAGGAAAGAACCCTAAAGGTATAAAACCCTAACCCTAGAATATGAATTGCCAAGATATTTTGTAGGCCCTGAGGTGGTTAGTTGGTACATCAACTTCTTGGAAGTGAAACTTTTTCATACAATATACATTTGGTGGGGGCGGGTATAACTTGTTGGAAAGAATTACCCAAGGAATACAAATTCATACCGGGGCCAGGCATGCCATGGCAACTCATGGCCCCTCAAATTGTCAAAACATTGTTGTTTAGGTCCTCAAAATTACCTTGAAAATTTGGGACCCAAAAATCATAGAAAAACTTTAAGAAGATAAAGAACCATTCAGATAGTAGTAGAGGTCGGTGGCCATTGATATCCAGTTGGATCATTTCCCCCCATTTAAGAAGCAATGGTATCCATTTCATCAAGTTCCCTCATCATATAGGGAAACTCCTGCTAAATTTGGTTCTTGGTGAGCCACTTTCCTTGGTGAAAAAGCTACCCTACTTTAACAACCTAATAGAGTTGTATGTGCTACGGGAAGGTATCCTTTGTTTTGGTGTCCATTATGAAATCCAATATATCATATTTAATGTAATAAATTCTAATTTTTGGGGGGGTTATTAGGGTTTTTATATGTTGTTGGATTCCCTAAATTTAAAATTGTTAACCAAAGTTCATAAGCTTTGAGTTACAAGGAATTACAGTGCATATATAGAATTACCCTATGCTGACGTAGTATGAATTTAAGTGAAAAATAACTGAACTTTTTTCGTAATAATCACATCGAAATTCACTGAAGTGAAGAAACCTATTTCACTACACAATCCAAATTACTAATTAAGAACCTATTACACTTACACGATCCAAATTACTAATTTATCCTCAATTATGGTGTAGCTAACTAAAAACTCTCACAGAAATAAGATTATCAATCATCACAAACCATGTTCTTAAATCAATCTAACAACTCACTCGATTCATAAACCATTATACAAAACTAATCCCCACGATGCTATAAATCAAAAGTAAACTCAACAATGTCCCGAAAAATAATTCACACTATTTCCTATTTAATAATCCATTCAAAATTAACTAAGCATTTGAACAAATAACATATGTCTTTCTAACTCAAAATTAACTGATTAATTGAATAACACATTTTCTAATTATCTGAGCAAGTAAGCAAAAGACTCACAAATTCTAAATCAATAGATCTAACTCAAGATTAACTATTAAACCAAATGAATGACATACCGCTTATTAAATAACCAATACGCTTCAAATCAAATAATCATCACACTATAAATCAAATAATCAATACACTGTAAATGGTACACTATTCTCCAAATGTTAACACACATTGTTCCAAAAATTAATGGCACACTATTCCTAATAAATCCTCACAAGAATTTACACTGAACACAAGCTATCATAATTTCTTGCCAAAAGTATATAGAGGCACATATTATCTAGTCATTTCATTCAGAACATAGGACTCAACCTAAAATTGCAAGAACTTGTTCCTCATAAATTCGTCCCAAACTGAAGCCTTCTTCTTCAATGCTTACAAAATTGTGAGATCAATCAAAGAAGTCAATAGATGCAGAGTGTACCTATGACAATGATCCATAGGCTCACAAAAACTCAATAACATTTCACTAGCTGTCACAACTTTCAGATCTACGAGATCTTTCAAATGAAATTTAATTACGATTCTAAGTACGAAAATTATGGAAATCACCAACGAAAAGAAATGAATATTCATGTATAGTTATGCTAAATGGATTCAAATCACACCTTCTACTTAACAAAAACTATTACAAAACTTCATCAAGGTTTGTGGTGGGCCCTTGCCACAACTTGGAACAAGTCTAACTTAACTCAATAACTTACAGATCAAGAAGACACAAATCCATTAATATATACAGAAGCTGAAATGATTATATTAAAAAACTTCAATAGAACATGAGTCGAAGGGTTTCAATCTTAAACAAAATAGATTCAAATGATGTTTAGTCACAATCTCCTCATCACTGGTTCATTCTGTGCATGTAACCTTCCATACAAACACTGGGCCTTTTTAAAATAATTCAAGCCTAACAATAATTACAACAAAATGATTGAGGAAAGAAAATAAATCTTTGATCTGGACTAATTTAAGTTAAGCTAAATCCCCAGGATCACTTTGCCCACATCGTAATTGAACTGATCGATTTGTGATGATATCTTTGGATTAAGAAAACTAACACCATGCTCACGAACAAGAGAAGTTATCTTCGGGACGCCGATAGTTTACTAATTGTCTGGTACGAAACCTAAATAGAGTACCGAATTGAATACCAAACTAATTACATACTGGCTGCTACAAAATGGTTGCTTGATGTATTCATTGAATTGGGTGTTGGGCCTCTGATGAATTTTCCACGTACTCAAGTGTCTTCCCTATATTTAAGAATCCCATCTATAGATCAGTCAATTAAGTCAAGAAATATATATCCATTTAACATCTACTTAAACTAAGAAAAGATATATGAAAACAATGCTTATTACTGATTCTTACCTCCACTGTAAAATAACACAGTTTAGCTAGTGTAGAGTGATTTTGCGGTGTTAAAAAGGGTAAAGTAGGATAGGTTATGGTAAAAATAGTAGGATAGGGTGTGAAAGGGGGTAAAAATAGTAGGTCCCAACAAGGACCAATTTCTCAGCTTCCTCCAAGATGTCCAACAGAGGTGGAAAATATGTTGGAAGCAACTCTGCATTAAATATTGGGTGCAAGCCAATGAAAGAGGGATACTAAATTCAAAATAATTTTAACCCACAACCTTTATGATGTTTAAGGCCCATATTAGAGTGATTTGAACTTCCCATGGGGGCATGTGAGCCACTCTTTCTATAAATGCAACCAAATCTTATGACCAACCTAAAAACTGTGTGGAACCCCATGTTGTTAATGTCATTGTTTGTACTTGGCATTGACTTTATATAGGATATCATGAACCTATTGTTGAAGGTATTGGATCCATTAAAAAAAATGGATACTATATCTACATCAACCTAAGCATGGGAGGACACTTTTAGTGTAGATGAAATGGGAATAGTTACATCAATTAGGGCCAATGGTTGGAACCCCGAGCACACCTGAAAAGGATTGTGACAAGTAGAGATATGGAGGGCTATGTTATAGGTTGTACATGTGCAAGATATGCACAATCATCGTATTGACCACTTCTATTTTTCCATCTATTTGGGGACGAAAGGAAATTAGTTTGGTTAACTTGATATCAATAAGAGACCATAGGTTGGACCAAAAGGTAATGAGGAACCTGTTGTTCCTATTTGAAATAATCGTCTGAGGTAGCTTGAAATGAACCCAAGCATGTTAAAAGAACAATCTAGCAGTGACTTTAATTGTGATACTCTTCTTGCAAGGTGCTAAAATTCCCATATTAGAGAATTGGTCAACAACCACAAACGTACAATTATTACCATGGTTGGTGGATGGATAACCTGATATGTAATCAATGTATACTGACTCTCAAGGCTTTTCTAGGGTAGTTAAAGTGGTGTACAATTGTTGCTTTGTAATGTCTAGTTTAACAATGGTACAAGCAATGCATGATCTGATATACTCGTGGAAATCCTGTCGAAGATTTGGCCACTAGAAGTAATTTTAAGTACTACTTCTACCTTCTCCACCCTACCACATAATTGTAATGCATATTATCAACTTAGCATGCTTGTTTGAAGGAACACAAAGGTGGACCAGGTATCATAAGAGCACATCCTAGGTGTGGAAGTCTAGAACTTGTTTACTTGCAACTAATGTCTGGTATGTTGTAGTAAAGTCACAAACTATATTGTATAATTATGGCTATCTAGAGTTATTATTCCAACAAGAGTTAAGAATTGTGGTTAGCGCCACAACTGAGGTCCAAGCGAGGTAGTATGTAACATGTTTGGTGCTACCCTTCTTCTATTTGATGTTCCTTTGGAATTGTTGTAGGTATGTGTACCACTTGTTATGGTAGTCATTTTTTAACTTTCCTTATGTTTGCATAAATTATAAAGGCCTATGATTAGTGTGGATGATCATCTCCTTACTTAGAATATGGTTCTTCCATTATCGACATGCGTGCATGACATAGTACATATCCTTGTCATATGTGGGGTATCTCCATACAATATCAACGAGTGTTTCACTATGATAGCCCACCAAATGTACTTTTTGAGTGAGGAATACACTCATAGCATAGTCAAAGGAATATGTCTCAATATCAAATGGTTGTTATAGGTATGGTAGGGTGAATACTGGTGTGAATAAAGGAAATATTCCAGATCCTTAAATTCTTTCTATTGTGACTTAAAGTAGGAAAACTTTACTTTTTCTCCGCCCTTGGTCATTTGACTTAAGCACCAAATGATATGAGAGAACCCCAATATGAACCTGCGGTAGAAGTTAGCAATGCCCAAGAAGCTATGGAGCTTTTTTAGAGTCATTAAGGATGACCAATCTTGAATGAGTTGGATCTAGATTGGGTCCACATGCACCTCATGTCATCCACAATGTATCCCAAATATTTAATTCTATGCATGCCAAATGAGCATTTCTCCAGATTCTCATACAACCTATGTTTCCACATGATGCTCAAGACCTGTTGAATGTCTTGAAAATGTTCTTTATTGTTCTTATTGAATATGAGGATGTCATCCAAGTATACAATGTGAAAGAGTTTGTGAATAGTCATAGGATATCATCCATCATCCTCATGAACATTGATGAAGAATTTGTCAAGCCAAAGGGCAAGACCAACCACTCAAAAAGGACTTGTTTAGATTTGAAGGTTGTCTTCCATACATTAGTTTGTTCAGTTGGAACCTAGTTGTGGATGACTTGAAATCAATATTATGAAAAACTTGGTACCCTTATGTTGGCCAAGAATATCGTCAATACTAGGGATTTGCTATCTATTCTTAACAATGATTTTGTTTAGGGCTCTATAGTCAATACAAATTCTCCATGTCCCATCCTTCTTCTGCACTAACATAATTGGAATCCTGCAAGGTGAGGAGCTCAGTTGAATGTGGCCCTTTTCGATGAGATCATGAATCTAATGTTTTATTTCCTCATTCTCCAAGAGAGAGTGTCTATATATTGGTCCATTAGGTAAAGGATAATTATGTATCAGTTCAATTGAGTGTTTGACATGGTAGTGCAAAGGCACCCCCATAGGCGGATCAATGATATCTTTGTATGCCTCCATAATATTTTCCACTTACTTCTATTGTGTAAAGAGGCATAATGTTGAGGTTGTGGTGGTTGCAGTGACCTTCCTTTCACTTTCTAATTGAACCATGAAGAGGAATTTTTTTTTAGTTTGAGAGATTACCTTTTGGCATTATTTTATTGAAATCAATGAAATTACAGTAGTTGAAACTACCTCTAGTACCTTGTAGAGCAAATCTTTTCAAGCAAAAATGACACTACGAGAATAAGAATCATAACAAACATGACATTTTCACACATAAGGATGTCCTAATAGAACATCATAAACTTCAAATGGGGAAAAATCACATAGTACCTCATATTTGAAGGGCTTGATGCCATAGGATATGTGGAATTTTTCGCTGACATGTATGTCTCATCCATGGCTCAACCAACCAATGGCGTATGGTTTGTGGTGTGGCACTATCGACAAATTTAAAGCCCAATCTTGGTATGAAAGTTTGCCCTACGAGGATGTATCCTTTGTTTTGATGTCCATTATGAAACCCAATATATCATATTTAATGTAATAATGTCTAATTTTTTTTTTTTGGGGGGGGGGGTTATTAGGGTTTTTATATGTCGTTGGATTCCCTAAACTTAAAATTGTCAACCAGAGTTCGTAAGCTTTGAAGGAATTACGATTCATATCTAGACTTACCCTATGCAGACTTAGTATGAATTTAAGTGAAAAATAACTGAAATTTTTTCATAATAATCACTTTAGAATTCGCTAAAGTGAAGAAACCTATTTCTCTACACAATCCAAATTACTAATTAAGAAACCTATTACACTTACACAATCCAAATTACTAATTTATTCTCAATTATGGTGTAGCTAACTAAAAACTCTCCTAGAAATAAGATTATCATTCATCACAAACCATGTTATTAAATCAATCTAACAACTCACTCGATTCATAAACCATTATACAAAACTAATCCCCAGGGTGCTACAAATAGAAAGTAAATTCAACAATATCCCGAAAAATAATTCACACTATTTCCTATTTAACATTCCATTCAAAATTAACTAAGCATTTGAACAAATAACATATGGTTTTCTAACTCGAAATTAACTAAGTAATTGAATAACACACAATTTTCTAATTATCTGAGCAAGTAAGCAAAAAACTCACAAATTCTAAATAAATAGATCTAACTCAAGATTAACTATGAAACCAAATGAATGACATACAGCTCATTAAATAATCAATATGATTCGAATCAAATAATCATCACACTGTAAATCAAATAATCAATACACTGTAAATGGTACACTATTCTCCAAATGTTAACACACATTGTTCTAAAAATGAATGGCACACTATTCCTAATCAATCCTCACAAGAATTCAGACTGAACACAATATACATGAATTTCTTGCCAAAAGTATATAGATCCACATATTATCGAGTCACTTCATTCATAACAGAGGATTCAACCTAAAATTCAAGTTGCTAAGTATATCTGTTTTGAGGTTGACACCTCAACTATCTTATTTGTTTACTGGGATTAGTCATTTCCCAAAAGGCCCTGCTCACCTCCACTGAAGATCAATCATTTTTTAGTGAAAGCATCAATGATAATATTATTAGTTCATTGAATATGGAGAAATTTAAAACATGGAGAGCTACGTTGCATTAAGTCATCACCTATGATTGGGATTGAATATTCCTCACATGTAAATGAATGGTGTATGTTTGTAATGATGAGTAAAGAATCAACTTCCACTATCAATTATTGTATGAATATATTGCTTAGAGTGCGTAGATAATTTTAGATGGTTGGGATTTTTCATTTAACATATTTTAAGATGTATGAATTTTAGATCAATCAAATAAAATTTATTGTGTTTTTTAAATAAAATGGGCTTATCTAATGTATTTTTATAATTATTTAAATTAATAATTATAATTATATGGATAGAAATGTTTAATTTGGAATAGAGTTTAGGAAATTTTATTTTAAATATCAATAATTATTAGGTGGATTGTAGAAATTTAATTTCCATGGAATATTTTAGAATATTCATAGTAATTACACAAATCAATAATTGAAATTTATCTCCAAAGTAGTTATGCTCATTTTACTTTCTTAATTACATTGATTAATTAAAAAAATGTCATGTGGTTTGAGTTATAGGTGTTGGGTAATGTGGTATTTATAAGCCATGGTATTGACCCATGGTATTCTAACAAATATATTTACAGATTAAGAATCCCCATGGTAAAGTGGAGAAATCTCCATGATTAAGAATCTTGTTCCATGTTTTTCTAAATGTATATATGTTTAACTTATATATTAAGTCTTTTATAAGTAATAATAATAATAAAATTTAAAATAAAATTATAATTTAGTTTATTTTATGGTTTTCAAATTTTAGCAACGTGAGATGTATCTTGAAGTGTTTTGATGGTTATTATTGGTTGGTATCTATCTACCTTTTGCAATCATTTCATTTATATGGTTTTCCTAGTGATGTTTTAATATAAATTAATGTTCTAGACAAAAGTAATCCAATAGTGCATCTTCTCCTCGATATACTTTTTTATTTGTGGCTTAACATCTAAATGGCCCATGATTTCTTTTTAAAACACATATGATCATGTATAAATGATGGATTGTTGAGAGAGTAACACTTGTAAATTATCTTATTTTACATTAATATATTGCCTCAAATGGCCACTTTGGCTTGGGAGAGGGTTTTAACCACATATATATTTAAATACTAATCTTTGATATGTTTGTTGAGCAATTTGATCCACACTTATTGTTGATTGAAATCTTGATCCTATGTCATTGTATGCAACAAAGAATTTATAGATTTTATTATTTTTAAGTATTTCTAAGCCAAGAAAACATAATCTATAAATTGTTATTGATATTCTGCTAGATAAATTCATCCCTTTAAATCGTATAATATTCTAAAATATTAGATTGTGCTAATGGTTTCCTTAGATTCAAGATTAATTATTGCTAACTTAGTGCTTGAATTTAAGAAATAATTGAAATTTAAAAATAAAATAATAGTAAAATGAACACAAGATATATCCTAGGAAACTCAAAATGGGAGAAAACCCAAATAGAAGTTGAGGCCTATGCTCTACTCTCTTTTCTTCAATTATGAAGATGCAAATACAAAGAATGAGACTCTCACTATGGAGTTTCATTTAATATTGTAGCCTAAATGGTTTCTATAAAATGTTATTCCTCTCTTATTATCCTCTCAAAGTGTACTCCTAGATGCTCTACTTAATTATTGAACAAGTATAATGCGAAAAAATGGAGCCCCCTTCTCTTCCTAGTGGTTGGTATTTAACATACTTCAACAGTTGTCTAAGGTTAGGGTTTTTTCATTCTTAACCATCAATTAGTCATGCTAACATTTTGGAACTTTTAGAATCTTCTTGAAAGACCACATGTGGCTAGCCCCACATGTGTCAGTAATAGGTTGACATGACATCCACTAATATCAAGGTGGTCAATAAAGTAGGTTAAACTTATGGGAGGCATAACTTTCACATACGAGCTCTTATTAAGGTCATTTTCAAATTGTTGTGAAGGTTAATGTGTAGAATAACATCAATGGGTTGCAAGATATGCTTCCAAAGTTTGACCCCTAAAAAGTTCTATTTGTTGCCTCAAATGAGTCTAGAAGATTTAGACCCCAAATCTTCAAACTCAAACATGCCACTTAAATGAACTTTATAAGCCAAATTCTCTAATTTTTCCATCCAAAAAGTACCAATATGGATTACAAATTATATAATAATCCATTTTGAATCATATCTACCCATTTAGGGATGTTTTTGGTCCCTAAAAGATTTTACTAAAGGAGGTGAAGAAAATTTTCCTCTATCTTCTACCTGTAGTACTACCATTTTTCATTTATGGAAGTTATCCTTTCAATCCAATCTACCAAGGTCATGCTACCCATATCTTGTAGTTTTCGACTTATTTTTTCAAAATTGTATCTTCTACCAACTCTGTTCAAGAGATAAGGCCTTTATGGTAGGTAAGACTCGTTTAGTTTCCTATGTGAACATGAAAGGCTAATAGAGTTTCATATTCTCCATATTCAATGTTGAATAAATTCACATGTATCGAGTAGGGTATTTCTTTAAGTGTGATCAACCACCTTCTCTACTACCTTATAAGAACCATACATAGATCATTGGTCTTCTTACCATGACCTTGTAGTATTTCCTTGTTCAACTATAATTGAACCATATCTCTCACTTTGGATGATATTTTTGTCTTTTGTTAATAATGTCACCCCTTGTACTTTTCCCATGATTTTTCAATGCCTATTTCCACTTGCAAATGGATCTTTCTAATCCTTTCAAAAATAATATTTTCTTTCAATGCTGCTCCAATTATGTCTTGATCCCTCACTCCTCCTTATTATCCATATACAACAACTAAGGGAAAAGATAGCAAATACCCAAAATAATTTTAAAAAAGGGACATACCAATAGAAGTAATGATTACTTTGTTATAAGAGTGATGAATATAGATTAGATTTCCATCCTAGGAATTTGGAATCTTTTGATCATAACTCCTGAAAAGCTAAACCAACATCCTCTTAACTGCTTCTATCTACTCATATATCTATGGGTGGAGAGTTATAGATATCTTCAAATAGGTGTCCATATTCTCCTAAAATGTAGACCAAAAGGCACTAAGAAATCTAGTATACTTGTTTGAGATGATGCTACTTAGTATTTCAAAATGCACATAAACCTATTGAAAAAACATGGTTGTTGCTTCTGATCCTATGTGGTACCTTTACAAGGCGTAAGAATGGACATCTTGCTAAACCTATCAAAAACCATGAACATATAGTCATGTCCCTTCCCAAGGGAAGGCTTTCCAAAGGTCAAGTAGCCATAGACAAGGGATAATACAAACTAATCCTATTTGTATAAGGAATGAAATGAAAGGAAAGGAAAGGAAACACACACAAAGAAACATAACAAAAAGCATAGTGATATGGTGAAAACCTAACTTCTATTAACAAATGAAATAGTAGAATATCATAGAACACAAACTAGCTAGAATGGTGGTAGTTATCTATAAATAGAGAGAGATGGTGTGTGGTTGCATTCACAAAAGATATCACAAGAGGAAAAAAGAATGGACTTCAAAATAAGGAAAGAACCCTAAAGGTCTAAAACCCTAACCCTAGAATATGAATTGCCAAGATATTTTGTAGGCCCTAAGGTGGTTAGTTGGTACATCAACTTCTTGGAAGTGAAACTTTTTCATACAATATACATTTGGTGGGGGCGGGTATAACTTGTTGGAAAGAATTACCCAAGGAATACAAATTCATACCAGGGCCAGGCATGCCATGGCAACTCATGGCCCCTCAAATTGTCAAAACATTGTTGTTTAGGTCCTCAAAATTACCTTGAAAATTTGGGACCCAAAAATCATAGAAAAACTTTAAGAAGATAAAGAACCATTCAGATAGTAGTAGAGGTCGGTGGCCATTGATATCCAGTTGGATCATTTCCCCCCATTTAAGAAGCAATGGTATCCATTTCATCAAGTTCCCTCATCATATAGGG
Source organism: Pinus tabuliformis (assembly GCA_031772625.1). NCBI lineage: Eukaryota > Viridiplantae > Streptophyta > Pinopsida > Pinales > Pinaceae > Pinus > Pinus tabuliformis. Next base: position 208,516,225 of record CM062813.1, read on the forward strand.
AAACTCCTGCTAAATTTGGTTCTTGGTGAGCCACTTTCCTTGGTGAAAAAGCTACCCTACTTTAACAACCTAATAGAGTTGTATGTGCTACGGGCAGGTATCCTTTGTTTTGGTGTCCATTATGAAATCCAATATATCATATTTAATGTAATAAATTCTAATTTTTGGGGGGGTTATTAGGGTTTTTATATGTTGTTGGATTCCCTAAATTTAAAATTGTTAACCAAAGTTCATAAGCTTTGAGTTACAAGGAATTACATTGCAGATCTAGAATTACCCTATGCTGACGTAGTATGAATTTAAGAGAAAAATAACCAAACTTTTTTCGTAATAATCACATCAAAATTCACTGAAGTGGAAACCTATTTCACTACACAATCCAAATTACTAATTAAGAAACCTATTACACTTACACGATTCAAATTACTAATTTATCCTCAATTATGGTGTAGCTAACTAAAAACTCTCCCAGAAATAAGATTATCAATCATCACAAACCATGTTCTTAAATCAATCTAACAACTCAATCGATTCATAAACCATTATACAAAACTAATCCCAACGGTGCTATAAATCAAAAGTAAACTCAACAATGTCCCGAAAAATAATTCACACTATTTCCTATTTAATAATCCATTCAAAATTAACTAAGCATTTGAACAAATAACATATGTCTTTCTAACTCAAAATTAACTGATTAATTGAATAACACATTTTCTAATTATCTAAGCAAGTAAGCAAAAGACTCACAAATTCTAAATCAATAGATCTAACTCAAGATTAACTATTAAACCAAATGAATGACATACCGCTTATTAAATAATCAATACGCTTCAAATCAAATAATCATCACACTATAAATCAAATAATCAATACACTGTAAATGGTACACTATTCTCCAAATGTTAACACACATTCTTCCAAAAATTAATGGCACACTATTCCTAATAAATCCTCACAAGAATTTACATTGAACACAAGCTATCATAATTTCTTGCCAAAAGTATATAGATGCACATATTATCTGGTCATTTCATTCAGAACATAGGATTCAACCTAAAATTGCAAGAACTTGTTCCTCATAAATTCGTCCCAAACTGAAGCCTTCTTCTTCAATGCTTACAAAATCGTGAGATCAATCAAAGAAGTCAATAGATGCAGAGTATACCTATGACAATGATCCACAGGCTCACAAAAACTCAGTAACATTTCACTAGCTGTCGCAACTTTCAGATCTACGAGAGCTTTCAAATGAAATTTAAGTACGATTCTAAGTACGAAAATTCTGGAAATCACCAACGAAAAGAAATGAATATTCAAGTACAGTTATGCTAAATGAATTCAAAACACACCTTCTACTTAACAAAAACTATTACAAAACTTGGTCAAGGTTTGTGGTGGGCCCTTGCCACAACTTGGAACAAGTCTAACTTAACTCAATAACTTACAGATCAAGAAGACACAAATCCATTAATATATATAGAAGCTGAAATGATTATATTAAAAAACTTCAATAGAGCATGAGTCAAAGGGTTTGAATCTTAAACAAAATAGATTCAAATGATGTTTAGTCACAATCTCCTCATCACTGGTTCATTCTGTGCATGTAACCTTCCATACAAACACTGGGCCTTTTTTAAATAATTCAAGCCTAAAAATAATTACAACAAAATGATTGAGGAAAGAAAATAAATCTTTGATCTGGACTAATTTAAGTTAAGCTAAATCCCCAGGATCACTTTGTCCACATCGTAATTGAACTGATCGATTTGTGATGATATCTTTGGATTAAAACACTAACACCATGCTCACGAACAAGAGAAGTTATCTTCGGGACGCCGATAGTTGACTAATTGTCTGGTACCAAACCTAAATAGAGTACCGAATTGAATACCAAACTAAGTACATAATGGCTGCTACAAAATGGTTGCTTGATGTATTCGTTGAATTGGGTGTTGGGCCTCTGATGAATTTTCCACGTACTCAAGTGTCTTCCCTATATTTAAGAATCCCATCTATAGATCCGTCAATTAAGTCAAGAAATATATATTCATTTAACATCTACTTAAACTAAGAAAAGATATATGAAAACAATGCTTATTACTGATTCTTACCTCCACTGTAAAATAACACAGTTTAGCCAGTGTAGAGTGATTTTGCGGTGTCAAAAAGGGTAAAGTAGGATAGGTTATTGTAAAAATAATAGGATAGGGTGTGAAAGGGGGTAACAATAGTAGGTCCCAACAAGGACCAATTTCTCAGCTTCCTCCAAGGTGTCCAACAGAGGTGGAAAATATGTTGGAAGCAACTCTGCATTAAATATTGGGTGCAAGCCAATGAAAGAGGGATACTAAATTCAAAATAATTTTCACCCACAACCTTTATGATGTTTAAGGCCCATATTAGAGTGGTTTGAGCTTCCCATGGGGGCATGTGAGCCACTCTTTCTATAAATGCAACCACATCTTATGACCGACCTAAAACTTGTGTGGAACCCCATGTTGTTATTGTCATTGCTTGTACTTGGCATTGACTTTATATAGGATATCATGAACCTATTGTTGAAGGTATTGGATCCATTAAAAAAAATGGATACTATATCTACATCAACCTAAGCATGGGAGGACACTTTTAGTGTAGATGAAATGGGAATAGTTACATCAATTAGGGCCAATGGTTGGAACCCCGAGCACACCTGAAAAGGATTGTGACAAGTAGAGATATGGAGGGCTATGTTATAGGTTGTACATGTGCAAGATATGCACAATCATCGTATTGACCACTTCTATTTTTCCATCTATTTGGGGACGAAAGGAAATTAGTTTGGTTAACTTGATATCAATAAGAGACCATAGGTTGGACCAAAAGGTAATGAGGAACCTGTTGTTCCTATTTGAAATAATCATCTGAGGTAGCTTGAAATGAACCCAAGCATGTTAAAAGAACAATCTAGCAATGACTTTAATTGTGATACTCTTCTTGCAAGGTGCTAAAATTCCCATATTAGAGAATTGGTCAACAACCACAAACGCACAATTATTACCATGGTTGGTGGATGGATAACCTGATATGTAATCAATGTATACTGACTCTCAAGGATTTTCTAGGGTAGTTAAACGGGTGTACAATTGTTTCTTTGTAATGTCTAGTTTAACAATGGTACAAGCAATGCATGATCTGATATACTCGTGGAAATCCTGTCGAAGATTTGGCCACTAGAAATAATTTTGAGTACTACTTCTACCTTCTCCACCCTACCACATAATTGTAATGCATATTATCAACTTAGCATGCTTGTTTGAAGGAACACAAAGGTAGACCAGGTATCATAAGAGGACATCCTAGGTGTGGAAGTCTAGAACTTGTTTACTTGCAACTAATGTCTGGTATGTGGTAGTAAAGTCACAAACTCTATTGTATAATTATGGCCGTCTAGAGTTATTATTCCGACAAGAGTTAAGAATTGTGGTTAGTGCCACAACTGAGGGCCAAGCGAGGTAGTATGTAACATGTTTGGTGCTACCCTTCTTCTATTTGATGTTTCTATGGAATTGTTATAGGTATGTGTACCATTTGTTATGGTAGTAATTTTTTAACTTTCCTTATGTTTGCATAGATTATAAAGGCCTATGATTAGTGTGGATGATCATCTCCTTCCTTAGAATATGGTTCTTCCATTATCGACATGCGTGCATGACATAGTACATATCCTTGTCATATGTGGGGTATCTCCATACAATATCAACGAGTGTTTCACTATGATAGCCCACCAAATGTACTTTTTGAGTGAGGAATACACTCATAGCATAGTCAAAGGAATATGTCTCAATATCAAATGGTTGTTATAGGTATGGTAGGGTGAATACTGGTGCGAATAAAGGAAATATTCCAGATCCTTAAATTCTTTCTATTGTGACTTAAAGTAGGAAAACTTTACTTTTTCTCCGCCCTTGGTCATTTGACTTAAGCACCAAATGGTATGAGAGAACCCCAATATGAACCTGCGGTAGAAGTTAGCAATGCCCAAGAAGCTATGGAGATTTTTTAGAGTCATTAAGGATGACCAATCCTGAATGAGTTGGATCTAGATTGGGTCCACATGCACCTCATTTCATCCACAATGTATCCCAAATATTTAATTCTATGCATGCCAAATGAGCATTTCTCCAGATTGGCATACATCCTATGTTTCCACATGATGCTCAAGACCTATTGAATGTCTTGAAAATGTTCTTTATTGTTCTTATTGAATATGAGGATGTCATCCAAGTATACAATGTGAAAGAGTTTGTGAATAGTCATAGGATATCATCCATCATCCTCATGAACATTGATGAAGAATTTGTCAAGACAAAGGGCAAGACCAACCACTCAAAAAGGCCTTGTTTAGATTTGAAGGTTGTCTTCCATACATTAGTTTGTTCAGTTGGAACCTAGTTGTGGCTGACTTGAAAACAATATTATGAAAAACTTGGTACCCTTATGTTGGCCAAGAATATCGTCAATACTAGGGATTTGCTATCTATTCTTAACAATGATTTTGTTTAGGGCTCTATAGTCAATACAAATTCTCCATGTCCCATCCTTCTTCTGCACTAACATAATTGGAATCCTGCAAGGTGAGGAGCTCAATTGAATGTGGCCCTTTTCGATGAGATCATGAATCTAATGTTTTATTTCCTCATTCTCCAAGAGAGAGTGTCTATATATTGGTCCCTTAGGTAAAGGATAATTATGTATCAGTTCAATTGAGTGTTTGACATGGTAGTGCAAAGGCACCCCCATAGGCGGATCAATGATATCTTTGTATGCCTCTATAATATTTTCCACTTACTTCTATTGTGTAAAGAGGCATAATGTTGAGGTTGTGGTGGTTGCAGTGACCTTCCTTTCACTTTCTAGTTGAACCATGAAGAGGAATTTTTTTTTAGTTTGAGAGATTACCTTTTGGCATTATTTTATTGAAATCAATGAAATTACAGTAGTTGAAACTACCTCTAGTACCTTGTAGAGCAAATCTTTTCAAGCAAAAATGACGCTACGAGGATAAGAATCATAACAAACATGACATTTTCACACATAAGGATGTCCTAATAGGACATCATAAACTTCAAATGGGGAAAAATCACATAGTACCTCATATTTGAAGGGCTTGATGCCATAGGATATGTGGAATTTTTTGCTGACATGTATGTCTCATCCATGGCTCAACCAACCAATGGCGTATGGTTTGTGGTGTGGCACTATCGACAAATTTAATCTCGTAATAGCCCCGACTAATATCATTTCTTCTAGATCCAACTATCAACGTTGAAATGTCGTGGGATCCCATTCACCTACATATGTGAATGGAAGAGGCACTCCCCTTCTTTAGTCTCCTCTAGCTATTTTATTTGGATATTTGTGGTTGTAATGGTAGCAATGGGTCCTACATTGATGATCCACTTTCCTTTATCTGGATCTAAATCATAATAAGATATAGAGTCTATTTCCTTTTTTTTTAAGATTCACTAACAATGATTGTTTGTAGTGGCATTCATGAGTGTTGTGCCAGGGATTTTATGGAATTCACACCACTTTCCAGTGTCCTTTTTTGACTTCCCATTACCCTTATTTGTCTATGGTTTTTGGTGGTTTTCACAAGGTTGGATCTCCTTGATCTATCCCTTTTTTGAAATTTTAGGCCACCTTTTCCAGGCTTCTATTGCAATGGAGTTGCAGACCTAGACTCCTACTTATTCCTCTGCTTCAAATTCTACTCAATTTTGATAACATATTGATAAGTGGCTCTTAGTGAGGAGATTTATAAGAAATCCATATCCATTTGGATGTACCTATGAAGACCACTATGGCAGTTTAGAACTATGTGCTTCTTGGAGTCTCTGATACCTAGCTTTAAGCACAAGGTATAGAAATTATGGTGTACTCTAGCACCATATTGTCCCTCTCTATGGTAGAGTTGTTGATTTCGTGTATTGGTCATCATATCTCCCTACATGGTCGAATTCCTCCTGAAGGACATCAATACAAGTTTCCTAAGTGGATATTGCCTTGAATATTGCATACTCATGTTTGTTTTATCTCTCCCAATAACCTTCCCACCAATATTTGACATGGGGAAGGAATTTTATGAGTGCACATGTAATATTTTCATTATCGATTTTTTTTGGATAAAGTAATAGCCCCCTAACATATTTAACCATTTATACATAGCTTCTACATTTATTTGGCATTTAAATAAGGGGATATCAAAGTTAACTTATACTTTGAATGTTGTTGCACCCCCAAAATTGTTGCTAGTTGAAGGTGCCTCAACTACTGTTGGAAGTCATTAAAGGATCTAGGAAAAATTGTCCATTATCTTATTCCTATGTTGCACTAGTGATTCCTTGAGCAACAAAAACTATTAATAAATGAAATAGATAAATACTATAGAAGAAAAACTGGTTAAAATGGTGTAGTATGGGAATTTTGAGGTCTAAAATGGGCCTCATAATGAAAAAAAAAAAAAATAGTTAAAATAATAAACCAGGATTTACGAATTTTTAAAGGAAAAGAAAGAAAACTACATTTTTAATTTTATTTTCAGATTATCTCTTTATAGATTTATTCATAACAAATGTTAACGTTTGTTGGATGTAGAAAAACAAAATCCACATGCAACAAGTGTCTACACTTGACATTTGAGTAAACCTATAAGGAGATTAGATGAAAATACAAATAAAAAAAAGTTGTTTCCTTTTTTTCCCTCCAAAAATGTTTACAACTGGGGATGATATCACCATCTTACAGTTTATTTGTTCTTTTAAAGTTGATTTTGTTGGTACATTTTTTTAGGTCCATTTTTTACCTAAAAAATCCCCATAATGGTAGTTATCTATTAATAGGGAGAGATAGTTTCTACTTGAATTTTCAAAAATATATCAAAAGAGTCCAAAAGAAATACCTTTTAACATAAAGAAAGAACGCTAGAGATCGAAGACCCTAGTCCTAGAAGATGAAACACAATTTTTTTTGCAGACCTTGAGGTGGTTAATTGCTAAATCAACTTTTGAGGGGTGTAAATTTTGCATACAATATATGTTTGGGATGCACAATAGCTTATTGGAAAGAGATATCTAAGGAATACAACTTTTGACTAGATTGAAGGCATGTCATGGCAACTCCCAGCTCCTTGAGTTGCCAAAAAACATTGTTTAGAGCCTGAAAAGGACCCCAAAAGTTTGGGACCCAAAAACCATAGAAAAAGTACCAAGAAGATAGAGAATTGTTGAGAAAGTGGAAGAGGTGGGTGGCCTCCAATATCCACTTGAATCATAAACCTTGGTAGCTATTACTAGGTTTGCTAGTAAAACAAAGCATGTGTTTTCTAATATATTGAGATACATATTCTTTCATTTTAAGCCAATCCACAATCTTGAGGGTGTGAACCTCTCTAATAAATTGTAATATTTCACCTTTATATACATAGAGCTTATTTATCTTATAAAATAACCCATTTTGGAGATGATAGTTAGCCTTACAATCACCTTCTTTCATGTGAATTTCACCCTGTAACTATTGAAACACCTTTTTAAAGTACTCATCTTCTATATATACCTCTTTATATGCATCATGGGTAAAAGGTTCCACGTGCATAAGAGCTCCTAAAGTTGTGAGCTTGGATGTGGGTGTTCTCAAAGCATATCTACTAAATTATTAGTGTTTCTCTTTCTACATTTCATGACTAGATGAAATTACTACAAGAGCACATCGACTTGTATTGTCTACTTTGTTGAAGCTTACTTTGGGCCTGCAAATATTTTAGTTATTGGTGATGAATGTGGATAATGATTTCCTTTCCCATTAAGTAGTTCTTCCACTCTTAACATATTAGACTGCAACATATATTTTCTTATCATAACGAGGGTATTTTAAGACTCCCCCATGAAACATCTCAAAATAATAGCATATTGGCTTACCTCTCTACATCAAGACCACTCCCATAACATATCCACTTGAATCCATGTCCATTTTCAAAGGATTTTGTAGTTTAGATAATGTAAGGAAGTATTTATCTATTTTTATTTTTGATATATCAATCTAGTTGCATGTACCTACTCTTGAAGGGATGAAAGGCACTTAAATAAATGAGGTTGAGAATTATGGGTAGGTCTATTTTATTTTTCAATTCACTAGTCATATTACTTATATAATAAAGTGAGTGAGTGGGATATTAATGATGATAATAGGCGTCTCTTCTCCTAAATTTAAGAGTTCCTTTGGTTTTAGTATCAAGGGGTGGGTCAAATAAGGAAGGTGATTGATTTATATTTCATTTTATCTCAGCAAAAGAATTTTGTTAATTCTTTCCCCATTAAAAAATATTACCACTGACTGTTAAAAAGAATGCAATGAACTTCCATAGGTACCGTACTCCAACAAAGCTCTTAACTATAGTGACATTATTAGGATTTGGCTACCTAATTATGGCCTCCATATTCATGGGATCTATCTTGAGTTCCCCTGCACTAATCATGTACCACCAATGGTTTCTAAGAAAACTCGCATTCCTTGATGTTTGTTAGAAACTAATTCTTTTTAAGAGTCTATAACACCTAAATAATATGTGAGATGTGCTCCTCCTAGGTATAACTATAAACGACATGTCATCCAAATGCAGTATTATAAATGAATCTAAATAAGAAGGCTATACATCAATCATTTACATAAATGTAGCTAATGCATTATTAAAACCAAAAAGCATTATTACTCATTCATACATACCTTTCCTTATGTTGAAGGTGGTCTCCAAAGCGTCTTTTTCTTCAACATGTACGTGATGATATATTTATTTCAGATCCAACTTTGTGAAGCACTTGGCATGGTGCAACTAGTCTATCAAATCATTGATCCGTAGAAGAGATACTGATTATTGAGTGTGATCTTTTTCAAATCTTTGTTGTTGATATCCATTCACCAAGTCCCATCCTTCTTGGGTTCTATGATGATAGGTAACTAAGAAGTTGAAGTGATTAGTCAAATTACTCCCACTCCAATAGCCAATCAAATTTTTTCTTCACTTCATCCCTTTTTAGAGAATACTATCAATACAACCCAATATTTGATAATGGGGAGTCAAACAACAAATATATCTTGACATCCACTTCCCTCTTAAGTGACAATGATCCTTTTTATGCTTGCAACAACTCCTCAAACTATTATTTTTCTCTTTGGTACATCTCTCTAGGAATTTATTTACACTTATTGATTCATCACATAGTTGATTCTATTATAAGAAAACAATTATCTCTTAAGAAAAGTAATACACACTTCTTACTAAAATTGATCAACATTTTGGCTTTGTGGGACTTACCAAAGAGATCTTTTATTTACCTGTGTGCAACAATGATGGAATAATCCCCATCCTTGATCAGGTGAAACTAGTTTTCTCTCCTTATGAAGATTGCATCTCTCATATACACATAAGGGCTTCCAAACAATACATCAGACACATCAAGGGGTACAACATCTAACTCCACTTCACTACAAGGAAAAGACCTTCTAGCGGAGGTTATAATGGAGGTTTTTAGTTTTATAAAATTGAAAAAAAATGTCAAAAAATCATCTGCTAAAACATTTGTTTGTGGGAATGGATGTTTTAGTGCAGCTTATAATGGAACTTCACCACAATTGGAAAAAGTATGTGTGGCCGGAGGTTTTAGCGGATGTTTTTTTTTTTTTTTTGTTCAGTGTGCTTTATGGAACAAGCAACCCCGATGTGATACTTATAGAAATACACCGGGCTTCATACATAATTAAAAGGACGAAGGTCTTTAATTGAAAGAGCACTGAAACTTGAAATGTATACCACCCTGGTGCTTACAACAAAAAAATTCCTGGTGTGTACAACTCAAAGAGCACTGGACCTTGAAATATATACTGTGTCGGTGCTTATATAAAAAAAATCCCTTTTCTTTGTTTGATGAAGGAATGACTTTGGGGCATGCAAAAAATAATTGTAGTTCCGATGATTTCTCTTAAACATGCAACACCAACACGTCTTGTTTACATAAACACACTGGTGCTTTTGTTATATAGAGGGTCCGGTGTTGTTAATTTTAATAGTGCACTGGGAATGGAAATAATATTTTGTAGAACTGGAGGGTGTTAGTTCTATGAAATCACTAGTGCGTTAAGAGTTGAGAGTTACATTGCATCAGGGCATTAATTATAAAAATACTAGTGCTTGAAGAGAGGAAATCCTCAACATTGTCATTTTCTGAAAATGCACTGATTATGCTAAAATATGATGTCACAGTGATTTTATTTAAAGTAAAGCATCGATGCATTTTTATGTTATGGACGCACTAGTGTTTTTGTATGAGATTTTCTTTTTTTTGGAGACATCGACCTGTGACAGTGAAATTATTGTAATTTTTAAAATCCGTTATTCATTGAGAAATCAACATATATCTTATAACAATATTCATATAAATTAATATTTGATTAGTGCATTTGCATATGATGTTTGGATTAATTTGTTATATTATTAGATTTCACGTCTCTTCATTATAATATTTAATCATCCATATATTTAATCAGTGGTGTAACATTTCACAGTGACATTGGATAACATAATAGAATAAATTAAAATCTATTTTATTATATATCAATATGAGGCTCTTTGTCATACAAAATGGGATTGTTATTGGTAACCCCTTGTATTTCAATTGGGACACTATATACGTGATGACATTAAACAAAATGTCTAATTTTCAGAGACAATTATTTCAAAAAATACAACAGGTTGCATTGATATCCAAATAGATCATCATTCTTTGCTGGAATTGTTGTCAGTGCTCGAGCTACTTACATGAATTGGGTTATTTGGAGGAATGTTTTGTTGATTATATATATTATTTTCATCTTCTTGATCTTGTTTCATCTGCAAACATAAAAATAAAGTGTAATGAGTGTATCTACATTGGTGAAAATAATGAAAATTGAAATAAATAATATACATCAATGTAAATTGAAAAACAATGTACCATAGCAAGAAGTGACTCGTGAATTATACACATTCTTTCAAAACCAAATATCATGCCTTCTTTCAACAACTCTTTTGTTGGCGTAGTTCCATACTTTGTTTCCTGCAAGTTTTATACCCCATAATAAATCATATATTTAATATAAAGGATTTTTTTGTTCTATTAATTATAAACTCAGAGAAGTAAAACAACATAGATACTTACAAATTCCACAATTAATTTTTGATATGCCAACATATACTCACAATCGTTATTTAACCCAATGTTAATCAATTCTTTTGATGGCTCTTCTTTGTATGTTAGCACCTATTTGAAAACATTTAAGGATGGTTGTTGTAAAACAACTTAAAATATACAAAAATGAAACCTTGAGTTGTTATAAGGAAATATTAACAATTATTCACAAACTTTGAAATCAACCATTTTCTTCCTTATCGTTCGGTTTTATGTGCTGAATGAGTTCCATCTTTTTTTTTTTTTTTTATCTGCAAGAAAATACTTGAAAATTAATATTTAATGCTAAATTATTTTTTTATATGTACAAAGTCAATCATAATTACATACATTTGAAGCACGTTGTTGTTGAGATGGCTCCTCCTATGATGAAATTATGTCCATTTCTTTGACCATCTCCTTATACACTTTTTTGGACATTCCTATAGGCATGTTTCGTATATCAACACATTAATCATTTGGTATTTTCATAGTCTTCCTTAAAAAAGTAATAAAGTATTTTTATAATGATATAACAAAATCAATATTAATAAATTAATGGATTTAAGACCTCTGTGGTTTATTTCTTTTGACTCAGTTACCGGAGAATCCACAGTAAGAACCATTTTCTGCCAACATTTCAAATCCCAACCAGGATCCATCATCAGGACTACTTGAATGCTTGATAGAAGAAGAGCTTAATTGAGAGATTAAATAGTAATGAGGAGAGTAAATTGAGCCGACATTCATCTCAATTTACTCTCCTCATTACTATTTAATCTCTCAATTAAGCTCTTCTTCTATCAAGCATTCAAGTAGTCATGATGATGGATCCCAGTTGGGATTTGAAACGTTGGCAGAAAATGGTTCTTACTGTGGATTTTCTGGTAACTGAGTCAAAATAAATTAATGGTTTGTAGTAATATATACATATAATTATAGAAAATCATTTTACACAATTAGAAATATTACTTTTTAAATGATTCTTTTTGTTGTTGTATGTTTTTGTTTTTGCAAGTCTGACATGTCTCATTGATCATTTCTCTGTAAACACTTCCTGTAGTTTAGATATAATTTCGTTCATAGTTCTATCATTGCATTGAATTTTGCATTGTAAGTGGAAAGTACGTCGATACATTCGTTCCACTAGATCCATCATAATTCTATTAAAAAATGTCCTCCTTTCATTAACCTCCAACACCACTCCATATGAGCTAAGGACCAATTCATCGTCATTTACATGTTCCATAATTTTTCTTTTCTTATAATGACATTGATATTTTCCTTTGTTGTTGCTCCATGTCGAACATTAAACATATATGAATTAATATATTGTTTGAAACATGTTATCTAATATTCTTAAGTATATTATTCATGAAAAAAAATCACATTGAATAGTATTTTTTCATTCACTTGATTCATCATTCTGCAATTTTTCTATTAGGCTTTTACGCTCTTCTACACTTAGATTATAAATAATCTTATTGACCTTGTTCATTTTGTGGCTTTGCATGACACACACCAACTAATACATATTAGTTAAACTTATATATAGTTCAAACATATTAATTCTATAAAGAATTTATAAAGAACTCGCCTTCTCTGATTTTTTTGATGTGTTGTCATTGTGTCAATCAATTATTTTGTTACTTGAGACCTTCTGAGACATGATGCAGGAGCTTCTGGACTTAGCAAGCAATGTGAAAGTTTGTTCACATGTTGTGGCTAAACAAGTTGAAATTCATTGACTTGATTGGTCAAAAGGCAGTTTTACTGAGAGGGTTTAATCTCTCAAGAAATGAGTTGTATTTCATTATTGTAATAAGTTAGAAATTGTCTTATTTTAGGCTCAAAGATGATTTGTTAACATAGGTGTGAGATAGAGCTAGGAATCAGAATATTTGCTGTTAGATTTATTAAAAATAGGTTTTGATTTGTTAGACATAGTTAGAGTGATATCCGATTTATGAAAGGGAGGAAAAATGTAATGAAAACAGAGAGGATTGAGGAGTGGGTTTAGTAGAGCGAGAGAAAAATAGTGTGGATTGTATTTTGAGACAGAGGTCTTTATTTGTCTAACTAGGCCCAAGGCAAAGACTCTTTAACTCTTTTATTGTGAATAAATCGGTGTTATGCACATGATTATATATACAGCCCGTGGAGATCCTCGAATGCTTGTTTTCTCTGTATTCGGATGATATTGATGCTTGCTCTATTTTCTACACTTTACAATAGATAACACTGAGTTAAAAGAATAATCGACGAGTTTATTATATCGTTTTGGTTCTGCAAGCAGAAAACCCAAATTACACTAAGAATCGTCGCAAAACACATTCGGATTTGGAATCCAGACTTCAAATATTATGGACGGAGGTTTTTAATGTTATCGGGTCCGTGGAACCCAAATCGCATCGCTTTAGTGGAGAGGAACCGACTTGTTGAATCACCGAATTCCGACATCGCGATACAACTGGATCTGAAATGTTATAGAGAAAGGGTGATAGTCTATCGGGTCCATGAAGCATTATTGCATCGATGCATTAAAGCATAAGGAGTCTGACCAAGAGGGCATTGTGATTGTGATCAGGCGATTAAATTGCAACCGTTGGATTGTGATCAACCACGACCGTTGGATCGTCGAGTGGTCTCACTACAATGAACGGTATTTCGAACGCGCTAAAGGCTGTAAGTGGTTTTAGTGGCCTGGCACCCAATTCCATTGAAACACTGCCACGTAACAAAGGTGGAGGGGAATAAAACCGCTTTATCAGGCGGTTAAACCCCAATCCATTATTCTACCCGAAATCTTTGACAACCGTCAGATCTCACCGATCCAGATCGACGTTTCTAAAGCATCGATGCGTTGACTTCTGGCGTACGATTAATGCACCAATTTAAAAAGGTAAATATTAATGTTTTGCATGGTTTTTAATGTATTTTGATTAAAAAAGAGAACAGTCGATTATAGTCTAAAGGGGATCCACGGGGTGATTTTTGGGTTTTCTTGAGTCCGCTTCCGCACTGCGTCATTTACGGTATTGGAGCAGAAGAAAATGTTGTTTGCAGCGAAAATACCACCAAGGAGAGGAGATGGCATTGGTCGAGGAAGACCTAAAGCAAATGCAGTCTTGTTAGAGGAGATACAGAGTCTGTGTATGAGAATGGAGACAATTGAGACTGCTCAGAGAAGAGCACCTGATGAAGGAGATGAAAGTTCTTCAGAAGAATCTCCTGAGGAGGTAGTAGATGAAGACAATGAAACTACCAAAGTCATCAAGATGTTGGAGAAAGTAGGAGGAAAACCTAAGGTGGAAATTCCTATGTATGAAGGGAGTCTGAATGCAGAAGAGCTAATGGATTGGATCAGATCCTTAGACTAGTACTTTGACTATGAAGAGGTCGAGGAGAAGAAGATGGTGACGTTTGCAGTTACCAGATTGAGGGGTCATGTAGCTATCTAGTGGGATGAGGTACAAACATCAAGAACGAGGAAAGGAAAGTCCAAGATTAAGCTATGGGACAAAATGGTAAGTAAAATGAAAGCCAAGTTTTTGCCTAAAGATTATCATTTGAATCTTTTTAAGCAATTGCAAAATTTAAGGCAAAAAGGAATGTCTGTTAAAGAATATACATAAGAGTTTTATAGATTGAGTAATAGAGCAGGGCATGTAGAGGATGATGTGGAAAAGGTAGCTAGATATATCAATGGCTTAAGGTATGATATAAAAGATGAGATTAGCTTGTTAAGTTTGAAAACTATTAAAGATGTCTATCAAGCAAGTTTGAAGTCAGAAGAGAAGATATTGAGGAAACAAAGTCAAAGGAATAGAGAAAAAAGCTCAGTAAGAGGTAGAGGAATTACCAGACCAAGGGGACAACAACATCAGCATGAAGAAGGAAGCTCAAGTAGCAGGCCACCACAGAGGGGAGAAGTTAATAGAGGAAGATTTGTGCTCAGAGAAAGAGGGTGAGGAAGAGATGTTCGGTGCTATACATGTGTAGCATGGGGACATATGTCATGGGATTTTCCTCATAATAAACTAGCAAGTCAGAGGAATGCGAATGTGGCTGAGGCAAAGCCAGAACCACCTCGACTAATGGAAAAGGAAGAACCCCTTGAAGAGGGTGAATCACTATTATTGAGAAGGATTTTGCTTAGGGAAAAGTCAGAGATTGGAGAACTAGCATAGAGAAAGAATTTGTTTAGAACTACCTGTAAATCAAAAGGTAAGTGCTGCACAGTAATAATTGACAGTGGAAGCACTGACAATCTTGTTTCTACAGATATGGTGGACAAGCTCAGATTAAAAAAGACCATGCACCCTACTCCTTACAAGGTATCATGTTTACAGAAGGGACATCAAATTATTGTGACTGAACAATGCAAGGTGGAGATACAAAGTGATACGTATAAAGATGTGATATTATGTGATGTAATTCCCATGGATGTATGCCATGTATTGCTAGGAAGACCATGTCAATTTGATCGAAAATCTTTTCATGATGGAAGGAGAAACACTTATACTCTGGAGAAGGATGGAACTAAACACACATTGCTGCCATTGAAGGACGATGCTAACAAAGGAATGCCTGGAAGTAGTATTATGCTGATAAGTGGAAAGGAGCTGCTACAGGAAGTAGTGAAGAATGAGCATTGCATTTTTCTATTGTGGGAAGACCAAAGGTAGTTTTGAATTCCACAAACTTGGATGATTTTCCTGAAAAATCTAAAATTTTGTTAGATGATTTTGCTGATATTATTGTGGATGAGTTGCCAAATGCATTACCACCAATCAGGAGTATTAGTCATCATATTGACCTAATACCAGGAGCAAGTTTGCCAAATAAAGCAGCATACATATTAACTCCTCAAGAGAATGCAGAAATTGGAAGACAAGTACAGGAGCTGATGGATAAGGGGCTAATCAGAGAAATTCTTAGTCCATGTGTCGTACCAACAGTGCTCAGTCCAAAGAAAGGAGGAGAATGGCGTATGTGCACAGATTCCAGAGCCATCAACAAGATCACTATTAGGTACAGATTTCCTTTGCCACACATGGATGATTTAATGGGCTGTTTGAGTGGATCAAAATACTTAATAAAATAGATTTGAAGAGTGGATATCATCAAATAAGAATCCGAGAAGGAAATGAGTGGAAGACTGCATTTAAAACAAATAGTGGGTTGTATGAGTGGTTAGTGATGCTTTTGGACTCACTGTTGCACCTAGCACATTCATGAGATTAATGAATGAAGTCTTGAAGGAATATGCAAGCAAGTTTGTTATTGTTTATCTTGATGATATTCTAGTTTTTAGTAAAAGTAAAGAAGAACATTTAGAGCATCTTAAGTTGGTCCTAAGAACTCTGCAGAAAGAGAAACTACTAATAAATATGAAGAAATGTAGTTTCCTGAAGGAAGAACTAGTTTACTTGGGATTTGTAGTTTCTAAAGAAGGATTGAAGATGGATCTAGATAAAGTCCAAGCAATTTGGAACTGGCCTACTCCCAAAAATATATTTGAGGTAAGAAGCTTCCATGGTCTTGCAAGTTTTTACAGAAAGTTTATCAAAGGATTTACTTAGATTTGTGCACCCATTCTTGAAACAATCAAGGAGATCAATTAGCCATTCAAGTGGACAGAAGCAACATATAGAAATTTTAATTTGTTGAAGAAGAAAATCATAGAGGAGCCAGTTTTGGCTTTACCTGATTTTGAAAAGGTATTTCAAGTAGAAACAGATGCTAGTGGAGTTGCAATTGGCGCAGTTCTGAGTCAGGAGCAAAGACCGATAGCATACTTCAGTGAGAAATTGAATGATGCAAAGAAGAAATATTCTTCTTATGATAAAGAGTTTTATGCTATTGTGTAGGCCTTGAAAAAATGGAGACATTATTTGCTGCCAAAAGAATTCATATTATATTCAGACAATCATGCCTTACAGTTCATCAATAACTAGCCGAAGTTGAATCAGAAACATGCCAAGTGGGTAGAATTTCTGCAAAGCTTTACTTTTGTAATAAAGCACAAGAGTGGTAAGTCAAATAAAGTAGTAGATGCATTGAGCAGGGTAAGTTTTATTGTGCAAGAATTCAAAGTTGGTGTTGTAGGATTTGAGGAAATGATTGAAATGTACAAGGATGATGTAGATTTCAAAGATATCTATACGACAGTTTAGAATCCAATGAGTCATAACAGAAGTCAATTTTTGGACTACCTCATTCAAGGAGGCCTATTGTTTAAAAGAAACAAGTTGTGTATTCCTAAATGTTCCATGAGGGAAAACATAATAAAGGAGAAACATAGTGGAGGATTATCTGGTCACTTTGGACAAGATAAAACCTTTGCTCAGGTGAATGCTTTTTATTATTGGCCAAAAATGCAGACTGATGTTAAGAAATTTGTTGACAAATGCAGGATATGTCAGCATGCTAAAGGAAGGAGTCAAAATACAAATCCACCATTGCCAATAGTAGACCGACCGTGGGATGTAGTTAGCATGGATTTTGTTTTGGGATTACCAAAAACCCAGAGAGGGAATGATTCTATTTATGTTGTAGTAGATAAATTTTCCAAAATGGTACATTTCATTGCATGTAGGAAGACTAGTGATGCAACACACATAGCTAATTTATTCTTTTCATAAATTATAAGACTACATGGGTTACCCCTAAGAATTGTGCCTAATAGAGATACAAAGTTTGTAGGGCATTTTGGGAGAACTCTTTGGAAGAAATTGGGAGTTAACCTCAGTTTTAGTTCAGCATATCATCCTCAAATAGATGGACAGATCGAAGTAGTAAACAGGAGCTTGGGGAATATATTAAGAAGTTTAATGTATCAAAATCCTAAGCAGTGGGATTTAGCACTAGCTCAAACTGAGTTTGCTTATAATGATACTCCAAACCGAAGTACTAGAATGAGTCCATTTCAGATTGTTTTTGGAATGAATCCAAGAGGTGTGTATGAGCTCAGGAATTTGGGTAAACAGGAGACCAGAAGTGAAAAAGCTGAAGAGTTTGCAGAACAGATGCAGAGACTACAGGAAGAAGTCAAAGGCAAATTATAGGAAAGCAGCAACAAATACAAACAGAGGGTAGATATGAAAAGAAAAGAGAAAGAATTCCAAGTGGGTGATCCAGATTTAAATAGGAACACAACAAATTACAGATATAACTATAAACATAGATATGCAGTGGAAATAATAATTCATTTCATTAATTTAAAATACTGAAATATGCTTACAAACAGTAATGGAAATAAACGAGCCAGGTTGATGGTAGCTTATCTTTGAGAAGAGATGTGGCGGCTACATGCCTCTGAACTATGTTACAATGAGGCTCGAAGGCCTATTTATTGTTGATAAACAATGGAAAACGCTTAACATCCCAAAACCTAACCCTAGAAGATGAAACGCCAAATTGTGGGCCACGTTTGGGTAAATTGGTACATCAATTTCCCGGGGTCGTAACTTTGGCATACGATCTCCGTTTGACACGTACAATAGCTTGTTAAAAAGATCTATCCGAGAACTATAATTTTGGGAAGAGAAACATTAGTCCATGGACCCATGTTGCTCACAGATTTCCAAAAAAACGTTGTTGAGGGCCTCAAAACGGCTTCAGAAGTTCAGGACCCGAAAAATTGCTAAAAATAGTAAATTGTGCTACAACTAGGGAAACTGAAAAACTGAAAGAGACAATTGTGGGGGTCCAAGTGGGATAGGTGGGTGGCCACTAACATCCACCTGGATCATTCCTCCCCCCTTAGGAAGCAATGGTCCCCATTGTGTTGAGTTCCTCCATCTATTGAACTTGGTCCCTGGTGAGCTGTTCTGCAATCTCTGATGTGTCCAGTAATGGTCAGAAGCATGGTCAAGGGCGTTCCACATTGAACACTCGGTGCAAGCGAAGTAATGGAGGAATGTTGTGCTCCAAGGCATTGTTTCCCATAGCCTTGGTACTGGTGTAAGGATCATGTCGGAGTGGTCGGAGCTTCTGATGGGATCTTGTAAGGCATTCTTTTTGCATATGCAACCAGACTTTGTTACCCACCTGAAGCTTGTGTGTTACCCCTATGGGTGAGTAGAAGTTGTTCCTGTGTTTTGTCATGACCGTATTCCTTTGCTGCTGCTGCTACGTGGAGGAACCCTTCACGGGGGTCATGGATGTGGTGACGTTCTTCCCCTTACTTTGGGAGCGAACCAGACAGAAAATGAATTTCCTAGTCTGGGAGATGAGCTTGCTGCCTTTCTTGGCAGTGATCAAAGAGGTGGCGATAGGTGGGGCTACCTCCGGTATCCTATATAATGAATTATCCAAAGAAATAATGATAGTGCGAGGCCTTGACTCATACACATCATGTCACCTCCACAAGTATGGTTGGCCTAATAATACATCACAAACATCCAGAGGTGTAACATCACAGAATACCTCGTCTGTGAAGGCCTTGATGCTATAGGGAAGGCGACACTATTAGTGAAATTTGAGATCTCGTCCTTCATGAAGCCACCCGATACTGTACGACTGCAGGTCTGGTGTAGTAGGTAGGCCCAACTGCTTCATGACCTCTGCTGAAATGAGGTTCTTTTGGCTACCACTGTCGACAATGAACTGCAGCGCCGAACTGTTCACCCACATCTATGAGTGGAAAAGATGTTCCCCCTCCTTTGGGTCTTCGGGCTCATTCTTCTCGATCTTCGCAGTGGCAACAATGATGCTAGGCTCCGCATCAATGATATGCTTCCCTTTGCCATTCCCCTTGTCGGGTTCTAACTCAGGTTTGGAACATGCATTTGATTCTGAAGCCTTCAACTTGTCCACCAGCGACTGCTTGGTTTGACACTCACTTGTGTTATGAGTCGGACTCTTGTCGAACTCACACCACTTTCCTATTTCCTTCTTTGAATTCGTGGTGTTGTTATTTTCCTGCAGCTTCGATGAGCTGTCTTGTCACCCTGCCTTGGCTTTGTCCTTTGGTCTTTGGATTTGTAGATCCAAAGTCTCACTTCTTCTGTTTGAACTTTTGTTTGATTTTGACAGCGTATCGGTACGCCATGCTGAGTGAGGAGATGTTTAGGAACTCCATCTCTTCTTGGATGTATCTGTGTAGGCAGCCACGGTATTTGAGTACCAAATGCAACTCAGAGTCCTTGATATCCAACTGTGTACGAAGGGTATGAAAAATATTTGTCAACTCCAGAACATCTTGGTCCCGTCCTTGCCGCAGCGTGGCCCACTTTATGTACTTGTCCTCATAGCTTTTGACAGGGTAGTACTGCTCCTTGATGGCATCCCAGAAGGAATTCCAAGTCAGTGTGGCTGAAAATAGTGAGCCTGTACTTTCATCCTTCTGCTCACAGTAAGTTTCCCACTAGACCTTGACATGGGGGGCTGCTTTGAGAAGATCGAAAACAATCTTTTCCCAACTCGAAAATTCATGAATAGAAAAATACCCATCTAGCAGATTTAACCATTTATCTACGACATCTACGTCTATTTTACCCTCGACGATGGGGATTTCAAAATTAACTTGTACCTTAAAGGGTGTGGCATTTCCAGAGTAGCTGTTGGAAGCCGATGTGTCGCCTGTGGGTAGCCGATGAAGGATCTGCGCAAAGCTGTCCATCATTGCGTTCCTTTGTTGCTCGAGGGCTTCTTCAAGCAAGATTTTGATAGGATCTCATACCCCCTCATCTTTCTTTTCATTCACCATGGGAGGCCATCGAGATTTGCAAGGCTGGTCTTGCAAAGGTTCGACCAGTTCAAGCTCTAACTCCTTATATCTCGACCTCGTTGGGGACATGCAAAGAAAAACAGAGAAAAAGTAGACCTCTCTGATACCACTGATCCAGATTTAAACAGGAACGCAACAAATTACATAGATAACCATAAACACAGATATGCAGTGGAAATAATACTTCATTTCATTAATTTAAAATACTGAAATATGCTTACAAACAGTAATGGAAATAAACCAGCTAGGGCAATGGTAGCTTATCTCTAAGAAGAGATGTGGCAGCTACATGCCTCTGAACTGTGTTACAATGAGGCTCGAAGGTCTATTTATTATTGAGAAACAAAATAAAACCCTTAACATCCCAAAACCTAACCCTAGAAGATGAAACACCAAATTGTGGGCCTCGTTTGGGTAAATTGGTAAATGAATTTCCCAGGGTCGTAACTTTGGCTTACGATCTCCGTTTGACGCATACAATAGCTAGTTAGAGAGATCTATCCGAGAACTATAATTTTGGAAAGAGCAACATTCGTCCATGGACCCATGTTGCTCCCAGATTTCCCAAAAAATGTCATTTAGGGCCTCAAAACGGCTCCAAAAGTTCAGGACCCGAAAATCTGCTAAAAATAGTAAATTGTGCTACAATTACGGAAACTGAAAAATTGAAAGAGACAGTTGTGAGGGTCCAAGTGGGATAGGTGGGTGGCCACCAACATCCAATTGGATCATTCCTCCCCCCCCCCCCCCCCCCTTAGGAAGCAATGGTCCCCATTGCGTTGAGTTCATTCGTCTACTGAGCTTGGTCCCTGGTGAGCTGTTCTGCAATCTCTGATGTGTCCAGTAATGGTTGGAAGCATGGTTGAGGGCATTCCACATTGAACACTCAGTGCAAGCGAAGTAATAGAGGAATGTTGTGCTCCAAGGCATTGTTTCCCATAGCCTTGGTATTGGTGTAAGGACCATGTCAGAGTGGTTAGAGCTTTTGATGGGATCCTGTAAGGTGTTCTTTCTATAGATGCAACCAGACTTTGTTACCCACCTGAAGCTTGTGTGGTACCCCTATGGGTGAGGAGAAGTTGTTCCTATGTTCTGTTATGACTGAATTCCTTTGCTACTGCTACTGCGTGGAGGAACCCTTCACAAGGGTCATGGATGTGGTGACGTTCTTCCCCTTACTTTAGGAGAGAACCAGACAGAAAATTAATTTCCTAGTCTGGGAGATGAGCTTGCTGCCTTTCTTGGAAGTGATCAAAAAGGTGGCGATAGGTGGGGCTACCTCCGGTATCCTGTATAATGAATTATCCAAAGAAATAATGACATCGGGAGGTCTTGACTCATACACAACATGTTACCTCCACAAGTATGGATGGCCTAATAATACATCACAAACATCCAGAGGTGTAACATCACACAATACCTCATCTGTGAAGGGCTTGATGCTGTAGGGAAGGTGGCACTGCTGGTGAACTTTGAGATCTCATCCTTCATGAAGCCACCCGATATTGTACGGTTGCGAGTGTGGTGAAGTCGGTAGGCACAACCGCTTCACGACCTCTGCTAAAAGGAGGTTCTTTTGGCTACCAATATCGAAAATTAATTGCAGCGGTGAACCCTTCACCCACATTTGTGAGTGGAAAAGACGTTCCCCCTCCTCTGGGTCTTCGGGCTCATTCTTTTGGATCTTGGCGTTGGCAACAGTGAAGCTAGGCTCTGCATCAATGATCTAGTTCCCTTTGCCATTCCCCTTGTCGGGTTCTAACTCAGGGTCAAAACATGCATTTGATTCTGAAGCCTTCAACTCGGCCACCAGCAACTGCTTGGTTCGACACTCACTTGTGTTATGAGTGGGACTCTTGTGGAACTCACACCACTTTCCTGTGTCCTTCTTTGACTTCGTGGTGTTGTTCTTTTCTTGTGGCTTCGACGGGTTGTCTTGGGTAACCTCGCCTTGGCTTTTTCCTTTGGTCTTTGGATTTGCAAATCCAAAGTCTCGCTTCTTTTGTTTGAACTTTTGCTCATTTTTGACAGCGTATCGGTATGTCGTGCCGAGTGAGGAGATGTTCAAGAACTCCATCTGTTCTTGGATGTATCTGTGTAGGCGTCCATGGTATTTGAGTACCAAATGCAGCTTAGAGTCCTTGAAACCCAACTGTGTGCAAAGGGTATGAAAAATGTTTGTGAAATTTGGCACATCTTGGTCCCATCCTTGTCGTAGCGTGGTCCAATTTATGTACTTGTCCTCATAGATTTTGACAGGGTAGCACTGCTCCTTGATGGCATCCTGGAAGGAATTCCAAGTTGGTGTGGCTAAAAATAGTGAGCCTATACTTTCATCCTTCTGCTCGCAGTAGGTTTCCCACCAGTCCTTGACGTGGGGGGATACTTTGAGAAGAGCGAAAACAATCTTTTCCTGACTCAAAAATTCATGAACAGAAAAATACCCACCTAGTAGTTTTAACCTTTTATCTACGGCATATGCATCTATTTTACCTTCGAAGATGGGGATTTCAAAATTAACTTGTACCTTAAAGGGCGTGGCATTTCCAGAGTAGCTACTGGAAGCCAATGCATCGCCTTTGGGTAGCCGCTGAAGGATTTGCACAAAGTTGTCTATCATCGCGTTCCTTTGTTGCTCGAGGGCTTCTTCGAGCAAGACTTTGATAGGATCTCTTGCCCCCTCGTCTTTCTTCTCATCTGCCATCAGAGGCCGTCAGGATTTGCAAGGCTGGTCTTGCAAAGGTTCGACCAGTTCAAGCCCTAACTCCTTATATCCCGACCTCGTTGGGGACATGCACAGAAAAACAGAGAAAAAGTAGACCGCTCTGATACCACTGATCCAGATTTAAACAGGAATGCAACAAATTACAAAGATAACCATAAACACAGATATGCAGCGGAAATAATACTTCATTTCATTAATGTAAAATACTGAAATATGCTTACAAACAGTAATGGAAATAAACCAGCTAGGGCAATGGTACCTTATCTCTAAGAAGAGATGTGGCGGCCACATGCATCTGAACTGTGTTTCAATGAGGCTCGAAGGCCTGTTTATTGCTGATAACCAATGGAAAACCCTTAACATCCCAAAACCTAACCCTAGAAGATGAAACGCCAAATTGTGGGCCACGTTTGGGTAAATTGGTACATCAATTTCTCGGGGTCGTAACTTTGGCATATGATCTCCGTTTGACGCGTACAATAGCTCGTTAAAAATATCTATCAGAGAACTATAATTTTGGGAAGAGCAACATCGGTCCATGGAACCATGCTCCTCATAGATTTCCAAAAAAACGTTGTTGAGGGCCTCAAAACGGCTCCGGAAGTTCAAGACCCGAAAAATTGCTAAAAATAGTAAATTGTGCTACAATTACAGAAACTGAAAAACTAAAAGAGACAGTTGTGGGGGTCCAAGTGGGATAGGTGGGTGGCCACCAACATCCACCTAGATCATTCCTCCCCCCTTAGGAAGCAATGGTCCCCATTGCGTTGAGTTCCTCCATCTGCTAAACTTGGTCCCTGGTGAGCTTTTCTGCAATCTCTGATGTGTCCAGTAATGGTCGGAAGCATGGTCGAGGGCATTCCACATTGAACACTCGGTGACAGCGAAGTAATGGAGGAATGGTGTGCTCCAAGGCATTGTTTCCCATAGCCTTAGTACTGGTGTAAGGACCATGTCGGAGTGGTCGAAGCTTCTGATGGGATCTTGTAAGGCGTTCTTTCTACAGATGCAACCAAACTTTGTTACCCACCTGAAGCTTGTGTGGTACCCCTATGGGTGTGGAGAAGTTGTTCTCATGTTCTGTCATGGCCGTATTCCTTTGCTATTGCTGCTGTGTGGAGGAACCCTTCACGGGGGTCATGGATGTGGTGACATTCTTCCCCTTACTTTGGGAGCGAACTAGACAGAAAATGAATTTCCTAGTCTGGGAGATGAGCTTGCTGCCTTTCTTGGCAGTGATCAAAGAGGTGGTGATAGGTGGGGCTACCTCTGGTATCCTATATAATGAATTATTCAAAGAAATAATGACAATGCAAGGCCTTGACTCATACACAGCATGTCGCCTCCACAAGTATGGTTGGCCTAATAATACATCACAAACATACAGAGGTGTAACATCACACAATACCTCGTCTATGAAGGGCTTGATGTTGTAGGGAAGGTGGCACTACTGGAAAAATTTGAGATCTCGTCCTTCATGAAGCCACCCGATACTATACCGCTGTGGGTGTGGTGTAGTCGGTAGGCCCAATCGCTTCACAAGGTGTGCTAAAATGAGGTTCTTTTCGCTGCCACTGTGGACAATGAATTGCAGCGGCGAACCCTTCACCCAAATCTGTGAGTGGGAAAGATGTTCCGCCTCCTCTAGGTCTTTGGGCTCATTCTTCTAGATCTTGGTAGTGGAAATAGTGACGCTACACTCCGCATTAATGATTTGTTTCCCTTTGCCATTCCCCTTGTCAGGTTCTAACTCAGGGTTGGAACATGCATTTGATTCTAAAGCCTTCAACTCGGCCACCAGTGACTACTTTGTCTGACACTCACTTGTGTTATGAGTGGGACTCTTGTGGAACTCACACCACTTTCCTGTGTCCTTCTTTGACTTCATGGTGTTGTTCTTTTTTTGCGGCTTCGACGGGTTGTCTTTGGTCACCATGCCTTGGCTTTGTCCTTTGGTCTTCGGATTTGCAGATCCAAAGTATCGCTTCTTTTGTTTGAACTTTTTCTCGATCTTGACAGCGTATCGGTACGCCATGCCAAGTGAGGAGATGTTCAGGAACTTCGTCTCTTCTTGGATGTATCTGTGTAGCCAGGCGTGGTATTTGAGTAAAAAATGTAGCTCAGAGTCCTTGATACCCAACTGTGTGCAAAGGGTATGAAAAATGTTTGTGAACTCTGACACATCTTGGTCCTGTCCTTGCCGCAGTGTGGTCCGCTTCATGTACTTGTCCTCATAGCTTTTGACAGGGTAGCACTACTCCTTGATGGCATCCCGGAAGGAATTCCAAGTTGGTGTGGCTGAAAATAGTGAGCCTGTACTTGCATCCTTCTGCTCGCAGTAGGTTTCACACCAGTCCTTGACGTGGGGGGCTGATTTGAGAAGAGCGAAAATAATAATTTCCCGACTCGAAAATTCATGAACAGAAAAATACCCATTTAGCATATTTAACCATTTATCTACGACATCTGTGTCTATTTTACCCTAAAAGATGGGGATTTCAAAATTAACTTGTACCTTAAAGGGCATGGCATTTCCAGAGTAGCTACTGGAAGCCGATGCGTCACCTCTAGGTAGCCGCTGAAGGATCTGCACAAAGCTATCCATCATCGTGTTCCTTTGTCATTCGAGGGCTTCTTCGAGCAAGATTTTGGTAGGATCTCCTACCCGCTCATCTTTCTTCTCATCCACCATGGGAGGCCATCAGGATTTGCGAGGCTGGTCTTGCAAAGGTTCGGCGAGTTCAAGGCTTAACTCCTGATATCCCGACCTCGTTGGGGACATGCAAAGAAAAACAGAGAAAGAGCAGACCACTCTGATACCACTGATTCGGATTTAAAAAGGAACGCAACAAATTACAGAGGTAACCATAAACACAGATATGCAGCGGAAATAATACTTCATTTCATTAATGTCAAATACTGAAATATGCTTACAAACAGTAATGGAAATAAACTAATTAGGGCAACGGTAGCTTATCTCTGAGAAGAGATGTGGCAGCTACATTCCTCTGAACTGTGTTACAATGAGGCTCGAAGGCCTATTTATTGTTGAGAAACAATGGAAAACCCTCAACATCCCAAAACCTAACCCTAGAAGATGAAACACCAAATTGTGGGCCCCGTTTGGGTAAATTGGTACATCAATTTCCCAGGGCCATAACTTTGGCATACGATCTCCGTTTGACACATACAATAGATTTTTATAAAGATCTATCCAAGAACTATAATTTTGGGAAGGGCAACACTAGTCCATGGACAAATGTTGCTCCTAGATTTCCCAAAAACGTCGTTTAGGGGCTCAAAATGGCTCCGGAAGTTCAGGACTCGAAAAACTGCTAAAAATAGTAAATTGTGCTACAATTAGGGAAAATGAAAAACTAAAAGAGACAGTTGTGGGGGTCCAAGTGGGATAGGTGGGTGGCCACCAACATCCACCTCGATCATTCCTCCCCCCTTAGGAAGCAATGGTCCCCATTGCGTTGAGTTCCTCCATCTGCTGAACTTGGTCCCTGGTGAGCTGTTCTGCAATCTCTGATGTGTCCAATGATGGTGGGAAGCATGGTCGAGGGCATTCCACATTGAACACTCGGTGCAAGAGAAGTAATGGAGGAATGTTGCGCTCCAAGGCATTGTTTCCCATAGCCTTGGTACTGGTGTATGGACCATGTCGGAGTGGTCAGAGCTTCTGATTGGATCTTGTAACGCGTTCTTTCTGTAGATGCAACCAGACTTTGTTACCCACCTGAAGCTTGTGTGGTACCCCTGTGGGTGAGGAGAAGTTGTTCCTATGTTCTGTCATGACCGTATTCCTTTGCTGCTGCGGCTGCATGGAGGAACCCTTCATGGGGGTCATGGATGTGGTGACGTTCTTCCCCTTACTTTGGGAGCAAACCAGACAGAAAATGAATTTCCTAGTCTGGGAGATGAGCTTGCTGCCTTTCTTGGTAGTGATCAAAGAGGTGACGATAGGTGGGGCTACCTCTGGTATCCTATATAATGAATTATCCAAAGAAATAATGACAGCGTGAGGCCTTGACTCATACACAACATTTCGCCTCCACAAGTATGGCTAGCCTAATAATACATCACAAACATCCAGAGGTGTAACATCACACAATACCTCACCTATGAAGGGCTTGATGCTGTAGGGAAGGCGGCACTGCTCGCGAACTTTGAGATCTCGTCCTTCATGAAGCCACCCGATACTGTACGGTTGTGGGTGTGGTGTAGTCGGTAGGCCCAACCGCTTCACGACCTCTACTAAAATGAAGTTCTTTTGGCTGCCACTATCAACAATGAATTGCAGCGGCGAACCTTTCACCAACATCTATGAGTGGAAAGGACGTTCCCCCTCCTCTGGGTCTTTGGGCTCATTCTTTTGGATCTTGGTGGTGGCAATAGTGATGCTACACTTCGCATCAATGATCTACTTCCCTTTCCCATTCCCTTTGTTAGGTTCTAACTCAGGGTCGGAACATGCATCCGATTCTAAAGCCTTCCACTCGGCCACCAACGATTGCTTGGTCTGACACTCACTTGTGTTATGAGTGGGACTTTTGTGGAACTCACACCACTTTCCTCTGCCCTTCTTTGACTTCGTGGTGTTGTTCTTTTCTTGCGGCTTCGATGGGTTGTCTTGGGTCACCCTGCCTTGGCTTTGTCCTTTGGTCTTTGGATTTGCAAATCCAAAGTCTCGCTTCTTCTATTTGAACTTTTGCTCGATTTTGACAGTGTATCAGTACGCCGTGCCGAGTGAGGAGATGTTCAGGAACTCCATCTGTTCTTGGATGCATCTATATAGGCAGCCGCAGTATTTGAGTACCAAATGCAGCTCAGAGTCCTTGATACCCAATTGTGTGTGAAGGGTATGAAAAATGTTTGTGAACTCCGGCACATCTTTGTCCCATCCTTGATGCATCGTGGTCCACTTTATGTACTTGTCCTCATAGATTTTGACAGGGTAGTACTGCTCCTTGATGGCATCCTAGAAGGAATTCCAAGTCAGTGCGGCTGAAAATAGTGGGCTTGTACTTTCATCCTTCTGCTCGTAGTAGATTTCCCACTAGTCCTTGACGTGGGGGGCTGCTTTGAGAAGAGCAAAAACAATCTTTTCCCGACTTGAAAATTCATGAACAGAAAAATACTCATCTAGCAGATTTAACCATTTATCTATGGCATATGCATCTATTTTACCATCGAAGATGGGGATTTCAAAATTAACTTGTACCTTAAAGGGCATGGCATTTCCAAAGTAGCTACTGGAAGCGGATGCGTCGCCTCTGGGTAGCCGCTGAAGGATCTGCACAAAGCTGTCCATCATTGCGTTCCTTTGTCACTCGAGGGATTCTTTGAGCAAGATTTTGATAGAATCTCCTGTCCCCTCGTCTTTCTTCTCATCCGCCACGGGAGGCCGTCGGGATTTGCGAGGCTGGTGTTGCAAAGGTTCGACCAGTTGAAGCCCTAACTCCTTATATCCCGACCTCGTTGAGGACATGCAAAGAAAAATAGAGAAAAAGCAGACCGTTCTAATACCTCTGATCTGGATTTAAATAGGAACGCAAAAAATTACAGAGATAACCATAAACACAGATATGCAGTGGAAATAATACTTCATTTCATTAATGTAAAATACTGAAATATGCTTACAAACAGTAATGGAAATAAACTAGCTAGGGCGATGGTAGCTTATCTCTAAGAAGCGATGTGGTGGCTACATGCCTCTGAACTGTGTTACAATGAGGCTCGAAGGCCTTTTATTGTTGAGAAGCAATGGAAAACCCTTAACATCCCAAAACCTAGCCCTAGAAGATGAAACGCCAAATTGTGGGCCCCCTTTAGGTAAATTGGTACATCAATTTCCCAGGGCTGTAACTTTGGCATACGATCTTCGTTTCACGCATACAATAGCTCGTTAGAAAGATCTATCCGAGAACTATAATTTTGGGAAGATCAACATCGATGCATGGACCCATGTTGCTACCAGATTTCCAAAAAACGTCGTTTAGGGCCTCAAAATAGCTCCGGAAGTTGAAGACCCGAAAAACTGCTAAAAATAGTAAATTGTGCTACAATTACAGAAACTAAAAAACTGAAAGAGATAGTTATGGGGGTCCAAGTGGGATAGGTGGGTGGCCACCAACATCTACCTGGATCATTCCTGCCCCCTTAGGAAGCAATGGTCCCCATTACGTTGACTTCCTCCATTTGTTGAACTTGGTCCCTAGTGAGCTGTTCTTCAATCTCTGATGTGTCCAGTGATGGTTTGAAGCATGGTCAAGAGTGTTCCACATTGAACACTCGGTGAAAGTGAAGTAATGGAGGAATGCTATGCTCCAAGGCATTGTTTCCCATAGCCTTGGTACTGGTGTAAGAACCATGTTGGAGTGGTCGGAGCTTCTGATGGGATCTTGTAAGGCGTTCTTTCTACAGATGCAACCAGACTTTTTTACCCACCTGAAGCTTATGTGGTACCCCTTTGGGTGAGGAGAAGTTGTTCCTGTGTTCTGTCATGACCGTATTCCTTTGCTGCTGCTGCTGTGTGGAGGGACCCTTCACGGGGGTCACGGATTTGGTGACGTTCTTCCCTTTACTTTGGGAGCGAACCAGATAGAAAATGAATTTCCTAGTTTGGCAGATGAGCTTTCTGCCTTTCTTGGCAGTGATCAAAGAGGTGGCGATAGGTGGGGCTACCTCGAGTACCCTGTATAATGAATTATCCAAATAAATAATGACAGTGCGAGGCCTTGACTCATACACAGCATGTCGCCTCCACAAGTGTGGTTGGCCTAATAATACATCACAAACATCCAGAGGTGTAACATCACACAATACCTCATATATGAAGGGCTTGATGTTGTAGGGAAGGCGACACTTCTGGAAAAATTTGGGATCTCATCCTTCATGAAGCCACCCGATACTGTACGACTGCAGGTGTGATGTAGTCGGTAGGCCCAACCGCTTCACAACGTGTGCTAAAATGAGGTTCTTTTTGCTGCCACTATGGACAATGAATTGCAGCGGCGAACCCTTCACCCAAATCTGTGAGTGGAAAATACGTTCCCCCTCCTCTAGGTCTTTGGGCTCATTCTTCTAGATCTTGGCAGTGGAAATAGTGACGCTACACTCTGCATCAATGATCTGCTTCCCTTTGCCATTCCCATTGTCAGATTCTAACTCAGGGTCAGAACATGCATTTGATTCTAAAGCCTTCAACTCGGCCACTAGCGACTGCTTGGTCTGACACTCACTTGTGTTATGAGTGGGACTCTTGTGGAACTCACACCACTTTCCTGTGTCCTTCTTTGACTTCGTGGTTTTGTTCTTTTCTTGTGGCTTCGACGGGTTGTCTTGGGTCACCCTGCCTTGCCTTTGTCCTTTGGTCTTTGGATTTGCAGATCCAAAGTCTCGCTTCTTTTGTTTGAACTTTTGCTCGATTTTGATAGCATATCGGTATGCCGTGCCAAGTGAGGAGATGTTCAGGAACTCCACCTCTTCTTGGATGTATCTATGTAGGTAGCCATGATATTTGAGTACCAAATGCAGCTTAGAGTCCTTGATACCCAACTGTGTGTGAAGGGTATGAAAAATGTTTGTGAACTCCGACACATCTTGGTCCCGTCCTATCCGCAGCGTGGTCCACTTTATGTACTTGTCCTCATAGATTTTGATAGGGTAGTACTACTCGTTGATGGCATCCCGGAAGGAATTCCAAGTCAGTGTGGCTGAAAATAGTGAGCCTATACTTTCATCCTTCTGCTCACAGTAGGTTTCCCACCAGTCCTTGAGATGGAGGGTTGCTTTGAGAAGAGCGAAAACAATCTTTTCCCGACTCGAAAATTCATGAATAGAAAAACACCCATCTAGCAGATTTAACCATTTATCTATGGCATCTGCGTCTATTTTACCCTAGAAGATGGGGATTTCAAAATTAACTTGTACCTTAAAGGGTGTGGCATTTCCAGAGTAGCTGCTGGAAGCCGATGCGTCACCTCTGGGTAGCCACCAAAGGATCTGCTCAAAGCTATCCATCATCGTGTTCCTTTGTCACTCGAGGGCTTCTTCTGGCAAGATTTTGATAGGATCTCCTACCCCCTCATCTTTCTTCTCATTCGCCATGGGAGGCCATCACGATTTGTGAGGTTGGTCTTGCAAAGGTTCAACCAGTTCAAGCCCTAACTCCTTATATCCCGACCTCGTTGGGGACATGCAAAGAAAAATAGAGAAAAAGCAAATTGCTCTAATACCACTGATCTGGATTTAAATAAGAACACAACAAATTACAAAGATAACCATAAACATAGATATGCAGCGGAAATAATACTTCATTTCATTAATGTAAAATATTGAAATATGCTTACAAACAGTAATGGAAATAAACTAGCTAGGGCAATGGTAGCTTATCTCTGAGAAGAGATGTGGCCGCTACATGCCTCTGAACTATGTTACAATGAGGCTCAAAGGCCTATTTATTGTTGAGAAACAATGGAAAACCCTTAACATCCCAAAACCTAACGCTAGAAGATGAAATGCCAAATTGTGGGCCTCGTTTAGGGCCTCAAAATGGCTCCAGAAGTTTAGGACCAGAAAAACTGAAAGAGACTACAGGGGACCCAATATCAATCCACAGATAGCTAAGAAAGAAACATAAGCTGTTTTAGAGAAAAGAGTATCCAAAAGAACCAGAGAACAGACTTATTTCCAATATCTAGTCAAATGGAAAGGACAACCAGTGGAGGATGCTAGTTGGTTGACAACAACAGAATTACAGAAGTATGGAGTAAGTCTTGAAAGTTTGAAGGACGATTCTTTTCTTCCCCGAGAGTATGATGCAGGAGCATCCGAGCTTAGCCAACAATGTGAAAGTTTGTTCACATGTTGTGGCTAAACAAGTTGAAATTCATTGACCTGATTGGTCAAAAGGCAGTTTTACTGAGAGGGTTTGATCTCTCAAGAAATGAGTTGTATTTCATTATTGTAATAAGTTAGAAATTGTCTTATTTTAGGCTCAAAGATGAGTTGTTAGCATAGGTGTGAGATAGAGCTAGGAATTAGAAGATTTACTATTAGAATTATTAAAAATAGTTTTTGATTTGTTAGACACAGTTAGAGTGATATCCGATTTATAAAAGGGAGGAAAAATGTAATGAAAACAGAGAGGATTGAGGAGTGGATTTAGTAGAGCGAGAGAAAAATAGTGTGTGGATTGTATTTTGAGACAGAGGTCTTTATTTGTGTAATCAGGCCCAAGGGCAAGAATCTGTAACTCTTTTATTGTGAATAAATTGGTGTTATGGGCATGATTATATATACAGCCCATGGAGATCCTCGAATGCTTGTTTTCTCTGTATTAGGATGATATTGAAGCTTGCTCTTTTTTCTACGCTTTACAATAGATAACACTGAGTTAAAAGAATAACCGATGGGTTTATTATATCGTTTTGGTTTCGCAAGTGGAAAACCTAAATTACACTAAGAATCGTCGCAAAACACATCTGGATTTGGAATCCAAACTTAAAATTTTATGGATGGAGGTTTTTAATGTTATCGGGTCTATGGAACCCAAATCACATCGCTTTAGTGGAGAGGAACTGACTTGTTGAATCTCTGAATTCTGACATCGCAATACAACCAGATCCGAAATGTTATAGAGAAGGGGTGATAGTCTAGTCTATCGTGTTCGTGAAGCGTTATCGCATCGCCGCATTGAAGCATAAGGAGTCTGACCAAGAGGGCATTGCAATTGTGATCAAGCGATTAAATCGCAACTATTGGATCACGATTAACCGTGATTGTTGGATCGTTGAGTAGTCTCACTACAGTGGATGGTATTTTGGATGCGTTGAAGGCTGTAAGTGGTTCTAGTGGCCCGGGACCCGATTCCATTGATACACTACCACGCAACAAAGGCGGAGGGGAATAAAACTGCTTTATCAGGCAGTTAAACCCTGATCCATTGTTCTACCCAAAATCTCTGAAAACTGTCATATCTCACTGATCCAGATCGACGGTTCCAAAGCATCAGCGCGTTGACTTTCTGCGTATGATAAGCGCGCCAATTTAAAAAGGTAAATATTAATGTTTTGCATGGTTTTTCAGTGTATTTCGATTAAAAAGGAGAATAGTCGGGTATAGTCTAAAGGGAATCCGAGGGGTGATTTTGGGGTTTTCTTGAGTCCGCTTTCACACTGGGTCAAGACATTTTCTATCAATATACAACCTATACCATTCAATATTGAAGCCATTAGATATCTTTTACAAATAAATCAAATAATTAACAGCCAAAAAAAGCTCTGGTAGCCAATACGTTTATATGAATAAATGCATCGGTGTGTTTATAAGACTAAACACACCGAGATTTTAATTGTTCAACACTGTCATGGAAAATTAAATTTTAAAAATAATTTTAAACTGGGATGGTGTGATTTCTAAGCCTAAATGCACTGCATTGATTTAATGATACTATTACGAATAGGCGTGTCGATGTGTTATAATACACCAGGAACAATAATGAAAATAATGAACAAAATCAAAAGTAATATACCAGTGTGTTGAAGTACTCAGAAAACCCTAGTGCATTATGTTTCATAGGGCGCACCACAAAACAAATAAACATTTTTTTAAAATCTGAGAGCGATGGTGGTGCGATTTGTAAGGCTCAACAGACCACAATGATTTAACGGTGCTATTAGGAACAGACATGTTGATGCGTTATATTACACAAGGAGCAACAATGAATAGAGAAGACAAAGTTGAATTTGTTATAATTTACCGGTGCGTTGTATTACTTAGGTAGCACCGGTGCGTTGTGTTACATATGGTGCACTGCACGACATATAGTTTTTTTAAAAAAATGGAGAGGGGCAACAAGATTTGGATCTAATTCAATAAGTGATTCCCCTACTTTATATGTCAAACACCCTCTATATAATAAGTACACAAACCCATTAAATCTAAAATGCCTAAATTAAAAAAACCTTAATTGTGAAGTGCTAGAGAAAGTTAAAACCTAATGTGAAATTTTGCAGGAAAAAACAAGGGTTTAAGGTAAGTATTGATTTTTTTTTTTTTAAATTAAATTTAAATAGGAACAATGATCATACAAATTTTTATGAGTAAAATCTATAGTAAATTTTTTATTATACATGGTTTTTAAAATATTTTTTTGAATTGTGAATAAATCTAACATAAATTGTAAAATATTTTAACAGTTAAAGTTAAGATTCTTGCTATCCAGGGTTTTGAGTAAATCACCATACCTTTCAACTTCTGATATTTCGACGGATCCAAAATATTTTGCAGCTCTGATACAATCTTCTCTTGCAAATGTTATCTCTTTTAATTAAACCTTAATCTTACGAATAGTTATGCTGCTCCAAAGTATTCTGTTGTTGTTGCACAATGTTCCTGGTATATCTCTCTTGCAAATATCTCACTTGAAAATTCGGGTAGAATAATGAAATGGTGAATAAATTTTTACTATTTAAAAGACTATGAAATTAGATTTCGGAAAATCAATTGTCACCTGTATTTGAATTTAAAAAAGAAAAGAAAAAAAGGGCGTTTTTTTTTAATTCAATTTCTCTGCACATCGGTGTGTTCGATAGTGAAGCGCACTAGTGTGTGTATATAAAAAACACATTGACATTTCTGGGGCACCATATTTGTTCAATGCACTGACACGATTCAATTTATTATTTTATTTTTATTTTTATTTTTTTTATTTATTATTTATTATTTTATTTTTTTTTATTTATTATTTATTTATTTATTTATTATTTATTATTATTATTATTATTATTATTATTATTATTATTATTTTATTTTTTATATATATATATATATATATCTTTATTTATTTTTTATTTTTATTTATTTATTTATTTTTTTTTTTTTTTTTTTTTCAGTTTCGAAATTCCAAAATGGTGCAATTATTTTTTATAGCACAAGAATGTGATCTATATTTAAAATAGCTTCGAGACAGTGGAATTTGTTTTTATTTTCAAATTCAGGAAATTGTTGTGTACCAGTGTTATTTTTTATTTAAACGTACCTATGCACTTTTATGTGAAAGAGCATTGATATAATAACTTATTTTTTATTTTTTCAAAATGCCAGAAGCTGGTGTTAGTATTATTTAAATGCCCTGATGCTCTTATTATTTAAATGGACTGGTGCAATTTATTTTGATTAGCACACTTGTGAGCTTTAAAACTTATATGAAATTTTATTTTCACATGAAATGGCATATTAATATCAAATTATCCTTTAGGACACATCCATGTGAATTACAATAGTTCATAGTATATATTTTCTGCTTAAAGTCTCATTGCTCTTGAAAAATGGTTTCAAAACTATATTGAAAATTCAGATTGTGGTTATATGGTTCTTGAGATTAATTTTAGATATTCACACAAAATTTTATTTCTGTTTTTTCTCAAATATCGAGACAAAATATCAATAGTATTAAATGGCCAATTCTTCACATTCTAGCTCATTCCAAATTGCTGATCAAAGTCCTTCGCAGAGTTCTCCCTTTCCATCCCGAGTAAGTTCATAGTTTATTTATATTTCGACTATCTAGTTGATTTTTTTTTTTTTTTAATCCATGTCAATTTGAATAAAAATGTATGAAAATTATTTGTAGGATCCAAATTCAGAATCAAGTTCAGATGCAAAAAATATTACTCCATATTATTTTCAAAAAGATTGAAAGCTCTTATTAGGAGCAGCATATCACAAGAAGTTGGTAGATGAAAATGGATAGCCTCATTACCCTGCCAATTAGAGCATGGCATCTTCTAGCCACAATCCTGGATCAACAATGGTAATAATTGTTTGGTATGGAAATTTCAACAAACCAATTTTCATGCTTACTAATATCATTGATATTGTACTAATGAAGTTCAATATTTTTTGAAATTAGGATTCTAGTGATGATGAGTGACCCACCTGCCATCTTCCGGTGCACCCCACTACAATTTCAAATCAAGAGAAGGTTGCATTAAGAGTAAGACTTGTAGAGGAAGCATACAAAATATGGTTGAATCAATCACCTATTCAATTCGCACTATGTCTAGATTCACCAATTAGGAATCACTACAACAATAGTAGTTCTTCATTGCACGTTTGCAATGGAGGCAATCAAATGGAGGTTTTTATGGATGATTACTTACGGGATATGAATACCATGGAGGAAATGTTGTTAGATTCATCCCAGAAAGATGATCTAGGGGATGATGCTCATATCATTGATACCTTATTCGAAAGCTTGAAATATTCTTCCACCACCCCTCTCTTTGGACTTGGCGGCAAGTCAAAGTCTAATCAGCTGGGGATAATGACGTTGTTGTACAACGTGAAAGAAAAGTTTGGCATGTCGAATGCATTATTCTCGGAAATATTGAGGTAATTAACTTGCATGATCGATCAAGTTCCTTATATGTTGCCACAAAATCAAATTTAAAAATGGTCGATTTTATGAATTTTAAATATTGACATTGTACAATTATATTCCCCACCAACTATAGGATATTCAAAGATAAGGTTCTTCTGAGTGATAGTGTCTTTCTGGGTAGCTACGAAGAGGAAAATCATTTGTTGAAAATGCTGGGTGTTGAGTACATATCATATCATGCATGCCTGAATGTTTGTATTCTATAGAGAGGAGAATATGCAGACAAAGATATATGTCTAAGATGTGGGCATGACATGTACCACAATTTAAAAAAAAGTGGTAAATCGGATGGTCCTCCTCATAAGTTATTGAGGAACATGCCGATAATCCCAAGGATTCAAAGAATCTTTTGTTTCAAATAATAAGCTATGTTGCAAGGATGACATGCCTCACACAGAAGCGATTAAGGAGTTATGCGAATCCCAACATATTCAATAGCCATGAAGCATCTAGAGGATACATGGTGTGAAAAATTCAAGGATGAAGTACGAAGTCTACGACTCAACATAACCATGGATGGCGTCAAACCATATTCCCTCCCAAACACCAACTATTTTGTTTAACGTGTATGAGTGATCAATAACAATATCCCCCCATGGTTGTCAGTGAAGAATGAACATCATATGTTGGCTCTCATAGTCCCTAGTATAAGACAAGTGAATAATATGGATGTATACTTATAACCATTGGTAGATGAATTTAAGGAATTATGGGAATGGATACATGTGTGCAATGTATCGAGACCCATCACAACAGAGAGGACTTTTACGTTGTATGGCACATGTGCTTACACCATACATGATTATCTAGGCTTAGAATTTTGCTCTAATAAATTACATTGTTATTGATATGTTTAGTGACAATATTTTTTTTCATATTCATTTAATTCATTGCAATTGTTCATATCTTCATGGTTGCTAATGTGCCAACCTGTATAAAATAATTTCGTAGGTCTTGTAACAAAAGGGTATCATGGATGTAAATTTTGTGGACCTTCTCTGGAGGCTAGTTGGTCCAACCACCTATGAAAGCTGATGTATGACTGATCTAGGGTATTCCTCCCATAAGAACACCCTTACAGAAGGTAAACATGCACTTTCAATGGTAAACCAGAGAGAACCCAAAGGCTTGCAATAATGACGTAAGTTGGATGTCTTAGAGCATATGAGATAGTGAAGGAGAAGGAGTTTAGCCTATGTTTGATGATCCATATTTCTTTGACACCTATGTTGAGAAATTTACCATTGGGATGAAAAGGAAATCTGTCTTTTATGAGCTCCCATATTGGGAGCATCTTAAGATTTCCCACTTACTAGATCCCATGCATATATTTAAAAAATTTCCATTTTCTTTATGGAGGCACATATAATAAAAAAAAAGTGACACATTGGTTGTTAGGATAGATTTTATTTCTTCAAAAACTAAAAAGAAACATTAGCCAAGAAAAGAAATTAGAGGAGAGACTGACCCCTCTTGATATTTTAAATAAGGTGATGTCCCATGGATTTTAAAGAAAGATGACATTTCTTTGGAAAAGTAAGTTATAATGAATGTGAGGGTGCCTTCTTTATATGGGTCTTCACTACGACGCTGCTTCACTGTGGATGACCATTCGTCAGGGTTGAAATCACATGCATATTTGAACCTTCTAAGTGTATATATGTCAAAAACATGATTTTATTATTATTAATTTTTTTATGTAGTGGGGTATTTTATAATTAATTTTTGTATAATCGAATATTTAGTGTGCAATGTCATTATCCTCTTCTCGTGTGTGGGTGTGTGAACCATGACTTCCCCAAGACCTACGATATGCCATATCTAAATTATCTACAACATTGGATCACATCAAAGGAGATTCGTATGGCTAGTATTCCACGATGGTGTTAAGAGATAGTTGAGATTGTTAGTATGTTTGATAAGGAATTGCTGACGAGTTTCATGGTCTTGGAAGTTCATCTTCTAATTCACCTAGTAGATGATGTTGAATTAGTTGGGGTTGTTCTTATCATTGGATGTTCTTCTTAGAGAGGTACGTGAAGAAATTAAAAGGTTTTGTTTGACAAAGGGAAAAACCTAGGGGGTCTATGGTAGAGGGGTATATATCTAATGAGTCTTTCTATTATTCCATTGAGTACATCAAGCAGATCAACACGAAACTAGGTGGAATGATTTGGGATGATGAAGACAAAAGAGAAGGGGAGTTTCTCGAAACAAATGGAAGAGGCGCATGATAAAGAGTAAGTGCAGGCTTATCCTTTGTCAAATTACTATACACTAACTATTCACACTAAACTTCATATTAATGAATATTTTGATCTCATATATATATATATATATATATATAGATATATATGTTGGTTTGATTTCATCAGCGAATTCAGAAATCGAAGCCATTAATAAATTCATTCTTTACAATATGGAAATGACACAATCATGGGTCACATTGTATGCAGAGAAGAGGATGAAATGGGATAGTGACTGGAAATAATTTAAATGGTTGAATGGTAGACGCGTGGCTTATCCTAATCATTTAAAAGAATATATGCCAGTGACATGCCTTAATAGTTGGGTTGTTGATCAAGTTAGAGAGAAATATGGTGCATCTGGTCATTACCCGCATGTTGAAAAGGATGTGCTAAACATAGGGATTGGGTGTAGCAATTCGGTAATTATAATCTCTTTATGTATAATTTTAACTTCATATTTCAACTTTGAATTGTAACATCTATATATATTTTATATTTTTAATTATGTTAGGGTTATTAGACACATGACATTGTGAATTTTTTCACTTTTTTATAGGTACATTTGTTCCCATCTATGTGGGCATATGGACATCATTTTCACATGGAGGATGTCGCTGATGGATGCATGACACAAGAAAGTGGAGTGGAAGTTGAGTTTGACCAATCTAGTTGTGCTAGCCACCCCGATCAAAATCTAATGCAGGGGGCATTGGGTTACGTTGGAAAGATACAAGAGATCATTCAAGTGGAATTCTCTTCATTTCAATATGTTATTTTTAGGTGCAAGTGGTGGGACACCTTTTATCAAAATAATGTAAAGGAATATCGCGATAGTGGGCTGATATCTATCAACTTTAGAAAGATGTGGCATGAAGCTAGGGAGCCTTATTTTTTCCCAAAACACCACAAC
Source organism: Pinus tabuliformis (assembly GCA_031772625.1). Taxonomy (NCBI): domain Eukaryota; kingdom Viridiplantae; phylum Streptophyta; class Pinopsida; order Pinales; family Pinaceae; genus Pinus; species Pinus tabuliformis. The sequence continues at coordinate 208,556,541 of CM062813.1, forward strand.
CAAGTGTTTTTTTACCCAGATGTGTTAGTTAGGGAATGGTGGTTCATATTAAGACACACCCTAGATCAAAATATGTTTTTGAAAACAATAGTGTTGTCATGCCAAGATAATCAAGGTGATGACAATGGGGAGTGATATGTACTTGTGTTATTTCGTCATTTATACTATTGTTGTATGTTTTCATTTTCATTATTTCACTAAGTATTTCCAATTTTTGTTGCTCATTCTGTTGACGTCTTTTCTACATGATTGACATATAACATACATCAGCCTCATACATAAAATACAATTTTTTTAAATGAAAAGTGTATTTATTAATATGGCAATATAACTTTCAATTTAGAAAAAAAATTATTGGTGCGCTAAAAGCATAGTCATGCACCAACTTAACTACTCTGTAAAACACAACCGCACTGTAGATGGTGCACACATACCTATGACACACTGTTGTTGGTTCACAAACATAAATTTCCGTAGCGGTGCATCACACATAGGCACCAGTGCGCACGTATAACATACTAAGCGAACCACATTTGTGATGGTGATTAAGAGGCATTTGTTTGAGTTTCAAATAAACTTGGTGATGCATTTTTGTTCCATGTTTAGGTTATATATATATATAGCTATTTTATGTATTTGTAACTAAATTATTTAAAATATACATGTCTTTATCATTGTGAACATGATGTAATATTATCTAGGAGAAATATGAAAAACATGAATTTTAGTGAATATCTTGCGATTATTTATTTTGTATTATTCAAATGGTATTATTTACAATAACAAATAAAGAACCAAAATATCATCAAAATGTTATATCTTATTACGAGAAAAAGGTTCACTTGCCTCTTTAAGGGAGAACTTCCAATAGAGCAAATCCCCAACTACAAGTAACTTGATCACACACCTTATTTTACATTTCTTTGTCCTCATCTTTAGAGTTTTTTTTTTTTTTTTTTTTTTTTTGCTTTTTTTTTTTTAAATTGTTAAGAGTTGTTATACAGATTAAATTTAAATTGCTTGAAAATCTCATAACTTTAGAAATAAAATAAATTTTATAAAAATAGAATATTTTAAGTTGTATTAAATCTAAATTAATTGTGCGGAGACAACTCAGTATGGGAGAGATTTTGTCAGTATGAGAGAGATTTTGTCACATAACGTTACATTTAAAAATCAATAATTGAAATTAACAAATTAAAAATAGTAATAAGAAAAGAAATTAATGTCACCATAATTACAACACTTCAATTTACACCTTAATCTTATATAACTTTATATAGATATATAATGTAATGGAAAGTAAAAAATGATAATTTAGCATTTTTTATGAGGAAAAAATGTAATGAGTAAAAAGATATAATTTACTTTTCACTACAACGAAAAAATGCAATGTTTTCACATGACAAGAAATTGTATTATTGATATCACATTATGTGTAATTTATTCTATGTTCCATTTACATGTGATATTTAAAATAAAAATATATTTATAACAAAAAATATTTTACTAACAACCATAAGTAGAATATTTCAGTGTCCATATTAAATAACATAATTTTATAGATGCTTTATATAGAAAAAAGGAAGTAATTTAAATTGAAAATTTTCTTATATTTTCAGTTTTGTGAGAAAGATTGAGAGAATTCTTGTTCGATTAGTAGTTTCTTTCTAATTCAATGTATGAGGGATATTTGTAAAATTTTCAATGTTTAATATGAATTTGATATGTAATATTTTAGAAAATATTAATAATAAAAATAATTAAATGTATACATACAGGGAAAAAAATATGAGGGGGCATATTTTAACATTTTAATACAAGAACTTGAATTATAAATAAAATATTTCAATTTCAACTACACATATATTATACCAACTACTTAGATTCACTGCGCCTAGAGGGATCATCTCTCTTTTCACTCAAAAATATGTTTGCATCTAAAGAGATTTGATCCCTCTTGGCGCTTGGTAGATCTAGAGTTAAGATGGATCTAGGCTGCAGATTGTAAAAAAATTTTGACTTAAGTTTTTTAAATTTAACAATAGATTGAATTTTATAAACCAATATTGAATTAGTTAAATTGTATTTTTGAATAATTTATTATTAGTAATATTTTATATTAAAAATTGAATTAGTTACACATTTTCGTATTTTTAAGAACTAACTAAATATTAAAATATTTTACTAATTAAGTTAGATTGAATATCAATGAACTATCTAAGCAATAAAAAAATATTTATCGTAATTTTACAATCATAGTTTCAACCATACTAAACTTTGTAATTTATAAAAATATCTTTGCATTTTTTTTAAAGTAAGTCATTTTACATGCAATTTCATATATAAAAGTTTGATATAAATTCAACAATACATAATCTACAATAAACATTATTTAATTAAAATAAACTTAATGACGATAATCATATAACAAACATAAACATCATCTAAGATACACATTCAAATTCACTACCATCATCTAATTATATACACTTTTAGTAGCACATATAAACATCATTAGCTAGCACACAAATATAATAATCTAATAGGGCATCATTGTCGTGATCACATCTAACAAAACACAAAGATTGTAATCTAACATCATCACCACACACATCCTAAAATTAATATAAATCTCATGTCAAATAAGTGCTATCACGTACACATCTATTTGCAAGAACATTAAATGAAATTATCTAACATGACCTAACAATATACACATCAACACCAACATATATATTAAATACATAAACATGAAAGAAAAAAATGCAATATATATGTATAAGTCAAATAACTACATCATGAAGTCAAATAAGTGTGATCAAATATCTGATATAACAGACATAGTAGTGTCTATAACCTAGTCTACAGTAGAAGACGATGGATGGTCAACTACTGCTTGATCAAGTACATCTTTCGAACTCATCTGAGGTGGATGACTAAGAGGTGGCTAGTCTGTAGTAGAGAGTATTGAATGGTCTAAAGGAGAAGGTGGTCGGTATGCTCTATTAGGAGAAACTTACGAAACATCCTCTAGCTCTGGCATCTGATCATCATTAGGTAACTTACAAGCAAGTGTACTACTAGAAGGATCACCGACACCCTAACAACCATGATCCAATGGTGTGGCACCACCAGAAGCATCATCATCACCATCCTCATCATCATCACCCTCATCATCATCATGTCCACCCTCATCTAATGCATGTGCTACTGCATGATGCCTTGTAGCCTCCATCACTTCCAGTAAAGTATTAGCTCCAATGACATGTCGCAAAAGAGACATCAAACCCTGTGGACAGTCCCTATAGAGATCCAGAAACATTGGATTCAGGTTGATATCTCGAGGCCTTGCAGGGAAGACTACCCGCCAAACCAAAACTCTAGCTAATCTATCATAGTTGTCCATATGAAATTACATACCAATCCTCCATCCCAGACGCCCACATCACCCTGAGGATGTGACTTTCCCATCACCCCATATCATTCATTTGGCAGTGGGGGAGAAGGCACATCCCCATCATATGAGACGATGTCTACAAAATATATTGTACACAGAAATAATTAGACGATTTCATTGAACAATTTAATAAAACAAGTTAAAGATTGTGCTAGAATAAATTTTATTCAATTTCATTAAAACAAGAAAATTAATTTGAAGATTGTGCTAGAACAAATTTTATTCTATTTCATTAAAACAATAAAATGAAACTAGATTAATTTAAAGAAAACACTAATATTGCCTCTATAATATGGAGGTTTAGTTGCTGTTAAGAAGATGTTGGGACACCCTTATCAATCAATCCCCACGTATGGATAACCTAACATGACAAATGCATGGTCATCGACATTGGCCAATAGCGCTAGTGCCTTGTTCGAAATCCTGGCAAAAAACTTTGGCATGCCACTCTTGGACATCATCTCCCCCACATGTTCTTCTGGGCCTCAGTGACTGGCATAGGAGGGTGATGATAAAATGTAGCCTTTGTCTCTAAAAACCTCTCAAAACAAAAATAAAATACTTCGAAGCAAAAGGGAATGTATCCCTCCCTTGTCTTGACAATGCACAACATCTATCTAAAGTCGTGCAAACCTACCTAAAAAAAGGCAGACTATATGATGCAATGTGGCACCTGAATCAAAGAATGAACATAATACAAAAGAGGGAAACTAATGCACTTCCCATCACCACAATAATGTGCAATGGTGTTGAATAATAATGAGAGGCACCTAGGCTCCTCTGTATCAAACTAATAAACCTATAGTTGTCCACCACAAACCTGTAAATTTAATGGACGAACTGCATGAGGCCCGACATATCTCTGAGTGTATGCAAGCTAACGCTCAGCTACAACACCATGGGGGACATCAGGGAATTGGGGAAAATCCTCCCCTATCCTAGAGAGGCCAATTATAAAGTATATGTCCTCCTAAGTGGGCCTATACAACAACTCAGGACCGATAGGGAAATGTTTTTGCTAGACATTCCATTGGTGGATTAGATGCACCAATAGGATAGAGTGCGTCTTTATGGATGTAACCTCCTCATAGCACTTGAGGAGGCCTACATTCCTCAAGAGTGCTAAGGTCACTGGATTAATAGGGTGAGGGTATAAATACCTCTTCCTCTCTCTCAGATTCCATGGTCAGACCATATTGTATGGGTCCACCTGCTTCTCCTGCTCTTGTTGCTGCTACCTCTGTTAATGTCTCTGCTACATGATTGAAATATAAAATACATCGACCTCATACATAAAATACAATTTTTTTTATTAAATGAAACATGTATTTATAACTATGAAACATATATTTCAATTAAAAATAAATAAATTAGCGGTGTGCTCAAAACACATTCATGCACTAGCTCCGGTGCGCTTTCAACTATAACCACACCAGTGATGGTGCACACATATGTATGATGCACCATGGTTGTTTTAGAAATTTAACATTTCATAGCGTTGCAACATGTGCACCAGTGTACATGTATAACTTATTGGATTTGGTACGACACGTTCAGGTTATCGAACACACTAAGATATAGGAATATTTTTAAATATTTATTTGAGGTGTGTTTGGTAAATATAAACACGTCGGAAGTGATTCACCAACAAACAATATGTTGCATCTTTCCCGATGCATTTATATTTACAAAACACACTTCCACAACAAAAGTGTGTTATGTTCACGCACTGAAACACGATGCACCCTGTAAATTTACAGGGTGCAATGCTCTCGGTGTGAGCCGAACATATCAAGCACTCCACGCGTCGAATGTTTTTTGTAAAAACAATGAGAAATTCAAGTTATTTGCAATTCTAATCCCCTAAAAACTTAAATTAGAAAGAAACATAGAGATTACCTGGACATTTGGTCATCGGGGATGTTGTGTGTGTGTTATATTCTTTCCACGACTAGGCTCACGCATGAAGCAAGGGGGTTAGAGGGGGGGCGGAAGGCCCCCTCTACGGGGTCCAGAGATGTACCCCAGGTTTTTTTCTTTGGGACCCTATATTAGGTGGTCGGACCTACCTATGACTTTGTGCATGGGTTTCGCACATGGTTTTGGGCATGATGGTTTTTTCCCATGGTATTTTGTAGATCCAGTCAAGGGAACTACAAGTATGTTCTAATCTACGATTAATGGAAAAGGGTTTATGAATGCTTTGACATGTATATATATGTATTGTAACATTGAAAGGAAATATAGAAAATCAATCTGGTAGTCCCGATTTTGGGATCCAGGGGAAGTCTCTGTGTATATTCGTTTTATGTTTTATGTTTCTCGCCATTGTATATTTATGTTTTTAAGAATTCATTTGTAGATCCTTTATGTACATGGTTAAAACCTACATTTGGTATCAACATTGTTTCGGCTTCAAGGGGACGCCTTTGCTACTGAGGGGTTTTGCTCGGGCCTATGGTAAACCCTGTTCAGTGGGATATTTGCGGGATCGATTCTTCTAGTGAATGAAGATGGCGAGTAGTGGAAATATAAAGATCGAGAAATTTAATGGTTAGAGTTTTAAGTTGTGGAAACTCAAGATGGAGGATCTGTTGGTGGATAAAGATCAGTGGATTGCAGTAGATTCGGGAACTAAAGCAACGACAACGTCAAATGAATACTGGACGAAGTTGGATCGGAAAGTAAAGAGAACAATATGGTTGCGTATTTTAGATTTAGTATTGTTGAATGTATTAGGGGAAGTTATGACGAAGGCTTTGTGGGACAAGTTAGGGACTTTGTACCAATCTAAGTCTCTAGAGAACAAACTTTTCCTACGGGAAAAGTTGTATAACCTGAAGATGAAGGATGTAGACTCAAGGACAGAGCATCTGAACGTCTTTAATAATGTGGTAATTCATTTTTTATTTGTTGATATAAAAAGTTTAGATGAATATAAGTGAATCAGTTTATTGCGTTCCCTACCAGATTTGTGGGATAGTCTGGTTGTTGTAATAGGTAGCAATACAACTACCTTGAAGTTTGATGAAATAGTCTCATCCTTACTGTCAGAGGAGATGAGATGGAAAAATATGGAGGGTCAGAATGGAGATGCCTTGTCTGTATGAGGATGGTCCCAGAACAGAAACAAAAATAAGTCCTTGAGTGGGAGATGTAAATCTAGAGGGAGATCTAAGTCTCCAAGAAAACCTGTAAAGGGGTGCTGTAAATGTGGAAAGGAAGGGTACTTCAAAAAATATTGTAGATCTAAAGTTCATTAGAAAGGAAAGGGATTTGATTATTCTCCTTATGTAGAGGTAAAAACCACCTCAGATGAAGGTGGAGATGTGTACTTGGCTTCTTCTTCAAGTACCCATGTAGATCATGAGGCATGGTTGATTGACTCAAGTGCATCCTTTCACTTCACTCCCCATAGGGAGTGGTTCTGCGAGTATGAGAAATATGATGGTGGTGATGTCTTCTTAGGAGATGACAGGAAATCTAGAATCGTTGAATGCACAAAAGTCAATCTGGAGTTGCAAGGTGGAAGGATTAGAACAATTTCAGTTGTTCTGCATATTCCTGCATTGGCCAAAAATATGATTTTTGTAAGCAAAATGGATGATGCAGGTGTAAAAATAGTGTTTGAGAAATATACTTGCAAGATGGTTTGGGGAGCATTGGTATTAATGCAGGGAGTTAGGATTTTAACTTTGTACAAGCTTTTGGGTAGTATTGCTATTAATGGGTACAACAGTTTTGTGGTTCGTCAAAGCGGAGCAAAAAATCTAGTGGTCTCTAGAGAAAAGACCATGCTATGGCATCAAAGACTTGGATATATTGGAGAGAAGGGCCTTCGAATACTTCATGGTAATGGTATGGAAGAAGGTATTGTTGTTGGGAAAAGTATCCAATTCGGAATGCCCCTATCCCACTCTAAGGTGTGATAGTGCCTTAGAACCAAACAAGGTAAACTAATTGAGTATTCTTCTTTATGAAATGTAAATGAGGAAGAAGGATGTAACTAACCTGTGTCTTCCGCTAGTTTGTCGATCCAGATCACTCCTCTCTTCAGTAGCTCCCAGCTTCTTGCTCCTTCACCGGCCCAGCTTCACCGAATTCCTGCAAGATCACAAGAGAGAGAAACTACACAAAGATACATATATACATTCATAAAAAGCTCAAGATCAGATTAAGCTAAACATGTAACCATAACAAAACATCATTGGTACACAGCATGTAGGAGAAACTCAAATAGTTTATTGATGGAATAAGAAAGTCCAAGAGGAGATACAACCAAGTGAGTTCCGATCCAGCATCTACCTCCCAGCAAAGGAATCCCTTCCTCTCTCCAACAAAGCATAAATCACCCAATGTACTAATCTCAATCTCAAACCAATAGCAATTCTCTGCAAAGTACAAAATTCCAGCCTCCTGAACCTCTGGGTGAGAGATCCATATATAGATGTAAGCAGAGAGGATGAGTCAGCTTATGTTTTGACTTGTGGCTTCTCTCTGTCAGTTCTTGCTTCCACTTGGAGGTTGAGAGCCTCTTACTCATCACTAGTCGAATTCATTGAGGCAAGTGTCATTGGAGAAGATTCTGGAAGCTTCCATGGTCTTTCCACCTCGTTGAATGAGCTTGCCATTTGTCATTTCCCGCTCAGCGCACCCTGGTAGTGCTTCCACCTGCGTTGCAGTGCACCTAGCCAGTGTAACCTATGCATTTCAACGCAGGCAGCTAGTGGAGCCTTTGAATTGATCCTGAATTTACTGTTTCTGAGTGGTTTTTGGTGGAGAACTTCTGGGAGAAGATGTCATTGGTTGACCTTGTTCCTTTAGGGGTAGGAACAACTCTTTTAGGGACTTTGGATCCCTTGGATTATGGACATTTCATGCTCAATGCTGTAAGGCACAAAAATGTCTATAACAGGTATGCCTAATTTATCTCTAGATTTTGATTTCTGTGAACATTGTATATATGGGAAGAAGAATCAGGTGAGCTTTCCCTTTGGTGCTAAGAGGGTGAAAGGGATATTAGAGCATGTGCATAATGATGTGTTTGGACCTGTGTTAGTTCCATCACTGGATAAGTCTGTGTACTATGTATCCTTATATATGACTTCTTAAGGAATACATGGATGTATTTCCTCAGGAAGAAATCTAAAGTCTTTGATAGGTTTATAGAATTTAAGGCTCTGGTGGAAAACTAGGCAGAGAAAAAGATAAAGGTGCTCAAGACAGATAATGGTGGAGAGTTCTGCAAGAAGGAACTTGAAAAGTTCTGTAAGAAGTGTGGTATAACACGACAGAAGACTACTCCATACACACCTTATTATAGATCCATTTGGGCACATCACTCCCAACATTCGGATCAGTACTTTTAGGGCTGATCAAACCCTAATTCAGTTGCTACATGCCCTAGACAAGTCATCACTTTGAATGCCTCCTTCCCTGAAAGTTTCCTGGATTGAAGGCCTCCAGAAATGCCTCCTTGAGGGAGCAACGCAACCTTGGTCAGGGGTAAGTGCGCTTCAATGCAGGTAGGCCCATGTCAAGGTGAATTCAAAGAAATTAGGCCCACTTTGACCTGCACTGGGCGAGATTGAGCGAAATCCTCATAGGATTCTGGGAATATTCTTATCTTCTGGAGCCTTCTAGAATATTCCCACACTTATCGCCTCCTATGATCTCGAAATTGGATAGGGAATGAGTTAATTAACCTCCTATCCTCTCATCCCTTCCTCCATGGAAACTAATTCTAACTTTGGAAGGCCATTCAATACCCTCATTTATGACCAAAAGACCACCATTTTCCTATAAATTGAACATTCGTCTAAGTGATCAGGGGCTGGAATTTGAGAATTTGTAAGGAGATACTATTGGTGTGAGGTTTGAGATTGTAAGCAAGTATTGTTATGTTGCCAGAGTGTTGTGCGTTTGATGTGATGTTGGTTGGAACTCAAGCTAGAGGAGTGACAATGGATCGGACTTCATGGTTGCAATTCTTCCTTCTACTTAATAAATTTGTTTACACATTTTCCCATATTCTTGTCTTTATGTATGATGATTATATGTGTAAGTGATTTCGATTCCATTTTCTTATAGTCGATATATCTCTTGCTTTGATTGGTTTTTGTCCTTTGTTTATGGTTGCAGGTAATGGTTGAGCGAATTAAGTTCGAGAAGGAGCGACAGGAGCCATACAAAGGAGACAAAGAGAAAGCGAAAGATAACAAGCATATCCCTTGTCTTATTTATCTTCTATAGAAAAAGGATAAACACTTTAAATCTGTTGTTTAAGGTGTAGCTACCCACCTAGGGAAATTGTATTTATCCGTAGATGCAAAATTCCACATAACAAATTGGCGACTCCGCTGGGGATTGACCATCATTCGAGGTAGTTTATCTTCATCCTAGTACACCCTAGTAGACTTTACTTGCCTCCATTGATCTTATTTCAGCCTTTTTGAAGTGCTTTTTGGTAAAAACTGTGGTTGAAATCCCTTAGGATGGCCTCTCTCGCACTAGCACAGGCTTGATCAAGACACAGAGCGATGCAGAGCACCCTTGGCTTGAGGACAGTGCTCTGAAGTGCACTGTCTCCCATTCAGAGCTGCACTGATCCTCGTTAGGTAAAAAAATCCCTCCTTTGACTTGATTTTTCCCAAATTTCCTTATGTTTCTGCTTGCTGAAAGAACAATGGTTGTTGTACTTATGAAATCAATTTGTGTTTCCTTTGTTAGCCCTACTTTGGCATTGATTTTTTAGTGTTTCTTAAATGATTTATTTATCACTATCAATTCATTGTCAAAGTTAGATTATAGTCGATTAATCTTTGTTCAAAAGAAAGTGTCGTAAAAGTCTTCATTTCTTTCGAAAAGGAACTGTCGTAAAGTCTTCATTATTGCAAAAATATTGATTGATTTTATGTGCATTAGTTTCCTTTTGTTCATTTCAACATTAATTTGGGAATTGAAAAGAAAAACTTGCATTTTGCATATTGTAGTTTGTGACTGCTTGATAGGAATAGCTAGGGAAATTTCATTAGGTGTGCTCTTTGCTTTTTGTCAAAGATCTGATTGCTCTATCCCTTACTAGCTAGGGTTTTCATTGTTCAAAACAAATGAAAGAATGTTTCTCATGATAGTTGCATATTAGGAATTGCAAATATAAATTGTGTGGTGAACCTTGAAAGGAAAATTCTTAAGAAGATCAACTTAAAAGTTATTTCAATTAACCTAATGGAGCATTGTAACTTAACGAATAACATTTAGAGGTCTAGGCTAGAGACGTGTTCCAACGTTGTTAAATATAGCAATTGTTGCTAATTTTCTATGATGCATTCTTAGTGTGATACCTCATTCCATGTACCTAAGTATATCATAGCTCGTCCACGTAATTTCGGGTATATAGGGCAGTGTTATAGTACGAAAAGTATAAAGGAATGCTCTCACTGTGTGGTTTCACATCAGACAACGCTAACATGGTTTGGGCCTCCACGTACTTTCGGGTATATATGGGAGGATTACATTAGGTTGCTATCCATCCTTAGGTAACCAAGTCAGCCACCTTGTACACTTTGATACATCGAACACAACATTTGGGGAGATTGCCTGCACGTATCTTAAGTTCTTGGTTTACTGAGGTAGTATATTGCAGTTCATAGTTGCTTGGTAATCCTTTTGCCTAGATTATCCCTCTTTTTCTTGTTATGTTATTTTGATTAAAATAAAATTAATTGACCGCGGATAACATCCTCCATGCTCACTCCTTAGTTGATCTTAGGTTGAGACATATGGCAACAACTCTGAAGCCCACCGATCAAGGAATTCCTTTTCATGGGAATCCTAGTCCTTTTACTCCTTTCAAAAATATTGGTGCTCCTTATATGGCTACATTGTCCCTTCCAGGATTTACCATTGGCTTTCTAGTATGGTTTTTTTCAACCTCCTTGGTTCAAAATGTCATGATTTCTCTACAATTGAGTACTCCTCCAAATGGACAAAATCAACCTCCAGTTGATCCTACAGTTGACCCTTTGTCTTCTTCCTCAGTTTTTTCTTCCTCCCCTTCTTCCTCTTCGTTTGGTGAAAGTATTGACACTAGTAACCAGGTGACTAAGAAGAAGAAGAAAGGGAAGAAGAAGAAGAAGAAAATTCAGCAGGGGGGCAACCAAGAAACCATTGCTTTGAATGCAACTTCTGATGAGAAACTGTATGATAAACCTCAAAAAGTTTGGTATCCATGCAAACTTTGTACGGGAGACCATCGTCTTCAAAATTGTTTTGGTATTCCTCAGATCTTAGAAGAGTGGCCTTCTCGTTCACATCGTCCTGGGTCATCAACTTCTGGAGATCATGCTGGTGACACACCATCAACTATTGGTAGTAAAGTTCATGGAAAGAAGGGTAAAGTTAAGTTTCCCTTTAGGTTATGTGATGGGAATCACCCCATTCACCTTTGTCCCTATCTGGATGAAGCCAAAAAAGTGTTGGATAACCATCCTGCTTCTCCGCAGTGATTTCCATCTGGTTACAAGATACTCGCCCTTAATCCTTGACTAGTTGATGAAGTGACTGACCCAAATCAACTGTCGGTCAAACCCACTCTCACTGAATGTGAATCCCATGAGTCTATACCTGACCAATCACAAGTCGAGGAAACAATTGACCTGATTTCACCTTTAGTTAATTGTACCTTTCCCGTAGAGAGTGAGTATGATACCACTCAGGTTATTTTTGTTTCTTCAGATTCCAATGAGCTTGGAGGCAACCCTCTTGTTCCATCAAGACAGGAGGAAAATCCTCCTATTCTCGTAACTCAAGGGTGTAATTCTCCCATTCTTACGGTACTCCATCCAAGTAGTCTGTTCACTTCCTTTGATTGGAATCGACTGGAAGGATGTCGTCTTCCTTCTTATGTGCCTTTCTAGATCATAGTACAGGTTTGTAATATGGTTGTGCCTGGAACTATTATAGATGAAGGTGCATCTGTGAGTATCCTTTCCTCTACTGCTTGGCATGCACTCGGTTTGCCGCCACTTGTGTCTGTTACACAGAATTTATTGGATTTTAACAGAGAAACTAGTCAACCATTAGGGATCCTTCCTCAGTTGCCTGTTACTTTGGGAGGGAAAATTGTTTATCTTAATGTGATGGTAGTCCTAGGCCCTTTAGATTACAATTTACTTCTTGGGCGCAACTATGTTTATGACATGGGAGCTATTGTTTCAACACTCCTTCGAGTGATGTGTTTCCTGCATGAAGGAAAGATTGTCACCGTTGACCATTTCTCGGTCGAAATATGGCTTCCAGTCAACCATCTTACCTAAATGTTCCTTTTGTCCCAATGGTATCTTCCCCACCGCGGGTCAATTATGTGGCAACTCGTTCCATGCCTACATCAACTGACGATCAATTCCATGATGTTGTGCAGTATGTGCTGGGGGCATTGGAACCAAATCTCTCTAATGTTCTCCCATATAATGAGAACCTCTTGGAAGTCATGATCTCTAATGGGCCATGATCAAGGAACATGAGGATAGTTCTTTTATTGTGTCAACCTCATTAAAAAATGAAATAGGTCACATGAGGATAGTTCCATGTCTTGTGTCAACCTCATTAAAAAACGAAACAAGGAATATGAGGATAGTTCCTTGTCTTGTGTCAAGCTCATTAAAAAATGAAACAAAGGGTATGAGCATAGTTCCTTGTCTTGTGTCAAGATCGTTAAAAAATGAAACAAAGGGTATAAGCATAGTTCCTTGTCTTGTGTCAAGTTCGTTAAAAAATGAAACAAGGAATATGAGGATAGTTCCTGATCTTGTATCAACCTCATTAAAAAATGAAATAAAGGGTAGGAGCATAGTTCCTTGTCTTGTGTCAATCTCGTTAAAAAATGAAACAAGGAATATGAGGATAGTTATTTTATTGTGTCAACCTCATTAAAAAATGAAACAGGTCCTAGAGCATAGTTCCTTGTCTTGTGTCAAGCTCGTTAAAAAATGAAACAAGGAATCTGAGCAGAGTTCCTTGTCTTGTGTCAAGCTCATTAAAATATGAAACAAGGTCCCCTGGAGAAAAGTTCCAATTCGAGTCTTTGATTAGATCTCGTAAAATCCTAGTCAAGTCTTTCACTTGATCTCGTAAAGGAACCTTCATTCCATCCACCTAATAGCCATGAGTTGTCTACTTAGGTGAATGCACCTAGAATCGAGTCATCATGCTAGGGGCATGTAAACCAATCCAAGCATAGTTTTTCATTTCAAGCTTGTGTAAAAATGAAATTGAATCCAAGCATAGTTTTCCATTTCAAGCTTGTGTAAACATGAAATTGAATCCAAGCATAGTTCCCATGGTTCAAGCTTGTGTAAAAATGAACCCATCTCCATTTTAACCCTCGTGATTTCCATTATATCATCCTCTTCCATTAGATGAGCCTTGTTTTTTCTCCTTCCATCGTCACTATCTGCTTGGCCGATCATACACTTTCACTTGGTTTTTTTTACCCTTTTTGAGGAACAGTTGCAATGAGTGGTCTTATTAGCCAACCTCTTCACATAAATCAACATGTTTTGAGAAGTTCCAACATCATCGGAACTAGTTTCTATCCTAGACACCACTCATTCCTCTAAGTGGAGTCCTCTTTATGCTCTTTTCATACTCTTGAAACATGAAAAGATTGTCGAGCGCTTGTACTTTTCAGCTCGTTAACAGATTGGAAACAACATCTACTCAGTATAAGTTTAACCCTTTTCTAGGCTGAGACAGATTATTTACGAAAAAGGAATACATTGATCGAACATGGTCAATAGGTTATGTCTTATATTATTTTACGCTTTTTTGGACTTGAGAGGCAAACATACAAAAAATAACTTGTGGAGTTTTCTTTTTGTCCCTTTTCAAACTCTCTAAACATGAAAAGGATTGAGTTATCATTGTAGTTAAACTTGTTAAAACATCAAATAGTGACAAACTTGTCCATCATGACAAGACTGAGTTTCACCTTCACTAGACTCATTAAAACATCACATAGCGATGGATTCACCCGAAGGGTGGAATTATACAACAATCATATGTTATCCTCCTCAATCTTGATAAAAATAAAGTGGTACTGGTAAGCAATTACTAGGGAAAATGGGAAAAGGGGTAAACCACTTTATGGAAACAGGTCTCTCTTGAACATGACACTTTCACTTCATCACTGTGACTATTTAAGTTGGGTTATTTGCTTGATGGTCATCATACATTGGTCTATTATACCATCCATTACTTTGGTTTTGGGTCAATGCTGCCAATTCATTCAGTGTCGTCAACATGTTCAAGAGAAGTCACTCAGTCAAAATTCATCCTTTGCAATACTCATAAACCTTCATTTTCATGACTGCCCTTCGTGAACCTTGTGTTGTTAGTCACATTTTGTCTCCAAAAATCATTACACTCGTTTCATCTTGTTGATGTGGGATACATCAAGGCCCTCCTACGACGAGTCGCTTCTTGTCGACATTAATACATTATCCAAGAAGTTGACTTAGAAACACCCTTTTAGTACCTTGGGGCTTGCATACATCAATGGCAAGTTTCTCGCTTCCAGCTACAGGTTGACATCACTGGCCTTCAACTGAAAGACTTTGTATGGTGTTTGACATCAAAACATCCATTCACACCATGCAGAATGTATTGTAGTACCTTGAGGATCATTATCATTATCAATGATTTCTCTCGCGTCTGTTAATGGCCTACATCATTGGCTGGTAATCAGATGGTGTCTTCCCATGTTCGACTTCAGATCACATATTCACATGGTTAGACTTGTACTTGAGCAAATGATTGAACGAGATAGAAGACCCAGATCTAGTTTCATCCATTCAGGTTGCGATTTCAGGAAAGTACCAAATCATTTGTACAATGGATTTACACAGTTGGTCATCCTAGCGTGGGTCTATATCTATAGATTACTATCTATGTACATGTAATGAAAAGTTTATACATCGAGCATGGGTATGCCTTCCCTCACCGATTCATGAAAAAATTCAAAATGTCATGATATTATGTATTGTAATTGATGTAGGTCACCATCTACTTCGGAACCTCCTCATCACATCGTAAAGCATATCACTCGACATTAACATTTTCAACTTCATGCTTTAGGGGGCAGTTGGTACAGATCCATTTGGGCACATCACTCCCAACATTTAGATCAGTACTTTTAGGGCTCATCAAACCCTAATTCAGTTGCTACATGCCCTAGACAAGTCATCACTTTGAATGCCTCCTTCCCTAAAAGTTTCCTAGCCTGAAGCCCTTGAGAAATGTCTCCTTGAGGGAACAACACAGCCTTGGTCAGGGGTAAATGTGCTTCAGTGCTAGAAGGCCCATGCCAGGGTGCATTTCAGAGAACCTAGGCGCACTTTGACCTGCGCTGGGCGAGATTGAGAAAAATCCTCATAGGGTTTTGGGAATATTCTTATCTTTTGGAGCCTTCTAGAAGATTCCCACACTTATCATCTCCTATGAGCTTGAAATTGGATAGGGAATGAGTTAAATAACCTCCTATCCTCTCATCCCTTCCTCCATGGAAACTAACTCTAAGTTTGGAAGGCCATTTAGTACCCTCATTTATGACCAAACCACCACCATTTTCCTATATTGAACACTCATCTAAGTGATCAGGGGTTGGACTTTGAGAATTTGTAAGGAGATACTGTTGGTGTGAGGTTTGAGATTGTAAGCAAGTATTGTTATGTTGTCGGAGTGTTGTGCTTTTGATGTGATGTTGGTTGGAACTCAAGCTGGAAGAGTGACAATGGATTGGACTTCATGGTTGTAATTCTTCCTTCTACTTAATAAAGTTGTTTACACCATTTCCCATATTCTTGTCTTTATGTATGATGATTATATGTGTAAATTCTTTCAATTCCATTTGCTTATAGTTGATAGATCTATTGCTTTGATTGGTTTTTATCCTCTGTTTATGATTGCAGGTACTTGTCGAGAGAATTAAGTTCGAGAAGGAGTGACGAGAGCCATACAAAGGAGAAAAAGGGAAAGCGAAAGATAACAAGTAGGTCCCTTCTCTTATTTATCTTCTATATAAAAAGGATAAACACTTTAAATCTGTTGTTCTAGGTGTAGCTACCCACCTAGGGAAATTGTATTTATTCGTAGATGGAAAATTCGACATAACACACCTCAACAAAACGAAGTTGCAGAAAGAATGAACAAGACATTGATGGAAAAGGAAAGAAGCATGCTCAGTGGTGTTGGGTTAGGACAAGAATTTTAGTAGAGGTGGTGGAGACTGCATGTTACCTGGTTAATAGATCACATTCATCGATGTTGAAGGATAAGTCTCCACATGATGTATGGACGTTTAAGAAACCCTCTCTTTCACACTTGAGGGTATTTGAATTTTATGCATATGTACATCTTCCAAAGGAGAAAATAACCAAGTTGGATAGTAAATTTGAAAGGTTCATCTTTATTGGGTATAAGGATGGTTTAAAAGGTTATAATATTTTGAACCCAAAAACAAGGAGGGTTTTGTATAGCGAAGATGTGGTGTTTAGAGAGGTGAAAGCTGTTATTAAAAATGAATTCCTACCAAAGGAACCTAAGAAGATAGAGTTTGAGCTGAAGGAGGAAGAATTAGACTCTACTGTAGAAGAGGAATCAGAAGATGAAGAGCCACAAAATCCGGCTATGAGAAGATCAGTTCAAGAAAGAAAGAAGCCAGAAAGGTATAGTCCATTTTCCTTCCGTTAAAAATTTTCCTTATCCATTACTGATGATGATCCCATAACTGTCAAGGAGGTAGTAGATTCAAAGGATGGGAAACTCTAGAAGAAGGCCATGGTTGATTAAATGACATCTTTGGAAAAAAATTAGGCTTGGGATTTGGTGGAGTTGTCAGCTGGAAGGAAACCCATTGACAACAAATGGGTGTTTAAGAAGAAGATGAATGCAGAAGGAAAGATGGAGAAATATGAATCTCGGTTGGTAGCAAAAGGTTATTCCCAGGTGCTAGGAATTGATTTTGGTGATATTTTTTCTCTTGTTGCTAAAGTAGCTTCTATTAGATTACTTTTATCTGTTGTTGCTACTTTTGATTTTGAGGTAGAACAGATAGATGTGAAGACAACATTTCTTCACGGGGATTTGGAAGAAGAGATCTACATGAAGTAACCTGAAGGATTTGTGGTGAAGGTTAAGAAAGAACTGGTATGCAGGTTAAAAAAAATCCATGTATGGGTTAAAATAATCACCAAGGATGTGGTATCAGAAATTCGATACATTTATAAGGGGACTTGGATTCACTAGAAACAAAGTGGATCACTATGTGTATTTTAAATTAATTAGTGATCGTATTATTTATCTGGTCTTGTATGTGGATGATATGTTGCTGATTGGAAATGACAAAGAAATCATCCAGGAATTAAAGACCAAATTTTCCTCCAAATTCGACATGAAAGATCTTGGTGATGAAAACTATAATTTGGGCATGGAAATTAAATGAGATTGGACAAAGATGAAGCTCTTGTGAAACTAGAGATAATATGTCGAGACAATACTGCAAAGGTTAATATGCAGGATAGTAAATCGGTGAAGGTTCCTATTCATGTAGGTGTAAAGTTATCTGTTGAAAAATATCCCAAGACATAAGAAGAGGAAGGGGACATGTCCTATGTTACATATGCAAGTGAAGTTAGTAGCTTGATGTATGAAATGGTATATACTAGACCAGACATTCCACATGCAATGGGAGTATTGAGTAGGTTATGTCAAAACTAGTGAAGGAGCATTGGACAAAAGTGAAGAGGGTTTTCAAGTATTTGTGTGGCACTAGTGATTATGGTTTGTGCTACCAAGGAAGACCATGATTGGATAGATTTTTTGACATCCATGGCTTTGTTGATGCATAATGGGCTGGAGATCTAGATCAGAGAAGATATACATGTGGGTATGTGTTTAACCTATTTGGAGGTGCATTCAGTTGGATGAGAAAGAGATAGTCTGCAGTGACAATTTCAACTATAGAGGAAGAATACATGGCAGCTCGGCATGCAAGCAAGGAAGCAGTTTGGTTGCAGAGATTGTGTTCAAGTATCGGGCTAGTACAATGAACTATATGGATAGAATGTGATAGCCAAAGTGCAATTTTCTTGGCAAAGAACGCTGCTTATCATTAAAAGATAAAGCACATTGATGTTCAATATCACTTTGTGAGGGATATGTTTGAGGGCAAAAAGGTGTTTCTGGTAAAGGTGGACACTTTGAAGAATACTAAAGATGCATTGACGAAGTCTATGAGCACTTAGAAGTTTTCTTGGTGTAGAGAAGCAATGGGTGTTGCAGGGCTGGACCAATGACTAAGCTCTCCTATGACCCCCTATGTGGAAAGAAAACAACAAGTGGGAGAATGTTGGGTGAGTGTATATTATTTCCATGACTAGCCTCACGCGCGAAGTAGGGGGTTAGAGGGGGGTGGTAAACACCCCTGTTAGGGGATTTGATGGGGGTAGTATCCCCCCTCTGCGGGGTCTAGAGTGGTGCCCCAGGAATTTTCTTTTTTGGACCCTATATTAGGTGCGCAGACCTACCTATGATTTTGTGCATGGGTTTTGCACATGGTTTGGGCATGATGGTTTTTTCCAATGGTATTTTGTAGATCCGGTCAAGGGAACTACATTTATGTTCTAATCGAGGGTTAACAAATTGGGGTTTACGAACGCTTCGACATGTATATATATGTATTGTAACATTGAAAGGAAATATATAAAATCAATCTGGTAGTCCTGGTTTTGGGATCTAGGTAAAAATCTCTGTGTGTATTTGTTTTATGTTTTATGTTTTAGTTCATACTAGGGCTAGCATATGCCATGGCAACTTGTGGCCCCTCAAATTGTCAAAACAATGTTGTTTAGGGCCTCAAAATGACCTTGAAAGTTTGGGACCCAAAAATCATAGAAAAACTACAAGAAGATAGAGAATCATTCATATAGTAGAAGAGGTGGGTGGCCATTGATATCCAACTGGGTCATTTCTCCCCATTTAAGAAGCAATGTTCTCCATTTCATAAAATTCCCTCATCATATAGGGAAACTCCTGCTGAATTTGGTTCTTGGTGAGCCACTTTCCTTAGTGAAAAGACTACCTTACTTTAACAACCTAATAGAGTTGTATGTGCTATGGGAAAGTATCCTTTGTTTTGGTGTCCATTATGAAATCAAATATATCATATTTAATGTAATAAATTCTAATTTTTTGGGGGATTATTAGGGTTTTTATATGTCGTTGGATTCCCTAAATTTAAAATTGTTAATTAGAGTTCGTAAGCTTTGAGTTACAAGGCATTACGGTTCAGATCTAGACTTACCCTATGCAAACTTAGTATGAATTTAAGTGTAGAATAACCAAACTTTGTTCCTAATAATCACATCAGAATTCACTGAAGTGAAGATACCTATTTCACTACACAATCCAAATTACTAATTAAGAAACCTATTACACTTACACGATCCAAATTACTAATTTATCCTCAATTATGGTGTAGATAACTAAAAACTCTCTCAGAAATAATAGTATCAATCATCACAAACCATTTTCTTAAATCAATCTAATAATTCATTGGATTCATAAACCATTATACAAAACTAATCCCTAAAGTGCTAGAAATCGAAAGTAAACTCAACAATGTCCTGAAAAATAATTCACATTGTTTTCTATTTAACAATCCATTCAAAAGTAACTAAGCACTTAAACAAATAACATATGGCTTTCTAACTCGAAATTAACTGAGTAATTGAATAACACACAATTTTCTAATTATATGAGTAAGTAAGAAAAAGATTCACAAATTCTAAATTAATAAATCTAACTCAAGATTAACTATGAAACCAAATGAATGACATACCACTCATCAAATAATAAATACATTGCAAATCAAAAAATCATCACACTGTAAATCAAATAATCAATACACTGTAAATGGTACACTATCCTCCAAATGCTAACACACACTGTTCGAAAAATGAATGACACACTATTCCTAATTGATCCTTGCAAGAATTCAGACTGAACACAAGCTACATGAATTTCTTGCCAAAAGTATATAGATCCACATATGATCGAGTCACTTCATTCAGAACAGAGGATTCAAACTAAAATTGCAAGAACTTGTTCCTCAGAAATTTGTGCCAAACTGAAGACTTCTTCTTCAATGCTTACAAAATCATGAGATCAATCAAAGAAGTCACTATATGCAGAGTGTACCGATGACAATTATCCACAGGCTCGTAAAAACTCAATAAACATTTCACCAGTTGTCACAACTTTCAGATATATGAGAGATTTCAAATAAAATTGAAGTATGATTCTAAGTACGAGATTTCTGGAAATCACCAATGAAAAGATAACTTGATATGTAATAGATGTATACTGACTCTCGGGGATTTTCTAGGGTAGCTAAATGGTTGTACAATTGCTGCTTTGTAATGTCTAGTTTAGCAATGGTATAAGCGATGCGTGATCTGATATACTAGTGGACATCCTATCGAAGATTTGGCCACTAGAAATAATTTTGGGTACTACTTCTACCTTCTCCACACCTACCACCTAATTTTAATGCATATTATCAACTTAGCATGCTTGTTTGAAGGAACACAAAGGTGGATTAGGTAGCATAAGAGCACATCCTAGATGTGGAAGTCTAGAACTTGTTTACCTGCAATCAATGTCTAGTATGTGATAGTAAATTCACAGACACTATTGTATAATTATGGCCATCTAGAGTTATTTTTCCCACAAGAGTTAAGAATTGTGGTTACTGCCACAACCGAGGGCCAAGAGAGGTAGTATGTAACATGATTGGTGCTACCCTTCTTCTATTTGATGTTTTTATGGAATTGTTGTAGGTATGTGGACCATTTTTTATGGTAGTCATTTTTTAACTTTCCCTGTGTTTGCATAAATTATAAATGTCTATGATTATTGTGGATGATCATCTCCTCCCTAGAATATGATTCTTCCATTATCGACATCCATGCATGACATAACACATCTCCTTGTCATATGTGGGGTATCTCCATACAATATCAAAGAGTGTTTCACTATGATAGCCCACCAAATGTCCTTTTTGAGTGAGGAATACACTCATAGCATAGTCAAAGGCATATGTCTCAATATCAAATGGTTGTTATAGGTATGGTAGGGTGAATATTGGTGCAGAGCAAAGAAAATATTTCAGATCCTTAAATGATTTCTATTGTGACTTAAAGTAGGGAAATTTTGATTTTTCTCCACCCTTGGTCATTTGACTTAAGGACTAAATGGTATGAGATAACCCCAAAATGAACCTTTGGTAGAAGTTAGCAAGGCCCAAGAAGCTATGGAGCTTTCTTAGAGTCATTGAGGTTGGCCAATCCTGAATGACTTGAATCTCGGTTGGGTCCACATGCACCCCATGTCATCCACAATGTATCCAAATATTTAATTCTCTGCATGCCAAATAATCATTTCTCCAAATTGTCATACAAATTATGTTTCCACATGATGCTCAAGACTTGTTGAATGTTTTACAAATGTTATTTCTTGGTCTTATTGAATATGAGGATGTCATCCAAGTACACAATGCGAAAAAGTTTGTAAATAGTCGCAGGATATCGTCCATCATCCTCACGAACACTGATGGAGCAATTTTCAAGCCAAAGGGCAAGATCAAACACTTAAAAAGGCCTTGTTTATATTTGAAGGTTGTCTTCCATACATTAGTTTGTTTAGTTGGAAACTAGTGGTGGCTGACTTGAAATCAATATTATGAAAAGCTTGATACCCTTACATTGGCCAAGAATATCATCAATACTAGGGATTTGGTATCTATTCTTAACAATGATTTTGTGTAAGGATCTATAGTCAATACAGATTCTCCATGTCCCATCCTTCCTCTGCACCAACACAATTGGAATTCTGCAAGGCGAGGAGCTCAATTGAATGTGTCCCTTTTTGATGAGATCACGAATCTAATGTTTTATTTCCTCATTCTCTAAGAGAGAGTGTCTATATATTGATCCATTACGTAAAGGAGAACTATGTATCAATTCAATTGAGTGTTTGACATGGTGGTGCAAAGGCACCCCCACAGGTGGATCAATGATATCTTTGTATGCCTCTATAATATTTTCCACTTACTTCTATTGTGTAGAGAGGCATCATGTTGAGGTTATGGTGGTTGAAGTGACCTTCCTTTCACTTTCCAACTGAACCATGAAGAGGAAAAAATTTGTAGTTTTAGAGATTACCTTTTGGCATTATTTTATTGAAATCAATGAAATTACAGTAGTTTGAGCTACCTCTAGTACCTTGTAGATCTAATCTTTGCGAGTAATAATGACACTACGAGTATGAGACTCACAACAAATATGAAATTTGCACACATAAGGATGTCCTAATAGAAAATCAAAAACTTCAAATGGGGAAACATCACATAGTACCTCATATTTGAAGGGCTTGATGCCATAGGCTATGTGGAATTTTCGGCTGACATGTATGTCTCATCCATGGCTCAACCTACCAATGGTGTATGGTTTGTGGTGTGGCACTATCAAAAAATTTAATCTCGTAATGGCCCCGACTAATATTAAGTTCTTCTAGATCCCATTGTCAATGATGAAATGTAGTGGGATCCCATTCACCCACATATGTGAATGGAAGAGGCGCTCCCCTTCTTTAGTCTCCTCTAGCTATTTTATTTGGAGATTTTTGGTTGCAATGGTAGCAAAGGGTACTACATTAATGATCAAATTTCCTTTATCTAGATCTAAATTAATCAGATCTAGAGTCTATTTCCTTTTGTTTAAGATTCACTAACAGTAATTGTTTCGAGTGGCATTCATTATTGTTATGCTAGGGATTTTATGGAATTCACACCACTTTCCAGTATCCTTTTTTGACTTCTCATTACCCTCATTTTTCTATGGTTTTTGGTGGTTTTCACGAGGTTGGATATCCTTGCTCTATCCCATGTTTGAAAGTTTAGGCCACCTTTTCCAAGCTTCTATTGCAATGGATTTGCGGACCCAAACTCCTACTTATTCCTCTGCTTCAAATTCTATTCAATTTCGATAACCTTTTGATAAGTGGCTCCTAGTGAGGAGATTTATAAGAAATCCATCTCCATTTGGATGTACCTATGAATACCACTATGGTAGTTTAGAACTACATGCCTCTTGGAGTCTCTAATACCTAGCTTTAAGCACAAGGTATAAAAATTATGGTGTACTCTAGGACCATAATGTCTCTCTCTATGGCAGGGTTTCCAATTTCGTGTATTAGTCATCATATCTACCTACATGGTAGAATTCCTCCTTAAGGACATCAATACACGTTTCCCAAGTGGATATTTCCTTAAATATTGCATACTCATGTTCGTTTAATCTCTCCCAATAACCTTCCCACCAATCTTTGACATGGGGAAGGACTTTTATGAGTGAAAATGTAATATTTTCATTGTCGGATTTTTTTTGGATAGAGTAATAGTCCTCTAACATAATTAACCATTTCTACATAGCTTCTACATTTATTTTTCATTTAAATAAGGAGATATCAAAGTTAACTTATACTTTGAATGTTGTTGAACCTCCAAAATTGTTGCTAATTGAAGGTGCCTCAACTATTGTTGGAAGTCGTTAAAGGATTTAGGAAAAATTGTCCATTATCTTATTCCTATGTTACACTAGTGCTTCCTTGAGCAACAAAAACTATTAATAAATGAAATAGAAAAATACTATAGAACACAAATAGGTTAGAATGGTGCATTATGGGAATTTTGAGGTCTAAAATGGGCCTCATAATGAAAATAATAAAAAAAAATAGCTAAAATAATAAACTGGGAGTTATGAAGTTTTAAAGTAAAATAAAGAAAACTACATTTTTACTTGTATTTTAATATTATCTCTTTATATATTTATTCAATAACAAATGCTAACATTCATTGGATGCAGAAAACAAATTCCACATGAAACAAGTGTCTAAACTTGACATTTGAGTAAACCTATAAGGAGATTAGATGAAAATACAACTAAAAAAAAAATGTTTTCTTCTTTCCCTCCAAAAATGTTTACAATTGGGGATTACATCACCATATTATAGTTTATTGGTTCTTTTAAAGTTGATTTTGTTGGTACATTTTTTTAGGTCCATTTTTTACCTAAAAAATCCCCTAATTGTAGTTATCTATGAATAGGGAGAGATAGTTTCTACTTGCATTTTCAAAAATATATCAAAAGAGTCCAAAAGAAATACCTTTTAACATAAAGAAAGAATGCTAGAGGTAGAAGACCCTAGTCCTAGAAGATGAAATAAAATAATATTTGCAGACCTCGAGGTGGTTAGTTGGTACATCAATTTCCTGGGGGTGTAACTTTTGCATACAATATATGTTTTGGATGCACAGTAGCTTATTGGAAAGACCTATCTAAGGAATACATCTTTTGACTAGGTTGAAGGCATGTCATGGCAACTCATAGCTCCTGGAGTTGCCAAAAAACGTTGTTTAGAGCCTCAAAATGACCCCAAAGGTTTGGGACCAAAAAACCATAGAAAAAGTACCAAGAAAATAGAGAATTGCTGAGGAAGTGGAAGAGGTGGGTGGCCTCCAATATCCACTTGGATCATAAACCTTGGTAGCTATTACTAGGTTTGCTAGTAAAACAAATCATTTGTTTTATAATACATTGAGTTACATATTCTTGCATTCTAAGCCAATCCAGAATATTGAGGGTGTGAACCTCTCTAATAAAATGTAATATTTCACCTTTATAGACATACAACTTATTTATCTTATAAAATAACCCATTTTGGAGATGATAGTTAGCTTTACAATAACCTTCCTTTATGTGAATTTCACCCTATATCTATTGAAACACCTTTTTAAATCACTCATATTCTATATATACCTCTTTCTATGCATCATGGGTAAAAGGTTCCATGTGCATAAGAGTTCCTAAAGTTTTGAACTTGGATGCGCGTGGCCTCAAATCATATCTACTAACTTATTAGTGTTTCTCTTTCTACATTTCATGACTAGATGAAATTACTACAAAATCCCATCTACTTGTATTGTCTACTTTGTTGAAGCTTACTTTGGGCCTGCAGATATTGTAGTTATTGGTGATGAATGTGGGTAATGATTTCCTTTCATATTAAGTAGTTCTTCCACTCTTAACAGCTTGGATTGCAACATATATTTTCTTATCATAACTAGGGTATTTTAAGACCCCCCCATGAAACATCTCAAAATGATAGTATATTGGCTTACCTCTCTACATCAAGACCACTCCCATAACATATCCACTTGCATCCATGTCCATTTTGAAAGGATTTTGTAGTTTAGATAATGCAAGGAAGTATTTATCTATTTTTATTTTTGATATATCTATCTAGTTCCATGTACCTACTCTTGAAGGGGCGAAAGGCACTTAAATAAAGGAGGTTGAGAATTTTGGGTAGGTCTATTTTATTTTTCAATTCACTAGTCATATTAATTATATAATAAAGTGAGTGAATGGGATATTAATGATTATAGTAGGTGTCTCATCTCCTAAATTTAAGAGTTCCTTTGGCTTTAGTATCAAGGGGTGGGTCGAATAAGGAAGGTGACTGAGTTGGCTTTCATTTTATCTCAGAAGAAGCATTAAGTTAATTCTTTCCCCATTAAAAAGACTTACCATTGACTGTTAAAAATAATGTAATGAAATTCCATAGGTACTGTACTTCTCCAACAATGCTCTTAAATATAGTGACATTATTAGGATTTGGCTACATAATTATGGCCTCTATCTTCATGGGATCTATCTTGAGTTCCCCTGCACTAATCATGTACCACCAATGGTTGCTAAGAAAACTCACATTCCTTGATGTTTGCTAGAAACTAATTCTTTTTTAGAGTCTAGAACACCTAAATAATATGTTAGATATTCTCCTCCCAAGTATAATTGTAAACGATATGTCATCCAAATGCAGTATTATAAATGAATCTAAATAAGAAGGCTATACATCGATCAATTACATAAATGTAGCTAGTGCATTACTTAAACCAGAAAGCATGATTAATCATTCATACATACCTTTCCTTATGTTGAAGGTCTCCAAATTGTCTTTTTCTTCAACATGTACGTGATGGTATATTGATTTCAGATCCAACTTTGTGAAGCACTTGGGCATGGTGCAACTAGTCTAAAAATCATTGATCCATAGAAGAGATACAAATTATTGAGTGTGATCTTGTTCAAATCTTTGTTGTTGATACCCATTAACCAAGTCCCATCCTTCTTGGGTTCCATGATGATAGGTAAATAAGAATATGAAGTGCTTGGTAAAATTACTCCCACTCCAATAGCCAATCAAATTTTTTCTTCACTTCATCCCTTTTTAGAGAATATTATCAATACAACCCAGTATTTGATAATGGGGAGTCAAACAACCACTATATCTTGAGCTCCACTTCCCTCTTAAGTGGAAACCCTCCTTTTTATGCTTGCAACAACTCCTCCAACTATTCTTTTGCTCTTTGGTACATCTCTCTAGGAATTTCTTTACACTTATTGATTCATCACATAGTTGATTCTATTATAATAAAACAATTACATCTTAAGAAAAGTAATACACACTTCTTACTAAAATTGAACAACTTTTTGGCTTTGTGCCACTTAACAAAGAGATATTTTATTTACCTTTGTGTGCAACAATGATGGAATAATCCCCATCCTTGATAAGGTGAAACTATTTTTCTCTCCTTATGAAGATTTCATCTCTCATATACATATAAGTGCTTCCAAACAATACATCGCACATGTCAAGGGGTACAACATCTAACTCCCCTTCACTGCAAGGACAAGACCTTCTAGCGGAGGTTGTAATGTAGGTTTTTAGTGTTATAAAATTGGCAAAAAATGTCAAAAACACATATGCTAAAACATCTGTTTGTGGGAACGGATCTTTTAGAGGAGCTTATAATGGAACTTCATCACAATTGGAAAATCTCTAGGCGACTAGAGGTTTTAGCGGATGTTTTTCTTTTTCTTTTTTGGTGTGCTTTATGGAACAAGAAACCCTAGTGTGCTACCTATAGAAACACACCGGGCGTTATGAAACCAGCTCAAGAAAAAGATAGAAAAGATAGATCAACGCCTTAAAATTCAGCCTCTTCGAGGGGGAAACCTCCTTTACATTACATAAATGAACAATTCTTGGATGATACAAATGAAAAGACCTCCTTTCTATATATAGGAGTCTAAGGGGTCATAACATAATCAGAGCCAAGATAACAATAATAATGTAAGGGCACAATAATAACAATAGTGGGCTTCTATGTGGCACAATAGTAACAATATGGGCACTACATGGGTACATCAATGTAATAAGTGGGTTGTACTAATAACAATAAGGGGTTACACTAGTAGTATAGGGGCCTAACATGCCCCTCTTCTTCAAAAAGCGTTGTCCTCAATGCTTGAGTAGTTCTTGATGCTTCTGTATAAAGTTCTTGTCCTCCCATGTGGAATCTTCAGCGGGTAAGTTCTTCCACTTGATGAGATACTCTGAAATTGATCGATTTTGTAGCTGTCGGGTTCTTGTTTCTGTGATTACTCCAACTTCCAATATGATTTTTCCTTCCTCTTCAATTTCTGGCAATATTGTTTAAATTGGGATCTTTTGCAACTTTTGAATAAGTGGCCATACTTCTTCGTCCTTCTTCCATTCATCCCTTGCTTCGTTTATACAATCTGGTTGGATAATAGAAATAGAACAAAACAATGCTTCCACAGCCTCATCCTTGAAGAGTCTTCCCATTCGGTAAGGTCGCTATTCTTAAGTGCAGGTAGTATTGCCAACGTTTCCTTCTCATAAATAGCTTGCTTGAGATGTAGCAGTAAAAATACCCAATCACCTACATCAAAACTTTTTTTCCTACGATGTTGATCTACCTGTTGTTTCGTTTGATTTTGCACCAAAGTGGCATTATCCTTTAAAAGTTGGAGAACTTTTTGTTGATGCTCGATGTGATCTTTCTCTGCTTGAACCTTTTTCTTCTTGATATGTCCTTCTATCTCTAGAGTTTGAGGAGTGGTAATTTATTCCAATCCTTTACAAGATATGGTCAGATTCATTTCTTGATGCTCGATGTGATCTTTCACTTCTTGAACATTTTTCTTCTTGATATGTCCTTCTATCTTGATAGTTTGAGGAGTGGTAATTTCGACCAATCAATTACAAGATATGGTTGGACTCATTTCTTCCTTCTCAATGTGATCTTTCACTTCTTGCACCTTTTTCTTCTGGATATGTCCTTCTATTTTGAGAGTTTGAGGAGTGGTAATTCTTGCCAATGCTTTACAAGATATGGTTTGATTCATTTCTTCTTTCCCTGGGGTGGGGTCCTACCATATATCCTCTTCTTTTGATGTTTCTTGATCCTTTTCTTCCTCCTCTTCATATTCTATGTAAAATATTTTCTTCTCAGCACACTTATGACCTTTAGTGCATTTGCTATCACAATTGTAACAAAGCCCTTTTTCTCTTTTTTCTTCCAATTGTTGTGGTGTAACCCTTGTAGGTTGTGGAAGGCTGGGAGAAACAACACTTCCATCTTTATAGTTGTGAGGGGTATGCTTCCTGGTTTCCATAATTTTGCTTTCCACTATGTCACAAAGCCCTTTTACTCTTTCCAATTGTTGTGGTGTTGCTCTAAAGAAGGTGTTGCTCTTTGTATCCTCATAATGTGCTATCATTTCCTCAGTGAAAATTGACCACATAACAAGTTGTTTACGAGAACAAAGCCCTTCATACCATAAAAATTGATCCGGTTCTAAATATGAAGATGCAATACATACCTTTGGTAACAGTGGTACACCATGTAGATCAAAATATTGCTCCATCTGAAGTATCCAATTTACCGGATCCTTGCCATCAAACTTCCTCATCTTGCTTTTTCTTGATTTTAGGAGCTCGATCTTGAAATGATTGTAACTCTGTACTTTCGAATCTTTAAGTTCTGAAATTACGATCTATAGTAGCCCTATACATCCTCTTTCCAATGCCACCAGTTTGATCCAAATTGTATTCTCCAAGAAATAGTTATGCACAATCTCCCAAGATGACCTGATTATAGACCTTTCCAGAAGAGTGAACTTGTATGAAGTGCCACGTGTCACTGTTTTGACCTTTGGCTCTAAAAAATATATACAAGAAACTAAATTTTGTCCTCTTTCTGTACCTTCTTATGAAATTTCAATCCAATGCTCAGAGATAAAGTTATGACGATTTTCCCCAGGTCACCTATTTGGAATGTAATTCAGGAGTCTTCAAAAATACCAACTTCCGCAGATCATATCTCTGCAAATATAGTGCAAAAAGCTCTGGAATTTGGACTTGAGATTCAACGCGATTTTATTTCAAATGGGTTTTTTTTTTAGCTTCTGAAACATCACAGAAAAACAGTTATAGTGAAAATGCCATGATGACCTGTTTGGAGCAGCGAAACCCTAAAATCCAAAGCTTTGATACCAAATGTTATGAAATCAGCTTAAGAAAAAGATAGAAAAGATAGATCAACGCCTTAAAATTCAGCCTCTTCGAGGGGGAAACCTCATTTACATTACATATATGAACAATTCTTAGATGATACAAATGAAAATACCTCCTTTCTATATATAGGAGTCTAAGGGGCCACAATATAACCCAGCCGAAATAACAATAATAATGTAAGGGCACAATAATAACAATAGTGGGCTTCTATGTGACACAATAGTAACAATATGGGCACTACATGGGTACATCGATATAATAAGTGGGTTGTACTAATAACAATAAGGGGTTACACTAGTAGTATAGAGGCCTA
The DNA here is from genome assembly GCA_031772625.1 of Pinus tabuliformis. Classification (NCBI taxonomy): domain Eukaryota; kingdom Viridiplantae; phylum Streptophyta; class Pinopsida; order Pinales; family Pinaceae; genus Pinus; species Pinus tabuliformis. The sequence continues at coordinate 208,586,879 of CM062813.1, forward strand.
ACACCGGGCTTCATACATAATTAAAAGCACGAAGGTCTTTAATTGAAAGAGCACCAGATATTGAAATGTATACCACCTCGGTGCTTACAAAAAAATAATTCCTGGTGTGTACAACTCAAAGAGAACCAAACCTTGAAACATATACTGTGTTGGCGCTTATATAAAAAAATCCTTGGTCTTTCTTTGATGAAGGAACAACTCTGGGGCATGCAAAAAATAATTGTAGTTCCAATGCTTTCTCTTAAACACGCAGCACCGACACGTCTTGTTTACATAAACGCACCAATGAATTTGTTATATAGAGGGTCCGGTGCTATTAATTTTAATAGTGCATCCGGAATGGAAATAATATTTTGTAGAACTAGAGGGTGTTAGTTCTATGAAAGAACTAGTGTGTTAAAAGTTACAATGCATCGGGGCATTAATTAAAAGAATACTGATACTTGAAGACATGAAAGCCTTGGTATTGTCATTTTACGAAAAGGAACTGATTATAATAAAAGATGATGTCACAGTGCTTTTATTTAAAGTAAAGCACTGATGCATTTTTATGTTATGGATGCACTAGTGTTTTTGTATGATATTTTCTCTTTTTTGGAGACCTCGACTTGTGACAATGAAATTATTGTAATTTTTAAAATTCGTTATTCATTGAGAAATCGACATATATCTTATAACAATATTCTTATAAATTGATATTTGATTAGTGCATTTGTATCTAATGTTTGGATTAATTTGTTGTATTATTAGATTTTGCATCTATTCATTATAATGTTTAATCATCCATATATTTAATCAGTGGTGTAACATTTCACAACAACATTGGATAACACAATAGAATAAATAAAAATCTATTTTATTATATATCAATAAGAGGCTCTTTGTCATACAAAATGGGATTATTATTGGTAACCTCTTGTCTTTCAATTGGGACATTATATCCCTGATTACATTAAACAAAATCTCTGATTTTCATAGACAATTATTTCAAAAAATACAACAGGTTGCATTGATATCCAAATAGATCATCATTATTTGCTAGAATTTTTGTCAGTGCTTGAGCTACTTCCATGAATTGGGTTATTTGGAGGAATGTTTTGTTGATTATATATATTATTTTCATCTTCGTGATCCTGTTTCATCTGCAAACATAAAAATAAAGTGTAGTGAGTGTATATACATTGGTGAGAATAAATGAAAATTGAAATAAATGATATACATCAATGTAAATCGAAAAACAATGTACCATAGAAAGAAGTTACTCGTGAATTATACACATTTTTTCAAAACCAAATATCATGCCTTCTTTCAACAAGTCTTATGTTTGCGTACTTCAATACTTTGTTTCCTGCAAGTTTTATACCCCATAATAAATCATATATTTAATATAAATGATTTTTTTGTTCTATTAATTATAAACTCAGAGAAGTAAAACAACATATATACTTACAAATTCCATAATTAATTTTTGATATTCCAACATATACTCACAAATGTTATGTAACCCAATTTCAATCAATCCTTCCAATGGCTCTTTTTTGTATGTTAGCACCTATTTGAAGACATTCAAGGATGGTTGTTGTAAAACAAATTAAAATATACAAAAATGAAACCCTGAGTTGTTATAAAGAAATATTAACAATTACCCACAAACTTTCAAATAAACCATTTTCTTCCTTGTTGTTCGGTTTTATGTGCCGAATGAGTTCCTTCCTGTTTTCTTTTCTGCAAGAAAATATTCGAAAATTAATATTTAATGTTAAATTACTTTTTTATATGTACATTTTCAATCATAATTACATACATTTGAAGCACGTTGTTGTTGAGATGGCTCGTCCTATGAAGCAATTATGTCCATTTATTTGACCATCTCCATATAATTTTTTTTGGACATTCCTATAGGCATGCTTCATTTATCAGCACGTTGATCATTTGGTATTTTCATAATCTTTCTGAAAAAAGTAATAAACTATTTTTATAATGATATATGAAAACCAAATATAACAAAATCGATGTTAATAAACTAATGGTTTGTAGTAATATATACATATAATTCTAGAAAATTTTTACATAATTATGAATGTTACCTTTTAAATTATTCTTTTTTGTTGTTGTATGTTTTTGTTATTGCAAGTCTGACATGTCTCATTGACCATTGTTCCATAAACACTTCCTGTAGTTTAGATATAATTTTGTTCTTAGAATCATTGCATTGATTTTTGTATTATAAGTGGAAATTCCTTCTATACGTATGTTCCACTAGATCCCTCATAATTCTATTAAAAAAATCCTCCTTTTATTAACCTCCAGCACCACTCCATATGAGCTACGGACCAATTTATCATCATTTACATATTCCATAATTTTTCTTTTCTTAGAACGACAATGATCTTTTCCTCTGTTGTTGCTTCCTATATGACATTAAACATATATGAATTAATATATTGTTTGAAACATGTTATTTAATATTATTAAGTATATTATTAATGAAAAAGAAAAAAAAAGCCATATTGAATATTATTTTTTCATTCACTTGATTCATCATTCTCCAATTTTGTCTATTATGATTTTACACTCTTTTGCACTTAGATTATAAATAATCCTATTGACCTTGTTCATTTTGGTGGCTCTGCATAACGCACACCAACTAAAACATATTAGTTAAACTTACATATAGTTCAAACATGTTAATTTTTTAAAGAATTTATAAAGAACTTGCCTTCTCTGATTTTTTTGATGAGTTGTCATTGTGTCAATCAGTTTTTTTTTTACTTAATACCTTCTCAGACATTTTCTATCAATCTACAACCTGTACCATTCAATATGGAAGCCATTAGATATATTTTACAAATAAATCAAATATTTTTCAGCCAAAAAAAGTTTTGGTAGCCGATGCGGTTATCTAAATAAATGCATTAGTGTGTTTATAAGATTAAACACACCAAGATTTTTATTGTTCAAGATCTTCATGGAAATTAATTTTAAATTAGGATGGTGTGATTTGTAAGGCTAAATGCATCGCACTGATTTAACAATATTATTAGGAACATACGCGTTGATGCATTATATTAGACTTGGAGCAATAATGAACAAATTGGAAAAAATTGAAAGTGTTATAATATACCTGTGTGTTGAAGTACTCAGACAACCCTAGTGCATTATGTTTCATAGGGCGCACCACAAAACAAATAGTCATTTATAAAAAATCAGAGAGGGATAGTGGTACAATTTGTAAGGCTCAACACACCACAATGATTTAACGATGCTATTATGAACTACATGTTAGTGCGTTATATTACACCGGGAGTAACAATGAATAGAGTAGACAAAATTCAAAGTGTTATAATTTATCGCTGCATTGTATTACTCAGGTAGCACCGGTGCGTTATGTTACATATGGTCCACTGCACCACATATAATTGTTTTTAAAAAAATGGAGAGGGGCAACAAGATTTGGATCTAATTCAATAAGGGATTCCCCTACTTTATATGTCAAACACTCTATATATAATAAGTACACAAACCCATTACATATACAATGCCTAAATTGAAAAACCCTAATTGTGAAGTGGTAGAGAAAGTTAAACTCTAATGTGAAATTTTGCAGGAAAAAACAAGGGTTTAAGGTAAGTACTGATTTTTTTTTTTAAATTAAATTTAAATAGGAATAGAGATCATACAAATTTTTACTAGTAAAATCTATAGTAAATTTTTTATTATACATGGTTTTTAAAATATTTTTTGAATTGTGAATAAATTTAACAAAAATTGTAATAGTAAAAGTTAAGATTCTTGCTATCCAGGGTTTTGAGTGAATCACCATAACTTTCAAATTATGATATTTTGATGGATCCAAAATATTTTGCAAGTCTGATATGATCTTCTCTTACAAATGATCTCTCTTTTAATTAAACATTAACATAAATTGTATTTTTTTTATTAGTAAAATAAACAATAAAATTTAAAACTTACTATGCAAGTTTTTGAGTGAATCACCATACCTTTTAGCTTCTAATCTTCTGAACAGTTATGATGCTCCAAAGTATTCTGTTGTTGTTGCACAGTGCTCCTGGTTTATCTCTCTTGCAAATATCTCCCTTGAAAATTTGGGTAAAATAATGAAATGGAGAATAAATTTTTACTATTTAAAAAACTATGAAATTAGATTTCGGAAAATCAATTGTCGCTTGTTTTTGAATTTAAAAAGAAAAGAAAAGATTGTTTTTTTTTTTTTCAATTTCTCCACACATCATTGCGTTCGATAGTCAAGCGCATTGGTGTGTTTATATAAAAAATGCACTAACATTTCTAGGGTGCCATATTTGTTCAACACACCGATATGATTCAATTTTTTTTAGTTTCAAAATTTAGAAACGGTGTGATTATTTTTTTAACGCAATAATGTGATCTATATTTAAAAGAGCTTCGAGATGGTGGAATTTGTTTTTATTTTCTAAATTCGGGAAACAGTTGCGTATCAGTGCTATTTTTTATTTAAACGTACTTATAATGCGTTTTTATGTGAAAGAGCACTGATATGATAACTTATTTTTTATTTTTTCAAAATGCCGGAAACTAGTGCTAGTATTATTTAAATGCCCCAGTGCTCTTATTATTTAAATAGACTGGTGCAGTTTATTTTGATGAGCACACCTATGAGCTTTAAAATCTATCTAAAATTTTATTTTCACATAAAATGGCATATTAATCTCAAATTATCCTTTACGACACATCCACATGAATTGCAATAGTTCATATTAAAGTCTCATTGCTCTTGAACAATGGTTTCAAAACTATAGTGAAATTTAGATTGTGGTTATATGGTTCTTGAGATTAATTTTAGATATTCACACAAAATTTTATTTCTGATTTTTCTCAAATATAGGGACAAAATATTGATAATATTAAATTGTCAATTCTTCAAATTCCAGCTCATTCCAAATTGCTGATCAAAGTCCTTCATGAAGTTCTCCCTTTCCATCTTGAGTAAGTTTAGATTTTATTTATATTTCGACTATACAATTGAATTTATTTATTTTGTTCAAATTTAAGCTCATTCCAAATTGCTGATCAAAGTCCTTCATGAAGTTCTCCCTTTCCATATTAAGTAAGTTTAGATTTTATTTATATTTCGACTATACAATTGAATTTATTTATTTTAATCCATGTCAATTTGAATAAAAAAGTATGCAAATTATTTGCAGGATCTAGATTCAGAATCAAGTTCAGATGCAAAAAATATTACTCCATATTATTTTCAAAAAAATCGAAAGCTCTTATTAGGATCAACATATCGCAAGAAGTTGGTAGATGAAAATGGATAGCCTCTTTACCCTGCCAATTGGAACATGACATCTTCTAGCCACAATCCTGGATCAATGATGGTAATAATTGTTTGGTACTGAAATTTCAACAAACCAATTGCATTGTCATGCTTACTAATATCATTGATATTGTACTAATGATGTTCAATATTTTTTAAAATTAGGATTCTAGTGATGAGGAGCGACCCATGTACCATCTTCTGGTGTGCCCCACTACACCATTAAATTGAGAGAAGGCTGCATCAAGAGTAAGACTTGGAGAGGAAGCATACAAAGTATGGTTGAATCAATCACCTATTCAATTCCCACTGTGTCCAGATTCACCAATTAGGAATGATTACAACAATAGTAGTTCTTCATCACAAGTTGGCAATGGAGGCAATCAAATGGAGGTTGTATGGATGATTACTTACGGGATATGAGTACCATGGAGGAAATGTTGTTAGATTCATATGAGAATGATGAGCTAGGGGATGATGCTCATATCACTGATACCTTTTTCGAAAGCTTGAAATATGCTTCCACCATCCCTCTCTTTGGACCCGGCGATAAGTCAAAGTCTACTCAGCTAGGGATAATGATGTTGTTGTACAACGTGAAAGAAAATTTTTGCATGTCGAATGCATATTTCTCGGTAATATTGAGGTAATTAACTTGCATGATCGATCAAGTTCCTTATATTTTGTCACAAAATCAAATTTAAAAATGGTTGATTGTATGAATGTTAAATATTGACATTGTACAATTATATTCCCCACCAATTGTGGGATATTCAAAGATAAGGTTCTTCTTAGTGATAATGTCTTGCTGGGTAGCTACAAAGAGGAAAATCAATTGTTGAAAATGTTGGGTGTTGAGTACATATCATATCATGCATGCCTGAATGATTGTATTCTATATAGAGGAGAATATGCAGACAAAGAGATATGTCCGAAATGTGGGCATGACAGGTACCATAATTAAAAAAGAGGGTAAATCACATGGTCCTCCTCATAATATATTGAGGCACATGCCGATAATCCTAAGGATTCAAAGACTCTTTTGTTGCAAAGAAATAAATATGTTGCAGGGATGACATGCCTCACATAGAAGTGATTCAGGAGTTATGCAAATCCCAACATATTTAATAGCCATGAAGCATCTAGAGGATACATTACCTGAAAAATTCAAGGATGAAGTACGAAGTCTACGACTCAGCATAAACATGGATGGTGTCAATCCATATTCCCTCCAAAACACCAACTATTCTATTTGGCATGTCGTAGTGATCAATAACAATATCCCCCCATGGTTGTCAGTGAAGAATGAACATCTTATGTTGGCTCTCATAGTCCCTTGTATAAGATAAGTGAAGAATATGAATGTATACTTACAACTATTGGTAAATGAATTTAAGGAATTATGGGAATGGATACATGTGTGCAATGTATCAAGATCCATCACAACAGAGAGGAGTTTTACGTTGTATGGCATGTGCTTATACCATACATGATTATCCAGGCTTAGGATTTTTATTTGGTAAATTACATTCTTATTGATATGTTTAGTAACAATATTTTTTTTCAGATTCATTTAATTCGTTGGAATTGTTCATATCTTCATGGTCGATAACGTGCCAACATCTATATAAACATTTCGTAGGTCTTGTAACAAAAGGTATCATGGATGTAAATTTTGTGGACCTTCTCTGAAGGCTAGCTGGACCTATGAAAGCCAGTGTATGACTGCTTGAGGGTATTCCTCCCATAAGAACACCCTTACAGAAGAGGAACATCCACTTTAAATGGTAAACCAGAGAGAACCCAAAGGCCCACAATAATGACATAAGTTGGATGGCTTAGAGCATATGAGGTAGAGAAGGAGAAGGAGTTCGTAAAAATGTTTGATTCAAATGGGGAGCCTATGTTTGATGATCCAGATTTCTTCAACACCTATGTTGAGAAATTTACCATTGGGATGAAAAGGAAATTTGTCTTTTATGAGCTCCCATATTAGGAGCATCCTAAGATTTCCCACTTACTAGATCCCATGCATATATTTAAAAATGTTTCATCTTCTTTATGGAGGCACTTATCATCGAAACAAAGTGACAAATTCATTGTTAGGAGAGATCTTATTTTCAAAAACTAAAAAGAAACATTGGCCAAGACAAGAAACTAGAGGAGAGACTGACCCCTCTTGATCTTTCAAATAAGGTGATGTCCCTTGGATTTTAAAGAAAAGTGATATTTCTTTGGCCAAGGAAGTTATAATGAATGTGAAGGTGCCTTATTTATATGGGTCTTCACTACAACACTGCTTCATTGTGGATGATCATTTGTCAGGCTTGAAATCGCATGACTATTTGAACCTTCTATGAGTATATATGTCAAAAACATGATTTTTTTTTTTTAATTTTTAATTTTTATTTTTATGTAATGGGATATTTTATAATTAATTTTTTTATAATGTACTATTTACTCTGGAGTGTCATTATCCTCTTCTCGTGTGTGGGTGTGTGAACCATGACTTCCCCAAGACCTATGCTATGTCATATCTAAATTATCTGCATTTGTACATTGGATCCCATCAAAGGAGATTCGTATGGCTAGCATTCCACGATGGTGTTAAGAGATAGTTGACATTGTTAGTATGTTTGATAAGGAATTGCCGACGAGTGTCATGGACTTGTAGGTTCATCTTCTAATTTACCTAGTAGGTGAGGTTGAATTAGTTGGGGTCATTTCTTATCATTGTATTTTCTTCTTAGAGAGGTACATGAAGAAATAAAAAGGTGTTGTTCGACAAAGGGAAAAACCTAGGGGGTCTATGGCATAGGGGTATATATCTAATGAGTCCTTCTATTATTCCAATGATTACATTGAACAGATCAACAACACACTAGGTGCAACAATTTGGGGTGATGAAATGGATGAAGACAAAAGAGAAGGGAGCTTCTTGAAACGAATGGAAAGAGGCACATGATAAAGCGTAAGTACAGACTTATCATTTGTCAAATTACTACACAATGCCTACTCACACCAAACTTCATATTAATGAATATTTTGATCTCATATGTACTATATATATATGGTGGTTTGATTTCATTATTGAATCCAGAAATCAAAGCCATCACAAATTCATTCTTTATAATATGGAAATGACACAATCGTGGGCCGCATTATACAGAGAGAAGAGGAGGAAATGGGACAGTGACTGTAAATAATTCAAACGGTTGAATGGTAGAAGTGTGCCTTATCCTAATTATTTAAAATAAGATATGCCAATGACATGCCTTAATAGTTGGGTTGTTTATCAAGTTAGAGAGAAATATGATGCATCTAGTCATTACCTGCGTATTGAAAAGGATGTGCTAAACATAGGTATTGGGTGTAGAAACTTAGTAATTATAATCTCTTTATGTACAATTTTAACTTCATATTGCACCTTTGAATTGTAACATCTATATATATTTTATATTTTTAATTATGTTCAGGTTATTAGACACATGACACTCTGATTTTTTTCACTTTTTTATAGGTGAATTTGTTCCCATCTATGTGGACATACGGACATCATTTTCACATGGAGGATGTTAATGACGGATACATGACACAATATTTTGGAGTGAAAGTTGAGTTCAACCAATCTATTCGAGCTAGCCACCACGATTAGAACCTAATGCAGGGGACATTGGGTTATGTTGGAAAGATACAAGAGATCATTCAAGGGTACTTATCTTCATTCCAATGTGTTATTTTTAGGTGCAAGTGGTGGGACACCTTTGATTAGAATAATGTAAAGGAAGATCACGATAGTGGGCTGATACCTATCAACTCTATAAAGATGTGGCATGAAGCTAGGGAGCCTTATTTTTGCCCAAAACACTACAACCAAGTGTTTTTGTACCCAGATGTGTTAGATAGGGGGTGGTGGTTCATATTAAGACACACCCTAGATCAAAATATGTTTTTGAAAAAATTAGTGTTGTCATGCCAAGATAATCAAGGTGATGACAATGGAGAGTGAAATGTACTTGTGTTATTTCATCATTTATACTATTGTTGTATGTTTTTGTTTTCATTATTTCGCTAAGTATTACCAATTGTTCTTGCTCCCTCTACTGACGTCTTTTCTACATGATTGCCATATAAAATACATCAGCCTCATAGATAAAATACAATTTTTTAAAATGAAAAATGTATTTATTAATATGGAAATATAGCTTTAAATTAAAAAAAAATATCAATGTGCTAAAAACACAGTCATGCACTGACTTCGTTGCTCTGTAAAACACAACCGCACTGTAGACGATGCACAGAGACCTATGACAAACTATTGTTGGTTCACACATTTAAATTTTTGTAGCGGTGTGTCACACATAGGCACTAGTGTGCACATATAACATTTTCGCTCCGAGACTGAATGTTCACATTACCAAATGCACCGATATATAGATATTTTTTTTAAATTTTATTTAGGTGGTGCATTGGGTAAATATGATAGCATCGATGTGTTCAAAAGATACCAAGTGAACCAGATTTGTGATGGTGATTAAGAGACATTTGTTTGAGTTTCAAATAGACTTGGTGATGCATTTTTGTTTCCTGTTTAGATTATATAAAATAAATATCTATTTTTTTGTATTTGTAACTGAACTATTTGAAGTATACATGTCTTTATCATTGTGAGCATGATGTAATATTAGCTAGGAGAAATGTGAAAAACACGAATTTTAGTGAATATCTCGTGATTATTTAATTTTTTTTATTTAACTCATATTTATTATTAAAAATAGTTAAATTCAAATTAGTATAATAACAAATAAAGAAACAAAATAGCATCAAAATGTTATATCTTTATTACTAGAAGAAAGTTCACTTGCCTCTTTAAGGGAGAACTTCTAGTAGAGCAAGCTTTCCAACTACAAGTTACTTGATCACATGCCTTATTTTACATTTCTTTGTCCTCATCTTTAGAGAGATTTTTTTTTAATTTAAATTGTTAAGGGTTGTTATAGAGATTAAATTTAAATTGCTTGAAAATCTCATAACTTTAGTAATAAAATAATTTTAACAAAAATAGAATATTTTAAGTTGTATTAATTCTAAACTTATTGTGGAACTTAGTATGGGAGAGATTTTGTCACATAACGTTACATTTAAAAATAGTAAAATAATAATTGAAATTAATAAATTAAATATAGTAATAAGAAAAGAAATTAATTTTAGCGATAATTACAATACTTCAATTTACACCTTAATCTTATATAAATTTATATAGAGATATAATGTAACTGAAAGTAAAAAAAAACAATTTAGCATTTTTCATGAGGAAAAAATGTAATGAATAAAAAGATATAATTTATTTTTTACTACACGGAAAAAAATGTAATGTTTTCACATGAAAAGAAATAGTATCTTCGAATTCAGGGTTCTATGATCCATAATGAATTACAAAAGTTTTTTGGTAAAAATCACATAACATAATTTTTTAGCCATCGTGTTTCAAACCACCTAGTGTGGTTCATCATCAGGACTACATGAAGAGGTAGACCATGACAATGACTTAAATAGAGAACAATGTAGAGACCATAATTTCAAGTAACGACTATTTTTGAAAAATAATATTTAAGTTATGATATTAAAAAACATTATTAAGTAATGACTTTATTAAACAACTAGTTTTTGAAAAAGAATATTTAAATTAATTTATTAAAATCAAATATTTTTTTATTAATTGGAAATAATCGAAATATATATATATATATATATATATATATATATATATATATATATATATATATATATATATATATATATATATATATATATATATATATATATATATATATATATATATTAAAAAAAGTCAAAGTTAATAATATTTAAATTATGATATTAATTTATTAAAAACAAATATTATTAAGTAATGACTATATTAAAAACATCAAGCATGGCAGGACCCGCTCCTCTGCTTTGGCAGAGCATGCGGATAAATCTAAGCATCAAATCTGTATTGAGGAGGCTCAAGCCATTGCTAGGGTTAGTCATTTCCATCATCGTAAATTGAGGGAGGTCCTAGAAATTGAAAAAAGGCCCAATAATTTGAATAGAGATGATGGCTGGATTATTAGTAGAAGTTGGGTCCCTATCTTGTCATCCTAGCTTTTTAGGTTTCCTTTTGAGTTTATTTTGTTTGTTTATTTATCTTTGTAGGTATTGGTGTCCTTTTTATAGTATCTGTTGTTGGTTTATTCTTCATTAGAGTTTATATTCTTGACCCTTCGTGTTTTCTTAAGTATTTTATCATCATATTTGTTCTCAAATCTTTTTAGTATTTTTGTTATTTGTTTAATGGGCCATAACCATGTATTTTACTATTGATATATATATATATATATATATATATATATAGAGAGAGAGAGAGAGAGAGAGAGAGAGAGAGAGAGAGAGAGAGAGAGATAAATTCTTGTCTCCATTATGGTCTTGACTCATTTTTATAACTTTTTACTTCCTTTAACAAGAAAAAAAATCAAAGTCAAACTCCAAACAAGGAGGGAAGTCAAAAATTATAAAAATGAGTCAAGACCATAATCGAGACAAGATTATAATTTTTGACTTCCCTCCTTGTTTGGAGTTTGACTTTGATCTTTTTTTCATGTTAGTTATATTCTTCGATTATTTCCCATTAGTAGATTTTTTAATAATATTTGATTTTGATAAATTAATTTAAACATTATTTTTCAAAAACTAGTTGTTTAATATAGCCGTTACTTAATAATATTTGTTTTTAACAAATTAATAAATTTATGTCGTAATTTAAATATTATTTACTTTGATTTTTTTTCATATATATATATATATATATATTCAATTATTTCCAATTATATTTTTTTTAATAATATTTGATTTTAATAAATTAATTTAAATATTATTTTTCAAAAATAGTCGTTACTTGAAATTATGGTCCCTACATTGCTCTCTATTTAAGGCGTTGCCATGGTCTACCTCTTCATCTGGTCTTGATTATGAACCAAACTAGTTGGTTTGAAACACGTCGGCCAAAAAATTATGTTATGTGATTTCTAATGAAAGACTTTTCTTAAAAGAAATAGTATTATTGATATTACATTATGTGTAATTTATTCTATGTTCCATTTACATGTGATATTTAAAATAAAATATATTTATAACAAAAACTATTTTACTAACAACAATAAGTAAAATATTTCAATGTCCATATTAAATAACATAATTTTATAGATACTTTATATAGAAAAAAATAAAGTAATTTAAATTGAAAATTTTCTTATATTTTCATTTTAGTGAGAAAGATTGAGAGAATTCTTGTTATATTAATAGTTGCTTTCTAATTAAATGTATGAGGGATATTTGGAAATTTTTCAATGTTTAATATGGATTTGATATGTAATATTTTAGAAAAATATTAATAATAAAAATAATTAAATGTATACATATAGGAAAAATAATATGAGGGGGCATATTTTAACATTTTAATACAGAGAACGTGAATTATAAATAAAATATTTCAATTTCAACTACATATATATTATTCTAGCTGCCTAGATTCACTAAGCGTTTAGAGGGATCAAATTTTTTTCACTCAAACAGATGTTTGCATCTCAAGAGATTTGATCCCTCTTGGTGCTTGGTAGATATAGAGTTAAGATGGATCGCAGATTGTAAACAAATTTTGACTTAAGTTTTTTAAATTTAACAATAGATTGAATTTTATAAACCAATATTGAATTAGTTAAATTGTGTTTTTGAATAATTTATTATTAATAATATTTTATATTAAAAATTGAATGAGTTACATGTTTTTGTCTTTTGAAGAAATAAATAAATTATTTTGCTTTCAATTATTTTATCGTTGTGAGTATTAAAATATTTTATTAATTAAGTTAGATTGAATATCAATGAACTATCTAAGTAATAAAAAAATATTTATCATAATTTTACAATCATAGTTTCAACCATACTAAACTTTGTAATTTATAAAAATATCTTTGCATTTTTTTTAAAGCAAGTCATTTTACATGCAATTTCATATATAAAATTTTGATATAAATTCAACAATACATAATCTATAATAAACATTATTTCATAAAAATAAACATCATGACGATAATCATATAACAAACATAAACATCATCTAAGATACACATTCAAATTCACTACCATCATCTAACTATACACACTTTTAGTAGTACATATAAACATCATTAGCTAGCACACAAATCTAATCATCTAATAGGGCATCATTGTCGTGATCATATCTAACAAAACACAACGATTGTAATCTAACATCATCACCACACATGTCATCCTCAAATTAATATAAATCTCATGTCAAATAATTTCTATCACGTACAAATCTATTTGCAAGCACATTAAATGAAATTATCTAACATGACCTATCAATATACACATCAACACCAACACATAAATTAAATACATAAACATGAACAAAAGAAATGCATATATATATATATATATATATATATATAGTCAAATAACTACATCATGAAGTCAAATAAAAGAAATCAAATATCTGATACAACAGATGTAGTACTGCCTGCAACTTGGTCTACAATAGAACACGATGGATGGTCAACTACTACTTGATCAAGTACATCTTTTGAACTCAACTGAGGTGGATGAGTAAGAGGTGGCTAGTCTATAGTAGAAGGTATTGGATGGTCTAAATGAGAAGGTGGTCATCCTTCTCTATCAAGAGAAACATATGGAACATCCTCTAACTTTGGCATCTGATCATCATCAAGAAACTTACGAGAAAGTGTACTACTAGAAGGATCACCGACACCTTAACGACCATGATCCAATGGGGTGGCACCACCAGAAGCATCATCATCACCATCCTCATGATCATCACCCTCATCATCATCATTTCCACCCTCATTTGATGGATGTGCTACTGCATGATGCCTTGCAACCCTCATCAATTCCAGTAAATTATTAGCTCTGATGACATGCCGCATAAGAGACATCAAACCCCATGGATAGTCCCTATAGAGATCCACAAAAATTGGATTCAGGATGATATCTCGAGGCCTTGCACGGAGGAATCCCTGCCGAACCAAAACTCTAGCTAGCTTATCATAGTAGTCCATCTAAAAGCACATAACAGTCCTCCATCCAGGACACCCATACCACCCTGAGGATGTGCTTGTTGCCTAGGAAAATCCTCTTTGCAAACAAAGATGATCCCTCTAGCCCAATGAGTGGGACTATAATCTATGTGACAATCTACAAGACACTTTCCTAAATTACAATCAAAATGAGAGAAGAGGGAGATGTCCTACTTGTTACAGGTCTATTTGGGCACATCACTCTCGACATTCATATCAATACAATTAGGGCTCATCAAACCCTAATGCAGTTGTTACATGCCCTAGACAAGTCACCTTATTGAATGCTTCCATCCATGAAAGTTTCCTAGCCTGAGACCTTGCTGAAATGCCTCCTTGGACACTAGCACAGCCTTGGTCAGGGGTAACTACACTGTAGAGCAGGTAGGCCCATTCAGGCCTGCACTGCAGTGCACTTAGGCCCTCTTTGACTTGCGCTAGGTGAGAATGAAATAAATTCACATTGGATTATGGGAATATTCCTTGATTCAATATCATTCTAGAAGGATCCAATCTCTTATCTCATCCTATGAACTCGAATTTGGATAGGCTATGGATCAATTAACCTCCTATCCTCTCATCCCTTGCTCCATGGAAACTAACTCCAATTTTGGAAGGCCATTCAATACCCTCATTTATGAAAAAACCACCTCCATTTCCCTATAAAGTGAGAATTCATCATAGTGATCAAGGGGGCTATAATTTGAAGATTGTAGAGAAATTTTTTTGGTTTGAGATTTGAGTTCATGTCAAGCAATGTTATGTTACTGGATTGGTGTGATTTTGGTGTGACGAGGGTTGGACTGAAGTTGGAGGAGTGACACAGGATCGAATCGCATTGGGTGAAACTCTTCCTTCTACATTAATAAAGTTGTTTATTCCTTTCTCATATTCTTGTTCACATCTATGATGATTATGTGTTTCAGTGTCTTTTATTCCTTTGGTTTATAGTAGATAGATCATGTATGCTTTGATCGTTTTTGTTTTTGTTTCTGTTGACATAGGTACCAATTGAGTGGATTTAGTTTAAGTGGGAGCGACAGGAGCAATTCAAAGGAGATCAAGGAAGTGAAAGACTACAAGTAAGTTCCTTCATCTCATCTATCTACTATAGGAAAAGGTTAAACTACTTTCTTTCTCTTGTTCTAAGTGTAGCTACCCACATAGGGAAAATGTGTTTATCCGTAGATATAAATTCCATATAACAAATTGGCGACCATACTGGGGAAGCACTGTCATTCCTGGTAGCTTACCCTCATCATATTACATCCTAGTAGACTTTTCTTGATTTCATTGATCTTATTTCAGTCATTTTGAAGTGTTTTTGGTCAAAACATTGTGATTGGATGTTTCCTGATTGGGCTCTCTGGCACCAACGCAGTCTTGGTCTTGACATACTACACTGTAGAGCACCCTTGGCTTAGAGACAGTGCACTAAAGCACACTGTCTCCCATTCTAGGCTGCGTTGATCCTTCTTAGGCTAAAAACCCATTTTTGGCTTGGTTTTTCCCAAATTCCCTTCTGATGTTATTTGCTGAAAGATCAATGTTTTCTATGGTTCTGAAATCAATTTGTATTTCTTCTCCTAGCCCTACTTTGGCCTTGATTGTTTAGTGTTTCTTAAATGATTTCTTTATTATTATCAGTTCATTGTCAAAGTTAGCTTACAATCAATTAGTATTTCCTGAAAATGATGTGTCGTAAAGTCTTAATTTCTTCGAAAAAGGAACTGTCGTAAATTTTTCGTTTCTCGCAAAAAGTATTGATTGATTGTTTGCACATTTAGTTTCCTTTTGTTCATCTAAAAATTAAGGGAAATGACCCCCGATCGGGGTGATAATGACGGCGATCAGGGCAATTAATACAGATCAGGTAAGAAAGAATGACGAGGAAAATATTAGTCAGGTAATGATGAAGGAGGACAGAGGGATCATCAGCAAAGGTATCATATCGAGAAGGGACGGTGATGAGGCAATGAAGGAAGAAGCTGGTGGAGGTAATGCGGTAGAGATTGGACATGGGAACGACCGCACAGTAGAAGGACGAAAGGAGGTGGGTGGTGATGAAATCGACAGGTGGCAGGTGAAGCGAGCGACGAGAGACGAGGAGAATCGGCGGAGGAGACATCATAAAGGAAGGCGAGATAAGCAGAGGAGAACGTTAAACAAATGTGCAGAGGATTTGCAAAGAGATAGAGTAGTGAAAGCTCTGGGCAGGTTAATAGAAAGGCAGAGGAGGCGGAGAAGACAAGCAGACAACGCCGGAAGGAAATATCGAATGGCGACAAGGAGGAGAATGAGGAACGAGGAGGATGAAGACAACAGAGGACGGAGAAGCCAGGTAAAGAAAGGGAAAGGAATCGAAGAGGTAGAAGCGGCAGAGGAGTATCAGATGATCCAAGATGACATGAAAGATGAAGTGGAAATGTTTGACTCGGACCAGGATATAGGGGAACAATCGCGAAAGAAGATAGGGAAGGATGCAGGGTCAGCAAAGGATAAAATACAGGAGGACAGGGAGCAGGTAGACAGGAGTAACAAATGGTGAGAGGAGAGAGGTGACTTAGGAAGCACCTCAGGCATGAAGAGTCGGGGAGGTAGGGGAAATTATAGGAAGAAATTAAGGGCAGGACGGGGACGAGGAAAACGAAGTAGAGGAAGAGGAGGTTCGGAAGGGAGACAGGTAGAGAATGAAACAACACCGACAAGAAAATACAGGAAAACATTAAAGAAGAGGATTCAGTTTGCGGAGGAAGCCTACTATGAGAACACCAATAAAGACATCAGAAGGATAATCCAGCATCTGGAGGAAGAAGTGACCCAGGGGCAATCAGCATCAGAAATGGAGGACTGGGAATACCTCCTCCCGGATCCAGGGAACACGAGAGGCCGCATGACCCTGTATAAACGGGCCTTGCATGTTTATTGTGTCATGAAAAGGCTGCTGGCGAAGGTGATGGAACAAGTGGCCATGGAGATGGCAGAACTATCACAGGGAATCCCAAAATTGAAGAAAGAATTGCAAAACATTCAGGTCACTCTGATAATGCAGGATAAAGAACTGGAGGAGATACAACAGCAGATAAAGGAAACCAACCCGGGTATAAAGAAAGAAGAGGAGCAGCAGGAAGTCATGGCGGACTAATACTGGAAGATATGTATATACTGTCTGTAGTTTTTTGTGAAAACGGTTGAATAGTTTAGTTTCTATTTTCAGTTAAGAATGCAAACAAGAAGCAGTAGTAATCTTTTCGAATGTATATTTTACATAGCCTGGACAAGAAGAATCAATATTTTTTTGTTTTTGGATGGCTGTCAAAAACTTAAGGTGGCCAACAGACCCGGTTTCCCCTTGGGGTGGGTTGAGGCCACCATGAAAATGTAATGGTTTCAATTCGAAGTAATGGAAAAAGAATGGTCCCTCCTTAGTTTACAAAAAAAAAAATTAAGGGAAATGAAAAGAAAAAATTGCATTATGCATTTAGAGGTTTGTGTGTGCTTGTAGGAATAGTATAGGGAAAGTTGCATTAGGTGTGCTCTTTTCTCTTTGTCAAAGATCTGATTGCTCTATCCCTTACTAGTTACGGTTTTCATTGTTAATTGAATGAAAGAATGTTTCTCATGTTAGTTTCATTCTAGGAATTGCAAACATACATCACGTGGTGAACCTTGAAAGGAAAATTCTTAAGAAGATCAACTTAAAAGTGATCTCAATTAACCTAATGGAGAATTGTAACCTAACACATAACGTTTAGGCGTCTAGGCTAGAGATGTGTTTTGGCGTCGTTAAACATATCAACTATAGTTAATGGTATCTGATACATTCCGAGTGTGATACCTCATTCCACGTACATAAGTATATCGTAGCTCGTCCACATACTTTTGGGTATATCGGGTGGTGTTATATTATGAAAAGTATAAAGGAATGCTCTCAATGTGTGGTTTCGCATTAGACAACGCTAACACGGATTTGGCCTCCTCGTACTTTCAGGTATATTTGGGAGGACTACATTAGGTTGCTATCCATCCATAGGTAACCGAGTCAGCCGCCTTGTATACTGTGATACACCGAAAACAACATTCGGGGAGATTGCCTGCACATATGTTAAGTCCTTGGTTTACTGAGGCAGTATATTGTAGTTCACAGTTACTTGGTAATCCTTTTTCCTAGATTATACCTCTTTTGTTTAGTTATGTTATTTTGATTAAAATAAATTTAATTCACTGCGGATAACATCCTCTACGTCACTCCTTAGTTGATCTTAGGTTGAAACATATGGCAACAGCTCCGGAGTCCACTGATCAAGGAATTCCTTTTGATGGGAATCCTAGTCCCTTTCCTCCTTTCGGAAATATTGGTGCTCCTTATATGGCTACATTGTCCCTTTTGGGACTTACCATTGACTTTCCAGTATGGTTGTTTTCAACCTCCTTGGCCTCGCAACTGAATATTCCTACAACTGGACAAAATCAACCTCCAGTTGATCCTAAAGTTGACCCTTTACCTTCTTTGTCAATTGTTTCTTCCTCCCCTTCTTCCTCTTTGCCTGGTGAAAGTTTTGACACTAGTAACTAGGTGGATAAGAAGAAGAATAAAGGGAAGAAGTAGAAAAGAAGAACAAAATTCTGCAGGGGGGCAACCAAGAAACCATTGCTTCGAATGGAAATTCTTATGAGAAACCTCACAAACTTCGATATCCTTGCAAACTTTGTATGGGAGACCATCTTCTTCAAAATTGTTCTGGTATTCCTCAGATCTTAGAAGAATTGTCTTCTCGTTCAGATCATCCTGTGTCATCAACTTTTGGAGATCATGTTGGTGACACACCATCAAATAGTGGTAGTAAAGTTCATGGAAATAAGGGTAAAGTTACATTTACCTGTAGGTTATGTGAAGGGAATCACCCCATTCACCTTTGTCCCTACCTGGATGAAGCCCAAAAAGTGTTGGATAACTGTCCTGCTTCTCCGCAGTGACTTCCATCTAGTTACATGAGACTCTCCCTTAATCCTTCACTAGTTGATGAAGTGACTGACCCAAATCAACTGTCGGTCAAACCCACTCTCTCTAAATGTGAATCCCATGAGTCTATACCTGACCAATCACAGGTCGAGGAAACAGTTGACCTGATTTCACCTTCAATTAATCGTACCTTTCCCATAGAGAGTGAGTATGATACCACTCAGGTTCTTTTCATTTCTTCGGATTCCAATGAGCTTGGAGGCAACCCTCCTGTTCCATCAAGACAAGAGGAAAATCCTCTCGTTCTCGTAACTCACGGGGGTAATTCTCCTATTCTTAAGGTACCCCCTCCAAGTAGTTTGGTCACTTCCTTTGATTGGAATCGACTGGCAGGATGCCATCCTCCTTCTTATGTGCCTTTCCAGATCATAGTACAGGTTTATAATATGATTGTATCTAGCACTATTATAGATGAAGGTGCATCTGTGAGTATCCTTTCCTCCACTGCTTGGCAGGTGCTCAGTTCGCCGCCACTTGTGCCTATTACCCAGAATTTGTTGGATTTTAATAGAGGAACCAGTTAACCATTAGGGATCCTTCCTTAGTTGCCTATTATTTTGGGAGGAAAAACTATTTATCTCAATGTGATGGTAGTCCCAGGCCCTTTAGATTACAATTTACTTCTTGGGTACGACTATTTTTATGACATGGGAGCTATTATTTCAACACTCTTTCGAGTGATGTGTTCCCCGCATGAAGGCAGAATTGTGACCATGGACCAGCTTTCATTTCCCGGTCCAAATATGGCTTCCATTCAACCATCTTCCCTAAATGGTCCTTTTGTCCCAATGGTATCTTCCTTGCCACGAGTAAATTATGTGGCAACCTGTTTGATGCCTACATCAACTGACGATCAATTCTGTGATGTTTTGCATTATGTACTGGGGGCATTGGAACCAGATCTCTCTAATGGATTACTTGCTACGTATCCCTTCCTCAGCATTGTTCTACCATTTGATGAGAACCTCTTGGAAGTCATGACCTCTTATGGGTCATTATCAAGGAATCATGAGGATAGTTCCTGGTCTTGTGTCAACCTTGTTAAAAAATTAAACAAAGGGTATGAGCATAGTTCCTTGTCTTGTGTCAAGCTCGGCAAAAAATGAAACAAGGAATATGAGGATAGTTCTTTTACTATGTCAACCTCATTAAAAAATGAAACAGGCCTTAGAGCATAGTTCCTTGTCTTGTGTCAAGCTTGTTAAAAAATAAAACAAGGAATCTGAGTAGAGTTCCTTGTCTTGTGTCAAGCTCATTAAAAAAAATGAAACAATGTCCCCTGGAGCAAAGTTCCAATTTGAGTCTTTGATTAGATCTCGTAAAATCCCAATCGAGTCTTTCACTTGATATCGTAAATGAAACTTCATTCCATCCACCTGATAGTCATGAGTAGTCTACCTAGGTGAACGTAATAAAGATTGGGGGGCATGCACCTAGAATCGAGTCATCATGCTGGGGGCACGTAAACCAATCTCAAGCATATTTTTTCGTTTCAAGCTTGTGTAAACATGAGGCTAAATCAAATCATAGTTCCCTATGGTTCAAGCTTGTGTGAAAATGAACCCATCTCCATTTTAACCCTCATGATTGCCATTCTATCAACCTCTTTCGTCAGATGAGCCTTGGTTTTTCTCCTTCCATCATCATTATCTGCTTGGCCGATCATGCACTTTCACTTGGTTATTTTACCCTTTTTGAGGAACAGTTGCAATGAGTGGTCTTATTAGCCAACCTCTTCACATAAATCAACATGTTTTGGGAAGTTCCAACATTACCGGAACCATTTGCTATCCTAGACACCACTCGTTCCTCTAAGAGGAGTCCCCTTTAAGCTATTTTCAGACTCAAAATATGAAAAGATTATCAAGTGCTTGTCCTTTTCAGCTCGTAAATGGATTGGAAATGACATCTACTCAATATAAGTTTAACTCTTTTCCATACTAAGATAGATTACTTACGAAAAAGGAATACGTTGATCAAACATGGTCAATAGGTTCTCTCTTGTATTATTTTATGCTTTTTTGGACTTGAGAGACAAATTTACGAAGAAGAACTTGTGGAGTTTTCTTTTTGTCCCTTTTCAAACTCTCTAAATATAAAAATGACTGAGTTCTCATTGTCGTTAAACTCGTTAAAGCATCAAATAGCGACAAACTTGTCTATCATGACAAGACCGAGTTTCACCTTCACTAGACTTGTTAAAACATCACATAGAGATGGATTCACCTGAAGGGTGGAATTATACTACAAGCATATGTTATCCTCCTCAAGCTTGTTAAAAAATAAAGAGGTACTAGTCAGCGATGACAGGGGAAAATAGAAAAAGGGATAAATCACTTTATGGTAGCGAGTCTCTCTTGAACATGAAACTTTCACTCCATCTCTCTGACTATTTGGGTTGGGTTATCTACTTTATGGTTATCATACCTATCGTCTATCACACCATCCATCACTTTGGTTTTGGGTCAATGCTTCCAATTCATTCAGTGTCACTGACATTTTCAAGAGAAGTCACTCAGTAAACTTCATCCTTTGCAATACCTTCATTTTCATGACTGCCATTCCTGAACCTTGTGTCGTCAGTCAAATTATGTCTTCAAAATCATTACACTCGTTTCATGTCGTTGATGGGGGATACATCACGGCCCTCCTGTGATGAGTCACTTCTTGTCAACATCAACACATTATCCAAGAAGTTGACTTAGAAACACCCTTCCAGTACCTTGAGTCTTGCATACATCAATGGAAAGTTTCTCGCTTCTGGCGATAGGTTGAAATCACTGAACTTAAACTGAAAGACTTTATATGGTGTTCAACATCAAAAAATCTATCCACACCATGCAGAAAGTATTGTAGTACCTTGAGAATCATTATCATTATCGGTGATCTCTCTCACGTCTGTTAATGGCTTACATCATTCGTTGGTAATCAGACGGTGTCTTCCCATGTTCGACTTCAGATCACATTTTCACATGATTAGACTCATACTTGAGCGAGATAGAAGACCCAGATCTAGTTTCATCAATCCGGGCTGTGATTTGAGGAGAGTACTAATCATTCGTACAATGGCTTTACATAGATGGTCATCGTATCATGGGTCTATATCTGTAGGCAACTATATGATTTATGTACATATAATGAAAAGTTTATATGCTGAGTATGGGTATGCCTTCCCTCAGTAATTCATGAAAATTGTAAAATATCATGATATTATGTATTGTAATCGATGGAGGTCACCGTCCACTTCAGATCCTCTCCGTCACATTATAAAGCAGATCACTCGAAATTATCAATTTTGACTTCATGCTTTAGGGGGAAATTGTTATAGGTGTATTTGGGCACATCACCCCTGACATTCATATCAGTAAAATTAGGGCTCATCAAACCCTAATTCAGTTGTTACATGCCCTAGACAAGTCATCTCATTGAATGCTTCCATCCATGAAAATTTCCTAGCCCGAGACCTTGCTGAAATGCCTCCTTGGGACACCAGCGCAACCTTGGTCAGGGGTAATTGCGTTGCAGAGCAGGTAGGCCCATTCAAGCTTGCACTGTAGTGCACTTAGGCCCTCTTTGACCTGCACTGGGCGAGAATGAGTGAAATTCACATTGGATTATGGGAATATTCCTTTATTCTAGATCATTCTAGAAGGATCCAATCTCTTCTCTCATCCTATGAACTCGAATTTGGATAGGCTATGGATCAATTAACCTCCTATCCTCTCATCCCTTGCTCCATGGAAACTAAATCCAATTTTGGAAGGCCATTCAATACCCTCATTTATGACAAAACCACCTCCATTTACCTATAAATTGAGCACTCATCATAGTGATAAAGGGGGCCAGATTCAGTTGGTTTGAGATTTGAGTTCATGTCAAGTAGTGTTATGCTGCTGGATTTGTGTGCTTTTGGTGTGATGAGGGTTGGATTGAAGCTAGAGGAGTGACATGGGATCAAATCGCATTGGGTGAAACTCTTCCTTCTACATTAATAAAGTTGTTTATTCCTTTTCTCATATTCTTGTTCATATCTATGATGATTATGTGTTTCAATGTCTTTGATTCCATTGGTTTATAGTAGATAGATCATGTATGCTTTGATCATTGTTGTTTCTATTTCTGTTGACACAGGTACAAATTGAGTGGATTTAGTTCAAGTGGGAGCGATGAGAGAAATTCAAAGGAGATCAAGGAAGCGAAAGACTACAAGTAAGTTCCTTCATCTCATCTATCTACTATAGGAAAAGGTTAAACTACCTTCTTCCTGTTGTTCTAAGTGTAGCTACCCACTTATGGAAAATGTGTTTAATCATAGATACAAATTCCATATAACACTACCTCGTTCTGATGCTATAACACACTCCTTTGTTGAAGACCTCAAATCACTTGCACCTTAAGCTCAACTCTACTACTCACACCATTTGGATACTTGCACAAGAGATCAAAGACATAACAAAAAATACAAGTACAACAAGCATAATCAAAATTAATCCACTTAACTGATCAAGGAGCATTAAGATAAATGATGCATTAACATAAACATTTATGGAAAGTGAACCATCAGTTGTATATATTAATGAAATAAAGGAGGAATCATACAACCAAGCCTTGATGTCAATAATCTCTCCTTAAGTGAATGTCTAAGTCCAAGATCAAGCTCTCCAAGCACTCCTTCGCCAAGCCGAATGAGTAGCATGTAGGCACTATCTCAGTATAAGGGTGAAAATAATTAGAGACCATACATTTGGGAATGGGAGAGGATGAATATATAAGTAGGGAGAGGGAGTTAGGATCTCCACAAAGATAGGGGAAGGCCCTCATATCAAGGAGTTAGCTCATAGGGATAATATCAAAGCGAAATATTGGGAGAATTCGACCACATCCACACTGAACAACCTCTAGCTCATCGTTCTGGAAGCCTCTAGATCATGAAGCTTCTTGTCCTCTTTGGGAAAACTTGCCTTTTAGGGATCAACGTGAGTATCCAAGTAAAAAGCACACTGACAGCGTGAGGGTAGTATAGTGCAACTCACCATCAGCACTAGTTTCCAGTTTCAGGGTCACTTTGGTCATGAAATTAGGGTTTTTAAAGCTTACTTCTTTAGGGAAGGCTCCAGGCATGTTCCCATCAGTGTTTCAGGGAGGATCTGAACTACATATCAAGATGGGTACACTACATGATTTCCAAGTTTTGGGCATTTTAGGGTATGACACAGGAAAGTGCAGGAGATGTGACAAAATATTGTGTCACAGATGCCCCCTAAAGCATGAAGGCAGAGCAAGGAGTGATGGATGAAATGCTTTATGAGCTAGTGAAAGGACTAGAACAAACACTGCCAGGAGACCTGCAAATCAAGGATGCATATACATATACATATCGGATACCTGTGTCATATATATCAAAACATGAATCCACGCTATGGATGCAACCATCCAGATAGAAATGACCATGTGAAAAGATCCACGGTAAGGGTGAAACCATCCAAATGAAAAGCATCATTTGAAAGTCTAAGATCCACAGTATGGATGCCACTACCTGATATAGAAGGATCATATTCATCATAGATATAAGGTTCCACGGTATGGTCAAAGCCATCCATATAGAGGAAACATGCATACCATCATGAATAATACATAAGTCCATGTAGCCTGAGTCATATTAGATAAAGCTCATGGTATTTTGTTCCATCCCAAACTGATAAAAGTATGAATTCTAACATGCGAATGAATGTGCCAAAGTCGAACATGCGAGAAAACAACCTGATTACTGGACAATGATGTGAACCATTAACAAGCATAAGAGAAACCACCAATAATGGCAATGGATCTCAAGGTATGCCAGTACAAACCATGAATGTGACAATGAAGCTGAAGTCGAACACTCATGCAATCATCCAATCGAAGGTCAATGATGAAAACCTGGCATCGAATGTGAAGAACTTGAGATTAAGGCATGCAAGCTCTAGGGTACTAAAAGTGAGTTTCTAAGTCATCTTCCTCGATAATGAGCTGAATTTGATAGGAAATGACCCATCAAAGGAGGGCCATAACGATTCCCTTATCATTGACAAGAAACAAGGAATAAAGTGGAATAAATGAGTATGATCCAGGACTATGGAAAAAGGTTAGACAATGTATAGGTAGTAAATTGTAGATAGGACTTCTCTTGAACATATCGGCGACACGAATTTGGAGTGTGGCAGAATTTTGACTCAACATAAGACCAAGGGTGATGATCACGAAGTGGAATAGCTAGATGAGAGAAAAAATGGATCACTCAAACCCAGAAGGACAAGTGACTGAGTGAGGATATCCCAAACCCGACATGAGAAACAAATGAGTGTCATTTTCAAGAGCGACATGCTGCCTATACAAGAGATGTTTCACTTTCACTTTTTCCCCACTATTCCTAGTGAGTACCCCAATTATTTTTAATCACAAGCTTGAAGGGGATAGCATATGCTTTTTGTATAAGTTCATTCTTCGAATGAATCCCTCCTAGTAAGTTTTACGAGTCCTAAGAAGGAGAAACTCAGTATCGTCATGGTGATAAGTATTTTGTCATTTAATTTTTATGAGTCCGATGGAAGAGTAACTGGGTGTATTTTTCATATTTAGAGTTTGAAAAAGATATGAAAAAGAAAAATCCAGCATGTCCCTTTTTGTAATTTGTCTCTCGAACCCGGAAAGGTAAAAAACAATATTCGAGAGAACTTCTTAACCATGTCGACCAGGTTGTTCCTTTTTCATACAATAGTCTATCTCAGTTAGGAAAAGGGTTAAACTTATACTGAGTAGACGTCATTTCATTTACTTTTATGAGTTCGAAATGACAAGTACTAGGCAATATTTTCATTTTTTGAGTCAGAAAAGATCTTAAAGATGACTCGTCCTGGAGAAATGAGTGGTATAAAATGATAGCAACTGGTTCCAGTCATGATGGAACTGCTCAAAACATGTAAAGGTCAAGAGGCTAGGTAATAATACCACTATTCGAAGATGTTCCTCTGTCAAGGTTACAAAAACCAAGTGAAAGCATATGATCGGACAAAGATATGGTGACAATGGAATGAAAACAACCAAGGCTCATCTAGAAAAACAGGTTGATAAAAATGGAAGTCACGAGATATAAAGTGGGAATGGCTTCATTTTTACACAGGGTTGAAACATGGGAAACTATGCTTGAGTATACTTGAGGATGGTTTCATTTTTTCACAAGCTTGAAACATGAGAAAAAGCTATTCTTGGATTTGGTTTCATTTTTACACATACTTGAAATAAAGATAATTTACGCTTGAGATGAGTTTTCATGCCCCCAACATAATGACTCTATTTGAGGAACATTCCCCCAAGATTCATTTCATTCACCGAAGTGGATGGAATTAAGTTTCACTTACAAGATCAAGTGAAAAACTCGATTGGGATTTAACGAAATCTAATCAAAGACTCAAATTGGAAGGGGATTTGTTTCATTTTTTAATGAGATTGACATAGGAAAAGAATCATGCTCATGACACCATGTTTCATTTTTTAACGAGCTTGACACAAGTAAAAGAAGTCTACTCATGGGAACCTATTTCATTTTTTAACGAGGTTGACATGGTAAAAGAACTATCGTCATGGGGACCTATTTCATTTTTTAATGAGGTTGACATAGTAAAAGAACTATCCTCATAGGGACCTATTTCATTTTTTAACGAGGTTGACATAGTAAAATAACTATCCTCATGGTACTTGTTTCATTTTTTAATGAGCTTGACAAAAGACAAGGAACTCTACTCCAAACACCTGATCACAAACGGAAAGAGGCCATGGCTTCAAAGAGGTTCTCATCAGATGTGAGAATAACACTCTGGAAAGGATACACATCGAGGGATCCAGATGAAAAATCGGTCTCCAATGCCCCCAATACATGATGTACTACATCATCTACTAGATCATCAGTGGACACGAGAATGGAACAGGTGGCCATGTTGTTAACTTGTGGCGGAGGTGATACTTCTTGCACATATGAACCATTTAGGGATGATGGTTGATGGGGATTTGATTCAAGACTAATGAATGTAAGCTGATCAATGATCACAATGTTTCCTTCATGTGGGAAACACATCACTCGAAAGAGGGAGGAAACAAGAATTCTCATGACATAAACATAGTCACGACCAAGAGGTAGATTAAAATATAAAGGGCCTTGGATAACCATCACAACTATATAGACAACCTTCCCTCCAGAAGTAATAGGTAACTTAGGAAGGATGCCTAATGATTGACTAGTTCCTCTGTTAAAAGCTAACAGATCCTGGGTGACGGGGACAAGCTGAGGAGAACCTAAAGCTTTCTAAGTAGTTGAGAATAGGATGCTAATAGATGCACCCTCATCTATGACTATGCTAGGTATGGTCATATGGTAATCTTGTACTATTATCTGGAAAGGCACATAAGATGGAAGACGATATCCTGCCAGTAAACTCTAATCAAAAGAAGTAACCAAACTACTTGGAGGGGGTGTCGTAGGAACGAGAGAGTTGCTCTCTTGCTCTATGGGAACAGGAAAATTGCTCTCATGCACCTCGGGAATGGGAGGATTTGACACAAGTTCATTCAAAACTAAAGAAATCAGAAGAACCTAAGTAGTATGAGGTTCACTCTCTACCGAAAAGGTATGATTAGCTGAAGGTGGAGTAAAGTCTACCATTTTCTCAACCAATGGTTGGTTGAGAATGGACTCATGAGACTCACTTTCAAAGAGATCGGGGTTGAACAAAGATGGCTTCTGATCAATCACTTGATCAAATAGTAGAATATCAGGGGAAAGCTTTTGATAACCAGGCAGAAGACGAGGCTGGGAAGCAGTAAGGTTTTCCAACTCTTCGGAAGTTTCATCCATAAGAGGACAAAGGTGAATGGGATGATTACCTTCACAACTTACAGGGAAAATTGACTTTTCTATTTTTCCCATGGACCTTATTATTACTAGTTGAAGGTTTATCACCAGCACGATCGCCGAAGGTTGAGGACAAAGGTCGATGTGAACCTGTAGACTGCACTTCTAAGACCTTGGGAATACCAGGACAACTCCAAAGAAGGTGGTCACCCTTAAATAACATGTAAGGGAATTTTACTTTCTGAGGCTGGTTGGAAGATTTTTCTACATTAGTTGCATTTGTAGCAATTCTTTCTTGGTTGCCCCCTTGCTTATTTTTCTTCTTCTTCTTCCTCCTCCTCCTCTTCTTCTTCTTAGCTTCCTGATTACTAGAATCTAGAATTTCACCAGGCGAAGAGGAAGAACGAGGTGAAGAAATAGTGAAGAAGGAGAGGGGTCAAATTTAGGATCAACATGAGGTTGATGTTGTTCAGGTGGAGGAGAACTCAGTTGAAAAGTAGTTGGGAAACTCAGAATCATCGAAGCCAAAAATAACCAAATTGGCAAACTAATGGTAGGTGTCTTTTTAACTCCTAATTATCTTCACATTAATTGTCAACCCAGGGACGATTTTTTATTTCAAGAGTGTACTCAGTTTGAGGCGGTCACTTGCTCAAGAGTAATGTTTTGCAGTATAGTGCTTTAAAATGCAAAGATAAATGAATGCTGGAAACAAAATCTAATTAGAATAGCAAGAAAATGAAATGTTCTGAACTAAATCATTCACTCAAACAATCATCAGTCGAGGACTCAGTAATGATAACTCTCTCCCTTGTAAACTGATGCAAATGAAAATCAATCATAGGAAAGATCTCCAATCTGAGAACTTAGACAACTATAGTCAATGTTCTTTACAGTTGTTGATCTTTCAATCCACACTAAAGAAAATAACTGGAAATGGCAATTCAATTGGAAATTCTTACTAAAACACATTTGCTGCAATATCAATTGAAAGATGAAATAAAATCCTTGCAGAAAAGATCAGTGACTAAGTCTATTGAAAAAATGAACTGCAAAGCTTAACTTTAGCGGAAATGAATTGAATAACAAAGCTCATCTTATAGAAATGAAATATTAATGGAAAGGAATAGTAATACTAAATTTTTGAAGATGAATAGCAATGCTAAATGGAAATGAACTGCAAAGATAAATGAACAACAATACTAAATGAGCAACAACCTGTAATGCACAACAGAATTTGAAGTGAACAACGAAGCTTTATAACCAAAATGAACAGCATAACAATTTAAGTTGTAATGAATAATAATCTTGTTATGATGGAAGAAAATGGCAACGCGATTCAATTGCAGAAGGTAATCATTAAACAAACCACACTTGCAGAAATTAGAAAGATATAATACAGAGCAGCAGCTTAATCCACCAGAGGCTGGGCCCTTAGCCGCCAGTGAATGCTGCTGGGCTACTTTAGATAAGGTGAATGAACAACAACCTCCAAATCATATATTAATCATAAAACTATGAAATCATTACAACAACAAAAGCCTTGAAAATTACAATGGTATTGCAACAGTCCCCCTTTCCTCCTATCCTATCCTATCCTATCTCTAATAATCCCTAACTTAATTTCTCATAATCTATCCCATCATGAATCATGAATCCATCCCCTTCTTTGATCTCTGTTTTCATTTAAATACAGAGAGAGAAGAGAGCAGTTACAACAGAGATGATTACAATATGATTCTCATTACAAAATTGGATTGCTCACAACAAATTGATAAACAAGATCCTATCTAGAATATCTCTTCATCAATCATTCAATAGGAATAGGTCGAATTTGGCATTGCAGCTGAGATATTTTGAAAAACGACCACAACAACGAATCTGAGAAAAACGTCTTTAGAGAACCTTTTATTTCTCTTAGTACGGACCAAATTTGGGAAAATTTCTCATTAAAAAACTAATTTGGTCCGTTCTAAACAAAACCCATGTTTCAAATTTTCCAGATTCTTCTCCATTTGCCCGAACCGTTCAATACAAAATTGTCACTTCTTATTCCAACGAATTTCTGAGTTGGCACATTTAATGATCGAATCTTCAATCTGGAAAATATCTTTGGAGGCTAAAATGGTGAACAAATTTATTAATAAACCATCATTGGTAAAAACATGCCTAATAATCAATTTATTAAAAATAAAGGAGAAGAAATAATTTTTATTCATAAGAGCATAAATAATTATAAAATAGAATTATATGATAAATTATGATAAATGACATGATAAAGAAGAGTAGAAATGGATGAAACAGGTGTTAAAATGTGATAATAATAATGACATATTAACTGCCCAACGATGGTCAATCCAGGAAGGGACAATGTTGCCATAGAAGGAGCACCAATATTTCCAAAAGAAGGAAAAGGACTAGGATTCTCGTCAGAGAGGTTTCCTTGACTGGTAGACTCAGGAAATGTTTCCATTGGTATCAACCAAGATCTACTAAGGAGTATTTGCACAGGAAGGATGTTTTTCCGCGGTCAATTAATTGATTTTAGAACTTTAACATAAATAAATAAAAAGAGGGGTAATCTAGGCAAAAGGGTTTACCGAGTATCCGTGAACCTCTATATACACCTTAGACAAACCCAAGGACTTAATGTACAGTGGCCAATCTTCCTGAATGTTGTGTTCAGTGTGTTACGTTTACAAGGCGACTAACTTGGTTACTTGTGGCTAAAGGATAGCAACCTAGTGGGGTCTCCCAATATATACTCGACAATACGGGGATCACAAGTCCGTGATAGCACTGTCTAATGTATGAACATTCGGTGAGAGAAATTTCATATACTCTCCATACTGAAGTGCCTCCTATATACCCGAAAGTACTAGAGAACCTTCAACATACTTCTGTACTGGAACGATATTTCATCCCTAGGATACAATGCAGGAAGTTAACAACAACTACTATGTTTAAAGATGCAGGAACACGTGTCTAGCCTAGAGCTGTACATCTTTACATTAAGTTCCAAATGCTCCTTACGTTAATTGAGGTAAATTTTAAGTTTTTCTTGAACTAAGTTTTGGTTTTAAGGCTCAAAACGATGTCACTTGAACACCTATGATGCAAATATATGAGAAAAGTAAAACTTTTCATTTCAATGAAAGCTAGACTAATCAAGGGAAGAAATTTCAATCAATAATGCATCAAACAAAATTGATCAAGAAAAATTCCTTTCACTAAATTCACTTTCATCTTCCAAATGCAATTCCAAAAGTAAAAAATGATTTCCACTTTTCACTATCTTAATTGCAACTTTTTCGAAAGCAAAATGATTTTACTTTACAAAGATGCAGTTATAAGAATTATGCTTTTATTTTTGTTTTGAATGATTTGATGCACCTAATACAATTTTTAGCTTTCAATCACTAAAAAATGTGATCTGTTTTCAACGATGAACCTAAAAAATTAACTTTTCAATTCAACTAATCTAATGCATTATCATGAAAAGTAAATTTTGAAAGACAAGCTAAAACAAATGCAAAATGATGTTTTCAATTATTTCCATAGAAAAGAACACTCAATCAATTAGAAAACAACATCTCAATCACACCAACAAGCAGTAAGCAATGGCCGATTGACAAGAAACCCTAAAACTCAGTCAGATTTCACTTTGAAGCCAATGAGACAAATTTTCCAGATTAATCAAGACAATCAATCAAAGAACTGACAAATCCAAGCATATAGGATGGGAAAATACCTTAGGGGCCAAGACACATTGGATTCTAAGGAAGAAACCTTAAAAATTATCACATTCAAGGATCAAAGCTAATTTATATAGAAAAACCCGTGTTGGTCGGGGTCATCAGCACTAATGTATATAGCAAAGGTAATGTTGATTTTCAGCGTGAGCAAACAGTGGAAAACAAGGTTTTCAACGCGACTGTACAGGTAAAAGCACCTACTGCCAGCGCGACTGTACAGGTAAAAACACCTACTGCCAGTGTGACTGTCACTAATAAAACTTGTGCCGAGCGAGTAATATGGGGAAAAACAAAAAATATTTCAAAAGAAAATCCAGACTTAGCACTCTAAGGCAGTAATCAATGTTTGTGTAGACCTATACGGACTCAATCTAACTGAGAACTAGATGGTTGGTCAAACTCATCAGAGAATCTAATTGAAGAAATGGATGGAAAGGTTAAAGATTCCCCAATGGAGTCTCCATTTTGTTTTCTAGGAAAATCATCTTTACGGAAAAAGATGATCCCTCTAGCTCAATGAGTGGGACTAGCAACCTTTGTGACAATCTACAAGACACTTTTATAAATTACAATAAAAATGAGAGAAGAGGGAGATGACCTACCTTGTTCTGATGCTATAACGCACTCCTTTGTTGAAGACCTCGAATCACTTGTGCCTTAGGCTCAGCTCTACTGCTCACAACTTTTGAATACCTGCACAAGAGATCGAAGACACATCAAATCATACAAGTACAACAAGCATAATCGAAAGTAATTCACGTAGTAGATCAATGAGCATTAAGATAAATGATGTATTAACACAAACATTTATGGAAAGTGAGCCAATAGTTGTATATATTAATGAAATAAAGGAGGAAGAATACAACCAAGCCTTGATGTCAATAAGATATCCTTGCATGAATATCAAGTGCAAGCTCAAGCTCTCCAAGCACTCCTTCTCCAAGCTGAATGAGTAGCATGTAGGCATTATGTCAGTTTAAGGGTGCAAATAATTAGAGACCAACCATTTGGGAATGGGAGATGATGAATATATAGGCAAGGAGAGGCATTTAGGATTTCTCCAAAGATAGGGGAAGGCCCTCATCTCAAGGAGGTAGCTCATTTGGATAATATCAAAGGTAAATATTGGGAGAATTCAACCACATCCACACCAAACAACCTCCATCTCGTCATTTTGGAAGCCTCTAGATCACAAAGCTTCTTGTCTTCTTTGGGAAAACTTGCCTTTTAAGGATAAATGTAAGTATCCAAGTAAAAAGCACACTGGCAGCGCGAGGCCAGTATTGTGCAACTTGCCGTCAGCAATAGTTGCTAGTGTCAGGGTCGTGCTGGTCCTAAAATTAGGGATTTAGAGCTTACTTCTTTAGGGAAGGCTCAAGGCATGTTTCCATGAGTGTTTCCGGGAGGATATGCACTGCATATCAAGATTGGTACACTGCATGATTGCCAAAGTTTGGCCACTTCAGGGTATGACACAGGGAAGTGCAGGAGGCATGAAAAAATATTGTGTAACAGTGCCTTGCCCATCTCCCCATATCATTAATCCGGCAGTGGGGGAGGAGGCATGCCCCCATCATATGTGACGATGTCTATGAAATATATAGTACACAAAAATAATTAGACAATTTCATTAAACAATTTAATAAAACAAGTTAAATATTGTACTAGAATAAATTTTATTCAATTTCATTAAAACAAGAAAATGAAGTTAAATATTTTGTTAGAATAAATTTTATTCTATTTCATTAAAACAAGAAAATGAAACTAGATTAATTTAAAGAAAACACTAATATTACCTCTATCATCTGGAGGGTCAGCTTCTGTGAAGATGTTGGGACACCCTCTTCAATCAATCCCTGCATATGGATAACCCAACATGACAAACGCATGGGCATCCACATTGGCTAGTAGCGCTATTGCCACGTCCGAAATTCTGGGCAAAAACTTCGACATACCACTATTGGGCATCATCTGCCCCCACATGTGCTTCTGGGCCTTAGTCATTGGCCTAGGAGGGTGACGATAAAATGTATCCTTCGTCTCTAAAAACCTCTCAATAAATAAATAAAAAACTTCAAAGCAAAAGGGAAGGTATCCCTCCCTTGTCTCGACAACACACGACATCTATCTAAAGTCATGTAAACTTGCCTAAAAAAATGGTAGACTATATGATGCAATGTGGAACTTGAATCAAAGGATCATCATAATACAAAAGAGGGAAAATAATGCACTTCCCATCACCATAAGAATGTGTAATGGTGTTGACTAATAATGAGAGCCACCTAGGATCCTCTGTAGCAAAAGAATAAATCTGTAGTTGTCCACCACATACCTAAAACTTTGATAGACGAACTGCATGAGGCCCGACATATATCTAAGTGTATGCAAGCTGACTCTCAATTGCAACACCATGGGGGACGTCAAGGAACTGGGGAAAATCCTCCCCTCTCTTAGATAGGCTACTGATAAATTATATGTCCTCTTAAGTGGGCCTATACCACAACTCAGGACTGAAAAGGAAAGGTTGTTGTTGGACATTCCATCGGTGGACCATATGCGCCAATAGGATATAGTGCATCTTTAGGGATGTAACCTCCTCATAGTACTTGAGGAGGCCTACATTCCTCAAAAGTGCTTAGGTCGCTGGAGTAATAGGGCGAGGGTATAAATCCCTCTGCCTATCTCTAATCTACAATGGTTAGACCATATTGTATGGGTCCACTTGCTTCTCCTGCTCCTATTGTTTCTCCCTCTGTTAACATCTTTTCTACATGATTTACATATAAAATACATCGACCTCATACATAAAATACAATTTTTATTTGTTAAATGGAACATGTATTTATAACTATGGAAACATATATTTCAATTTAAAAAAAAAATTACTAGTGCGCTCAAAACACATTCATGCACTAGCTCCGATGCGCTTTCAACAATAACCGCACTAGTGATGGTGCACACATATGTATGACGCACCGTAGGTGTTTCAAAAATTTAACTTTTCAAAGTGGTGCAATATACTTGTGCACTAGTGCGCATGTATAACTCGTTGGCACTAGTACAACACATTCAGGTTATCAAACAGACTGAGATATAGGAATATTTTTAAATATTTATTTGAGGTGCATTTGGTAAATATAAACGCACTGAGAGTGATGCACCAACAAACAATATGTCGCATCTTTCCTGATGCATTTATATTTACAAAACGCACTGCCACAACAAAAGGTGTTATGTTCATGCACCGAAACACGGTGCACCCTATAAATTTACAGGGTACAACACTCTTGGTGCAAGAAGAACATATCGAGTTGTCCATGCATTGCATTTTTTTTGTAAAAAAAATGAGAAATTCAAGTTAATTTTCAATTCTAATATGATAAAAACTTAAATTAGAAAGAAAAATTTAGATTACCTAGGCATTTGGTCATCGGGGATGTTGTGTGTGTGTTATATTCTTTCTACGACTAGCCTCATGTGTGAAGCAGGGGGTTAAAGGGGGGGCAGGAGCCCCCCTCCATGGGGTTGAGGGCAACACCCTGAGATTTTTTTTTTGGACCCTATATTAGGTGGTCAGACCTACCTATGGTTTTGTGCATGGATTTTGAACATCGTTTTGGGCATGATGGTTTTTTTCCCATGGTATTTTATAGATTCGGTCAAGGGAACTACAAATATGTTCTAATCCAGGGTTAATGGATCGGGGTTTATGAATGCTTCGACATATATACATATGTATTGTAACATTAAAAGGAAATATAGAAAATCAATCTAGGAGTCCCGGTTTTAGGATCCAAGGGAAAATCTATGTGTATATATGTTTTATGTTTTATGTTTCTTGCCATTGTATATTTTATGTTTTTAAGAATTCATTTGTAGATAATTTATGTATAGGGTTAAGACCTACATTTGGTATCAGAGTTTTTTCTACTTCAAGGGGATGCCTTTACTATTGAGGGGTTTTTCTTGGGCCTATGGTAAACCTTTTTTAGTGGGAGATCTACAGGACCGATTCTTGCGGTGAAAGGAGATGGCGAGTAGCAGAAAAATAGAGATAGAGAAATTCGATGGTTAGATTTTTGAGTTCTGGAAACTCAAGATGGAGGATTTAGTGGTGGATAAAGATCAGTGGATTGCGGTAAATCCAGTAACTAAACCAATAGAAACGTCAGATGAAGACTGGACGAAGTTGGATTGGAAAGAAAAGAGCACAATATAGTTACTTGTATCAGATTTAGTATTGTTGAATGTATCATGGGAAGCTATGACGAAGGCTTTGTGGGACAATTTAGGGACTTTGTACCAATCTAAGTTTCTAGTTAACAAACTGTTCCTACGGAAAAAGCTGTATAACTTGAAGATGAAGGATGGAGACTTGGGGATAAAGCATCTGAACATCTTTAATAATGTGGCAAGTCATTTTTTATTTGTTGATATAAAAATTTCAGATGAAGATAAGTGCATTAGTTTGTTGTGTTCTCTAATAGTATAGTCCTTGCTGTCAGAGGAGATGAGATGGAAAAATATGGAGGGCCAGAATGGAGATGCATTGTCTGTATGAGGATAGTACCAGAATAAAAACAAAAATAAGTCCTTGAGTGGGAGATCTAAATCTATAGGGAGATATAAATATCCAGGAAAACCGGTAAAGGTGTGCTGTAAATGTGGAAAGGAAGGGCACTTGAAAAAATATTGTAGATGTAAATCTCTTGAGAAAGGAATGGGATTTGATGATGCTCCTTCTGTAGAGGCAAAAGCCATCTCATATGAAGGTGGGGATGTGTATTTGGCTTCTTCAAGTACACATGTAGATCATGAGGCATGGTTGATTGACACATGTGCATCCTTTCACTTCACTCGTCATAAGGATTGGTTCTATGAGTATGAGAAATATGATGGTGGTGATGTCTTCTTAGGGGATGAAAGGAAGGCTAGAATTGTCAGATGCGGAAAAGTCAAGCTAGAGTTGCAAGTTGGAAGGATTAGAACACTTCCAGGTGTTCTGCATTTTCCTGCATTGGCTAGAAATCTAATTTCTATAAGCAATATGGATGATGTAGGTGTAAAAATAGTGTTCTAGAAAGATACCTGCAAGATGGTTCGAGAAGCACTGGTATTGATGTGGGGATTTCGCATTGGAAATTTGTACAATCTTTTGGGTAGTATTATTATTGATGGGTGCAACCGTTTTGTGGTTCCTAAAAGTGGAGGAGAAAATCTAGTGGTCTCTAGAGAAAAGACCATGATATGGCATCAAAGACTTGGACATATTGGAGAGAAGGGCCTTCGAATACTTCATGGTAATGGTATGGTAGAAAGTATGTCTAATTTCTCTTTGGATTTCAATTTCTGTGAACATTGTGTATATGGGAAGAAAAATTAGGTGAGGTTCCCCTATAGTGCTATGGGGGCGAAAGGGATATTAGAGCTTGCGCACAGTGATGTGTTTGGACCTATGTCAGTTCCATCACTGGGTAAGTTTTTGTACTATGCATCCTTTATAGATGAATTCTCGAGGAATACATGGATGAATTTCCTCAGGAAGAAATCTGAAGTCTTTGACAGGTTTAAAGAATTTAAGGCTCTGGTGGAAAACCAGATAGAGAAATAGATAAAGGTGTTGAGGACAGATAATGGTGGAGAGTTATGCAAGAAGGAATTTGAAGAGTTCTGTAAGAAGTGTGGTATAGCATGACATAAGACTACTCCATACACACCTCAGCAAAATAGAGTTGCAGAAAGAATGAATAAGACATTAATGGAAAAGGCAAGAAGCATGCTTAGTGGTGCTGGGTTAGGACAAGAATTCTGGAAAGGCGATGGAGACTGCATGTTCCCTAGTTAATAGATCACATTCATTACCATTGAATGATAAGTCTCCACATTAGGTATGGATGGGTAAGAAACCCTTTCTTTCACGTATGAGGGTATTTGAATGTGATGCATATGTACATGTTCCAAAGGAGAAAAGAACCAAGTTGGATAGTAAATTTCAAAGGTGCATCTTTATTGGGTATAAGGATGGTTTAAATGGTTATAAGATTTGGAACCCATAAACAAGGAAGGTTGTGTACAACTAAGATGTGGTGTTTGGAGAGGTGAAATATGTTATTAAAAATGAAGTCCTACCAAAGGAGCCTGAGAAGATAGAGTTTGAGTTGAAGGAGGAGGAATAAAACTCTACCGAAAAAGAGGAATAAGAAGATGAAGAGCCACAAACTCCATATTTGAGAAGATCAGTTCGAGAAAGAAGGCAGCTAGAAAGGTATAGTCCATCTGCTTTCTGTTCAAATTTTTCCTTATCCATTACTGATGATGATCCCTGAACTGTCAGGGAGGCAGTGAATTCAGAGGATGGAGAACTCTAGAAGGAGGCCATGGTTGATGAAATGACATCTTTGGAAAAAAATGAGGCTTGGGATCTGGTGGAGTTGCTGGCTGGAAGGAAACCCATTGGCAGCAAATGGGTGTGTAAGAAGAAGATGAATGCAGAAGGAAAGGTGGAGAAATATAAAGCTCGGTTGGTAGCAAAAATTTATTCCCAGTTGCCTAAAATTGATTTTGGTGATATTTTTTCTCTTGTTGCTAAGGTAGCTTCTATTAGATTACTTTTATTTGTTACTACTGCTTTTGATTTTGAGGTACAACAGATGGATGTGAAGACATCATTTCTTCACAGGGATCTAGAAGAAGAGATCTACATGAAGAAACCTTGAGGATTTGCAGTGAAGGGTAAGAAAGCACTGGTATGCAGGTTAAAAAATTCTCTGTATGGGTTAAAACAGTCACCAAGAATGTGGTATCAGATATTTGATACATTTATACGGGGACTTGGCTTCACCAGAAGCAAAGCAGATCACTGTGTGTATTTTAAATTAATTAGTGACCGTGTTATTTATCTGGTCTTGTATGTGGATGATATGTTACTGATTGGAAATGACAAAGAAATCATCTAGGAATTGAAGACCCAATTGTCCTCCAAATTCGACATGAAAGATATTGGTGATGCAAACTATGTTTTGGGCATGGAAATTAAATGAAATAAGGCAAAGAAGAAGCTCTGGTTAAACCAGAGGAAGTATGTTGAGACAATACTACAGAGTTTTAATATGCATGATAGTAAAGCAGTCAAGGTTCCTATTCCTATAGGTGTAAAGTTATCTGCTGAACAATATCCCAAGACACAAGAAGAGGAAGAGGACATGTCTTTTGTTCCATATGCATGTGACATCGGTAGTCTGATGTATGCAATGGTCTATACTAGATCAGACATTGCACATGCAGTGGGAGTATTGAGCAAGTTGATGTCAAAACCAGGGAAGAGCATTGGACAAACATGAAGTGGGTTTTCAAGTATTTGCATGACACTAGTGATTATGGTTTGTGCTACCAAGGAAGACCAAGATTGGATATAGTTTTGGACATTGATGGATTTTTTGATGCAGACTGGGATGGAGATCTAGATCAGAGAAGATCTATAAGTGGGTGTGTGTTTAACCTATTTGGAGGTGCATTCATTTGGATGAGCAAGAGATAGTCTGTAGTGGAAATTTCAACTACAGAGGCAAAATACATCGTAGGTGATCATGCAAGCAAGGAAGCAGTTTGGTTGCAGAGAATTGGGATGAGCAAGAGACAGTCTGTAGTGGCACTTTCACCTACAGGGGAAAAATACATGAGGTGATCATGCAAGCAAGGAAGCAGTTTGGTTGTAGAGATTGTGTTTAAGTATGGGGCCAATATAGAGAGCTATAAGGATAGACTGTGAAAACCAAAGTGCAATTTTCTTGGCAAAGAACCCTTCTTATCAGTCAATGATAAAGCACATTGATGTTTACTATCACTTTGTGAGGGATATGGTTGAGGAAAAAAAGTAGTTTCTGGTAAAGGTGGGCACTTTGAAGAATACTACAGATGCATTGACGAAGTCTATGAGCACTGAGAAGTTTTCTTGGTGTAGAGAAACAATGGACATTATAGGGCTAGACCAATGACTAAGCTCTCTTGTGACCCCCTGTGTGGAAATAAAATAACAAGTATGAGAATGTTGGGTGAGTGTTATATTCTTTTCACGACTAGTCTCACGCCGAAGTAGGGGGTTAGAAGGGGGGTGGTAGCCCCCCCTTCATTGCATTGGGCACAATGGGGGAGAAGTATCCCCCCCTATCGGGGGGTTTGAGGGGGGCTGTAGCCCCCCTATACGAGGTACGGGGTAGTGCCTTGATAACGTTCTTTTTTGGACCCTATATTAGGTGGGCAGACCTACCTATGGTTTTGTGAATGGGTTTCACACATGGTTTTGGACATGATGGTTTTATGCCCATGTTATTTTGTAGATCTAGTCAAGGGAACTACATTTATGTTCTAATCTAGGGCTAATGGATTGAGGTTTATGAATGCTTTGACATGTATATATATGTATTGTAACGTTGAAAGGAAATATATAAAATCAATCTAGTAATCTTGGTTTTGGGATCTAGGGGAAAATCTCTGTGTATATTTGTTTTATGTTTTATGTTTCTTGCGATTGTATATTTTCTTCTTTTAAGAATTATTTTGCAGATAGTTTCTGTACGAGGTTTAGACCTACAGGGGAGGCATTGTTTACACGTAATGGAGAAAAGGAAACTTTCACACCGTTTGAAAAAATTGGAAGCTTAAACAATGAGCATGATACTGAAAGGTGGTGAGCAAGAGAAGCACCGATGTTAGAACACTTGCATGTGGAAAGAGTGGCACCAATTCTTCAGAGCTCTCCCACATTGTAGGTGGTAAAAATGAAAATTACAACCAAAAGGTTTTTTTTTTTTTTCAATTTAACCCTCCTCTAGTGCATTTTGCGAAGTGTAGTGGGGCAGGTTATATCCAAAAGCACCGTGTTTTTTTTTTTTAATTTAAAATTATCGCAGTGATTTATCGAGATGCCCTAGGGGTTTATGTTACTGGTTATGCACCAGTGATGTGGTTTTACAATAACATTGATCTTTCTTTCTTTCTTTTTTTTTTTTTTTTTTTTTTTTTTTTTTTTTTTTTTTTTTTTTTTTTTTTCAGAAATTAGAAATCATCTATCGGTACAGTTTATAAGATGCCCCAGGGTGCTTTTATACATTTACCACAGTGAGACGTCATTGTTGAATAACACAAGTACGTTTTACTATATAAAGGAGTCTGGTGCTAGTGAATATTCAAGAACCATTGTGTTTGGGTATTTAGCGCATTGTGGTTTTTATTTTTCAAAAAACAAAATTCTATGGTGCACCATGGTATATGCAAATCAGGTGTGTGTATGGATAACAAAGCACTAGTAAGCTTGAATAATTTATATGCACCATCAAAGAAACATTCACTAAAACATTTTCTCGCCCACCTTTGCTAGTGACCTCTGCTACAAACAGACTTTTGGGCTATTTTTATAGGGGCCTTTGCAAAAACCTCTATTAGAAGGTCTTTTCCTTGTAGTTCTTCATCAATAAAATATACATTTATAGAAAAGTTTATCTTACACTATTTTGTGACTTTGATCTCCACATCCTTATTCTCCCATCCCAATAGATATGGGATTGGATGCTCATGAATCTCCAACCCAAACTTTATAACCAAATCATCTTCTTTGAGGTTGGCTTGTGCATTGGAATCAAATAGAGCATCCAACTTGGTTCCTTAGATTTAATATGGAAAATATTTTTCATCTAATTATCTTCCTTGTGATGAAAATTACTTATATTCACTTATTCCTACACTAAGTGCATACAATCTTCTCATCCACGTTTGAGTTTCTGTGTACCTAGTTTCCTGAACCCATGCCTAGTAGGTGCTTCTTTTTAAAATCCTTTATATAGTACTTTAGATAAATTTTTGGATGCATATTCCAACACTTATCTTCAATGTATGTGATCATAAATATTGCAATGTTTATTATCTAGCTTAGTGATTGAATTAATGAAATATCTAAAATTTGAAAATGAAATAATAAGAAAAGGAACAACCCATCCACACAAATGAACACAAGATGTATCTTTGGAAATATAGTATAAGAGAAATCCCAAATAGAAGGCGAGGCATATTATTTTCTCTCTTTCTTTAGTTATAAGAAAATACAAAAAAATAGGTATTAATTATGAATTTTCCTTTGACATTGTGGCCCAAATATACAAATTATTATTCCTCCTTCGTTATGCTCTCAAATCTCTCTCCTTTATTCCTTACTTAGCTATGGAATAAGTACAATGCTAAAGAATGGAGACCCCTTCTCTTCCCAGAAACATGGTAGTTAAAATAGCTTTATAGCCATATTAGGTTAGGGTTTTTGCATCCTCAACCCTCAATTAGTGATAATGTCTTGGACCTTCTAGAATCTTCATGAAATTTTACATGTGGCTATCCCCACATGTGTGAGTAATTGGGGATGACATGGCATCCACTCATATATTCACAACCACAATTTAAGTCATATTACGAGAGGCATAGATTCTACATATGAGCTCCAATTGAGGATATTTTTATATTATTGGAAAATTGACATTGTGTATAACAACACAAAGGGGTTGGGAGCTATGCTTCAATTTTTGACATGTAACATGCCTCAACCACATGCTGGCTAATTCTAGCCTCCTATTAAGACCCAATCCCATGGCTAGTTACACATGGCAACTTTTAACAAGAAATTTCCCCTCATATGGCAATTATGTCATGTTGCTATACATACTAAATCCATGTTAATATGAAATGCATATGCACAAATGTATTTAAAATAAGGTTCATATACATTTCAAAATCAATATATGAATTATTTGCAATGAAAACAAGTACATAGAAGGTTATGATACTAATCTTTTAATGTTGTCCAACTGGTTGCACGCCTTTGACATTCCACCCAGCCATAGACCACACTATTCATTTTCTTTCAACATTGGCTCACCCCTTGATGTAGAAGCATCTAGCTCAGCACTTTCATTGTATTTTGGTAGACATAGGGGGTCTTCTATTTTCAAGGAAGTTGGTTTCCTGAGTATTAAATTAATGTAATTATTAGGGTTTCTAAGTAAGTTTATGAGAGATATTAAGAATAGGAATTAATTAGATATTGTGAGGAATATTGTAAATGTTCTCGAATGTTGGAGAACATGAGAGATTTAGGGTAGTTAAGATTCCATATGGTTTGAGAGATTTGGAAATAAATTGTAAATATTAGATTAGGAATTGGTTTCATGGTTTATGGAACTAGAGAGGATCCTTAGGGATTAGTTGAGTCAAAAGTGGACTTAGAGGATATTCAGGATTTAGTTCAAAAGATCAAGGATCTGAACCGAAATGGGTTGCAAAACCTTTTGTATAAATGTAAGCCTAAAATGCATAGAGAGAGTTAGTTAGTGAGTTAGAGTGAGAATCAGAGTTCAGAGATTAGATAGGGTTTGACTATAAGCCTACGGGGAGGAAAGAAAAAGGCCACTGATTAGAAAATCAGGACAGAGAGAGATTCATTATGTAAATAATTGTTTATAAAGACAGACAATTCTATTCCTGAGTTGTGTGGTGTGTATTGATTAATGGAATTATAAATTGTGGGTGAATTAGAGTAATTCTGCATAGTATATGTATGCAGGTGGAATTAAAGTATAACGTAGAGGTTAAGAATGAAGGCTAGTGGTCTGATCATTTGAATCTGATTAAAGGATCAAAGTTGAAGTTCAGATGTGATAGCGCTTAAAAGTACGTAGAAGTAAGTTCAGGAGGAAGTTGTGCTGAAGAACAACCAAAGACCAAAAACCCTGGAGAAAACCTAAACCCTAGAAGAACAGAGAGAGGACAGTGCATAGAGGAGGAGTACATCAATCAGAAGTGATTGAATAATCTTAGAAAGGATATATGCATAAAGAATCGTATAGGCGAGTTGGATGAATAGACCAGAACACTGAGGAATTGCATAAAGACAAAGAAAGGAAAGGGGGAAGAAATGACGTAACCATGCATAGGAACCATTGGATTAGTTAGATCGATGGACATGATTGATAGAATAGGATCAGCGAATATCTTATCGTGCAAAATAAATTCAGGAAGTGAAGGGATCGAATTAAGCCATGTGACAGCAAAATAATGGAGCGGTCTACGACAATGGTAAGTAGTATCTCGTTCAATCTCAAAATGGTAAATGGTATTTTACAAATTCACATGATTAACCTAAGGGGTTAACACATAGCACATCAGTGGGGAAGGAAAATTGATTATCTCGCGTGCTCTCGACCTATTATGTATTGTGCTAGTAATCGCGTGAGATTACACGATCATTGTCGGATTGAGGTAAATGAAATATACGATGGAGATCGGCCAAGCTAGTTGTCACATGATACGTCGCGATAGTCATTGGATTAGACGTGACAGATCGATGATGGTAATTTGGAGCGCCCAAAAGTCAAGTGTTGAAATAAATATGTCAGTTGTGGGACACACAGTTGACGGTGATTGGTCAAGTTTGTTGTGGATCGGACGGTAAGAAAATCCACGAGTATAATCTGATTAACGTGTAATTAAATAGCTTCTACTTAAGCATTTAATTAAGAGCATTAAACCTTGATTTAAGA
The DNA here is from genome assembly GCA_031772625.1 of Pinus tabuliformis. Classification (NCBI taxonomy): domain Eukaryota; kingdom Viridiplantae; phylum Streptophyta; class Pinopsida; order Pinales; family Pinaceae; genus Pinus; species Pinus tabuliformis. Next base: position 208,631,597 of record CM062813.1, read on the forward strand.
AGGTTTTACTAAGCAGGAGTATTAAAATTCCTGGGACATAGTGTGACATGCAGTTTAGGCTGCGTCACCCCTAAGTTAGGGATTTGACTCCATGGGGCATCAACATCAACTATGATCTTGCCCATAACTTGGTACATACCTAGTACCAAGAAACAATGGCCAAGGTACCAAAGCCAACAACCTCCAACCAATAGTCTTGCAACTTCCAAGAGTTCTATTACCCTCATGCGTCTTCCAGGTACCCTTTTAGGCCTTCACATTACCAAAGTACCAAACCCAATAACCTCCAACCAGAAGTCTTGTGGCTTCTAGGAGTTATATTTCCCTCACAGACCTTCTTAGTACCCTTCCAAGCCTTCACACAACCAAGTTACCAAACCTAACAACCTCCAACCCTCAAAAGTCTCCCAGGTACCCTTCTAGGCTTCACACAACCAAGGTACCAAACTCGACAGACTCTAACTAACAATCTTGTGGCTTCATTTTTAGAATGGTACAAATGCTTCCATGGTTTTCTATTCACATCCTCCCCAAGAATCATATGTACTTATCACTTCACAGTGCCAACATGATCACTTCTATTTACATGCCCTCCTTTTTCCGCTTGGCATTACCCAAGTCACTTGTAGTGGACATTGGTTATTTTTCATGTGCAATTTTATGATTATTAAATCATATGCACCTCTTTTCTCATTCATGGAGTCTCATCCTCCCATACTCATTTCATGCTATAGTTTGTAACCAAATTATGCATGTGTTATAATAATTACATTACTTTCCTTCTAGCCTCAAAATATAAAACATATGCACACAAGAAAAACATCCCCAAAACACATAACAATCATTCACATAGGCACATTGGTACCCATAACACATTTACACACATGAACCTGGGAACAATGGCCCGCAAAATATGTTCTTAGCTCATCGGTCTATTTAGTGCATTCAAAATCACTATCTTAGTTATTCATATACATGTTATTTACATTCCATGGGTTGAATAGGGGTGTTACATTCCCCTCCCCCTTATTTAGGAATTTTCCTTAGTGCACACACACACACACACATAATAGATTATTAAAAAATATGAGGGTATTATTCCCTCATGATCCCATGTATCATCTTCAATACCAAAATAGGTCCATTGCAGCTTTTCTAAGGCAAAAGATAGATTTCAAAGCACATTGATTTCTGCATCCAAATCCATACTGGTTGGACCTGGAAGTCTCCCTTGGGCTCCACCTGAATCATGTTCCAATCAGTCACATGGTTAGAATAAAAAAATATACTATTTAAGCAATGGAACATGAAAAGCACTATGAATGTGCATGGATGTTGGTAATACAATCCTATATGTAGCCAAATTGATCCTTTCTAGGATCTCAAATGGTCCATACTTTCTTGCTACAAACTTTGTACAACTGCCAAATTTGAAGGAACTTTTCTTTTCCTTCACCCTCAAGAAGACATGGTCACCAACATTGAATTCCATGTTTAACCTATTCTTTTTTCTTAACGTTTTTGTCTATTCTAGGTAGACTTCAAATTTTGTTTAATATTTGTTACTTTCTCTTCCATTTCCTTGAGAAAATATGGACCAACAATGGCCCTATCAACTAGACTATCCCAACTCACTGGAGTGTAGCATTTCTTGTCGAGCTTATCTTTAAAGAATCTTAGTACCCATTATTATATGAAAACTCCACCAGGTATAAATAGTCTGATGATTTCAATGGTTTTTCTATCACGTACATCCTAGACATGTCTTCAATAACCTAGGTAAATCTTTATATTTGACCATATGATTCTATGTAACGAACTTCCTCCTACATTTACCCAAGTTAACTAGTATGCTGGGGTAAACATGTGATGAGAGGATACTATGATGTGATTCAAATCCCCATGTACAATTAAGGAAGTGGAATTGAAAAACAAAACCATTATGACCTTCCACACATGCTACAAAACCTTCAAGATCCAACCAACCTTTCAAGGTGACAAACCCATGAAAAAACTTGAAATTTCACTGATATGGACCCTTAACTACTTCCATGACAAGCCATGCATGTGACTAAGGCCTTCTAGTCACTCCCACAGTAAGGCATGCCAACGACTATGGGCTTTTTCAGATAGTTCTGAGCCAACGGCCCTAAATTGTGTGCCACCTTTTCAAGCCCAGGGCTCAGGACACTACCCATAATTTCATGAAGCTTTCAGAAAAGATAAATAACAATGGAATAAGGCTACTAAAGCAATCATTGGTAAAATTACTTGATCTGACCCCTACTAGCCATGACATACATTTTGTCAAACATGTCACAAATATGCAATCTACAAGTCATAACAACATATCTAAGCATAGGGGTTCTAATACCTATCTGAGAATCATTAAGAAGCATTGATGCCTTATCACAATAGCTGAAATATAATCTATTAGGTCATATATTCATTTTTCTTTCATTTTCTAATCAAAACATAACGAGAGACATACATCAAGATTGTCATAAAACATCCTCTTAACCAAGATATATTCAATAGAAAAAACAAAGATATAACAGCCATAAAAACCATATATGAACAAGTATATTTACCCATCAATAGAAGACGAAAGAATCTCTTAGTAACATATGTAAAATGCAACTAGGTCTGGGACTTCCATGTACCACCCGACCATAAATTGGTTGAACCAAATCTTTCTTTCATCCAATCATGTCTGTGCCATATTCCAAGCATGAATGTGGGATCTCATGAAACAAGATCAACAAAAACCAAACCAAGGCTTCTAGAGGTCAAACTACCTCAACCCTCAACCAGTGATTCCACCTCACGGTCATACATCACTAACCATCACTAGAGTGGTCTCTACCCAAGTTGTTTGGGGCTGCAGAGCATTTGTTCCAACCAGGGCTTCCAAGACTAGTAACTCAACCCACAACTAATGTCGATATTCTAGAGCGTTTGTACAACCAGGGCTTCTAGAACTAGTAACTCAACCCACCAAGCAGTTCTAGAGCATTCATCCAACCAAGGATTCTAGGAATCGTAACTCAACCCAAGTTGTTATAGGGATTCAAGAACGTTTGTCCAACCAATGCTTCCAAGAACTCATAACTCAACCCACAACCATAACGAACATAAGAACCAATCAGAGAACAAAAGAAAAGACACCCACAACACCATGGATATTGAGGAAATGGAAAGGTTGGGCAAATCCATCATCAATATAGGAAATCTTTTATGCCAATGATAGATCATAACCAAGAAACCACATGCATGCCAAAAATAGCAAGGAAATCATACGCAACTTGGTATCTGTAAGAAAAACCCACCATAGTGGTTGATCTCGATGTCCTCTTTCATTTTACTGCTCTTCCTTTGCCTTCTTTCCCCAAATCCCAAGTATGCCACACTCCTCCAAGAGTTCTCCAAGAAAACTCTAAGTGTTCAAGAGTATGAGAGAGAGTAGAAAATGAGAGCTCCACATGCAACAATTTGCTCATCTAGGAGGAAAAAATGTGCATTTCTGGGAGGGATATGGGCTGGTTTCGTAGAGGGATTACGTAATTTCTAGGAAGAGCAACTGACTATTGCCTAGAATTTTGCAATTTCTAGGCTGAGTAGTGCTGCTCAGAGGAATTGTGCACTTTTTCCAGTGAACAATGACAGGAATATTTGCACAATTCTAGAGCCCAGCAGGCTGCCAAATAGAATTGTGCAATTTTTGGAGGGAAGGTTGGTTCCCCTCTAGAACTGCACAATTTTTTGAGGGAGCTTCTTAGCCTGCAGTTGGACCAAGTCCGGTGAAACCACCTATGAGGGGGATGCAATAAGCTTTGATGGAAAAGTTGTCATTCTGCAAGAAAATAATTGAAGCTTGTGTACTTGACAAGGAAAGACATGTTTCTATGAAAGGTTGGTAGGAAGGCTCCAAAATAAAGCTAAGGAAAAATTTTGGAGGCTGGTTGTTGCCGCTACAATACTTGGCGACAAACTGGTAGAACTCCAGCTCTCTGAATGGCCCTTGTTTGTGAAAAGCAAGTCTAACACCTCCCGAAGTATTGTTCAGTTCTCAGTTTGTCTTGGTTTCGACACTTGCTTGATTGTAAGATGTAGCATCTCCTAAGCTCTTGGTCGATTGACACACATTCCAAGCCAAGTAAACATAGTTGTTTCGATTGGGGTTGATGGGTATATTAGTGCAGAAGCAGTATAGTTGTTAGAGTCTTAGTTTCATCTATGGTGTTGCTCCACTGCCAGTAGGCCTAGATAGTACCTCGATGGATTCACACAGGAACACAAGCATTTCTTCATTGCCAGCTAGTCTGGTCAGTACCCCAACAGAGTTACTTACATCACCTCTCTGCGCAGGAAGCCTTTCTCTTATTTCGCCTTATTCATTTTTATTTTTTTCATTTTTCACTTTTCATTTTTTCATAACTATGCATAACACTTATTCATTTCAGAGGCAAAAGAGGGATCTCAACTTATTGAGAGAAAAAGAGGTTGTTCCTTTAGGGAAGTAGTTTATTATATACCTCTGATGTGCCTGTTAAGGTTTCCCCCCTCACCTTACTCTACTTGATTGAGCTGACAAGGGTTAACCCAAAAACAACAGACTAGAGTAGGTGACACTAGTTAGCACGTAAGCGTTGTGTTTTCACCAAGGTTCATTTCGAATAGTACATGTTTTCCATCGACGTATCATGGACTAAAGGTAACAAGTTCTTCATATAGAGGTAGGATGACAGATAACCTAGTGATAGCTGCACAAGGCTTCTTGTACTTTACCCATATTGTTTCAAGAATCATGCATGTTTTCATGCAAAACTAACAAAGCAAAGCAGAAGCATAAGTAAATGTAAAAGGAAAGTGAGAAAGAAAACAAACAAGCAAACAAAGCAAGGAAGCAAAACAAGAATGCAAGCAAGCAAATTGAAAGAAAACACTACTCCTACTCCTAAGCTAACGATGCATGGGCTTGATCACATGAAGTGATATTTCCAATGCAACCACGGCACATTGGTTAACCCATGTTGGTGAAGGCTTGGTCCATGAGCAACCCAGTTGTGTGAACTAGAAAATGTGAAAGATAAATTAGTAAAAATAGACACACTCTGAGCTTACAAGCATCCACATAACAAAAATGAGTGAAAGCGCATGACATGCACTTTGTGGACTTACCATGATATTGTGTGACACTACATGCAGATGTTAAGCATGCACACACTCTTGACTGTGACATGCAAGCAAACGTGAGGAAGGTAGACCACTTGCATTGTGAAAGTGTGCTTGCTAAGTAAGATTCCTAAAATGCATGAGCAATGGGATCGTGTAGTTTTAGTGGAGGAAGTGAAATCTAAGTGTTAGATTAATCTTCAATGAATACAAATGAGTGATGAGGAGGCTTGCATGTTTGAACAATTTCCTGATAAGAAGTGAGACCAACCTTAGGACAGCAAGGGTTTGACATAACCATCAGCTCGGGCTGAAGTGCCTCAACAGTCTGTGGAGTTTCTACTTTTTGACAGATGGATCATCGTAGACCAATGGCTTAGATGGATTAACAATGAATGAATCAACATCATGATCGTATGATGAGGTAAAGAGATCACGACAAGAAAGATCAGAAAAATCAGGATGTTGGTTAGCATCCTCATGATTTGATGAATCGCATAGAGGGATAGATGAGAAGCAAGAATGTTCATCCTCTGCTTTTCCAGAAAAGGTAGATGAAAAATCAAGTGGATGTTCAAAGAATGATTGGTCCTCTCCATTGTCAGATGATGGAATGAAATCCGGTGTGCCCTGCGAATGATCAATAATGGGTGCTTTCATGGATGGAGATACACATGAAAAATCCACAATGGTAGGATCACCCAGGAGGTCAGGAAAAAATGGAGGAGGTACGGACAGATAGGGATGGTCCTCTTCTGCGGTGGATGTTCAAGCTCCCAGTCATACTCTTCATTAATGACAATGCATGTTGCTTGTGCAACACCAACTCCGTCAATAGATCGATCCTCGTTCAAAATAGGTGTAGAGTTCGAAACGGGAGAACATAAGACAGTGCAATCCAGAGGATGATTAGAATACGAAGATGGGGGTTGAGGTACGAAAAACATGTGATAACCTATGGGATTCCCAACCAAGCTTGGGCAAAAATCAAAAGGAGAGATGTCGTAAGGATGTGATGGTTGAATAGATGTGTGTTCATGCTCTACCAAATCACTCTGCAAAAATGGTGGAATTGTTTGATGAGGTGTTGACGGAAAATTACTTGTGACAGCGACCGTGTCCATCTCTGATTGTGCAACTCCATCATCAAAGTATGCTGAACGGGGTTTGAGATTGAACTTCTTCTTGGGATTGATAGATTGGATAAGGCAATATTCAAATCTGTCCATGAGATACTGAAATTTCATCTGACTTTTCGGGGCTTCAAACATGAATAGACAAAAGCGCTCCGAGAACTCCATAGGTGATTCATGCAGGACCTTCTGTTTTTTTAACAATTTTTTTATCAAGTACTTCAGGATCAAAATGGTGGAAAACAGATTCGATGAGATCACTGAACTGCTTGAATAAGTGCATAGAGTTATGAGGTAGGGTGCCACACTATTGTGATGGGTGGTCGCGAAGTGTGTGTGCGATAAGTGAACAGACCTCTGTTTCATTAAAATCTTCCACGCCCTCCATGAGAGCATGGAAGTCATCTAAGTTCTTAGGACAAGCCACTTCACCTTCACCATCAACGTGATTTGTGACAAGTGATCCCAGAACTCCCTCTCGATGTGAAATATATGTCCATTGGACAGACATTTTGGAGGGTGAACTATAACAAACTCCATGATAGATGAGTGAAAATTCAAAACAAATGATGAGGGATCAGCTTGTCATCTCGCCCTCCTTTTAGCGCCAAAAAAGTTGTCAGTACTGAACCCACCAACATCTAAGGGGATCTCCCTGGTAAGAAGTCCCAATTAGACCTTAGACCGTTTGGTGTAGGAGTCCCAACAGGTCGTACGATAATGCCTTGACCGCAGTTTCGCTCAGAGTCAAGTGAGGTGTCCCTGTTCGTAGAAAGGGTGTGACAATTGTGGTGAGTCAAGGAAGGTGCATCAGAGGATCTAGCACACGAGGAGTTAGGTGAGTGTGCCCCTTGGAAACTTGTAATAGTACTTGGATTGGAAGGGAACACACGAGAAAAGATGCACCACTAGCTAGAAAGAAAGATAGCGAGCAATCCAAAGTGATGTTTAAACCAACATCACATCTACAACAAGATTCATACAATTGCATATAAAATATTTCACATACAAATGCGTAAGTTAAATAACATAAATTGCTATAGCAACCAAAATAGTCCAACTACAATAAAAACATATGCATGAAAACGTGTTGGCTTTGTTATATTAAGAAGTGTAAGTTCTAGTCATACAATACGTCCATGTCCAACCACTAGTTCCAATAGTGGAACTTTACAACCATAACCACCTACTCCTCCAAAGAGATATACCAGCTTTGTGCAGTGGAGAAGCCAAGTCACATTACAATACTATCCAAGATTTCTCTAAGAAAGTCCTATCGAAGCTTGGCTGACCAAAAGCCTATACAATGAGTTATGAGGTGCTATTTATAGCAAAGGGTGGGGTGACCCTTGACATTCCCCTTTGAGACCATTCATATACCCTCATGACTCTTCAACTACTCTATGACTATTACATCCAACTATCGACACTTGAACTTCCACTTGATAAGACATTACATTACAATGCACATGTGCCCATGTGAGAGAAAATGGCTTGAGCAAGCCATGCAAGACATCACTAACACTCAGACCATTGTGGTGAGACCAACTCTTTGAAATGCTTGTGATGGTTGAAGGTGATGAGTTGATGCCAAGCTTGGTTGTCCGTGTGCTCAATGGTGACATCTTGCTAAAGTGAACTCTTGCCTTCATTGCATCTGGGTGCACTGATATGGCTCCTCTATCCAACTCGTCTAATAACATGCGCATGGTCATCCTGTTGCGACTGGACTGGAAACATATTGATGCATAGTGTCTACGCTGCTCTCCAAGCATGTGTTGGTGGCCGTGCACATCAACTTTTCGAGGTACATTTTCAACTCCAGTCAGACTTACTTCTTGTCTTCACCTTGGTGAGTGTGCAAAATGGGTGGGATCGCATGCATGCACATAATGACATGCATGCTGCTACATTCCCTTGCATGTGATAAAAACATTGCTCACCTTGTCTGCTATGTGCTAGCTGTTGGGATGGATCTATAAATTGTACGAGCGTAATTTCATCCGTGAGTGCATGTTGCGCCCCCTGATATACGTGTTCCTGTTGCAACTCATTCTCTTGTCTATGTAGCTCCTGTTCTTCCTTGACTTGTTGCTTCAGCACATGCAACTCCTTCTTTGTTCCATTCTGTGCCTTTGCACAATCTTCATGTTGCTTCATCACCTCATAGCCTAAGTCTCCAAAGTTTCTTTCATCACAAGTGGATCTGCTTGAGCTTGCAACTTTGTTTCGCCTTGTGTTGTCAACAAACTTCCTCTTGTGTTTGTTGCATCTGGTATGCTACCTTCAACTGTTGTTGATGGCGCTACTTGCTATGATGCTTCTGTCGTCATATCTTCATGTCCTTGTCTATGAAGAACTCAATGTCTTCGTGGGTAGGAGAGTTCATAGACACTTGATCGATTTCATCCCCAAGTGTGCTCTGAACGATGTCTTAAACTCTCCTCTCCTGGAAACCATTGTACCTGTGCTGCTGAGAGGTAGACGAACACCTGCAATACTTGGATACATGGAAACATTCATTGCAATAAATATGCCAGTCGAAAGCCAAAATGAACTTGAGAACTAACTTGCAACATACCTATGTCACTGATCATGAAGGTTGCGCAATTTCCACTGGGAGGTCGGGAGACTAACTACCAAAACTGTGCAAGGCACAGTCTGGGATGTCAGTAGGCTGATTGACAATTGGAACTATGCAATTCACATTCCAACCTACCTACTAAGGACTGAAACTGCGCAAGGCACAATTTCAGTCAATAGTGACATGCAACTAGCAAACTTTATTGCGCAGTTTTTGGTGCCAACATGACACTGCGTCCAAGAATTGCACAATGCATGCCTGGAGGTCAGTACAAGGCACGGTCCAGATCAAGGCAACCCAGTCCGGCCAACGGGTGACTAAAAATATGAGAAGTGTGAATGCATGATGAGATGAGTGCAAACAAGAGTGAATGCTCATTCATGCAAACAACAAGCGCAAGATTCAGAAAACAGGAAAGAATGCATGTGTGTGAAGTGAGTCGCTGCAATGACAACTGTCCATGAAAAACAGTGTCATGCTGTGACAATAGTGAGATGCGAATGAAAAAGAAAATGGTTCCTCTACAAGATAGCATGCATCAAAACAACAAAAAGTGCTCACTGAAATCAAGCAGACATTAATCACACAAAGAGAAACACAAAAAGTGACAAGAATGTAACACAAGACATGGAAGGCAAGCTTATCGCAAAATAATTGAGCTGAATGTTCTGACGAATCTTAGATTGAATATGGGATGTCAAATTTCCAAGGTTGATGTGAGGAATGAGCTTTGCATCATTCGGTTCATGAGTTTTGATAAAATTGAAGATGTGACATGCATGCCACAAATAAAGGAAGAGTGACACTTGGTGGGAGGTTTCTGAAATGATCCTTGCATGCAACCTCCAACTACTAAAAGTAGATCCATGAATCAAGGGATGCCTTTGCATGCTACCTTGGGAGAAGCAACCCATGCATGCAAATAAGTTTTTCTTGATCTCGGAGGGAATCGCTCAACTCAACTGCACATGCAACAGTCTGCTCAGCTAGGAGGAAAAAATGTGCATTTTTGGGAGGGAGTTGGGCTAGCAGCCAAGAGGGATTGCACAATTTTTGGGCAGAGTAGATGACTGCTGCCCAAAATTGTGCAATTTTTGGGTTGAGCAGTCCTACTGGGAGGAATTGCACAATTTTTCCAGTGAACAATGACAGGCATATTTGCACAATTCTGGAGCCCAGTAGGCTGCGAGACAGAATTGCGCAAAATTTCTAGAGGGAAGGTTGGTTCCCCTCCAAAATTGCCCAATTTATTGAGGGAACTGCTCAGCCTAGAACTGGACCAAGTCTAGTGAAATAGCCTATGAGGGGGATGCAACAAGATTTGATTGATATGTTTTCATTTTGCAAGAAAATAACTAAAGCTTGTGTACTTGACCAAGCAAGACATGTTGCTGTGAAAGGTTGGTAGGGAGGCTCCAAAACGAAGCTAAGGGAAAATTTTGGAGGGTGGTTGTATCCACTACAACACACCTACAACCAAAAAGAGTATTGAAAAGAAAAACATACTGCCCATGGTGCTTTACAACTTATCTCGATGCAATATTTACATTAATCATCCTGCTAAGAAGCAAACTAACATGAGAAACATAGCCATATGAAAAACATAACGACTTGAAACCTAACCAGTTATTGGGGCTTTATAACACAACTCATGGTGGTGTTTACATCCATATAGATATATACATATACCAAACATCACACAAAAACATATTCCAAAAACATTCAGTCAACTAGCGAATACCGAAGGATACGTAGCCCACTTCTGATTCGTCATCTCCCATGTAGCTTCATCGAGCCCAAAGTGCTTCCATTGCACTTTAACCTGCTCAATTTCTCGGTTCCAGAGCATGAGCATCTTTATCTGCAAAATGCATTGAGGTTTTGGCTAGAATTCGCCGTCTGGTTCCACCTACAATACATGCCAATCAATCACATGATCAACATCCTTAAAATACTTCTTAGGAAATGTCACATGGAAAACATCATGGAATTTCACTGTCATAGGCAGTGCAAGTTAATAGGCTATTAGTCCAATCCTCTCAAGAATCTTGAAAGGTCCAAAAAACTGAGGTTACAACTTAACACATGATCCAATCCTTAAGAAGTTATTCTTGGGCTTGATGCATAATTGCATGTGTTCCCCAACCTAAAATTCCTTAAACAACCTATTCTGATTTGCATAAATCTTCTATCTATCCTGTGATACCTTCATATTCTTCTTCATACCTACATTTCCCATTCCATCTTTGCCAACATGTCTCATCCAATCATTGCCCTTTTTACTGGATCATTCCAACTGATGGGAGTATTACAACTCTGCTCGTATAATGCCTCGAATGGAGTCATTCTTAGTGACTCTTGATACCCATTTTTGTAAGCAAACTCAACCAGTGGAAGATACTTTTCCCTCTTCCGGTGCTGATGCATCACATACACCCTCAACATATCCTCCAATATCTTGTTGACCCTTTCTATCTATCCATCTGTCCGTGGATGATAAGTTGTATTGAAGGCCAAATTTGTACCTAAACCTGCAAATAACTCTTTCCAGAACTTGGAAGTGAACTTGTCATCCCTGTCTAACATAATTTTCTTTCAGTAAACCATGCAATCTCACTACATCTCTGATGAACACCTGTGCTACATCATTAACTAAATAAGTAGACTTTACTAGAATGAAGTGCACTACCTTCATCAACCTGTCCACCAGACCATGAATAAATCATGATGTCTAGATTTCCTTGGAATAATTATATTGTAGTCCATGGAAATCACCTCCCATTTCCATTATGGAATTATAATCAGTTGTGGTAGACCACTTGGACGCTTACACTATGCCTTTACCTGTTGAAAATCCAAGCATCTAGCCACAAACTCTACTACTTACTTCAAATTTGTCTAATACTAAAATTTCATCACTATTGTCAATGTCTTCTGATGACCTGAATATGAATTAGCATGAAATCCCTCAAGATAATATTCTTGAGCTCACTGCTATTTGGCACACAGATCATATCCCTAAATATGACCAAGTCGTTAGATGTGAGATGATAGTTCCCATCCTGATCACTTGTACCCTATTGTAACCTGTGCATAATCTCTCTATACCTATCATCTTGTTGTTCTGGTTGCAATATCCGATCCCGTAAATATGTCCCATAAGAGCTCATAGATGTTATATGATTTACCTGTATCCTCCTACTAAGAGCGTATGCAACCCTATTCTCCTTACATTTAATGTACCTGATCTCAAAGTCAAACTCACTAATTGTGGCCAACCATCTAGCTTGTCTGGCATTCAGATTCGATTAGTCAAATAGATATCGCAATCCACTGTGATCACTCATCAATACAACATTCCTGCCAAGAAGATAATGTCTCCACATCTTCAATGCATGAATGATCATGACCAATTCAAGACCATGTGTTGAATAATTCTGCTCGTGCTCATTCAATTTCCTTGATTCATAGCATAATACCTATCCTTCCTATATAAGGACTTCACCAAACCCTCTCTTCCAATCATCTGTACATACCACAAACTCTTTTTCAATATATGAAATCTTTAAAAATGGACCAATTATCAACAACTACTTCAATTGCTCAAAATTGGCTAGACATTCTTCTGTCCATTCAAACTTCTTACCTTTCCTTTGCAATGATGTTATAGGATAAGAAATCTATGAGAAGTTCCTAATGAACCTCTTGTAATATTCTGTCAATCCCATGAATGATATTACCTCATCCACATTCCTAGGAGTTTCCCATTCCATTGTAAACCTTATCTTTTTTGGATCCATTTCTATGCCTTCTTTGGAAACCTCATGCCCCAAATAGTTTATCATTGTCTGAAAGAAACTGCATTTGCTAAGCTTGGCATACAACTAATTCTCTCTTAGCAATCTGAATAATGTTGCTATGTGTTCGACATTTTTGGATTGATGGGCCCTGACCCAGGTTTAGTGTTAGTCAGCCAAGCAAATCCCTACACTACTGGCCCTTTCAACATCAGTCCACGGAGTGTAGATCGAAGTCTCACCCGAAGCAGTATGGGGGGATACAGGAACCAAGTTTTTGCACTCGAAGATGGTTGTGATGTTAGTTTTATACCTTAATCCCTTCCTTTGCGCAGATCGATAAGCCTTTAGGTCTTACCAATTTACTTTATCTTCCATCTCTTAGAACCTCTGCGAAGTTATACGACCATCCTTCATGCAACCCTAACCAGTGGCTCAGGTACTTATGTGCCTTTGTTACTGCGTTATTGTATAATTTGTTGAATTATCTTAAGTGTTCACCAATTTTACCATGCAATTAATATTATCTTTGTGTAAACATATATCCTTATTTGCATTCATATAACAGATAGAAACATATACATTCACGCATCAAATTAACATTATAACATAAACCCAGAACTTAACATAACATAATCGCATGCGATCCACAGAGGCAAAATACACAGTAATTTCAGAATACTTCTTTCTATTGATGATTCAGATTCCTAATACAGACTCTATCTACCCTGCGCACACAACTGCAAGGGTCTGCGCACTTAGCTGCGGACTTCTACCCTAGGCCTCTATGCACTCAGCTACAGAGCCTCTTCCTGCACTAAGACTCTCACTCTTATCTCTTCACAGACTCCAAATTAGTTAGAACTCTACTTCTCCCCCTGAGACTCTTCTAAGACTCCCTTTTTATATAATCCCATGGTTTGCAGACCAAGGGTAGATCTCTAAAGCTGACACAAGCTATCTAAACTAAGGGCGGAAACCCTTTTTGACTCTTGATATCTTCGCACTCCATGGCCAAAAAATGTGGAGACTTTACATTCCTTTATACAAAATTCAGGCTTTCTGCCCCAAACTTAGGCTTTTAGTCCCAAAAATGACCCCAGGGGACCCGTTCCCAACAGGCCCCCAACAAAAACATGGTGACTCACCCTCGAGTCACTCAGCTGGTGTGGAGATCTTGTCGCGAAGACCTCCTAGCTTGACTTGGACTACTGCAACTTTGGTGGTACATTGTGTTGCCACCTTCTTCATCTCCTCGACCAGCTGCTCTATTGCTAGCCTTGCGTCGTTTGACTGAATCTTCTACTGAGTCTTCTGTAGACTAGCCAGCTTGCCTTTGATATTGGTCATGATCAAATAGGCCTCATCTAACCAAGGTTGTAAGTGAGCCTTTAGCACTGCTTCCTTGTGCTAAGATGCATCTACCTGCTCTTTCAAAGCCCTGTCCTCCTACAGCTTTTCCAGCCTCTGCATGATGGTCAAAGTGTGCGCTATCGCTTTAACTTCATCGTAGCGCTACTACAGCTCCCATGCTTTTGTTTCTAGCCTCTGCACAGTGGGGTATTCTTGCAGGCTAGTGACCACCTTCAGCGATAGCTCGAAGAGTGTCATGTAGTCCTTGACTATGTTGTCCACTACTTCTATGACGTCTTTCACAACTAACTCGTGTTGTTCTCTGATTTCTAATGGAGTAGAAGGTTGGGCCTTCAACTGAAACTCTGCGATTTTTTAGGTTCAATTCCAACTGACCTTTGCCAATTCGGTGCATGCATCGCACTCTACTAGTGAGCTTTTGAACCTGCACATCTACTGGCTCAGCCTTAGGAGCTCCGGGACAGATATGCATGCCTTAGCCACAACCTTTTCCATGCGCTAATTCTTGTCCATAAGGTCTTTCATGAGGTCAATGGCAGAGTCTCATTGTACAAAAATCTGGGCATTATTGATCTTCTTCTCATTGATTACCTGTAACGCGTGCTATTCGCGGGCCCGCAATTCTGCAATCATTCCATCCTGCAAGAGGTGAAGCACCTCACTGGGAAGTGCAGCCAAGTTAAGTCCAACTCTCTTGAGGGTGTTGACAGTGGGCCTGCCATCTTCTATCTCTATAATCAGTGCTCCATCTAGCAACACTATTGCTCTGGGATCCCATGTGTGCAACATCCCTGTGGCTTCGGAGGTTCCAGGTGCCAAAATGGTTGACATCACGCTGGTCTGTACTTGTGATGCATGGATCTGTAGCTTGCGTAGAGCTATCTGGATAGCACCCAAATCCTTTTGCTGCTACTGCTCGAACTACTGCAACAGTTTCACGGTGGCATCCCTCACCATATCACCTATGACATTCAAGTCCCCCTCCTTTAGGGTGATTGGGTCAAGACAGGTCTTGCTAGCCTTGGACTTCTTTTGCGGCCCTACTTTTTTTGGATCTTTGTTGTGCTTGGTGCGGAATGGAGTCCTCTCCAAGTTAGTTCCTCCCCATTGTGTCTGTTCATCCTCTTCTTCTGTCTCCAGGGAAGGCGACTTCTGACTCTGGTTAGAGATGCGCTCCTCTTCCTCCGCTTGCCCACCCGTTTGCTTCGTGGCAGTGCATTCATCTTTGGCCTTAACCTTAACCTCCTTTATTTTCTTCACAATCAACTGTTCCATATTCAGCTTGGCTTCTTCCTTCTTTCACTGCGGTGGACTTGCTAGATCTTGCTGTCAATTCCTTGGTAGTGCGCCAATCTATTGGCCAATGGTCGAGGACCATTGTAATCATGTCATCTGTGGCCAATTATGGCAGGTCATGCAACTTCTGTTCAGGGTCCTTTCACACAGGTATTGAGACATGGTGGAAGTTGGCCTTGAATTCCACGTATTCCTGCAGCTTATCAAAATTTTTTGGTGACAACCATGGCTTGCTGTTGATGGCCATATGGATGATCATCTCCATCAAGATCCAGATGATCTTGCTATCCTTGATCCATTGAGGATCCTTTGTAGCCCACAGTGAAGTGAACTTCACTGCTTTCGGTAGGCCTGGCATGACCGGAGGAAACTGGCTATCCTCAAGTAGCTCCCACGCAACCAGCACTATGGACAGCAGTAGCCATGCATAGTGGAATGTCTTACTATGATCCTGCGCCCCACAGAAGTTCGAGAGAAACTCACTGCAGAGGTAGCGTGCCCAGTTAAACTATATTCCCTCCGTGCATTGGGCTGCCAATGCTATCATTGGTGCCGACACTTCATCTACACGACACTTCCTCATGACCTTTCCTGCCAAGATTTGCATCGCCACTTTGACTGTGGGGCCACAGATACTCATGATGGCATAGCTGCACGACTTCTTTACTAGCTCAAATTTTTCCTTCATCACCTCAACAAGGGCACGCTCACCGCCCTTTCTACCAAATTCCATGGCCAGATTTTCTCCTAAGTGCGGCAAGCGCGTGATCTTATAGATTATCATGTTAGTGATGGGTATCTGCTCCTCCAACCACATACACCCATCATGCACCAAGCATAACAGTTGCTTAATCACAATCATCGTGATGGGCGTGCATTGTAATGCAGCACCCACAATAGGTTTAGCAGGCCTGCCTTGTCCACGCCTTTCATCAACTTCCTTGGCTATAAAGAAATCACTCTAGTGTTTTTTTGGAAGACAAGGTGCATAAGTTGGTCTTTCGATAAATGAGGGAAACGCTCCATGTCAGCTAAATCCAAGTCTTCCAATTTTAGAAGGGGGACATGCCCCAAGCATGGTCTCTCAAAGATAATTTGCTCTAGAAGTAGGAGTGTGTACAGGGTGACCTTACTCTCATCAATATCCTTCGACACCTTCATTTTTCCCCTGCGCGGAGGAATGTACTCATGTAGCTTAGAAATGGGGTCATACCCCTCAACCTCAACATCCTCTGTTTCCACCACAATATCGTCATCATCCATGGGGATTTGTTCGACCTCTTCTTCCGGCTCTAGGTCAACCGCCTTTCCCTTTTCCTGCATAGTGGGATTATTCTTTTGTGGCTGCTTTCTAGGTGATGCGCGGACCAACTGCGGTGTCGCGACTTGATTGCCTTTCTTGTTCTTTAGACCCTCCTTGGTCGAGGTAGGCCTTGACTTGGGTGACTGTGGTGACTTAGGTACTTCAGCTGGTACTTTCGTAGTTACAATCTCTGGGGCAGTTCCCTTGGCTACCATGGCTACCCCTGGAACAGTTCCTTTGGTTGTCATTGCTTCCCCAACATTTACAGTCTCGGCCGGCGTCGACATGATGCTATTCAACAACTTCTGTCTCCTTTGGAAACTTCTCAAACATTGAACTTGCTATCAAAGTGTCAAAGTTTTCACAGTTCATGCACACCTAAGAGCTCAACACCTAAATTTTCAAAATTCCAAGTGTTTTCCGCTAGGCAACCCTTTGTAACTTATAGGCATTTTCAAATTAAAATCTGACTATTCCCCCCACAATCGATTCATTAATGCTATATTGGCAGAAAATTTCTAAAGATCTGGTCCATAAATTCTGACCTAAATATTGCCCCCCTACTCCATTTGGTCGTTTTTCATCATCAAATCATGAATAGTGACTTTAACGATTGCTTTCCGGCTATCCTATGTAGTTTTTTCTCTGGCAGCGCAACTCCCTGTGCACTTCTGTGGGCTCTATGACATTTCTTTATTCCACGCAGTTCCTTGATCGGCAGCTCTCCGAATTGGGTAGTGTAGTTTATAGTCCCATGCTTCCTTTCAGCTACCTGGAGTGCTAAGACTGTGCTTCCCTCATATAGTCACCTAGCTGGATCACTGGTGTATGGCTTCAATAGGCTACCATTCACCTTCTCTGGGAAGGGTTCTCCATTCAATTTGAGTAGTTGAACTGCTCCACCATCAATAATCTCCTTTATGACATACAACTCTAGCTAGTGCATCCTAAATTTCCCTGGAAAATTATCAAAATTTTTGTCATATAACAAGACCAAATCATTTACCTTGAAGGTGCACAGTTTGATGTACTGATCATGCCATGCCTTTTCGCGCTCCTTTTGAACTTGTTGATTAAATCCACCTAGAAATTGGTCCTCCTCAAGCTCCGCAAGATGCGTGAACCTCCCTTTCAGGGCTCTGCGATCTACCATTCCTATGAATTTTCCTACGCGCAGACTAGGTACAATGTATTCCATTAGAATCACAACTTCTACGGCATACACAAGTCTGAAAGGCATTTTTCTAGTCAGCTTCTTGCAAGTCATTCTGTAGGCCCATAGCATGCGGGTACACGCACATCCCAGTCATTTCTCTGAGCATTGTAAACCTTTGCCAATGTGCTTTCCCATATATTATTGAATGCTTCCACCATTCCATTAGCCTGCAGATGATAAGGTGTACTTTTTTGATGATACACTTGGAATTCTTCTGTCAACACGCTGATTATTTAGTTAAGTAAGTGCGTACCATGATCACTCATCAAGATCTTTGGACACCTAAATCTTGTCAGGACATGCTCAAAAGTAAATTTTGTTGTTTTCGCTCATGTGCAATCCTTTACAGGCTGTGCCTTCGCCCATTTGGTCAAATACTCAGTATTAGTGATGATGTAATGAGCACCTGTCTTCTTTCCTGGAGGCTGAATTGGTCCCACAAAGTCAATTTCCCATTTTTCAAATGGTTGTAACATAACCTGCAGTATCAAAGGCATCTCATCCCTCCGCGACGACCTACCAGTCCTTTGACATACATCACATGCCCTACAATAGGCTTTCGAATCCTTATGCAAGGTCGGGCACCACAACCCAGTGCATATAATCTTCTGCACTATTGTTGTCCCTGCATAATGTCCTCCCGCGGTTCCTCCATGAGCCTCAGTGAGGATGCTGCTTCGTTTAAAGTCAGGCACATAACGTTGCAATATTTTGTGTGATCCCAATTTGTATAAGTGCCCTTTAATGATAGAAAAATCTACTGCACACACTACTAGTTCCTTCTCTGTTGACTTGTATAACCTTCCGGAGTAGTTCCTATCATTAAGAAGTGGATAATATCTTCAAAGTTACTGTCCACGATGCGTACTGCAAAGAGTTGTGCGTCAGGCAGTCCTTCCTCTAAATTAGTAGGTTCTTCACCAGTTTCATTGCGTGACAGATGATCAGGTCCCGCATTCAGTCATCCTGGCTTCAAAATAACTTCGAAGTCATATTCTTGGAACAACAATAGCCATCGACATATTTTTCCCCCCAACACAGGCTTGTTGACCAGGTAATTCAACGCGAAATGATCCGTATACATCTTAAAGTGTCTGCCCAACAAATAGTGCCTGAACTTCAGGAGCATGTACACCATAGCTAATCCTTCGCTCTTTGTTGTGGAATAATTTTTCTCCACTTTAGACAGCTTCCTATTGGTGAACACTATAGGGTGATCTAGTTCTCTCTCACTAGCTTGCTTCAGTACAGCTCCCAGCATAATACATGATGCGTCCACATGCACATGAAATTACTTATTCCAATCTGGGAAGACTAGGATCGACACAGTGACCATTTTCTCTTTCATCACATCCAAGCTCTTCTGACATTCATCATTCCAACAGAACGTAGCATCCTTTTTCAACAATTTCTCCATAGGCACAGTGATCTGGGCATAGCTCTTGATGAACTTCCTATAGTATCTGGTATGCCCCAGAGTTGCATGCAGCTATTTCACACTCCTCGACACCTCCAAGTTGATTATCACCATGATCTTCGTAGGGTCTACCATCAATCCTTGTCTGCATACCACATGACCCAGCAAGATCCCAAAAGGGACACAAAACAAACACTTCTTCAGATTGAGCACGATTTGGTATCTCCTACATGTATCTAGCATCAAGCACAGACTTGCCACATGGTGCTTGACCAATCCAAACATTGTCCAATCATCAAAGTATACCTCCAAAAATTTATGAATGAAGTCTTTGAATGCCGCAATGACTACACATGAAAAGATCATTGGCGCATTCTTCAGCCCAAAAGGCATTATGGTGTATTGAAAACATCCCCATTCAGTCGCAAAGGTCATCTTGCTTCTATCCTTAGGTGCAATTTTGATCTGATGGTACCCAGAGAACCCATCAGTGAAAGAGTATGCTTCTTGGCCGCCTACATTATCCAGGACCTCGTCAGTGAATGAGGTCAGGAAAGGATCATGCACACAAGTGTCATTCAATTTCCTGATATCTACACATATCCTTATTTCTTCCTTCTGTTTCTTTTCTTGAACCACTATTGGGCTTACCTAATCAGATTCTTCCACCAGTTCAATAATACCTTTTGCGAGCATCTTATCTAACTCAACGAGCACCCTTTCCTTATACTTCGGGTCGAGGTAGTACAGTCTTTATTTCACAGGTTTTGTGTCTAGATTTAGGGTGATCTTCATGACACCTAGGTCTCCTATTATCCCTTTTGGATTGAAGAACTTCGTGGGGAACAAGTCCTGATATTTGCGGAGCCATTCAGCGACCTTATCTACTATTGTGTCATCCCAATAGTCCCCAATCTTGGCAAACTTTGGTTCTGCCTCCATGCCAATGTTCCCCTGCCTAGTCTTGAGCGACTCAATTATGTCTGGGTTCTCTAGCTGTGGTCCTTCAACTCCACGATGACCTTTAGTCTCTGGGATATTAATCTTTCTCGTGTCTTCGTCTTCTTATTCCATGGTTACATTGTAACATTCCAATGCGTGGCTTAGCTGGGTAGTCCAATCAGGTTGAATCAGGTCTAGAGGATCCTACGGTATCCCAAAGATGACTGTCTTAACCTCCTGCAACGCTTCATCAATGGACTCAAATCCATCCGCAAAACTAAATTTCATCAAATATCCTTGGCGTAAAACATCCCATTCTTCAGTGCCATGACAAAGTTCTGTCTCCAACTACTAATTCATTGGTATAACTTCCAAAGTATGACAAAACAGATGGCCCACTTTGGTTAAGGCTTCGCTCTATATCCTTGACTCCATCTGGCCAAATGATCGCATGGATCATTTCTCTCGTCATACTTTTCTGCTAGTCGTAACTTTGGGTGGCCAAAGCGTATTCTCATCATCCTCCTATATTTGCACCATCATCAAAACTACCCTTGTGCGTACCCCACCATCTTGTAGGTGTAGCAAACAGTGCCCAATCTAATGTCGGGAAGTGATTCTTCTTGGGAACTTCCCTTTCGAATGTATCCAAAAAGCGATCAACATCAATTAGCTAGTCATACTGAGGTAGATTCCTTACCTCTGATGATAGCAACGTAATGAATTGGTCATCATATTTCAACAAAGAGTAGATACTTCATGTAGTCGGTTCTGCCAGTGCTCTAGTTCTTTGTTTGAATCTGATGTGAAGGAGCTCTTGTGGTCCCATATAATACGTCCATTTGGTGTCGGATTTTTTGAGAATGCAACAAGATGATGGAGCTTAGTGGAAAGGAGTCACCTTCACTAAGTGGGCCCGCAGGCAAATTATGGCGCAAAGTCTATTTTTAGACTATGTCTATTTTTAGACATATGGATCATGGTCTATGAGTTGCAGAATGCTGTTTATGGATGATTGGTAATGTTGGGAAAAATAGATGGACTTCTATTTTTGGATCACATCAGGAGTGATCAAAGTCTATTTATAGACTGGCAGTCAAAACTAGAAAAGTCAAATATTATTGTCTCATAATAATATTTAGACTATAAACTTTATCTTATCCTCTTGGAGCACTTCAGTTTGAGCTACAGATGTGGCACATGTAGCTGTCAGAAGGAAATACGCTTTTCTTATGAGTTAGTTGAGCTATTGCATGCAGGACTTCAGTTAAAACTCAAGCAGTTGAGTTTGTATGGAGTTGTGTTCAGTTTGACTTTGTTAAACTAGTTGTAATTAGTCTAACTGCAAATAGACTAGTGATGAGTGATGCGAATTAATTGATTAAATTAATTCACTAATTATTAACTCATAATGCAACTGAAGAATACATTAGTTAACTCAGTGCATGTACAGTTTAGTGGAGACAGGTGTTAGAGGTTGAGATTGCTATCAGTTGTGACTATAGTTGTGCATGAGACTTTGCACAAGCAAGGTATTGAGTATGCCAATGAGTATTGCCCAGTATATGCCTATTAGAATAGCCTGTGCTCACTTGATTTCCAGTGTGAGTGATTCTCAGCAGGTATTATGCAGTGGAGGCAGGCAAAGCAGTGGAGAAGATTTGAACCTGTGACTTGTTCGGGTCTGAGCTAGTTTTGTGTGTAACAGGTGGAGATAGTGCTAGATACTTGTGGGGAGAATTGTACTATGTAATGTTACATGTTCTCAATCATTAATATATAGATAGTGTGGGGTTTTCAGCTGTAAGGTTTCCCCAAGTTACATACTGTGTTAGTGTGTGCATGCTATTGATGTTTCATTGTTTTTGATGCTGCTAAATTGATGATCAACATAGAGGAGCTTATGTATTGTGCATGTATTCTACAATAGTGCATGATCAGGATAATCTTTGTTGAATATGTGTTTATTATTCAAAATTTCTACATGGTATCAAGGCTATTGATCATCAGATCTACTATTCAGGAAGTGTTTACATCTTATTTCTTCAGGCAGAGTCTGTAATCGGGCCAGGTAGCCTCTGGATTCATCCTTCCTTTGGAAGGTGAGATATCCGGTAAAAGCCCATACAGTCAATCTCTGTACGAGAAATACTTTGTTCTCACGAATCTTAGATCAGAGGCGGTTGAGTGTGGAGTTGGTGGAATTCGAATTTGCAGCAGTGTTTTCTTGGTGTCAACGTTGCAATGTCTTTCAACGGATTACGATTGGAGTATGCTATTGAGGGCAGCTCGAACTATATTGCATGGAAGGATAGGATGGAGGTGGTGTTAGATGATAATGGGCTCAAGGAGTTCATAGAGGTTGAGGTCCCAAAGCCTACTGATGCTGCCGCAGTTGAGGCTTGGCAAAAGAAGACTGCAAAGTGTCAAAGGATTCTGTTGGAGGGCGTGAAGGATCACATTGTGTCCACCCTTCATGGTAAGGCTTCTCCATACTTGATGCGGAAAGTGTTGACAGATCTATTCCAAAGCAAGAGCGATCAGAGGAAGCTGGTGCTCAAGGATAAACTCAGAAACATCAAATGTGAGAAGGGAGACAATATGCCCAAGTATCTCACAAAGTTCACTCAGTGCAGAGATGAGCTAGGAAGTGTGGGGGTGACTGTCGATGATGAGGACTTGGTGAGCTTGGCTCTCCTTGGTCTTTCAAAGAGTTGGCATTCCTATCAAGACTCTGTCAATGGTCAGGAGAAATTGCCAGGATGGGAGAGACTTTGGTCAGATCTTGTGCAGGAGGAGATCAGGCGGAATACCAAGGACGAATCTTCATTAAGGGGACTTGATGAAGAAAATTGCGCTTTGGCTGCCAAAGCAAAGAAGGGGAAGAGCAAGAAAGCTTCTCAGTCTGGTGCGAAAGGCAAGAAGCAGGACATGTCCAAGGTGAAGTGTTTTCACTGTCACCAGCACGGACACTATGCCACTAATTGTCCACAGAAGAAGAAGAACAAGCAAGCTGCTGGATATTCAGCAGGAGAGGCTCTAGCCTCGCAGTTTGAGCTTGATTTTTCATTGATCGCATGCTTGGTTTCAAGTGTGATGGGATCGGTGTGGTTCTTGGATAGTGGTGCGTCTTTTCACATGACAGGAGATTGAGATTTGTTTTCTGATCTGGAGGACAAAGACCTTGGAGTGCACATCGAGATGGGCGATGATGGTAGATACAGTGCAACTAGTATCGGTACCATTTCCTTTGAGAGGGAGTCTGGTAAACCCTTCTTATTGAAGGAAGTGATGCATGTTCCAGGATTTAAGAAGAATCTTATCTCTGTGGCGATGTTAGAAGACAAGGGATATGATGTTGTTTTCAGAGAGGGAAAGGCTTTCCTGCGCAGCAAAACAACTGGAGAAACCTGGAAGATAGGGGTTCGAGTGAGGAACCTTTATCAGTTGCATGTAGATGGTTGCGCAGAAATGGCATGCAAGGCAGAAGGATTGTTGAGCCGGGATGATGGCGAGCTGTGGCATAGGAGATTCGGTCACCTTCACCATGGAGCCTTGAAGATACTGCAGTAGATCACTACAGGGCTTCCTAAAGGCACTCTTGCGCAGTCAGATCAGTGCAAGGGGTGTACTTTGGGAAAGTTTGTGAAAGCCACCTTTCACAAGAAGGATAGTTGCGCCACGACGATCCTTGAGAGAATTCACACAGATGTGTGCTTTCTCAGTAGCTTGGACAACAAAACACAGGTATTATGTGATTTTTGTTGATGATTTCTCTCCTAAGTGTTGGATCTTCTTCATGTAGAAGAAGAGCGAGACATATTCAAAGTTCTGTGAATTCAAAGCACTAGTCGAGAAGGAGTCGAGGAAGAAGGTGAATGCTCTTAGGAGCGATAATGGTGGTGAATACATCTCTGGCGAGTTCAAGGATTTCTGCAGTGTAGAAGGGATTCGAAGAGAGCTCATAGCTCCCCATAACCAACAGCAAAATGGGGTTGCTGAGCGGAAGAACAGAACGATCATGGGTGCTACATGGGCGATGTTGCATGATCAGGGGCTACCCCTTCACTTGTGGGCGGAAGCATGCAATACAGCAGTTTAGGTGCAGAACCGTTTTCCTCATAGGATACTTGGCATGAGTACATCCGAGGAGGCTTATTCTGGTAAGAAGCCTGATCTTTCTCATTTGAGGATTTTTGGTGCTAACATTTACATGCATGTGATGAAGGATGCCAGGAAGAAGTTGGAGCCGACCGCAGAGGTTGGGATATTTGTGGGGTACACTGATACACCCCACAACTATCGTGTGTATTTGCCAGACAGTGGTAAGACTGTTGTGCGATGAGATATAGAATTTCAGGAGGAGAAAGCCATGAAGTGTTCGCTTGAGAGGGAGCTACAGTTGCATGCAAATGAAGAGCTATTAGTTCCTAAGGATGAGCTTCGGGACGTGGATCAGCCACAGGACGAGGTTCATGGAGTGGAAGAGACCACTCATGCAGCGCCAACCATCATAGGGCGAAAGCGCTTGAAAGAAGCTGAGCGACTGGCTCAAGATGCAGAGAAAGTTGTAGGACCACCTACAGCCCAACGTAGGCAGAGACAGTCACCTAATCGGTACACTGGATACATGGCTCTTATCAGCAAATGTGTTGTGATTGAGCCATCCTCTTTCGAGGAAGTTGTGGAGGATCCCACATGGGTAGACGCCATGGTGGAAGAGTATGATTCGATTGTCAGAAACAATGCATGGGAGATTGTTCCCAGACCGGAAAGGAAATCAGTGGTGGGTTCGAGATGGATCTACAAAGTTAAGCAGGCAGCTGACAAGAGTGTGGAGAAGTACAAGGCAAGATTTGTTGCCCGAGGCTTTTCACAAATAGAGGGGATCGATTATGAGGAGACCTTTGCACCTGTCGCAAGGTATTCTTCCATACGGACGATTCTTTCTCTCTCAACGCAGATGGGATGGCACATTCATTAGATGGATGTGAAGACTGCATTCCTCAACAGAGTCATTGAGGAGGAGGTGTACATTGAACAGTCCGAAGGTTTTGAGATCTTCAGCAGCGAGTCGCATGTGTGCAGGCTCAAGAGAGCGTTGTATGGGTTGAAACAAGCACCACGTGCTTGGTACACACGGATAGACAGGTATTTCACTGGACTTGGATTCTCCAAGAGTGAGGCGGATCCTAACCTATACCAGATTGTGGTGGAGGGTAAGTTGCTTATCATTGTACTTTATGTAGATGATTTGATTCTAACGGGTGATGAGTTGTTGATACTTTCATGCAAGGATGATCTTGCTAAGGAGTTTGAGATGAAGGACTTGGGCCTCCTTCATTATTTCTTGGGATTGGAAATTTGGCAGTGTAGTGATGGACTATTTGTTTCTCAGGGTAAGTATGCTCGGGAGATACTGGAGAAGTTCAACATGCATTGCTGCAAGCCTGTTGATACTCCTCTTTTTGGAGGTTGGAGGAAGGAGGATGCCAGTTCAGCAGAAGAAGTGGATGCCATTGTTTATCGACAGTTGGTGGGGTCGCTTATGTATCTGGTCAATACATGACCCGATATATGCTATGCTGTTAACCAGCTTTCACAAGCTATGGTTAAGCCCAGACGGACAGAAAGAGCACATCAGGAGGGGTCTTTAGTATCGGGTTGATAGCAGTTTCTTGGTACATCAGGAAGCAGAGATCCGTGGCACTCAGTTCAGCAGAGGCCGAGTGTATGGCAGCAAGTTTGGCTACATGCAAGGCTATATGGATGAGGAAGATCCTATTCGGTTTGTTCGGTTCTCACTTGGAGCCTACTGTGATTTATTGTGATAACCAGAGTTGCATTAAACTCTTGGCTAATCCTATATTTCATGATAGATCTAAGCATACTGACATCAGGTACCATCATATCAGAGATTGTGTGCAGCGGAGAATCATGTTACTTTCATACATTCCAACGGACGATCAGGATGCTGATATCTTGACGAAGGTGCTCACCAGGAGCAAATTCGAATACCACCGAGGCAGGATAGGGGTTGCTGATAATCCATGTCTTGTTTAGAGGAGTGTTGAGAATGCAACAAGATTATGGATCTTAGTGGAAAGAAGTCTCCTTCACTAAGTGGGCCCGCAGGCGAATTATGGCGCAAAATCTATTTTTAGACATATGGATCATGGTCTATGAGTTGCGGAATGCTGTTTATGGATGATTGGTCATGTTGGGAAAAATAGATGGACTTCTATTTTTGGATCATAGCAGGAGTGATCAAAGTCTATATATAGACTAGCAGTCAAAAATAGAAAAGTCAAATATTATTGTCTCATAATAATATTTAGACTATAAACTTTATCTTATCCTCTTGGAGCACGGCAGTTTGAGCTACCGATGTGGCACATGTAGCTGTTAGAAGGAAATACACTTTTCTTATGAGTCAGTTGAGCTATTGCATACAGGACTTCAATTAGAACTCAAGCAGTTGAGTTTGGTAGAGTTGGATGTGGAGTTGATGGAGTTGTGTTCAGTTTGACTTTGTTAAACTAGTTGTAATTAGTCTAACTGCAAATAGACTAGTGATGAGTGATGTGAATTAATTGATTAAATTAATTCACTAATTATTAACTCATAATGCAACTGAAGAATACATCAGTTAACTCAATGCATGTACAGTTCAGTGGATACAGGTGTTAGAGGTTGAGATTGCTATCAGTTGTGACTATAGTTGTGCATGAGACTTTGCACAAGCAATGTATTGAGTATGCCAATGAGTATTGCCCAGTATAAGCCCAGTAGAATAGCCTGTGCTCACGTGATTTCCAGTGTGAGTGATTCTAAGCAGGTATTGTGCAGTGGAGGCAGGCAAAGCAGTGGAGAAGATTTGAACCTGTGACTTGTTCGGGTCTGAGCTAGTTTTGTGTGTAACAGGTGGAGATAGTGCTGGATACTTGTGAGGAGTACTATACTATGTAATGTTACATGTTCTCAATCATTAATATACATATAGTGTGGGGTTTTTAGCTATAAGCTTTCCCCGGGTTACATACTGTGTTAATGTGTGCATGCTATTGATGTTTCATTGTTTTTGATGCTGCTAAATTGATGATCAACGTAGAGGAGCTTATGTATTGTGCATGTATTCCGCAATAGTGCATGATCAGGATAATCTCTATTGAATATGTGTTTATTATTCAAAATTTCTACATGATTCACCCAATCTTGGTCTCACACAATTATCTTATAAAGCTGGTCCAAATCGTCATCACTTTCATAATCATGGACTGGTTCTGTATAGCGCGGTCCTTCTGCAGGATCTAGTGGCACCACTATGTAGAACGATTTCTTTTCAAATATCATTTTTCGCTTCTTCAGGTTGATTACCCCATTCATGTCAGTGGCCCAATCAATCCCAAGGAGCATAGGATAGGGATTGCTATCATCCACAATCTCTATTACTTCAAAATCAGCCAGCGCACTCGCACCTTCGATGTCAACTATTACCCCCTGCAGCCTCCCCATTGGGATGAGTTTATGTTGATTTGCTAACCTTAACTGGATCAGAGACCACTGGAGCACAGGTCTCCCCATTCTTTCCCATGTTTGTTTTGGAAAAACATTCGCGTCGAACCCCAGATCCAAGATAACTTGGTCCATTTCGTATTCCCCTATCTGTGTGGTGAGTCTCATCTCACATCCAGTCCTCGCCTTATGCTTACCAATATTTCTGATTACGCGTGATTCGCTAGTAGCGTTTTCCTTGCACACACACTGATTGATAAGTTCTTGAAGTCCCTTCACAGCCTTACTATCGCGGAGTAGTTTCATGCAGATCTCTAAGAACGTGGTAATCATTGATAGGTCCATTTCTTCAATTGGTTTCTCCTGACTTCCTGAGGTAGAGGCCTTAGCGAATCTTTTCTTTGCTTCATAAATTTTTCTTTTGTGCACTCTAGATCAAACCCAGTCTCCTTTTCTGGTGCATTGCAGACCCACTCACCTGCTGCGGGCTGCTTCCCTTTATCCTCACTAGTCGTCATTCCACTCTGCAGCATAATTTTTACCTTAGGGTCTTCCTCATGAGGCTCAGTCCTCATCATCTGAAGGTTCTGCATCAGCTATGGAGGTTGCGCCCCCTTTTCGTGAATCTTAGCCAACAATATAGGGCAATCCTCAGTCGCATGGTCAAATTGAGTACAATAGCGGCATGACAATCGTGTCGGATTCAGACAGTCTCTTGCGTAGTATCCTGGTCCTCCACAGTTTTAACAAATAAGCTGCCCTCAGCCTCTACCAGGCCCACCTCCACCTTAGCCTCAACCTTTCCCCTGATACTCAACTTGCGCTCCCCCAGTGCCTTGGTCTGGAGGCCACATTTTTCCCTGCACTGTGTATGAAGGTGTCATGTCCATCATTAATTTGTAACTACGACAATTGCTCTCATCATGACCTACTGATTGATAGAAATTGTAGAAGAGTTGTTGCGGTGTTTGTATGAATTTCTGCATCAAATTGAAATTTTCGGTCACATTTTTCCCTTCTATCTGGCATATAGCACACCATAGCGCGACCCTATACTTGGCCTTGTCGTAGCCTCTGGCCTTAGAGGAACTGGTACCCCTCCTGTAACATAGTTCGCAAAGACTGGACAGTGATCCTTGTCATGCCCATGACCTTTGCATTTTAGGCACCAAACTTCTTTGCGCACCTACAACCGAGCTGTTCTTTATTTCTTCAGACTTTTCATTTCAAGGAAAAGGTTCTGCAACTACGCGTGAATCTGTTGAACCCCCATATTAGCATCTGGCATTGGTGTCTCATGCAGTCTCATCGCAATTTCGTAAGCTTCTGCTTAGGTCCCAATCTTCTATTGTGATAGCGCAACCCTTAGGTGGGCCAGGAGCAAGGCCAAGAACCATTTATGGTGCTGCCCATCAGTTAGGTTCATGTTTGCTTCACGGATCATACACTTCAATCTTTGATCCAAATCCCAGGGCATCTCCCCAGGCTTCATCATGATCTCCTTGAATCCCACAATGGATTACGCTTGAGACTTAGGTCTACTGAATTCCCTATTCAGCGTAGTTTGGGTGTCTGCCAATGTGAACATTGGGTTATCAGTACTGTACTTAATGTACCACGTTAGTGTGTGGTCCCGCAAAGAACTAACTAGCGTTGTTTTCTTCATTTGATCATCCGTGATACCCTGAGCTTCCCATACAGTGTTCGTGATGAACCAAAACTAGTCTGGATCTTCATTTCCTATGCCCTTGAATACAGGTAGCTTTATGGATTTCACCATGTTCAACAATGGCAGAGGTGGCAGTGGTGTGGGTGATGGAGTAAGTGGTGGAGGTGAGGATGGAGGTGGTGTGGATGGATGAGATGTGGATGGAGGTGGTGTAGGTATTCACGGGAACCCTTGTCTTATCAATTGAATAGCGCTTAGTGGGGAAGCCTACATTGGTCCTTCATCATCACTCAAAGGAGGCTCAATCAGCGGGCTATACTCAGGGCCTTTTCTTTCTCCGTCCCTGAAATATCTTCCACTTCACGTAGCTCCAAACATCAAGGTAACTGCATGAACCATTTTTCACACAGAGCATCTTAATCCAAGTATTTAGTGATTTCAAATACTTACCTCGCGGCCCCTTAAAGAAGCAGTGCTCTGCTTCGCTGTAGCTGACCGAAGTATTAACCGTGAACTCTGTCACAAACCCTCCTATGATATGGTCGATCCAATGATCAACAACACGTGCGATCTTATCTTCAGAGGCTTCCAATATCTGCACTTACTTCGAGGTCCAGACAATCATATTATTAAGCCTCCACCTTCCCTGGCCATCTGCCAACTTCGCGATCCACTCATATAATTCAATCGGGAAAGAACAAAAGAAGATTTCGTGAATTTCTGTGTACAAATATCTGTCCAACCATTGTTCCTTTGTCAATCACGGATTCATGTTTTCTTGCATCGTGAATTCGTGGATCTTTCTATCCAACTAGTCTTCAATCTCCTTCTTAGTTGGATTCCAATGATGTGACATCATACATCTCGTTATGCAGATCCCAGTCCTGGCAATAGAACCATTTGTTGGCTTGATGGGTCCTGAACCAGGTTCAACATTAGTCAGCCAAGAAAATCCCTACACTATTGGCCCTTTCGGCATCAATTCGCGAAGCGCGGATTGATGTCTCACCTAAAGAATTATGGGGGATGCAGGAACCAAGTTTCCACACCTTGAGATGGTTGTGATGTCAGTTTTATACCTTAAACCCTTCCTTCGCGCAAATTGATAAGCCTTCAGGGCTTATCAATGTACTTTCTCTTCTGTCTCTTAGAACCTTCGTGAAGGTATATGACCGTCCTTCGCGTAATCCTAACCAATGGCTCAAGTAACTATGCACCTTTGTTATTGCGTTATTGTATAATTTTTTTAATTATCTTAAGTGTTTGCCAATTTTACCATGCAATTAAGATTATCTTCACGTAAACATATATCCTTATTTTCATTCATATAACAAATAGAAACATATACATTCGCCCATCAAATTAGCATTATAACATAAACCCAAAACTTAACATAACATAATCACATGCGATCCACAGAGGAAAAATACATAGTAATTTTAGAATACTTATTTTTATTGATGATTCAGATTCCCAATACAGACTCTATTAGCCCTACGCACACAGCTGCAGGGGTCTGCACACACAGCTGCAGAATTCTACCCTAGGCCACTACGCACTCAGCTACAGAGCCTCTTCCTATGCTAAGACTCTCGCTCTTAGCTCTTCATAGACTCCAACTTAGTTAGAACTCTACTTCTCCCCCTTAGACTCTTCTAAGACTCCCTTTTTATACAATCCCATGGTCTGTGAACCAAGGGAAAATTTCTAAAGCTAACACAAGTTATCTAAACTAAGCGTGGAAACCCTTTTTGACTCTTGATATCTTCACACTCTGTGGCCACAAAATGCAGATACTTTACGTTCCTTTATACAAAATTCAGTCTTTTTGCCCCAAACTTAGGCTTTTAGTCCCAAAAATGACCTCAGGGGACCCGTTCCCAACATACATGCTCTTTCTCATTTTTAGAATATACTAATATATCATCAATGAATACAATAAAAAACTTTTCCAGGTAAGGATGCAACACACTATTCATCAAACACATAAATGTAGCTGGATCATTAAGCAAACCAAATGGAACTACAACAAAATCATAATTCCCATACCTAGTCCTGAAAGAAGTCTTGTATATGTCCTCTTCCTTAATGTGTACTTGATAATACCCTGATCTCAAATTAATATTTGAGAACACTGATTCTCCCTTCAACTGATCAAATAGTCATCAATCCTCGAAAATGGATACCTATTCTTAATGGTTACTTTATTGAACTTCTTGTAATGAATGCATGGCTTGAGAGTACCGTATTTCTGCTTCACAAACAACACTAGTGCACCCTAAGGCGGGAAACTTGGCCTAATGTATCCCTTGTCAAGAATTTCCTTCAATTGCCACTTAAAATCCACCAACTCTGGTGTGGTCATCCTATAATGTTCCTTTTATGCTGGTGCTACCCCTAGTACCAACTCAATAGAAAATTCTACTGCCTTGTGAGGAAGCAACTCTGAAACCTCTACTAGAAACACATCCTGAAACCGTTGTAGAACTGGGTACCTACTCAATACATCCGCATCCTCAACTTCCTTACCTTTGTCATTGGAAATATGCACTACGGATAACACACATCCTTTCCTATGACTGCGCTTCACCTGCATAGTTGCCACCATTCTAATTGATGTTTCCTTCTACTTTCCTTGCAATACTCTTTGTTCCCCATTGTCATCTAGGCATTCAATAGCCTTGTCATGACAGTCCACCTTGGTCCTATGAAGATACATCTAGTCCATGCCTAAAAACATACTATACGATCCCAATGGCAATACATTCAAATGTGTTGATGTAGGCATACCATTCAACTCACATGCACAAGATCTTACCTAGTGATGAACTCTCTTCTATGTACCTATAGCCAACTGCACTAACCAAGATTTTGCATGCACTTCTTTGTTCAAACTAGACTTATCCACTAGTTAGAAACAACTTGCTCATAAAGCTTACCATCTATCTCGATAATGAACGCTTGGTGATCTGCCTGCCCGTTCTCCAATGCTACATAGATCCATTGAATACTTTTTCCAACATATCTCACTATATGTGCTTCCTGAGCGCAATAGATCTATGGTCTACCACCCTGATGTTGTGGATAACCTCTCCTATGATGCTCTCCTCCACAAGTCTAACACTACAAAGGCTTCCAACCCGCACCCTCGTTCTGCTCCTTAGACCGAAAGCCCCGTCCTCTATCAGATACATTGAATTTCTTATGCGATGCCACATTCTCTTTTTTACTTGTATCTTGAGGTCTTGTTTGCTTCTTGTCCCATTTTCCTTTATTATTTTCATTACCTTTACTGTCCGACTTAGTCTCAGATCTATTCTTTGATTGTTCATAAAAATCCTTTAGCTTCCAAATGGCCTCCTCCAATGATATAGGATCATCAAACTCAATCATGTCCATGAACGCTATCAACAACCAACTAATGAATCATTGAATCTTTCCTTCTCCTCCTTGAGGTAAGGCACATAACTCAATACCTCCAAGAATATGCTATTCTACTCCTCATCGGTCATAGATCCCATATTCAACTCATAGAATCATTTTTCCTTGTTGTCATAGTATCTCTTCGATAGATATTTCTTCCTCAATAGTCTCTCAAATTAAATCCAAGTCAAATCCTCTTCATGAATACCTCTAACAATCTTTACATCTTCCCACCAAATATCTACTTTACCTTTAAAGATGAATATGACTATTATGGCCTCCATGTTCTCTGAGTAGTCATGCAAACTGAAGAACTTATTCATCCCAGGCAACCATGATTTGACATCCTGTGACTTCTTCATTTTGGCATCAAATGTAGGTGGATTTTCTTTCTTGAAGTCATCCAGAAAATATCCCCTGTCACTCCTCCTATAAGGATTATAGTGATGATGACCATGATACCTGTTTGAACCAAAACTAGAGTAAATCCCATGTCCACTACCTCGTCTAGGGTGTATCCAAGAATCTTCCATCTCTAACTATGTTAGCTCTATCTAACCTATGCCCACCATGCAACCTGCTACCATATGCTCCATTATTCCATCTTATTATCCATGATTGATTCTAAGTGGTCCCTGTCTGTGCAAATCTGACAACCTCTGAAGAATTACTACATTTACCTCTGCTTGTTTCTCCTGTCCCCTAGCAAGTCTCTCTTATGATTGAATGTTTCAGTCATTGTCTTATTTGTAACTCATTATTTATGCCTTCAAGATTCTCAAAGTGTCTGCTATGTGAGGGGATTACTCATCACTTTACTTCTCATCTGATCTATAAGGAGAATCTCTTGAACTGTAGTCTACCATCTTGCTAGTCATCCTTTTTCTTCTCTTCCTACAAGGTATATCATGTCATCTAGACCATATTATAAACAAACCAACGTTTCTAGTTTAGTTCAGGGGAGGATATCTCATATGCAAGACCAACTAGATTAGCGCAATACGTATATAAAAATAATCATATCAAAATTTAATCATCATTTCAACCATTATCTAGTCACCAATGGATGACCATACCAACCACATACCATGACCTCATGCACAAAAACTATCATCGTGTCAATGTATTCATAACAACATATAAACACTGACATGCATGACCAATGCACAACCAACATGCACTCATGACGACTACATCCAACAACAACACCATCATCTTTTTACATGGCAACACCACTACAACTATGAGCAACGCCATGCATATGAAAAAATCGCATAGGCCACAAGCATAAGGAACACATATGTAATCGACATGTATGCACGATCAACATGCACTGTCCATCCAGTCTAAGGGGTGAACCATGTTCTAATACCTCTTTGTAACCACCCTCCTCCCACATTTACCCAAGTTGAATGGTTCGTTGGGGTAAACATGTGACGAGAGGCTACTATGATATAATTAAACTCCCCATTTACAATTAATGAAGTGGAACCGACAAAACAAAACCATTATGACCTTCCAAACATGCTATAGAACCTTTAGGAGACAACGAAAATTTCTAGGTGACCAACCCATGAGACAAGTTGAAATTTCACTATTATAGACTATTAGTTGCTCCCATGACAAGCCATGCATATGCCTAAGTCCTTCTAGTCACTCCCACAGTAAGGCATTCCAACGATTGTAGACTTTTTCAGCTAGTTCTGAGTCAGCGACCCTAGATTATGTGCTACTTTTTCATGACTAGGGCTCAGGCCACTACCTAGAAATTCATGAAAATTTCATATATGATAAGCAAAAATGGAATAAGGCTACTAATGCAATAATTGGTACAAGTACTTTATCTTACCCCTACTATCATGACATACATTTCGTCAAACATGTCACAAATATGCAATCTACGGGTCATAGCAACATATCTGAGCATAATGGGTCATACTTATCTTATAATTGTTAAGAAGCATTGATGCCTTATCACAATAGCTAAAATATCATCTATTAGGTCATATATTCATTTTTCATTCATTTTCTAATCAAAACATGATGAGAGTGATCCATCAATATTGTCATAAAATATCTTGTTAACTGTCATATATTGAACAGAAATAACAGAGATATAATAGCCATAAAAACCACATATGAACAAGTATATTTACCCATCAATACAAGAAGAAATAATCTCTTATTAGCATATGAAAAATGAAACTAGGTATGGGACTTCTGCCTACCACTCGACCATAGATTGGCTGAACCAAATCTTTCTTTCATCTAGTCATCCCCATGCCATATTCCAAGCATGAATGTGGGATCTCATGAAACAAATCAAGCAAAACCAAACTAGGGATTCCACAGGCAAAACAACCTCAACCCTCAACCATTGATTCAACCTCATAGTGGGACATCACTGACCATGACCATATCGATCTCTACCCTAGAAGTATAGGGATCCAGATCATTTGTTCCAACTAGTGCTTATAGGACTAGTAACTCAACCCACATTTGTTGTCACGCTTCTAGAGCATTTTTCCAACCAGGGCTTCCAGGACTAGTAACTCAACCCACCAAGGGCTTCCATAGTTTTTTTTCCAACCATGGCTTCCAAGATTAGTAACTCAACCCAAGTTGTTACAAGGCTTCTAGAGCGTTTGTTCAACCAAGGCTTCCAGGAACTAGTAACTAGACCCACAACCATACAGAACATGAGAACCAATCAGAAAACAAAAGGAAAGACACCCAAAACACCATGGCTATCCAGGAAATGGAAAGGCTAGGAAAATCCACTATAAATCCAAGCAATCCGCCATTTCAATGATATATCATAACCAAGAAACCACACGCATGTGCCATGCATGCCAAAACTAGCAAGTAAATCATACACGCAACTCGGTACATGCAAGAAAAAGCCATTGTAGTTGTTGATCCCGATGTCCTCTTGCACTTTCTTGATCTTCATCTTCTTAATTTCTCCAAATCCCAAGTATGCCACGCTCCTCCAAGGGTGCTCAAAGAAAATTCTACGTGTCCAAGAGGATGAGAGAGAGTAAAAAATGAGAGGTCCAAAACTGAACTAACAAAAAACTACAAACTGATCCTCATAAGACTTTTTGTTAATGAGGCCTCTAATTTCTTCAATTTTGCATTATTTTCCTTCATTTTCCTCCTCGCATGCAACCTGTGACCTTTCACCTCCCTTTTCTCTTAATTTCCATTATTTTCATAAATAAAATGCCAATTAATTCCATAGCCATTAATTAATCACAAGTGATTCCCATCACTATGTTTTTTCCCAACATTCAGCTTGGAATAAGTGTCCCATGACCATCATTATTATTTATCCTTTATTAAATGTATTACACATATTTTTGACTAAGGATGTTACATTCTGGATGGTGGCTTGTACTAAAATTTAAATCAATTGAAAACCCCTTAAATAATCCTCTCCAAAAATTGGATGTAAAATTGAGATCTCTATATGAAATAATAACCTTCAGAACACCATGCAACCTAGCGATTTCTCTCATGTAAATATCAACAACATTGGCTACCTTGTGTTTTGACTTCATTGGAATGAAGTGAGAAACCATGGGTAATTTGTCCACCCCAACAATGATGGAATCATGTTGCTTTTTTGTTCTAGGAATATTTGTAACGAAATCAGTGGAAACAACTTCCCATTTCCACTGCTTTGTTGTTCTAGGAAAAATTGTAATAAAATCAATGGAAACAACTTCCCATTTCCAGTTAGGAATTGGTTGTAGGAACCTCACTGGTTTTCTATGCTCAACTTTAACCTTTTGGAATTCCAAGCATTTGGTTATGTATTCAATCACTTTTTGTTCATTCCTGTCCAAATGTATTGTTTCTTGACTACTGAGATTGTCTTTTGATACCCTAGGTTCCCAGCATAAGGCACTACATGCATCTCACTCAACACTAAATATTTAAACCCCTAGGAATTAAATACATAGATTCTACCTTTATACAAAATAACTTCATCATTTTCCATTTCATAATCCTTGTATTTGGGTTACATTTCACATTGTTGTAAGCATCTTTTTATTTCCAAGTATTGCTGATTTGAATTTCTAGCCTATAAATTATGCTTTTTAAATCAAATTTACATGTGCTTATGGTTATAGCATGCATTTCATGCACTTTCCTCCTAAGTGCATCAACCACTTTATTACCCTTTCCCTTTATGTGCTTAATTTCAAATTCGTCATTAGAAAAAAAACTAACCATTTGATTTGTCTAACATTTAAATGTGGTTGTCCAAACAAATGCTTTAACCCACTGTAGTTGGTTCTTAATTCAAACCTCTTTCCCTTGAGGTAATGAATCCACATCTTCAAGGCATGTGTAATGGATAATAGCTCCAAATCATGAGTGACATAATTATTTTCATGCTCCTTCAACTTCCTAGATTCATAACATATCACATGCCCATTTTGCATGAGAACTCCTCTAAGTCCTTCTTTACATGATTCCATGCACACAAGAAATTATTTATTTGGTGCACTTGTCAACATATCTTCAAATGATAAAAGGCCTCTAAACCTTTATTAAGGCTAGTCAAAATTTACACCTTTACTTTACAAGGAAGTAATAGGATGGGCTACCCTCTAGAACCCTCTAATAAATATTTTGTAATAATGTGTTAAACCGATGAAATACCTTACCTTTGTCACATTTTTGGGTTCTGGTCACTCTTTAATTTCTTTAATATTTGGTGGGTCTACTGTTATCCCTTCTTCTAAAATAATCTAACCCAAATAATGTATATTACTTTCACAAAATGAGCACTTACTCAGTTTGGCATATAATTGATGTTATCTAAGTACATGCAGCACCATCTTTAAATGATTTTCATGCTTTTCCTCATATCTGGAATATATGAGGATATCATCTAAAAACATAATAATTTTTTTTATCTAAATAGTTACGGAATATACCTTTTAGGAGGCACATGAAAATACTTGGTGCATTAGATAGCCCGAATGACACCACTACGAAATAATAATGCCCATATTGATTTTGAAATGATGTCTTACTGATGTCCTCTTCCTTCATCTCTACTTGATGATACGCTGACCTTAGATCAATTTTATAAAATACATTATCTCCCCTGAGCTATTCAAACAAATAATCAATTATGGTTAATGGGCACTCATTCTTCATTATGTCATTTTTCAACTAACGAAAGTTAATGCATATTCTCATTGTACTAAGTCCTCCTTTTTAATAAATAAGATCGAGGCACCCCACAATGATACACTTGGGCATATATACCATTTTTTCAAGAGATATTCTAGCTACATTCGTAATTCTTTCAGTTCTGGTGTTCTCATCCTGTAAGGCTATTTTAGACACTGATGAAACTCTAGGTACTAAATATATAGAGAAGACATTCTCTCTTTTTGGTGGTAACCATGGAATTTTAGGAAACAGATCATAAATTTTTTTAAGTATTGGGTGGTCTCCTAGAACTAGTGCCTGGTCCTCGGTCATATCATCCATGTGGACTTGATAAATTTGGTACCCTTTCCTACAACTTGTATTTAGTTGGACAAGTGATATTTCCCTAACAAAAATTGATCTTGGTATTCCCTGCACTTTTCTTTTTTTCCATGTTTCATCTAGGTAAGTAAATGTTTTGTTGTAATAGTCTAGTATTGCATGTTGTTTCTCCATCCTATCCATGCCAATCAAACAATCATATGATCCTAAGGATATTATGTTCAAATATGCATTTGTCTCTAGCCCATTCATATTTATGAGACATTCTTTCCCTGATTCATTTATTATTCGTTTAGCTCTTGTAGCTAACTGAACTAACCAAGTCCTACTATGCTTGGTTTTCTTCATGTTGATTTTTTCAACCAACTTGGGATCAAGATAACTATGACTAGATCTAGAATCAATTAAAATAACAATTAGATGATTATTTAACTTACCTTCTACTTCAACTATTTGTGTTTGGTGTAGGCATGCTTCATCCCACATTTTCTACTATATCAACTCTTTGGATATGATGTACAAACTTCATTTTTCCCTTTTTATGTTGAAATCCCTATACCAATGCTTTCCTCCTTAACCCCAAAAACTAATGGGTTGAAATTTTGGTTTCTTATTCAAGAAACCAACCCCCTTTAATTCACTATGTGTTGTATAAGTTTGTTGATTTTCCTAAGAATTGTTCTTGAAGAATGAATGTTCGAAACCCTTCTTCCTTTGCTCCACCTTGCTTCTTTTATTTTCATCCCAAGGCCTTTGGAAATATGGCTTATTTTTTCCTTATTCATATAGGTATAATTTATGCATTCCTTGTAGCTTCATCCAAAGTCTCTAGTTCATCAAATTTAATCCTATCACCATAAATTGGTGGAATCCACTCACATATCTTTGTTTTTTCAACTTTTCCTCCATGATAAATTCCACATACCTCAGTAATTCCATGAATTTTTGGTCATTTTCCTCCATGGTCATATTCCTTAATATGAGTTCGAAGAACTCTTGCATTTTACTTTCATATTAATTTTTAGATAGGTACATTATTTGGAAATAATTTTTGAATATCTTCCATTGAATCCTCTTTTCATCTAGTTGTTTTACTTCCTTGAGTTGCTCCCACCATAGCTTTGCGTTTCCCTTCAAGAAGTAGATGGAAATTTGTGCCTCTAAATTGGAGGATTAATCATGCAGCCAAAGGTACTTATTTTCAACAACCAAGCTTCAACCTCTTCTCCCTTCTTATACCCAACATTAAAGGTGAGTGGATTCAACTTTCAATGTTCCCCTTGCAAACTACCCAAATCTTGTTTCCTTCTTGACTGCCTTATGGGTGATTTTATTGAACTATGTTTTGACCCTAAGGGAACATGGACTCTCCTATTGGTTATTGTTACTGCATAATGATGATCCCAATAACACTCTTGGAGTTCCTTGAACCCCTAACATCTTCCCCCCTAATTCATGAGACATGTTCCTCTGTCTGTTGAGAGTCAGACCTTGGTCCATTCTCCTTGATAATTTGTTTAAGCTATATACAATTGTAACAAACCATAGTTGATTATCCATGTAAATAAAATAAGACCAAGGTCATGTGACACGTATTCCAAGATGAATGGTGGGTAAACATTATAGTGGGCATCAATTGTGGATTAATAATGGCTATGGAAATTAGCAAAGGTAGCAAGGCAATAAATGACTTTTAATTATGAAAATAAAGGAAAATAGGAGAAAAGGAAGGTGAAGAGACACAAATTTACATTTAAATGAAATTAGAGGAAAAATGAAGCAAATGATGAAAAAAGGAGAAATCAATAACAAAATGACCTCATAGAAACAATTGATGGCATTTTGTCAATTTAGCATTTGACACTCTTACTCTGTTGCACACTTAGAATATTTTTGGAGCATTAAACATTCACTTGGATTTGGAAAAAGCAAGAAAAGGAAAGAAAGGAAGTGCAAGGAGACAATTGGATCAACAACTACAACATGCATACTTTGTAGGTAACAGGTTGAATGTGTGATCTCCTTGTTGATTTTTGGGTGCATAGTATATGCATGTGATTTATTGGTTATGTGCTGTCATTGGCATGAATATTTGCTTGGATTGATAGTGGTTTCATCCTTGATTTTCCATTTCTTGGATAGCCATGGTGTAGTGGGTTCCCCATTTGGTTTTCTAATTGGTGCCAAGGTTTCCTATGGCTATTGGTTGGAACCAATTCTTTGGAGCCCTGACACAACCTGGGTTCTCTGGAGGTTTTGGGTTGATGTAGAAATTATGATTTATATATGAAACTTCTCATGAAGTTTTAATCAAAATCACAAGACAGAAACCTACTTTACTACTTCGTGGAAGTTAATTCACAATTTAGAACAAAAATTTCAGACATGCAATAAGAAATCACAGACATGCAAATTGCATTTTTTCCAAGGAAAGAAAACAACTAAAAATCCCGATGTCTGTTTGCATTAATATGATGAATAGAGATGTATGACAATTTATTTGATCGACTGAGGACAACCTGCAAGTGCATAACCCATCTCTCTGCTCACTGAGAAGCTCTGACCCAAAGTTAGTCAATTTCAGCCTTTGCTTGAGCCCTTATTTTTTTATGCAATTTCTGAGTAATTGAGCCCCAATTAAATAGGAAATTCCTCTAATTCATTGTGAAATTCCCAAGGATGGTCCACCTAACCTCATGTAAAACCTGTAAACTCAACTAGTTTACAATTGTTGGTTAACTACCTTGGAAACTCCACCACAACTGGGCAACTCGTATTCTTTGCATGCAAGAGATAATTATTAGTTGATTGATCAATTAACTAGATGATATTTGAGAAATATTGATGTCCCACTACTTTACGAACCACCAACTAGTCCTATTAACAATTAGAACTAGTTTAACTGATTACAATTGAAATTGACTCAACCTTAACCCGAATTAACTTAGCTAGACTCCTATAAAATAGGAATCAACACATGAAAAATGAACTTCAACTCATTAACTTGAATTGAATGTTCTTAACTAAGTGACAAGAGCCATGTCACCTCAGTTAACTCCCCCAAGTTTTCTACTAATGTGGTATTTTGAATTTCCTCAATTTGATTAAGGAAAAATCAAATTGAGACTTTATAGCTGCATTTTTCAACACTCCCTCTCAGCAAGAAAGGGATTATCAACTACCCCAATCCTAGACCTGTGGAATGTATTTCATTCAACCCCTCTCATTGTTGTTGCTGCTACTACAATATCTGCATCTGAGAAGCATCCAAAGAAATTAATCAACCGTGTCAACAATTGTCTACTAGGAAAATTGTGTTGCTACAGAATTTTATACTGAGCCTCCTTCTCTGTTCTCAAGACTCCTCTTTACTCCTTAGTATATGAATGAAATTGATCCTCTTACTATTGAATATTGTGAGCCCCCATAGAAAGTTAATGATCCATGAGGAGAACACCTCAATGGACCCTGCCCAAATTTTTGCAACTCTTGGGAATAAGGATCTACATCACTCCACCTCACTCCTGGAGGTATAGCTACATGTGATCACTCTACCCACTTGGCTCGAATTCTCCCCCTAGTGGAGGTCTTTTCTTGAGTGAATGTCTCCACTCTGTCTCGTCTCTTCCTCTCCAATTGTGTTTGCTCCACAAATTCTTGAGGCTCCATTTTGAGATGTCTATCATGCTCCCTCTCAACCGCCATATCTCTAATATTTTCCATGCTCCTCAAGGATGTGATTTCATCTTCTACGCCAAGTTCATATAGGTCCTTGACTCAAACCTCGATCTGCTTCATCTCTCATGTGGCTATGTGTCTCTGGAATGCCTTTCCATTGCTGAAGATCACATCATAAACATGATTTTCCAAAACTGCAACAAAGATGAAATTTTTCTTTAGGTCCAAAACAAACATGACATCCTTGAGCCTGAGGGGGGAGCCTAACTCCCTCTAAAAGGTGATTGTACCAATCCCGGTCACGCTATACCTTCTTTCATCCCAAAAATTAATATTCATCTGGAGATCTTTCTCCTCTAGGTCAATGAAAAACTCTCTAGACCCAATCATGTGGAACAAGGCACCCAAATACAAGTACCACAAAATCCCCATCATGGTGTTCGCCATGCATGTGACAAGGGTGAAATATAGCTCAAAATTCGAAGCCAAAGCTTCACTTGTTTATGCTATTGCAAACTCCTTCTTGCAGACTTTTTGTGTGGATACTTAGTAGAGTCGTGCCTGAATTCATGATAGTTGAAGTATTTAATTTTGGACAAGTATTTATTCTTTCCCTATGTTAGTGTCAGTCTTTATATCCTTCCACCAGTGATCAAATGTGCTCTTATAAAGTGGTCTTGGGATGTCAAAGTCAAATTTTTGTCATTTTAGTGAGTCTTCAATTAAAACTTTGGTCACTAGGTATTAGGTCTAGGATTGTTTTCACTCCTTCCAAAGTTTTCCAAGTATTGGTCCATG
Source organism: Pinus tabuliformis (assembly GCA_031772625.1). Classification (NCBI taxonomy): domain Eukaryota; kingdom Viridiplantae; phylum Streptophyta; class Pinopsida; order Pinales; family Pinaceae; genus Pinus; species Pinus tabuliformis. Next base: position 208,674,434 of record CM062813.1, read on the forward strand.
TCACCATTCAGATGAGTGTACCATCATTCAAGGATTTTTCATCATTATTTCAAGTTCCAATAGGTCATTTTACACCTTGTTTGTGCTTCAATTGTGCTTAGGTAAGGCTCATTTTCCTCTCCTAGGGTTTTGAAGGTAATTTTTCTTGGATGGTCAAATCATCAACAAAACTTGTATCCTGATGCTCATACACCATCCCCTATCCTTAATATACCTTCTTAAACACTTCCCATCACTGATATCCCTCAAATTCATCATTTTCCCACAAACCCTAGCCCATTGCTACAATTTGACAATTTTCTAGGTTAGGCCCGTGTTTTTCCCTTTTGGACCCCTTCCCCTCACTCAATACTTTAATTTCCACTTTCCCCTACTTCCTAACATCCCTCCCTACTTCCCAAAATTTTCTCAAAGAAATTAGAAGCCCCTCATCCCCTTCATTTCCATTCATTTCTACAAATACCATGTTCCACACATCGGGATAGGTTTTAGTCAAATGATGTTTCTGAGCAAGAAAATATGAATTCGAAAAATGTGAGAGAGGTTTTTGTCCACCGTAGACACAGTAATATAAACCTCCTTCCGTTTTTACACAGGTCTCATGGTTTGGGAGAAATGTCCAAAACATCATTTGCCTCAATAGAGTTGATGCACTTCTAGAGTGACCTTCGGAAAATCAAACTTTCTCCTAGCTAGAGTGACCAAATGACTTTCCTGATGAGTCAAATGATAACTTGACACAGAGATATTTCCAATGAGCTATCATTAGTTCAATTTGGAGTTGAGGAAGACCTCCAAAAGTTCACTGAAACAACACTCTGCATTTTGGCAGCCTCATTCTGCACATTTTGACCAATCTGGGGAGATTGAGCGTTTGACAGGGAAAATGAGCTCCGAATTAAAAAATTAAAGATTTTCTAGAAATTGGACTCGACAAGATTTCTAACGAGCTATCCCATGCTCAATTTGGACATCAAGAAGGCAGTCAAAAGTCATATTGAAGTGGAACTATGCGTTCAAGAGGTGGCGATGCGTGTCTGTGGGTTGGCGCTGAGAAGAAAGGCAAGAAAGGCCTCAAAATTCATAAAAAATTCAAGATTTCCATCCTTCCCTTCATACAAGTAAGTTTTCCTCCCATACTACATTGTTGGTTTGCATTCAAACTTTTAAACATAATTCGCCATGGCAAATGTCAAACCCTAAATTCTCCCTTGGTTATGCCTAAACCCTAAACCCCAATTATTCCTCCTATCACCTATCACTAGAAATATAAACTCTTTCCCTATTACATTACATAACATCCACATCCATTTATCCCTCTTCCCAAAAAGTAATATCTCAAACAAACCAAGTCCTCCTCTCATTTTTATGATTCCTACTCCCTCATTCATTTTCTAGCCCATAAGGTCATTTCCCATCCCCTCACTCCTAAATCACTTTCACTCATTCCCTTCATACAACCTCAAGCCTTGCAAACATGGATAGGGGAGACATTTATTGCTGATGACATCTTCAGGGGTCCTCAAATTCCTCCACCAGTGTCTCAAAAATCAGGAGGACCTTCTAGCAGTGCTCAAGTAAAGAAAGATGAGAAGGCCAAAGAGACTAGAGCTACTAAGGTGCCCGGGACTTACATGACATATTAGAGGGGCACAAGGAGATTATTTGTGGATGATAGGTAAGTTTTTTCTCCACGGGATGTGGAAGGGACCTTGCCTTCTTCATCAACCCATAGGCAAATGCTTGCTCCACAGGATGTGGAAGGGGCTTTGCCTTCTTCATCAACACAATAGGTACAGGTGTAGCAGCTGGAAAAAGAGAAGGAAAAGATGCCAGAGGAAAGTTTTTATGATGAGGAGGAAGATAGGGACTTTGATTTGATAGAGAATGATGAGTCGGAGCAGCGTTATACTCATCATGGTGTGGAAATAATTGACTTAGAGGCTCAGGATGAAGAAACAATAAAGGACATCATCATACAGGAAAAGGAGGCTCAAGTCCAACCTTTGATGGACAATTTGGAGAGGACCAATTATGTCATCACATATTTGGAAAAAGAGGACAAGCAGTTGAGTGACAAACAAGTCCTCATGGAGCTGGAACTTCTCAAGGTAAAATGACAAAGTGACAAAGAGGCACAGGTCACTTTGACTCCTATTGAGAAGGAAATTGAAGATGATAGAGAGACTTGGCTTGAGAGGGTCAATTTTCACCTAGAGAAGCTATTGCAAAAGGTTGATAGGGATAATCAGATGATCAGGTACATGGCCTACCGTTACAGGAACTGAAACAAAATTTGCAACATGAGGGTAAAAAATATGAAAGCTAGGCTAAGGAGGGCTCTAAAAGGAAAAAAGGAGGACGATAGGCTTAGGTTTCTTGCTGAAGCTTCCTTGGCTCATCGGGATACTTGATGATGGTGCTTTTCACCTATTTTGGTCAAGTTTGGAAGAGTTTTTGTCATTTGCAAATTTTGAAATTTTACACACAGAAAATTTGCCTCAACACATAGCGCCAATAGCGCTGCACTTTTCCTAGGGGAATCAAATGCACAAATGGTTTGTAGTTGACACAAAGAGATTTCCAATGAGCTATCATTAGTTCAATTTGGAGTTGAGGAAGACCTCCAAAAGTTGACTGAAACAACACTCTGCATTTTGGCAGCCTCATTCTACACATTTTGACTAGTCTTGGGAGATTAAGCATTTGACAGGGAAAATGAGCTCCAAATTAAAAAATTCAAGATGTTTTAGAAATTATACTCGAAAAGCTTTCTAATGAGCTATCCCATGCTCAATTTGGACGTCAATAAGGTAGTCAAAAGTCATATTTAAGTGGCACTACGCGTTCAGGAGGTGGCACTGCGCGTTGCGAGGTGGTGCTACACGTCTGTGGGTTGGCACTGAGCAAAAAGGCCAGAAAGGCCTCAAAATTCATAAAAAAATTCAAGATTTCCCTCCTTCCATTCATACAAGTAAGTTTTCCTCCCATACTACATTGTTAGCTTGCATTCAAACTTTTAAACATAATTCCCCATGGCAAATGTCAAGCCCTAAATTCTCCCTTGGTTATGCCTAAAACCTAAACTCCAATTATTCCTCCTATCACCTATCACTAAAACTATAAAATCTTTCCCTATTACATTCCATAACATCCACATCCCTTTATCCCTCTTCCCAAAAAGTAATATCTCAAACAAACCAAGCCCTCCATCTCACTTTTATGATTCCTACTCCCTCATTCATTTTCTAGCCCATAAGGTCATTTCCTATCCCCTCACTCCTAAATCACTTTCACTCATTCCCTTCATACAACCTCAAGCCTTGCAAACATGGATAAGGGAGACATTTATTGTTCATGACATCTTCAGGGATCCTCAAATTCCTCCACCACTGTCTCAAGAATTAGGAGGACCTTCTAGCAGTGCTCAGGTAAAGAAAGATGAGAAGGCTAAAGAGACTAGAGATACTGAGGTGCTCGGGACTTACATGACATATCAGAGGGGCACAAGGAGATTGTTTGCGGCTGATAGGCAAGTGTTTTCTCCATGGGATGTGGAAGAGACCTTGACTTCTTCATCAACCCATAGGAAAATGCTTGCTCCACATGATGTGGAAGGGTCTTTGCCTTCTTCATCAACACAGCTAGTATAGGTGTAGCAACTACACATAGGGAAGGGAAAGATGCCAGAGGAAAGTTTTGATGATGAGGAGGAAGAGAGGGACTTTGATTTGATAGATCAGGATGAGCTAGAGCAGCGTTATACTCATCATGGCGTGGAAATAATTGACTTAGAGGCTCAGGATGAAGAAACAATAAAGGACATCATCATATAGGAAAAGGAGGCTCAAGTCAAAGATTTGATGGACAATTTGTAGAGGGCCAAGTATGTCATCACATATTTGGAACAAGAGAACAAGCAGTTGAGTGACAAACAAGTCCTCATGGAGCTGGAACTTCTCAAGCTAAAATGACAAAGTGATAAAGAGACATAGGTAACTTTGACTCCTATTGAGAAGGAAATTGAAGATGATAGAGAGAATTGGATTGAGAGGGTTAATTTTCACCTAGAGAAGCTATTGTAGAAGGCCAATAGGGATAATCAGATGATCAGGCACATGGCCTACCATTACAGGACCCAAAACAAAATTTGCAACATGAGGGTAAAAAAGATGAAAGCTAGGCTAAGGCGGGATCTAAAAGGAAAAAAGGAGGAGGATAGGCTTAGGTTTCTTGCTGAATCTTCCTAGGCTCATCAAGATACTTGATGTTGGTGCTTCTCACTAATTTTGGTCAAGTTTGGAAGATTTTTTGTCATTTACAAATTTTGAAATTTTACACACAGAAAATCTGCCTCAACGCGCAGTGCCACTGGCGCTTCAATTTTCCTAGGGGCATGCAATGCATAAATGGTTTGCATTTTTGGATTTAGAGAGATGAGTACATGAACCCTATGGATTTTCCAGGTTTTTGGGGCAGAACTGGTCCACCAAAAGGTCAAAAAACACCCTAAAAATGACCTTTCTGCCACTTTTTGGACACACAGAATCAGTCTTGGGAGAATCAACTTTTGAGGGGTCAAATGAGCTTAAAATGAAGAAATTCTAGGTGTTTTGGAAAGTAGTCTTGAAGAAATTTCCAATGAGCTATCATGAGCTCAATTTGGATGTCAGGAAGGCCTCCAAAAGGGACTTGAACATTGCACTGCGCGTAGGGAAAATTTTGCACAAGGTGGCTAGTTTTCTATGTTTTGACAGTGTTCATGGATGTTCTCTCATTGAGGATGATTTAACATTGTAAATGATGACTTGGCATGTAAATATGATGGATAATTAGTAGTAGAGGGTAGATTCATTGCATTAAAAGTCAATTTGAGCTCAAATGAATTAGTTTTTCACTTTTAGAGGAAAGTTGTTAAGATGCCTATATTCCTGTTTCTTGTTCAGTGTTGGTTAGATTAGCTCCTCATCTTAGGGATTCGACCCCTGAGGATTGGAGGAGGTTGAAACAAAGCCTATATCTTCTTCTTCTTTCTCATTGTAAAGGGTTGGACTCAGCTGGATGCTAAGACCTTGATGGTACATCATTTTGTAGCAATGTAGCAGGAGATTAATAAGAATTGTAGCTATTTTTATGGGATCCATGTGGTATGGAGTTTTAGTAGTTTTTCTTCTCTTGTGATCATATGTTAGTATGTTTTGTGTATTCTGTTAATCATTTCATTGCTTCTAATTGAATACTTTCAAGTTGATAGGCATAATTCATTACATTACTGCTTTGCTTTGGGAATACATTCACCATTTCATGATTTCTACAGTTTGTGAAGGATTCATGATAATCACATGCTCTTCCTAGCTTCTCACCAATCTTAAAAACCTCACCCATCAAGCCCTAGAGTGCTAAAAATTATGCCTACCTCGCCCCATTGAACACCATACAATTTTGACCTAATTCCCTAGCCCTAACTATCCAGCTCCTCTTGATCTAGCAAAACCCCTTTAAAATCCAATCAAAACTTTGTACTACTATACCTAGCCTAATATCCTTTACCTGATCCAGTCATCTTGGCTGAGATCCCTACGGAGAGAGCCCTCTCCTGGCCTAGTAGGGCTAGCTACTTGGCTAAGAGTGGTTTGTGGTTAACCTGGCATTGCCTTCCTTCAGCCTGAGGTTCAATCCAAGTGATAACACCCTCTTGGATGGATTTAGCCTCACCTTGGGACTTATTTCTCTTGGCCTTCATTTCTTTTCTTACTAGAGAAAAGTCCTCTTCATCTTCTTTGGATGAGGTTCCATCTCTAGTATTACACCTTATTTCCTCCTATACCAATAGACCATAACGCTCCAAATTAAGTAGTTTCTACCTCTCCTTCATTGAATCTTGATAGTTATGACAGCTCTTAAGAAGGCCTAAAATGTCTAGGCTTTCCTCTTCTACAACATTGACACCAACCCCACCAATTTCATCACGACATTATGTGAACTTGCTCAGATACTGCTGAATAGTGTCATTCTTCTACACCTTGATACTTAAAAGTTTATCCTTGAGTGCCATCTTCCTATGGTCACTATTATTCTTGAACAATCCTGTCAGTTCTTTCCACATTTCAAACAAAGTTTATTTTTTGTGGAGATTTGAGACAATGTTATCTCGTACTCCCTCCAAGATTATTCTCCTTACCTTGGCTACATCTTTCTTCCACTGAGAAAGGTTTCGGGCATCAGATACTTGTGGTTTTGCAACATCTGTCTTGATGTATTCTAGCAATCTATTATCATCCAATACTGCCTCCATGCGATCCTTCCATGCAAAAAAAACTAGAGGTGACATTTAAGACATACTTTAGCCTTAGTCCATTGAAGGCCATCTTCTTAGCTCTGAAGAGATCTTGCTATGCTTAACTCCAAATTTGAACCTCCTGAGAAACAACTTCAAAATTATTGTTCTAATGTGAAATCAACTTTGATACCATGTAGAAATTACAATGTAGATTTGCAACTTCTCATGAAGTTTTAATCAAAATCAAAAGACACAAACCTACTCTATTGCTCTGCAGAAGTTAATTCACAATTTAGAACAAAAATTTAGACATGCAATAAGAAATCACACACATTCAAATAATATTTTTCGCAGGGAAAGACATTGCTAAAAACCTTAATGCCTTGCATAAATTTGATGAATAGAGATGCATTAAAATTGCGTTGCTCAACTCAGCGAACCTACAAGTGCATAACCTATCTCTCTGCTCACTAAGAAGCTCTGAACCAGACTTAGTCAATTTTAGCCTCTTCTTGAGGCCCTATTTTCTTGCTTAATTTTTGAGTAATTGAGCCCCTATTAAATAGGAAAATCCTCTAATTCATTTCGCAATTCGCAAGGATGGTCCACCTAAGATCATGCAACACTTGTACACTCAACTAGTTTACAACTACTGGTTAACTGCCTCGGAAACTCTGCCACAAATGGGAAATCCATATTCTTTGCATGAATGAGCTAATTATTAGTTGATTGATCAGTTAAATAGATGATCACTGAGTTAAAATCTAATAGTTAGAACTAGTTTAATTGATTACAACTAAAATTAACTTACCCTAGGCTCCTAAAATTTAGGAATCATTACATACAATTGAAATTCATGCCCCTAGCTTGAATTAACTTAGCTAGACTCCTATAAAATAGGAATAAACACATACTGAAATTCAACTCATTAAATCAAATTGAATGTTCTTAGCTGAGTAACAAGAGCCATGTCTCCTCAATTAACTCCTCCAAGTTGTCTGTTGATGTTGAATTTCGAATTTCCTCAATTTGATTAAAGGAAAAATCAAATTGAAACTTTCTTATTGTATTTTTCAACAATTGAGTTACTAGTCCCTAGAGCCTACGGTTTGGGACAAATTCTCCCGTGCCTTGAAACAACTTGGGTTCCTTGGAGGCTGTGGGTTGAGTTACTAGTTCCTGGAGCCCTAGACAACTTGGATAGATACCAATCTGGTTTGGTATTAGTGGTTTATGGATTGGTTAGTGTTGGCATTATGATACATGTGATGTACTTGATGGCAACCCACTTGTAGCAGAACAACTCACTTATATATGGTAACTAGATGAATCTACAGGAGAGATATCAGATGTGATAGAATGCATGGAAGTTGTGTTTACAAATGTAGGGAAGTTCAAAGGAATCATTTCAGAAGTAATATGGCAAAACACATTATAATAAGTCTATTTATAGGGAACAAAGTAATGGTGCAAAAGAATAGGATGAAGGAATAAAGGACTATAGATCAGAATCAAGAAATTGAAGAAAGAGAATGGTTTAAGAAGTATACGCTGGTTCACCTTGTCCAAGTAGTGTATACATGCGGGCTCATGGAATAGAAGAAGCGTATACGTATGCACACACTTTCACAGAAGGGAAAGTGTGTATGGGATGGAAAATCAAGGTTTTGGTCCGAGGTATTGATCCAAGGTTTCGGTCCAAGGTATTTAGTCTAAGGTATTTGGTCCGAGGTATTGGTCTAAGGTTTTGGTCCAAGCCATTGGTCTGAGGTATTTGGTCCAATGTATTGGTCCGAGGTATTGGTCCTATGTGGTTTTGGTCCAAGGTATTGAGAAAGGCCTAAAACTATATAAGGAGGAAAATATCAAAGGGATAGGTACACAAGTAATGAATATCTTATGAAGTGTTAGATCAAAAGAAAATATGAATGTTATGGGTTTCTGATGCTTTGCTTGATCTAAACTAAAAATGCACCTGAGCGTTTGATGATGGATGAGATCTAATGATGGATAAGGATCATAATGACCTATCATTATGTGATCTGATAATGGATGGGATAGATTTGATTGCTAAAACATGTTTTATCCTTTATATGTGATGATCTGGGTATGTATGGAGTCGAGAATTGCAACGAAGTTATAAGTAAGTATTTGCATATCTATATGCTGGTTCGCTTTGGTGAAGGTGCGTATCCACGCTGGTTCGACTCTTCAAAGTAGCGTATGAAAAAGAAAAGCTTCATGTTCAAGGATGACTGATCTATCAGATCAGTGCTGCTATTTTATTGCTGTCAGTCAATGAAGTCTTCTTAGATCTAAAAGTAAAACTGAATGCATAAAAAGTTTGTGTCTCACTGATTAATTGATTAAGAAAGAAGGGCGAACCTTGTTGCTATCTATTTAGAACTTTGTAATATGATAGTAGATCTTCAAAATTTCAATGATTGGTATAGTTTGTGGTTCATAGGTTTTACAATTCAGTATCTTTAGAGGTATATGAAAGTTGGGCAAAAACCCGGATGCGGGTGTTCGCACAGCAGAGGATGCTAGGCCACATGGCCAGCAGGTGACGACACGAATCTACACGAGGGAGGACACTCGGAACGCCGCCGAAGACATAAATTCTGAGGCCTCTGTTCAGAACCTTCAATGAATTTTAAGGCGGATTGTATTGGTGGCAGAGCGCATTTATGGCGCCCAGGTATCAAGAGAATGTTAATAGAATTAAGCTGGATGTTGGTATGGGGTATAACCATTCTCAGAGAGGAAGGCATGCTGCGCAGACGGGACTGGGCAAACTCTTCCTTCTGGCAGACGCTGCGGCCGTCAAATTCCCTGTTGATAAAGGCAGGGGCATCACTGTATTATTTTCAGGTGTTGAGGAGAGAGGCCCTGCCTTTGAAGCACTGTTTTACACAGTCAGCTCCACTGCCATCATGGCCAGGCCAAGAGAAAGAATGCCGTGCAGACGCGGCACTGGTCGAGGGGGCTCCTCACGCCTTCCAGCAACGGATTCCCATCACCATTTCTGCTGCTGCTATTGTCACAGAAGGGCCGGGGCTCCCCACTTGCAGGCTACACAGTTCATGGACACGGGTAGCCCCAATGCAGGACCACCCTCGCTTCCAACGTTTGGCACTGCAGTGTTTACTCTTGGAAACATTAGCGCACACATTTTAGTCCTATTTATTAAGGAAAACGAGAAGGATGAAGACGGGTCGAGCAGCAGAGAATCGCCCTCCGATGACCAACCGCAAAGGGCTGAGGAAAGGGCTTCTGAGAAGGCTTCCACCCAACTTCAGATGCAGGAGGCGTCATCATCCAAGGTAGGGGAAGAACGAGAAGGCCTCCCTGAAGAATACGGATGGGTCCCGATCATTGAGGAGGAGCCTGAAGAGTAGCAGTCAGTGGAACGCTCCGTCGACCCTCTTTTTGTTCAGGTCTTTTGTCTCGGTCGCTATTTGTGTATGGGATAAATCACATGTTTATGTCTGGGTCTTTTAGTTCTTATGCAAGTCTTTATGTGCTTTGGTTTCAGTTAGTAGGTCTTTTAAGGGCGATAGCACAAGTCCTTGGTCGCCCCTGCGAGGGTAGTTTTTTGTGTCAAAGCCCCTGCGAGGGTAATGTTGGTTTAAGAATGAAAACTCTGATGAATTTTGAGGCGGCTTGGACTCACTTCTTTGGAAGGGCCAGCTGCCAACCCACAGTGCCACTGTCGGCCATGGGAAACCTGTTTTTCTGTCTGTAATGTTCTTATGTACATAATTAAATAGATTAGCATAGTTTTACTGAGAAAAAAATGAAAGTTGGGCAAAAGGAAGTAGCATTTACATGCAGGCTTTCTTCATTAAAGGAGCGTATACATTCTGACACGTGCCTTTTGAGGTTATAGTTAGTTTTGGTTGTTGATGCAGTGTTTTGGGTTCAGAACTGTGTATTGGTTACAGTGATCTGTTTGTTCCAGTGGATTGGTTGAATTTGATTAAGTTTGAATGAATGGTTGATTCAGTTGTGTCAGAGGTTTTAGTAATTTATTGTTTCAGTTATATCAGAGATTGATTGGGTTTCAATGATTGGTTGATGTAGATGTATTTGATGGTTGTAATGCAATGGTGATTGATTTTGAGCTTCATTGTTACTAATGTGTCCAGTATGAAAATTTGATGAAACGAGGCCTTCATGTGTATTGTTGTGTACTAGGATCATCCAGTCTGAAAATTTATGAAATGTGGTCCCTGGAGGTTACTGAGGGTTGGAGCCTTCAATGAGGAAGTCGAAGCTTCCTTCCAGTAGTGGCTGGTGATTTGATCAAGGGGATGGAGCTCCCTTCCAGTAGCAGTTGGAGAATGAGTGAAGCTTGTAGCCTTCTGTAGGTCAAAGCCTACGTACTAGTAAATATATCGGCTGGTACAAGAACTAGGTAGTTGTAGCTCCCTTCTAGAAGAAGTTGGAGAACAAAAGAAGGTTGTAGCCTTCTGTAGGTGGGTGCCTAAGTACTGGTATGAGTCTGCACCTGTACAAGATTGTAAACTCATTTTCTTATTATTAAAAGAAGACAAAGACAACAATCGCAGGTGGTTTTCACCCACATTGGGTTTCCACCTTAAATCTCAGTGTTCATGTGTGTTGCTTATGTGTGATGGTTTATTATGTTATTACTGCACATGGTTACTGTTTGATGTTTAATAATCTACTGATGCACTAATTAAAGATCAACATATGATGAATTAAATGAATCATAAGTTCACTGGATATACGTTGGTTTCCTTAAGAACAATTGCATGCACATGTGAGTTCCCTTCTCTGAAGTAGTGTATATAAATCTGATTATGGAAATGAGAAAGTTATTATTTGTAAATACTGATTCACCACCCCTCTCATTATTATTTCCAACAATTGGTATCAGAGTTGGTCCTTTGGTAGAAGCTTGATCGCTTGAAGGAGATCCATAGTAACAATGGGAAAGAAGCTAAAGAAGAAAGCACCTCAAAAGAAGAAGACATCTCAAAGGAACTGTGACAGTGGGAGAGACGATTGGCCTTTAGGTGGAAGCAACTCTTCAAATTCAGAATCACCTCAGAATGAATATGAAAAATAAAAAGAACTATTAGGTACGAATTTGTTGTCCTCTGGTGATACATTTCTATGTTCATTTGAAGATAATGAAAGTGACAGTGAAACAACTGAATTTTCTCTTATGGGTGAAAGAGAAAGAAATCAAATAGAGGCAGAATTTAAAAATCTCATAGAAATAATTAGAGATAAAAAGGATCTAATCGATAAAAGGGAATATGCCTACAAAGAAGAAGTTACCAGGTTAAAAGCCTTGTTGGAGGAAGGAAACAAAATAAAGAAGAAGTACAAAGAGAAGGAAGACCAATGTCAAAGGCTGCAGGATGAAGTGACATCATTGAGAATTGAAGTGGATGAAAGGAACACAACAACCAAGGAACTTTTAGAAAGAACTAGCTACTGTGAAGGTCTTGAAGGTGTGATTGTTTCTCTAAAAGATGATCTCAAAAATTCAAATCAACAGAATGAAGAACTACTCCAAGCATTTGAAGAAAAAGAAAATGAATTTCTCGAATTAAGGCAATAAGTGGAAGAAGGAAGAAAAGCTGAAGAAATCATGAAGAAGCAGTATCTTGAAAAGGAAGAGCAATATCAGGTTGAGGTAAATATCATAAAAGGTAAATTATAAGAAAAGGATAAAATTTTACGATTTCAAGATAGTACTAATATTTTGGATGATATTCTTAGTAGTCAAAGGTCTCCTGCCATCAAATCTGGTCTTGGTTTTCATGAAACTATTAAAGGTGAATCTAGCTCACAAATTGAAGCAAGGAGCTCTAGTGAGAAATCAGAAATGCTCAACAATGAGATATGAGGTCAACCACATCAACAACCAAGGAAAGAAATTCTTCAAAGAAAATCATTTACTCATATCCATGGAAGTGCTAATCGACTCTTTCCTCTAATGAATAATGTTGAATGTTTTATATGTCATAATTTTGGACATGTTACAACAAGATGCAGAAGTAGAATGGTTCAAGCTAATAACTGTCACACAAAAAAGATCATCAGCTTCCAGGTACTTCAAGGGATATTGTTTTTATTGCAATATGGTTGGTCACAAAGCCATTAACTACTATAGAGGGAATATGAAACATATAAGATGTTATGCCTGTAACAAGTTTGGGCATACAGAAAAAGAATGCAGGAGAAAATTTTGGCCAACATACCAAAAGGAACAAACATCATCACATTCCAAGGTATGGAAGAAGAAGGAAGTACAACCAGAAATATGTAGCATGGCTCAGTATGCAGATAGAACAGACTTAGGAGGAACTAAAAATTATTAAATTTCAGTGTTCTAATTCTCATATGCATTTATCGTGAAGAAAAGTCACGTATATACGTGAGTTAGAAGCTTCACAATCGTGTATATGTTGGTTTGATGAAGAAGCAGTGGGACAGACTCAAAAAATTGATATGATATGGTTCAGACAATTATCAATTATCTTTTCTGTCTTGATGATTGATGACTACAATATGTGGATGTTATTTAGAAGTGCTCACAAGTTGTTGATGACTTGATGTATACTTGATTGATGATGATGCCTTGATGTTTCTTACTGATATATGCAATGATCAGAACTGACAGTGAATAGTTAGCACAGGTTCAGGGGGAGAATATGCTATGCTTCTAATAATGCATTGTTGGCATTATGTTTAGAAGTCTTTGGTACTTATGGTGTCGAAGTTTTTAAATGATACATCATGTTATGCTGCAGCCATAAGCTTCCTATGATGAAATCTCAGATGATACTTATATTACTTGAGTCACATATTTTTTTATTCAGATTAGATTTATGGGTGATTGTGGATGACTTTTGATGACGCATACATTACATATATGTTTCTTACATGGTGATCTTCATAAGGACAAGGAGAAGTACAAAGCTTTAGTACAAAACTTCATTATTTGATGATGAGCCACTCATTTCTTTTATGCTACTATCATCATGCCTTCAAAGATTCATAAAGTTCATATGGTGCAGTTATGATGCAGGATTCCTATAGTTCTTGGCTCTCACATGGTTGAGGATTGTTGTTGTTGATAGTATCAAGAAAGCTTGACAAATGACAATAAGCTTATGGTTTGCTAGCTACATATTTCTATCTCTTTGATGGATACACATTATGCTGGATACATGGATGATTACTTAAGTTTCATATTGATAAATATTGTTGGTTGGCCAAGAGAATGGTGTTATTATAGGTCTCATGAAGACATAGCTATTTGAAGACATGGATATTCAGAGACATGGCTTACTTAGTCACATAATGATGATGCCTTCTTACTTTATGATGATAGGTTTGATACTCACATATGTTGATTATCATGGTTAATTCTTATTAGATGTGGGATGTTCCCTAGTGATGATACATGTGATGAGCCTCATCATTGGTTAATTATGTGGGCCTTAATTCACCTCCTAGCTTAGTCAAACCAACTATTCTCACAACTTATTGCATACTTTTTATTATATTTTGTTTATGAGATGAGTTAGAGTTGGATATTTTTCTTTGTGGTCAAATGTGCATTTAATGCAATATTAAAGGATAAAAGCAAGGAATTTTGGCAAAGACCTTGGTCAAAACTTGAATGGGACAAGGGAGAGGAATTATAGGAGGTAAATCCTCCTCATTAACTACCCCTCCATTTGAATATTCCTCCATAACCTCGGAGTGCAAACAACCAAATCATGAGGACTAGAAGGCAGCTGAGCAAGTGAAAGACAAAGCACCAGTTTATCTCGAGTTTGGGAGCCGAGCCTCCCTAATTTTAAGGAATTCATTGGAGACTTTAGATGTATAAGTAGAGAGGCCTAGGACCTCAGTAGGATTTGGATTTTTGATTGTAAAACTCTACTCTATTTTCGAGCTGCAAGACTTGTGACAGTTTTTGATGTAATCCATGGTTTTGATAATAAAAATGAGTTTTGTTTTGAGCCAACACTGAGCTAACTCAGAGGGCTGAAGCTCTTGGGTTAGGGCTAAACCCTAGCAGCCAAGGCTCCTCTTTATTTTACATGTATGCTAGCATAGATTCATGGTTTAATTGTTCATTTGCTTAAGTAGTTACATTTCCATTACAACAGTGTAGAATGGATTGGTTGTATTTTAGTTTGCTTCCATTTGTGCCTTCTTTCAATTAGCAGGTCAACAAGGAGAAAAGGATCACCGTAAGGTTTTCAGTAGGTGTCTTGGTCTCACCTCCTCCCTTTGGGACCATGACTTGAGGAAGAGACCCTTCAGCAACCCCAAAAACACAGATTTCTAGTTCTTTCATGAGCTTCGGATTTTGTTGTCCTGATTCAGTACTTGGTTCATTTCATTGCCATCTTTTTCCACTACTCTATTGTTATAGACATTTTTGTGCCTTACAGCATGAAGAATGAAATGTTGATAATCTAAGGGATCCAAAGTCCCTAAACATGTTGTTCCTACCCCTAGAGGAACAAGGTCAGCAAACCACAGCACTAAAAATCAGTTCTCCACCTGAAAACACTCAAAAACAAGCTAATTCTGGATCATGTCAGCTGCTCCACTGAGCATCTGCGCTGAATGTCAACTGCTCCACTCTGTACCTGCGCTGAATGTCAAATCTAATGAAGGCTACCTGCGCTGGGCGAGATTGGCCAAGTGGCACAGTCATTCTGCAAGGTGTCAAATGCCCAGGAAGCTTCCAAAATGACACTTGGATCAGGGAATTCGCCTTGTGATGAGTAAGAGGATCTAGATCTCTAAGTGGAAGCAAGAAACTCCAAGTGGACTCAAGGACTGAAGAATAACTGAAGTGGGAGAGGACACTAGTCAGCTTCATGCCAAGCTCAAGCTGACTCATCCTTTCTCCAAAACTCCTATATATAGAGCTCTCTCATGAGGTCTAAGGAGGCTGGAATCTGGTGAATGTAAGGAAGTGCTGTTGGTTTGAGTATAGAACTATTGGGTGATTTCTTTGAAGGAGGTGAAGAGGAGATTTCTTTCTGCTGGGAGGTGTTGCTGGATTGGGCCTATTATGGTTGTAACACTCTCAGAACTTTACTTCTTCCATTAATAAAGCATTTGAGGTTCTTCTATATGCATGTGTCTTTGTGGCGTATTGATGCTTGTATATTTGATTTATTCTAATCCTTGAATCAATTATGGATGTATGCTTCTTGTAGTTTCCCTTTCTTGTGCTTTTGCAGGATCTTTGTGTAGCTGGGTCAGTGAAAGAGCAAGGAGTTGGGAGCAAGCAGCAAGGAGAGAAGATTGGATCAAACATTAGCGGAAGATAACGGTTAGTGGATCTCTTTCTCCCCTCTCTTACATCTCATAAAGAAGTAATCTTGAATAGCTTTGCATTCGGTTGTTGCTGAGGTACTATCACCCTTAGAGTGGGATAGGGTCATTCCGTATTGGATACTTTTCCCAACAACAAATTGGCGACTCCGCTGGGGATCGTATCTTGTTGGTTGTTTGTGTTTTGCTATTCATTTCATAAACAAAGGGAGTACCGAATCGAACTGCATTTGAATCTTTCAAATGCAAAGTAGAGGGCAGCTACTCTAGCTCAGTATCTGGGCAAGTTTATGATTTGAAGAGCTGATCCACAAGGATTCTAATAAGCTCTTAGTGATAGCTTTTCATCCTCCTTGTCATCCCTTAGTGTGTCCTTGACTGATAGCTTCTGATTTGGCCAAAAACTGTGAATTTTTGAGCAATCTGTGACCCGGAAACCAAGAGAAACGAAAGTTTCGTTCTTCAGTGCAACTGCTGTGAAGGCTGTCTGCATTTCAGCGCAGTTCCCGAAGGGGCTACCTGCGCTGAAGGTCAAACAGACAGTGTCCCACCTGCGCTGGACCAGTCTTGCCTTATGCTACTAGGGTTTCCTGTTGTTTCTTGCCCTGTTTTCACCCTTGTTTTTGCTGCCTGTTACCAGTCAATGTGCCTATCTGAAACCAACTTTCCTTGCCACTATTCCACCTCGGTTGTATAAAGAAACTGTGTTTGTTCTTTGTGTATTTCTTGTATCATTTACAGTTTCCCATAACGAAAGTGAATTGGTCTTGTTGTGACCTCTTAGATCTAGACCTGTGATAAAGTGTCGTTTTGATCTTAAGAGTTGGTTTGTTTGCTGTTCATAGCTGATTGAGCTTTTGCTTTCGTCATATGGTTTGAATTTATATATTTCTAGTGTCGAAACAAGTAAATCTTAAGGTGTCTTTTGATTTTGGACAAGCTTGTTTGCTTTCACTTGAAATTGAATTCAAAGTTATACAACAGCTTTCTTTTTGTGTCGCACAAACATTAAGAAAGAGAAAAGAAATACTTGCATTGTGCATGTGCATTATGACAGTTTGCATGTTGATTTAGGAAAAAGTGCATTAGTGTGTGCTCTATGATCTGTGTGAAAAGATGTTGTCTTTCTTTTCCCTCAGTAGTTAAGATTTTCAAAGTTGAAAGATTGAAAAGCTTGCTTATCATCTTAGACTGCATTTAGGAGTGTTACTATACATCTCGTGGTGATCCATAAAGGCAAACTGCTAAACAAGATCAACCTTAAAATAAATTGAATTTACATAACAACGCATTGAAACATAACGCAAACACATAGAGGTCTAAGCTAGAGACGTGTTCCGGCGTCGTTAAACGTGATATCTTAGCGTTGAGTGGTTGGGTGATTCCTCCACGGTGAAGCGATAAGTATCAATACGGACTTGTGCTCCCACGTACCGTCGCGTATATATTGGGAGACCCCTATAGGAACAAAGCCTTTATCCATAGGAAACCGTGTCGGCCGCCCTACTGATCGCAATGCAGTGAACGCAGCATTCACGAAGATCGACCACTCGTACCGTAAAACGTATTCTGTGGTTTTGCGAAAAGTTTGGCACACCCTCTCCCTAGAACTCCAGAGCAGTTTCTTTTGGCCTTTTTCAAAATCTATAACTGAAAAAGTCCATCCGAGCATTTGTCACTTCGGGCTCGTTAAAACATCGAAGGAGACTAGAGTCATCTTTAGCTTTTTCTCGACTCTTAAAAAGTGAAAAAGCAAGTTGTGTCTAAAGCGTCGTTATAAAATTTATTTTAAACGGAACATAATCACCTCCTATTCCTGCGTTGATCTTTAGGTTGAGAACATGGAACGCCCCAACCAAGGAATCCCACATGATGGAAATCCTATTCCTTTCTCCTCTTGGGGAGAAGTTGGTGCGCCCCACATGGCCACATTGTCGCTTCCAGGACTGACAATTGGCCTGCCAATCTGGCTATTCTCAACCAATGTAGTTCAGAACACCATGGTTCCTGAACAGTCGAGTCAACAGTTAGATCAGTCTAGAGTTGCCCACCAGCCTTCTACTTCCTATAACTCTTCCTCTAATCCTTCGTCTTCGCAAGGTAGAGCCGGCAAAAGCCAAGCTCCCATGGAGAATAAGGAGAAGAAGAAGAAAGAGAAGAAGAAGAAGGAGCCTAAGGCGACTAGGGGCAAGCAAAAGACATCTGACAAAAATCCACACACAGCACAGACCGGGCCTAAATCACCATGCGTCATATGTAGAGGAGACCACTTCCATAGAGATTGTCCCTGTATTCCCCGGATACTAAGGGACTGGTCCCCTCGGTTGCACAATTCGGGAGCATCAACCTCTGATAGCCATGTTGAATGCTTACCGTCAACCAGCGAAAGTGAAGGTTCAAGACAAAGAGGGGGAGCAAGATTCCCCTGTAGACTGTGTGAAGGCGATCACGCCATCCACCGTTGTCCCTTATTAGACGAAGCGAAGAGAGTTTTGGAAGATTGTCCGGTTTCGCCGGTAATGCTTCCTCCTGGATACAAAAAACTCGTGCCAAGTCCTTCGTTGGTTGAAAATACAGCTGCCCCACTCAAGTGGTCAGCTGAAGTGTCAGTCATTGAAAATGAACCTACTGAATCCAGACCAGACGAAAGTCTAAAGGTCGATACGGCAGTTGACCCGGTTCCGCCTTCAGAGGTTTCATCTTCAAATGACACCGTCAATGAAGATTCATCTTCAAATGACACCCTCACTGAAGAGAATAAGGATGACACCATCCAGATTCTTTTCATCAACACAGATTCTGATGAGCATCAGGGCAATGCGCCCATTCCTTTATCGCAGGAAGGAACATCGTCAGGGTCATATCCGGCCGTGTATTCGGTCCCACCACCAAGCAACCTGGTTGTATCCTTTGATTGGAACCAACTAGGCAGACCCCAGTTACCAGCCAGTATACCATTCAGAATCATAGTCCAAATTTACAGGATGGTAATGGCTGGAACTATCATTGATGAAGGGACATCTGTGAGTATCCTTTTCTCTATTGCTTGGAAAGCACTGGGTTCCCCAGAGCTTTTGCCTGAGATAAGAAATCTCTCGGGTTTTGATAAAGGAACCAGTCGACCATTAGGGATCCTCCCCAATGTACCTGTTACATTGAAAGGGAAGACCGTTCAAATGAACGTGATGGTTTTCAAGGACCCTTGGATTATAACCTACTCCTTGGACGAGACTATATATATTGCATGGGAGCTATAGTCTCCTCACTCTTTAGAGTAATGTGTTTTCCACACGAAGGAAGAATGGTCAAGCTCGTAGACCAACTTTCATTTCCGGGATCACGCATCGCAAATAGTCACATACCAACCCTCAATGGTCTATTCACCCAAGAAATGTCTCCACCCCCAGTCCTCCTTCCCGATGAGTGCGAGTGATTCGGAAAGATGGGACTGGAACCCAGGGGGCATGCATCCTGGTCTGCTTTGGGCAGAGGAAACCTTGGGTATAAGGTAGAATTTCTGCGGGAGAATATGACTAGTCCGTACCCCGTCCGTGGATGGAAGAGGGGTTGTTCTAGAACAGGATTCTTTTGTCAAGGTTATGTGTTTGACGGAACAGGGTCATTCACCCTTGTCTATTTCGGTAGACATTGCCGAAGAAAGAGATTGATTTGCGGCAGCAAATAGAACCATCTTTGGGTAACCAGAAAGAGGCAAGCCTCACCCTTTAAAACAAATGTTTTATCGGATAAGTAGGGGCAGCCTTGAAATTATACCTTACACCTGGGGGCATGCAACCTTTTGGAGTGCAAGCAAGGGACGACTATTTATTTTTTAAATTTTTAGGTCCTCCCTTTAAACCTGTAGGTCTAACCCTTTAAACTCGTAGGATTAGCCGTTTCCAAACTTGCATAAAGAAAGGATATGAGGAGCACAGCTTCGTGAGATAAAGCTCCGTAAAAAATAGCTATCTCACAGGAGACATTTCTTATCTTATGACTGGTATATCGAGCAGTTTTACCGCGGAATTTATGCTCGTTAAAAAACAGAAAAGCGAGATCCGAGCAGTTTTAGCATCATAGTTCATGCTCGTTAAAAAATAAACATAAGCTTTTGAGCAAGTTTAAGCTCGTTAAAAAATGAACTTCCTGGTAAATAACCATTAAGAATGTACCCTGATCAACCGTAAAAAGACCTTGGTCGTGTTTTGCTGCAGCCATCACCTCCACCGTTCATTTGGCCGATCGTTTACCTCCATATGATTGTTTACCCATTTTGAGGAACAGCTGCGAAGAGTGATTTCACCTAGCCATCCTTGTGACACTGCCGTGATTGGAAAATTCCAACCTGTACCTGGAATCTGCTGCTATCCCTGTTTATCACTCGTTCCTCAAAAGACGAGTCTTCTTTGAGCTCTTTTCATCTGACTCGTAAAATATGAAAAGTTTGCCGAGTTTTGGCCTTCCAGCTCGTTAAAATGACCGGAAGAGCTATCCCTCCTCTACATTTTAATCTTTTTGGACCGGAGGGATTATTGCACAAAAAGATCGAGCGCTTGTTTTGTTCGGCTCGTTAAAACTATCGAAAACTCATCCCTTCTGCATTGTTTTATACTTTTTCGGACTTAAGGGATTAGATGACGAAAAAGGAATTTTGGAGTTAACTTTCTGTACCTTTTCAGACTCTCTAAAATTGAAAAGGACCGAGTTTTCCTTGTCGTTAGACTCGTTAAAATGATTAAATAGCGACAAACTTGTCTTTAGACGAGAACGAGTTTCCCTATCGCTAGGCTCGTTAAAACATAGCGATGGGCTTGCCCGAAGGGCAGGTTATAGAACAAGCATATGTTATCCTCCTCAAGCTTGACAAAAATAAAGAGGTACTAGTCAGAAATGACTGGGGAAAAATTGGGAGAACCTCAAAGCTTTAATGGTAGCAAGTCGCTCTTGAACATGACACTTTGTCCTCCGTATCATACCGGGTTGGGTTGTTTTCATTCACCGGTCTCATCACCATGGTCTTCGCCAAACCATCCACATTTGGGGTAATGCTACCGATCCATCACATCAGTGTCGTTATATGTTCAAGAGATGTTGTTCAGAAAGAGTCAACCATGTCCCATCCACTGCCATACATTATCCTTCATCTGCCATGATCGCCACCCTGAATCATATTTCACAGATTGTTTTCACCTCCACTAAAATCATTAGCTCCGTTCCGTGTCACTGATGTGGGATTCATTAAGGCCCTCCTTTGACGGATCGTTTCTTGTTGACTTCAGCTCATTATCCAAGAAGTTGATCTAGGAACAAACCCCCCAGTACTTTGAAGCTTGCATGCCTCAATGGCAAGTTTCTCACTTCCGGCGACAGGTATACATTAAGGACCTTCGACCAGAAGATTTTACGTGGTGTTCGACGCCAAGTCCTTTATTCACACCACGTGAATTGTACTGCAGTACCTTGAGGGTCATTGTCATTACTGGTGATTCCTCTCGCGCTTGTTAACGGTTTACATTATTGACCGGTAATCAAGCGATGTCTTTCCATGTTCGACTTCAGCGCAATTCTCACATGGATCGACTTGTACTTAGAGTGAAGATCGAACGAGTTTGAAGACCCCGGATCTAGTTTCATCCATCCGGGCTGCGATATATATTCAGGAAATATAAAGACATTTGATATGTACATCATTGCAGCAGATGATCATCCTACTCAAAGGATGATAATTTCAGCAGAGAATTATCAGTCTACCATCAGACGATCGTCTGTTCTATGTACCAAAATGAATTTATAAAGCTGAGCATGGGAATGCCCGCCTCGGCTAGATCATGAAAGCAGAATGAAAAATAATGTATTGTATTGTATTTTATTACAGGGCACCTCTCAGCGATTGAATGAACTTCGGATCCTCCTGATAAAGCATTTCACCCGATAAACGACCTCATACTTTAGGGGGCAACTGTTATAGACATTTTTGTGCCTTACAGCATGAAGCATGAAATGTCAATAATCTAAGGGATCCAAAGTCCCTAAACATGTTGTTCCTACCCCTAGAGGAACAAGGTCAGCAAACCACAGCACTAAAAATCAGTTCTCCACCTGAAAACACTCAAAAACAAGCTAATTCTGGATCATGTCAGCTGCTCCACTGAGCATCTGCGCTGAATGTCAACTGCTCCACTCTGTACCTGCGCTGAATGTCAAATCTAATGAAGGCTACCTGCGCTGGGCGAGATTGGCCAAGTGGCACAGTCATTCTGCAAGGTGTCAAATGCCCAGGAAGCTTCCAAAATGACACTTGGATCAGGGAATTTGCCTTGTGATGAGTAAGAGGATCTAGATCTCCAAGTGGAAGCAAGAAACTCCAAGTGGACTCAAGGACTGAAGAATAACTGAAGTGGGAGAGGACACTAGTCAGCTTCATGCCAAGCTCAAGCTGACTCATCCTTTCTCCAAAACTCCTATATATAGAGCTCTCTCATGAGGTCTAAGGAGGCTGGAATCTGGTGAATGTAAGGAAGTGCTATTGGTTTGAGTATAGAACTATTGGGTGATTGCTTTGAAGGAGGTGAAGAGGAGATTTCTTTCTGCTGGGAGGTGTTGCTGGATTGGGCCTATTATGGTTGTAACACTCTCAGAACTTTACTTCTTCCATTAATAAAGCATTTGAGGTTCTTCTATATGCATGTGTCTTTGTGGCGTATTGATGCTTGTATATTTGATTTATTCTAATCCTTGAATCAATTATGGATGTATGCTTCTTGTAGTTTCCCTTTCTTGTGATTTTGCAGGATCTTTGTGTAGCTGGGCCAGTGAAAGAGCAAGGAGTTGGGAGCAAGCAGCAAGGAGAGAAGATTGGATCAAACATTAGCGGAAGATAACGGTTAGTGGATCTCTTTCTCCCCTCTCTTACATCTCATAAAGAAGTAATCTTGAATAGCTTTGCATTCGGTTGTTGCTGAGGTACTATCACCCTTAGAGTGGGATAGGGTCATTCCGTATTGGATACTTTTCCCAACAACATCTATTTTTTCAATAAGATCTCACTCATGTTCTCATTTCCTTCAACACTTTCTTCATGCATAATATGGGCAAATGATTCATGCCTTTCTAGTTTATGAGAATGTATGTTGTTGCATAGTTCTTGGAAGACACACATGTTTTAAGCACTGCAAGTACCTCAGGAGGAGGTCTAGACTTCATCACCAACATCCATCTTCCACCTCATCAACCTCAACCATCTCTTGTTCCACCATCACCCTCACTGGTTTTTTTGTCCTTTTTTATTGAAATTCCCCTACACACATTGAGTGAATCTAACCATCTCTTATTTTGGATATTGACTCCTGAGTGTTCCTAGACCTTCTAGCACCCTATCCCACTCATCACACACCTTTTCCAAGCTTCCCAACACCTCCAACACCTCACAATTAGCTATCGGTTGCATCCTATAGGTTTCCTGTAATTCCTACAGGATCATCCTGTAGGTTTCTAGTACATCTTGTAGATTTTCTTGAAACAACCTATTTTGAGGCCGAATTGATGGGGAACCTCTAGGAAGTCAAAAAAAGCATCCTAGGACCCTCCCACACCATCCAAAAATTCCATAGACCTTCTATCCATCCTCAACCACCTTCCATCCACCTGTCACATCTACAAGAACAACTAAATTGCATGCTCGATTTTACCAAAGAAAACCAAAAAAGTGAAAACATATTTAGTTTAGTTTTCTTGCTCACACATTAGTATGGTTTGATGCTCTTTACTTTTGTAACTTAGATTGCAACATTGGGTTAGTGTTGATTTAGAAATTGTGCTTAGCATAACTATTTAAATGGTTAATTAGGATATTGTGTGATTTAGCATTACATGTTTTTTTCTTCATTACTGCAGTAGAGTAGCTCTCTTAGAATAAATTTGCTCTTCTTCTATCAAAGAATCAAGCTTCTTCTAACTCTATAGAAGTCTAGCTTGGAACCCTAGGTTCTCTCACCAAATGGACAGTGACAACAGGCAGGACCTTCACTTTTACTTGTGCATATAGCACTGTCACCTCCAAGTTTGTACGAACCTCGGGTTGATAAGTAAAGCTGGTAGCCCAGGAGTTGCAACATCCTTGCTGCAATACTGGCGCTCATCAACATGGTTGATATATTAAGGGATCTTGTGGAAATATCATGTAGTTCTTGATGATGATGTTATGATCATAGATGATGACTATGGTGTTTTCACATACATATGATATGATGTGAATGATTTTGTGTTACTGCTCGGAGATATGACATATGCTTAGTTGATTCATGGAAAGTTATGATAAGGGTCTTTCTACCAAGGAAACGAAGCAAGTTGATCTTGATGAGATCAAGATGATGAGTTGATATCTATATGCGGCATAATTTTTCACAGGTTGATGATATTTACTTTGTCATATCTTCGGAACTGATGATGGACATATACAGGTTGCAGGTTTGGATGTGGCTGATATATGCTTATGGTGTAGATCATATATGGTGTATGATAGTTGCTCATGACTATCATGGTCTTGTTTATATCTTTGGTCTTTGCTACAAATGTCATGTATATCACTCAATGAAGAGGTCATATAAAGGACCATGATGTAATAATATATCTTTGTTTGTCATAGTCTTTTAATGAGTCCTTTTGGTCGTATGATGTAATTTATACCCCCACTATGCATGGGAAGGATGATGTAATAATTGCTATATTTTAGTCATGTATGAAAATTTGGTATATCCCCACTTGGTTGGGTAGATGAGTAAAATTTGGTATATCCCCACTTGGTTGGGAGATTGATGTAAGTATGAGTCATTGGTGATAGGAAGGTCATACTCACATAGTTGAGTTATAGAGTCATGTTATTCTTTTAGAAAATATATTTGCAGACTTTGCATGTGTTCAGGGGGAGCATGGATGGTATAGTGCATCTCAGCATGTACAAAGGGGGAGTTTAATTAGAGAATTCGGCATGTGCCTAGGGGGAGCATGATCAATGTTCATATTTAGCTATTCAAATATGAAAGTATTCATTTTGGTCAGCCCTTTACCCTTGATATCAAAGGGGGAGAGTATCTTGGTCCACCCTTTGCCCTTGATGTCAAAGGGGGGGAATATTTTAATGTTTCTTTTTATCTCTAACAGTTTCTACATCTTGCAGTAATCAACACCAACATGGTTGCCATCAAGTCCAATGGGGGAGATTGTTGGTATTATGATACATGTGTTGTACTTGATGGCAACCAACTTCTAGTAGAAAAAATCACTTGTATATGGTAACTAGATGAATCTATGTAACTAGATGAATCTATAGGAGAGATATCAGATGTGATAGAATGCATGGCTTTTTTTTTTTTACAAATGTGACAAAATGCAGAGCAGTTCAAAGGAATCATTTCAGAAGTAATATGGAAAAACACATTATAACAAGTCTATTCAGAGGGAACAAAGTAATGGTACAAAAGAATAGGATGAAGGAACAAAGGACTATAGATCAGAATCAAGAAATTGAAGAAAGAGAATGGTTTAAGAAGTATATGCTAGTTCAACTTGTCCAAGTAGCATATACATGCAGGCTCATGGAACAAAAGAAGCATATATGTATGCACACACTTTCATAGAAGGAAAAACATGTATGGGATGGAAAATCAAGGTTTTGGTCCGAGGTTTTGGTCCAATGTATTTAGTCTGAGGTATTTGGTCTGAGGTATTGGTTCGAGGTTTTGGTCCAAGGTATTGATCCGAGGTATTTGGTCCAAGGTATTGGTCTGAGGTATTTGGTCTGACGTATTGATCCGAGGTTTTGGTCCAAGGTTTTGGTCCAAGGCATTGGTCTAAGGTATTTGGTCCAATGTATTGGTCCAAGGTATTTTGTCCAAGGTATTGGTCCGAGGTATTGGTCCTAAGAGGTTTCGGTCCAAGGTATTGAAAAAGGCCTAAAATTATATAAGGAGGAGAATATAAAAGGGATAGGTAAACAAGTAATGAATATCTTATGAAATGTTAGATCAAAAGAAAATATGCATGTTATGGGTTTCTGATTCTTTGCTTGATCTAGTCTAAAAATGCACCTGAGCATTTGATGATGGATGAGATCTAATGATGGATAAGGATCATAATGACCTATCATTATGTGATCTGATAATGGATGGGCTAGATCTAATTTCTAAAACATGTTTTGTCCTTTATATGTGATGATCTGGGTATGTTTGAAGTCGGGAATTGCAGCGAAGTTATAAGTAAGTATTTGCAAATCTATACGTTGGTTTGCTTTGGTGAAGGTGCGTATACACGCTGGTTCGACTCTTCCAAGTAGCACACGCAAAAGGAAAGCATGACGTTCAAGGATGACTGATCTATTAGATCAGTGCTAATGTTTTACTGCTATCAGTCAATGAAGTTTTCTTAGATCTGAAAGTAAAACTGAATGCATAAAGAGTTTGTGTCTCATTGATTAATTTATTAAGAAAGAAAGGTGATCCTTGTTGCTATCTGTTTAGAACTTTGTAATATGATAGTAGATCTTCAACATGTCACTGATTTGTACAGTTTGTGGTTCAAAGGTTTTATGATTCAGTATATTTAGAGGTATACGTAGGTTGGGCAAAAGGAAGTAGCGTATACACGCAGTTTTGGTTCATTAAATGAGCGTATACATGATGACACATGCCTTTTGAGGTTATAGTTAGTTCTGGTTGTTGATACAGTGTTGTGGGTTCAAATTTGTGTATTGGTTACAGTGATCTATCTATTCCAGTTCACTGGTTGAATTTGATTAAGTTTGAATGAATGGTTGATTAAGTTGTGTCATAGGTTCAGAGGTTTCAATAATTGATTATTTTAGTTATATCAGAGATTGATGATTGGATTTCAGTTATGTCATAGATTGATTGGGTTTCAATGATTGGTTGATGCAGATGTATTTTATGGTTATATTGTAGTGGTGATTGATTTTGAGCTTCATTGTTACTAATGGGTCTAGTATGAAAATTTGATGAAACGAGGCCTTCATGTGTATTTTTGTGTACCAGGAGCATCCCGTCTGAAAATTTATGAAACGTTGTCCCTGGAGTATACTGAGGGTTGGAGCCTTCAGTGAGGAAGTCAAAGCTTCCTTCCAGTAGTGGCTGGTGATTTGACCAGGGGGTTGGAGCTCCCTTCTAGTAGTAGCTGGAGAACGAGTGAAGGTTGTAGCCTTCTATAGGTTGGATCCTACGTACTAATAAATATATTGGCTAGTACAAGAACTAGGGCGTTGTAGCTCCCTTCCAGAAGAAGCTGGAGAATGAGAGAAGGTTGTAGCCTTCTGCAGGTGGGTGCCTACGTATTGGTATGAGTCTTCACCAGTACAAGATTGTAAATAGATTTTCTTATTATTAAAAGAAGATAGAGATGACAACAGCAGTTGGTTTTCACCCACATTGGGTTTCCACCTTAAATCTTGGTGTTCATGTATGTTGCTTATGTGTGATGGTTTACTATGTTATTATTGCACATGGTTATTGTTTAATGTTTAATAAAGTAGTGATGCACTGATTAAAGATCAACATATGATGAATCAATTGAATCATAAGTTTACTGGATATACACTGGTTGCGTTAAGAACAATTACGTACACATGTGAGTTCCCTTCTCTGAAGTAGTGTATATAATCTGATTATGGAAATGAAAAAGTTGTTGATTTGTAAATACTGATTCAGCCCCCCTCTTAGTATTATTTCCAACAGTTAGGTGAAATCATTATGGTTGAGGGTTGAGGTGGTGTGGCCTTTGGAATCCCTGATTGGTTTTATTTTGATTTAACCCATATGATCGCACATTCATGCTTGGAATATGGTGAAGGGGTGATTGGATGAAAGAGAGATTTGGTTCAACCCAATCTATGGTTGGTTGGTACATGGAAGCCCTTGACTTGGTTGGAATTTTCATATGTTAACATGAGCTATTTTTCTATTATGATATATAAGCATTTACCCTGGTTATTATGGTGATTTTATGGTTGATTTTTCATAGTTTCTATTATGGTGCATGGTTTTATGATGTGTTTTAGCTATGAATCTTGTTCATGATTTGATAAGTTATTGGTTGGTTGATGAATGCATGAGCCAACAAGTGTTATTATAGCTAGCTTGAGAGGGAATTGATCCTTCTTGGCAATTTTCAGATGAAGTTCATAAGTTTATGATCATATATGGATTCATGACCTATAGCTTATATGTTTTTCATATTTTTGACAAAACGCTTATCTTGCATTAGGCATGTCTAGGTCAATATATTGTTAAAGTTTTGATTGTTTAACATTATTATCAACATATTCATGATTTTGGAAAGTTATAGGAAGTTCTAGGCAATGGTCTAGAGGCTAGCTTGAAAAGGTGGCATAGATCTCACTACAACATGCACAAAACAAGGAATTTTAGGCTATAATTGCATGAAGGCATGCGTATGGGTGTGGTTGGAGCCTCATAACCACATGCACAATGTGTCAAGGAAGCATTTGGGAAGTAAACCTAATGAAAAAGAGTTTCAACTCAGTGATTGATCACTTGGGGTGGTTGGTAGGCTCTTGAGTGATCTGTAGTCTATGAGGGATGACATTTAATTCCGGTTTGCAGGCTCCATTTTGATAACTAGAACTTGGAGGTCAAGTCATGTCATAGTGAAAATTAGCTCATGTTTACCCTAGAGAGTTTGAAAAAGTGGGTAAATGTGGGAGGAGGCATTACAAAAATTTAGGCATCAGTTTTTCATTATCATCTTTATAGTTGAGCACCTCCATTTTAAGGCTCCTTACAATTTCGACTAGGTCTCTATCCATTGGCCTATCCCTCGCATGCCCATTAGACTCTATTTCAGCATCGCCCATGCTTAAATTCATGGCTCTGACCTATTCTTCATGTCTATAGAACCGTTGAGTAGCTTATATACTCCTAGTCCTCATATTTGTTCTGCCTTAGAAGCCACCTGTTACTTTATTTTGAAATTCTTAGGAGATTTCCGGCCTCAAAATTCTTGGTTGTTAAGAATATTCTCCCCCCTTGAAAACTTTCTATTGATTGCTTCAATGTTCCAATATAAACACTAGTTTTTGAGTAATGCCTTGCTAAGTGATTGTATGCTTCGTCTTTTAGTTTCACTATTCCAATCAACCATAATTCCTTCACCTCAACCCCCCAGATCAATCCAATTCACCTGTAATTGTATCATATGACTATCCTCAAACATATAGAATCCCTTTGTGTCCCTTCTATTTTCCTTTAGAAAAATAAATAAGTTTCCTGTACTTTTTGGGTTTTCCCCAGTTCTCATTGTGTTTGAACTGACTTCTGTCATCTTCCTTGACCCGACATGTGATGCTAATATTCTCACTTGTCCCCAAATTTTCTATCACCTCTGCTAAGTGGAACAACCCATAGGACCAATGCTATGACTAGGACCCCCAAAATCCAAGCCACTGAGCCTGTCGACTTCCCTGTAACTATTAGTGTTATCGTTGTTTTAACTCAAGGTGGTGAATAGGCTAATGGAGGTGATGAGGATAACAAATTGTAATTACTGTGGAAGTTCCCATGTTAGGCTCATTTGATTTTGAGACCACCCTAATGACTATTAGTGCTTGTAACTTTTAGCACTCCAACGTTTGGCCTGTGGTGATGACAGATGACAATTGTCAAGGATAATTTTCTATCTGTCAAATATTTTAACTAGTGGGACATCCTCACACTTGTCAGTAATACGCGAACTTTGGTGCTTTCATGATATTGCAGTGGTGGTATGATGGGGCTGCAGTTGCTGTAGAATATCTTGTCTTTCAAGATGATTAGTAGGCAAAAATTCCTAGTGCTTGTCAGATCACGTGCAAAGGTTTGATAAGCTAACTTTTTCTAACCTCTAATATCTCGATGGCCAATAGATAAAAGGTTTGATGGGGAAACTTTCAGCATTGTTAATTCATGGAAGGATGGGAATTTTTTTCTTTTCAATGCATAATTTTCTTCAAAAAATAAAAATCCCTTGGCTTCCTTTCTGCTCATTAAAAATGCCAAGATGTAAGGGTCCAAGATCTTGTGAGGTCCTCCTCCATACCATATCATCTCGGTGCCTCGACATTGGTATTTTTTTCCATTCCAACCTTAATTAAAATTGCAGAGGTGCGATACCCAATATAGATTGCATTAT
The DNA here is from genome assembly GCA_031772625.1 of Pinus tabuliformis. Lineage (NCBI taxonomy): Eukaryota > Viridiplantae > Streptophyta > Pinopsida > Pinales > Pinaceae > Pinus > Pinus tabuliformis. The sequence goes on from CM062813.1 coordinate 208,704,258, forward strand.
GATGACATCATCATTACATAATGTTGATGTGGATTGCCACATCGACTGTCCAAGAAAGTTGCCATGTCAGCATCCTCTAGTCCCAAATTCCTGCAAGGCTCTATCAAAAATGCTTACCTATCCTACTGATTCACCTACCCATCTTGCGCTCACTATACCACCTTAACCTAAACTAGTGGTAATGTGGAGCCCCCAACAAAGGTTTCAAGTTTTTCCTTTTTTTTTGGGGGCGACGGGGTAGGTGGGTGCAATTAATCTCCACTGTCAATATATAATGGGAGGTTTAGCACAAATCCCAGCCACGCCCCCCTCTCCAGTTAAACATCAACCATGAGGGGGCTTATGATCAATCTCAACCATCAACTTGTGATGGTCAAATATTTATCTAAATGGTTAGGATCACAACTTTCCATTGTCACATCCCTCATGTATCACCCATTAAACTTCAACCATGATGAGTGCCCTACAATTAACTTGAGCCTTTAGATATTGGTCATGTATATTTTTCCCATCCAACTTACTTTCCATTTAACACAACTTGGCGAAAAGTTAATACTGCTTTCCATGCACGTGGGCTAATTAGAGTGATTTTTCTCCCATTCAAAAGGAATTATGATCGCTTTAGGTATGAGACAAACCGCTGAAGTAATATCATCGGTAATATCCCCCTGCTATTTAAACTTTGACAGCAAGGTGGGATCTGTAGTTGATCTTTTCCATTAGATCTCATGTTTCCACATATCGATGACTATCCTCCCATTAAGTTTCACTTTGACCCCATTTTACTGACTTTTACATAAATTATTCATGGGAATTATTGGAAATTTGGGGATTTTTCAAAATTTTCCCCAAATTATTTGATTGTTAACTTTATAATTAGCCCCTGTTGGGAACCTATAATGTTACCTTTCCAATCTTCAATCTAGCCCTAGGGCTAAATCTCCTCGAATTTCCTAGAAATTTCACAAATTCTATTTGGGAATTCTAATAACCACTTGGTATGCATCCACCTACCAACCTTTTATCATACACTTTCACGTAACCCTCATACAACCATATTTTGCATTTGGCCCATTTAAGCTTGGTATTACAACCATGGCTCTAATACCACTTGTAACATGCCCCAACCACCTACCAACTAATTATGGCCTCCTACTGAGGCCCAATCCCATGGAAAGTTACCCCTCACAACCTGTAACAAAAAATTTCCTCTCTCATCTGGTAATGATGGCATGTTGTCATACATACTTAATACATGCTAATATTCAATGCATATGCGCAAATGTATTTAAATTAAGGTTCATATACATTTCACAATCAATATATGAATTATTTGCAACGGAAACAAATACACACAAAGTTATGATACTTGTCTTTTAATGGTTTCCAAATAGTTTCAGGCCTTCAACATTCAGCCCAACCATAGACCACGTTGTTCATTTTCTTTTAGTAGTTTGTAACTCCCAAGCTCGGCCATTGAATCCATGGGGAATTAACATAAGCTTGCCCAAAATATGGTATATACTGTAGTACCAACAATCACTGACCAAGGTACTAAGCCTAACAACCTCCAACTAGTAGTTCTACAACTTCCAAGATTTCCACTACCCTCTTGGATCTTCTAGGTACCCTTAGAAGCCTTCACACAGCCAATTTAACAAACTAGATAGCCTCCAAAAAACAATCTTAGGGCTTCCAAGAGTTCTACTTCCTTTACGGGCCTTCCAAGTACCCTTCTAGATCTTCACAAAAACTAAGGTACCAAACCTAACAACCTCCATCTGGAAATCATGTTGGTTCTAAGAGTTTGACTACCTTCATGGTGCTTCTCAATACCCTTCTAGGCCTTGCACAACCAAGGTACGAAACCCACCAACCTCCAACGAAAAATCATGTGGGTTACAGGAGTTCCACTTCCCTCAAGGATCTTTCAGTACCTTTACAGGCTTTCATTTCCAAAATAGTTTCCATGCTTCCATGGCTGTCAACTAGCATCCTCTTTGTGATTCATCTGTATTGATCCCCTTCATAGTGCTAACATGATCACTTTTATTTGCATCCCTCTTTTTGCCACTTGGAATTCCCCGAGCCACCTGTAGTGGACCTGGTTATTTTTCATGTGCACTTTTATGATTATTAAATCAGATGTGCCTATTTTTTCATCCATGGAGTCTCAGCCCCCCATACTTGTTTCATCTTTTGGTTTATAGCCATTATATTTTATTATTTATGCATGTGTTATAATAATTGCATTACAAGGTCTTCTAGCCTCAAAATATAAAATATTTGCACTTGGGAATAACAGTCACCATAAGACATTTACACACATGCACTTAGGCACAATGACCCTCAAAAGATGTTCTTGCCTCACTAGCCTATTTAATGTGTTTTGACTCACCAGCTTAGCTCCGCATATACATGCTATTTACATTCTAAGGTTGAACAATGATGTTACATGGCCCCAAAAAGTGTTGTTTGATGCTTCAATAATGACTCTCGAAAGTTCTAGACCTTATATCTCTTATCTGGGATTTTCCACTAAAATGAGCCCCGCAAACTAATTCCTTTAATTTTCACACATAAAAAATAACAAATTATATAATGATCTATTCTAGATTAAGACCACTTCAACACATTCGGAGTTTCATTTCCAATTGAATGCTTTTTTTACTTTAACAAAAATAATGTATATCTACAATGGATATAATCTTTACAATGGATATAATCTTTTATAAAAGATCTAAAGATATATAATTTCATTTTACATTTAAATTTATTTATTTATTTTAAATTTATTATTTAGTTTTTAAGTTTATATTTCTATTTTTTTTGGTTGCTTATACTCTTTTCCTTATGCTTTATCCTATCTTTAACAAATCATAATTAAGAAGAAAGTGATTTTTAATTTGCTTATTCTCTTTATCTTATGCTTTGAGTGATATCCACAAATTAGAAACTAAGAAGGAAAGTTTCATTTTTCCGAGTAGATTCACTAAGATGTTTCCTCCTTTTTAAGAAAAGTTGCTTGTTTTTGTGCAATGGTGTTTAAAGTATTTTGTAAGCCAAATTAAGGTTTTTGCATAAGCGCATATTTCAATGAGGTCATGAATAAAAATAAAAGACCAAATAATCTTTTCATTTGTTATATTTTTATTAAAATAGTTTACTTAGTTGAAAGTTAAGTTATTGAAATGGAGTTTCTGCATTCAAGTTTTTTTTGGTTGTAAGTTACTTTACTTTTAGAAAAAAATCATACAAATTAAGTTATAATTTTTTTTTATTGTAAAGTGCATCACACTTAATTTATTGTTTTCTAAAGCAAGAAAATGCTTACAATGTTTAGGGTTACATATTGTTGAGGCACAACAAGCTCCAAGTCAAGTAATTAGGAGACTTCATATTTAAATTTTTAGTCAAGTCTTTTTAGCTATTTTTTCATGATATTATTCTTTTGAATTTAATTGATAAATATGTGTTGTTGAATAACATTAACAGTTACTAAATGTATGTTTGGTCTTCCTATTTTGATATAAAGTTATACCAGTTGGATTTAAATACATTTAAAGAATGTGGTCTATCTCACCCTAACACTTTGTTTCAACCATCACATAGACCACATCACATTAACACTTTGTTGCGACCATCACATTAGACCACATTAACACTTTGTTGCAACCATCACGTTACATGTATCATAGCCTTTATTATTACACCACTTTGTTTTAACCTGTTCTAGCCTACTTAAAAGTATGAGTAGCCTTATTTAAGGTCATGGAAGTTGAGTCTACAAAGATTCATTAACTTGGAATCATGTTTTAGGAAAATATGACAATTTGACCAATAAACCATGTTTTAATTAACATGTGCACTAGAGACCAACAAACCATTTTTGCAAAATAAAAATTAATTAGGTGCTCTCAGTTAATACAAAATTAATTAGGTGCTCTCAGTCTATATAATGTAGATACACTATTAATAGACTATTTTAAATTTGATAGAGCACCACCCCAAAAGTGGCTCTTTGCATACACATGTTGGTCTAGAATCAAGTGATATTTTAAATTTTAAATCATTATAATGTTAGGAAAACATTTCTTAAGTGATTTTGGGATAAACAACTCAACGTAATTAGTAAATTCTATTTTCAACACCTAGGGACAGGAAAACATGTTAAAGCTTCTCATTATCGGTTGGAGATGTGGACTGTGGTTGACAATATGAATGTGGACTGTGGTGAAATTAGTAGTGAGCTTGGAGGCATAATTATTCATTTGAAAATTTAGTTAGTTTTGTACACTCTACAAAGGATTTATTATAAATTTGTCATACTCTTCTTTTATATACTTTTTAACGATTCAAATAATGATATTTAATTTTTCTTAGCAATTTAAAATTATATTTTCTGAGTTTTAATAAAAATATTCAAAATATTTTTTCCTTTTAATTTTATGAATTGCAGTACAACATCAACCAGCATCAATTGACAACAAGATTATGAATTGTTATGGATGCCTGGACACATTGGCTTGTAAGCGGTGGATGGTAAAGTTGTGGATGAGAGGAAAATGGTGGATGTTAAAGTTGTGGACTAGAGGAAAATGGAGAACAGAGAACATGCTGGTAGAGGAGCAGTGGAGAGAAGATGATTGGAATGGCAGATGGTAATAAGCATGTTGTATTAGGCTTGGAGCTTGCCACAAAGCTGTGCGCTGCCAACTATGCCAACGAACTACGCAGGCAGAGACCTAAAAAAACTTTGGATAAACAGGCAAAGATTTGAAAAAAAACTTCGCATAACTACTACTTTGGATAAAACAAACTTAAACTTTGGATAAACAAGAAAAGACTTCAAAAAAAACTTTACATAACTACTACTTTGGATAAAACAATAGAGACCAAAAGAGGCATGCAATAAAACTTGGAATAAAAAGTTTAAGACGAAATAAAACTTTGCATAAAAAGTTTAAGCCGGAAATAAATAAGAAGTTGAGAGAGTAATAAGTTGAGAGAGCAATGAAACTTTGGATAAAAAAATTAAGCCGACAATAAGACCTCAACTACTATTGCCCAATCAAATCATTTGTTGTCTATTATTTAATGAAATATAATTATTTTGTCAAGTTAATGCATCCGCTAATATAGAGTTTTGAGGGGTCAACGCCAGAATTAATAGATGGTCAACCGTTTATCGGTCGCAATAGTCCCTGTGTTACCATAGGCAGGGACTAATAAGCCTTAGAGAATTTTGGGGTGTTTTGAAATTTATTCAAAAATTATTTAAAAAAAATATTATTAATTATTTTTAAATGCATTTTCTAATTTATTGTGGAATATATTTGACTACCTATAAAATAATATTTTAAATCAAATAATAATAATAATAAATTATAAATTTAATTCCATTAAAAAAATAATAAAACTAATAAATCAATTTAATTTAATTTGATATATTGTAATTTTCTTTTTATTAATAAAATTAAAATAAAATAAAATTGATAAAACAATCATATATACATATCACATTAAATTAAATTTAAAATAATAATATTATTATAACATGATATTTAAAAACATATAATTATAAACACATAAAAAGTTAATAAATTTAATTAATATATATATATATATATATATATATATAAATTTAATTAATACATATATAATTAGAAATACAAATATTTTTATATATAGAAATGTGACATAGAGTAGTTATAAATTAAGGTTTATTTTACTATATAAATTAAAATAATGTGATAATCGTAATCGCTATAATTTAGAATTTTATATTTGAATTTAATTAATAAGCTGCTAAACCCAATACCTACATAAAGAAAAAATTCTCATGTCAAATGTCAGGCTAGGATGGTCACTCTAGAATTTCATATATTTGCATTAATGTAAACATTAAATAAAACATGAAGAGGTGTGATGTAGGGTTCAAATTGCATTGTCACTTCATATTCTAATTGTTTATTTTCATTTATTTACATATTTACAATTTTTTCACTCAACCTTTGAGGATTAGATGTCTAACATTCATCTCCTTAATATGAAGAGGTGCATGTGAGTCCAAGGATCATTCGTCATTTTGAATCTTTCGAACTTTTCTTTTCTAAGTTCTTTGGTGAAGATGCCTACAAATTTCTCATTTGTGGAAGAATGTCATAGATGAATAATCTTGGCCTCTACATGATATTGAATCAAATGATACTTTGTTTTGATATGTTTGGTTCAATCATGGAATTTTAGATTCTTGGCCAACTTAATTGTAGAAGTATTGCCATCAGAAGTGGAGTAGAGTTCACTTTTATCTCCTACAAGTTTTCAATATTTTTCTTAAGCCATACAATCTCCTTGGTTTCTTTTGTAGTTGTCATATATTATTCCTCTATTATGGACACTATTGGAACTTATTGTTTGTGATACCTCTAGGAGACAACTCCTAATCCAAGGCTCATAGCATAACCTAAAGTAGAAAATCCATTTTCTTTATCTCCATCAAATTTTGAATCAGAATATCCACAAATTAAAGTCATTTACATGTGAATATTTGAGTCCAAAGTCTTGAATTACTTTAAGGTATTTTAGAACTTTGTTTGTAACAAATCAATTTCCTTCACTAGGCTTTTGCATAAACCTGGAAAGGATTCCAGCAAAAAATGGAATATCTGGTCTAGTAGTGGTGAGGTAGATAAGACGCCCCACAAGCTATCTATACTTAGTTGCATGCTCAAATTCATTTCTTTCTTTAGATGTTGTTGGCATTATGGTTGATTTGTTGTCCTTGATGGTAAACTACTTGATAAACAAGTCAACATTATGATAATAGGATGATTATGCAGGCTGGTACATATGTGATAGGGGTAATGGAAATATCTAGTATAGTAGTGATGAGTGTGATCAAGAGATGGAAGCTACGATGTCCAATATGCAGAATAATTTGATTGCCATCAAAGCAGATAATGACAAAGTAATAAAAGTATGTCAAGTTCAGAGATAGATGAATGATAAAGGTGAAGTTTGGGAAAGTATATGTGGATCCTAGGCATAAGGGTCGTGTACATACATGTACATAATCTGCACCATGGTAACTTGAATACTAGGGGTCTTTACCATGGTATTGGCACATAGTAATGTGTCAACAATTATTTGATCCTGTCAAAGAGTACCAACAACATTACTAAGGGATTGGTCTAAGGTATTGGCTAAGGCTAAACTTATATAAGGAGATGGAGATCAAAGTGTTGCGTGTGCAAGTATTGTGTTGTCTATGAATGCTTTGATTTGAAACAAGTGTGCACTAGGGAGCAAGGAGAAGACTCAAATATGAAAGATATGAAATATAATGACATGTTTTCTTAGTTTATTTACTTGCTGCAAATGTTTAATATTGATGAAATTTTGATGTTATGATCTACACAAATTATTCATAAGTTTGTAGTAAAGGTTGTGGAAAGTGAAACTACGTTTGCAACAAAAGTTTTCATATCTATACACAGGTATGTTTGTAACTGTAGTGTACATACGTGGATCCAACTTTGAAGGGCTGCATATATATTTTACGAAATAATTCTTTCAATATGTGTAGATCTGTACGCATGTGTTGTGCATGGTAAGTGCGTACATACACAGATATTTCTTATGAAGGTCACGTACATAAAATAGGGGTTGATCTGTTAATAGATGTTTACAGATTTGATAATTGGTGTTTATAGTTGATGATTGGTTTACTTTCTGATGTTTTTCAATGATGTATTTATTATGATTGAAGTGACTTGGTTGAATTGTTCAAGTTTAGTGGTACAAAAGTATATGATCTATAATTGGTTCATAAATTTGTGATTGATTATATGATCTGCAGCTGATGAAATAGTCTGTGAACTATTCAATGATTAATGATTCCAGTGTTCAGTATTTTGGGAATTATACACATCTATTATATAGAGAAAGCATATATATATGCAGGTTTTATTCAGTACAACTGCTCGTACAATTTGATATTTATTGTTTCTGGTTAGGTTCTGCATTTAGTGTCTTGATTCTTCAAATTTTCAGTTGATTTACAGTGGGACCATGTCTCATATTCAATGTTTCATTTTGTTTGGATTTATGGTTGATATGGGTCTAGGTGGCCTACAGGTTGGTTTGATGATTGTTTGACAAGTGGATCCAATTTGAAACATTCTAAAAAGTGGTCCACAAGGAGCTGAGGGTAGCAGTATTCAGAAATGGGGTTGTATCTCCCTTCCAGTAGGTGCTAGAAAATGAGAGAAGGTTGTAGCCTTCTACAAGTGGGTGTGTGCATACTGGTTAGATTCTGCACTAGTACAAGATTTTAAGAAATTATCCTTTATAATGAAAGAAGAATACAAAGATAGCGACAAATATGTTTTTCTCCCACATTGGATTTCCACCTAAAATCCTGGTGTTCATGTGTGTTGTATGCTTCTTACTTCTTATGGTTACTGTTTAATTGATGAATAATGAAGTAATGTTGTACTGATTAAAGATCAATAGATGATGAATTTAATGATAAATTAGTTATCTGGATACATGTAGGTTGCATTAATCACAGTCACGTACATATGCTTGTTTTTTTAATGACAATAGTGTACACAAATTAGAATAAGAAATTGAAAAACTAAAGTGTGTAAAATAATAATTAACCCCTCCCCCGCCCCCCTCCCCCTTAGTATTTTTCTTAACAATTGGTATCAGAGAAGGTCCCTCACAAGAAGCTTGATCGCTTAAAGGGAGATCCATCAAGATGAGCAATCAAGAGGGAGTATCTTCTATCCGGCCACCCTTGTTTAATGGAACTAACTTGGTTTTCTGGAAAGTTAGAATGAGAGCATATTTGTAGTCACTTAGAGAAATTGTTGAAGGAGGCTACCAGTATCCACCCTCCATCCCCAAATATGATGTAGGGAAGAAATAATATGAGACCAATGCAGAGGCATTCAATGCTCTCGTAGGAAGCTTGGTAGAATCATAATTTGTAAAGGTTATGCAGCTGAATACCGCGAAAGCTATACGGGAGAAGATTATCCATAGATATTAAGGTGACATTAAGGTAAAGAGTGTTAAACTTAAAACAATTATTATTCAATATGAGACTCTCAGAATGCATAATGATGAAAGTATTGCAAGTTTTTTCCTTAGGGTAGTTGAGATCGTCAACTCAACGAAAAATCTTGGTGATGAAGTAAAATATTTAATGGTTGTTGAGAAAATTCTATGATCTCTAACGCCATAGTTTGATTCCAAAGTCTATGCCATTGAATAAATGAAGGATTTGAAGAACCTCACTACTCCATGGGATCTTAACAGCTTATGAAACGAGAAAAGCAGGTCCATTAGATATCAGAGAAGCAACATTCAAATCTAGATATAAAGGAAAGGAAAAGGAGGAGCTTAAAAAAATAGGTTACATATCAGACGAAGAAGAAGTGAAATTCGTAAAGAAACTCCAAGTAGGAACTCGAAAGTTTATAGGTAAGCTTCCTTTCAAATGTTTTGTCCATGAAAGAGTTGGTCACTATGCTACTAAATGTCCTTATAAAGAAAATCATGAGAAAGGGAAGAATTCTTCAAAAGGGAATGTTAGAGGAAGGTTTGATAACAAGAAATTTTTTTATACACATGAAGATAGTGAATATTCTTCCAATAATGAGGATGTTGAATGTGATCAAGAATATCAATTGCTTATGCCATTTGAATGTAGATGAATCTGATGATGTTTTTATGGATTTTATGGAAGAAAATGATACTCTTATTGAATAAATAACTCAACTAAATATCCCTTTGGAAGAAGCTAAATTAGCTGAAGAAGTTTTGAAGAAACGAATTCTAGAAAAGGAAAGGCATAGTGAAAGTTTAGAACTTGAAATAGTGGGTCTGAGAAAGGGCTTAAGAAAACAAAGGCTCTAAATCATAGATTTTCTAAAGGATTTGAGACTTTAGAAGAAATCATCAAAGTGCAGTGCCTTCCTCTAATTAATATAGGTCTTGGATACAATTCAAATGGTAAATCATCAAAAACTATAAAATCTTTTGAAACAAGTACAAGAAGCTATCTCAATGTAGTAAAAGGAAGCAATCATTAGAATTCTAGTTCTCAGTAAAGGAGTGAAGGATAAAAATTCTCTCAAGTAAAACAACCTTACCACAATTAAAGGGGAAGCTACTGAAGAAGGTGTTCTAGTCCTAATTATTCCTACTTCAATTGTCAATGCTTCACTTGTCATAATTTTGGTCATAAATTTGTTCAAAGTGTCGCTTATAAAACTATTATGCCTAGAGAAGCAAGAAAACATAAGAATGAGATCGAGGCAAAGAAATCTTCTTATAATTGTTTCTCACCTCTTCAAGATGAAATTGAATGTTCTCTTTGCAATAAATTTGGTCATAAAGAAACTGAATTCATAATAAGAATGGGACTATCCTACCAGCATGAGTAGAAGACAACAACACCTAAGGTATGGAAAATGAAAACCATAGAATCTAATTGTGGTCTAGCTTTTTATGCATGAGATCAAGAAATTTGTGGTAGATTGACAACGAATGTTGAAAGCATATGACAGGTGACAAAGATAAGTTTATGTATTTTAATGAAATAAAGAGAAACGAATGTAACCTTTGGAAATAACTCAGTTGATGCTATCAAAGGGAAAGGAACTGTGTTATTAAAGAAAAAATTCAAGGCTAGAAATGTTTTATTTGTTGATGGATTAAGACATAACTTGTTGAGTGTTAATCAAATGTGTGACCAAGGGCATTAATTCTTTTCATATCAAAGAACTGTGTGGTAAGAAATATGGACACAAGTAAGATCATAATAAAGGGAACAATAACTCCAGGTCATGTCTATGTCTTAGAAGGCAACCAAGAACATTGTTACTTAAGAAACTCTAAATAAATCTGGCTTTGACACAAAGGATTGGGGCACCTTAAATTTTCTCAATTGTACAAATCAAGTAGAAAGGGAGCAGTTCATGACTTGCCCAACATCTCTCCACTTGAAAATAACATATGCAAATCATGTCAATTTGGTAAGAAAATGAGAGTTCAGTTTAATGCTAAAGAAGGTACTTCAAGTAAGCTACTTGAACTTATTCATATTGATTTATGTGGTCCTATGAGAAAGAATTCTCCTTATGGTGAATAATATTTCATATTATTCATTGATGATTTTACAAGAATGTGTTGGATTGGCTTGCTAAAATACAAAGGTGAAGCATTTTATAAATTTATAGTATTTAAGGCTCTGGTAGAACATGAGTTAGACTTGAAAATAAAATGTCTTAGATGTGATAGAGGAGGAGAGTTTATATTATATGAGTTTTTTTTATTTTCTATGAACAACATGGCATCAAAAGAAAATTTTCTATAGCTAAACTCCTCAACAAAATGGAGTAGTAGAAAGAATGAATAGAACTATCAAACAAATGGCATGAGTGATGCTTGATGAATTAGGAATTCCACATATCTTCTGGGGGGGAGAAACACATACAACCATCAATATTCTTAACAAATATCATCTTCAAGTGAACATTGATGATAAAACTCCATATGAACTATGGTTTGGTAAGCCTCCAATTTTCAAACACTTTAGAATTTTTGGAAGCAAATGTTACATAAAGAACAATGATGATAAGCTTGGAAAATTTGAATCTAGAGCTGATGAAGGAATCCTTCTTGGATACTCTTCTAGAAGAAAGGGATATAAATGTAATAATAAAAGGCTTCAAAAGATTGTTGAATGCATAAGTGTTGTAATTGATGAAGCATCCATATGTAGCAAAAAGGAAGAACCAGTAGATGACAAACCTCTCCCTACTACAAGCCAAAAGGTTATAGTAGAAATAAATAGAGAAGAATTAGAAGAAAGAAATGAAGGTACAAATACATACAAAAAGAATCCTTCAAGGTATGTTCAGAAAAATCATCATGAATCTCAAATTATAGGTGAAAAGGATGCAAGAATACAAACTAGAAGAACTTTTGTTGGAACTTCTAGTTACCTAGCCTTACTATCCACAATTGAACCTCAAAATGTGAATCAAGCAAGAAAAGATGAATGTTGGGTTAAGGCAATGAATGAATAACTTGATCAAATAGAAAAGAATCATACATGGGGATTAGTACCAAGGATCATGATAAAAAATTTATTGGGACAAAATGGGCATTAAAAATAAAAACTAAATGAAAATGGAGAAATAATTCACAACAAAGAAAGACTTGTATGCAAAGGCTATGCTCACCAGGAAGGGATATGTTTTGAAGAAACATTTTCACCTCTATCTAGATTTGAAGCCATAAGATTTTTTCTTTCATTTTTAAATTTCCATATCTTTAAAGTATATCAAATGGATGTCAAATATGGATTCTTAAATGAGGATCTAGAAGAAGAGGTCTATATAGAACAACCTGAAGGGTTCATTCTTGGAAATGATAAAAATCTTGTGTGAAAACTTAAGAAAGCATTTATGGATTGAAACAAGCTCCCCATGCATGCTATTATCATCTTGACAAGTACCTTCAGCTACACGGATTCAAAAAGGGGTCTATAGATAGCAACCTATATATCAAAATGGATAAAGATAAATTTTGATAGTTGTTGTTTATGTAGACGACCTCATATTTGGAAGCAATGTACAATCTATGAGTCAAGGACTTGCTTCAATGATGCAAAAATAATTTGAAATGTCTCTTTGGTGAACTAACATATTTTCTTAGCCTCCAAGTTCAACAAACTGGGAATGATATCTTTCTTTCTGAGACCGAGTACCTCAAACCAATTTTAAAGAAATACAAAATGGAATACTGCAAGACAATGTGCACACCAATGGTAATAGGATGTAACCTTAGTCAAAATGATGATTCTCCTTCAGTTAATCAACCATAATATAGATCTATGATTGGCAGCTTACTCTAACTTATGGGTACAAGACTAGACATTATGCATGCAATTAGAATTGTTGGACGATTTCAAGTCAATCCTAAGGAAACTCATCTCCAAGCAATCAAGAAAATATTCAAGTATCTACAAGGAACTCAAGATTTTGGTATATGGCATCCTGAAAATGTAGACTTTGTACTTCATGCTTACACAAACACATATTTGGAAGGTAATATTGATGATCGCAAGAGCACTAGTGGAGGAGAATTTTATTTGGGATCGTGCTTGGTATCATGGTTCAATAAGAAACAAATCTTTATCACTTTATCCGTTGTTGAGACAAAATATGTTGTTGTTTCATCTTGCTATACTCAACTTATATGGATGATGTAAACATTACAAGAAATTCAAATCACTTGTCCTCAACTAGTACATATCCTTTGTGACAATACTAGTCCCATAAGTATCTCTAAAAATCATGTCATGCACTAAAAACCAACCATATTCCAATCAAATATCATTTTCTAAGAGAATGGGTGCTTGAAAAAAAGGTCAAACTGGAATATGTTCCTTCAAAGGAACAAGTTGCAAATATATTCACAAAGCCACTTCCACATGATTCCTTTGAATATCTTAGATAGAAATTAGGAATGATTCATGCTTCATCACTCTGCTAATCATTTTGATAGATATTTCACATTCAGGGGGAGTTGAGACTATAAATTACTACAATTTACTTTCAGTATGTGGATGATGTAAAGAATAGTTGTGTATGTACATGGTTTTTGAGTTAGATAGTCGTGTATACATATGGAATAAATTCAGGGGGAGTTTCCTATATGCCTTCACCATTATGGTCTTCTATTTGTTGTCATTGGTTTGGTTTAGTCTGTTGGTTCAGGGGGCACAACTATTATAACTCTAAAAGCTCCTTATTGGAATTTAGGATCCATAAGCATGTCTTGTTGCATATCTGGATCTTCTAAAATTACTGATGGAAATTTATAGGTTATAATGATGCTATCAAACATTCATGTTGTAAGTTCCTATATGATATATTGAGGTTGCTGATAACTATCATGATGTTACAACCTCATTGTTGACGTCTTGGTTTTGGTTATATATATCATATATGTCCCTTGATGTAAAGTTCATGTGGAGATCCATGATATAATTATTGTAATATTCTTTCATGTATGGGCTATTAGGATCAAATCATGCTTTGTATATCATCCCATTATTTTTGGTAATTGACGTAATAATGCATCAAAAATGTAAACCCAAATGTTTGGGTATCTGATGTAATCGTTAGTCATTGGTGTAATTTTTGGTTGAGTCATTTAAATATCTTTAGTACATGCTCAGGGGGAGCATGATCAATATGCGGTTTCTATAAAGAGGGCCTTCATTTAGCTCTTGGTCAGTCCTTTTCTGTTGATGTCAAAGGGGGAGAGATGCTTGGTGTTTGGGAGAATAATTCTTGAAGGAAGTCCTGGTATTCGCATGTGTGCTTGCAAGTTTGATAGGTGTTTACAAATGGTGACCAAACTCCAAAATGGTTGCCATCAAGTTCAAAGGTGGAGATTGTTGGCATTATGGCTAATGTGTTGTTCTTGATGGCAACCTACTTGATAAATAAGTCAACATTATTGTAACAGGATGATTATGAAGGCTGGTATAGATGTGACAGATGTACTGGAAAAAAGTTATGTCAAGTTCAGAGACAGATGAATGATCAATTTTGGGAAAGTATACACAGATACTATGCATAAGGGTTGTGTACATATGAGGGAGTTACGAAGAAAAGCCGCATACATAATTTGTACCATGGTAACTTGAATACCAGGGGTCTTTACCATGATATTGGCCCATAGTAATGAGCGCATCAATGGTTATTTGATCTCATCAAGGAATACCAACAACGTTACTAAGGGATTGGCCTAAGGTATTGGCTAAGGCTAAAGCCATATAACAAGATGGAGATCAAAGTGTTGTGTGTGCAAGTATTGTGTTGTCTATGAATGATTTGATTTGAAACAAGTGTGCACTAAGGAGAAAGGAGAAGACTCAAATATGAAAGATCTAAAATATATTGACATGTTTTCTTAGTTGATTTACTCGATACAAATGTTTAATATTGATGAAAATGTGATGTTATGATCTAAATCGTTTATTTAGAAGTTTGTATTCAAGGTTGTGGAAAGTGCAATTATGTTTGCAACTAAAGTTTTTAGATCTCTAAGCAAGTATGTTTAGGCATTGTTGTATACATATGTGGATACACCTTTGAAGGGTCACATATATATTCTGTGAAATAATTCTTTCAGTATGTGCAGACCTCTACATGGGTGTTGTACATGGTAAGCATGTACATACATAGATATTCCAAATGAATATTGTGTATGATCTATGTGGATATTAGTGGCCATCCACCTATTTCACCTAGACCTCCAGTTAGTTTCATCTGTTTCCCTTTTTATTGCAACATTTACTATTTTTAACAGTTTTTTGGGTCCTGAACTTTCAGAGCAATTTTGACCCCCTATACGACATTTTTTTGAGGTCCATAACAGGCATGTAGTCATAGGCAAGGGCATGCTGCTAATCCTTTATTAGTTGGAGATGACTTTCCAGAAAGGTATCATGCTCACCAAACAAAGATAATATGACCAAGTTACGGCCTCGGGAATTTGGTTGCCCAACTATCCCCAATGGGGCCCACAAAATCTTGGCATTCCATCTCCTGGGGTTAGGGTTTTGGTTGTTTAGGGTTTTCCCTTGCTGTTCAATAATAAATAGGCCCTTGAGCCTCATTGTAACACAGTTTAGAGGCATGTAAATGCCACATCTCTTCTCAGAGATAAGCTACCATCACACGAGCTAGTTTATTTGCATTCTGTTTGTAAGCATATTTTAGTATTTGATATTAATGAAATGAAATGTTATTTCTACTACATCTCTATATTTATGGTTATATCAGTAATTTTTTAAATTCCTTTTTAAGTTTAGATCAATGGTATCAGAGTGGTCTGTTGTTTCTCTGTTTTTCTTTGCATGTCCCAAACGAGGTCGTGATATAAGGAGTTAGGGTTTGAACTAATCAAACCTTTGCAAGACTAGCGTCGCAAATCCCAACGGCCTCACATGGCAGAAGAGAAGAAAGATTAGGGGGTAGGAGATCCTTTCAAAATCTTGCTCGAAGAAGCCCTTAAGCAACAGAGGAATGCAATGATGGACAACTTTTCCCAGATGCTTCAGCGGGTACCCGAAGGTGACACATCTTCTTCTAGTAGCCACTCTTGAAGTGCCACACCCTTTAAGGTACAAGTTAAATTTTACATCCCCATATTTGAAGGTCAGATAGATGTGAACGACTTAGATAAATGGTTAAATATGATAGAAGGATATTTTTATGTTAATGTTTTTTCCCGCCGGGAAAATATTACTTTCGCACTTTTCAAATCCACCCACCACGTCAAGGATTGGTGGGAAACCTACTGTGAGGAGAAGGATGAAAGTACAAGCTCACTATTTTCAGTTGCACCCACTTGGGATTCATTCTGAGATGTTATCAAGGATCCATACTACCCTGTTGGGAGATATGAGGATAAATACATAAAGTGGACCACGCTACGGCAGGGAAGGGACCAAGACGTGCCAGAGTCTACCAATGTTTTTCATACCCTTCACATGAAGTTTGGTATTAAGGATTCTGAGTAACATTTGGTACTCAAGTAACGTGGTTTTCTACAAAAGTACATCCAAGATGAGATGGAGTTACTGGACATATCCTCGCTCGGCATGACGTATCGATACACTGTCAATATTGAGTAGAAGTTTAAACAAAATAATTGAGACTTTCAATCTCTGAATCTGATGCAGGGGAAAGGCACCCCCCAACTATAGAACAAAGGACAAACCCAAGGCAGAGTGACCCAGCACAACCTGCCAAAGCCGTAAGAAAATAACAACACCACGAAGATAAGGAAAGACATGGGAAAATGGTGTGAGTTCCAAAATAGCTCCACTCACAACACAAGTGAGTGTCAAGACAAGTAGTCACTAGTGGCTGAGATAAAGGGTTTTTGTTGGAGAGGTAAAACCCCTCTACGGATAGAGGCGATCCCTACTAGCCCAGCAAGGGTCTAGCAACAATCAGTCAATGCTACTACGCATGTTCCTAATTGCAATTAAACAAGAGGTAAAGAGCACCTACTTGGATTCCAGCGCTGTCGTTTGACGAGGAGATGCTGCCTTCGCTCCTTCGCTTTGGCTGGTCACGATCCTCTGCGATCTCCGCGAATAGATACCTGCACACACGAAGAAGAAACAAACACAAGCGTGAAATCTAGTAAAAGCAACCATACATCAGTCAGAAAAGATGTAATTCACATTAATCATTGCATAGACAAATGAGAATGGAACAATAATAGCAGTCATCTATTATTAATCAAACAGAGAAGAGTACAACCAAATGTTCTGACGTCGGTAACTTTCTCAGGAGGGGCCAGTCAACTAGTGTCTCAAGCATTCACCTTTGGAAATGATTCTCCCAAGACAAGCAACTCTCTCTCTCACACAAGCAACACAAAACAACCTTCCCTAAGCAATCAATCACTTCCACACCTAGCACACCAAATACCTATAGTAGCAGCAATCTGAGCACTATAAGCTCTATACAATCCAAGCTATTCCAAACTAGCTGCTCATGGTAATGGTGGAAGTTTATATGGGAGAAGGAGCCTCCTAAAAGGGTGGAAGGATGAGCTTATCCTTAAGGGAAGTGGTTGCAAAGGGTCGAACAGACATGCCATAGAAGGGAGTCGATACTCACAAAGCCAACAACCAAGCCTGGAGTTATCTGGAAGGCTGGCTGTTGGAACAAATTCGCCCAAACAGGATCAGCGCAGATTATAAGGTAACTGACGCGCTGACGCCGCGCCTCAATAACTAGGAAAGTCATGCCAGCGCGACCCAATACAAAGGAGAGGTGCGCTGGCTCATGAAATGCGACCAGCGCGGAAAAGCGATGTGCTTCCGCACTGGCAGCGCACTGAATACATTACGAGCCGCCAGTCATCGCGGATATTTTAGAAACAGACGCGCTGATGACGAAAACTTTGGAAAAAAGGGTTTTTGGCCAGTTCAGAGAGCATGAGCATGATGAATTTGATTTCATGAGACAGTAGGGATACTGACAGGATGACAGTGACAAATTGATGTGTAACAGATGCCCCCTAAAGCATGAAGCCCGAGAGAGTGGGAGGGGTGAAATGCTTTACAAAACTGCCGAACTGGAACACCACCAGGAAGGACCTGCACGTATGTACAACTGATAGCTTGATTACATGTAGTCTAGGCATGGGCGCAGCCATCCAAAAGACATATGAAGAAAGGTCTGTGGTATGGACGTAGCCACCCAGCTGAAGAGACCATGATGATAACAAGGTATGGTCGCAACCATCCTAAAGGACTCAGGTATGGTCGCAGCCATCCATCAATGAGTCATGTAATATCAATCCACAAAAATCGCAGCCTGGCTCACAATAGACTAGAACCAGGGTCTTGCGCTCCATCCCAATCCGAACAAAGTACAAGTTCAAGCACGTGAATACATGAGTTGAAGTCGAACATGCATGAACATCATCTGATTACCAGTCAATGATGAAAACTGTTAACAGACGCAAGAGGGGCCACCAATAATGACAATGGTCCTCAAGGTACTATAGGTACAATCCATGGCATGCGAATCAATGAGCTAGTGTCGAACACCCGCGGAATCATTCGATCGAAGGCCAATGATGAAAACCTCGCATCGAACACGAAGAACTTGCCATTGAGGCATGCAGGCTCTAAGGCACCTGGAAGGGGTCTCTAAGTCACCGTCCTGGATAATGAGCTGAAGTCGACAGGAGGTAACCTTGATCGAAGGTGGGCCATAATGTTTCCCACATCATCGACACGAGACAAAGGAAGATTAGTGTGATGAATCAGAAGTATGTGAGGCGTCAAGGGTAGGTTGTAACTCTGCAGAGGTCAACTTCTCTTGAACATATCAGCGGCACGATAGCGGACTTGGCAGTATTTGACATCAAATGAGCAGGGGTCATGGTGACAAGGCAATGAGCAGATGAGAGGTCAAATAGGATAACCCAAACCCACGTAGGCCAGTGAAAAAAAAGATGAGATGGTCCCACCCAGACACGAAGCAGAGGAGTGTTGTGTTCAAGAGCGACATACTGCCGACACGACTATGATTACAGTTCCATTTTCCCCACCATTTCTGGCAGGTACCCCGATTATTTTTGGATGACAAGCTTGACGGGGGTAGCATATGCTTGAAAAAGTGTCATTTCGACGATACCCGATGTCATTTAAGTTTTAACGAGTCTGACAAAGGAAGAACTCGGCGTCTTTTCCTGTTTAGAGAGTCTGAAAAGACAGCAGAAAAGAAAACTCCAGGGGCTCCTTTTTCGCAAAGTTGTGTCTCTCGAGCCCTAAAAAGTATAAAACAATACTCGAAAGAACCGCCCGACCAGTATGATCGAGGAGTACTTTTCGTGAATAGTGACTTCGACCCGAAAAAGTAAAAAAGCGGTCAGAAGCACGTCGTTTTGGAACCAATAACGAGTTCGAAACGACAAAAACCTGGCAATCTGTTTAGTTTAAACGGTCGAAAAAAGAGCTTTAAAAGCGACCGCCTCTCATTCCTTTTAACGAGTCAAGGGGAAACTCGGCAATCTTTTCATCTTTAAACGGTCGGAAAAGAGCTGAAAGCAGACCTCCATTTTTATTCTGTTTAACGAGTCAAAAAGGGAAAAATACTCGGCAATCTTTTCACATTTTACGAGTCAGAAAAGAGCTTAAAGGTGACTTGTCCTAGAGGAACGAGTGGTATAAAAGGTAGAAACTGGTTCCAGAAATGGTGGAACTGCTCAAAACATGTAATGGTCAAGAGGCTGGCTAATAAAACCACTCATCGCTGCGGTTCTTAGGAAAGGAAAAACAACCAAGTGAGAGCATATGATCAGCCAAAGAGATGGTAGCAATGGAATGAAACAACCAAGGCTCATCGAACATAATTCAGCAGATAAAAATGGCAATCACGAGATGTAATTTGGGTATGGGTTCATTTTTACACAAGCTTGAACCATGGAGAACTCTGCTTGGATTCGGTTTCATGTTTACACAAGCTTGAAACGAAAAACTATGCTTGTTATAAGTTCGCATGCCCCCAGCATAATAACGCAAATCAAGGTACATGCCCCCCAAGCTTCATTGCATTCAACAAAGTGGATGGAATGAAGGTTCACTCTCGAGATCTAGGAAAGACTCGACCTGTATTTTACGAGATCTTAATCAAAAGACTCGATTTGGAAAGGGAGGTGTTTCATTTTTTAATGAGGTTGACACAGTAAAAGAACTATCCTCATAACCCTTGTTTCATTTTTTAACGAGATTGACACAAGATCAGGAACTATGCTCCGACCACCTTGTTTCGTTTTTTAACGAGGTCGCCACAAGATCAGGAACTATCCTCGGAATGCCTTGTTTCATTGTTTAGCGAGCTTGACACAAGACAAGGAGTTGTGCTCCATCCAGACTTCGTCATAATGAACGGGAAGTGGAGGCCCCCAAGAACGTGGCTCCGGAGGGAAGGCCAACATCTTGGAAATCAGGACCTAATGCCCCCAGGACATTATGCACGATGGTGTCATCACTGGGTACGGGCACGGGGTAGGTGGCCACGTAGTTGATTTGCGGTGAGGCAGATGCAACTTATTGATGAAAGCCAGGAGGGAAGGATGAGTGCGCCGGAGGGGCTTGTGGACGAACGAACGATAATTGATCGATCGTCACTATTCTTCCATCGTGTGGAAAGCAAACCACACAGAAAAGTGAAGAAACAAGGGCTCCCATGGCATACACATAGTCACGACCAAGGAGAAGACTGAAGTCTAAAGAACCTTGGGTAACCAAGACGTCTATATAGATGGTCTTGCCTCCAAAAGTAATAGGAAACTGTGGAAGGATCCCTAATGGTTGACTCGTTCCTCCGTCAAAGGCGGTGAGATTTGGTGCAACAGGTACAAGCGATGGGGAACCCAAAGCCTGCCAAGTAGTAACGGGCATAAGACTAACCGATGCGCCTTCATCCAACACAGTACCAGGCAGCGCCATATGGGAGGCATATGCGGTGACCCAGAAAGGCACATGGGATGGAAGGGGAGGGGTAGTCAAACAACTCCAATCGAAGGAAATGACCGAACTACTTGGTGGGGGAACCATATGGGTGCCCCCCTGCTCGGAAGGAACCGAATCAGAATTCTCCGGAGAGGTTGGGATGGGAAAACCATTATCAGGCTCCGGAGAATTTGATGAGATGAGAAGAACATGGGAATTTGGCCCCTCTGAAATAGAGTGATCGAGAGGAGGTGAACTCGAATCAACACTCTTTCCGACCAACGGCGGGTCTGGAACAGGCTGAGCACAACTGGGTTCAGGAAGAGGGGCCTGGACAAGAGAAGAATCTGAAGCAATCTCTTGGTCAGTAGGGGGACAATCTGCAGCTGCAGAAAGGCATTGATATCCAACGGGGAGTTGGGGTGAGGGAGCTGGGAGACTTTCCAAGACACTGGAGGCTTTATCCATGAGTGGACAAAGGTCAAGGGGATGATTGCCTTCACAAAGTCTACAAGGGATTCGAATCTTCCCTTTTCCCTTACCATTCCCAACTAATAAGGTAGCATTGCCATGAGATTCAGAGGACGATGAGGGGTGGGCCGGATCGTGAGACCATATTTCTAGTACCCTGGGAATGCCAGGACAATCACGAAGAAGATGGTCCTCCTTGCATAATCGACAAGGAAACTTAACCTTCCGCGGAGGAGTGGAAGGGGGCCCGACTTCAGGTGTACTCGAGGGAGTAACAATTATACTTGTAGCCTCTCCCTTAGGAGACTTCTTCTTCTTGGTCTTCTTCTTCTTCTTCTTAGCCACCTGGTTACTCGAAACGAGGCCTTCACCAGGCGAAGTAGAAGATGAGGACGTAGAAGTAGGTGTCGAAGGGGAGAGGTCCACCTTAGGATCAACATGATGTTGTTCAGGTGGAGGGACTGATGGACTAACAGCCGATACGGTAGGGACCAAAGAGGTTGAAAAAAACCAAACAGGCAACCCAACAGTTAACCCTGGTAGGGACAACGTTGCCATATACGGAGCACCAACATTCCCAAGAGGAGGGAAATGACCAAGATTCCCATCAGGAGGGGAAATTGGGTTAGTGAATCCCGGCAAAGTTGCCATTGCAAACGGAAAGAAACCTACTCAAGCTAACGCACACAAGATCTAACCAGGTAGTTATCGTGGCCGAATAAATTTTTAAGACACAGGAACCAAACTTGACCTTTTCATGTTTCAAGAGTCGAGAAAAGGATGAAACGATGACTCCAGTCTCCTTCGAATGTTTAATGAGCACGAAGTGACAAGATGCTCACAGGCACCTTTTCATTTAGGGAGTCCGAAAAGGATCAAAAGTGACTGCTCTGGAGACTCTAGGTATAAGGTTTACCAAGCGACCCGTAAAATTGCTTATACACCTCAGCAATCGTATGAGAGCCAAGGACTTTCCGTACTGCAGTCAATCTTCCCGAATGCTGTGTTCAGTGCGTTACGGTTCACAAGGCGGCAGACTCGGCTTCCTATGGATAAAGGATAAAAGCCTAGTGGGGTCTCCCTATATACGCGACGGTACGTGGGAGCGCAGTCCGTGTTAGACCACTATCGAGTCACAGAAGGAGGAATCACCCAACCATAATGTGAAACAACAGTGACTATGTTTAAAGACGCCGGAACACGTCTCTAACCTAGACCTCTAGATGTTTGTGTTTAGTTCCAATGTGTTTTTAGATTCATTCGGTTCATTTTATAGTTGATCTTGAAATTAAGTTTCGATTTCAGGTCCTATCGTATGTTCTCTCACAATTACCTAGATGCAAACTACATGCCAAAGAATACCGTTTTGTTCGATGAATTCTAGCTATGAAAGGGTAAAGAGATTTTTAACCAAACAAAACGAATACAAGCAATCAAACAACCTAATGCAGCTAAAGGCAAGGAAAGGAAATTTTTTCTTTTGAAAATGCAAATCAACGAAATGTTCTTTTCCTTTTCAATTCTCAAAAGCAAAGCTACTAGTTTGATTTTCTTCCAATGGCACAAAGCATATAAATGAATTTGGAGGAACCGGAACACCAAGCAAATCACTCAATGAAAGCACACAAAGTTCCCAAACATCCAACAAAGGCTTCCAAATCAAAAGGAAAAACCAAAGTTCCGCACGAGCTATGTGATCTAAGCTCGGCAAGACATGCAAGGATTCAAACAAGGAGGAAGAGAAAACCACTCGGAAACACAACCAAAAACACTTCAACAATCACTGAACAAGTGCAACAACAAATCTGAAGTTGGCTGGTCAAACAAGAAAACAAGATCCCTACGGAAGGCTTGACACACACATAGCCACTAGATGCCCTAGGGCTAGAGTGCAAAATCAATGGAAAAAGGCAAACACCCGAAGGATAAGAGTTACAACCAGTCAAATAGAGATTCAACACAATCCAGCAGCTGTAAAAGTGATGGCGGAAATACAAACCAAGCAGCGAAAGCAAAGAGGAAGGTATTTGCAAAAACCGAAAAATGAGCAAAAACGAAACCCTGTGGAACAAGACTTCGCAAACAAGCAGCTCAGAGTTCAGGTAGTAAAAAACAAGTCACAAACCAAGTGGAGAGGAGAGGGGAAAGCTAAAGCAACAAGTTCAGGAGGCTAATCTGGACAAAAATGAATTCTACAGGATCAGCGCGGGTAGCCTTCAGCAACTCGGCGCTGAAAAGAGGAGGCCTGTAGCAACTTTGCGACGTCAGCACGGAAGTACATGGAGAAAGGGCGCTGTCTCAAAAAAACGAGGTCAGTGCGACTATTAATCGCACAAGCGCGATGACAGGGAGAGCAAAGAAGCAGGTGTGCGACGTCAGCGCAGAAGCACACGGATAAAGCGCGCTGTCTCTAAAAACGAGGTCAGCGTGACTATTAATCGTACAGGCACGATGACAAGGATAACAAAGAAACAAGGGTGCGACGTCAGCGCGTCTGTCCTGAATTAAACCGCGACGAAGGTGAAAACGAGTAGAATCAAGGCAGAAAACTCCCAAACCAAAGGTAGAAAGTCTTTTAACAGTCAAGACACTTCCCAGATGGACCCAGGAAGGCTACAAGCAGAAAAACAATCCCCAAAACTCGAAAAGAGAGAAAAATCAAATTCAAGCACAAAGAGTGGACACAAGAGACAAAAAGGTTGATCCCCAGCGGAGTCGCCAAATTGTTGGAGAGGTAAATCCCCTCTACGGATAGAGGCGATCCCTACTAGCCCAGCAAGGGTCTAGCAACAATCAGTCAATGCTACTACGCATGTTCCTAATTGCAATTAAACAAGAGGTAAAGAGCACCTACTTGGATTCCAGCGCTGTCGTTTGACGAGGAGATGCCGCCTTCGCTCCTTCGCTTTGGCTGGTCATGATCCTCCACGATCTCCGCGAATAGATACCTGCACACACGAAGAAGAAACAAACACAAGCGTGAAATCTAGTAAAAGAAACCATACATCAGTCAGAAAAGATGTAATTCACATTAATCATTGCATAGACAAATGATAATGGAACAATAATAGCAGTCATCTATTATTAATCAAACAGAGAAGAGTACAACCAAATGTTCTGACGTCGGTAACTTTCTCAGGAGGGGCCAGTCAGCTAGTGTCTCAAGCATTCACCTTTGGAAATGATTCTCCCAAGACAAGCAACTCTCTCTCTCACACAAGCAACACAAAACAACCTTCCCTAAGCAATCAATCACTTCCACACCTAGCACACCAAATACCTATAGTAGCAGCAATCTGAGCACTATAAGCTCTATACAATCCAAGCTATTCCAAACTATCTACTCATGGTAATGGTGGAAGTTTATATGGGAGAAGGAGCCTCCTAAAAGGGTGGAAGGATGAGCTTATCCTTAAGGGAAGTGGTTGCAAAGGGTCGAACAGACATGCCATAGAAGGGAGTCGATACTCACAAAGCCAACAACCAAGCCTGGAGTTATCTGGAAGGCTGGCTGTTGGAACAAATTCGCCCAAACAGGATCAGCGCGGATTATAAGGTAACTGACGCGCTGACGTTGCGCCACAATAACTAGGAAAGTCATGCCAGCGTGACCCAATACAAAGGAGAGGTGCGCTGGCTCATGAAATGCGACCAGCGCGGAAAAGTGATGTGCTTCCGCGCTGGCAGCGCACTGAATACATTACGAGCCACCAGTCATCGGGGATATTTTAGAAACAGACGCGCTGATGAGGAAAACTTTGGAAAAAAGGGTTTTTGGCCAGTTCAGAGAGCATGAGCATGATGAATTTGATTTCATGACACAGTAGGGATACTGACAGGATGACAGTGACAAATTGCTGTGTAACACTTTTGATTCAGACACATGTTCCGACTTTGAGTCAAAACCTAACAAGGGGAATGACAAAGGGAAGTAGATCATTGACGTAGAGCCCAGTGTTACCATGGTCCCCACCAAGATCTAGAAGAATGAGCCTGAAGATTTAGAGGAGGGGGAATGCCTCTTCCACTCACAAATGTGGGTGAAGGTTTCCCTGTTGTAGTTCATTGTCAACAGCAGGAGCCAAAAGAACCTCATTTCAACATAGGTAGTGAAGTGACTCAACCTACAGAATATAACACATCCACATCCATACACCATAAGGTGGCTTCACCAAGGATGAAATCTCCGCATCATATAACAATGTCGCCTTCCATACAACATTAAGACCTTCACGGATGAGATACTATGTGTATGTTGCTCCTCTTGAAGTTTGTGATGTATTATTAAAACAACCATAATTGTGGAAGGGACATGTTTTATATGAGTCTAGACCTCACTCTGTGATTATTTCTTTGGGCAATAAGTTGTATAGGATAGTAGAGGTATCCCCACCTACTGTCATCTCTTTGATCTCTGCAAAGAAATGCAGTAAGGTCATTTCAGAGACTAGGAAATTTGTTTTCCTTATGATTCGCAAAAATGACAAGAAGAAGATTGTGGCCATGACTTCTAGATAGGGCTCCTCCAGTGACCTCCACACAACAGCAGCAGATGGACAAGATCGTTGAGGAATACAGGGACATTTTCACCTCATCTACGAGGGTACCTCTACACTGTTAGGTCAAGCACTCCATAGATCTAACCCCAAGTGCACTGCTACCCAATGCATTGATCTATCGATGCTCTGTTCTTGAGAACAATGAGATCAAGAGGCAGACTCAGGAGCTGTTGAAGAAAGGGCACACCAGGCCAAGCTCATAAACTTGTGGGAGCTCGATTGTATTAGTACAAAAGAAGGATAGGACCTAGAGACTCTGTATTGACTATCGGGTGCTAAACAAGATCACTATATGTAATAGGTACCCAATCCCACAGATTGATGACTTTGTGGACTAGCTCTAGTGGGCTAAATATTTTAGCAATATTTCCTTGAAGTCTAGTTATCACTAGGTGCCTATCGAACCCTCCGATGTGTGGAAGATTGCCTTAAAATCCAAGGAGTGATTTTCGAATGGTTGGTCATGCCATTCAGGTTGACGAATGCCCCCACAACCTTCATGATATTGATGGAAGGCATATTGTGACATTTCAGCAATGCATTCGTGGTGGTTTATTTAGATGACAACTTGATCTTCAACCAGGGTTGTAAAGAGCACCTCCACCATATTCGACAGATTCTCTGAACCCTACAACAACAAAAATTGTGTGCCAATTTGGCGAAATGAACTTTTGGCATGAGCATGAGCATGAGCATGAGCATGAGCATGAGCATGAGCATTTGGGTACATCATTGATGAGCATGGTGTGCATGTGGTCCCAGCTAAGATACACATCGTTCGGGATTGGCCAGCCCCAACCACTCAAACTAAGCTCCGCAACTTTCTGGGTCTTGCCAATTTCTATCACAGGTTCATGTTGGGGTTCTCTCATATCACTTGGCCTTTAATTCAAGTCACCAATGGTGGCGGGAAAGAAAATTCCTTTTGGTCTGAAACACAACAGAAGGCTTTTTCAGATTTATGGTGAAGTAAAATTCTAAGTGTGGACATAAACAATTCCTCTAGCCTGAGAGTGGGTCTAGCCATAAACAAGACATTCTATGGAAGATGTCCTTAGGTTAGCAATTAAGAGGTCCTACCTCTTAGTATGCTTATCCCTTTTGGTGATGACCTTGCTTCCTCACTCCATCTATCTGCCATTTCCTTCTTCAAGCACCTGAAACAAGTAAACAATAGCAAACAACAACCACGATAATAGACAAATTGTATTCAACCTACTTAACATGTCAAGAAACATTAAGCCATAAACATGTGAGATGAAATATCATGTAGGAAATCAGTTGATAGTTAAATATATATTAAATCAGGAAGATATTACAACCCTTGTCTTGATGTTGTTGTTCTCCTCCGACAGATCCGGGTTCCCACACACTTCTGTTAGCATTCCATGATGGCCTCAACAATGGTAGTTTTAAGGCTCTTCCCTTTAGTATTCACACTAAACCAAATTCACACTTCTCCCTCACATGTAACTAGAGAGATACAACTATGAATAACTTGTTGATTACTCCACAATAAAAAAATTCAACCAGAGCCTAATTAGAACTAGCTAGTGCTTGGGAAAAAGGGAGGTTTATATAACATGGATGGAAGGGAGATGGTTCCTCTTCTCATGGGAGAAGGTCTTATATCTTGAGGTAGTTCCATCCTAATAAGGGAAAGGAGCCCAAACTGATCTCCTTGACTCCATCCAGCCTAACCATTTACTAGACTTCTATTACGAAGCTTCTAGAGCTGGAAGCTTCGGCTCCTTATTTAAAAAAAATTACAAAAGAGGATCAACGTGAATAGAAAAAGGCTCAGTCACTCCGGTTGGCGTTGTATACAGTAGTAATCCATGCATATCAGCGCGAGGAGGACACGGGTCATTAGAGTTGGTCTTATAAACTAGGAAAAATAAAAGATTTTTGGGAAATGATGCAAAAGGGAATTGTTCTGCTCATGAAGAGGGACACCATGGGAGTTTCTTCATGAAGGGAAATCATGTAGGGTTCACTGTAGAGGTCCTCCAGGATCATGGAATAGGGAGTACAGGGACAGTGACAAAATTTCGTGTAACAGATGCCCCGTAAAGCGTGAAGGATGAACTAGAGTGAGGGGTGAAATGCTTTATGAATCAGTGCGGGGAACCGGAGTCTATCTTCGGAAAACCTGCAAGAATGTACAGATACATATACATTATTGAAAACTATATCAAATGATACATGAATCATGGTATGGATGCAACCATCCAGAGAATGATAATGTAAATGGATCCAGGTATGGGCACAACCATCTGATAATGAGGATCATATCGAAACCAAGGTATGGTCGCAACTATACAATAATGAGAAGGATCACATATGAAAACTCATGGTATGGTTGCAGCCACCCATATGAAAGAGACATTCATAGCAGCACAATCATGTCACACCACCTTGCAACTTGGACTTTTGTAATCTGATCCTAGTGTCTTGCGCTCCAACATGACTTGATCAAAAGTACAAATTATAACATGTGAATAGAGGTGTTGAAGTCTAACATGCTAGAAAATTGCTTGATTACCAGCCAATGATGTGAACTGTTAACATCAGTGACACGAGACAAAGGGATGCAAAATGATTTTGGATGATACAGAGAATCAGGGGTAAGTGTAACTTCAAAGGGACAAATCTTGAACATATTGATGATGCGACTCGAAGTTTGGCAGCTTTGGATCCATAGGATCAGTGGTCATGATGACATGGCAGAGATAAAATGGAAGGCAAAAATAAATGGCCTAACCCAGGAAGGTCAAAGATGAAGTGAGGATATCCCAACCTGACACAAAGCAGAAAGTGTCATGTTCAAGAGTGAGCTGTTGACACAACTGATCAAATTTCCAGATTTTTCCCCACCATTTCTAGCAGTTACCCCAATTATTTTTTAATTGCAAGCTTGAAGGGGATAGCATATGCTCGCGTTGCAATTCCATCCTTCGGATGAATCCGACCTGGTAAGTTTAATGAGCCCTAGGAAGGAGAAGCTTATGTTCATCATGGTTACGAATCCGATGTTTTTGTATGTTTTAACGAGTCCGACAAAGGTGTAACTCAGTATCTTTTTCATGTTTAGAGAGTTTGAAAAAGACACGGAAAAGAAAACTCCACATGGTCCCTTTTCATACATTTGTGTCTCTTGAGACTGAAAGGGTAGAAAATAATACTTGAGAGAATAGCTTGACCATTTCAATCAAGGAGTACCTTTTTCATAAATAGTGCATCCCAACCCGAAAATGGGGTAAACGTATAGTGGGAGCATGACGTTTCACATCCATTAACAAGCTCAAAATGACAAGAGATCAGAAATATTTTTGTGTTGAAAGGGTCAGAAAAGAGATTGAAAGTGAACCCCCCATTTTATTCTCTTTTACAAGTCAAAAGGGAAAAATACTCAGAAATTTTTTCCTTTGGGTTTTATGAGTCAAGAAAAGAGTTGAAACATGACTCAATACCATCGTTGAACATCCATCACTTGTCTTTGCGCAAAAGGTAAAATGCATTATCCAATTCTTGAGAAAAAATAGGTCAAAAATACTTAAAAACCTTAATATTTCATGAAAAACTAAATAAAAGGAGGGAAAAGTAAATATTTTTTACCATTTACAATTTTACCTTTGTGTGAAAAA
Organism: Pinus tabuliformis; assembly: GCA_031772625.1. NCBI lineage: Eukaryota > Viridiplantae > Streptophyta > Pinopsida > Pinales > Pinaceae > Pinus > Pinus tabuliformis. The sequence goes on from CM062813.1 coordinate 208,734,020, forward strand.
AACTTGTTACTCAATTTTTCCCTAATTTTTCTAGATCAGATTGTGGGAGATCTAGGAGGTCATTCACCGAGTTGTCAGTTGTAGGTAAGAGCCAAGTCCATAAGCTCCATTTCCATACTATTTATTCCTATTTTTATGCATTTTTTGGAATTTTGAGGGAGGTTTTGAAAAAAAAAAAAATCACCCTTGGTCGGCAGAACTGTTGCTAAAACAGGTGCGATGATGCCATGAGTAAAGAATAAACCAATTTTTCTCTTAAATCCATCGTTTGAATCCAAATTTCAGTTGCCAAAAATGATTATTGACTTGAATACATGGTTTTTGTAGGAAAGAATCATAAAAAATGGTAGACTGGAAAGAATATGAGCACGAAGATGTGGACGCCCAAGCAATGGCTGATGCAAACTGCTTGGATGCCTTGAGTAACAGTGGGCTCCTCAAGTTCTTTCTCACACCAGGGATGCGAGCTCAACCTGAGCTGCTTCGACACCTGATTAGTCTCTGGGACATAAATCGGGAATTTTTTATCATTGGTGATCAGGAGTTGGAGTTGGAAACTTCAGACATCTATTTCATCACAGGACTGTCCTAGAGAGGGGAATCAATCAACCTATATGGGTCAAGGCCGATTTGGGTAAGCATATCCATGCAATTTTTCGAACATTGCGAGATCTTACACTGAGAGTGCTACTGTTGACCATCAACAGAGTGGCTCAGTCCCAAGCACAGCATGAAACCAACAAATCAAAGTTTTTGTATGCTATCGACTGTACATCACTGACACTCTTTAATTGGGCAGAAGCCATGAAGATCAACATGAAACGCCAGCTGTCAAAAGCTAAGGTGGGGAATCTTAAGCAATTTTTCTTCGGATCTGTGCTAGTGACCTTCTTCCTTGACTGGGTTCCATTGTTCTAGTACGAATTGACTGAGGTAGATCCGCCAATGCCATGAGACCCATGGATGGTCCGTTGGAGTCGTTTGATGCCTAGAATTACTAGGGGCCAGCATATGTCCTATAAGCCCACCTTCTTATCATGGCTACGATGAAAACTAATCATAGCGGAGGATCGGCCGTACAGTGGTACCGACTTCTGCGGAGACCCAGATATGCCTCTTCCATATGGGGAGGATTTCGACAATGAAGGTAAAAAATCAATTTTTAATGTTTTTATTTTTCATTGTTTTTGATATATATGTGTTTATAACATTTTGTTTTATCAATGCAGATGTTGGACCAGAGCATCCTACTGGGATGTCCTAGATAGCCAAGCACGTCGCTCACTAGTTTGATGTCGCTCCTTATTAGGAAGGAAGCAACAACGAGGAGGAGATCACGAGTAACCTCGAGGGGTTGAGTCGTGGGATCCTAGAGTATGCCTGGGTGGGAGATATACCACGCCAATACCATAGGCTTACGGTGGGGGTATCTGATCAGATCCACCGATTGCTCACTCGTGTAGCACGAGCAGTTTCATGTTACCATGATCACCATGCTAATTAGTTCCTAGGTCTATCATTTGCATTTTTGAGGCCTGCGTGCCATTGATATATGAGGCCTGCGAGCCGCGGATGTTATTTGAACACACATATTATTTTTTGGGGTTTTGATGTATCAAACATTATCACCATATATATATATATATATATATATATATATATATATATATATATATATGTATTTTCTTGCTTACTATGTTACAAATGATTTGTTTTAGCTTTTCACATGTTTCGTAAATGTCTATCCAACACATAATTAGCTAATGCATCTATCAATGTATTCATGTGTCTGGGAATATGATGATATGTAATGTAATCAAAATTTCTCTCCACTAGATGAATACGCAGATACATTCTCAATATCTAAGGGTTTCTAACAGAATATTTCCCATTGAGTTGAAGGACAACAAGCTGTGATCCAGGTTGACAACCAATTCCAAAATGTCAAGAGAAATACCTTCAGACAACAATTTGATCACTGCACCATATTCAGCTATGCTATTAGTTGTACGACCTAAACAAATACCTTGAAGATCAATCAACTCACCATGATGGTCATAAATGACCCATACCATGGAGGATAGCTTTTCACATGTTTCGTAAATGTCTATCCCACACATAATTAGCTAATGCATCTGTCAATGTATTCATGTGTCTGGGAATATGATGATATGTAATGTAATAAAAATTTCTCTCCACTAGACGAATACGCAGATACATTCTCAATATCTGAGGGTTTCTGACAAAATATTGCCCATTGAGTTGAAGGACAACAAGCTGTGAATCCAGGTTGACAACCAATTCCAAAATGTCAAGAGCAATAGCTTCAGACAACAATTCGATCATTGCACCGTATTCAGCAATGCTATTAGTTGTACAACCTAAACAAATACCTTGAAGATCAATCAACTCACCATGACAGTCATAAATGGCCCATACCACAGAGGATAGATTCTGAGTACTACGACAAGCACCACTAGCGAAACCGATGTGAGGAGTCATAGACATCTGCAAAGCAGGGAAAAACCATAGTAAACAGGAAGGTTGTTTGAAAACTAACACACCAAACCACACTGCACAAAAATGAATGACACACTAATGTACACAAGTAACCATGCAAGATGACCTAAGCATAGTATTTTTGAGAGAGTCTATGCTTGGACTCAGGTAATCAATCAACACAGATGAATAACATAGTTTTACCATTGACATGACAAGTAAGCATCGACTCGGCCAAATAATGGACTAGATATCATATAAGGCATTGCCTCCATGCCCCCTAGGTGAGGGAGGGTTACGAGTCAGATGACAACCCCATGGAAATGATGGGAAATCGGTAAAAACTTGGGGATGGATAAAAAACCTGAATCCATGAAAAGATAAAGGTGCCCTCAGTTGAAAGATCTTGACCACGTCAGGGTAAACTGACATGTTAATAGGCAGTGGAGAAGAAAACTCCTCAAGACACATATACCTGTCCACCGGGCCAGGCAGGAATGAGGAACGATGATGAGTATCATTCCATGGTGGTTCCTCTAAAGACATAACTTCCATGATACTCTTGTCAGCAAGAAAAGTCTCAGCTAAGGGATCAGGAGATTCCGAAGCACCAAGCCACGGGGATTGAGAATATGTATCAAGAGATGTCTTCGAAACAGGGAAATCAGAGGACATAGAACTTGAGGCTAAAACAATTTCCACATAATTGATTGTGGCGGGACTAAGTGGCATAACCTCGCCCCAGGTATCAACAAGATCTAGTGTAGGTATGACCCAAGGATCAGATTTGACCAAGATCATGTTGACAGAGGCAACATGAGGAGGTGGGAGCAGAAAAATTCCATCAAAGTGGAATCTTTAAAAATTCCTACCCCCACACTCTCATAAGGAGAATCGGTGTGCTTGCAATATGGAACATTTCCATTTGAGGAGGAAGAGGAAAAGAAGGACAGTTGGTTGATAATATTTTGATCTAGTAGACACATTAATAGGCGTACTCATCATGAACACTTGTGATCCTGAGGAAGCAGATGATTGAGGTTGGTCTATCATTTGAGTCTACTGAGACGAAAATGGCTCTTTCAAGATAGCTAGGGTCCCTTTGAGCAAACGACTAACTTCAGACCATCGGGGACAATCCTTAGTATAGTGATCCTCCTCACAAATGAGGAACGAATACTTAGGCTTCCGTTGTGAAGAATCACTAGCAACCGACTTAGGAGGACCCTGTTTTGGGGGATCAGCTTTACCCTTGCCTTTGCCTTTCTTCTTACCTTTCGAGGATTTGTCTGTTGTGGTAGATTGAATAACATGGACCTCTGAGGTTTTACTAGGGCCAGGTGATTTCTAGGAGGGACTATTAGAAGCATTGTTTGAGACCGACTTCTATTTGGAAGAAGATTTCGCAGGGGTCTAGGACACTGAACCAATTACTCCATCAACAGGACGTGTAGCCTATGACTTCAATGCCATTGGATTAGATGATGGCCTCAGAGCATTGGGTAACAACTCATACAAAGTGCCAAACTAAGAATAAACGAAATCTAAGTACTATGCATGAGCAATGGATTTTTCTTTGGTAACACATCCACCCATAGCTATATCACGAGTAATTGGAGCAACGAATGACTTGGTAAACCATTCGGTTAGCAGCTGATTAGAAATCTAAAATTTGATTAGCTGACATCTAAGTCTCCATTCATGGATGTGATCGGAGATGTGCGTCGTAGTATCTTGCTTGAGCGATGTAAGAAAATAGGTGTCAGTTTCATAGTGAACCAAAAACTTGAAATGCGTGAGGGAAGCCATGGCTAAAGAGTTGAAATCATGATAAGTACTTTGAGGGAGCTCGATGTACCACTAGGTTGCAGCACCTGTAAGGGTTCACTAGAAAGGATGGAGGTGAATAGAATCATCAACATAGGAATTCGAAGAGCGCTAGAGGTGATATGTCATCACATGGGCTTGAGGATCTTCTTTTGCTTTCCCATCGAACTTTAGACAATCGCTCGGGATCTTGGACGGGACCAGAGGCCAGTATGGCAAATGAATAATTGGATCATTCGTGAGTCGAGACACATTTGGCAACTCTAGCATAGCCAAGAATGGCAAGTGAGTATTGAAAGGCATGGGAGGTCAATAAGTGGGTCCAACTGGAGGAGCCCATCCCTGCTGGTAAGGATTTTGTCCCCATAGTGCAGGGTTTTTTCCATACGACATTTTGTTTTTCCCCCACTATAGGTTACCTTACCCGTAGTGAGGATTTTGACCTTGAAACCCTTAAATTGTCTGGTCATAGGTTGTTGATAAGCAACATATGGGTTAAAAGGTTGTTGAACCTGGTGGCCTTGGACATATGGATACTGAGCCTGTTGTCCCTGAACATATGGGTTTTGAACCTGCTACCCCTGAACAAGAGGATTTTGGACCTGCTGCCCTTGGACATAAGGATTGTGCACTTGTTGTCCTCGGACATAGGAATTTTGGACCTGTTTCCCTTTGACAAAAGGACTTTGAACCTGTTGCCCTTGGACATTAAGATTTTGGGCCTAATGCTACATGACTTGACCCTGACCTTGTCCTTGCAAGGGTTGACCCCGTTGATATGTATATAAGGGTTGATGTTGCCTGGGTTGGCTCTATTGCTGCAAGGGTTAACCTTGCAACTGCAAAGGCTGTCCCTGCGACTTTAGAGGTTGGCCTTGTGAATACATAGGCTGGGAGGTTGGTTGAGCATACTGCATCTACGGCTGCATGGTTTGTTGCAACGGTTGCCCCTGCGGTTGTTGCAGTTGTCCTTGTTGCAGCATCATCTACCCTTGTTGCTGTGTGGATAGCCATTGCTGCAACAAAGGTTGCCCTTGTTGCTGCAGAGGCTATCCTTGCTAATGCAAGGGTACTTGAACAGTTCCTGAATTAAGACCTTGAAATTTTCTGAACTGTATCTGCCATAGCCACCCGTAAAAGTGGAAAAACTAGGATGAACATATTGTCTAGACTGAAGGACTTAAGGTGGATTGACCATTCCTTGGGAACCATATGGAACATAAGAAGCTTGGTACTAAACTTGAGCCTCATAGGGCTGCTGATACTGGAAATTGCTTGACCTAGACAGACCAATGGGATTTTGGACATGTTGGTACTGACATTGTTCGATCTAGCAGGAGGAGCAGAGTTTTGGATAGCACCAGAAGAAGGCTGGTTCATCCCAACCATGTGAGCCTATGAGCTACTCACATTGGTTGTGCCTGACACCATAGAAACATTCAGATTCTATCCCCCAGGCATTGGTACAGCTTTTCCGCTTACTAGAGGGGCCAAAGAACTGACAACAACATGACTCGAGACCATCAGTTGAACCAGACGGTGACTTGGACGGACAAGACAAGAGGGTTCAGAATGGTAGGTTGCATCAAGAATGAAGTAACTACAGAAATCATCATCTGTTGGGAGGTCGGGTTTTGAATGAACGGACCTATGGTAGGCATAGTGCTAGATGCCCAAATAGGGTTGTGATAAAGTGATGAGGCACTAAGTGTACCAGAGACCAACTGTGCTAAAGTCACATAATTAGGGGGCAAATCCCGATACACACTGATGGGAATGCTCCCTGTGTAGGGGAAAACTTCAGGAGGAAAATGATGCTCTTCCTCTTTGACAGTGTGTGGAGTAGAAACTTATGATTGATCTGGAGAGGTAACTAGAGCTTCGCCTTCAGGTTCCATAGGTGGAAACAAGCGATGACGAATGACCAAAGATGTACGAGGGGATAATTCCAAAGGAACACCCGGTTGATCGTACGGAATGTACGAACGTTGCAGTGATATCACAACAGGGTCAAATAAAGGGTTCATAGGATATATAACTAGTCCAAGCTGACCTTCAGTATTTGGTGAACTCTCAAAAATCTAGATGGGATTATCCAGAGATTTCGGGCCAATATTTGAAGGTGACCCAGTATCTGAAGTAGGTGGAGGATGAGATGACAAAGGTTGAATACTCAAAACGATTATGAGTTCAACACCTTGGTCCTCAAGTGACTCTGGTAATTTATGAAAAGGATCCTCAGATAATCATTTAGATGGAGGAGAGGAAGAGGAACTAGGTGATCCAGATGGTTTAGCGACAATGAACTCATATCAGTTAATAGGAAAAGAGAGATAAATTTCAAGGCTTTAAAATGTACTTTAAGGAAAACTCGCAATTTTGTCTAGAAAATACTGACAAGATGTTATAAGATCGTGGGCAACAATTTTTCAAGACGCATAAATGAACTGGTGCTCTTTCATGTTTTAAGAGTTGAGAAAGAAGAAAATATGACTCTATCACTTTCGATTGGAAACTAGCTCAAAAGTACAAGTGCTCGAATGATCGTTTAAGTTTGATGAGTCGAAAAGATCAAATGAATACTCCAAATGATCTAGGTAAAAAGGATTACCAGGCAACCGTGAACTGCAGAATACTTCCCAGTGAACCGATAAGTACGGGTAGGAAATCTCCCTGAATGTTGTGTTCAGTGTATCATGTTTGCAAGGCGACATACTTGGCTTCCTATGGATAAAGGATTGCAGCCTAGAGGGGTCTCCCTTTATATACTCGATGGTATGGGGAGCATAAGTCTGTACTAGTGCTATCTAGTGCTAAAGCTAACGACAACTGCTAGGTTTAAAGATGCTGGAACACATCTCTAGCCTAGACCTTCTAGATGTGATCGTTAGGTTTCAAATGTGCCTTAGGTTAATTGAGTTCATTTTAAAGTTTATCTTGAATTATGTCTCGGTTTTCAGGCCTTAGTGATGTGACTCGAAAAGTCCTAAATGCAACTAAATGAGACAAGACCCTTTCAATTCGATGAATTGTCTACACTAGAGAGGGTAGAAAACACAATCAAATGCAAACAACCAAGCAACCGAAAGCAAAATGATTTTTCACTACTTCACTTTTTGAAAAAATAAACTAATGAAAAATTCATTCCAATTCCTAGTTTCCTAACAAGTACACTCCAAACAGTCCTTTCAAAAGTAAAGATAATTCTTTTTCTTTTCAAATGCAAATGCAACCCTAGTCTTCAATAATGCCAACTAACATAACATATCGATGCAACATCCAAATTTATATACTTTTCATGAAATGAAAATATGAATTTCTCATAAAACACTTCAATGAAAATTTTTTCGAGACAATTGATTCTCAAGCAAATGAAAAACACAAAAAAATAATCTCTTTCAAACTAATGACATGATGACTCTACCAAAAACAAGACAAGAAATGTGATCTATGTCGAAAAAGAGACGTTTAGACAAGCAAATGAAACTTTTCAAACTTCTGTAATGGAGACCAAAGCGATAAAAAAGGACTATAAACGGAATGCGAGTAAATTCACCAACAACTTGACTCACTATGTTCACAATCAACTGAATGGATGACAACTTAGATGCCCTAGGGTTACAAACCATCCACAAACTCAAGAAATCAAGTAAAAAGAAGGCTAGTCAACAAGAAAATAAACCGAGTGAAATGCAACTTTCCAATTAGGGAGAAGACAGTTTAAAAAAGTTACAAGGTAGAAATCAAGAGAGAAATACACATTGTCCAAGATTTGGGGTGAACTCTAATCTTCACCTATAGGCATCGGTGCGACTACCTAACTGACAATAAGCGCTAGAAGGGGGCTCAGCGCGATTGTTTCTGAGCATATCGCGCTGGTCAGCGCAACTATCGGCGAAATAAGCGCGCTGAGTGAGGATGCAAAGAAATTTTTTTTTGAAAGGTTGAGACCAGACTCGCTATTTTGAATTTCATACCCAGAGCAGTAAACAAATCAAAGCAGACAAAACTAAAGGGAAACGAAAAAACTAGAAAAGTTCACATAAAACCATGAAATTTCAAGAAAGCAAATAGAAGGATTGGTTTCCCCAGCGGAGTCACCAATTTGTGGTGAAGTAAAATTCTAAGTGTGGACACAAACAATTCCTTTAGCCTGAGAGTGGGTCTAGCCACAAACAAGACATTCTATGGAAGATTTCCTTAGGTTAGAACCAATTAAGAGGGCCTACCTCTTAGTACGCTTATCTCGTTTGGTGATGACCTTGCTTCCTCGCTCCAGCTATCATTCGTTTCCTTCTTCGAGCACCTGAAACAAGTAAACAACATCAAACAACAACTGTGATAATAGACAAATTGTATTCAACCTACTTAACAGGTCAAGAAACATTAAGCCATAAACATGTGAGATGACATATCATGTAGTAAATCAATCGATAGTTGCATATATATTAAATCAAGAAGAGATTACAGCCGTTGTCTTGACATTGTTGTTTTCCTCCGACAAATCCGAGTTCCCACACACTTCTGCTAGCATTCCATGATGGCCTCAACAATGGTAGTTTTAAGGCTCTTTCCTTTAGTCTTCACACTAAACCAAATTCACACTTCTCGTTCACAAACAACTAGAGAGATACAACTATGAATAACTTGCTGATTACTCCACAATCAAAACTTCAACCATAGCCTAATTAGAACTAGCTAGTGCTTGGGAAAAAGGGAGGTTTGTATAGCATGGATGGAAGGGAGATGATTCCTCTTCTCATGGGAGAAGGTCTTATCTCTTGAGGTAGTTCCATCCTAATAGGGGAAAGGATCCCAAACTGAACTCCTCGACTCCATCTGACCTAACCATTTACTAGACTTTCGTTACAAAGCTTTTAGGGCTGGAATCTTCGGCTCCTTATTTAAAAAAAAAATCCAAAAGAGGATCAATGTGATTGGAACAAGGTTTAGTCACTCCGGTCGGTGCTAGAGACAGTTATAATCCCTGTATATTGGCACGAGGAGGACACGGGTCATTAGCACCGGTCTTGTAAACTAGGAAAAACAGAAGATATTTGGGAAATGATGCAAAAAGGAATTGTTCTTCTCATGAAGAGGGACACAACGGGAGTTTCTTCATGAAGGGAAAGAATGTAGGGCTCACTGTAGAGGTCCTGAAGGATCATGCAATGGGGAGTACAGGGACAGTGAAAAAATGTTGTGTAACAAGTGTTGAAGCATCACCTTTGCTCTACACCAATATTCACATTAACAGACCTGAAACAACCATTTGAGATTGAGACAGATGCCTCTAACTATGCCATTGGTTCAAATCTTACTCATGAGGGGCATCTGATGGCTTACCATAATGAGAAAATTTCAAACACAGTCCGAAAGTATCCCACCTATGACAAATAAATGTATTCCATTGTGCAGGCCTGCCATCAATGAAAGCATTACATTATGGGGAAGGAAACGGTCATCCACACAGACCATGGACCCCTGCATGTCATACAGACACAAGGAAAGTTGCGGAACAATCACCATCGTAAATGGTTCACATACTTTCAATAGTAACATTTGAACATTAAGTACAAGAAGGGAAACACTAATAATGTTGCAAACTACCTCAACCGATCACCAGTCATGGTGCTGATCACTATGCTCGACTCCTATGGGCACGAGACTTCGAGGTGGCCATACCTTTATAAGAGAGATCCAGAATTCGGTAGCACATACCAAACACTCTTAAAATCTAAAAAATTCCCAAATTTTCACCTCCAGGATGCACTGTTATGCCACCTGGGACACATATGTGTTCTTTCCAAGCCAAGGTGCAAAGATGATTTGGGAGGCGCACTATAGTTTGGTCACTGGAATTTTCAAAGTAGAGAAAATAGCAGCAGTGCTACAAAAATATTTTTATTGGCTGAAACTTTGTCAGGATGTTGGGAAGTACATTAGATCTTGCACTGTGTGCACCATTTCCAAACCAACCATCAAGAAGCAATGCCTATATACTCCTTTGCCTACTCCTAGTCGACCTTGGGAATCCATCTCGATGGATTACATGTCAGGCCTTCCTTCTACTAAGCACGACAATGATTGTGTTTTCATGGTCATCGATAAATTCTCTAAGATGGCCATTATGGCGCCCTGCAAGAAGAGTATCATAGTAGAGGCTACTGCTAAGCTCTTCTTTGAGCAAGTGTGGGTACAATTTGGGATCCCACAGTCCATTGTCTCAAATAGGGATAGCATATTCCTGAGTTCATTTTGGTCAAGCCTCTAGTCAATGTTGGATACTAAACTTACTAAGTCCACAACTTTCCACCCCACAACTAATGGCCAAACAAATTTCGTCAATAGGATGATCGTACAAATTCTACGCATGTATAAATCGAAGCATCCACACACATGGGATGAAATACTCCCCTATGTCCAGTACAACTTCAACAAAGCTCTCCATAGCTCAACATGACACAACCCCTTTCAGGTATGGTTGGGATTTCAGCCATTATGTCCCATTGATGTGGCCATACCGTTTGCAGCTACTCAAGCAGATGTAGGTGTTAGCCCCATACAAAAATTACCTACATACAAATTCTAAAAATAGAAAATAAACAATGGCGAGAGCATCAAACATAAACAAATATACACAAAGATTCTCCCCTGGATTGCAAAACTGAGACTACTAGATTGATTTTTCATTATATTCCTTTCAGTGTTATAATACATATATATATACATGCCGAAGCATCCATAAACCCTAATCCATTAACCCTGGATTAGAACATAACCATAGTTCCCTTGACCAGATCTACAAAATACCATGGACAGAAAACCATCATGCCCAAAACCATGTGCAAAATCCATGCACAAAACCATAGGTAGGTCCTCCCACCTAATATAGGTTCCACAAAAAATTTTGTGGGGTAGTCACAGAAATAATATAACACAATCCAACAACAGATTTGGCTCACGTCCATTCTGAATTCGACAGGGCTAATTGCTTCATTTAACACATTCAACACATTTACCAGCAGGTCCATGATATATTGGATAGATCCAATGCTAAGTACGAGCAATTCCATTATCAACATCGGGTGTTGCACAAGTTCCAGGTGGGCGACAAAGTTTGGCTACATTTGCAGAGCAGGTGCCTCACTAGACCCCAATGCAAGCTTAGCCCACTTCGATATGGGCCATAAACCATCACCAAGGTTGTAGGGGACAATCCCTTCAAGCTCAACATTCCACCATTCTTTGTTCTACACCCAGTGTTCAATGTATATCGCCTTTGGCCATACTTTCCACCATTGTTGGACACACCCGACATTGCAGAACAACTCACACCAATAGAGCTAAACCCATATTGCATGAAACATGCCACAAATGATTAGGCCAACTCCTTCACCAGGGCAAGTGGTTCACCAGGGACTAGGTTCAACAGAAATTTACTCACCTCATGGAGGATCTACACGCAATGGGAACCATTGCTTCCTAAGGAGGGAGGACTAATCCAAGTGGATATTTGTGGCCACTCACCTATTCCACCTAGACCTCCAATTAGTTTCATATGTTTCCTTGTTTATTGCAACATTTACTGTTTTTAATAGTTTTTCAGGACATGAACTTCTGGAGCAGTCTGACCCCTTAAAAAACGTTTTTTGATGTCTGGAGCAGGTCGATAGCCATAGGTAGGGGGCTACTACAAATATTGTAGTACACAGAGATAACTTTCCAACAAGGTATCATATGCACCATGATGAGGCTCATTAATGGGTAAATTATATGGACCTTAATGCGACTCTCCAACTTATTAAAATCAACTTTTCTCACATTTCTTTACATGTTTTGTTATATTTTGCTTAGTGAGAAGGGTAAAGATGAGATTTCATGTCTTATGGTCTAATGTGCATTAATGATAGGTTTTGGAGAAAATTTTGGCTAATTAAATTGAAGGAACTCGAAGTAGACAGACAAGAGGGTTTTCAGGACATTAGATCTCCCTCCTTAACTCCTCACTCACTTGAATATTTCTCAACCAGATCTCATCAGCTCGGAATTACAAGATGCTGAGCCATTAAGGTCATTAGCAGCCAAACCAGTGATAGTTGAAGACCAGTTGATCTTGAGTTGGGATCCAAGCCTCCCTAAATTTAAGGAATTTGTTGGCAGCTACAATTGTATAAATAAGAAGGCTTAGAGCCTCATTAGGATTCGACTTTTTTTGTTGTACCCAAGAGGCACTTTCGAGCTAAGACATTGTGATTGATGACTCTTATGTATTTTTGATATTTTAATGAAAATGAGAAGCATTCCCTTGATCCAACATTGAGTTGACTCAAAGGGCTGAAGCTCTTGGGTTAGGGCCCAACCCTAGCAGTAGAGGTTCCTCTTTTTGTACATGTATTCTTAGATTACATTCATAGTTAGCTGCTGAAGTGATTTTGGTTTTGTTAATATACATGTCTTTGGGTGATTAATTAGTTTGCTTCCATTTATGGATGGTTAGATCAATGGTATCATAGTCACAATAAACACTTCAGAAAAGCTTGTGAGAGTGGCTTTCACCTCATCTTCCTTATAGGATCATGACTTGAGGGTTCCATTCACACAACCCAAAAACAAATTTCTTGTTTTATTACTGCATAATCTAGGGGTTCTTGGTGAATATATCATTTTATTTGAGTTTCTTAGGATTATTTGCAATTGTCATTTTGATCTCTTGATTTTTGCTATGGTTTAAAATCACTTCCATTCACGAACTTAGCCATTAGCTAATAATGACTTTGTTTTCCTCCATTCAATACATCTTTTCCATGTATAAATGAATTTCCACATAAATGAAGACAAGAGTGTATGTTGTTGTAGGAGCTTCTAATTTACAGGGAGACCTCATCTCATTTGCCTCATCCAAGTCCTATCCACCCATGCTGCCAAGGTCCACTAAACCCTAAATCCGAATTCTTGTTTTGTAAGCAAAGTTGTCATTTCCATTGAGAAAATCCAACCATCTTGAAGCATCTGACTAAGCCTTGGATAATGTTCACCTCCTCCATGCCTTATTTCCCCATCAGACACCTTTCCCACACTTCATTCTACCTTTCCTACCATCTTCTAAGCTTTCGGCCTGTTTCCTGTAGTAAAACAGGGCATCCTCTAGTAGAACTAGGACATCCTGTACTACAACAGGAAACCTTGTAGTAGCCTATTTTAAGACCGAATTTAGCAAAAATTGTCATCTAAGCATAGATTAGGCCTCCTCTTGGTTTCCATACCCTTAAGACTAGTCCATACCATTCCCCCCATGCCTATCTCGCCTGCCAAAGAACAAGTGAAACTTAGCATTTTCATTCATAAAACTAAACAGCAAAAAATGTTTTTTCTACAATTTCTAAATTAGCACATGCATGCGGCAGTCATAATACTTCTTAGATCAGATTCCATGCTCAGTTAGTCTAAATCATCACATGTTATAAACAAGGTTAAGCTAGGTTTCTTTTGCAAGAAAAATGTGTAAATGTGTAGCTAGATGATTTTATGTCACTTTATAACATCTTTCAATTCAGTCTTTCATTTCCTAGAGTAGGCAACACTCATTTTTTGCACTAAGGATAATTTTTCGTTTTCCATTTTGTAGTTAGACTCCTTCTAGTCAATAGAAAACTGGTTTGAAAAACCATAGTGGTCTATTGCCCCAGTTGAAAAGTGACAAGAGTAGATTATTAAATCTACTGTGTATACAACACTGTCACCTCCAAGTTTGTATGAACCCCAGGATGATGAAGTAAAGTTGGTAGCCCTAGGAGTTGTAACATTATTGTTGCAATACATGTGCTCATCATGCCAAACAAATATAATATGACCAATTACAACCCTGGGAAGTTGGTTGTCCAACTAACCCCGACGGGGCCCACAAAATCTTAGCGTTCCATCCCTCGGGGTTAGGGTTTTGGTTTTTTAGGGTTTTCCCTTGTTGTTCAATAATAAATAGGCCCTTGAGCCTCATTGTAACACAATTCGAAGGCATGTATCCACCACATCTCTTCTCAGAGATAACCTACCATCGCCTTAGCTATTTTATTTCCATTTTATTTGTAAGAATATTTAAGTATTTGATATTAATGAAATGAAAGTGTTATTTCTGCTGCATCTCGTTATTTATGGTTATATCTGTAATTTTTTGTGTTCTCGTTTAAGTTCAAATCAACATACATAAACTAGGGTTTGATATGTTAATAGATGTTTACATATATGATGATTGAGGTTTACAGTTGATGATTTGTTTACTTGCTGCTATATGTTGATGATGTCTTTATTATCATTGAAGTGACTTGGTTGAACTATTCAAGTTTAATGGTACAAAATTATATGATCAGTAATCGGTTCAAAAATCTGCGATTGATTCTATGATCTACAGCTGGTGAAATGGTCTATCAATGATTCAATGATTAATGATTTCAATGTTTAGTATTCTGAGAACTGTAAAAAGGTATTATATAGAGAAAGCACGTATATACACAAGTTTTATTTAGTACAATCACATACACAATTAGATTTTTATTGTTTCTGGTTGGGTTTTGCATTCAGTATCTTGATTGTTTAGAATTTTAGTTGATTTATAGTGTGATAGTGTCTCATATTCAGTGCTTCATTTTTTTGGTTTTATGCTTGATATGGTTCCATGTGGCCTATACATTGGTTTCATGATTGTTAGACAAGTGTATCCAGTTTGAAACATTTTGAAAAGTGGTCCAAAAGGAACTGAGGGTAGCAGCGTTCAGAAAGGGGGTTGTAGCTCCCTTCTAGTAGGTGCTAGAAAATGAGAGAAGGTTGTAGCCTTATGTAGGTGGGTTCCTACATACTGTTTAGAGTCTACGCTAGTAAAATATTGCAAGAAGTTTTCCTTTATAATAAAAGAGAAGAAAAATATGACGACAACAGTGGTTTTCTCCCACATTGGGTTTCCATCTGAAATCTGAATGATCTTGGTGCTCATGGTTACTGTTTAATTGATTAATAATGAAGTAATGATGCATTGATTAAAGATGAACATATGATGAATTGGATGATAAATTAGTTATCTGGATATATGTGGGTTGCATTAGTCACAGTCATGTACATACATTTGTTTCCTTAATTACAACAAAATAAATAAATCAGAATAAGAAATTGAAAAAATGACGAGTGTAAAATATTGATTCACCCTCTTCCCCACCCTCCCCCCCCTAGTATTTTTCTTAATATATGCGAGCTTCAGATTTTGTTCCATTAGAGTGGAAATAGGATCGCATTTAGCCATGCCAAAATTGTTCAAAAAATATCCAATATACTTCTTTTGAGAGAGGGATATATACCTTGGATGTTAGCTAACTTTAATGCCTAAGCAGTAGTGAAGGTATCCCAAATCTATCACCTCAAATCCTTTCTTCAACTCTTTCTTTATGGATGCAATATAGTTCTCATTGTTCCCTATTATCAACAAAGTATTTATATATACCACAGGATAGACAATTTTTTTTCCAAATTTCTTGACAAATAGAGTTGCATCATCAAGACTAAAGTATTTGAAATTTAATTTCAGAAGATGCTCAGTCAATTTTTCATACCAGGATCATGATGCTTTTTTTAGGCCATATACAGATTTGATGAGTTTTCATGCTTTTTGTTCTTATCCCTTCATAACAAATCCTTCTAGTTGAGACATGAAGACATTTTCTTTCAACTCTCCATTCAAGAAAGTAGTATTCACGTCCATTCAATGGAATTTTCATCCATTCTAAGCTTCCAAGAAAAGAGAGTCTGTACTGTGGCCCATTTTTACATGGGGGAAAATATCTCTTCATAATCAACACCCTTTTTCTTTGCAAATCATTTTTCCATGAGCCTTGCTTTGTGCCTTTCAAGTTAGAAATCTAATTTATACTTGTTCTTGTATATCCACTTGCAACCAATTGGTTTGATTCCAAATGGAAGGTCCACCAACTTCCATGTTCTATTCTTTATGATAACATCATTCTCCATCTGCATTGCTTCTTTCCATTCATTATTAGAAGAAACTTATTTAAATAAATTTGGTTCAAAATTAGTAGAAAAAATAAATTCAAAATGACATATGAAACATTCATATCATCAATTGAATCATGGTCTTCTACATCACCTCCATCTTTTCTTGTGGAACTTCTATTTCCTGTCTTTTCAACCTCATTGGGGTGAATACTTTCTATTGTTTTGGTGAGTCATTTTAGGGGTATTTTCTAAGATGGTATAATTTCCTTTATTGATTGAGATGAGACTCCATCAGGATTTAACCTTCCAATCCTCTCAATCACATCACTCACAGGGTTTTCCTGACTTAAAGGAGTGGCTAGAAATTCATGAGAGGGAGATAGTGCTTCAAAAGGAGATTCCATAGATTGATCCAAGATGTGGATCACCCCATAAAGATGTGGAATCTCATTATCAAATTCTAATATTTTTTTAGATGATTGAATCTATCCAAATGATCAAGTTGATAATCAATAATGTTGTCAGTGTTGGAAGATTCAAGAAAAAATACATCTCTAGACAATATTAAACTCTTATTTACCTCATCGTAAAGACAATATGCTTTGGTGGTATCTGAATACCCCAAGAAGATTCACTTTTGACTACTTGCATCACACTTTCTTCTTATTCCATAGGAATTAAGGCATAGTAGGTGGAACTACAGATCTTGAGATGCCTTACTGAAGGAAGATGGCCATACCACATTTCATGAGGAGTCTTTTTTTTTAGTGCATGAGATGGACACATTTTTTTGACATATACTACACATAGAATTGCATTGGCCCAAAACACCAACTTTACATCTTTCAAAAACATCATTGATTGAACCATATTTAAGATAGTCCTATTCATTCTTTTGGATACACCATTTTGTTGAGGATTGTAAGGAACAATAGTTTGATGTGTAATCTCAGGTTGGTGAAGATAGTTTTCAAATTCATTAGAATTATATTCTTTTCTATTATCAATATGAAGGGAGCCACTATGTGATTGTGCATCATATTCAATCCATGCATGAAATTTTTTGAAATTTTCATAAGCTTCTGATTTACTTGTAAACAAGTATACCCAACACATCTTGGTGTAATTATCAATAAAAGTAATTATATATCTATTTCTATTTGCAAAAGGAGCAAACATAAGGCCACACAAATCATAATGAAGCAAGCTTTCTACATTTTTTGAAAGTGAAATCATGAAATGGTTGTTTTCTATATATTCCTAGAATACAAGCATCATAGTGCTTCAATTTCCTTGGAATAGTTGATAAACCAGAAACACCATTCCTTTTCAACATAGGATGGCTGTCATAATTAATATGTCCAAATATTGCATATCATAAAAGGCATGATCAAAATGTACCTTCATTTTACTTTGAAAGTCATGCAAAGTTCTTTGCATGAGTAGACGTTCCTTGCAATTTCAACAATCTTTCCTCCTCTATTCTAGTGATGACAATTGTGTTGTATGATGATTTTATTATCTCTACTTTTCCATAAAACATATAAATGGATTGCCCTTGCTATTGAATGTGAATAAGGGACACCAGGTTTCTTCGTAGTTCTATAAGGTAAATAAAATCATGTAGAGTCAATTCATAAAGTCCAGGGAGTTTAAGTCTAATGGTTCCAAGTCAAGATCACTTAAGACTTGACTTGTCTCTAAAGTACACTACTCTATCTACATTGTCACTAAAGTATTAAAAAAATTATTTTTGAAAGGTCATATGGTAGGTTGTTGTTAGGTCCCGATACTATTAGTGTAACCCCTTATTGTTATTAGTGCAACCCCCTTATTATATTATTGTGCCCATGTAGTCCCCCATATTGTTATTATTGTGCCCCATAGAAGCCTACTATTGTTATTGTTGTTACCTTACATTATTATTGTTATGTTAGCTCTTATTATATTATGACCCCTTAGACTCCTATATACAGAAAGGAGGTCTTGTCATTTGTATCATCTAAGAATTGTTCAATTGTGTAATGTAAAGTAGGTTTCCCCCTCGAAGAGGATGACTTCTAACTCTTTGATCTATATTTTCTATCTTTTTGTGAGCTGGTTTCATAACATTTGCACCTATATCAAGTAGTTATGCATATTTCCAAGATGCAAATGAAGTTCGAAAAAAAGCCTCAATTACTCCAATAATGCAAGGGGAAACAATATAATGAGGAAAATTATGTGATTTACCTTTGTTAGATGTATATTTTTACCTTTGCCTTATTTTCATTCTTGCTTGATTCTCTCCCAATGGATTCAGCATGTGGATGCATCATTTCCATCTCTATCATAATGAATGTAGTAGAGAGCACAATCTTTGTCCGCAGTAATGCATATGTTTGGTAGGTATTTGTAAATTCAGGTTAGGACAAATATTTTGAAAAATTGTAGGGTTTTGACACGACTGTTACACTGGAATTTGCGTTGAACTTGGAAGAAGATCATTCCAGAGTTCAAGGTCTCAATATCCCTATTACAAAAGAATCCATCTCGACCCTCAGTGGATTGCCTCAGGAAGGGTAGAAGTGGTTTTAATGGAAGGCTCCCTTGCCATAATTCCCGGAAATATTCTTACAAGTCGGAGAAACAACAATCCAAAAAGGGAGGGGTATGATCGTAAGTCACTACCTTATCTCTTAGGAAAAGTTGCATACTTCGTGCTGAGGTACATTACCTACAAAGGGTGCTTTACAGTTTTGTTCAAGTATCATTTCAAACTGTTAGTGTCCCTTCAGTTCCGGCATGCACAAATTCATTTATTGAATATGCCTTTCTTCCTCTGGAAAAGTCTTCAATTGATGGTGCAATCTGCCCATCACTCTCGGAAAGTATTAGTAGTCCTCATGAATCATGGGTTGGTCTGGCCACTGGTAATTCAAGCACTGGCTCGAAATCCTATACCTTGGCCACAATTCATTAAATATTCAGAAGAAGAACTAGAGGGAATTATACCTATAGAAGGGGAGGATGAAGAAGACTCAGCTGAAATGGGAAACGCCACAGTTGATGCTCCCCCACAAGAACCAGCATTGTCTATTGGCTCGATCGAAATGGAAGATGACACAGTTGATGTTGCTCCTTAAGAACCAGCATCACCTATTGGATCAGTTGAGATGGAAGACATCACAACTGATTCTATCCCAAAAGAAGCAGCATTGCATGTTGGCTCAGTCGAGAACAACTGATGCTGCCCCATAAGAACCAGCATCGCCTATGGGCTCGGTTGAAGTGGAAAGGATGGAAATTGAGGACATGTTTGATTCTCATTCAACATTAGTTGATAATCTTTGGGGAGAACTACCACCATCATCATTGGAACAAATGAACTTGAGGCCTGAAGAAGAGAGTGTAGGTGGTACTACTAGACAATAACTAACACCACCCGTCCAAGGAAATTTGAGGTCTGAAGAAGAGAGTGTAAGTGGTGTTGTTACAAAAGAACTAGCACCACCTATCCAAGAAAATGTGGTGTCCGAAGTAGAAAATATAAGTGGCGTTGTCACACAAGAACCACCACCACTGACAGAAGAAACCCTGGCATTGATAAAAGAAAAAGAACCTATATCTAACACGTTTCTTCAATAACCATAGGGAGACTCGGGCCAAAAAGAAAATACAGAAGTTGGGGGCCATGCTTGAGGGAGTATAGTCTAGATAGAAATGGGAGAAGGTGTTCTGCATTCCTCCCTTCTTGTAACTCTACCAAGGGGAGCGAGGAAATATTAGGCTCCTCAGTGCTCGAAAGAGGAAAGAGCCACTCCCCAAATTTAAAATTTGTTGGTGCAAGATTTGATGCACTGGTTGAGGCAACCACTCAAGTGTCGATGCCTGTCATTTCACAGATGGAATAAATTGAAAACATGGCCATTAGCGCTGCTACAAAAGAACCGGTGTTGACTGAGGAATGAGTTGAAGAAGTGGTGATGGACACTTTCCTTGTGGAACCATCAGGGGAATACATTCATGTTGATGCTACCCCACAAGCATTCGAGTCAAATTTTGTGTAGAAAATGGATGACCAGGAGGAAGAACAGGAACAGGAGAAAAATGTTGAAGATGGTATTCCGTAGGATGTCGAAATAACTCCAGAATTACCAAAGGATGCAACACCTGCTAAACTTGATCCATCAAATCTAGAGCCAGTTCTGGAATGCATGGGAGAATAGGTGGGAGAAAAATAAGTGGAGAAAGTTGAGCCCCCAACTGTGGTAATTCCAGAAGGGAATGAAGCGGACGCCACTCAAAGTGATAATCAAACAGAAGAAGTAAAGGTGAAGGAGAAGTTGGTTGACACCTGTGTCGATGACACTAGCTACGAGACCAATGGAGGAGGTCACTGTCAAGCAGGAATTCATTGAACAATGCACATGAAGGAGACCTCCCCTTAAGGAAAGGTATCAATCTTAGTTTAACAAACTTATGCAATTAAAAATAGATAATCTGAGATTGAGGAAAAATGTGTGGCACTTGCAAAGGGGAGCAAGAAGATACAGGAGAAAAACTGCAATACTTAAAACTGGAGCTACCCCTTCAGCATCTTAGACCAAGGGTAATCCCATTGTTTATGCTGTGGTGAAAACTGAACCTATAGACCACTTATGTGAGGTTCGGGAATTTATTTTGATTACCGAGATTCAGAAATGAAAGGCTACGACTGCTTGTCTTCAACAAGGGACAATTGCTATGAAAGATCATCTAGAAGAGATAAATAGAGTTCGCAATTAGGCTGTAGAAATCATCATCGATTATGCGGATCAGATGGATAGGGAGAGGCAGAAGCAAGAAAAATAGCAGAAGAAGATCAAATAGTTAGAAGAGCAGGCGCGAGTGCTGAAAGTTGATAAGGAGGAAATTTTTACCCTAGCACAATAGGTAATGGCTTGTTGCCCCCCTTCTCACAGTTATGCTTTGTTTGTTCATGAAAAATACCTTTTCTTTTGTTTGGAAAATATTCTCCTTGATATCAACCACAAAATCGAGGACCCTATACAGTTCCTCTGCATCATAAGGCTTCATGATGTCTTGAACCAACACTTAATGTGTGAACTTTATATGCATGATTACATCTTGAGGGATGATCAAGCATTCAACCTAGTCCCCTATGTAGGGGATATTCAACTCAGAGCTTTCACATCTTACACCATCAATCGAGTCAAGTGGAAGAAGTCCAGTGATACATTTGAGGAAAATCAATTTGCTATGCATCTTCTTATTCGAAAAGAGCATTGTCTGTCTGACACTATTTATAATAGGCATGATACCTTCTTGAGGATTAATGGGCATCCAGAAAAGATGTTAGTAACTCAGAGATGGTGCACCCGGTTATGCATGACACAGGTGGTTTCTTGTTAGGATGAGGCTCTGGATAGTTGTCAGAGGAGATGGTTGTTGTCATCATCAACTGTCAAAGTGCGGGAACCTTTTGGGGCCCCTAACTATGCTAGAGCATTGGAAATATTGCCACGATATATTGCCTACATTCATACTTGAGGGGTTCATTGGATGGGCTTGAGGTTTTAGTTTCCCATCCTTTGGTTGCTAATAGATCAATACACTCCTGCCTATAATGTGAATAGTGATTGGTGGAAAGATATTTTACTGAAAGATGGATACAAACCCCCAGGAACAGATATGGCTGAGACTATGATCTCTCTCAACTGCATGTTGATCACAACCGATCTAACCCAGACTTACGAAGGCGGCGGGCTGCATGAGGACATGAAGAAAGACCAGTTGGGGGGAGATATTGGGCGATAAACTTGCATGTTTTTACTTACCTTTTTATCCTATTTTCCTTCACATCTTCACTCCTAACTAAGTCATTTCATATCATAAATCGTTTAGGTACACCTCTAATCATGTATTTATGAATTATTTAATCATTGAAGCATATTCTAGGGGATTATGACCAAAGCACTTTTTAAATGTATTTTTACGTGCAGATTTCCAAGTCAAATGGTTAAGTTTATACATCGAACTAGAAGATCTATTATCGAACTGCAACTGTAATGATAGAACCAATTCAGACTTCCTCTTTCTATATTTTGTATTCAGTTTTAGGCTTATTACAACCTTCATGTAAATCACAGGCAATAGTTACCTTGATCTGAGGAACTGCTTTTGTATAAGAAAGGATAGAGAGATTGAAACAGGGGGTTGGAAAGAAGAGAATTGAGCTTTGTAATAGAGACTTGTTTACATTAATGAAATTTCCAGTTTTTTGATCTTTCATTGAGTTCGTGAGTTCATCACAACCCTGATCAGGGAGTTGGGCCCACTCTCCTGATCAGGTGTTGCTGAATTAGTGTGTGCTAGTTTCTTTTTCATGTATGTATTTCCTTTCCTTGTTGTGATGGTTTGATGCAAATGTTGTGAATCATATTGCTGTTACAGTTAATTATTTCCATTACTTTCATTGTTGTTACAGATTGTTTATTGTTGTCATTTCCATTTTCTGTTACAGTCATTTATTATTTGTTGATGAATTCTCAGTCAATTCTAAGTTGTGCAATTGTTACCTGCATATACTTTGCATGTTAGCCTTGAAATAACCAGTAGATCCCATATTGATGATTAATGTGGGAAAATGTTGAATAGGTTTATTCACACTTTGACACCAACATTAGCGAAGGACCAAAGACTATTCTAGGATAGTAACAATTCACTTAAGGGCTACATCAAGTGTGTAACTGTGATAGAAAGAGACCGAAGTCAGAGAGGCCCTCATGGACCAAAGGAAGAGGTCAGTGGAAGTCGAAGACTGTGTCTAGGGCTTTGAAGAAAAGAGACCGAGACTCTCTAATTGATAGTGCCATAATAGTGCAAAGGATAAGGACTGAAGTGATAAAGTGCGAAAAAGGAAGACTGTGATATGAAGGCCAAAGAGTTGAAGAGATAGTGATAAGTGTCTTGATGGTAAACATGTGTCAAGTTTCCTAGTCATGGTCTTGGAATTCATTAATTGGAATATCTATAAGAAGTTTTGTGTGGGTTTTCCTCTCAAAGAGTGAGAGGTTTTAGCCCTGACAAAAGCCAACATCTTGTGTTCTTGTCTCTTTTGTTTTGGTGACTATTTTATGAATGAAGAAGACACACTCCAATAATAAAAAGAGAAGATTGTGCCAATAAGAAAAAGTTAAAATACCTCACAAATATTTATCATGTAGAGAAGAATCTTATTAACTTAACCTGACCTAGATTCTTTAACATGGTATCAGAGATAAGGTGATGAAGTCAAAGGAAGGGCAGAAAAGAGACATTCAAGGATCATGTTTCAAGAAGGGAATCTAAGTTATGATGATTGGTTCACAGTCTAGAATGAAGAACTATCTCAAATGGATTTACCACAGAGATAAGTGAGTCAATTTAAGATAATCCATACAATGGAACAAATAGAATAGATACCTAAAGTTCTCAGTTGGTGATACAAATACAATCTCGGGTTCTATTCAGGTGACATACTACCCACAGTAACAATATCTTCCATAGATTATTCATGGCTCAGATAGTTTACCTTAGGCTCAGATTCAGACTCCCTTATAAAATCTTCAAATGGTGATTACAAATCTACAATTCGGTGATCTCAATAACTTATAGTTTGGAGTAGTTTTGGCACTTGGTGATGGACAATGCAAACGTCTCAAAGGAGATCTTTGGAGAGGGATTTCAGTTGTTCATGCTAGGAAATTCAAGCAAGGATCTACAAGTCAAATCATCTAGGATTCTACACCAACAAGGAGCATTATAACAAGAACACAAGGATCTACAATAAAATCACATCAACTTTAAGATCACCCAGAGGAGGCATCAATTCATATTCAACATGAACAAGGTGAAGATTCTATCTTCTATTGCAAAGTAAGTTCCTTTCATTCTAAAATAAAGTTTGGTTAAATGATTTTGTATTTGTAAGGAGATCTATAAATTGGTTGGGTCATCGAAATTCCTTGCATAAGAAAGGAGGATAGATATAGTCCCTGGAAGAGAAGTCATTGATGTCTATGGAAAATTCTCTGAAGGTTAAACATTGTTTGAATGCATGTAAAAGGATCAAGGGACTAATGGAATCTTATGAAATCAGTCAAAGGTCCTCTCATCCCTATGTAGCAGGAGAGGAGATATAAAACGAGATATATGAAATGCTAGAAGATATATTCTCTGAAAATGCGGTAAAGAAGGTCATATCACTTAGACCCGATCTACAAAAAATTGAAGGTATCAAATAATGAAGGAATATCTTCATGAGATCTCAATTGGGAGATCTGGGAGAGATGATAAGAAGATAATCAACATTGTTCTAATTGATAATCAAGTTAACAAATGAAAAGAAGGTTACCTCATTCAACTTGTGGTCTCTATTCTAGATAGAAAAAGGCAATTTGAGGGAAAAAATTTTGAAGGTTAAAAGACTCAAACATTTTCATAAAGGAAAGGGAAGTTTTTTCCTCAAACAAGACAAAAAAATATAGCTAAGATTCAATTCTATAGAAATATTATGAAAAGAAAGCTCATATCATCGGAAAGATGGAGGAAGCTAAAGGAAAAAGACAAGGAAAGAGGGAATAACAGATCTCTACTATGATTGAGATGGTATCCCTCACAGAAGGGTATTATCATAAGCTCCTCAATTTTTTCATATGGCCATGAAAATAAGATGCATCATGGAATCATGAAATAATTAGAATCAAGAGCTTGTGACATCACCATGGGAATCATGAAGGACAAAATCAATGGAAGTCAAACATGGAGGATATAGCTCTTGGGAACCTCATTGAACATTGAAGGAACGTATGAATTCATCTAGGACAAGGCTCATCATACATCAAGTCAAAAGGGAAACATCTTCCAGATGGGGATATACAAGATCCTCAAGATTCTCTAATGGAATCCTCATCAAAGGGTTCACTAGTCTAGAAAGGAAGCAATAATTTCATCAAAAAATCCAACTTGTGGTGTTCATGGGATGATGGTTTGATGACATGAGTGATGAAGTAGATCAAGGGATTTAAGATCTTCTCAATCAAAGTAGCTTCTGAAAGAAGTCTAGATGACCTAAAGGTAAAATGAGGTATGTATGCATGTATTTAATATTATAAATTCATGTCGTATGGTTGCAAGTAACATGGATCACTACTTATATCTTGAGAAGCATGATCAAGGGAAAATGATCTCCTTCTCTAAAAGGATGCAGGAAGGCATAAGTCACACTAGATAAAATCAACATAATATGTCCTCATCTGAAGTATGAGGTGGTTGACTACAATTAAGAAACTCTAATTGAAAGCTCTTGGAAATGGAATGTGCGAGGAAGGAAAATATTATGAGATATGCAACCATTATGAAGGCGATCAACATCCAAAGGACCAAGAAGATTTGACTAGGAAATCTCCGGGAAAGACATGAAAACTTTGATGGAAGTTTGAAAAGATGGAGACTCTTGACTATGGATTTCTTTGGGAGATGTGTCAACATGTATGGAGGATGCTGATACCCACAGGAATATGTTAGGATGAAGAGCCATCTCGTAAGGCACTATTTGACTTAATGTTATGTTTTTATTTCTCGAATAATATATGGATGAGTACATGCAGGGCTACTGGAACAAGAGTTGTAAGTACAAGTACAACTAGCATTCATGTGGTGGATGGAAACTCCTTAAAGAAACATAATGGTGAAAGGAATGACATGACGAATGAAGACGGAAAGTGATCGATGGCTAATGGCCTACAAGGAAGATGCTCATCTAAATTTCATGACATCAAGGAAGGAAATTGATCAAGCAGTTGAAGGACCCATGAAGAAGAAGTTGTTGATGAAAAGGAGAGTCCCTAGTCAAGAGGGAGTTCTGACAAGTTTGGGCAAGTTTCTGGTGAGAAGGAACTTAGGTGTTGGAAATAATACTGAGAGGGGGGGTGAATCAGTATTATCAAGTCAAATATTCCCTTTTTCAAATCTAGATCATATATGCTACTTCAATTAGTGAAAACCATGTATATACGCAACTACGTAGAAGGAAACCCGCATATACCATGCAAACATATAATTTACTTTATCTTACATATGTTGATTATTAATCTGTGTACCAGAATAAAATAAATAGTAACCAGAAACAGTAAAACAGAGTAGAAGACAATGACACACAAGAACACAAGATATAAGGTGGAAACCCAATGTGGGTGAAAACCACCTGCTGCAATTCGTCTCTATCTTCCTTTTAATTAGAAACTTCTTGTTACAATGATTTTGTACTGGTGCAGTCCTTTACCAGTACGTAGGCTGCAACCTGCAGAGAGCTACAACCCTCTCTCGTTCTCCAGCTTCTCCTGGAAGGGAGCTACAACCCCCTTAGCTCTTACACTAGCCAAGATACTAATACGTAGGTGCTGACCTACAGAAGGCTACAACCTTCACTTTCTTCCAGGGACCACGTTTCATAAATTTTCAAACTAGATCCATGAACATCAATCAATCATCAAGAATCAAACAATCTCCTTTTCACCAATTAAAACTGAATCTGACAGCTGTACCGAGAGCACAGTAACAGTAACCACACACCAAATTCTGAACCCAGAACACTGCAGCAATAAACAGAAGCAACTAGAACACAACTTAAGAGATGTACGCTACTTCAGTAACCAGAAACCTGCGTTCATATGCTTTTGTGCTTGGACCAACCTGTGTATACGTTGTTTTTACTCACAGAACCAACGTGTATACGGGCCTTCGCTTCACTGAACCTACGTACAGATCTATAAAGGATAATTCACAAATATTTAGACCTTAATTAACCCAGATTACCAGATTTATAGATCAAGCATGCGCCACATATAACGGATCAAAATCATACAAAGATATTATAATTCAAGCCTTAAGATTATGACCCATCAATAGAACTTATCCTTATCTTTGCGCTAAGGTTCCTCCTTCATTCAGATCTAGATCTGCACCATAACCCAATCAATATTTCAGATCTAGTGCTTTAGCAAATATTCAATAATTCAGATCATGCTTTTCCAAGTGATCTCCTTCCTCTTTTATAGTCTTAGGCCTTCCACAATACCATGGTCCAAAACCATAACAAACAATACCATGGACCCAATACTTGGGATCAACACTCTTGACGAGATACCATGGCCCAAAACCATAGGTTCAATTACCAAGGATTAGATACCATGGACCAAAAGTAATTTCTCCAATATATATGCGCTTTTCCTTGCATGAAAGTGCGTGTATACGCATATGCACCTTCGTAACATCTAACCCACGTGTATACGCGTCTTCGTCTAGGTGAAACTGTGTATATGTCTTTTCCTTCATTCTGAAAGCTTGAACTGAGATCTTTCACCAGAGTGAGTTGCCATCAAGGACAAAACTTGTTCCATAGTTCCAAACCTGTGCCATAATGCCAACAATCTCCCCCTTTGGACTTGATGGCAACCCCAAGATCCTCAAAGTCATTCTCCCCCTTTGTCATCAAGGGCAAAGGGTTGTGCTTCCCCTGAGTACATGCTGAAATCTCTGCTCTGCTGTGCTGACCATGCTCCCCCTGACTGTAGGCAAGATCTGCAAAAAGATGTTCTTCAAGAAGAACCATGACTCATACATCATCAAATACCTTCCTATCACCAAAAGACTCTATACATACATCCATCACCCAACCAAGTGGGGATACATCAGAAATTTACATATGACACCCAAGTACATTACATCATTCATCCTAGGCATAGTGGGGAAACCAAAATAGGCCGTTACATGACCTTGACACCATAAAAGAGATACATGACATAGAGACGAAATATCTAGAGCAAGACTTATGAAATTCACCAATAACTGATATCAGCAGCATCTGTCAATCACTATTCAGATCAGCAACCATGTTTTCCTTCTGTTCTCCCTCTGCATTTGTTCCACCTGAGATCAACAGCTGTGAACCTGAACCAAAAGCTTCTAAGATAATGCCAACAATGCATTATTAGAAGATTATCTGCTCCCCCTGAACCTATGCCAGATGGTTTCTGTCAGACCCATATCAAACTATCTTCAACCAAAGATTGTCCCCACTGATTTCTTTCAAACTGCCATATACGCGACTGTCTCTGCATAAACTGGCGTATGTATGCAGATCCTCCTCAGGAAACTCGCGTACACCCATTTTTCTCTGAAACAAACAAGTTTCAACAGCAAGATGATGCATCAACTACTCCCAGCTTCTGTTTGAGGTATTCAAATGTCTCCCTGGGTAGTGGTTTGGTGAGTATATCAACAACTTGTTCCTTAGAGGGAACATACTCTAATTTGACCTTTTGTTCCAATACTTGTTCTCGGAGAAAATGATACTTGATTGGTATGTGCTTAGTCTTTGAATGCATGATAGGATTCTTTGAGATACTGATAGCACTTGTATTATCACATAAGATGGAGATAGGAGGAGTACAAGTGATTTGAAAATCCTGCAAATTTTGCATCATCCGAAGGGGTTGTGTGCAACAAGATGTGATAGCCACATATTCTACTTCAGCTGTAGATAAGGCAATCGAACTCTGTTTCTTGCTGAACCAAGATACTAATATGGAACCCATAAAGAATGCACCACCACTTGTGCTCTTTCTGTCATCCATGCTTCCTGCCCAATCTGCATCTGTATAAGCATGAAGAGTGAGATCTGTATCTCTCGGATACCATAAGCCATAGTTTTGAGTTCCTTGAAGATATTTGAAGATTCTCTTCACTGCCTGAAGATGAGTTTCCATTGAATTTGCCAGAAATCTTCCAACCATTCCCACTACATGCGTGATGTATGGTCGGGTACCTGTCAAATAAAGCAGACTTCCAATCATGGATCTATAGGTTGGTTGATGCACTGCTCCTGATTCATCATTTGCACTGAGGTTGCATCCTGTAACCATAGGGGTACATACTGGTTTCACATCTTCCATGCCATATTTCTTCAAAATCTTCTTGAGGTACTTGGTTTGAGATAAAAAGATACTGCCTCATTTTGTTGGATTTGTAGACCAAGAAAATATGTCAGCTCTCCAGGTAATGACATTTCGAATTCTTTCTGCATCACCAAGGCAAGGTTTTGACTCATAGCTTCTTCATTGCTACCAAAGATAATATCATCTACATACACCACAAGTATTAGCAATTTGTCATTTTCAATTTTTATATAAAGATTTCTATCTGCAGATCCTTTTGAAAAACCTTGTTGATGAAGGTATTTGTCCAAACGGTAGTACCAAGCCCTTAGAGCCTGTTTAAGACAATAGAGAGCCTTTTTTAGTCTTCATAATATTTGGATCATTCCCAAGAATGAAACCATCTGGTTGCTCAATGTACACTTCTTCTTCTAAGTCTCCATTCAGAAAGGCTGATTTCATGTCCATTTGAAATACTTTGAACTTCTGAAAGCTAGAGAGAGCAAGGAACATTATGATGGCCTTAAGTCTAGAAACGGGAGCAAAAGTTTCTTCAAAGTCTATTCCTTCTTGTTGAGCATACCCTTTACAAACAAGTATGGCCTTGTTTCTAATCACTTCCCCATTTTCATTCAACTTGTTTTTGAAGATCCATTTTGTCTCTATGACATTATTATCTTTTGGTCTAGGAACCAACTCCCAAGTGTTATTCTTTTCGATCTGCTCAAGTTCTTCATCCATTTCCTTGACCCAGCATTCATCTTTGCATGCCTCTTTTAAATTTTGTGGTTTAGTGGAGGAGAGCAAAGCCAAATAGCTTGAGGCTTCTGCAATTGTTATTCTTGTTTGTATACCTGCCTCTTTCTGCCCCAAAATTTGAGCTTCTGGATGATTCTTCTGAACGTACTTGGATGGAGTCTTATCTTCTATCCTTATCTGTTCTTCTGGTGCCTCTTGAGCTTCTTCTTCATCATAAGTCTGATTTGATGTTGAAGGATAGTCCTCATCATCTTCGAAATCTTCGGAATTCACTTGCCTAGGAATGTTTCCTTCTTCATCAACTACCACATCAATACTTTCAACAATTTTTCCAAGCCTTTTATTGTAACACTTGTAAGCTTTTCTGTGGGGAGAGTAACCAAGGAGAATGCCTTCATCTACTCTAGGTTCAAACTTGCCAAGATTTTCATCAGTATTTTTGATATAGCATTTGCTTCCAAAAATTATGAAATATTTTACTGAAGGAGTCTCACCATACCAGAGCTCATGAGGAGTTTGAGTGCTATTCACCCAGACATTTGTCTTGTTGAGAATAACTACTACGTCAAATGCGGCTTCACCCCAGAAGGTTGCGGGAGTTCCAGACTCATCAAGCATAGCACAAGCCATTTGTTGAACCATTCTGTTCATCCTTTCCACTACTCTATTTTGTTGAGGAGTCCTAGCTGTAGAGAATTCCCTTATTATTCCATGTTCTTCACAAAAATCGAAAAATTCATTCGAGGTAAATTCTCCTCCTCGATCAGACCTGAGGCATTTGATTCTGTGATCTGATTCATTCTCCACCAAGGCTTTGAATGATTTGAACTTTTCAAAGGCTTCGTCTTTGTTCTTCATAAGCCCTATCCAAAACATCCTGGAATAGTCATCAATGAATAATATAAAGTATTCTTCTCCTCGAGGTGACCTTTTCCTAGAAGGACCACATACATCAGTATGGACAAGTTCAAGTGGTCTGCTGGCTGATCCTTCCTTCTTAGGGAAGTTAGTTTTGGTTTGCTTACCAAACTGACATGATTTTCATATTGTATTGTCTGGAATTTTGATGTCTGGAAGACCATGAACTGCCTGGTATTTGCATGCTTTCCTTATCTGTGAGAAACTAAGATGCCCCAATCTTCTGTGCCATAGCCAGTGTTCATCATTCTTGCTTAGATAGCATTGATGTTGTCCTTCTTTCAATATGTATAAATTATTTGGAGTTCTTACACCTTTGATCACTGTTTTTCCTGTATCAAGATCACGAACACTACATCCATTTGATCGAAATATTACCTTAGTTCCTTAATCACACATCTGACTGACACTTAATAGATTATGCTTTAAGCCATCAACATACATGACATTTCCAGCTTTGACCCTTTCTTTCAACTGAACGGAACCTTTACCTTTTATGAGAGCAGGGGTGTCATTTCCAAAGGAGACCTTCTTCTCCTTCTCTAAGGCACTATATGATTGAAGTTTTTCTTTATCACCTGTCATATGTTTCAAACATCCACTATCGATGTACCATTGATTTTCTTGCCCTTCCACATATAAGGCTATACCACATCTTTCTGGCTGTGGTTCTTTTATTCTCCATGATTTGGCGCTTGAGGCTTGCTCCTTCTGAGTTGTCTGCCGAAACCTGCTCCTGCATTCAGAATATTCATGACCGAAATTGTTACAAATAGAACATTCTATTTCATTTTCAAGAGCAGAGAAGTTGTTGTAGGTTCTTTTCATGATCCCAATCATACTCCTCTGTTTATGAGCTTCTCTAGTCATGATTGTCTTATAGGCAACACATTGAGCTACTTTGTGACCAAAGTTATGACAAGAAAAAAATTGGCCATTGAAAAAACTCCTGTGATTATCAAATCTACCAGCCAAATGATTGTAGTTCCTATTGACATCCATTCTTGAGGCAAATTGAGAAGGTTTTACCTATGGCTAGTTGTAGCTTTTGTTTGTCCTTAAAGTAGATTGCCCCCGATTTACCTGGTAGTCTTTGTTCATTCTTGAGGTAAATTGTCCCTGATTTAACTGGTGATTTCCATTGAGTCTTTGTTCACTTCTCCTTGCAGCATCAAGATAACTCTTTGAGGTAGATGGTTTCTGCGCTTGAGTTGTTTCTTCATTATATGATTAGTGGAGAGCGCTACACTTTGATAATCTCATCTAAGGTGTCAGATCCTTTAACAAATCTAAGATTAAGAGCTTTTGTTTTCTCAATCTCTTTTCTCAGTCCCACAATTTCACATTCTAACTTTTCATGATGTTTTTCCTTTTCAGCAAGTTGGAATTGTAGAGTATCTATGATCACATTCTTCTCTTCTAAACAAATTTTGAGTCTAGAAATCTCTTCATAAAGACCTTCTTCATCTATAGCATCCACAAAATCATCATCTTCAAAAGCCATTAAAAGTTTATAATTATAGCCTTATTCATCACTATTTGAAAGTCCATCACTATCTTCATGAGTGTAATAGCTTTTCTTATTTACATTCTATTTATTGTTTCATCTAACAGGTTCCCTACCTTTGTCAAGCTGATCTTTATGAGGACACTTGGCAGCATAGTGACCGACTCTTCCACAAGCAAAGCATTTGAAAGGTAACTTACCACTGAATCTGCCAGCAGCCCGTTGAAGGTTCTTGACAA
The DNA here is from genome assembly GCA_031772625.1 of Pinus tabuliformis. Taxonomy (NCBI): domain Eukaryota; kingdom Viridiplantae; phylum Streptophyta; class Pinopsida; order Pinales; family Pinaceae; genus Pinus; species Pinus tabuliformis. The sequence goes on from CM062813.1 coordinate 208,766,725, forward strand.
AATGTGATTCTTCCTCTTCTTCTGACATATGTCCTGACTCATAGTAATCTCCTTTTCTTGATGCCTTGAATGCAGCTTCTCTCCTATCTGATGGTCCTCCTTTCCTCATTTCATAAGCAGTTAGAATTCCGTGCAACTGTGACATGGTAAGGTTCCATAGATTCTCATTTTCTTCTATTGCAGAAACTTTTGATTCAAACTTAGGGGACAAAGATCTTAGAACTTTTTCAACCACAACAGCCTCTTTTATTCTTCACCCAATTTTTTCATACAATTAACAATCTCATCTACACGAAGGAAATAATTAGCCACACTTTCATCATTGTGCATTCTGAGATTTTCATACTGAATTCTAAGGGTTTGAAGTTTTGCTCATTTTATCTGTTCATCTCCTTCATAGCTCAGAACAATCTTGTCCCATATTTCTTTTGCAGATTTATACTGCATAACCTTGACGAATTCTGATTGAGATAGACATCCTAATAGAGTATTGACAGCCTTAGCATTTGTTTCATATTACTTCTTACCAGCCGGATCTATAGGAGTTGTGGATGGAAAAGTATACCCTGTATCTAGGATATCCCAGACTTCTGTACCAAGAGATTGAAGATAGGCTGTGACTCCTACCTTCCAATAGACGAAGTTGGTCCCATAAAAAGTTGGTGGCCTAATAGATGCTTCTCTCTCGTAGTTTCCCATGATGATGGATCTTCCTTCAAAAGATCAAGCTTCTTTAGAAGCCCCTGGCTCTGATTCCAATTGTTGGAAATAATACTGAGAGGGGGGGGTGAATCAGTATTATCAAGTCGAATATTCCCTTTTTCAAATCTAGATCATATACGCTACTTCAGTTAGTGAAAACCGCGTATATATGCAACTACGTAGAAGGAAACCCGCGTATACCATGCAAACTTATAATTTACTTTATCTTACAGATGTTGATTATTAATCTGTGTACCAGAATCAAATAAACAGTAACCAGAAACAGTAAAACAGAGCAGAAGACAATCACACTCAAGAACACAATATATAAGGTGGAAACCCAATGTGGGTGAAAACCACCTGCTGCAATTCGTCTCTATCTTCCTTTTAATTAGAAACTTATTTTTACAATGATTCTGTACTGGTGCAGTCCTTTAACAGTACGCAGGCTGCAACCTACAGAGAGCTACAACCCTCTCTCGTTCTACAGTACGCAGGCTACAACCTGCAGAGAGCTACAACCCTCTCTCGTTCTACAGTACGCAGGCTGCAACCTGCAGAGAGCTACAACCCTCTCTCGTTCTCCAGCTTCTCCTGGAAGGGAGCTACAACCCCCTTAGCTCTTGCACTAGCCAAGATACTAGTACGTAGGTGCTGACCTACAGAAGGCTACAACCTTCACTTTCTTCCAGGGACCACGTTTCATAAATTTTCAGACTGGATCCATGAACATCAATCAATCATCAAGAATCAAACAATATCCTTTTCACCAATTAGAAATGAATCTGATAGCTGTACCTAGAGCACAGTAACAGTAACCACACACCAAATTCTGAACCCAGAACACTATAGCAATAAACAGAAGCAACTAGAACACAACTTAAGAGATGTATGCTACTTCAGTAACCAGAAACCTGCATGCATACGCTTCTGTGTTTGGACCAACCTGCGTATACGTTGTTTTTACTCACAGAACCAGCGTGTATACGCGCCTTCGCTTCACTGAACCTACGTCCAAATCTATAAAGGATAATTCACAAATATTCAGACCTTAATTAACCCAAATTACTAGATTTATAGATCAAGCATGCGCCACATATAACGGATCAAAATCATACAAAGATATTATAATTCAAGCCTTAAGATTATGACCCATCAATAGAACTTATCCTTCTCTTTGCGCTAAGGTTCCTCCTTCATTCAGATCCAGATCTTCACCATAACCCAATCAATATTTCAAATCTAGCATTTTATCAAATATTCAATAATTCAGATCATGCTTTGCCAAGTGATCTCCTTCCTCTTTTATAGTCTTAGGCCTTTCACAATACCATGGTTCAAAACCATAACAAACAATACCATGGACCCAATACTTGGGATCAACACTCTTGACGAGATACCATGGCCCAGAACCATAGGTTCAATTACCAAGGATTAGATACCACAGACCAAAAGTAAGTTCTCCAACATATACGCGCTTTTCCTTGCGTGAAAGTGCATGTATACACATACGCGCCTTCGTAACATCTAACCCACATGTATACGCGTCTTCGTCTAGGTGAAACTGCGTATATGTCTTTTCCTTCATTCTGAAAGCCTGAACTGAGATCTGTCACCAGAGTGAGTTACCATCAAGGACAACACCTGTTCCATAGTTCCAAACTTATGCCACAATGCCAACATTAGGTACATTCCTTTACAGGAATAGGCATATCTTCCCTAGTTGAGAGGGAGAGATAGACACAACATTCTTCTCTTCACTTGGGAAGAAAGAATGGATGATTGGGTAATAATATGGCATCCGATGCTATTTGAGGATGTGTAGGGAATCCAATATAAGAGTAGGCAAGAGGACTGATATTCTTTTAGGGTTGGGAACCCAAGATAAGAATATTCCTAGAAGGTCATACTCAGTAAACACCTGGGTGATTATGTACGTTGAGAGACAATGATGAAGTTGTCTATATTCATTGGTCTCACCAACATTGTGTCTAGTCAAGGCTTTGTTGTGGAAACAATGTTGGTTACTATGATGCTATATAGATGGGTTACCAATCCTATTCTTCTTATGAAAAATTCTTCAGATTGAGAATGGTACCATTATGAATACCTCCCTAGTTAAGAGGGAGTGTTGAAGAAAGTGTAACTAGGTTCGGTCTTTATAATCACTTATAATTATGATTGTATGTAAAGAAGAAACAAATGTATCTATTGTATTCCTTGCATCATGGGTTTCATAAGCAAGAAGTGTTACTCATAGGTCAGAGACTTATTCTTGATTTCTTTAGGAATTTCTTGTCTTTTCATAAATATAACTAAGAAGTCATGAATTCATGTTACACATGTACAAGACATGTAATTTATGTAAAAGTTGCACTCCAAGATATTTTCACTATCCCTCTAGCAGTCAGCTAAAAGAAAGATAGTATTCTCTTTATGGAAAAGTCGTCTTATCTCCAGGATCTCATGTCGGCCTAGATAGAAACCATAAGTCACTATATAAAGAGTGTCTTGTCCTCATAACGACAAGCATCTCAAACACATATGGTCTGAAAAAATACAGATCTTAGAGTGAAGAGATAGGGGTAATATAGTGAGGAAGGAAGGCTACTACAAGTGTGTAAATGCCTCAAATGATTTTGGGCTAAGTTTGTTTCATTTCTTCCATATTAGCGAAGGAACAAGGATTGTTCTACGAAATTAACAATTCAGTTAAGGGCTACATCAAGCGTGAAACTGTGATAGAAAGAGATCAAAGCCAGAGAGGCCCTCATGGAAAAAAGGAATATATTAGTGGAATTTGAAGACAGTGTCTAGGGCTATGAAGAAAAGAGTCTGAGACTCTCTATGTGATAGTGCCATAACAATGTGAAAGAGAAGGACTGAATTGATATAGTGTGAAGAAGGAAGACTATGATATGAAGGCTGGAGAGTGCAAGATATAGTGACAAGTGTCTTGAAGGTAAACTTGTGGCAAGTGTCCTGGTCATGGTCTCAGTATTCATCAATTGGAATCTCTATAAGAATAATTTTTTGTGGGTTTTCCTCTCAACAAGTGAGAGGTTTTGGCCCTAGAAGAAAGCCAACATCTTGTATTCTTGTCTCTTTTGTTTTGGTGACTATTTGATGAACTAAGGAGACAGACTCTAATAATAATAATATAATATTGTGCTAATAAGAAAAAGTTAAAATACCTCACAAATAGTTATCATGTAGAGAAGAATATTATTAAATTAACTTGCCCTGGATTCTTCAACACAGGGGATCCCTTTCTAGATGTTATGGATATGGCCACAATCTTCCCCTTACTTTGAGAGTGAGCCAGGAAGAAAAAACATTCCAGTTTGGGATATATCTTACTGCATTTCTTATCAAATATCAAAGAAGTGGGAGTAGGCGAGTCTACCTCTTATTCCTATACAACTTTTTTCCCAAAGTAATAACAACAACAAGAGGTTTGGACTCATACACAACATGACACTTCCATAAGTATGGTTTTCCTAATAAAACATCACAAATTTCAAGGGGAGAAACATGACATAATAGCTCATTTGTTAAAGGCTTGATATTGTAGGGCATACCACACTATTGACTAATGCGAAGATATCACCCTTGGTGGAGCCACCTGATGGTGTATGGATATGGTTGTGGTGTTTTCAATAGGACCAATAGCTTAATAACCTCTTCTGAGATGAGTTTATTTTTACTCCTGCTATCAACACTGAAACACAACAAAACACCCTTCACCCACATCTATGAGTGGAAGAGACGCTCGCCTTCCTCTAGATGTTCAAGATCAGTTTTCTTGCCCTTGGTGGTGGAAATGGTGGCACTAGATTTTGCATCAATTATTTATTTCCCCTTGTTATTTTATAACACATAGTTAGGACCTGCATCTACCTCTAAAGATTTTATCTTAACCACCATTGACTATTTTGTGGGACATTCATTTGTGTTGTGAGTGGGCCTCTTGTGGAAGTCACACAACTTTCCTATGTCTTTCTTCATATGCCCATTACTATTATTTTCCTTCCTCTTGATGGGTTGTACTGGGATTTCACACCCTACATCTATTCTTTGTTCTATGCTTTAGTGGTGCCCAATCCCTGTTTCAAATTCACAGATCGAAAGTAACACTTCTTTATTTAATTTTTTTTCTCTATTTTGACAACATATTTGTATGCTACACCAATCGAGATGTCTAGGAACTCCATTTCTACCTCAATATACTTTCTTATATAACCACATTACTTGAGCACTAGATGTCACTAAGAGTCCTTGATACCCAAATTTTTACGTAAGGTATGAAAGATATTTATGAAGTCTATCACTTCTTGCTCCCTTTCCTGGTGTAGTGTGCTCTATTTTAAGTACTTGTCTTTATAACTTTCAATAGGGTAATATTGTTCCTTAACAATATCATGAAAAGAGTTCCAAGAGGGTGTGACTGAAAATAGTATGGATTCCTCCCTTGCCCTTTGCTCACAATAAGTTTACCACCAATCCTTGACATGGGGGGTGGCCTTAAGTAGTGTAGAAGTAATATTTTCTCTATCAAAAAAATTATGGACCGAAAGATATCCTTCCAACAAATTTAACCATTTATCTAGAGCTTCTGCATCTTTCTAGCCTTCAAATATAGGAATATCAAAATTATCTTGTACCTTAAAGGGTGTGGAACCTCTGAAGTGGCTATTGGATGAATATGTGTCACCTATTGGTATCCACCAAAGGATCTGGGAAGAAGTATCCATCACCTCATTCATTTGTTGCTTGAGGGCTTATTTGAGAAACAATTTGATAGGATCTCATTCTTCCTCATCTTTCTTTCCTTCCACCATGGGATGGCATCAAGGTCATTAAGGTAGTTATTGCAAGGGCTCAAGTGATTTGAGTCTGAACTCCTTATACCCTAACCTTGTTAGGGACATGAACAAAAAAATAGAGAAAGAGAAGACCACTTTGATACCACAAATATGAATTTAGGAAAGAAAAGGAATGAAATGAAATAAGATTTGAAACCAAACAAAAATTTACAGTGAAATAGAACTCCATTAATAAATAAAAATGTTGAAACCATTTACACATGGAATGAAATAAAACTAGCTCAAATGGTAGTAGCTTATCTCTGAGAAGAGATGTGACAACTACATGCCTTCTAGAACTATGTTAAAATGAGGCTTAGAGGCCTTTTTATTATGAAGAAATAATGAGAAACCCTAAACATCCAAAACCCTAACTTGAGGAGATGATTCATTGATGTGCCAAAGGCTTATGGGCCCCCATGGGGTAAGTTGGAATGTCAACTTTTCAGGGTCATAATTTTGGTACATGATCTCCATTTGTTGTGTGTAATAGCCCATTAGAAATCTCTATCCAAGGAGAAAAATGTTCGATTGCAAACATAAATAAAAACTTAAATATTCAAGTTTTCCCAAAAATTAACATTTAGGGCCTCAAAAAACGACTTAAGGATTCCGGGAACTGAAAACTGCCAGAAGTAGAAAACTATCAAAATAGGAAACTCTATTGAAAAATAGGAAATTATGCTATGATACAGGTGGAATAGGCGGCTGGCCACCAATATCCACCTAGATCAGTCCTCTCCCCTTAGGAAGAAATTGTCCCCATTGCATTAAGTTCATCCATGAGATGGGGAAACTTCTATTGAACTTGGTCCCTAGTGAGCCACTTGTCTTGGTGTAGGAGTTGGCCTATTTTAACCACCCAATATAGCTAGATCCTCTATTGGAAAGTGTTCTTAATATATGTGTCCATTATTTGATAATTTTTGGCATGTTCAACCCAATTTGGGTTGAGATTTTTTGGTGTCAAATACTCAATAATGTTTGATAAGTCCAACAATGGTGGAAAGTAAGTTTGAAGGTGGTCCACATTGAATACTAGTTGCAAACCAAGGAAAGGGGGGATACTTTGCTCGAAATTAGTATCACCCAATACCTTGGTGATGGTGTCAAATCCATATAAGCATGGTTGAAGCTTCTGATGGGGCTCCTACGAGGTGTTCCTTCTAAAATGCAACCAAACCTTGTCACCTACTTGAAAATTATGTGGCACCCAATGTTGATCATGATGTTGTTTGTACTTAGTATTGGCCTTATGCAAGATATCATGAACTTGTTGTTGTATGTGTTGAATTTGGTCAATAAAATTGGTGGCTTTGTTAGCTTCAGAATGAACATGTGTAGATTTTGTGTGTATTTGCAAGGGGAAGTGCAACATGAATGGGACACAATGGTTGAAATCCCAGGCCCACTTGAAATAGGATGTGGCTAGTTGAGTTACATACAACTCTATTGTAGTTGTGTTGGACATTGGGGGGACTCTTATCCCATTTTTGTGGGTTCTTGGATATTTACACACATAAAATGTGCATGATCATCCTATTGAAAACCTATGTCTAGCCATCTATTTGGGGGAGGAAGCCAATCAAATTAGTGAGCTTGGTGTCCAACAATGAGATTGACTAGAATGCGTAGAGGAACTTGCTACATTAATATAAAATGATAGGGTGTACAAGCCTTGCTTCTTAATGATTTTTTCAGTAATGGAACTCGCAGTGTAGGATCTGATATACATGCCAACATTATGTTTGAGTTTTGGCCATTAAAAATACTTTTGCAATACTACCACTATCTTCTCCACATGAAAGTTCCCTACAACGAGACTGTAATACACCTTCCAAATCCACTTGGTGTGCTCACTTGAAGGAACACAAAGGTGTCCCAACTAGCACAACATTCCATCTTAAAGGTGGAAGTATGGAACTTGCTTTCCTGTTATCAAAATCTTGTAGGTGGCGGTGAATTTTGAGTCATTGTCATATAGTTGTGGCCATCCAAATATCACATTCCCACAAGAGTTATGAACTATGTTTAATGCCGCAATCGAGGGCCGACTTAGGAAGTTTGTGATGTGATTGTACCAACCCTCTTGTATTTAATGTTCAAATGGAATTTTTGAGGATATGTGGACCATTTCTAATGGTGATCATTCTACAAATTCCCCTGTGTCTACATAAGTTGAAGAGGTCGATGACCCATGTGGGTGATTGCCTCATTCCCCATAATATAATGCTTCCATTGTCGGCAGGCCTGCGTGATAAAATACATTTCCTTATCATAGGTGGGGTATCCTCGAACAATATCAAAGAGTCTCTCACTGTGATAGGCCATTGGATGCCCTTGCTGAGTGAGGATTGAACCAATAGCATAGTTGGAGGAATTTGTCTGAATCTCAAATCATTGTTGCAGGTCTAGTAAGGTGAGGACTGGTGCAGAGAAAAGGTGGGGTTTCAATTCAATGAATGCCTTCTATTGTGGCTTGGACCAATATTTTTTTTCTTTTACTCCTCCCTTGGTAACTTGACTTAAAGGACAACTGATATGAGAGAACTCCCACATGAATCTTCGATACAAATTACCAAGGACCAAGAAATTAGAGAAATTTTGAGGTCTAAAATGGGCCTCCTAAGGAATATTATAAATAACAATAGGAATAATAAAATACGATTAGATTACCTCATCAAGTTTTGGAGGGAAAAAAGAAAAAACTACTTTTTCAACTCGTATTTTGAACTTATCTTGTTACGATTTTACTCAAATTTCAAGTGGGAGAACTCATTAAATACAAAATTTAATTTTTCATCCAACGAGTACCAATGTTGCATACTTTTGATGGACCCTACAACATGAAAAAAGTGAAATACATGAAAAAACATGAATGCAATCACGTTTTTCATGTATTTCACATTTTTTGTGTAGTAGGGTCCATCGAAATTATGCAACATGGGTACTTCATGGATGAAAAATTAAATCCTGCATCCAATGAGTGCTCCCACTCAAAATTTGAGTAAAATTGTAGGGAGATAAGTTGAAAATATGAGTTGAAAAAGTTGTTTTTTTTTTTTTTTTATCTTTTTACCTTTTTACTCCAAAAATGGTGAACATTCCCCAGGTTGACATCATAATATTGAATCCTATTGGTTATTATAACATTTATTTTTGTTGTAAATTTTTGTTTTGAGGCCCATTGTAGGAATTTATAGGGTAAGTTCCTCAGATAGAACACCAAAGCACACTGCTCACAAACAGATCACAGATAAATACACCAGTATTCTTGACATGGTTAAAATCCTCAAAGAGGGAAACAGTCCATGGCCTGAGCCAACATGGCCACTTCAGGGAATTTATTAATAAAATAAAGAAATTTTACATAAGCTTCTCTCATGAACAGTCACCCTACAACTGACCCTCCATGCTCTTTAAATAGACATCATGGACCAATCAGGTGTTAAGCCATAGATCAAGTGTCGGTAATACTGAGGAGAGAATGAACTGTCAGATCACTTCATGTCTAGAACATATCGTGACCGTCAGATTGTAAGTTACAAAAATACATAGTAAAGAAACACACTATGATCTGAATTTGAAACTACTTGTAAATTGTTTGCAAGGTATTCAATTAAGAAATATACATGTTTAAAAGATGTCCATGTCTTGCAGAAAGAAAACAAATGAAATTTTCAGCTGTTCATGACCCATTTAAGCATAGCAGATTTATTTCCTTTTACTGTTTAACACACTAAAACGAATTTGTTCTACAAAATAAATCAACCACAGATGCAAAAGAAGTTGATAAAGCAGTTCACCCCTCCTGGGCTACGTCTGCTGGGTCCAAAGCTCCCAAATGGGCTTGTCCTTGTTTTAATTAAATGCTCAAATTGAATATACAGCTGAATAGAAGCATCTACAAGTGGAATAGATGGTAAAAATGGATTCAGAACACTTGAATCCTTCAGGATTGACTACTGGTTCACCTCCAATGGATACCTGCAACCCTATACAGTCTTCACAATACTGGGCCCTAGTGGCTCCTAGAACTTTCACGGCTCCAAAACCTCTGCAAATGACCTCAGATGGCTGTAAGACCTACACCAATGGATTCAGAAGGTCGAAAATACCCAAAAAATAAAATAAAAAATCGTCCAAAACCGCCTTTCCTAGCCAAAGTTATGGCCAATTAAAGTTTCTCTAGTCTGCCCCTAGAAAAACTCCAGCTAACTGTAGTTGGAGGCCAGATAAGCCCGCCAATTTTGGAGCGGCCGCCAAATTTGGTGCTCCACCATTATTCCTGCCAACTTGACTGCAGTTACAATAAATGCGCATGTGACCAAAAATTTCGGTTGGCGGTTAACATTGGATTTCGCGCCGGGCGGTTAGGTTCTAAGCCCACGGTTCTCTGCACATGGTCATATGGTATGGGGGCTGGCCCCCTTCGGGCCCCGCCCAACTGAAAATTCAAACTTTATTAACAATTTTCTCCACCCATATAACAAATGAAACCCCGGTGGCGCGTTGGTAAGGCGTGTTTGTTGCAGAGTATAGGTCGCGGGTTCAAAACTTCGCACTCCCAAAATTTTAACATGCGCTCCACAGAGATTTGCTGACGTCACCCAGGGCCACGTGGCGGCCTCTGGGCCTGCCATGTGGCAGCCTGTGATTGGTTGCCAAAAATGAATATTCTAAGGAATATTCTGTGGAATATTCTTTTTTTTTTTTTTTTTTTTGAAAAATTTAAATTTCCAATGTTACTGAGAAATTATTCTTTTTGCCATAACTTTCTCATACGGCGACCGTTTTTCGAACCGTTCACGGTGTCGGAATCAAGAGGAGGAGCACTTTCCAGTCGTTCCACTTTGAACTAGTTCTGAGCATTTTAAATTTTGAGCATTTTACGACACTTAGGACATGAGCACCTGATCACGCCTCCCCATTGGGAAGCTTTTGGACCCCAAAAGCCTTCAACTACCTGTTAAAGAGGTGAGGGTACAGCTCCCTCACTCTGTCCACCTCCATCCACTTTGCCTTGTTCGGTTTGCTACCTTTGAAACCAACCCGAACATAATCTACACTGCCCCTCCTTGAAGTGCGTGTCCTTCTTTCAAGGATTGTATCTTCTTTCAGCTCATCTAAGAATTCTGGCAAGAAATCTTCTATAGATGGCAGCTGAACAGCACTTTCATGATCAACAATCAAAGGAGGTTCATACAAACGTAAGTTCTCCACATTGACAACAGAATACATTTGCATGTAGGAAGGCAAATCTAATTGAAAAGCATTATTTCCAACCTTCTTGAGGATTTTGAATGGACCATAACGAATAGGATTCAGCTTTTTACCTTCTCCTTGCATCCTTTCCTTACTAATGTACAGCCATACCTCATCCCCTTCTTGAAACTTGTGATCGACTCTATGCTTGTCGTGTCTTTCCTTGTACTTGCCTTGACTCTTCTCAATCTGTTCTTGAATTTGCTGATGTATTTGTTGAATTCTTTCAATGAATGAACGAGCTTTGTCAATATCACTATGCCCCTCAATGGCAACATATTTCTCAAGAATGAAATCAAGAGGTGATTTTGGCAAGTAACCAAAACAAGCTTCAAATGGTGAGGTGTTTGTGGAAGAGTGCTTGGCACGATTTGTCAGGCCAGGAAGTAACTCTCCAAGGGCAGAAAAACTGATTGGTGTTTTATTCCATAGGTAGGCTATTGTTATATATAATTAGGAGTGATTGTTCAGTTCATCTCTCGATGACTGTTCACATTCCTAATTTATTTATTTACACAAATTCCCTAATCATGAAGATTAGGTGTCAACATTCCCCCCCTTAATCTGAAGGGATGTTGGTGAGTCCAAGCATTATTCTAAATCGTTCAAGCTTTTCCCTTCCAAGTGCTTTGGTGAAGATGTCTGCAATTTGCTCATTTGTGGAACAATGACGGAGATGGATTGTTTTGGCCTCAACATGATGTCGAATCAGATGATATTTAGTATTGATATGATTTGTTCAATCATGGAACTTTGGGTTCTTGGCCAACTTTATTGCAGAGGTGTTATCAATCATGAGTGGAGTTGATTATACTTGTTTTACCTGCAAATCTTTAAGAATTTTCCTGAGCCACACAATTTCTTTCATTGCTTCAGCTGCTGCCACGTATTCTGCTTCTGTTGTGGAATCTGCTGGAACTGATTTTTTGCGTGATCTCCAGGAGACAGCTCCTAATCCAAGACTCATAGCATATCCTGAAGTAGATACCCCAGTTTCTTTATCTCCATCGAAGTCTGAATCAGAGTATCCAATCAAGCTGAATTCGTCCACCTGTGTATACTTGATTCCAAGGTCTTGAGTTCCCTTCAAGTACCTTAGAACTCTTTTTGCAGCAGACCAATGTGCTTCACAAGGCTTTTGCATGAACCTGGAGAGGATTCCAACAGTAAATGAAATGTCTGGTCTGGTAGTAGTGAGGTAGATGAGACTTCCTACAAGCTATCCATACTTTTTTGCATCCTCAAATTCCTTTCCTTCAATAGATGTGAGCTTTAAGTTTTGTTCCATTGGAGTAGAAAGAGGATTGCACTCTGTCATGCCAAATCTGTTTAACAAATCTCCAATGTATTTCTTTTGAGAAAGAAATATGGATTTTGGATGTTGGGTTACTTCAATGCCAAGATAGTAATGAACATAGCCCAAATCAGTCATTTCAAAACTTTTCCCCAATTCCTTCTTTATGGATGCAATGTAGCTTTCATTGTTCCCTGTCATTAAAAGATCATCTACATATACCACAAGATACACAACTGTTTTGCCAACTTTCTTGACAAATAAAGTTGCATCATCAAGATCAAAATGATTGAAGTTGAGTTTCAGAAGATGCTCAGTTAGTTTTTCATACCAGGCTCGCGGTGCTTGTTTGAGGCCATACAAGGACTTCACAATTTTGCATACTTTATGCTCATGTCCTCTCACAGCAAATCCTTCAGGCTGGGACATAAAAACATTTTCTTTTAGATCTCCATTCAAGAATGCAGTTTTTACATCCATTTGATGGACTTTCCAACCATTCTGAGCAGCTAGTGCAAAGAGTGTCCGGATGGTGGCCCATTTTACTGTGGGGGAAAAAGTTTCCTCATAATCGACCCCTTCCTTCTGTGCAAAGCCTTTTTCCACAAGCCTAGCTTTGTGCTTGTCAAGTGAGCCATCAACTTTGTACTTGTTCTTGTAGACCCACTTGCAGCCAATTGGTTTGGTTCCAAATGGAGGATCAACCAGCTTCCAAGTGCCATTCTTTATGAGGGCATCATACTCCTTTTTCATCGCTTCTTTCCATTCATCATGAGAAGTAGCTTCTTTGAAGGAAGTTGGTTCAAAATCTGTAGACAAGTTCAATTCACAATCATAAGTAACATCCATATCAACAGGTGAATTAGAGTCATCTACATCACCTCCATTTTGTCGGTTTGAATTTCTGGTTCCTGTTTTTCCAATTTCATCAGGATGAACACTTTCAAGTGTCTTTGTCAGCCACTTTGGGGGACCTTTCTGAGATGGTCCAGGCTTCTCTGTTGATTGAGTTGGGACTGAATCAAGATTGAGTCTCCCAATTCTATCAATTACATCACTTAAAGCATCATCCGTTGTTGGAGTTTCATGCAGAGGATATTGTTCTTCAGAAGAAGATTCCACATGTTGTTCTAGTATAGTAATCCCCCCTTCAAGATGTGGAATCTGATTATCAAATTCTTGAAATGATTTTGTTTTTGCGAATCTATCCAAGCGATCAAGTTGCCGTTCAACAACATTGTCAGATTTGGATGATTCAAGAAACATGACATCTCTAGATACAACAAACTTTTTATTTACTTCATCATAGAGGTGGTATGCTTTAGAGGTGTTTGAATACCCCAGGAAGATACACTTATGACTTCTAGTATCAAGTTTGTTTCTATGTACCTTTGGTATCAAAGCATAACAGGTGGAACCAAAGATCTTGAGATGTTTTACCGAAGGAACATGTCCATACCACAATTCATAAGGAGTCTTGTTTCTTATAGCATTAGATGGACATCTATTCTTTATATATGAAACACATAGAACAACATCAGCCCAAAACATTATCTTTACATTTTTGAAGAAAAGCATGGATCGTACCATATTCAAGATTTTTCTATTCATTCTTTCAGCTACACCATTCTGTTGGGGATTATAAGGCACAGTTGTTTGATGTTTGATCCCATGTTGGCGAAGATAGTTTTCAAATTCATTTGATGTATATTCTTTTCCGTTATCAGTGCGAATAGACCCAATATGAGATTGTGCATCATTTTCAATCCATTTATGAAAATTCTTGAATGTTTGAAAGGCATCAGATTTGTTCTTCAATAAATAAACCCAACACATTCTGGTGTAATCATCAATAGATGTCATGATATATTTATTTTCATTTGCAGAAGGAACAGGCATTGGACCACATAAATCTGAATGAATGAGTTCAAGCTTCCTATGTGCTCTTGAATGTGAATCATGAAAAGACTGTTATCTATGCTTTCCTAGAATGCAAGCATCACATTGCTTATGTTTCCTAGGAATTGTAGGCAAACTAGCAACACCATTTTTCTTCAATAAGCGGAGACTGTCATAGTTTAAATGTCCAAATCTAGCATGCCATAATAAACTTGATGGAAGTGTACCTTCTTCATGATGAGAAATATATGAGAAATGTTGTGCATGAGCAGAGGTTCCTTGTAGTTTGAGAAGTCTTTCTTCTTCTATTCCCCTCCTGACAAGTGAGTGGTCAAATGCTTTTCTTACCTCAAGCTTGCCATCAAATATATGAATAGAGTGACCTTGCTGGTGGATGTGGACCAAGGACAGCAAGTTTCTCTTCAGCTGTGGGAGATATGGAACATGATCCAGAAGAAAGTATGGAAGACCAGGCAGTTTAAGCCTGATTGTGCCAAGCCCTGATGGCTTGATTTTTGACTGATCTACAAAGTATACTGCTCCATCAACATTGTCAGTAAAATCTTCAAAAAAATCTTTCCTATGAGTCATATGACAGGTTGCTCCTGAGTCAAGCAACCAATCATTTTTCGAAGAAGCAAGTGAAGCATTAAACAAATCTTCATTTACTCCAATGTTACATTGTGCCTCAATATAGTGAGCGGATTCAGGTGCTTTACCTTTGTCTGTATCCTCAGTTTTACCTTTCTGCTCAATTTTGTCCCATGGTAGCTTGCATGTAGAAGCATCATGTGATCCATTTCGTTTGCAGCGAATGCAATGCAGATCTGCTTTTTCTCCTTGAGAATGTCTGCCCCCCCTGCCTCTGAAGTATCTTCCTCTTCCTCTTCGTCCACCTCTTCCTCTTGTAGAATCTTGAGCAGGATGCTTTTCTTTATGAGCAAGGCAAACAGTCTCTTCAGAAGATTCAGGGACTGTCTTCTTTCCAAATGCTTTCTCTCTTTCAGCAAACTTTTTCACAAGAGAGTCAAAGGTTATATCTTTAAGATTTCCATTTTCTTTTAAAGACTCAAGATAATTGGAGTAAGTAGGATAGAGTGCCTTGAGAAAAGCAATAAGAGGGATATCCAGCTCAACCTTAGTGGATTTGATATCATGCATTATGGATTTTACTTCAGATGCAAGAGCAAGAGGATCATTATTTTTCAGTTCAAGAGTGAAGAGTTTAATCATGAGCTGAACAACTTCAAGTGCAGAATGTGAGTCATAGAGTTCTTTGAGCTTTTGTAGAGCTTCAAAGGCAGTTGAATATGATGAAATATGGCGACTTACTTCTTCATTTACAGATGCTGCGATTAATGCATATGTTTTGCTGTTCTTGTTATCCCAAATGACGAGCTCTTTGTCTGATGTAGGCTATACTAGGTCATTGTCTCCTTCTCTGACACACACTCCCTTCCACAACTCATTGAAGATGAGGGTGTGTTTTATCATCCGGGACCATTCAGGATAGTTCTCCTTGCCAGTGAGAACTATTCCTACCATAGAGATGATTGAATGCATTCTGTAAAAAAAACTTTTGCTGATAGAAAAATATTTCTGATGGCAAAAAAATGTGCTCTTTTGGAGAAAAAAAACTTCTGCTGCTAAAAAAAATGATTCTGATATGAAAGTGTATTCAAAACCATCCAAAATCTGAGCAGGGATAGAATTCTGCTATGCCATTTTTATATATCATTGACCATTGAAAGGAATGCTGATAACCAAAAAATCTTCACCGTATTATATGCCATGTCCATCATGTAAAGGTAATATGGAAAAAAATAATACACACTTGAAGTGATATACAGTCATAGTTTAATATTTTAACACCAAAAAGGAACGCCCAACGAATATGCACAGGAAAAATACCGCAGCCATCATTTTAAAATCTATTGAAATCACCAGGATTTCATTTTATGCTCGGCCCTTTCTCTCAGATGACGGTTTTAATACCTACGAAAAACTGTTACATCATTGACTGAAGAATAAAAATAACACTGCGCCACTCTGCAGTGCACCCAGATTCATAAAACCGTCAATCAGAATAGTTTCGACAACCCCAATCGTTTTTCCCTATATCAGCGAACCAACAAAAACATGTGGCATGGTGGCAATTATCATGATGAGAAATTTGTATAGGGATATCTCAAAAATACAACCAGTTGGATTCTTCGTGGTGACCGTATTGAGAACTCTCCATATGTTTTTCAAATGAGAGAAAACAAGTTGTGCAACTATGTTTGCACTAAGAAACTCGACTCAAAGTCTGAAAAGAAGTTCAAAGATCACGTCAACATAATACTGGATAATCTTCCGCTGGTTATACCCTGGAAAAGGGCAGACAGAAACCACGCTACTTTCTTTGAACACGGTTTCCGGGTTGGGTTCAAAGCTAGTTATGCAGGGAGCGTAGAAACATGTGGCATTTAAAAAAAAAATCAATGTACAGTTCAACATTATATGTCAATCAGTGAATACAATGCCAAAACAATCTTCACAAATCGTTGAAACCCGGTGATATACCTCAGCGTTAATCCCGTCCAAGCTACATTAAATCCACTGATTGCTCAGGGCTGGCTGCCTGCTCATGCAGTAACACTTCATCAAAACCGAAAAGCTGCCTCTACATTCCAAAAGAGCTAGCTCGGAAATGTACAAACAGGAGAACCTGTCCAAGGATTCAAACCGCAGGTAGATGCTTTGGAACACCACACAGTAACTCAACGCATTCAAATGGATGGTCAGTGGTCAGAGAATATGTCAGGCGCAGGCTTGGGTTGAAACGCATAGCAAAATTGAATTCACACACAACAAATATACTAAACAATGACTGATATTTCACATGGATATGACAGACATGTCAGCCTACAGAACATGGGCAGGATATGAGCAGAATATGCAGGAGGGAGTTACAAGGAAAAAAAAAGCTAAAAAGGAGCTGGCTCTGATACCATGTTAGGCCAGGCAGTAACTCTCCAAGGGCAGAAAAACTGATTGGTGTTTTATTCCATAGGTAGGCTATTGTTATATACAATTAGGAGTGATTGTTCAATTCATCTCCCGATGACTGTTCACATTCCTAATTTATTTATTTACACAAATTCCCCAATCATGAAGATTAGGTGTCAACACGATTGTAAGCATGCTGTATGTAGTGCAAATGTTCATCCCACAGATTGGGATGCTTGTTGCAATATCCTCTCAAGAGGTGCACAATGGTTCTGTTCACAACTTTTGTTTGTCCATTTGTTTGCGGATGGAAAGCAGTACTTTTCTTCAACTTGGTGTCCATCATCTCCCATAGGTTCGACCAAAAATTCCCCACGAATCTGGAATCCCTGTCACAAATAATGGAAGTAGGCAAACCAAAGTGAATCCATACATGATGAAAAAATAATTCAGCAGTTTGTTCAGCAGTTATAGTTTTCTTACAAGGCATAAGTATACACATTTTGCTGAAACGATCAACTACTACATAAAAATAATCATGCTGCTTTCTAGATTTTGGCAAACCTCCTGCAAAATCCATAGAGATGCTTTCCCATGGTCTAGAAGGTACCGGCAAAGGAGTATACAAGCCAAGCTTCCTATTGCTAGGCTTTCTTGTAGCACATAATGAACATCCTCTTATGAACCTTGAAACAGAATCTACCATGCGAGGCCAATAGCAATACCTCTGTAGATGTGCAACTGTTTTGCTTACCCCAAAATGGCCAGCAATAAGAGAAGAATGAGCTTCTCTTATAACATTTATTCTCTCCCCCTGTGGTATACACAACTTTCCCAAATGAAACAGCAAATTGTTATGCATGTGATAGTCATTTTCCTCTACATGATTCCCTTTAATCAAGTTAGCATACACATCTTTAAAGTCATCATCAAATGCATATTGTTCTATGTAACTATCATGTACAATGGAATCATTCTTAAGTAAAGTAACAGCACCAATAATAGGCCTTGAAAGCATATCAGCAACCTTATTCAAAGTACCTTTCTTGTACCTTATTACCAAATGGAATTGTTGCAAGAAGCCCATCCATCTGAAGTGTCATGACTGTTGTAACTTGCTTTGTGATTGCAAGTATTGTAAGGGCTGATGGTCGGTATGTATAATAGTTTCTTTGCCCATCAAATAATGTTTCCACTTTTTGATGCTTTGCACCAATGCATACAACTCCTTATCATATGTAGGATAATTTACAACAACACCATTAAAAGTTTCAGAATGAAAAGCAATAGGCTTACCATGCTGTAAAAGAACTACACCCATGGCATAATCACTAGCATCGGTTTGTATCTCAAATGGCTGTCTCAAATCTGGTAATGCAAGGACCGGAGCTGAACTAATCTTCTCTTTCAAAGATTCAAAAGCTTTTTGCTGCTTGCCTCCCCATTGGAAAGCATGCTTCACACTTGTCACTACATGCATAGGAGCTGCTATAGAAGAGAAGTTAGAGATGAACTTCCTCCAATATTGAGCTGCACCCAAAAAACTTCTTACCTCTGTTTTGGTTTTGGGAGTAGGCCAATTCACAATAGCCTCGATCTTAGCAGGATTTATTCTCAAAGCACCTCCTCCTACTATGTGTCCCAAATAAACCAAAGAAGTCTTTCCAAATTCACACTTTTACATTTTAAGAAATAATTGATTCTTCTTCAAAACATCAAGTACTTTACTGACTTGCTGAAAATTAAGATGTCATCTAAGTAGACAATAACGAAATCATCAAGAAAAGGATGCAAGACATCATCCATTACCCGCATGAAAGTTGCAGGTGCATTGCACAAACCAAACGGCATCACAAGCCACTCAAAGAGTCCTTGTTTGGTTTTAAAGGTTGTCTTCCAAATGTCACTTTCTTCAATTCTTACTTGATGATATCCACTGTGCAAGTCTAGCTTAGTGAAATATCGAGCATCTTTCAACTGGTCTAACAAATCATCTATCCTTGGGAGTGGGTAACGATTCTTTACCGTTATCTTGTTCAAGGCCCTGAAATCAACACACATACGCCAAGTGCCATCTTTCTTTGGAATCAATACAATCGGGACCCACATGGTGAAGTACTTGGCCTTATGAAACCCTTGTCCAACAAGTCCTTGATTTTCTTCTTTATTTCAGCATTCTCCATAATAGACATGCGGTACATGCCTATGTTTGGAAGACGTCAATCTGGATGCAAATGGATTTCATGCTGAATCTCCCTCTTAGGAGGCAAACCTGTTGCCTCCTGAAACATCTCATGATATGCATCAACTACATCATACAATTTTGACTTAAGTTTTGGATCACAATTGTCAAATGAGTCATGATTCACATCAACCTTGGGCTTAATCATAAGAAGAACAAAATTCTTACTTGAATTGACCAGCCTTTTTACCTGTCCTGCATTCACCATCGCTATATTTGTCTTCTTGTGATGAGCTCTAACAATGAACTCCTTTCCATCTTTGAAAAGATGATATTTGTTTTCATGGCGATGAAATATAGCTTTCCTGTCAAACAAGTAAGGACTTCCCAAAACAATTCCTGCTATATCAAAAGGTACCGCATCAAGTTCAACTGTGTCAATAAAATGTGCAGTAATTGCAAAGCGCAATGTGCACTTTCTTGAAACTTGTAAATTTGCATCCTTGAAAATCCATCCAAGTGGATATGGCTTCGGATGTGGAATGGTCTCAAGTTTAAGCTGCTTGACCAAGTCCTCTGATATAAGGTTTGCTTGTGACCCACTATCAAAAAGTGTGTCAATTTTAGTATGTTTTGAAATCACCCTCACATGAAACAGTTCAATTCTTTCTTCCTCATTAGGAGCTTGTACATGGCAGTTTGAGGTACTAGTGCTGGCTTGAGTTTCAATTTCTTTTCCCTTCAAGTTTTTCAAACCCATGGCTGCAATTTTGGTTTCATCCCCTAAATCCTGTGGTGTAGATGTAGTAGCAGCAGTTTTCTATTTCCCTTTGGATTTGTTAAATTGAGGTCTTTTTTCAGGATATAATTTCCAACTGTTTTTCTCCTCATGGCCTGGTTTAGAACAGTGTTTACAGATCACTTTCTCACTCTCCTGTTTGACAGATGCATTCTTTTTGCCCTTTCCCTTAGAGGTTTTCTCTTTGTTTTTCCCCTTGGGGGGTTTGTTTCTACCCTCTTCAAATGTGTTTTTTCCCCTTGCCTCTAAATGGGTAGCTTGAACACAAACCTCGTCCAGGCTAGAAGGGTTAAACATCAAGATGGTGTGTCTAAGGTAGCTATGCAAGCCACCAATGTATTTCAGTAAGGTTTCCTGGGTCTGTAAATCTACCCCTAACAAGAGAGCTCTTCTCCTGAATTCTTGGGTGTAGTCTTGGACACTCTAACCCTTAAGTTGTCTGAATTTTGCCACTTCATAATGGCTTTTTGCATGTGAGCAAGAGGATAAAACTGTTTCTTAATGGCTAACAGAAATTCAGGCCATGTTAAGGTAACCTTACCAAATTTCTTGATCTCCTCTTTAGTCTTGGCCTCCCACCAGACCAATGCTGCTCCATCCATTCTCAAAGAAGCCAACTGAATCTTTGTGGAATCATCATGCATATTCTGGATCCTCAAGTAAACTTCCAATTGCCTAATCCAGTTGTCAAGTTTTTTTGCATTCACTTCACCATTAAACATAGGTAATTCGAATTTTACATCAAGCTTCAAAAAAGGACTTTTTCCAGAGGATCTATGCTTATGCACAGAAGAAGAAGACGAGGATGAAGAGGAAGAAGGTGACTATGGGGGTGGTGGATCACCATTTCCTCCATGTCCTTTCTTGGAATGATCATCATCCTTCTTACCTCCTAAAGAGCCCTCTCCTTCATGTGGATGTTTGGACCCTTCTCCAGCCAATTTCTCATTTCTTTCTTGGTACAATATCCTCACCATTTCAGTGAGGTCCAAGAAAGCCTTTCTGAAGACTCTTTCTTCTTCTTTTGGATCCATGTCTGCAGGAATTTCTCCTTCATGTGCAGACATTCTTGAAGCTTTTGCTAAGACTCTTGAGGGTGAAATTGAAGGTGGAGGTGATGGCTCTCTGGCCTTCCTTGACTGAGGATTCTCTCGTTCTCTAGTCAACTGTCCTTCCCCTCTTTTAAGTTTCAACCTGGTAAGCATCAATACTTGCAAGACAGTTAGAAGATCTTTGCACAAAAACCTGGCTCCGATACCAACTTGATCTGAATTTGAAACTACTTTTAAATTGTTTGCAAGGTATTCAATTAAGAAATATACATGTTTAAAAGATGTCCATGTCTTGCAGAAAGAAAACAAATGAAATTTTCAGCTGTTCATGACCCATTTAAGCATAGAAGATTTATTTCCTTTTACTGTTTAACACACTAAAACGAATTTTTTCTACAAAATAAATCAACCATAGATGCAAAAGAAGTTGATAAAGCAGTTCACCCCTCCTGGGCTACGTCTACTGGGTCCAAAGCTCCTAAATGGGCTTGTCCTTATTTTAATTAAATGCTCAAATTTAATATACAGCTGAATAGAAGCATCTACAGGTGGAATAGATGGTAAAAATGGATTCAAAACACTTGAATCCTTCAGGATTGACTACCGGTTCACCTCCAATGGATACCTACAACCCTATACAGTCTTCACAATACTGGGCCCTGGTGGCTCCTAGAACTCTCACGGCTCCAAAACCTCTGCAAATGACCTCAGATGGCTGTAAGACCTGCACCAATGGCTTCAGAAGGTCGAAAATACCCAAAAAAAAAAAAAAAATCGTCCAAAACCGCCTTTCCTAGCCAAAGTTATGGCCAATTAAAGTTTCTCCAGTCTGCCCCTAGAAAAACTCCAGCTAACTGTAGTTGGAGGCCAGATAAGCCTGCCAATTTTGGAGCAGCCGCCAAATTTGGCGCTCTGCCATTATTCCCGCCAACTTGACTACAGTTACAATAAATGCGCATGTGACCAAAAATTTCGGTTGGCGGTTAACATTGGATTTCGCGCCGGGTGGTTAGGTTCTAAGCCCACTGTTCTATGCACATGGTCATATGGTATGGGAGCTGGCCCTTAGGGGCTGCCCCCCTTCCGGCCCTGCCCAACTAAAAATTCAAACTTTATTAACAATTTCCTCCACCCATATAACAAATGAAACCCCGGTGGCGCGTTGGTAAGGCATGTTTGTTGCAGAGTATAGGTCGTGGGTTCTAAACTTCGCACTTCCAAAATTTTAACATGCGCTCCACAGAGATTTGCTGACGTCACCCAGGGCCACGTGGCGGTCTCCGAGCCTGCCACGTGGCAGCCTGTGATTGGTTTCCGAAAAGGAATATTCCCTAGAATATTCTGTGGAATATTCTTTTTTTTTTTTTGAAAAATTCAAATTTCCAATGTTACTGAGAAATTCTTCTTTTTGCCATAACTTTCTCATACGGCGACCTTTTTTTGAACCGTTCATGGCACCGAAATCAGGAGGATGAGCACTTTCCAATCGTTCCAATTTGAACTAGTTCTAAGCATTTTAAATTTTGAGCATTTTACGACACTTAGGACATGAGCACCTGATCACACTATAACTAACTCTACCCCAGACCAAGTTATACTTAACTATTTCATATGTGTTGGAATATCCTAACATCCCCCCTTAAGAAAAACTTGGGATAGGATCGAACAATGTGAACATATGACACAATAGGAGAAGGAAGGAGGCATTAGAGCCTATCCCCCCTTAGTGGCAACTTCCTGAACTCCAACCATAAATTGAAGTTTAGTAAACTTCGCCTCTGTGAGGGCCTTTGTAAAGATGTCTGCAACTTGATCATCGGTTGAAAAATATTTCACTTCAAGAACATGGTCATGAATGAGCTTTCTGATGAAGTGCATTTGTAGTTCAATTTGTTCGTTGCGCTGATGTTGGATTGGACCTTTTCATAGTTGAATGGCACTTTGATTATCACACCAAAGTGTAGTCGGATGTTTCTGTTGAAAGTCAAACTCTAACAGGATCTGATGAAGCCACAGGGCTTCCTTACCAGCTTCTATGACGCCACGATACTCTGCTCCTATTGAAGAAAGAGAAATGGCATTTTTTTTCTTGAAATCCCATGTAATAGGTCCAGAACCAACAGTGAAGACATAACTTGCAGTAGACTTCCGATCATCAGGGTCACCAACCCAATCGGAATTAATGAAACCAACCAATAGAGGAGATGCTTCTGCACTGTAATGAATCCTAAACTGAATTATTCCTCAAACATAACAAAGTATTCTTTTAGTTGTTTTCCAATGACTTTCATGTGGTTTTTGCATAAACTGAGCAATAAGGCCAACAAAAAAGGAAAGGTCAGGAAGGGTATGGGTCAGGTACAAAAGTTTTCCTACAAGCTGGCGGTATAAGGTACCATCAACTTCAAGGGAAGTACAAGTGACTGAAATTTTGGCTCCTGAATAAAAGGGAGAAGGGGCTAGCTTACAGCCTTCCATGTGAAAGTGGCGTAGAAGATCATATACATACTTGGACTGGGAAAGGGAAATACCTTCCTTAGATTGCAATACTTAAAGACCAAGAAAATAATGCAAGTGTCCTAAGTTTGTCATTTCAAATTGCTTTTTAAGGCTAGACTTCACACGGTTTGTAAGGTTGGGATCACTACTAGTAAGGATAATATCATCAACATAAAGAACAAGAATGATAAGAGACTTACCCACTTTCCTGGTGTAGACAATATTGTCAGAATGACACTTAGAAAAGGCAGCATCTAAAAGAAAGCTATCAATTTTGGCATACAAAGCTCGAGGGGCTTGCTTGAGACCATAAAGGGATTTCTTAAGCCAACATACAAGGCTGGAGTCTGTTTTTATAAAGCCAAGAGGTTGTTCCATATAGATTTCTTCATGTAAGTCTCCATGCAAGAAGGTAGATTTAACATCCATCTAATGGAATTCCCATTTGAAAGAGGCAACAAGGGAAAGAACAAGGAGGATAGAGTTATTTTTGGCAATAGGGGAGAAGGTTTCAGTATAGTTGATGCCTTCAACTTGCGAAAATCCCTTAGCAACAAGGCAAACTTTTTGTTTATCAAATTTTCCATCTGGTCCAAACTTGGTTCTGTAAACCCATTTACATCTAACAAGTTTTCTTCCCTTTGGAAGAGTAACAAGATCCCATGTATCATTTTCCAATAATGAACGATATTCTTCATTCATAGTTTTGTCCCAACCTGGATGGCCTGAGGCTTCTATAAAGGTGTCAGGATCATAATTTGCTAAAGTTTGATCCAATAAAGAAGAGGCTCTATCAAACTGAGAACGTGTACGTCGATGACCTGTAGGATCACCTACAAGAGCACTTGCTGCATCTCGAGTAGAACAGACCCATTTTGGAATCTAAGGAGTAGAAGGAGGATCTTGAGAAGGTGGGGGAGGATTGTCATCCTCGTTGTCATCATCTGAAGAAGAAATATTTTTAGAAGTAGAAGGGATATAGAGAGATGGCACATTCGTCAAACTAGGCTTGTAGGCCGATATATTTTCAAAAAACTTTACATCTCTTCTAATGATAACATTTTTGGATTTAGGTGAAAGAATTCTATATCCTTTGACATCTTCAGAATATCCAACAAAAATACATTTTTCACTCTTAGGTTCTAAGGCTTTATGTTTCTCATCAGGAATATGGGCCCATGCTTCCCTTCCAAAAGCACGAAAGTGACTTACATCTGGTTTAATTGAGCTCCATGCTTCTTTTGGAGTGATATTCTTTAAAACCTTAGTAGGAGTGTGATTTACTATGTAATTTGCATAGTTAATTGCTTCTGCCCAAAAATTAAGACTAAGTCCTTTAGATTGAAGCATACAATTAGCCATTTCCTTTAAGGTTTGATTCTTCCTTTCAGCTACACCATTTGTTGTGGAGTATATGGAACAATATGTTGCATTTGAATTCAATGCTCAGTGAAAAAGCTGATGAATTTGTTGTTAACATATTCTCCGTCATTATCAGATCTTAGCTTAAGAATTTGATGTCCAGATTATTTCTCAACAAAGGCCTTAAAGGCCAAGAACATGTTAAATACTTCAATTTTGAGCTTTAAGAAGCATACCCAAGTGCGTCTGGAGAAATCATCAGTGAAAGTTAAGAAATACTTGTAGCCAGAGAATGAAACAACTGGAAGTGGACCACATAAATCACTATGCACAAGTTGTAAAGGGGCTGAGGCATTCCAAGAGGCATGTTTTTCAAAACTATCCCCATGATGTTTTCTGAGTACAAAACTGGAACAAATACCATCTCTGCAAGATACCATAGGAAGACTTGTCACCATATTTTATTTACATAGATTTTGAAGGGAGCGATAGTTTAAGTGGCGAAATCACTCATGCCAAATTTTGCTCACTTCATCATTATGAGCAACACATACCGAGGGAAGACTTGATGACCCAAATTTGTTAAACTTATACAACCTTGTAGAATCATCTGCAATGCCAGTAGCTAAAATATGTCTACGATCTCTTAGGTCCTTAATTACAACATCATGAGGTGAGAACTCAACAATTTTACCTTCACCTGAATGAGTTATCTGATATACCGATAGAAGGTTGCAGGATAAGGTTGGAACACATAATACATCATTAAATTGACCATTGTCTAGATGAATAGTTCTAGCCCCTACAACATTAAGAGATCTATCATCACCAACATATATTGGTGTTACAATCATTTAAGGAAGAAATCATGGCTTTGTTTTTGGCCATGTGATAAGGCGCTCCAGAATCAATGAGCCACTCATGAGAATGAGAAGAAGAGGATACATTTAGTGCATAACCATATTGAGATGCTTGACAACCACATGCAGAAAGTGAAATTCCTAAAGATGAAGTTGAAGTTGAAGAGTGCTCCAAATGGATGTTATGCTTCTTCATTGATTCTTCCAAGGCTTCCATCTTCTTAAACCATTTGGATTCTAAGTGGCCATCTCGATTACAAAAGTTGCAATGTCTATCAGTATTCTTCCCTTTGTTTTTATTTTCTTTATCATTTTGTTGAATTGATTTTTCATTTTGAGACTAAATTTGCTTAGGACCCTTGTTTGGTTTAGGACCATTCTTTTTAGGATATTGCTTCTTAGGATTCTTTGAATTTGGTTGTTGTCGGGAGGCTAAGGCTTTCTTAGAAGAGTTTCCAAGATTAAGAAGACCAAGATGTAATATTTTTTCTTATTCTCTTATTAAAGAATCACAAAAGGCATAAAAAGAGTGGGACTTGTAGTCTTGTCCTTGAGAAATAAAGGCTTCTCGAGTAGAATGGAAGGTGGAAACAAACACAGAGTAGGTTAGTCCCAACTTAGTAAGAATGGAATAGATAAGGCTATCATCTTCTTTCTTGACCTTAACACCTTCCAAGAGAAGTCTAAGTGTCAATGGAAGAAAATTTATTGGGGTCCAACGTAAGCAACTCATTTTCAAGTTGATGGGCTCTAATTTCATTTTTAATTCCAAAAACTTTAGTGTTGTGTTTCATTGCTTCATTAGGGGTATCAAGTTCTGCGATATGGAATCTAAGGTTTGGAGAAATAGACATCCCTATCAACCCATGTGCTTGATATTTCTTGTTTTGCCATTTGGCTTCCTTATCTTCATCTTTAGGTTTAGTTTCTTGGTCTGAGGCTATTATGTAAAGACCTTTACTTCTAAGTAAATCCACAATGTAGGACCACCATTGGAAGTAGTTGGTGCTGTCAAGAATAACTTGGCATGGACTTTCCATTGTAATAGAAACTGAAGTTGTAGATTTTGAAACTAAGTGTTCCAATGGAAATATCTTGAAAAAATAGGCCATTGAAAAAAACAGCTCTAAAAACGGCTTCCGGATGAAAGAAGTTATGGCTTTTTGAAGAAAAGTTGTTGAAGATGCCAACGAAGTGCATGAATGTGCGGAAGTGAATGATAATGTTAGAAAAAAAATCTCTCCCTTTCCAAAATTATTCTAATTAGCTCACTTTAAAAAAAATGACGTGACCTACTTTTATAAATAAGTGAAAGTCACTTTTACAATGGTACTTTATGAGCTACCCACTAAATTGTAACTTAAATAAAGGATAAAAAGACTTTAGAATTATAAGTGACTCTCTTTTTTATAATGGGTGAGAACACTTTTACATAGAGTAACTTTAAAACATAAGTGACATGTTCTTTTTGAAAAAGTAACTCAACAAAAGGAAGACTTGAACTGAAGACCTTTATTCTCATAAAGTAACTTTGGACCAAGTGAGCTAGTTTAAAAGGTTAATAATTTTTGGAAAAGAGAAAGGGGTTTTTATTGTTTTCTTTTTTTCTTTTTTTTAGTCACTGAATCTTTGGGGTGCATGCTTACTTGAAAAAACACTTTTTTCATACAAAACAAAAAAACACACAACCCAACACAGACATAAAAAAAAAAACCAAACCTTATGGCTTGAAGTTAGCTTTCACCGAAACTAAATATTTTCCTCAATATTTCTGATTTTCCGAGATCACACTAAGGCATGACAGAAAAGAGCATATGCATGAGAAAAATCTTTCCTTTCTGTTTCTAATTTTCCCAAATCATACATAGTCATGGGGAAAATAGCATGCGCAAAAATGGAAGGTATAGATCTGATAATAAAAAACAGAGAGATAAATAAATAAAACTGCAAATAAAAACTGTATACCTCAAGATCTTAAAAATGACGTAGCTAGGGCTACTGGAAACCGTTTCGTGTGAAACAAAAGGGGTTCCTCACTGGAACAGATTCTCCTAACACAATAGAGTAGTCCTCTCGGCCAAAAAGCGGTCGGAAACAATAGATCTAGGAAACGATAGTCGGATGCAGTTGTACCGACTTCCGATTTGGATCACCAACGAATGCAACACTCAAATAGCTCTGATACCATGTAGGAATTTACAGGGTAAGTTCCTCAAATAGAACACCAAAGGACACCACTCACAAATAGATCACAGATCAATACACCAATATCCTTGATGTGGTTAAAACCCTCAAAGAGGGAACAGTCCATGGCCTGAGCCAATGCAGCCACTTTAGGCAATTTATTAATAGAAGAAAAAAATATTACATAATTCTCTCATGAACAATCACCCTACAAATGACCCTCCATGCTCTTTAAATAGAGATCATGGACCAATCGAGTGTTAAGCCATGGATCAAGTGTCAGTAATACCGAGGAGAGAATGAACTGTCAGATCACTTCATGTCTAGAAAATATCGTGACCGTCGGATTGTAAGTTACAAAAGTACATAGTAAAGGAACACACTTTACCTAACTCTACACTATACCAAGTTATACTTAACTATTTCCTATGTGTTGGAATATCCTAACACCCATTTTTTACCTCAAAATTTCTCTAATTAGTGTCTATGAAGCTATGTTAGAGTTGTGAGGGCCAACCAATCTCGAATGGATTAGATCTTATTTGGATCCATATGCACACCTTGCTCATCAATTATGTAACTCATATATTGGACTTGGTCCATGCTAAAGGAGAATTTCTCCAGGTTAACACATAGCTTGTGTTACCACAGAGTATGGAGGACCTGCCGAATATGTTGCAAGTGTTATGCCCAAATCTTTTTGAATATGAGGATATCATCCAAATATACAACCATGAACAAGTTGGTGAAATGTTGGAATATTTCATCCATTAGCCTCACACAAGTTATGAAGGATTTCATCAAACCGAATGGCATGACCAACCAATGAAAGAGGCCTTCCTTAGATTTGAAGGAGGTCTTCCATAGATTCATGGGCTCTATTGGAACTTGGCGATAACCAAACTTCAAATAAATCCTTTTGAAGTACTTGGCTCCCTTGAGGTGGTCAAGAAGGTCATCAATTTGTGGAATTGGGTATTTTTTCCTTACTTTGATTTTGTTCATAGCCTAATAATTGATGTAGAGCCTCAGGGTCCCATCCTTCTTTCATGAGATTTCGATTGGGCTCCCATAGGTTGAGGAACTTGGTTGGATGTGCTCTTTTTATAGAAAATCCTAGATCTACTTCTTGATTTCCTTATTTTCTAGAAGAGAGTGATAGTATATTAGCCCATTAAACTGAGGTAGGTCAGGGGTTAGATCAATTAAATGCTTGACCTGACAATGCAAACATATGCCCATGGGTGAGGAGAAGATGTTGTTGTACTATTCCACAAAATTATCTACTTAATGTTTCTATTGTGTGGAGGAACACTTTCTAGAGGTCATGGACATGGCCACAATCTTCCCCTTACTTTGAGAGTAAATTAGGAAGATTTTTTTTTTCCCATTTTGGGAGATGATCTTTGTGACAACCTCAACCCTAGTTTCCTCTTGAAAATGAAATGTAAATATTTTTTCATAATATGTTAAAAATGGGTTGAGTCAAGGGACACAAATTCTAGAGTTGAGGAGGTTTCTTTCTTGAGATATTCAAGGGTTCCTTGTGGAGGAAATTTGAACTATTATGACAACCATTAAAGGTCTCATGGAAAAGAAAAATTGGACAAATTCCTAGAGCACCTTAACAGAGAATCAAATTCCATCAAGTTCACAATGGAAGTGGAAGAGAATGGAAGTCTTCCCTTTCTTGACATCCTAATCAAGAGAAACCAAGATGGCTCAATATCTTACTAGGTCTATCGCAAGAAAACCCAAATAGAACATTATGTGCATGCCAACTCTCACCATCATCTTGCTTAGAAACTTGGGGTGCTCAGCACTCTAGCTACTAGGGTGGTACGCATTTCAGATCATGATCATTTTTATCAAGAAAAGAACCACCTCTTGAATGTTTCTGAAAAGAATGGATATAGTAGACACCAAGGAATCAAAGCTTTCGAAGGAGTGGAGAATCCTAAATATAAACAACCCTTGGATGATTGTGTAGGAAAAGTTTAGCTTCCCTACATTCTAGGCACCACAGATAAGATTTCTCACATTTTAAAAAAGAATAATATAAAAACCACTTTCAAACCCTTGAATACAATCAACAGAGACATGAAATTGGTAAAAGATCCTATCGATCCTAAACACCACAAAGGGGTTTATCTGGTTCCGTGTTCACGTGGCAAAGCCTACATTGGTGAAATCGGTCATTCTATATTGACGAGGATTCAAGAACACGCAGCTGACATAAAGCATAACCATTCCAAAACCTCTGCTTTGGTTGAGCACTCTAGTAAAACCAGTCATCACATTTGCATAGAAAACTCCTATGTGGTGGCCAAGATCGACCATTATCACCATAGAAAATTCAGAGAAGCTATAGAAATAAGAAAACACCTCAATAACCTCAACTGCGATGACAGTTGGAAAATAAGTGATAATTGGATTCCTACACTAACTGCACTTTCTACCATCTCCTAGGTACTCCCGTCCCCATCATCTCTTAGTCCTCCTTAAGGTTCACCTATCCCGAATTTCCTTTTTATTGATATTTGAATAAATAACATTAATCAAGAACCCCACCTTGCACTCTTACAAACCCTAAAAGAACTTTATCAAGATTAAATTAAAATAATTTTATTTAAAACTCAGCTAGCATAAAAATCTAGGAAAATCCCTAGCAATATATCTCAAAATTATTAATTAAGAAATATTCAATTAGTAAAATTTAAAATTTAAAAGATCTAATTAGTTCCATCATTATATTACATGATTCTAATTATTTAGCAGCATTTAGGACATTAACAGTAATACATAATTAATTTAACTAACAATCCTACAGTCAGCCAAATTAATTAATACAAAAAACTTTTATACCATACTAGAATAGTAACATTAGGTACTAATTAATGTTATAAAAAATATCAAATACCAAAAAATATTGCAATGTTACATTAAGACCTAATTAGTCATTATAGTACATTATTTAATTATTTTGCAATATTTAAAACATTAATAGTAATACATAGTAAAATTAACATTAATAGTCCTAAAGTCAACAAAATCAATTAATACAAAAACTTTTATATCATACTAGAACAAATAACATTAAGTATTAATTTAATGTCAACAAAAAAATAAATTAATTTAATTAATTAAACTTAATTTATTTCTTAACAATATCAAACTTGTCGGCTCCTCACATTACCATCCCAACCTTTCCTCTATTTATTGCCCTATCATTATCCGACCTTTTCACACATTTGATCCTGATGATGAACCACAGAGGTTGGTTCAAAACATTGATACAATAAAACATGATTGCGATGACTCTGGAAGATATCACTACGTAAAATGTTGATCGCAGAAGCCTCAAATCTATAAATAACATTAAAAGTTGGTTTTGTGTTTTAATGGACTAGTTCTCATAATTAAATTGGGTTACAAGAGAAGGAAGCATAACCATGTTACTTGAGAACCACTTATAAGGCAGAAAACATATAAATTTATGAAGATTGGTTGCGTTGACAACTAGCATGGTGAAAGTCAGTCACTGCGCAAGAGGGAAAAGAGAAAGTAGAGGAAAAGAAGGGGGGTTCAACCTCATTGGTAAAGAGAGGGAGATTCATTCACACTATTGAATAAAATTTAGTAGTAAATCAAGGGAGGAACAATAAAGGAGACTTGCAAAAAGAAGAATTACACTGATATTAGTTTGGTTAGCAAGATTGGAAGAAGGAAGATATCTCCTAGGTGAGGAACAATGTCCTCTTGATTCCTTGTATATCCAGAGGGTGGAGATGGTATTTCTATGGATTATTATCACAACCTTGGGTTAAAGTTTCATGTAATAAAGGATAATAAAGGAAAAATAAGACCAAGATCACGGGACATGTATTCGAAGCTAAATGTTGGCAAACACTATAGTGGGCAAGATCAAGTTGAATGTTTGGCAATGTTATCACCTAAATCATGATTCTTGAAAGTTACAGGTAGTTTTGGGCAGTGGTCTAGAGACTAGCCTAGAAAAGTGGCTCAGATCTAGGAAACATTGGCACTAAACTGAGAAATTTAGGTCATAACTAAATGGAAGGAGACTTATGAGTGTGGTTATAGCCTCATAACCACATGCATGATGTGTTGTGATTGCGGTTGTGTTGGACACCTAATCCTCTAAGGGATATGGTGTGGAAGGTGAATCGTTAATGGAGTCCAAGGGACCTTGGAAGATGAATCAAATGATCACATTATTGTATTTATATGTAATATATTTATGAATAATAGAGAAATTAACTTTTATCTTTCACTTTTTTAAGCTCATTCCAAAAATGGTATTAGAGCAGGCTAGTCTTGGTCCTTTTCCAAATCTTGTTAGTCCTGCTGTCAGAACGGGTTAGGCCTGGTGCTTTTCAAGGCTCTCCAGCTTTGTACTTGGGGGCTTTTCCATATTTTCATGTCAGAACAACTACCAAGAGCATTTATTTTTTTGGATGAGAAACTTCCTTATGTGGTTTCTGAATTTCCTTATAAATAATTGTTGTTCTGATTTCTGGACTGAATTTTGCTTTGCCACCTATTCAATGTGACCTATCATTTGTTGCATCTCTAGCTTGAGCATTTCCTGTTTTGTTATTCACTTGTCACAAGTACCCTCATTCATTACCTTTTTATCGCTCAATAAGGACAATATAGATTCCCTAAGTCCCATCATCGTTCCTTACTGAGTTCTCTCCTTACCTCAACTTAGAATTATTCTACCATAAATCCTGAATTCATGTCCAAACTAAGACAAGCATTCATTGAAAAATATACACCAAAAAATATATATGTCCTTCCTTGGCCCGGGGATCTTCATCTATCTCCTTGCCATGAACCAATCCATTACTCCTCTGCATGATTAGCATTTTTATTGGCCACCCAAGAGACCACACTTTCACCGTGATTAGTATGTTTTCTTTCAGGTGTTTTATATTTGCAGCGTGATATGGTAGGAAAAAATACTTGGAGAATCGATATGGGAGGTGACTACTGCCACAACCTAAAGGCCTACTAAACTGCTTAGAAGATCACTGGATGAGAGCATAAAGATATGTGTGGCATGAATTGGAAGAATAGGCTGGCAGTGTTCTCCCAACCTACGAGTGCAATTGTTGCTTCCAGCGCCCTCAACAACTTTGTCTGCATCAACACCTACACCACTTTTTCTATGCTCTAAATTATTGGAGCATGCAAATCAATCCTAAGGGTGATACATTGGTTGAAGCTGTGGGATACCACTTCATGGAAAATATATTTTTCCCTTGAAGAGTGGTATTAGAAAAATATGGAAGGAAAATTGTTTTAGCTATTGCATGAAGTCGAGATGGAAGTCACCTTGCATGCAACACAATGGACAATGGAATAGAAATATTTGATATGATACATGCCAAGTTCCTGTACAATTTGGAGGGTCGTTACCTGCCTGTGATATCCATCATTTTTCTCCTACTGATTATCAAATCTTATTCTCTTC
Organism: Pinus tabuliformis; assembly: GCA_031772625.1. Taxonomy (NCBI): domain Eukaryota; kingdom Viridiplantae; phylum Streptophyta; class Pinopsida; order Pinales; family Pinaceae; genus Pinus; species Pinus tabuliformis. The sequence goes on from CM062813.1 coordinate 208,800,179, forward strand.
TTCAAATGACAAGGTATGGGCATGCAAGTTTGGTTTTGAGTATTGACATCATCCCGAATGGTTTAACTATTGCCACATGATATACTGATGGAACAATTAGGCTTTGGGACCATGTAATCCTTCAAGCAAGAGAAATTTTTTTATCAATTCCTCATTTAGTATTCTTTGATGTAGGAATGATAGAAGAAATTTCCAATAATTATCAGTTGAATCTTTTAGAGTTATTCAAATATATTGCACTAAGAGATGGGTGAACACCTGCAGAATGTACTCTGAATTTTTCAAGAAACCAACACTGTCCAGATCCAAATGGCTTCATACAAGAAGTTGAGGCTTCATTCAAATTTTGGGGTGCTCCTAAAGGTGATGTGGTACATCCAAAATGGTGAATGAACGAATTTCTTGAACAAGTGAGATGTCATAAAGTGAATATCGATGGGAATGTATGTAATGTAATGGTCACAACATTGGTTCTTGAGGGGTGGTAGTTCAAGTTGGATTCATATCATAATGTCATGGGCACCTTGGAGACTCTTCCTTTTAAAGTTTATTGGGAAAAATCTATTTATTATACAACCAAAAGATTCAAGAGGCTTGTGTTGTTCAAAATTCCAACCTTGATATGATTTTCATATTTATTCATTGTATTTGTTTGGTAGCTTTGGGCATATTTTAGTTTTAAAAGCACTGTACTTATTTGGAATTCAAATTTAAAATAATGGTAACTTGTAAGTTTACCACTGAAATTGCATTGTAAATGGGTTCACTTTCGGTAGAAACCGACACCCTTCTTGAGTTCCGTGCATGAAGGATCATTGTATTTTTTATCTTCGTCAATGAGAACACTCTAGAAAATATTTCTCTCACTTTGTATGGGATAAGAGGGGATTAATAGTGAGGCTTCTTGTTTTTGGAAGCCTTATCAATCATGCATGTACAACCAGCCTGAGTAATAGTGATATCATATTCTCACCTTCTATCTGATAGGGGGGAACTAATGACCAATTACAATTTTCAAAGATCCTAAGCCACAACTAGAGTAATACCAAAAGCATAGCCTTAAGCCTATACCAGACTCAAAATTGCAGCCATAGTTAAAGTTATGAGCGTGATTCAGTTTATAGTCATATTCAAACTAGAATTAGGAGCACTTCCTCTAGCATAAGACTTCAGGTTCTAGCCATATTTAGAATTTCTTCAAGAACTACACTAAGCGTTCCAGAGTTGGTGGTAAAAATTAAACCATCGCAGGTTGAGGCCTCGCTTTTTAGGTTGAGGTTCTCCCGTTTCTTACACAGGTTGTAGACATACCTTTTCCAAGTTGATGGTCTCCCTTTTCAAAACAATATGGAGCACTTCCTCTAGCATAAGAATTCAAATTATTGCCATATTTGGAAGAGTTCTAGGAACTGCATTAAGTGTTCCAGTGTTGGTGGTAATCCTTAAACCACCACCCATTGATATCTCGAGTTCCTTAAAAACCACCATTTCAGAGAGCCCATTCATCCCATTACTGTCATGCATTGTTGTATTTATGTATTATAGCTCTCTTCTTGGACTCGTATATACCCCTTCAGATTAAGAGGGGGAATGTTGGACACTTAATCCGCTAAGCGTTATGGTGTGGAAGGTGAAGCAGAAATGGAGTCCAAGAGACATTGGAAGATGAATCCAATGGTCACATTATTTTATCTATATGTAATATATTTATGAATAATAGAGCAATTCACGTTTATCTTTCACTTTTGCCTACTCATTCCAAAAGGTTGGGGGTTAGGTTAGTGGAAAAAGGGTTTCAACACAAGGATTAACCACCTGGGGTAGTTTGTAGCCTCCTCAGTGGTCTCTAGTCTCTTAGGGATGCCAGTAAGTTGTCATATTGTAGGTCCCACTTCCATCACTAGAACTTGGAGGTCAAGTCATGACATAGTAGCACTTATCCTCACATTTACCCTAGGATCTTGTAAAAGTGGGTAAATGTTGGGTGGGGGAATTACATATTGGTATTAGATCTTCCAGGTTTAAACACTTATATTGGATGAGATAGATGTGATTTTTATGCATGCATGTCATTTTTCAATGTGTTTGCTGTGCATGCATTGCAGTGGCTATGGTTGTCATGTATGTGAGATATTGATAGGCTAATTTCCTTTTATATATATATATATATATATATATATATATATATATATATATATATATATATATATATATATATCGTCCTAATTTGGAGTGATTTGTGCAGAAGAGATAACCTCCCCTAAAATCCACTAAGGTATGATTTTGATTATGTCAATGTTTGGTTTATCTAACATAGATACATGTATATTGTCCTAATCTAGAGGGATTTGTGGAGACAAGATAGCCTCCCCTAAACTTCACTAAGGTATGATTTTAATTATGTCAATGTTTGGTTTATCTAACACGGTATGTTTGTTGGAAGAAGGTCAAAGATGACAAACATAATGGTGGATTACAGTTCACGTGGCACTCCCTACCGATCAGTTGAGAAGTAAGGAGATGAGTACTCTCCTGACATATTAGATACACTAAGAATATTGAAGGAAGAAATCAAAAGTTATAAGGAAGATAATGATATGATAATTGAGTCGCAAGAAAGACTTGCGAGAGCTCAGGAAAAGAAACCTAAGGTTAATTCAGTGATCATTTAGAGCTTTCATATTTTCATAGATAGGGAAAACAAAGGATTAGTTATGGATAGGGGGAGATGACTAATGGGGTATATGGTAGCAGGTCTCGGTTAAGATACAGGCTGGACAGGGATGACATAGTCATAGGTTGCAGATGGTTGGACACACTTGAAAGGAGAGATAGTGCTTTTGGGTTCTATTCTGGTTTTGTTTCGTAAATACATCATTGTCATCACTGCCATCATCCTTATAGGAGGAGTGAGAAGCAGTACTTTCCATATGAGTTCAAGAAATATAAGCCTCCTACATTTAATGGAGAGATGAATAAAATGGAATATGCAAAAGCAATATGGCTACTTGGGATGAAGAAGTTCTTTGAATTGCATGATTATACAGAGAATATGAATGAAAAAATACTTATTTCTAGTCTCAAAGGAAAAGAAGATATCTGGTGGGAATATCTGAAGCTTGTCAGAGGCATCAATTGAGAAGAGTTGAGCTGGCATGACTTTAAAATACTCTTCAGAAAGAAGTACTTACCCAAGAGATACTATGATGGAAAGGCTAAGGAGTTATATGAGTTGAAGATGGGTTCTATGATAGATTAAGAGAAAAAAACTATGCTTTTGGATCTATTGAGGAAGATGTTTTTTTTTTTTTTTTTTTTTTTTTTTTTTTTTTTTTTTTTTCGGTCATTCCTCGAGTACACATCTAGATGGTGATCTAAAACACTCCCATACCCTGAGGCAAAATCCTATTCGTATCGCTCCATGACCACCTCGGGGGAGGGGGGGGGGTTCGACCCCCCCAGCTTTCGGCCCCTTTGCCTTTTGCAGTTTTCCCTCTATTCCCTCCAACACCCCATCCAACTCCTGATCTCGGGTCAATAGCAAAGCCTCGGCTGCAAAACATAACCCTAGAGCCAATGGATTTGCATCTATGGGGAACATTCCTAGTTAGAACAGGGCGATAGGCCCATCCCCTTGCAAACCGCTATCGAAGGAAACACCCTCATTGATCATCGAAGATCCTTGGATCGACAAATACAGAGATCACATGATTAAACATGCCCTAATATGCCAATTCGTGGGGGTTTGACTCAATGAAAAGGCTCTCTACTGGTGGATAAACTAGAAATGGAAGCCCAAAGGGAATTATGAACTTCAGCTGGGGTCAAGAAGTTTTTTCACTGTCATCTTCGCTCACAGGGATGACAGAGACCGCATTTTTGAAGGAGGCCCATACTTTTACAACTCGGTAGGACTCTACATGATGTACTGGAGACCCAACTTTGCTCCAGAATAGGAAGATTTCAAAAAAGTTCCAGTATGGCTCAGACTCTACTCATTTCCTGTTGACTACTGGAATAAGCGCATCTTGGAAGCCATCAGGAATCAACTAGGCATCTTCGTCAAAACCTTAGATCTCACATCTCAAGGTAAATACACTGCCTACATTATAATATGCATTTACATGGATGTTTCAGGACCCCTCCCAAGTCATAATGATTTGATCCACAAGGGAATTCATTGGAAGTAATCCATCGACTATGAAAACATCCCATTCAGATGTTGGAAATGCCGATAGCATGGAAATATTAGTCATGGATGCCCTCTTAATCAACCCCCACCACAAACCCAAGTGGACAAGGTGGATAACCCACCCCCAAGTTTCATCCCTGTATCAAGGAAGAACAAAGGGCAGAAGGGAAAAAATCCTTTGAAACCCTCCACTAACCCGACCCCCACCCAGTAGAATAGCTTTGAAGCACTTGGCAACCTTGATCCAAATGAGAACCCTCTAGAATCCCCTACCCCCATTGCTCAAGATCTACCCATGAATGTTCAGTTATCAAACCCATCAAACACTTCCATCCTGAACCCTAACTCACACCAAGCCCAGCCACAACAAAAAAACCCACAACCCAATCCCATCTAGAATGATACAAGCCCTGTCTCATTGCAAACCCCTCCCTGCATAGAAACCCACTCAGACTAGCCATCCTCAACCACTCCCACCAATCCACTGGAAGAGATCCTAGGTGACCTAGATCTCCAAAAGGTCAATGAGCAATGGTCCAAACTGGGAGTGGACGCCATTCCCCAGGAACATTTGGAGAAAATCGAAATGGCATACCTGCAGTTAGAATATCTCAACCAAAATGCAGCCAAAAAGAAATGGGGAAACAACAGCCAAACAGGCATTCAAGCCAACCTGGATCTGGACCAATACAAGCCGAAAGGTCCGGGAAGAAAGAGGGGGAGAAAATCGACAAAACAACAAATACAAGAACTCGACAGGTGCCTAATCAATGAAGGAAAAATTAGGGCTTTGGTCCTATCCACTCCAAAGGTTACTCAATGAAGATCACAACCTAGAACATCAGAGGGATAAATGGTACCTCCAAAAGACGAATCCTAAAAAACCATCTTTTCTCGCAATCCCCAGACCTTATTCTTCTTCAAGAATCGAAATGCTCCTCCAACGGCATACAGACGCTTAAGAAACTCTTTGCAAAAGGCTATCATTGCATAAGCACAGAAGCCATTGGGCAAGCATGAGGGATTCTCATGTTTTGGAATAAAAGCAAGTTCTTTATACAGAATGCTTTGTCCACTAAGCATTCGTTATCAGTCATCTTCAACATGCCATAATCAAATCACACAATATGCATCACCAATGTGTATGGACCTCAGCGAATCCAGGAAAAATTCAAGATGTTGGAAGACCTGGACAAGGTCCGACAACACCATGGGGCCAATCACTGGATCTTAGGTGGTGACTTCAACATGATCACCACCCTAGAGGAAAAGAAAGGAGGCTTTAGAAGACTGGATAAAGACACAGAAGAATTCAACACCTTCATAGTTGCATCTAAACTCATTGATGTTCCCACAGTCAATGGTCTGTATACTTGGAACAATAAGCAAGGGGGAAATAGGCAAGTTGCATTGAGGCTTGACAGGTTCCTTATCTCGGAATCCATCATGCTCCAAAATCTAGATATGGAGGCTGGCATTCTACCTATTGGGGGATCTGATCACTGGCCAGTGTAGATGCACTTCACCAATATGGACAAACCTCAAAACATACCTTTCAGATTCGAAGGTTTTTGGATAGATCATCGAACTTTCATGCAAAATATACAGAGCTGGTGGACACAAACCACAATAAAGAGCGATAATATCATGTACATCTTCCAGCAAAAGCTCAATATCATCAAAGCCAATCTCAAACGCTAGAACAAGAACACCTTTGGCAACATTTTTCAAGCCAAAAGAGAGCTCGAGGAAAAAATGGCGGGCCTCCAGCAAACAATGATCAAGGAAGGGCCCAATGATGAAAGGTTGGCTCAGGAATCAAACCTACAAAAGCAATGGGAAGAAAGCCTAAGACAAGAAGAGCTGCTCTGGAAACAAAAATCAAGGGTGCAATGGTTAAAACGTGGAGAACGCAACACAAGCTTCTTCCATAAGTCAACCATTCAGCATAGAGCCAACAATCGTATTCAATCCCTCAAAAAAGATGATGGCGCTAAAGTTTATACTAGGGAGAAAATAGGATCTGAATTTAACTCATACTTCAATTCACTTCTCAATGATCCCATTCATGATAGAACCCAAGCCATCATTAAAGTCATCGGTGCTATCCCCCCCTAGTTACGGAGGAGCAAAACTCCCTTCTCTTAAGAGATTTCACTGAGTAGGATATTGAAGAAGTCGTCTTCACCATGGCCACTGACGAAGCCCCCAGACCAGACAACTTTAAAATTGAATTCTTTAAAGCTTTCTAGCCCATTATCAAAGCCAACCCTTTTAATCTTATAAAGAACTTTCACAGAACCAAGAGAGTGTTGTCTGCCATCAATGCCACCTTCCTCACCCTAATTCCAAAACCTGATCAAGCTAACTCACCCGACAAGTTCCGGCCCATAGCCCTTTGTAATGTCATATATAAAATCCTTTCCAAACTGATGGCTAACAGACTTAAACCCATGCTCCCCTCAATCATATCTCTAGAGAAATCAGGATATGTTGAAGTCAGACAGATAACCGACAACATAATACTCACTCAGGAAGTTTTGCATTCCATCAAAACACAGAGGATTCCAAGTATGCTCATTTAGCTTGACCTCTCAAAGGCCTTTGATAAAATTAACTGGATCTACATCAAAGCAGTCCTCCAGGCTTTCGGCTTCAGTCAGATTTGGATAGATTGGATAATGGAAATGGTCTTAGGAGCATTATTTTCAATCATGCTGAACGGAGGGCCCCTACAACACTTCCTTCCGCCTAGAGGTATAAGACAAGGAGATCCCTTGTCGCCTTTTCTCTTTTTTATCATGGCAGAGGGTCTGGGAATATCTCTATCCCAAGCAAACCAGAAGAATCAGCTCAAAGGCATCAAATCTGCACATCATGGCCCCACAGTAACGCATCAGCAATTTGTAGATGATACAATGCTCATGGGAGCCCCCACAGTGAAGGAAGCTCGAACCTTTAGCAAGGTGCTAAGGACCTTCACGGAGGCCTCGGATATGGAAATCAATCTCACAGAATCCAAACTATTTTTCTTCAATACTTTTATTCCTGTGCAGAGAAATCTTAGCATAATTCTTAATATTCAGAAGAACTCCCTTCCAACCAAATACCTTGGCATTCTACTCTCGGAATATGCCCCCAAATCCGCAAACTGGGAAGCCCTCCTTAACAAAATGAAGGCCAGGTTAAGTAGCTAGACTCACAGAGCCCTAAACATGGCCAGTAGACTAGTTTTGGTCAAATCAGTTCTTCAAACAATGCCAGCCTATATGCTCTCGGCCCTAGCGGCACCTAAAGCAGTTTATAAATCCATTCGAAACATCCAGCGGTCCTTCCTCTGGAATGGAGTTTCTAAGAAATCCAAATGGGCTCTCCTCAAGTGGACAGACATTTGTAAACCAAAATTGGTGGGAGGACTGGGCCTAAGAGATCCTGAAATCCTAAGCAAGGCTGTAGCAGTGAAAATCTGGTGGAGATGGGTGGAAAATCCTAATTCCCTCTGGGGCACCTTGTGGAAAGCGAAGTACACGAATCAAGTCAGGGACAAAGACCTTATCAGGCTCACTAGTAACACTCAAGGATCCCCCCTCTAGAACAAAGCATGGGAAAATCGACATATTGTTCAGAGGCACAGCTTCTAGGAAGTGCACCAAGGCAACACTGCCCTCTTCTGGGAGGATGCCTGGCAGCAACTCCCCCCCTGGACCACCCAGATTGGACTACTCTTAAAAGGGACATGCACGAAGCAGGGTTGGTGACTGTAGTAGACTACTGGCAACCTAGGACACTAGCTACTACATAGAAAAATGGCTATCAAAAGAGCAATGGCTCACCCAAGACCACCATGTGAATATAGACCCTCTTTTACAAGACCTAGATCAGCGGAGAATCCTCACATCAAATAAAGAGGATATCCTTCAGTGGGGAAGTAATCCTAAAGGAACCTTCAACCTCAAAGAAGCCTACAAGATCATGGTTGCCTCTCCTGACTCGCAACTGGACCCCAAATGGCATGCTCTATGGAACAGAGGAACCTAGCCCAAAATCACCCTGTTCTCTTGGTTGATCTTGCATAACAGAGCACTCACATGGGACAATCTTCAGAAATGGGGTTTCATAGGGCCTTCCCACTGTGTCCTCTGTGAGAATGATCAGGAAACTCTCAATCATATTCTCAACACCTACCCCACTGCTTGCTCTTTTTGGGATGACATGGCCATCGTCTTCAGACAATTCGACAGAAATAGGAACTCTATCTATCATACACTAAGCAACTGCAGATACTCCATATCTTCTAACAATCTGGTCAATAAAGCATGGAATATCATTCCAGGAGCCATAGCTTGGATCATGTGGAAAGAGTGCCATGCAAGAATCTTCAAGAGTTTGGAGATGGTAGCGAAAATGTTAAAAGGAAAGACGCGACAGCTCATCACAGAATTGATCCATGCCATGGATATATTGCAGTAAGAGGGAAACAGGTCTCCGAATGACCAAAGGATAATCCAGATCCTAAATCTCAAAGCCAAGACCACTCCCACAGGAAGGAACTGGGATTCTGTTGTGACAACGTAGGGTAAATGGTGTCTGCCTCCATTTCAAACATTAAAAATGAATTTCAACGGGGTGTCAAAGCAAAACCCGAGAAAAGCTGGTTACGGTGGAGCAGTCAGGGATCATGTCGATAACATCCATCTTATCTATCATGGCAATCGTGGCTTGAATACCAATAATTTTGTAGAGCTAATCGCTCTCATCAAAGGCATCACCCTGGCTGATCGCTACAGACTTCTACCTCTGGTGGTGGAAGGAGATTCAGAGATTATCATCAAGATGATGTGAAAACTCTAGAATGGCACCCAGGTGGATAAGATAGCCCCCAGTTGGAGGCTTTCAGCAATCCTAAAGGACCTACAAGGCCACCTTAGCAACATTCAAGGTGTCACCTTTCAAGTGGTTTGAAGAACAGCAAATAAGTTGGTCGACGCCATGGCCAATGCTGGTGTTCAGTCCAATCTTGAAGATTATCACATCCTTTGGCAAGACCTGGAGGAGGGGGAACTCAAAGCTAAGTGCAATACCATAAACAATGAGGACCATTGACCCATGTAAACATGCAAATCATGATGGTCACGGTTTTTTTCTTTGATTCTTCTATGTATGCATCTATATCGATAATTCTACCAGATGTAAGTGTTCTATTAAAAAATAGGGACAAAATATTTGATGGGTCCTCGGACCAGACCCGCACAGCTTTATAAAGGCAGACATAGGGAGGTCCCCTTGACTCCCACTCTGCATTATGTATTCTACTGTATTCTATTAATATAAAGTCCCACTTAAAATTCACAAAAAAAAAAAGGATGAGAAGATGAAGGTTAAAAGGTTCATAAATGGACTACCATTAGCATTCAAGGATTGGATTAAGTATGATGAGCCTCAGCCATTGGAGGAATTCATTTGGAATTTGAAGCATTGTTATGATCAGCCTAAGTGTAAGTCTAAGCCTAAGTGTGATTGGAAAGGGAATGATAAGAATAAAGGAAAATGGCCTCAGAAGGAGGGAAGACCTCAAGATGTAGGTTAGAAAGAAAATGTGGCTCCTTACAAGAAGTTCAGTGTAATTGAGAAGGGACATGGACCTTCGCCTGGAGAGTAGCAGAATAAAGGAAGTGGAAAAGAAAAGTTGCAGTGCTAGATTTGTGGCAAGGAACATCACAAGAAGGATTTTCCATTGTACCACGGTGGCAGGCCTCAGATATATAATTCTCAGGAGGCACATACAGTTGGGGATGTTGGTCATATCATTGCTCGGACCTATGCAACACTTGATAACATGAACAGATCATAAAGCATCCATTATTGAGATGGAAGTTAAAATTTGTGATTGAGTTGTTTCCATTGAAATTGATCTTGGATCTAATTATAGCTATGTTAGTCCTGACCTGGTGGATAAGTATGGCTTGAATAAAGAAGTGCATGCATGGTCTTGTTTGGTGCATTTGGCTATAGGGACCAAGAAAAGAGTTCATCATTAGGTGAGAGCTTGTGCATTTGAGTTGAATGGTATTCCTACATTAGCACATCTAAATGTTCTTCCATTGGGTTCATATAGTATGAATTTAGGTATCGATTGGTGTTTTACTCACAAGACTAAGGTAGTTTGCTATGAGAAGACTATTGATTTCCTGGATGATGATGGAAAGAAGAGAACCTTGTAGGGAAAGAAGAAGACTACATAAGTGAGAATGGTTACATCCATGCAAGATAAGTGTAGTTGTAGGAAAGGGTGTGTATTGTTTTCATTGCATGTTGCTAGTGACAAAGGGAAAGATGTTGAGGATGATGAATTCTTGAACATGTATCTATTTATTAGTAGTTTTAGGATGGGTTTCTTGTAGAGATTTTAGAGTTACCATCTCATACAGAAGTGGATTTCTCTATTCTGTTGGTACCAGGAGTAGCACTAACATCAAAGGCACCTTACAGAATGAGAACTCCAGAGTTAATGGAATTTAAGTTGTAGCTTAAGGAAATGCATGATAAGGGATACCTAAGGCCAATTGTATTTCCTTAGGGTGCACCAGTTTTGTTTGTAAATAAGAAGGACAATACTCTTAGGTTGTGCATTGATTAAAGAAAATTGAACAAGGTAACCATGAAGAAAATGTATCCATTGCCACATATTAATGACTTTTTTGATCAGTTGAATGGATCAATAATGATTTCAATTATTGATTTCAGATCAAGGTTTCAGGTGTGCATCAAAGAAGAAGATATTTACAATAATGCATTCCATACTAGGTATGATGATTATGAGTTTGTAGTTGTCCCATTTGGTCTTACTGATGCTCTAGCTACTTTCATGTGTTTGATGAAAAATGTGTTGCATCATTATCTAGATAAGTTTGGTATAGTGTTCATTGATGATATATTGGTATATTCTAAGAATGAGGAAGAGTAGTCATAACACCTGGCAACAATATTGAAATTGCTGAGAGAGTATCAGTTTTATGCCAAGCTTAGAAAGTGCATTTTCTTTCAAACTGAAGTTCATTAATTTGGGCATGTTGTTTCAAAGGAAGGTATAACAGTGGATCCAGAAAAGATTAGAGCTATGGAGTGGCCAACTCCTAGGAATGTGAATGAGGTCAGATCATTCATGGGACTAGCAGGTTACTACAAGAGGTTCATCAGGAACTTCCCAAGGATTTCCTATCCTATTACATCTTTGTAGAGAAAATGAAACAATTTTGAATGGGCTGAGGAGTGTGCAACTAGTTTTGAGAAGTTTAAGCATTTGCTTACAAATTCTCCAGTCTTGAAGATTGCAAATCCTAATAAAGGGTTCGTGGTATGTACAAATTCTTCCAAGAGAGGACTTGATGGAGTCCTGATGTAGGAAGGACATGTGGTATTCTATGAGTCAAGGAAGTTGAATGAGCATGAGCAAGATGATGTGACTCATGATCTTGAGTTTGCAACTATCATTCATGGCTTGAAAATATGAAGGCATTATCTTCTTAGCATGATGTTCATTCTAATGAGTGATCATAGTGGCTGAGGCACTTGTTTCACCAACCTAATATGAATTCCAAGCAAGCTAGATGGTTTGATACCCTCAATAAGTTTGATTTTGAGATTAGATACATTAAGGGCAAGGAGAACAGAATTGCAGATGCTCTAAGTAGGAGAGTGCAGGTAAATCACATTTCAGCTATGAGCTCTTACATGATAGATTTATAGGAGTGGATCTTGTAGGCTGGGAACATGATGATAGGTATTAGAAACTAAAGCACACGTTGCAACTGTAGGGTGAAGATGATAGGGATGAGGAGTATTGCTTCATAACAAATGGATTGGATAGATTGAGGAACAATATTTATGTGTCAGATAGTAGTGAGCTCAAGAAGATTATCTTGAGTAAGAATCATTTCAAGTCATATTCAAGTCATCCAGGTTATCAAGACACTTTGACAACAGTTAAGAAGTTCTATCATTAACCCAACTTGAAGAAATAAGTGGATGAGTTTGTTTCTAGATGTTTGGAATGTCAATGGGTAAAAGCAGAGTGTAAGCATCCAACTAGTTTATTGTGGTGTATTCATATTCTAGATTAGAAACAGGAGATCATTTCCATGGAATTCATTATAGGTTTTCTGAGGACATAGAAGAATAATGATTCCATCAAGGTTGTGGTTAATAGGTTGAGTAAGGTAGCTCACTTCAATGCAATAAAGTCTACAAACTTAGCTAGTTAGGTATCTCAGATCCCCATCAAAGTGATAGAGATACTGCATGGTGTTCCCAAGAAGATCATATCATATAGAGATGCCAAGTTCACTTCGAAGTTTTGGAAGGAGTTGTTTGTAGGTTTGGGGATAGAGTTGGATTTCAATACAACTTATTATCTACAAATAGATGGACAGACAATGAGGGTTAACATGATTCTTAAGGACAAGTTGAGGATGTATGTCATGCATCAAAATAGGAGGTGGGAGGAGTATATTCTACTAGTAGAGTTTTCTTATAATAATGGGTATCATGAATCCTTGAAGATGAGTCTATTTAAGGATCTCTACGAGAGGAATTGTAATACTCCTATTATCTAGAGTGATCTAGTGAACATGGTGCTAATTAGAAAATATATGTTGGCTGAGATGGAACAAAAAATGCAGGTTATTAAGAGGAATTTGAAGGTATGGGATAGAAATAAGAGTTATGTGGATCAAAATAGAGAATTCAAGGAGTTTTAGGTTGGGGAGCATGTGTACTTGCACATCAAGCCAAAGAGGAGCTCCTTGAGGGTTGGATCATGTGCCAAGGTAGTACCTCAGTATTGTGGGCCTTTCGAGATCCTAGAGAGGATTGGACTAGTGGTATATAGACTATCACTACTTCCAACAGTGAAAGTCCATGATTTTTTCCATGTTTCATTGTATAGGAGATATGTCCAGGATGTTGATCATGTGATTGATTGGTTTGTATTATAGGTGGATCTAAAGGGAGAATTCCATCCAAAACCTCAATGCATATTGTAGCGGAAGCAACTCATGCTCCAGAACTGAGCAATCGAACAAGTTAAAGTGCAATGGAAGCACTTTGGGCCCGCTTAAGCTACATGGGAGATGGTTGATTAGATGTAGGCTTTGTATCCTTAATTATTTGTTGGTTCAAGAAAATGAGCTTTTGGTGTATATATATATATATATATATATATATATATATATATATATATATATATATATATATATATATATATATAGATATAGATATAGCAATGAGTTGTGTTATAAAGCTCCAATAAGCGGTATGTTTGTTTTTCTTTCAGCAATATGTCATTGTAAACACTGCATTGAGCTATGTTGTAAAGCTCCATGTGTAGTATGTTTTGTTTTCAACAGTTTTCTAGTCATAGGTGTCATAGAACATCGAGGATGGTGTTTGCCTAAGGGGAAGGGGTTTGTAATAGCCTTAGTTAAAAGTTTCATGTAATAAAGGATAATAAAGGAAAAATAAGACCAAGGTCATAGTACAAATATTCCAAAATGAATGTTGGGAAAACACTATAATGGGCATCACTTTTGGTTTATTTATGGAAATTGGAAAAGGAATCAGCAAAGGCAAAGAGCCAATAATTGACATTTAATTATGAAAATAAAGGAAAATAGGAGAAAAGGAAGGTCAAGAGACACAGATTTGCATGTTAAGGAAAATAGAGGGAAAATGAATGAAAAAGAGACATCAATGATAAAAAGGCATCAAAGAAACATTTCATGACTTTTTTCAATTTTAGCTTGGGTCATAGAAAGAGAAAGAGAGAGATCCAAGAGGAGAGAGAAAGCAAGCAAGGACAAGCAAAGGAAATCCAAGGAAAGCAAGGAGAAGGTTGTTTCAACAACTTCAGTAGGAGGATTTTTCAAGTAGTAGGTTACATGTGTGATTTCCTAGCTGAGGTGTGAATGCATGGTATGTGCATTTATTTATTTCATTCATTTGTTGTCATTGGAATGGATTTTGCCTAGTTTCACAGTGGCTTCAATGCTTCCTTTTCATTTCCTGGATATCCATGGTGTGATGGGATTCATTTTTGGTTGAACATTGGATTGTGGGAAGGTTTTGGAACTGGGTGAGGAGATCTGAGGAAAATTCCGAAGGGTTGCGGGTGGAGATGGTTTTCTCTGAGAAGCCCTTGATATGTGGGTGGAGACAAGAAAATTCCTTAAGGTATGGTGAAGAAATTCTAAGGAATCCAAGATCCAGTTTGTTTTGTGATCTCAAGACTGGTTTAGGTGAGATCACAATAGCTTGAGGGTGGGGGTGGTTAGACCTCTGGAGTCCCTGGTTGATTATGTCTTGGTTTATCCCATGAGATCCCACATTCATGCTTGGAATATTGCACGAGGGTGATTGAATGAAAGAAATATTTGGTTTAGCCCAATCTATGGTCGAGTGGTACATGGAAGTCCCTGACTTGGTTGGATTTTGCATATTTTAATGGGATTTATTTTCCTGTTGCTATCTATGAGCAATTGTACTTATTATTATGTTGATTTGATGGTTGAATTGTCATGGTTAATATTTTGGTTATATGCTAGTTATAAGCATCGTTCTATGATGTGCTCTAGCTATGGTTTCATGATTTCATAAGAATTTTCATGATTGATGAATGCATGGGCTAACAAGTTTTGTTGCAACTACTTGAGAGGGAATTAGACCTTCTTAGTGAATCTCATGTGACATTCAGAGATTTCCGATCAAATATGAATTCATGACCTATAACTTATATGTTTACCATATGTTTGACGAAATGTATAAGGTGTACTAGGCGGTCTAGGTCATGTTCTAGATTCAAGTTTGAATGTTTTTCATTGTTATCACCTAAATCATGATTCTGGAAAGTTATAGGCAGTTATGGGCAGTGATTTGGAGACTAGCCTAGAAAAGTGGCTTAGCTCTTGGAACAACTAGCACTGAACTAGGAAATTTAGGTCATAACTGCATGGAAGGAGCCTTATGAGTGTGGTTATAGCCTCGTAACTCCATGAATGCTATGTTGTGAGTGCAATTGCGGGTTAGGTCAGTGGAAAAAGGGTTCCAGCTCAGGGATTGACCACTTGGGGTGGTTTGTAGCCTCCTGAGTGGTATGTGGTATTTGAGGAATGTCACTCATCCTGACATTTACACTGGGAGCTTGTAAAAGTAGGTAAATGATGGGAGGAGGTGTTACAATTCCCTTGATGGTTGGGGTGGTGGGTTATTCCTTGGATTCATAGAAGGAAGATCTCTGGAACCTTTCTTCTTTTTTTTTTTTTACAATGGATTCTAGATTACCTAAGGTGGGTAGAACCATTGTGTTTTTCTTAAATGGTGGAGACTAGCTTCTCTGGATTCCTTAGACATTCTTAGGTGGAGGTAGAAAGCCTTTGGATTCCTTGGGTTCTCTTCGATGGAGAAGGAGTCTCTTGATCCCCTATGTGTTCTTGGGTGGAGGAAGTAAGCCTATGGATTCCTTGTGTGTTCTTGGGTGGATGAAGTAAGACTATAGATTCCTTGTGTGTTTTTGTGTGGAGATAGCAAGCCTTTGGATTCCTTGTGAATTGATAACTGCTAAGTAGCTGGTCGGTGGAGGAAGGAGGCCTATGGAGTCTTTTTTTCAGCTAGAAGTAGATGCTTTATTCCCTTGAGCAAGACCCCTTAGTCTATGGAATCTGGCTCAAGGGTGATGGTTGTAAGTGAGGACTAGCCACAGTTGTCTATGGTTGGGTGGAGATTTCTTGTCCCAAACTCACTTACCCATAATATTTAATATAAGTGTTCCTATTATAACTATAAATTTAATGGTTGAATGTCTCTTTTCTGGTTGAATTATGGCATCAATAATTGAGGAATGCTTATGATCATTTTATTTACATTCCATAATAAGCTGGCTTAGAAAAGGAGAATCCTGGTCAAAGACATTGGTATATGTTTTAAACATTAAATGGGATTGTATTGAATTGTTTAAACTATGTATTGTTTACTGTTATGATTGTAAAGGAATGAGATTTTGTTTAAAGTAGTCCCGTGATTGTAAATTTGCTACAAAATCCTATATGGACAAAGGCATGTATCGTTAACAGTGTTGTGGGAACTGAGTGCATACAACTATGCAACTAGTGTGGATAAGCACTAGTAAAGGAATTTTAACCTTTGTAGTTGAATACAAACATTTAACTTTGTTTGTGAGCTAAAATATCGAAGGTTTTGAGTGCACGGAGTTTGTGGAGGAAAAACCCAAAGTAAGCATGCCAAAAAATCCTTCTGCAATCACGCTCAACCTAAGAGTACACACACACACACACACACACATAGTGACGGGGCCCAAGATGATGTGTCTTGGAGGTTCACCCTCAGAGGCCCTAAGACGTGCATGTTGAAGAGTTTTAGGATGGCGTGTCCCAAAGGTTCCCATCCCGAAGGCGTAGAAAGGGAGTATTTGAAGGGAGGTGCTAGGTAATGTGACCAAGATGGCGTATCCTCGAGGTGCCATATTAGACAAAGGGATGTGTCAGGGTGATGGGACCGAGATGATGTGTCACAAAGGTCCCACCCTAGAGATATAAAAGGGAGCAGGTGTGGAAGCACATGGAAAAATCACAATAGGAGGAATTGGTGGGATGGAACTTGGGAGGGAGGCTTGAGGAATGGGCCCCAGATGTTGTCATGTGCTCATCAGTGGAACCTGTAAGTGGTTTTGGAAAACCAAAACAACCTTCTTCGACGCCCGCTTTAATGGTTTTGTAAAAGGCGTTGAAGGGTGTCGGAATGAATATGAGTCATATATTTGGTGATCGTGGCTTCATATTTTCGTCTATTCCAAGGGGTGATATCCTTGTAAACAACATGTAATTTACCCTATCAAAGATGTTTATGATGATTTCACTATTCATTCTTGCAGGGATTCGTCTGCACTTTACCCAAAGGTTGCAAACCTTTTATGCAACAATGGGGATTTCCAGGTTGCAGCAGGACGATGTGGTAAGTTTTTATAGGTCCCAAGGATTAATATGTGCGGGAGGGAACCATCTAATATTGGCGCATGACATATTTATATATGTATATAAATATTAAAGAGGCTCAAACGACATGTGGTATATATATATATATATATATATATATATATATATATATATATATATATATATATATATATAAAGTGACAAATCTATTTTTAAATAAATAAAATGGAGTTATTGAGATCTGAGCCCTATGCTCGGGTGTAAAAAGGGGAGGCCATAAACCTAGTTGACTCAATTCAAACCTTGGAAAGGAAGAGGAAAATTAATAAGGAAAATGAAGACCAAAGACAAAATAATAACAATAATAATAATAATAATAAATTATCCCATCCTTTTTACTACACAAGAGGAAATGGATTAGAAATAACACCACCCTAATGGGGTAATTTGGGTGGGTTCACTACAATATTTATTTCATTGGTTAGCACAGATCAAGTAAATGGTATTAGGAGGGGCTACCTTTGGTATCATGTACAATTTTCTTCCCAAAGTAATAATAATAGTACGAGGTCATGACTTATACACAAAATGTTGATTCCACAAATATGGTTCACCTAATAAAACATCACAAACACTAAGGGGAGAAACATCACACAATACCTTATCCATGGAAGGCTCCATGTTGTAGGGTAGTCAACATTGTTGACTGATGCAAAGATCTCACCCTTGGCCTGAGCCACTTGATGGTATATGGTTGTGGGTGTGGTATTTTCGACAAGCCTAGCTTCTTAACGATCTCTGTTGAGATGAGGTTCTTTTAACTCCCACTATTGACAAAAAAATATAGTAGAACACCCTTCACCCACATATGTGAGTGGAAGAGATACTCACCTTCATATCGATCATTGAAATCACTTTGGTTGTTGGTGGTGGAAATGGTGGCACTAGGTTCTGCATCAATGATTTTTTTCCCCTTGTTGGGTTCTGGCTCTGAGTCAAAACCTGTATTTGACTCTTAAGCTTTTAACTCAGCCACCAATGACCACTTTACACGACATTGATTTTTGTTGTGAATGTGACTCTTATGGAACTCACACCA
Source organism: Pinus tabuliformis (assembly GCA_031772625.1). NCBI lineage: Eukaryota > Viridiplantae > Streptophyta > Pinopsida > Pinales > Pinaceae > Pinus > Pinus tabuliformis. The sequence continues at coordinate 208,818,471 of CM062813.1, forward strand.
CTTTCATGTGTCTTTCTTTGTCTTCCCATTACTATTCTTTGCTTGTAGCCTTGATGGGTTCTCCTGGGGTATTCTACCCTAGCTCTATCATTTTTTCTACAGTTTGGGGGTGCCCATGTCTTACTTTAGATTCACGAATCCAAAGTCAGATTTCTTCTTCTATTTTTTTTTTACTTTATTTTGACAAGATATTGGTATTCTGTGCCAAGTGAGGAGATATCTAGGAACTTCATGTCTTCCTAGATGTACTTGCATAGACAACCACAGTACTTGTGCACCAGATGCCAGTCAGAGGCCTTGATACCAAGCTTCATGCACAAGGTATGAAATATATTTGTGAACTCTAGCACTTCTTGGTCCCTTTCCTGGAGTAGTGTGGTCCATTTTATGTACTTGTCTTCATAGCTTCCAAGAGGGTAATATTAATGTTCCTTAACAACAACAACAAAAAACTTTCCAAGAGGGTGTCACTAAAAATAGTGGGGATTCCTCTGTGGCCCTTTGCTCACAGTAAGTTTATGACCAGTCCTTAACATGGGGGGTGTCCTTAAGGAGTGTGGAAGTAATATTTTCTCTTTCGAAAAAATTGTGGACCGAAAAACATCCTTCAAGCATATTTAACCATTTATCTAGATCATCTGCATCTATCTGGCCTTTAAATATAGGAAAATAAAAATTAACTTGTACCTTAAAGGGGGAAGTAACTTTGAATTGGGTAATAGAAAAAGAAGTGTCACCTATTGGTATCCGCAAAAGGATTTGTGAGATTTTATTTTATAATGTCATTCCTTTGTTTTTTGAGGGCTTCTTTGAGTTACAATTTGATAGGATCTCCTACTCCCTTGTATTTATTTTCTTCCACAATGGGAGGTCATCAGGTTCAACGAGGTTGGTCTTGTAAAGGCTCAAGTGGTTCAATTCCTGAGTCCTTATACCCCGACCTCATTGGGAACATGCACAAAAAAATAAATAAAGAGAAGACTTCTCTAATATCATTGGTACAAATTTAAGAAAGGAAAAAAATGAAATACATATTTAAAATCAAACAAAAAGGTACAGTGAAACTGAAATTCATTTAATAAATAGAAATACTAAAATTGTTTACATGTAAAATGAAATAAAACTAGCTTTAATGGTGGTAGCTTATATCTGAGAAGAAATGTGATGGCTATGTGCCTTCCTGAATTGTGTTACAATGAGGCTTAGAGGTCTTTTTATTTAGAAGGAATAATAAAAAACCCTAAATATCCAAAACCTTAAAATTAGGAGATGAACTGCCAAGGGTTTATGGGCCCTGATGGGGTAAGTTAAAATTTCACATTCCTAGGGTTGTAATTTAGGCATTCAATATTTATTTTCCATGCACAACAACCTATTAGAAAGGTCTATCTGAGGAGAACAAATTTTGACTACAAATATCAGTCAACATTGTTGGTGCTAAAATGCACTATCCTTGAGGAAATGTTACTTGAATTTTTGAAGCCAAAAGACGCCTCAAGGGGATTTTAAGATCAATTGAATGGATCAAAGGGAAAACTGCACCAAGTAGAGCCATAACATCAAGCATTGGTTGGAAATGGGCAGAAGGTTAGAGGAGCATATGACAATAGGTGAATGTGCATAAATATAGGTGCGGGAGGAGTTATGTGGTCTGGAAATTAGACGGTAGGTGTGGGTGCAAATCATATGGCCTAGAATGCCTCGCACTATTGAATCACACACAATTTAATAGGGCATGGGGGGTGTGTGTAGGATGAAAGGAGTCACTCTCTCGTGCCCATAACACCTTGGCCAAACTTTCAATGGAAATTGGGGTGTGGGGGGGGCATGTAGAAGGTGCCATGCCAACCTACCACATTATCCATCCATGTTGACTAGGCCATTAGGTAAGTCCTCCATATTGGACCATCATCCATGTCAGCTCTATGCACCACAGCACCTAGCCAAATTACATCTCACACCCAATCACCACCTGCCATACAACCACCCTAGAAACACATAGTAAGGTCAAACCATCATGCTGAAATCATCATGATGTAATGATGATGTCAATAGTAAAAATTCTGATGTCAACCCTAAAAATTCTTAATGCCATCCCAATACATGTTAAGAATTTTTTTATTATAAAAGGACATCAAGCCCATTTTATTTGTTGTTTTTCCCACTTGAGGCTCTAATTCACAGTCCCGACATGCTCCTGACCTAAACTAGCTCATTTTCAACCCCCAAGCTTGAATTTACAACTTTCAACTACAAATTTACTTCATCTTCATGAATTTGACATGCTAAGTCCTCATGCAAGCTAAATTTCAGGCCAACTAGAGCTTGAAAGAAAACCCTAGCCTTCTTGGATAAAAAGTGCTTGTCTTCCCATAAAACCCATTGTTTGTGCAAGTAGATCCTCCTTTTTATTAAATTGACCCCATAGACATTATCACGAGAAAAATTTCATCCAATCATCCCCATAATTTACCACTTCAAGTCAAAAATTACATAAAAACACCTTAATTTGATACTTGCATATGCTAAGCAAGTTTAAGCTTGCCAAGTTTGAATTAAACTCCCTCCACAAAATGAGCCATTCTTGTTGAGCCACGTGGCACTTTCATATTAGCTAGTTATCCCCATTTATAAAACTGAAGTCATGACACCTCCCTCATTGCACCAAGTCAACTAATCTCCTCTAAGTGAAATCACTCCATCCTTAATGGCTACATCACCAGTACCAAGTTTGTTTGATGTTCAAATGGAAGAAAAGGCTAAGGATCATGATTTCTATGAACATGATAGTGATGTTAGAGATCTCATCATAAACACTTATGACATGAGAAAGGCCATACAACTAGTTCACAACACCTTTGACATAATAGGGGACCTGTTGATGGTGTTGGACTCGCCAACATTCATAGGATCTCCTCGGTATGAAGTCCCAACTAGACCTCACACCATTTGGTGTAGAATTCCCATCTAGTATGATGGCCTGGTTGCCATTATCTTAAATATTTTCCTTAGATCTTTCTTGTTGGCACATGAGAGTGGTTTACTTTGTCTTCGAATAGTGAGGTTCACGTGCCTAGTGAGTGCTTTGTGTCGCTTGTATCAAGGTTCTTTCACTATAGAGGGAGAGGGTGAGAGTGAGTCTCAAGTTGAAATGGAATAGTACCAACTCTATTAGAGACACACAACACAACAGGATGTGCACATCTTCCTGTGGAATAGTCCACATGGATGCGGCAATCACAAAACACAAGGTGAACGGATAGCACATACAACACCCAACAGACTAGTCCACATGAGTGCGACAGTCGTTATAATAAGTTTATGAGAATGAGTCTGTCGAGTGTCTGGAAAAATATTCCACATGGGCGAGACACCGTTAACAACTGATATAAGAAATTTCCAAAAGAATATGTACTAGAACAACCGAAATATTTCAATTGTCTTAATACAGGTTAAAGCAACATGCATTACAAGCATCCAAAGAACAGTCTTACAAATGAATACAATACATGTGTGAAAACGTGTTGGTCTGTTAACAGGCTTCTGAATTAAGTGAAAGTCCCAAGACACATCGGTACATCATACATCACTAACCCCGATAGTAGGGCATTGGAGCCATTACTCACTCCTCAAAGAAAAGACTACAAACTCTCAAGGCTATGTGGCAAGAGCCAAGGAGAAAATTCCTTTGCATGTAAAAATGAGGCGTATATATAGCCAAGGGTGAAACTGATCCTTGTGATTGTTCGACTTCCCTCATGACTGTTTGAGTTTCATGAATCTTCAAATTTACATGTGGCTCTCTTGGACTTCCACATTACATTACATTGATTACAACAGTATGGCCCATAATAGTGATGTGGCTGAGGTGACTCATGACATGGCTCGACATGACAGTCCTAGTATGTTCATGCTGATTGTGGTGTCCATGTCGAGCTGCAGTGCTGCTGAGTGATGAGTGTGCTCTTGGTGTATCATAGCTTCACCTCCGCATGGCAAGGTGTGTGGAGTCTTCGATGGTCTTAGTGTTCACTTGATGTTGCACATGCATGTATCCCCTTCACTGGTACTTGGCATGCTTCATGTGTTCATCTGTTCACGAACAAGTCTTCTAGCATGCGCTCCTTGTTCATCCCATTTGTCGTCACGACATGTCTCATTTATGTACCTATATCTGCAATACTCATGATGAGATGACATCAAAGCCAGAAATATCATAGTCTACCATGATGGATCATATTTTGTTTTCGGGTGTAGGCGACTGGGAGAGAGGACAAGGCTCTAAAATTGCTCAGAGAAAATTTCAGGTCGGGATGCGGGCTCTGGGGCACTATTAAGGAAAATTGTGTAGAGGTCACTGGGAGGCTTAGGTGAGCAGTCTAGAAAAATAATGACCATCTGCAGGATCTAGCTCGACTAGAGGGAAGAACTGCACAAAACTATGCAGAACTAGGAGGCTATCCTGTAAGACATTTTTGCATAGTTTCTAGGTTAAGCTGGGTGTTGGGAAGCTGGAGGGCAACCCAAGAAAACTGTGCAGTTTTTAGGAGGAGGAGCAGGATGGCTAACAAGGGGACTGGATGACAGAACTACAAAATTTTCAAGGAAAGTGCAGTGACAGGAAACGAGTGTCTGTCCTTCATGTCTATGCAATCTCTTCAGTCAACAGAGGCAGGCATGCTAGAAACTTCTACACAATTTTTTGGAGGAGTGAAGCCTAGGGTTACTTCCTGATCAAACTCTCCGCTTGACCAGCAGGAAGCTTGATATATTTTCTTGCGGGCAACGCGGATTGAGATGGCTTGCTGAGAAACTTATGCATTGTTCTGGGTGACAGTCGGCCAAGTTGATTCCAGGATTGCGCAGTGCAGACATCCTGGGAGGCAGCCTCAAGCTCTGCGTAATTCTAGGCAGCAGTAGATGATCACTAAGGGCTGAGACTGCGCAGTGCAGCTCAGTGGAGGTCCGGCTGGTGGAGGGTGGTCTGGTCGACAGTACTTAAGCATAATGAATAAGTGTGTAAACAGGTGAAATCTTGTGTGCATGACCTTGTGAGCACACACTCAACATGACTCAGCGACAAGACACCTCAAACCATCAAGACAACATGCACTAAGAGTGACTGACTGAAGGGTGCGAGCAACAAGCACAACACTTGAGATAGATCGTTGAATGATTGTGATGAAACTTACACGACATTGTATGAGTGTGACAGATGCTTACATAATGAATACAACTTGTACACACGAAGACGAACCTTGAACATAACCAGAACATGATTGCAAGCATGACATTATTACCAACATGCTAAAATATGTCCAGTGAATGGTGAAGAGAGAAGGGTACAAATACTCGACACGAGCTCATGGGATGAGCCCGAGTGTTCGCAAACATCAACCAAAAAACCAAGGAAGGCTCTGAAATTATATGGAGGCCAAAATTTTGGAGGGTGTTGCAGCTGCTACAATAGAACCACAATAACCTATTTGAATCAAATTGGTCTAGAAAGTAGTCCCACAAGTATACCATTTCCTAGAAATGGTAACATGGTGTGTCAGTAGATATCTACCAAATTAGAGAGTCGTCTCTACTCAAGGAGATAAGACAGTGATCAAGGTCACACCAGAGGCCATTGCGGATATGTTATCATTCCTAAACATGGTAGGTATACAAAAGCTAGACAAAGAAAAACTAGAAGATAAATGTAAGGTCCTATCCTCAGAGGTCATGCAACAGATTATCCACAAAAATGTCAAAGAAGGAATAGTATCCCAAACTGGGCCTCCTCCCTACCCTATCATGGTATTTGACTCTACACCTAAAATATATTTTTCCTTTATTTCCTAAGTCCTTGGTCATAATAGTGATGTCCAAATAAATGAGTTGGTCCCATGATTTCTTAGTTAATTTATGTCACCCAGTCACCAAGGCCTACACAAAATATGATCTTCCATAGTTCTTATCTAATGAAATCCATGCCCAATTGATAGAGTTTGAGGAAGGGAGGTATTTTCAATATCAAGCCTATCTATTCAATCTGTTCATTCACCAGAAATATTCTTACCTTGAGAACCTAAAGCCCAAAATGGTTAAGGAACAAAATACCATGTTGCTTGTCTTCAAGTGATTTCCCATGGTGAGGAAAAAAAAAAACAAAGGTTTCTTCTAGTACGTGCCATCATTTATGCCTATTGTGTATACTATGTTTCATGGTGAACCTCTACCCAGAGCCCCTAAGTTCATTAGGGAAATATTGCAGTTCAATGCCGATATCAAATTAGGTGATGGGTACCTCTTTAATGATTACACAATCATAAGAGTATATGGTTTTGAAGAAATATCGTACCAATTCCCAACATTTTTGACTCCTGCATCTTTTTGATGGATTATATAAGACAAAGATTCAGTAGTGACAACTTTCACTTAAATTATAGAAAAAGCAGTTGTGACATTCAAACTCGCTCATGGGGTGGTGCCATTTTTGGTAAATACAAGAGTGTACTGAAGGCAATGAAAAATATAATGAAAATCTTCGATTTCCCGCAAGAAAGTGTGTGGAAATATGACCCTCATGATATAATATATGAAAGAACAAAGGTGTTAAATTGTAGCAATAAAAGGCTTCATTTGACTTGAGCCTTAGTTAAACGGATAAATTTTAATTTCCACATCAACAGGATGACTTGAGTTGCAGTTAACAAGAGTGACATGGCCACGTCACTTAGTTAAGTTAGTCAATTTGAATTTGTGGGGAAGAAGTAGAGTTGTGCATGAATTGATCGCTATGATATAAAAATATAATGGAGTTATAGTCAATAATATGAGCTCTAGTCATGAATACAGTGAGTAGGATTTTAGTTGAGTAGTTGTAATTGTTGTTAACTAACTGATCTCTTAATTAACTAGTCAATTTACTAAAAATATCCCTAGTCAAGCTTGGAATGAACTGCCTAGTTGAGTAGAGGAAAAAGGAATCAATGTAGTCATTATTGTATACTAGTGAGTGCACAATGTTTGCATGTAGTAGGTGAGTATTTTCTCTTGTGAATTGCACAAGCAGATAGGAGATTTTCCTATTCTTTAGGAGCTAATTTCCTTTGGAATTTGGCAAGGAAACAGGAGGAGCAAGAGGCCTAGATTTGGATAACTATTTGCTAAAGTAGACTCAGGAGGAAGAGATCGGTATTGAGGTGAAGGTTGAGCTTCAAGGATTGGATATGTCATTGTAATAGATATATATTATCATCTAATATAATACAAACAGAGGAGGGGTTTTTCCCATTTGTGTTCCCCAGTAAAAATACCATGCTCATTGTGATTGGATGATTACATGTGTTTCTATTATATGTTTTCCATTTCGCAGATTGAGTAGAAGATATTTTTCTCTATTGTTTTCAATATGAATTTATTAGCAGCTACAGATTTAGATTTATTTCTACATGGTATTACTACATAGAAACCATGTTTCAAATCTTCTCTCAGATAAATTTTGAATAGCAGAGTTTTGTGGTGCAAATTTTCTCCAATGTAGGAACAATGGATTTCAATGGATTGAGGCTTGAGTATGCATTGGAGGGCACTATGAATTTTAATTCTTTGAAAGATAGGATGGAAGCTATGTTGGATAAAAATGGAGTATTAGAGTACACACAAACTAATATTCCAAAACCAACTATATCAAATTCACAACAACTAGAACAATGGAAGAAGGACAAAACAAAATCTCAGATGATTATCTTGGAGGGAGTCGAAGATCATGCAGTTTCAAATTTGCATGGAAAGGAGACTCCATTTGCAATGTGGAAAACCCTCATATATCTATTCCAAAGTAGAAGTGATGCCAAGAAATTGGCATTGAGAGATAAGCTCAGGAACATTCAAATGGGTAAAAATGAAATTGTTGTTCAATACCTATCCAGATTCACTCAGGTGAGAGATGAACTTGGAGGAGTTGGAGAAAATGTTCCATCATTTGAACTTGTGAGCTTAACACTCCTTGGCCTTTTGAAATCCTAGCACAACTATCAAGATTTAGTTAATGGTAGAGACAAGCTCCCATACTGGGAGAGACGTTGGTCTAATTTGGTGGAGGAGGAGATTAGAAGAAACATTAGAGATGGTTTCACATCCAAAAATAATGAGAAATAAAAATTTTCTTTGGCGGGAAAATGAAAAAAAACTAAGGGAAAGAAGGCCCAAGGAAAAACTTAATCCATCCAAAACCATGGCAAGAAGAAATACCTCAGTAAAATTAAATGTTTTCACTGCCATGAAGATGGACACTATGCAACCAAGTGTCCACACAAGAAATCCAGTAAGAAGTCTGTAGGAGCAGTAAGAGGTGATTCTCTCACATCAAAATTCGAGTTGAATTTCACCCTCATTGCATGCATGACAATTACTGTACAAGGAAGTGTATGGTGCTTAGATTCTGGTGCTTCATTTCATATGACAGGAAATAAGGAGTTATTCAACAACTTGGAGGAGAAGGACCTACAATTACACATACAACTTGGAGACGATGGGAGGTATAGTACCAAAGGGATTGGCATCGTCACCTTTAAGAGGAAGTTAGGCTCATCTTCACCTAGAGAATGTAATGTATGTGACCGACTTGAGGAAAAATCTAGTTTCTATAGTTATACTTGAAGAAAAAGGATATGATGTGGTGTTCACTAAATGGAAATATTATCTAAAGCATGTTGCTACTGGAAAAATAAAACAAATTGGTGTTCGAGTTAAAAATATCTACAAGCTAGAGGTATATTTTGTTATGCATGCAACTATACATCCAGGAGTAAGGTGTGGCGATGCAGATCATTAGTCCCAAAGTTGCAAAGATTTGGGCAGCATCCATAGAAGAGCAACAATAGTTGCAATGTACTATTCTCACGGATCATTACCCTTACTACAGGGGCCCATAATATTCAGTATCAGAAGGATCAGTGTCAGTTGATGTAGTTAAATTTTGAGTGATAGCGCAAAGGCTAGTAGCAGTCAAAGACTCAAGAGATAGTTACAGCTCAAAGACACAACAGATTCAATGTTTTGGATGCTTCCTAGTTGCAACTATTGCAGTAGCAACAACAATAGTGAGAGGGAGTGTTAATTTTGTTACATTACATTCCTCAGGAGGAGCATGATTGAGGTTATGAAAAACCATTTTCTTGCTAAGAGGGAGTGTTAAATTGTAGCAAGAAAATTCTTCATTTGACTTGTACCATAGTCAAATGGGGAAACTTAAATTTCCACATCAATAGGATGAATTGAGTTGCAGTTAGCAGGAGTGACATGGACAAGTCACTTAGTTAAGCCAATCAATTCGAGTTTGTGGGAAAGAAGTAGATATTTACATGAGATGATTGCTAAGATCTAGAAATATAGTGGAGTTATAGTCATTTATGTGAGCCCTAGTCATGAATAGATTCAGTAGGGGTTTAGTTGAGTAGTTGTAATTATTTTTAACTCATTCATCTCTCAGTTAACTAGTCAATTTACTAAAAATATCCCTAGTCAAGCATGGAATTCAAATTTCCTATTTGAGTGGAGGAAAAATGCATCAATGTAATCACTATTGTATACTAGTGAGTGTACCATATTTGCATGTAGCAGGTGAGGATTTTCTCTTGCGAATTGCACAAGAAAATAAGAGCTTTTACTATTCTTTAGAAGCTAATTTCATTAGGAATTTCACTAGGAAATAGGAGGAGTAGGAGGCCCAGATTTGGCTAAGTATTTGCTAGAGTAGACCCAAGAGGAAGAGATCAATATTGCATGCAGGTTGAGCTCCAAGGATTGAAGTTGCATTGTAATAGATTTATATTCTCATATGATATAATACAAATAGAGGAGGGGTTTTTGGAAGTTGGGTTCCCAAGTAAAAATATTGTGTTCATTGTGATTGATTGGTTGCATGTGTTTCTATTGTATGTTTTCCCTTTCGCAGATTGAGTAGAATAAATTTGTGTTTATTTTTTTCAGTATTAATTCATTAGCAGTTGGAAAATTTGAGATATTTCTAAAAAAGGATAAGGAAAATGAAGAACAAAAAAATGAATCCAACCCCATAGTGGAAGAATGTGCCAATAGATAGACATGGGAGGAGGTCAAGTCCATTCTACCTCCGTAGAATCAAGCACATCCCACCTCTCAGGAAAGAAAACAAGCACATTACAACCCATGGATATAAATCAAGGAGAGGAGCATCGCTCTAAGAGGGCTGAAGGAAAAGAGGCAGAGGGAGATGATGTAGATGAAGGAGATGATGAAGATACAAGACCCCAAGCTTTGGTGTTGTATAATAGCCAACTACCAAGCTAGGGAAATCTAGCTTTTACTATTGAGCACATGACTTCCACTTTGTCAGCATATGAAGCAACATAATCAAGTGAGGTCTCCAAGCCTAGAAAAATGTTAGCTGTGGAAAAATTTCAAGAAATGGCCAAGAATTTATCCAAAGAAAGAAAAAGGGATATAACAATAGTGGATAATCAACCACTACCCATAATGTAAGTAAAAAATGCTTTGGATCATGAGAAGGGGATTTTTGAATTGGCATTTTTGTAATCTAAAGAGGATAGAATTAGGTCCATGGAGGGTTATGAGTTCCACCATATGTCCTTACTAGTCTACCATGTTCCATCTACAAATCTCATGGAACTAGACATGCAAGTGACACACATGATGGATAGATAGATTCTCAAGAAAAATGGCACAACAAGAAAGTTGTAAGAGATGTACAATAAGGAAAGCGGTCAAGTGAAATACGAGATAATGGTGTGTAGATCTAGAAATACCAAGATAACAAATATGGAGGATAAGACCACTCATTTGGCTACATACCATCATGAGTTCAAATAATACAAAACTATGTGGGATGATAAGGAAAGAACATATTTTCCCTGAAGAAGAAATTGAAGATCCTAGATGCACACCCTTAAAAACTGATGAGTTGGTAGAGGCAGAATGAGAAAATGAAGAGCTAAAGGAAAATATCTATGAGAGAACTAAGGAATAAATAGTGCAAACATCAAATTGTGTTACTCAAGGAACAAGTTCAAGGAGTGAAAGAGAAGTTAGGTGAGACATCTCAATCCCACCAAACTTTTGATACTCTTGTAGGGAAATTCAAATTAATGGTGGTGTAAGATGATGCCAAGAAATACGGTAGATTCTACACTCTAGTCGAGAGCAAGAATTAAAAAAGAAGGAAAAGGAATTTGAAAGAACAAAAATGTAACTATACCAAAAACAAGAGGATTACTAGCAGATCGAAGCAAATATAGATGTTCTGAAAAGGAAGCACCCAAGTAAATCCTTGTTCAAAGATACAAAAGAAATAATTTGGGATAGAATAATAAAGACACTGAACAAGGATTGGTACCACTTGGAGCTACTTCAAGAGAAGATATATATCGTCAAAAGGGATAATGGGGAGCTAAATGAAATAAACAAAACTATTAGATACTCCCACACCAAAGCTGAAATAATAATAGATTTCCTCAAGTGCATGTCTAAGGAGGATGTGACAAAATTAAATATTGATAGATCCATGAGGGTGACAAGAGTAAACCAGATGAATAGGAAGTAGAAGTTGGTGACATTGGTAGATAAGAAGGTGGGAGAAATCACAAAGGAGATATAGAGTTTCAAAGATAAATGTGAGATTCTATACAAAAATAAATCCCCACCTTTCTTTGATGGAAATGGAGACTCTTATCCAAAATATTCTCTCGTGAAGATCATATTTGAAATCAAGAATGATCAGAAAGGATTTGGAGAATAAGTTTGTGCTCTATAGGGAAGAGACATTGCCAACATTTATTCAAATTATTTTGAAATTATGTTCATTTTAAAGAGTATTTTCAGGGAACAAGTCCAGGTGGATTATGATGAAACCACTAATATGAAGGGATCTATTTTGGATGCACAAATGTGTGATATCTCACTCGAAAAAAGAATGGAAAGGAATGATGGACTTCTAGAAACTAGCCATTCAAAGGGCACCTTCATAGTCTCAAGTTGGAGGGGAAATACCATAGGCATCCCAAGTGGAGGCAAGATCAAGTTCCAGGCCACGCCAACAACAAAAGGCACAACCACAACCATGGGCATTGGCTTAGCCAACGTGGACCCCAACAACACTCTAGCCAAGGTAAGGCACCCTCCTTTCATCTGCATAATCATAAGAGAGAAAGAGATCACTATAAACAATTTTGAACCACTAAGGCAGGGTGAGACCCACCCTCTACTTGTAAACGTCTAGCACCCTATGGCTAGAAAATTCTAGAAGAAGTTAATTATGACACTGCTAGTTGTTTGTAAAAGATTCCTAGTGTTTAGTGAATACCACTAGTGGTTTTAACGCAAGGTGTTGGGTCTAGAGAGCCTATAAATAGGCCTCATTTTGATGTAATAGATGGGAGAAAAAAATTATGTACTAAAACTATGCCAAAATTTGCTGGAAAAGTGTTTGGATATGTTGAAGATATTGTAAGGGAAGAATTCTGAAGCACATTTTAGTTTGCCAATGATCTTATGTTCACATGTAATTCTACAAACCCTCTTGTAATTTAAATTGTACATGATATTAATACAATTACAGAGTTATTCATCACAAATCATATTTGTACACTCGATGCTTGTATGAAGTTTGACCGTAATTATGTGAATTAAAGGAAACCCAGAATTTGTAAGATTGTTTTCTTTAATTTCTATGAATTTTATCAAGGTCACATGGAGTATCCTTGTTTATTTTGATAAATTTTCACATGGGCTGAAATTAAAAGGCATAAATTCAAATTATTGTGTATTCTACAGTTGAATTCTTAATTGCTCAGTTGTTTCTTTGATGTTAGTAATTTAGGAATGGATTCTTAATTGCCCACCTTAGTTTATTGATATATGTTCTCCATAATTTCAATTTCTCTCATTAAACCTTTATGTCAAACCTAAAGTGTATGGAAGCTCCATCTTGAAAATATGTGGAAAGCATACCCATAAATATCTTTATAAATTCCTGGTATTTTCTTACATAATTTCCCAAAAGAAAACAAAACACTTAAAATAGAAAATCAAAAATTAGATTTAGATGTTCCCAAGACCTGCATTGTATAAAAACATAGTGCGACTCTGGGTCACCAACAAGCATCTCACATTTTCCCATTTCCCCAAAAAACATTGTTTAGGGCCTCAAAATTGCTCTGGAAGTCAAGGATTTGAAAAATGTTGAAAGTAGAAAACTGCAAAATAGGAAACTTAGCTAAAAAATAAGCAACTGTGTTATGAGCCAAGTGGAATAGGTGGGTGACCAACAATATACACATAGATAAGTCTTGCCCCCTTAGGAAGCAGTGGTCCCCATTGCATTGACTGCTTCCATGAGATGGGGAAACTTTTGCTAAAATTGGTCTCTAGTGAGCCACTTGCCTTGGTGCAAGAGCTGGCCTACTTTAACAACCTGATATAGTTGGATCCTCTGTTGGAAAGTGTTCTTAATTTGTGTGTCCATGATCTAATCAATTTTTTCCTATTCAATGAAATTTGGGTTGAGCTTTGTTGGTGTCAGTTTCTCAGCAATGTCTAATGTGTCCAATAATGGTGGAAAGTATGGCGAAAGGAGGTCCACATTGAATATTATGTGCAGGTCAAGGAATGGGGGGATACTTAGCTAAAAAGTGTTATCACCCATTGCCTTGGTGGCTGTATAAGGTCTGTATTGGAGTGGTCGAAGATTTCAATGGGCTCCTACAAGGCATTCCTTCTACAAATGTAACCAAACCTTGTCACCCACTTGAAACTTATGTGGTGCCTGGTGTTAATCATTGCATTGTTTGTACTTAGTCTTGGCCTTTTGTAGGACATTATGATGGTAGATGTGTTGAATTCATACAATGAACTTGGTGGCTTTGTCAGCTTCAAATTGAACATGTGTAGATTTTGTGTGAGTAGCTAAAAGGGGCAATGCAACATCAATGGGACACAATGATTTAAATCCAAGGTCCACCTAAAAGGGGTTAGGGCTAGTTGAGCTATGTAAATATTTGTTGTAGCTTTGTTTTAAAAAGGGGAGACTCTCATCCCATTTTCATGGGTTCTTGGAGTTGTACATGCATAAAATGTGCACGATCATCCCGATGGAAAACTATGTGTGGCCATCAGTTTGGAGGTGGATGACAATTTACTCAGTGATATTGGTGTCCAACAATGACTAGAAGTTTCACCAGAATTCACTAAGGAACTTGATATCCCAATTTGGTATGATGGTATATGAGATGTGAAAATGTAGCCACACCCATTTGAAGAAGAGCTTGGCAATGGATTTTTCTATGATACTCTTCTTGCAAGCAACTAGTATGGCCTTCTTAGAAAATCTATCAACGACCACAAACACATAGTCATTACCATGCTTGGTAGAAGGAAGGCCATACATATAGCCCATGTATATGGGTTCCCAAGTTTAACTAGGAGTAGGCATAGGGGTGTGCAATCCTTTCTTCTTAATGGTTGGTTTGGTGATGGTGTAGGAAGTGTAGGATCTAATATACTTTCTAACATTTTATTAGAATTTTGGCCAATAAAAATACTTTTACAATACTGCCATTGTATTGTCCACACCAAAGTTCCATGTGACTCGATTGTAATGTGCCTCCCAAATTAGCTTCACATGCTCTCTTGAAGGAACAAAAAGGTGTCGTAGGTAGCACAATAGTCCATCTTGAAAGTGGAAGTCTAGAACTGGCTTTCTAGTCATCAACATCTTGTAGGTGTCATCGAATTCTGAGTCATTTTCATATAGTTGTGACCATCTAGTGTAGAAATTCCTTGTAGATTCAAACTACAGATTGTAATGTGTTAAAACAATTGACTTGAATCTACTCTACTCATAAACAAAAACAATAAATGATCGATGAAATCATGAAGCATAAAAGAGAAAGAATTCAATCACAGATAACACGATAATTTTCTAGGGAAAGCCACAGCTAAAATCCCCTGCTATCTATATATTGCATTAATCAGAAAATATGAGAAAATTACAATGCTTTTCTCAATTTCGAGCAACCTTTGCACTATCTCAATCTATCTCATTGCTTCACAAACACGCTCCTGCCAATACTTAGCCAAATATACTACCCATCAAGATCCTATTTCCTTGCGCAATTTCCTAAGGAATTACCCATATTTAATTGGGAAATTCCTCATCCATAACTGCGTAATCATAGGCATTCCTCTGATTGCATTCATCGTCTGTATAATTCATATGATTATACAACTGATAGTATGTTTTCCTTGAACTCCAATCTCATCTAGGTGTTTCTATGATCTGACATGCATGAGGTAATTATGAGTGAATCTTCAGTTTACTAGTTGAGCAGTGTTGGTTACACACCACTACTACATGTTACACCCCACTACTATATCTACCACTAATTTCTCCATCAGTTGGAACTAGTTTAATTGAATTTAACTCAATTAAACTGAGTTAAATAATTACAACTAAAAAGAACTCAACATGTGCCCCTAAAATTTACGAAACACTCTATATGACTCTAAATAGACTCCAAACTCAAATTAACTGAGCCAACTAAGTCAAATTAACTTAGTTAACTATTACAACTTTCTACGAGAATTAGAATTACAAATTAATTCCTAATTTAATTCAAGGACAAAATTAAATTAGGATTTTCTTGTTGCATTTTTCAACACTTCCTCTCAACAATAAAGGGATAATCTGCTACTCGATCCTTCCTCTATGAAACACAAATTTGCATCTTGGCAATGACTTTGTCAAAATATATGCATCCTGCTCCTCTGTAGGAATGTATTCGAGCAACATGATTCTCCTCTGCACACAATCTCGTAGATGGTGATACCAGATGTCAATATGTTTAGAACATCATGAAAAAATGGATTCTTAGAGAGTTTTATGCAACTCTGATTATCATAGTAAATCATTGTAGCATCCATCTGGTAGCCAAATAATCCAACAAGAATCTTCCTCACCAGATAGCCTCACAAGTTGTTTGACTAGCAACCATGTACTCTGCTTCTGCTGAATTGAGTGCAACTGATCTCTACTTCCTTTTGTACCATGAAACTATTGTTGACCCAATATTGAAGATTCCCCTTGATGTGATCTTTCTTTCGGATGGAATCCCTGCCCAGTCTGCATCTGTGAAGCCTTAAATATTCAGTCACTTTTTCCATATGTACCAAAGACCAAACTGAGTGGTAACTCTAAGGTATATCGACACATGTTTAGCTGCATTCCAATAGAGTTTGGTTGGCTTAACTATGGCTTGACTAAGTTGATTAACTGTAAAACATGTGTCTGGTCATGTGTTCACCAAATACATAAGTGAACCCACAAGATGTCTATAAATAGTATCCTTCACTACTTCACCTGAGGTAGCATCCTCCTTCCTCCATTTACCTTCTAGAGGAGTCTCCATGGGTTTTCTTCTCTCCATGTGGAACTTCTTTAGTATCTCATTGGCATAGTCTCCCTAAGATAAAAACAATTACTCATCTCATTTCCATACTTCCATACCAAGAAAGTAATGCATGAGCCTCAGGTCCTTCATATCGAATTCTCTTGCAAGATTTTATCAGCTTCTCATCACCTGTTAGAATCAAATCATTGACATATAATAATATAATCAAAAATTTACCTTCAACCATAATCTGGTAAAGGTTCACATCTACTTTACTTTTGGTGAATCCCAACTCAGTGAAATAACTGTCAATTATGGTGTACCAAGCACAGAGTGATTGTTTTAGTCCATACAATACTTGCTTGAGTCTGCACATATGCGACTCTCTGTTGCAGATCTCTAATCCTTTTGGTTGCTCAATATACACCTCTTCCTCAATCATACCATTGAGAAATGTTGTCTTCACATCCATATGATGTATATTCCATCGCATCATCGCTGACAGTGCTAGAATAAATCTGATTGAAGAGTACCTTGCTATTGGAGCAAAGGTATCATCATAACCAATTCCCTCCACTCGAGAGAAGCCTCTGGCCACAAATATGACCTTGTGTTTCTCCACACTCCCATCTGTTGCTTGCTTTACCTTGTAAAGCCACATGGAACTCACCATTGAATTGTCTGTTGGTCTTGGCACCACTTCCCAAACATTGTTTCTGATAATGGAGTCACACTCCTCAACCATGGAATCAACCCCTATTGGTTGTGGCACTGCTTCCTTGAATGAGGATGGCTCAACCTCTACAATCTCACTCATCACAACCATGTAGCCAGTGTGCTAATTTGGCGACCTCCTCCACCTATGCTATGATGTGGTTGCTCCCACATTCTCTCTAACATCATGCATCAGTATATCAGCCTCTCTAGTGTACTTCCTTCCATGTTTGGAAGTCTCTGCATGATTGGGTGTTTCCACTCTCTACTCTTTTGCATGTGGCTGCTCCACATCATCCTAAGGTTCCTCCTTCGGAGATAAAATCTTCTCATCTACATGTAACTAAAGCTCCCTTTCAAGGGAACATTTCATGGCCTTCTCTTCATTGAATATCACATCTCTACAAAGCACTGTCATCTTGTTGGATGGCAGGTACACCCGATAGCTGTGAGGTGTGTTAGTGTACCCCAAAAATATGCCCAACTCAGTTGTTGGCTCTAGCTTTTTCCATGCATCCTTGGTAACATGATAGTAGACTGATGAACCAAAGATCTTGAAGTGTTCCACATCTGGTTTCTTACCTAAAAAGGCTTATTCTCATGTACTCATCCTGAGAATTTGATGATGAATTTTGTTATACAAATAAACAGTTGTGTTGCATGCTTCATCACAGAAGTGAAACGGTAGGCCCTGATCATGTAACACTGATTGTGCCACTCCCATAATACTTATGTTCTTCCTTTCATCCACCCCATTCTATTGTGGGTTATGAGGTGTTATTAATTGTCGCTCAATTCCTTCTGATGCACAAAATGTTTTGAATTCATTTGAAACATATTTCTCATTGTTATCACTTATGATAAATTTAACTTTCCTACCAGTATATTTCTATACAAGTTATTTAAATTCATAAATTTTAGTGAACGTCTAATATTTCCTTTGCATGAAGAAAATTCAATAATTACGAGAAAAATCATCAACAAATATTACATAATACCTGTTCTTGGTTGTGGATGTAGCCGAGAATGGTCCACACACATATGAGTGAACTATATCAAGGATCACTTGCACTCGACTATATTTATCATGAAAGGAAAATTTGGTGTACTTCCCCAATGTACACCCTTTTCATGTGTCTATCTGCTCTAATGTACCCTTGGGAAGTCTTGTAGAAATTTTTTGCATGATCTTCAAAGCTTCATGGTGCAAGTGACCCAATATTCTATGCCACAACTCACCAATGTATCGTCTCTGCACCTTCTCTATTTTTGTGCTCAAAGAAACACAATCTTCTACATCCAATTTTTAGAGGTTCTTCAATCGAACCATGATTCGCTTCACTTTTCTTGAGGCTATGTGACAAAGGAAATCCTTTCCATTACTAAATATCACATCGTAGCCATGATCCTCCAACATGGCAACTGAAACCAAGTTCTTCTTCAAACCTAGAACATACATGACATTTTTTATGTGAGATGAGAACCAGACTCCTTTTGAAAGGTAATAGTATCGATTTTAGTCATGCTATATGTCCCATCATCTCCCATCTCGATGTGCATCTGTAGGTCCTTTTCCTCTAAGTCACTAAAGAACTCTTTGTTGTTGGTCATATGGAATGAGGCTCCAATATCTAGGTACCACACACTACCCATCACTAATGTCACCAAACAAGCAATGAGGGTGAAATCTAGTTTGAATTATGAATCAAGAGCTTCACCTATTGCTCGTCTTGAGGGCTTATTACTGGCCTTCTTGTGCAGCAAACACTTTGTGGCATATTTTCCCATATCGTGACAGTGAAAACATTTAATATTCGACATGTCCTTCTTCTTATTGTCTTGACTAGAATCTGATTTGGAAT
The DNA here is from genome assembly GCA_031772625.1 of Pinus tabuliformis. Taxonomy (NCBI): domain Eukaryota; kingdom Viridiplantae; phylum Streptophyta; class Pinopsida; order Pinales; family Pinaceae; genus Pinus; species Pinus tabuliformis. The sequence continues at coordinate 208,837,480 of CM062813.1, forward strand.
GGGATGACTTCCCCTTCCCTTTCTTTGCATTTCCAGCTAAGGTATAGTTCTCCTCATCATCATTCTTGGATAAGGATCCATCTTTGGTGTTTCTTCGGATCTCTTCTTGTACCAAGTCATACCACAATCGCTCCCACTCTGGCACGAGGGCTTCACTCAATGAACCTCTAACATATCACGTACGTTTGTTTCATACTAAATAATAACCTTATTTTGACTACATATTGGAAAATATGTCTAAAAATATTATTTAACCCCCTACCAATACGAACCTAATACACCTTCCCAATTAAAAAAACCCCTACTTTCACTAGATATTGTATGTATGCATTTTTTAATTAACATATTTTATATCCCTTTATATTTTTTCATTTACTTTGAGCTCCATTTTATAAACCTGCCAATATAAAAACCCTTTACCCCTTATTATATGCTCAATATATTATGTAATTTTTTCCTCAATAAATATCCCCCAATATGAACCCACATGGTATGTTATTTCCCCCCAAGAGAAGCCCTCGTGCACTCTGGTAGCTTCTCCCTCCCATTAACTAAGTCCTGGTAGTTGTGCCAGCTCTTGGGAAGTCCTAGAAGTGCTAGGTTCTTCTTCAGCAATGGTAACACCAACACTTCCAAGCTCATCTTGACATTTGGTGAATTTGGTCAAGTACTTCAGTATTGAGTCTCCCTTCTCCATCTTGATCTTTCTGAGCTTTTCATTCAGTGCTAGCTTCCTGTGGTCACTGTTTTTTTGAAACAGGTCTGTCAAGGCCTTCCACATTGCAAATGGAGTTTCCTTACCATGGAGGTTCGAGACAATATGATCTTGAACTCCTTCTAGGATAGTCCTTCTCACCTTTGCCACAAACTTTCTCCACTCTGCCAAATCCTTAGCATCAGATGTTGGAGGCTTCGGGATATCATGATCTATAAATTCCTTAAGCCCATTTTCTTCCAACGCTACCTCCATCCTATCCTTCCAAGAAATATAGTTAAAACTACCCTCAAGGGCGTATTCGAGTCTCAATCCATAGAATGACATCCTAGATCTGAAGGATGATATTGCAAATTCGATTTCTCCTGCAAAATACAAACTCATATTCTCCTCTTCTATAGTGATTTCAACTCTGATGCAATGTAGAAATTCATTGTAGATTCAATCTATATATTGTAATATGCTAAAAGAATTGACTTAAATATACTCTACTCATAAACAGAAACAATAAACGATCAATGAAATCACAAATCATAAAAGAGAAAGAATTCAATCACACATAACACATTAATTTTCTAGGGAAAGCCACGACTAAAAACCCTTGCAATCTGTATATTGCATTAATCATAAAATATGAGAAGATTACAATTCTTTTCTCAAGCCCGAGAAACCTCTACACTATCTCAATCTATCTCATTTCTTCACAAATAAGCTCTAGCCAATACTTAGCCAAATATTATTCCTTCCAAGCTCTTATTTCCTTGTGTAGTTCCTAGGGAATTAACCCATATTTAATTGGGGAATTCCTCATCCATAACTGGGAAATCCATCATAGGCCTTCCTCTGATTGCATGTACCATCTATACAATTTAGATGATTATACAACTCATAATACACTATCCCTAAACTCCAATCTCAACTGGGTCTTTCTCTGATCTGACATGCATGAGTTAATTATGAGTGAATCTTCAGTTTACTGGTTGAGCAGTGCTGGTTACACCCCACTATTGGATCTCCCACTAATTCCTCCATCAGCTGGAACTAGTTTAACTATATTTAACTCAGTTAAAATGAATTAAATAATAACAACTCAAAATAACACAACCTGGGCCCCTAAAATATAGGAACCACTCTACATGTCTCTAGATAGACTCCCAACTTGAATTAACTCAACCAACTAAGTCATATTAACTAATTTGACTATTGCAAGTTACTATGAGAATTAGAATTACAATTTAATTCCTAATTTAATTCAAGGACAAATTTAAATTAAGATTTTCTTGTTTCATTTTTCAACATTGAATGGCCTCATTCCCATAAGAGTTGAGAAATTTATTCAGTTCCACAATTAGGGGTTGATTGAGAAAGTCTGCAACATGATTGATTTTATACCCTTCCTATATTTAATGTTCAAATGAAATTATTGTAGATATAGGGACCATTATTTATGGTGATCATTATACAACTTCCCTTGTGTCTGCATAATTTGAAGAGGATGGTGATCTATGTGGTTGATTGTCTCCTTCCCCAGAATATATTGTTTCCATTACTAGCAGGCCTACGTGATAGAATACATTTCCTTATCATAGGTGGGGTATCTTTAGACAATATAAGAGAGTATCTCACTGTGATAGGTCATTATATTCCCATTTTGAGTGAGGATTGCACCAATAGCATAGTTGGGGGCATTTGTCTCAATCTCAAATGGTTGTTGTAGGTCTGGCAAAGTGAGGAAGGGTGCAAAGCAAAGGCGGTGTTTTAGTTTAATGAATGCCTTATGTTGTGACTCCGACCAAAAATACTTTACTTTTGCTCTGCCCCTGGTAGCTTGACTTGAGGGCCAAGTGATATGAGAGAACCCCAACACAAATATTTGGTATAAATTAACAATACATAAGAAGTTTTGAGGCTCTGTTAGAGTTGTCGGGCACGTTCATTCTTGAATGACTTGGATCTTAGCTAGATCTACATGCACACCTTACTCGTCAATTATGTAATCCATATATTGGACCTAGTTCTTCCAAAGGATCATTTCTCAAAGTTAGCACATAACTTGTGTTGCCGCATAGAGTGAAGGACCTATCTAATATATTGCAAGTGTTACGCCCAACTCTTGTTAAAGATGAGGAAATCATCCATATGTAAAACCATGAAAAAGTTGGTGAAAGGTTGAAAGATGTCATCCATCAACCTCATAAAAGTTGTGGGCGAATTTTTCAAATCGAAGGGCATGACCAACCAATCAAAGAGACCTTCCTTGGACTTGAAGGTAGTCTTCCATACATTCATGGGATCTATTGGAACTTCATGATAACTAGACTTCAAATCAATCTTGCTAAAGTATTTGGACCCCTTGAGTTGGTTAAGAAGGTCATCAATTTATGGAATCCAATATTTTTCCCTAACTGTGATTTTGTTCAGAGCCCGATAATCAATGCAGAGTCTCCAAGGTCCCATCCTTCTTCTATACAAGTACTATTGGCCTCCCACAGGGTGAGAAACCTTGTTGGATGTGCCATTTCTGTAGAAATTACTAGATCTAGCACTTGATTTCCTCATTTTCCAAAAGAGAGTGCCAATATATTATCTCATTAGGTATAGGTTCACTTAGGGTCATATCGATCGAATGCTTGACCTGATTGTGAAAAGTTACCCCCATGGTTGAGGAGAATATGTCCCTGTACTCTTCCATGACCTTATCCACTTTATTTTCTTGCATGGAGGAGCCCTTTCTAGAGGCCATGAATGTGGCCATGATCTTCCCCTTACTTTGAGAGTGAATCTGGAAGAAAACAAATTTCCTAGTCTTAGAGATGATCTTACTGCATTTCTTAGGAGAGAACAAAGAAATGGTAGTAGGTAGGGCTACCTTTGGTATCTTGTATAATTTGCTTCCCAAAGTAATAATAACAGTATGAGGTGTGGACTCATACACAACATGATTCTTCCACAAGTATGGTTATCCTAATAAAACATCACAAACTTCAAGGGGAGCAACATCACACAATACCTCGTTTGTGAAAGGCTTGATTTTGTTGGCAGACGAAAATGTTGATTAACTCGAAGATCCTTCCCTATATGGAGCCACCCGATGGTGTATAACTACGGGTGTGGTGTTTTTGGAAAACCTAGATTCTTAAAAACCTTTACTGAGATGAGGTTCTTTTGAATCCCACTATTGACAAGGAAATGTATCAGAACAACCTTCAACCACATCTATGAGTGGAAGAGACACTCACCTTCCTCTGGATCTTCAGGTCACTTTGCTTTACCTTGATGGTGGAAAAAAGTGGCACTGATTTCTACATCAATGATTCGTTTCTCCTTGTTAGGTTCTAGCTTAGATTCATAAGATTTTTCTGACTATCAAGATTTTAGGTCAGTTTCCAGTGACTACTTTGCATGAAATTCATTTGTGTTGTGAGCGGGACTCTTTTGGAACTCGCACCACTTTCATGTGTCTTTCTTTGTCTTCCCACTACTATTTTTTTCCTACAACTTCGATGGATTTTCATGCAGTGTTCCACCCTAGATTTATACTTTGTTTTGTGGTTTGGGGGTACGCTTGACCTACTTCGAATTTGCAAATCCAAAGTCTCACTTCCTTTGTTTAAATTTTTTCTCGATTTTGATAGAATATCAATATGTTGTTCCAAGTGAGGAGGTGACTAGTAACTCCATTTATGCCTAGATGTACTTATTCAAAAAGACACAGTACTTGAGAGCTAGATGTCACTCAGAGTCGTTGATACTCAACTTTGATCATAACGTATGAAATATATACATGAATTGTGGCACTTATTGGTCCCTTTCCTACCATAGTGTGGTCCATTTTATGTACTTGTCTTCATAGCTTCCAACAGGGTAATATTTTTCCTTAACAACGTCACAAAATATTTCTAAGAGGGTGTGACTAAAAATAATGGGGATTCCTCCCTGTCTCTTTGCTCAAAGTGGGTTTCCCACTAGTCCTTGACATGGGGTTTCCCTTATGGAGTGTAAAAATAATATTTTCTCTACCATAAATTTTATGGACCTGTTGTAGTGGCTACAACCATCCTCCAAAATTTTTCCTTTGCTTTGTTTTTGAGCCTCCCTCCTCAAAATTGTAGCAGCTCATCTTGCACTTCTCAGGTACTTGTGCTTTCATTTAAGTTTATCTTTCGCTTTGTAGCTTGTGTTCGCTTAATTTCTTTGCTGACTAACCTCAAGCTGACCCCTCGTGACTTAGTTTCCATCTGGTTCTTGTGCTATCTTGACAAACTATGCAATCCTAGAGGGAAACTTTCCTTGCTCTCAAGAATTGTGCAGAGCAGCCAAGAAGCCTGCCTTGCTCTCAAGAATTGCATAGAGCAGCCCAATAGCCTGCCTTTCCCTGAAGAATTGCCAAGAGCTGCACGACATTAAGCCTTGCTCTCTAAAATTGTGCAGAACATCCCGGCAGTGAGATTAGGCTCTAAACTATGTAGAGCCAACTGGCAACTTGTCTTCAACGTGGAAACTGCATAGAGCATGAGAGGCAGCCAAAAAGCCACTCAACCCAATAATTTTGCATAAGAATTCCTTCAGTTGTTGTCCAATGCATGTGTTGGCAAGTTGCTTGGTTCCCTCCAGAATTGTGCAATTTCGCCATGCCTGCATGGAAACCCTTCCCAAAAATCAATAAGCTAAAAGCACAAGCATCCCTAGGAAGTAGGGATCTATTATTAGTTTCTCAAAGGTGACACATTTCAATCTTCAGAAGTTTATACTAAGTGTCGTTGTTGTCCTTGATCTCAAGTATACGCATGATGAAGTCCATTTGCTCAAATCTATGTACTGGACACCTCTAGAGCTCACTTATGCATTCAATCATCAAGTTATAGCTTCCTTGGGAGATTAAGGAACCTTTGGTACGTTGACATTACTTTTCGGGGTGAGTTTTTCTTTTATCACCTTTTGCTACTTTTTTTGTCACTTTTTCCTATTTAGATTGTTAGAGTATTATTTCACTCTTTTTGTTGAATGATCGCTAGAGTTTTAACTTGTTTTAACTTGTGGAAGTGTTGTTCCAAGTTATAGATTTCCTTTCTCAAGTGTCGCATGAGTTTTCTTGTTTTTGCACCAATGGTGTCCTTTGCGGTGACTCCCTTCACATGCTTTGTGTTCCTTCAGTTTAATCAATTGATGCACTTGTTTCACATGCATACATCTACACTTAACAATATCTGCACTCATCATTGTATCATCTTTCAGATCTGCCTCTCTTCACACTCCCCATGGACAGATTTGGGATCCCCTTGCCCAGATCTCACATTCACTTGCATGCACTGTGCAATCTAGTAGCTTGAGGCCCTTGCCTTGGCTTCTGTAATTATGTAGAGCCTGTCGTGGGCTAGCTCCAACTGCACATTGTGCAGTTCCAGGAGTCAGTCTCCTAGATTTTTCACTGAGATTATGCAATGTGCAATCTCTCCGAGGCCCTGTCCCAGACTGAACTGCGCATTACATAGTTCTAATCGTCAAGCTTCTAATCTAACTATTGGAACTACACAATGCACAATTCTAATAGTCAGTTAGTCACCCCTGCATTCAAAACTGTGCAATTCTTCTCATTAGATGCCCTGATTGTCGCTTGATCATGCTGTGAAGTTGGATTTGTAAGAGCTAATGTTTGTTTTCCATGAGTGTCTTTTTTGTCCCACAGGTACCACACTCATGAAGTGCTTCTCTCCAGCAGTCGTTGTACAATAGCACCGAAGAGAGTTGCTTCAAGAGCGACCATTGAAAGCAGTACCAGGGAAGCAGTTGAGCAAGTACTGATTTACTTTCCAATATATGCATATGCTCAACACTAACATAGAAAAAAGACTAGAAATAGTGGCAAAATGCAGCAATCCAATATAGGAACAAGGAAAGAGGAAGTTACTAACATAACAGAGGGAGAAAAAAGTTGCATATCAAAAGCGTGTTCAATATTCCTGTAGGTAGCTTTGATAGTAGAAGCAAAAGGAAGCAGAGAACACAGAGTCATCATCTGTGCACAGTGTGTTGCAACACCATGGTACATCTGCAAAATGTTTGCCTCATGCTTTTACTCTTTTCCTTTCTATGGGCGCTTTTAAACTCCAAGCATGTTGGTCTTCATTGTAGCATCTTTTTTGTGCGTTGGTTGATTTGAAAATCTTTTTGGTGAACTATGCCTTCACCATCATGGGTCAACCATTGTGTCAGTGGCTGCATTAGAAATATCACTTTATGTGAGTAGGCCCATGCACTATTTAGCGTAGGAGTAGGAGTAGTTTTTTCTTTTTGGTTTGGTTTCCTTTCATTTACTTTTTTCCTTTGCTTGCTTTTTTGTTTTCTTGTTATGCACCCATAGGATTAGCTTCACATGAAACCGTGTTTGGCTCTTGAGACAAGTAAGGTGAAGTACAATAGGACTTGTACAACTATCAACAATTGGTTATATGTTTTCCTCTCTCTTTATGAAGAGATTGTTGTCTCTAGCCAATGATACCTTGATTGAAAACATGTTCTGTTCAGAGTGAGTCTTGGTGAAAACACAATGCTTGCACTTCTAACTAGTACCCCCTACTCTAATCGGTTTTTCTATATTCGATTAACCCTTGTCATATGAGTCAAATAGAGTAACGTGAGGGGGACAACCTTAACAAGTATGTCAGAGGTATATATAACTTGCTTCTCTAAAGGTAAAACCTCTTATGCTCTCAATAAGTCGGGATCCCTCTTCCACCTCATGAAATAAATAAGTTCCTATGCACAGTTCTTTGAAAATGAAAAAAAAAATAAAGGTGAAAGAAGAGAAAGGCTTCTTGCACAAAGAGGTGAAGAAAGTAACTCTGTCAAGGTATTGTCCAGGCTCACTGGAAGTAGAGCGATGCTTGTGTTCTTGAAGTGAAGCCACTGAGGTACTATCTAGGCCTGCTGGTAGCGGAGCAACACCAGAGGTGAAACTAAAACTCTGACAGTTATACTACTTGTGCATCAATATACCCCTCATCCCCAATCCAAAAAACTCAATTGACTTGGCTTGGTATGTGTGTTGACTGATCAAGAGAATAGCATGGACTATATCTTTAACTCAAGCTAGTGAGGAAGCCATGATATTCAAACAATCGAACAATACTTCTGGAGGATTTAGACTCGCTTTACACGAGACAAGGTCCGTACAGAGAGTTGGAGTTCTACCAATGTGTCACCAATGTTGTAGCGGCTACAACCACCCTCCAAAATTTTTCCTTCAATTTGTTTTGGAGCCTACCTCAAAATCAGCATCTTGTCTTGCACTGCTCAGGTACTTGTATTTTCATTTAAGTTTATCTTTCGCTTTGCAGCTTGTGTTCGCTTAATTTCTTTGTTGATTAACCTCAAGATGACCCTCGTGACTTGGTTTGCATTCAGTTCTTTCCCTGTCTTGACAAACTGCGCAGTCCTAGAGGACAACCTACCTTGCTCTCAAGAATTTCATAAAGTAGCCTAGCAACCTGCCTTGCTCTCAAGAATTGTGAAGAGATGCTCAACAGTCAGCCTTACTCTCTTGAATTATGTAGAACATCTTGGTAGTGAGCTTAGGATCCAAACTGCACAAACCCAGCTGACAGTTTATCTTTAGCTAAGAAACTGTGCATAGCATGAGAGGTAGCCAAGCCACTCAGCCCAAGAATTGCATAAAATCATTCCTTCAGTGATTGTCTAGTGCATGTGCTAGCAAGTTTCCGAGTTCCCTCCAGAACTACACAATTTATCCATGCATGATTGACATCCCTTCCCAATAAGAAAGAAGCTAAAAGGAGAATCATCCCTGGGAAGTAGGGATCTATTATTAGTTTCCCAAAGGTGACACATTGCCATCTTCAAAAAATTCTACTAAGTGTCGTTGTTGTCCTTGATCTCAAGCATACACGTCATGAACTCCATTTGATCAAATATATGTAATGGACACCTCTAGAGATCTTTATGCATTCAAACATCAAGCTCTATCTTCCCTAGGAGAACAGGGAGCCTTCAAAGCATTGTCGTCACTTTTCATGCTGAGTTTTTCTTTTATCACCTTTTGCTGCTTTTTCTTTCACTTTTTCCTATTTAGCTTGTGAGAGTGTTTTTTCACTCATTTCGTTGAACGACCATTGGCATTTTAACTTGTTTTATCTTTTGGAAGTGTTGTTCCAAGTTATAGATTTCCTTAAGCATCACATGAGTTTTCCTATTTTTGCACCAATGGTCACCATTGAGGTGACTCCCTTCACATGCTTCATGTTCCTTCCATTTAATTGATTGCTACACTTGTTTCACATGCATACATCTACACTTAACCATATCTTTACTAATCCATGCATCATCTTTTAGATCTGCATGTTTGTACACTCCCCATGGACAGATATGGGCTCCCCCTGTCCGGATCTCACATTCACTTGCATGCACTGTGCATTCTGGAAGCTCAAGGCCTTTGCCTTGGCTTTTGGAATTATGCAGAGCCTATCCTGGGTTGGCTCCAACTGCACAATGTGTAGTTCCAGGAGCCAATCTCCCATATTAGTCATTGAGATTGCGCAATGCATAGTCTCTCCCAGGCCATGTCATAGATTGAATTGCGTATTGCTCAGTTCCATTCATCAAGCTTCCACACTAATTGCTGGGACTACACAGTGTGCAATTCTAACAGTCAGCCAGTCACCCTTGTGAGTCAAAACTATGCAATTCCTCTCATCAAACACCTTGATTGTTGCTTGATCATGCTGTGAAGTTGGATTTGTAAGAGCTAATGTTTGCTTTCCATGAGTGTCTTTTCTTTCCCACAAGCATCACACTCGTGAAGCCCTTCTATCTAGTAATCATTGCACCATAACACCAAACGAAGTTTCTTCAAGAGTGACCATTGAAAGTAGTACTAGGGAAGCAGTTCAACAAGCACCAATTTACTTGCTAATATATGCAGATTCTCAACACTAACATGGCAGCAAGACCAACAACAGTGGCAGAAGGTAACAATCCAGTACAAGAACATGGAAAGAGGAAGTTGCTAACATAACAAAGGGAGAACAATGCTACAGAGTGAAAGCATGTTCAATCTTCATGCAGGCAACTTTGACAACAGAAGAAAAAGGAAGCAGAGGACATAGAAAATAGAGCAAAGAGCAGAGCTTGCAGGTTGTAGAACTGAGATCGAAGCAAATAGAACAAAAGTCGAAGGAAGAATAGAACCTAAGAAGTAGAAATGGGAAGAAGAACAAAGGCAAGGTGCAATGACAAAGAAAAAAACACGAGAAGCTGAGGAAGAGAGTGAACAGATGCAGGTTCCGTCACTAAAGCTAAGCACAAGAACCAAGTCCGGTCAGAGGTCGACAGGTACATGGAGTAGTTGATGTGCAAGGCCACCAGTGATGACTTGCAGCTGAACACGGACAACATGCAGAAGTACATCGGTGGTCCAACCACACTCAGGACAATGCAACACATACTTCAATATGAGATAGACATAGGTTCCAAGACCACATGCCCTAATTCCATGGAGGCAAGAGTCCATTTTTAGTGAGACATCATCATGTATTTTGGGTACATCACAACACAACAACAAGATTGGCATTAGTACATGAATAAGAAGCATCAAGTAGGTTTTTTCGAGTTTATCTTTCCCCAAACCTCGAAGTCATAGTGTGTTGTCTTGTTAGGTTGTCTCTAGCCTATTTTTTGTCACATGAGTACATGTGGAAAATGTATACTATTGTAAACATGTTGTAAGTGAAATTCCAAGTGTCACTAGTGGAATGTGAACAATCACTATGTAATGTGAAGAGTCATGAGGGTAGTCCAAGAGTCATAAGGGAAATGTCAAGGGTCACCCCACCCTTTGTTATAGATAGATCCTCATAACTCATAGAACAAGCTTTTGGCTAGGCATTGCTTAGAGAAGGCTTGTAGAGTATTATGACAAGCCTTGTCTTCTCCACTATGTAGAGCGAGTACATCGCTTTGGAGGAACAGGCAATGTTGACTGTAATGTTCCACTATTGGGGCTAGTGGTTGTCAATGGTGTATGTATGGATGGAACTTTCACTTAATATACATAATAGAGCCAACACATTTTCATGCATATGTTGTTATTGTAGTTGGACTATTCTGGTTGCTTTAGTAATGTATGTTATTTAACTTATGCATTTGTGTATGAAGTAGTTTGTATGCAATTGTATGAATCTTGTTGCAGACGTGTTGTTTGTTTAACACATGACTTTGGACTGTTGACTACTCCGCTTCCGGCTTGTGATGTCATTTCACTCGTGTGTTCCTTTTAGGCTGCGTACTATTATAGGATTCTAAGGGACACACTTCATTTTCCCCTCCATATGTTAGAACCCCCATGCATATCTCTTGAATCGCCACAAGGTCACACACTTGCTTCCAAAAAAGTTATCATACTTACCTTTGCGCACTACTACAGTCAAGGCATTATTGTACTACCCACTGCTGGGGCTCCTACTCCAAATGGTCAGAGGTCTAGTTGGGACTTCTTACCGGGGAGACACCCTGACATGTTAGCGGGTCCAACACTATCAATGGGACCGAAAAATATCCTTCCAACAAATTTAACCATTTATCTAGAGTTGTTGCATCTATTTGGCCTTCAATTATAGGAATATAAAAATTAACTTGTACCTTAAAGGGGATGACACCTCTGAATTGACTACTAGATGAAGATGCATCACCTATTGGTATATATTGAAGGATATGGGAAAAATTATCCATCTTCTTGTTCCTTTGGTGCTTGAGGGCTTCTTCAAGCAACAATTTGATAGAATCCCTTTCTCACTCGTCTTTCTATTCTTCTACCATAGGAGGTCATCAGGGTCAATGAGGCTAGTCTTACAAGGGCTCAAGTGGTTGAAGTCCCAAATCCTTATACCCCGACCTCATTGGGGACATGCATACAAAAATAGAGAAAGAGTAAACCTTTCTAATACCTTTGATATGAATTTAAGAAGGGAATGAAATGAAATACAAATTTAAAATGAAACACAAAGGTATAATGAAACTAAACTTCATTTAATAAATAGAAATGTTGAAACTATTGACATACAAAATGAAAGAAAACTAGCTCGAATGGTGGTAGCATATCTTTGAGAACAGGTGTGATGGATACGTGCCTTCTTTTACAATTACAATGAGGCTGAAAGGCCTCTTTATCATAGATAAACAATGAGAAACACTAAACTTCCAAAACCATAACCCTAGGATTAAGCACCAAAGGCTTATGAGCCCCAATGGGGTAAGATGGAATGTCAAATTCCTAGGGTCGTAACTTTGGTATAACTTTGGTATACAATCTATGTTTGGTGTACATGATAGCCTATGAAAAATATCTATATGAGGATAAAATATTTCAACTGCAAACTTTGGTCAATGACTCCCATTTTTCTATTTCCCCAAAAAACGTTGTTTAGGGCCTCAAAATGGCTCCAGAAGTTTAGGACCTAAGAACTATCAAATCAGGACACTGCACTGAAAAATAGGAAATTGTACTATGAATTAGGTGGAATAGGTGGGTGGCCACCAATATCCAGTTGGATCAAAGAAGAAGTTATTCCTCTTTTTTTTCAAAAAAAAAATCAAAATAACCTTTAATATTTCTCAAATAAATCATACTTTTTTCAATCTATTTGTTTTCAGGGTCATCTTCAATGTTTTTAATTACAAATTTCCATTTACTTTTTCTTATTTATTTTATATTCCATCTTCAAGGTTTTTCTAATCATAAGCTTTCATTTATATTTTGTTGTATTGTGGGTATGTTAGATATCAACATGATAAAATTGTTTGATTATATTTAAGAAATGAGTGTATAATAGAATGTTATTTATAAATATCACATTTATAATAATAATTATTTTTTATTTTTATCATGTATTGAGATGGATTAATTCTCTCAAAATACACACCTATTTTAGAATACAAAAATTTGAATAACAATGTGCACCCTAAGAAATTTAATCCTTAATAATGTATGATAGATTTGGAGTTCAAGGGATCTGCACCATTTTATGTAATATGCAACTTTCTAAAAAAAAATAGGACTAAGTTAGATAATATCTCTTATTTTATAATGTGTTGATCAATTATATTCTTCTAACAATAAAATTTGACATTCACTTTGTTCACATTTTATCATATTTATATTTAAGGGCATTTCATTTTTCTATTTCTATTCTAATCATTTTCATTTTATTTGAATTTTATTAATTAAAGATTTTTAACATTATGTTTCTCGTGTTTTATTTGCATTTTATTCAATTTTGTTTGATCCCAATATCTAATGTGATAATTTCCTAAATCTATGCAACTTGTTTATTTTGACGTGTACTATCATTGAATTCAATCTAGTGAAAATTTATTCAATCAAATTACTTTTAAACGTATAGTTTTTTGGGTTAAATAAGCGGGGACTATCCACAAGTTTTGAACTACGGAGTTTAACAACAAGGAATTCTTTAATGGTACACCCAATGGTTGTTTATTGAATCAAATTACTTTTAAATGTATATGTATTTAAATGTATATGTATAGTTTTTATAGTTTTTTTTGGGGTTAAATAAGTGGGGACTATCTCTAAGTTTTGAACTAATGAGTTTAAAAACAAGGAATTCCTTAATGGTATACCCAATGGCTGTTTGTTCAAAGCCTTATGGACATTTTTCAATTTTTCAATTTATAGTTGAAATAAGTGTATCAAATCATTTTATAATACAATGAGATTGGCATATTATTATTTTATATAAATTAGATGGTGAAATATTTCACTTAAAGTGGATATTGGTTTTTTTTGCCATATTAAAATATATTTTTAGTTATTAATGTTTTTTAAATGTCATATGTTAATTCTATATTGACTACGAAAAAAATATATCTATATCAACATTTCATATAAAGTTTATATTCAAATATATTACATATGACTAACATTGAAAAAAAAAATTATTATTATAAATTTTTAAATACCACATACCAACTCTATGTTGAGTATCATATATATATATATATATATATATATATATATATATATATTAAAGTACTATGTACCATTTTTTAGCATGGAAAGAATGAATATATATAGCTTTGAGGGTTAGTTCAATTGGACAAGTTATCATCACTAAAGCACCTCACTAATGGGAGGTCATGGGGTCAATACCCCTCAACGCTTTCATGGTTAGGCTCTGCTAATGAGCCGACAGGATGTGATCCCTTCAGGTAGATCTTGCTTAATATTTCTAGGGAAGTAGCAGCGGCTAATTTCTGATGTCTGTAAACCACACACACACACACAGACGATGTTGAAATATTTTATTTATAGTTGATATCGAAATAATTTTTTTGTTATTTTTTTAAATGCCACATGATAACTCTATGTCAAGGATGAAAGGAATTACTCATCTTACTAGCTTCTACAAAAAATTATCATGCACGTGCACACATATTCTATGTGTACACAACATAGATTTGGCATGTGGCACTAAAAAAATGTTAATAACCAAAAAAAATATGTTAACCATGAAATATATATATATATATATATATATATATATATATATATATATATATATATATATATATATATATATGGTTGGCATTGAAATATTTTTTTATTTATTATTATTTTTTTAAATGTCACATTCCTTCTATGGTTTGATTTGAAAAGTCAGGAACACTTTTGCTCTAAAGTTGTATGTTGTGGTGAGGGTAAGCTATAGATTTGGTCACTCACAAAGATTAGCTAACGAACATATAATAAGGTGACAATCTTTTTCCTTAGTGATCATTAGTTTCTCACCAAAGAGATTTAAAGAAGAGTTAACAATGTTTTCATTGTAGCCCATTTCTCCACCAATAAAATTAGAATAGTTGAAGAACATGCAATTATGTCATCCTTGGAAATAATAATTAGAAAAAGGTAATTCTTGAAGGGAATTATATACATGGCACCCAACATAGTTACCAATTTGATGAGAACCTTCAAAAGTCCATTTTTTTGAGGTCACATTTAGTGATCAATTTTCCTATTTCGAAAGTTTAAAGGAAACTATAAATACTTATTCACTTATGGATGCACATTTGGGATTTTAACAGTTAGATATGATCATGTTGAGAAGTTCTTCTGATCCAAAACCTTGCTCCACATCATAACTCACAAACCTACACTTAAAAAGAGATAACAACAATTAAAATAGATACAAGATACTAAAACCTAACTACCTTAACTAATTAAAACCAAAGAAATAGTCACTCTTAATTCTTTAATACCAAATTCCATGAACTGATTCAAAAAATAATGAACTAAGAGTGGGAAATAAGTGACCTATCTATATTAATAAAAGCAATAATACAATGAGTAGATGTCATCTACATCTTAATGTTGGCACCATCCTAGATCTTCCACTTGGGTCCCTCCACTTAAGACATTGCAGGTATCCTCCTCACCATCCTTTGCATAACACAGGAAAATGAAAGAGAAAAAGTATCTTTCTCAATGTAAGAAGGGAAGGGAAGTAACTTTGAAATAGGGATTTACTATAGGATGAGTTTCCTTAAAATCTTAAGAATTATTTTCTTGTCAACTTTGACATCAGCATAAATGGGATCTCTCTCCTCATCTCCATAAGTCTTATTTTATAGTCTTGTTTGATGGTTAGATTGATTACTTTATGAGAATATATAGGAAGTAAACATTTAGAAAAACCTATAAATCGCATCAAAAAACACAAGATTTTTTGCAGATTTATACTTTTATATTTCATTTTGAAGGTATGCATAAGTCACTAAAGTTTAAATTGAATATGTATGTACATTATAGCAACAAAACACATGCATGTAAACATTATGTCAGGCCAAGAGTATTGTATATCGACAAACAAAGTTCTTTTTGAAAAAATCCTAGGAGGGACAAGGTCTTCAAGTACAAGGAAAATATGGGAAAATGCCAATACATGTATCTTAGAATAAGAGTGGAAAAACATGTCCTAAACATGTGGTTTAAAATACCACATTTTGTAACTATTTTCGTAATAATTTTGTAATGTCGTGAATAAATTCTTGAATTTAAAGTGGTGTTAGTAACATCACTATTTTCATTTTTCATGTTAGAACTATAACTTCTTTGAAACATTTAGAATTTACAAATGGTATTTTATAACCAAAACTTTAAATTCAACCCCTAAATTGAAAAGTGCTACCACCACAAACATTCTCCCACTTTTTAGTGATAAATTTGCAATTGTTTCAAAATTGTGGTCTTAAAAACTAGAATAATTAGAAATAAAATTTGAAGACCTACTCAAAAATTGAAAATTGATACTAATAGTAATATCCTCTTTTTTGGAGGCTTAAATTACAAAGCTTTGGAAGTCATGGACTTAAAACCCAATACTATTTCAAAACAAAATTGAAAAAAATAATAATAAATAAAAAGAGAAAACACATAAAAATAATTGAAAAACCCTGTAGCAATAAACCTTATGTTTTCTTTAACATAATTTTTTTGTTTTCTAATTTATATGAGTCCTGAGATGACTACACAACTAACCTATGGCTTGAGTAGCTGTGACACAAGGGCAACTAAGCTATCAAAATCACTAAGGGATCACACTTGGCTTGAGCCACATCAGCCCTTAGCATGGATGGATTTTTGCTCACGAGATTTTGAATCGATGACCTTTACATCATGGAGTGCCTTAACAGAACACCTTGTCACTATCTATTCTACACCGTGTATATTAAGAAAACATTATTAAATGATATATATATATATATATATATATATATATATATATAAATATATATATATATATATATAAAATAAAAAATAAACAAAAGATAAAACATAATAATTTCAAAAATAATATATATATATATCCACCCGCATAGTTGCACCCCCTAACACTCAACATTCACCTTTAAGTGATTGGTCACTCCTTTAAGCAATAAAATTGGGAGGCTTCCCATTGTCGTGACTCGTTTTGTCTTGATTTTGTGATAGACACTTTTAGTTTTATTTAGACTTCTAAAACGGATACTATGACTTACACCTTATTGTTTGAGGATATCAGATATTGATGATATGGTTATTATTTCATGTGATTAGAACTCTTATTATGAGTTATCTAATAATATGGATAGTTTATGTTGATGGTTGTGATATTAATTGTTGATATCATTAATATTAAAAAATGTATTATACATAATTTATGATGATTAACCATTATGATCAAATGTTACTAATCATTGTCTCAATGTAGCAAGAGACCATGATCAAGCATAAGCACATGATTTGGAAATTATTCTAATTTGATTATTTAGTATTGTTTGATATTGAATTTGAATTATCAATGATGAATAAGTTTACAAATACCGATGACATATATATTGGATGTGGGCACAAGGTACATTCTTGTCAAATGACTCAAAACATATGGTAATGGGGCTATATGGAGTGAATTGGATCTTCTTTAGATGGGTGGAACAACATCCTTGATTCCACCCACTAGTGCTCCAACCATGGCTTAGGTTGGAAAGTGTAGGGCACTTTCACTTTGATGTTTCATTATTCCATGAGGGTTGGACTATAGATTTGTTTACTCACAAAATTTAAAATATGGGTGCGCATTAAGGTAGACACCTTAATCCTCAATCACCATTAGTATCACAACAAAGGGTGACCCTAGATTTAATGGTTGTATCCATCATCGTGATGATGTTCCCCTCAACTAGTCATAGATACTTGAATGAAAGGCATTGTTGCACCCTTGGAATTATGTGAGATAGTTTATGAAGGGAAAAAATTACTTAGAACCCTTGGTATCGTGAGAATAAAAAATTATTTGGAATTCAATATAATTGATTAAATACTTAAAGTTAATGTGAAAGAGTAACTGAGAATTTTATTAGTGAAAATATACATTTTAGATAACTTGGGAAACAATTGTTGTGGTAGTAAAATGTTGTCAAATTAAGATAATTGAAATAAAGTGGAGTAATTTAACTAAATTGCTTAAGTTATTGTAAAACATTCATAAGAAAACTCCATGTGGAAAAGGCATAAAATTGGAATGTCTGACAAAAATTTGAAATTAGAGAAAAAGGAGAGGTTAGAGACATAAGTTTACACTCAATGGTTAATTCAAGTTAAAAAATGAATGAGAACTAAAATAGGGGTATTTTAAAAGGGATCAAGGCACAACAAAGAGAAAATTTTAAGAAATTAGTATTTTTAAATAAAATAAGAAATTGAAATTCATGAATGTCATGATAAAAAAATTACACATGGGTTTGTGAATAATAAGAAAATTGGAGTTTAAGAAATTGATTATTTTGCATGAGAATATAAGTGACAATAATGAAAACTCCTGTAAAAAATAACAAGCTAAGGATGACTCACTTTGGAATGCACCCTAATGTTGGACAGATGTCCTAAGGTAAAAATTTATTTGAGTAATTGTTGAGATTTGTTGTGAGTTTGGTATGCGTAGAGATTGTGTAAAATGAAAACCTATTAGACCTTGTGAATATATTCTCCATATTTCTAGAGCATCCAATCCTTCTATAGCCCCATTGTAACCTGAGGGTCCATGAGGAAGGAGAGTACCTAAAGAGCAAGAAAGGTAATTCACCAATGAATCGACAATTCTTTGCAATTTAATAACAACTCGCGAAGAAAACGAACACAAAAATCAGAGAATATATATATATATATATATATATATATATATAGATATATATATATATATATAATAAAATAAACAACAAAAAAACAAACAATAACGAAAAATCAAAAACCAAAACCCATCAAAGAGATACTATTTCGATTTTATTTTATGGTGAATGGTATTGTATTTTATGTTTCATATATATATTCACCTTTGTATTAGTTGTATACCTAGTTGTACACCTCATTGATTAAATTATATTCAATATTTATTGTATAACACAATATGAACTTTGATTTACATCCACATAATAATGGTTGGCATATATGTATTCACTTGTAGATTAGCTATATATATATATCATTATTTAGTTATACACCTCATTGATTGAATTATATTCCATATTGGTTGTATAACACAATATGAACTTTGATTTACATCCACATAATAATGGTTGGCATATATGTATTCACATGTAGATTAGCTATATATATCATTATTTAATTTATGGTTAACATTTGTTGTATAACGCATTATGATATTTGATTGCATTCACATAGGGGTGGTTTAGATATATGTCTCCCCCTTGAATCAGATGTACATCTCTTGATTAAATTAATGTTAATATTGTTGTATAACACATTATGAGTTTTGATTACATCCATCAATGGTTGATGATATGTGGACCATGTAGATTTGAGTTACTCCCAACAATATTATCAAATCACAAGTTGAAACTTTATATTTTTAATTATTTGGATATTGAATTTCGAAATGGAGGTTGTTTATCATAGATACCATGCAACTTAAATATACCTTTTCGTATTAATAACAGTGATGAATAAGTTGATTTAGTGTTGAATTTATTAGTACTCCAAATAACCTATCAATAATTTTTATGTTTGAAATATAGATATTTAAAATTGTTCCCTTATATGTTATTCCATCCCATCATTTTCATAAGAAAAAACAATTGATCTCAGATATGAGAATAACGAAAAACAAAATCAACTAGCTGTATTCTAAAGCTATTAATGTTGTTTCTAAAGTTATTAATGTTGTTTTTGTTTGTTTATATAGTTGTATTGTAAAGTGATTAATGTTGTTTTTTTTGAATTAAGGCTTTATATTAACAAAAAAGGTAGAGATACATAAATTTTTCAAAATTCCTACTAAGGATTTAGACTCTCCTCGACACACTATGATTGGTGAGACCAAAACTAAAGAGTCCTCATTATGTGCCTCAAAACAAATGATTCCTATTGCCCATTTTACAGCAAGACCAACACCGATTCTAGCCAAACCCATTACAATATAGACCTGGAAAGTATTTCCAACAAAATTTGACTAGACATAATCACCATAGCAGGCCTATGAACAACAAAAGGGCTAGCAAATATATCAACAAAAGAACCATACATAATCAACATGACCAACTCATGGAAAATAAGACTAAGACCAAAAAGTCGAGATTAGCATTTAACCAGGAAGAAAGAAAACCAATAGAAATAACAAGAGCCCTGCACACCAAGTTGAGGACCACCACATATGCCATACAATTGCAAATACATCCCACTTAACTCAATGATCATTATCCAAGGAGGAAATAGTCGTTAGATCCCTCACACTAGAGCCCGAAGGATCCATTAGGTCACCACTATCTGATTCACAAGCTATATGACTCTCCACATGTGCCAAGAGGGAGTCAATCCTATCCAGGAAAAAACCATTGGTTTCTAAGCATCCTCTTGATGTCTTTCAACATGGTGAAGACATTTTCTTCTCCACTTGCTTATCATTTAAGACGAAGCCCAACAAGGTATTCATTTGCTAGTGTAGATCCACAAAATTTAATCTTAATTTGATAGTGTAGATCGAAGGAATTTAATTACTTCTTCTTCCTACCCCTAGTGTACCCAGGGTTAGGAACCCATTCTGACATGTCCTCCATGATCTCAAAATTTGAATGAGATTGTATTTCAACCCTCACTTGAGTCTCAAGCTTGTGAATTTCCTTCCTAGTGTTTGGTGGAACAACATTAAAATATGTGGTAGCCGAGTCATGATCTAAGAGTCTCGTGCCTTGCTGCCCCTACGAGGCACTACCATCTCCCCCTATCTACACCTCATTCTCTATCTTGGTGACATAGCTAAGACCCAAGGGGCACACCTGTAGGAGCTATTGGGTATACCAATACCTAAAAAGAAATAAGAGAAAGGACCAGAGCCACCTCCTAGAAGACCATGGTACAAACCCACAATATCACTTTTATCCTCTAGTCTTTCTCCCTACTTGGATAACAAGTATTGAGCCTCATAGAAATATACATTTGTAGAGAAGAATCACAAAAAATATATTCAAAATATAAATATATTGGTCAGCTTCAATATTCAAATCATATGTAGGATTTAATGCACAAATACTCCAACATACATGTCTCTTTATAGACTCGAACAAATATAATATAATTCTTCACTCCTCCAATTTATCACCAATTGAGTCAAGACAAAGATTGAACATAGATCTAAAGTAGCCTCCAAGAAGGACAAAAATTGAAGTACTATTGTTTGGTTTTGTACTTGGGCATAAATATTTTCCTATTCATACCTCTGGACAGAAGTTTTGAAGCTTGTTGTCACCTCCTTTTTCAGCTTGAAGCTCACCTCCTGAAAAATATAACAGTTCTAGAGATCTCAGAACTGTGTTTTAGGGCATATAATCGCTAGAATTATGCTCAGGCTAGTGGATATTGAATTGTTTCCTTGGACTAGTACTTGTATGCTCGAACCTATATTATTTAAAAAGGATCTCAAAATAGCCTTATTCTCTGAGACCTATGAAAATCTTATATTCTAGGACCTGTGATTAAAACTTGTGGAAGATCAAGACATTGGACCTATGGAAAAGACCTATGGTAAAACTCACGGTCATGTAACATAGATATCGAATTAGTAAACATGTGATACATTTCTTAGACATGTGGAAAACATCTTGGAACTATGCTACAACTTAGTTGGTGGTATAAGGGTAGGAGATCGAATCAGTGGAGAGGAGTTCTAAAACTGTGGCAAATACAAACTTGTGTAAATCACCTTGCTTGTAAGCAAAATTCTAGTAGTTTGTCCTATGACACTTGGTTGGCAGTTTTGGAGAGCAGTCCATTAAGCATTGTTTGAAGCAACCTAGTGATAGAATTGAAGCAGCATTTTGGAGCTTTGGCATCATTTTAGAGCAGGTTTTTGGGCATTGTTTGGAGAAACCTAGTATTAGGTAAGGGTAGTAACTCAAAATTTTAGAGTAGGCTTTAGGCATCATTTGGAGTGACCTAGTGATAGACTTTAAGGCATTATTTAGTGAGTTAATTTGGAGGTATTATTTTGAATTCCTAGAAATTCATGTTCAGTGCAATATTGGAGACATTTTAAGAGTGGAAAGAAAGAGGTCTTTGAAGTTTGTTTGGAGTTGGTTAAAAGCATTGAAGTGAGACATCTTTAAGGGTTTCCTTAGAGACATCTTGATGAATCCTTAAAGTAGTGTTTCTTTTTTAGTAACATTCAGAGCCTTTTGGAGCATCCTTAAGAATACATTTGAAGAATACCTTGAAGACTTGTATGGAGAAGACCTATTGTACACCTTTGTAGCAGTTGTTGAAGCGACATCAAAGGCAATATTGAAGTAGTCATATATGAATAAGTATCATTGTTGAAGCCCTAATGGATTAGATTTGAAAATGATTGCTTGTGTAGTTATGAAGAGTCTTAGAGACACATACTAAAGTATTATTGAATATTACCTTGACGACCTAGACCATGAAGCATTTTGTAGAATTTGATGCATTAGATCTTGGAGTTGTTTTTCTAGACTTGTTGAAGAAGATATTGGAAGTCTTGAAGAAATACTATAACCATTTTGAAGAATTGAAACAGAATGTTGGATCCCTAGATGATTGGAGTCCTCACACAAGGTTGGAGCCTTATGGAAAACTAGGTTGGAGCTGGAATTTGGTGAGAGGATTGGAGTCATCAAGAAGACCAAGTTGGAGCTTGGTATAATATAGGTTGGAGCATGGTTTAATATAGAATATTGGAGTCCTCATATTTCGTTGGATCCCTAAAGGAATTATAAGAGTGATTGTATAAATTATTATTATAAAAGAGGATAAGAGTCCTCGTTATTTTTGTTAATATAAAGATTCTTTTGTTGTACATTTTGTGCTCTAGTTTTACTAAATTCATATTAACTGGTATAAGATTACAACTATAAAATAAATATTGATTCACCCCCCGCTTAATATTTCCAACAATTAGAATCAGAGCCAATACCTTCACACACAACCTAACAACTAGAAGGTAGATCATTAAAACACAAACGGAAAAGTCAAGGAATAAAGCCTCCAAACCTTTTGAAGATGTCTCCTCCTTAGTCAAGAAAAAATAATACAATCAAATGTGTAAACCCCCCTTGTTCAATGGAACATATTTTGAAATATGGAACAGAAGAATGGATAAACTTTTGATAACCCTAGGATGTGAAGTATGGGAATAAATTGTTACTAAAGACACAACTACAAGAGAATCTGATACAAAAGTGATGAGTACCTGTTGACATGGCTAATGTTCACTATGCCAACAAAGGGAACTAACCCGATCGCAAGCCCCAATTAGACTTGCTTTCATTTGGAATGGCTAGTTCCAAAGAGTTTTAAGGGACCCCGTAAACTATTAAATGCGTTGATAGATTACTTCTGGGAGGGAGACTTCGATTAAATCAACAAAATAAAACAGCTAACCTCTATGTATTAAATCCTATCTATACTACTTCTAACTACTCTAATCTAATCCTAGCTATCCTAATATATCCTACAGAAGCATAATACTGAGGTTTAAACATCATATATATGTTTGATAGGAGCGTGATAAAGAATATTAAACATCATGTATAGATTCAAGTCCAAATGAATCAATCACTGAATTCACAGCTAGACAAGACTGTATTAAAGCTAAATTTCAATCCAATCACTCATATAGGAATCCACATTCTTCTATGGAATTAAAACTTGCAACTGATGTTTAACTTAGTTTCAAATCAGAGACCATTCACAAGTTAACCATGGAATTAAATCACATTCAATTTAACAAGACTAATAGTGAACTGTAAGACATTAATATGCATAAATACAAATCACATTTACATTCATGCCAGTAATAACACTCTGATCCAAAACAATACAATGAGTCTAAAACTATGGCTCCTCCTTGAACCAAACAGTCCCCTTTATTCACAATAAATCAAAATTGTTTTTCTCCAAGCCAAAAATCCCTTCTCCTTTCTTCGGAGGTAATATTTATGCGGCCTTGAACGACCCTTGGCCTTCCATGACCTTTTAGTTCCCTCTTGTCATTACACAAATCAGTATGTATAGATGCAAGAGGTTGGTGAAACTACCGATAAGTTGAGGTCACCCTTGGTGGAGCGTTCTCCTTCCTGGGGAAATGGATGGATCTCCTTGGAACAAGGGAGGACTGTGTATCATTTCTTAGCACCTATGAGGAGTGGCTATTATTCTTTGTCTTTTCTTTGAAATAAAATGAATATGCTCCCATCATCCCCACATATGGCATGCTTTGTAATGTATTTTGTGATGATGACATCTTGGTGGATTAGCGCTGTCCTAAACGCTTCCATTGAACTTCAGGAGCACCTTCATTATGCAATATGGCACTCCATCTCCCATTTAGCAGAGTGTGTTTTTCAATACCGACACCGGTGGCGCAGAGGTGTCATCCTGACATACAAGGACTTCATCCGAGGCCGGATCCACTCAAACTTGCCTGCAGTGATAATTTGTATTAGCTGTGATTATAAAATATGATAGAAATTCTCAAGAACAGCTCTCGCCATCATCGAAACTTCAAAAATTATAAGGCGCTGTGAAATCAAAAGGAGCTATCGTGAAAGAAAATGGCCCCTAGTTTAGCCAAAAATCGTGTCGCGAATGAGTCACAATGGCACATCCTGATGGCACATTATACACAACATCAACCTTATCGGATTTCCTTTGAAAAAGCCCCACCCTTAATATCTTTCGAAAATAAAGAAATACACAGGAAAACTCGAGTCCAGCCGTTACGCCGGACTTGAAACATTATATGCCTAGATTCACAATTGTTGGTGGGTCTGGCAGACATAGGCGCGCTATATACATAAGTTTTGGGACAAGGCTGATAGCGATGCACGATATAGCCCCAAATCCGAAACATATATGAAATATAATTGATAATACTGTCGGGTCTGACAAATCGCGATGCATATGTGCATAAAACCCGGGCTCCCACTAATATGTGATATACGATGGAGCTGCAAACCCAAAACACATATATGCTAAGGTTCATAAATTCCTTCAGGTCCGCACTGTTACCCTTCCCTTTAGAAAACCCCGACTTCAATGTTTTCTGGAAACATAAGGATATAAGCGAAAAACCTGTGTATATGGCCATAAGGCCGTACTTGAAAATTAATGCGCCCAATTTTATAATCATCAGTGGGTCTGGGTGGTTATGGTGCGCCATATACATGGATTCTAGACCCTACTGATAGCGATGAGTGATGGGTCCTGGACCCGAAACATAATATACCTCTGTTAATATGGTCGTCGAGTCCAGAATATTTATGCACCCTTTATATATAGCTTTGGGGTTGGGCCAATTAGTGATTTGCGATGCAGTGGAGGACTTACTCACATCACTCTTATTCATTCATGATAAACCAACCTTCACCCTTTGATCAAGGTGAAGTGCGATGAGTGAAAAGGGATGATTCATGTACACTTTGCGAAGTACTTCAGCCATAAAGAATTATGAAGGAAAATGAGGTGCGATAGAGGTTTTTGTGCGTTAAGTGCATGAACGGCCATAGTAAGGGTAGGGGTGATTATATATGCGGGCCTATTTTTCCAGAGACACTTATGAGGATTGAGAAAGGTCTGATGAGGGAACGAGAGTGCAGGTTATAAATAAATCATGCTGCAAGGATATTTTCAATGGGAGGTCTTGACCATTAATAATTGAAGGGTTAACCTGACATAGAATTAGAGTTTCTAAGATGAAAGCAGATCCTTCGGGGAAGTGAAAAATCTAGCTTCAAGGGGACCCATTTAAAATTTTCTATCAGAGCATGTTTTAATGGGGTGATAGTTGTGGCCACAACAAATGGCGAACCGCTAGGCGAACCAGTTATCTATGTTTCCAAATAACCTTCAAATCAATAAAACATCAGGATGTTAAGATAAACTTGAAATGAAAACTATATATATGGACAAGCATGGGTTCCACTTAAACATTAAGTGCTTTAGGAGGGATAGAGACAAATAGCTTCTACTTACTGATATGATTTTGACAGGCATTCTCCAGTGGCAGTATTATGTGGTTTATTGACCTTCCTTTACCTGTTTCCCATTTTCAAAATCCCTTTGGGGCCATCACTGGTCTGTCCATACCTGTTTAGGTGTGTACCTCAGCTCTTTATTGCTCATTAAGCTTGATGTAGACATGTTTATCTTGCACTTTATATGAGAATTTTAGTGATATATTTTCATTGATTGAATGGGGTGCAGTCATGGATCATGCCATATTTTTAAACTGCTTAAGCAAGGTTGGGCTTGCTGTGTCAACCAATACTCTGAGCCCAGCAATAGTCCTTACTCTAACAGGCTTCCTAAACAACCTGTTCTTCCAGATTGGCGCAAGGACTTGACATTTCATTTCTTTTTAGATAAGTCCTTCCAGTTTCAGGCACAAGGAATAGAGCACAATTAGATTTGCCACAGGGTATGAGACAGTGAGCTTAGCCCGTGAAAGGAGGTTTACTTGTGAGTAACAGGTATTGGACCATTTAGTGTGGTGGATGGGACCAATGGAGAATGTTTGTAAGCCTTACAAGCAAGTATAGGCTAGGTCTAAGTGGGATCTATTCAAAATGCAGCGTTCTTCCATGCAAGTATAGTTGTAGTTACACATTTTTAGTTTTATAAAGATGCCCCTACATGCTCCAGATATCCAAGTTATCAACATATCTCACATAGTTCCCAACAGATTCCAATGAGGGGTTTTGGTTTGCATTCCACTACTGATTCTCAAGTGCTCATGGGCTGATAGAAGGTTTGTTTGATTTGCGGGGAAATTTTGGATTCAGGAACAACAGAATCATCAGCAAGTTAATGAGGAAGGGAAAGGCCAAGAGTACAAATCTAAAAGGTAGACCGAGACTGGAGGACTACAATCAGCTAGCTGAAAAGGGATGTAATTCAAAACAACAGGAAAATAGACTTGGCAGAAAACAAAAGAAAGGACAGAAATACAACTAAACTAGCAGCAAAATGAAATGAACTCTAACCTACTCAAGAGATAACCACTATGTGGTGGCTACTAGAAGTATCTCTTGAGATGTTGGCCATTAATAGGGAGTTTTTTAATTTCTCCCTGTAAGGTTTTCAATCTGTAAATTCCATGACCAATTTTTTCCACAACTTGGAATGGGCTCAACCATGAGTGTTGTAATTTTGTGTGCTTACCTGTTGGCTCACTCATGAGAGATGAAAAGTAAATAAATTTCTCAATGAAATATATCACCTCGTCTTCACTTCCGTTTATAAGTTTGTCATGCTCCTTTTTGTTAATGGCTGCATTTCTGAGTGATCTTTCACAATGCAGGAACTCAAGGATTTGGCTATCACCTTCGAACACCTGCCAATTTGAGATGTTTTCAGTTCTGGATGATCTAAAAATCAATTCAACATAAAAATTATTCTTGTTTATTCTAAGATTAGGAAAAAGTTTCGTAGCCTTAGCAGCCATCAGATCGACACTGTGGTTATACTTTCGAGGTATGTATGTGACATTGAAAGAATCAAAATTGCCAATTAAACTCCATACCTCATGTTGGTACCTCACCAGGTGTGGCGGACTGCAGTGTATCTTTTTCTTTACCTGGTTCACCATTATTTGTGGGTCATCAAAAACTCTAATATTTTTTACATTCCTTTCAATGGCTCTTCTCAGGCCTTTCAGCAAGCCTTCATGTTCTGCTGTGTTACTGGTGCGCATGCATTCCAACCGGTTGGCCATCAGACGTTGGTTCCCTAGTGGGCCAATGAAAATGCTCCCAGCGCCTGCACTTTCAAGACAGTTAGAGTCATCAAAGTGGAGTGTCTTGAAAATAAACTCTAATGTTACGCTAAAAGAACTACTTCCTATGAAATTAGTCCTATCATCTACTATAATACAAGGTAATTCATCAGTTGGATTGTGGGGGTGTTTAATTCTTTCTTCCAACTGTGTGTTTGTCAAAGCCTCCTTGACTGTTTCTGCATGGCATTCTCCGAAACAGGTTTCCATGGCATAAACATTGAAACTATAATTCCCAAGGATAGAGTTATAGAACATTACAGGTTCATTGGGGTTGTTTGGTTCCATTACCATGTACTTCATTTATCTTTCTCAATCCACTCTAAGCATATCACTTTTTCCCCTCTGAGGCAACAAAAGATGGGACCAATCAGTTGAGAAATATCCATTTAGATTTGATGACCAGTCCCTACTAAGAAGCATTCCATAAGCCTTGGGAATATCCACTACCACTATAGCAATGACTTGAGTGTATTGAGGTTTGGCAGCCATCTGAATCAACACATCTTTCAGCTCCCCAATAACTCTCACATTCGTTTTGTCCAACTGCATAATTCGAGTTTCAGTTTTATCGGGTATTTCCTGAAGTCTCTTAGCAACAGCGTAAGGCATAATAGTGGATGAGGTGCCAGAGTCTACCAAGCAATTGTGCACATTCATGTTGAAGATTTCAAATGTGATAAGGAAGGGTGGAGTCATAGATTTTGATTTCCTCCCTATCATGGCTGCACTGACATCTTGGGGCTTCCAATTCATTTTAGACAGAGTGGATTCCATAGCTAACAGTATTTGGTCTACGCTAGAGGTATTAATAGGTTTGGACACTGGTTTCTCGGCTTGGCTGCTGGAGGTGGTTGGGGTTTTGCAGTTCTACTCATTCATAGCTTTCAGCATCAAATCTCTTTCCTGCATTAATTTTAACAAGTCAAAATATGTGATTTTGGCCCTAGATTTGTTAAGGTCATCTACAATATTGTAATCAATGTTATAAATAGGATATGGGAGAGTAAACATACCTATTTTTCCATTCTTAGATGGGAGTTTACCATCTTGAGTGGCCTTCATTGCAGTGGGAGATGCATTTTCTTTCTCTGGGTGACTTACAACAAGGGCATTCTTGGATTGACCGCTAGGTCTACTCTTCTCAACAGGAACTCTGGGAGTAGATGCTTTCATAGGGTGAACATCTTTCTTTGTTCGGTCTAAGGGCTTTGTCGCATCTGGGAGCGACCCTTTACTTCGTGTGTGGATTTCATTAGCGTTGATTTTTGCAGTGTTATCCCCTTCGTCGTCATTCTCATTACTATGGAAATCCCACAGCACATTAATTTGGGTTTCCTCATTCGAGGGTTCTTCTACTTGGTATCCTTCCTCGTCTTCTTGTTCTGGTTCGAGCTCCAGTACAGGTTCTTCTTTGTTAAGGAGTGATCCAATAAGAGCCAACTCTTCTGTGTTTAAAGCCCCTTCATTGGGTGGAGCAGGTAGCACAAGTTGACCATGACCACCTTATATTTTCTTATGATAGAAAGGCTTGAAGGGATTTCTGTTGTTATAGTGTCCTCCATTACCACCAATACTCTCTCCATGATTCCTTTTCATATCAATGATTGTGTTCATTAATTTATTAATGATCCGATGCAACCCTTCCACATCCGTGGTGTCCTTTTCTTTAGTTTCAGCCCCTTTGTTATCATTTCCATTATTATTCGTGGATGTCTGAGAGGCTTTCTTTTCTCCAGTTGTAGGGTGACATGCTATAAGACTGAGCATTTCATTCTCGATCTTTACTGCTTCATCAATAGCACCTTGTAAGGTTTTCACATTACTCCTTTTAACCCACATCATTATACTAGGGACAGGGAGAGCAGAGACATAGAAATCCATGAGCACTTCCTCAGTAGTTCTAGTGGTGGCTATTCTGTTGAACAAGGTGTTGAACCAGATGTTAAAATCCTTAACCTTCTTCTTGGTTTCCATTTTCAGATGAGATAATTCTAAAACTAAGACCACAGGTGTTTTGTCATCACCAAACTTGTCTAGAAAGTCCTAGTGAAAAGCATCCCAAGAGGTGATTGACCCTATTCTCAAGCTGAAATACCATCTGGAGGTTGCACTAGTCAAAGTAAAAGAGAATAGGTGGCACACCACATCTTCATCAATGACCCCCAACCTGTGCAAGGCTAGGAAGAACGAGCAAATATGGTTATCAGTGGTATCTCCTTGCTCATGGTCGAAATTAGGTAACACTCTTTCTGCATTTTTTGGTAAGGGATGTTGTTGCCTAGGTACCGCTACAACATCCTGTGCAATCCAAAGAGGGAGTGCTCCTAGAGGAGGTGGTGGTTGATTCGCACCTAGAGGAGGAGGTGGAGTTTGATTCCAACCTAGAGGGGGAACGTTGGCCATACTATGGACAGGGAAGTTTTGGTTGGAGGCTTCTCTGTTAGGATTCTCAAAATCAAGCGAGGAGTTACCTTTAAAAGGGGAATCCTCAAGAATTTCTTCCCAAGGGGTGTCGATACTTTGCAAGGATTCTAGCACAATATCTTCAAGAGAAGTGGCTGCAAATGTATCTTCGCTCAGGGTAAAGATCCTTGGCTTTCTCTTAGTTGTCAGAGGTAAAGAGTGAAATATGGGAAGTTGAGAGAGGGAACGAGCATAAGCCCAAGTAAGTATTCTGACTAGTTGTTCCTGAGTGACAGGATACTCCCACAGTCTCTCTTCCTTGGGTGACCTAGAAACAAGACTTAGAGGGGTCTCTGTTTCTTCAAAATGAGGCTCTTTCAAATGTGTGGTAGGATCTCTCCAACCTTTACGATCCATACATTAATCCTTTTGAATCCATGCGTGGCACTTATAGATGAAATCTTGAAAAGCTGGGGATGGCGGTTCAGGCCCTCCTTCTAGCGCCAATTTGTTGACATGGCTAATGTTCGCTATGCCAACAAGGGGAACTAACCTGATCGCAAGCCCAAATTAGACCTGCTTTCATTTGGAATGGCTAGTTCCAACGGGTTTCAAGGGACCCCATAAACTGTTAAATGCATTGATAGATTGCTTCCAGGAGGGAGACTTCGATTAAATCAACAAAATAAAAAAGCTAACCTCTATGTATTAAATCCTATCTATACTACTTCTAACTACTCTAATCTAATCCTAGCTATCCTAATCTATTCTGCAGAAGCATAATACTGAGGCTTAAACATCATATATATGTTCAGAAGGAGCGTGATAAAGAAGATTAAACATCATGTATAGATTCAAGTCCAAATTAATCAATCACTGAATTCACAGCTGGACAAGACTATATTAAAGCTAAATTGCAATCCAACCACTCATATAGGAATCCACATTCTTCTATGGAATTAAAACTTGCAATTGATGTTTAACTTAGTTTCAAATCAGAGACCATTCACAAGTTAACCGTGAAACTGAATCACATTCAATTTAACAAGACTAATAGTGAACTGTAAGTCATTAATATGCATAAATACAAATCACATTTACATTCATGCCAATAATAACACTCTGATCCAAAACAATACAATGAGTCTGAAACTATGGCTCCTCCTTGAACCAAACAGTCCCCTTTATTCACAATAAATCAAAACTATTTTTCTCCAAGCCAAGCCCTTCTCCTTTGTTCAGAGGTAATACTGATGTGGCCTTGAATGACCCTCGGCTTTTCATGACCTTTCAGTTCCCTCTTGTTGTTACACAAATCAGTATGTACAAATGCGAGAGGTTGGTGAAATTGCCGATAAGCTGAGGTCACCCTTGGTGGAACGTTCTCCTTCCTGGGGAAATGGATGGATCTCCTTGGAACAAGGGAGGACTATGTATCATTTCTTAACACCTGTGAGAAGTGACTATCATTCTCTGTCTTTTCTTTGAAAGAAACTGTTATAGACATTTTTGTGCCTCGCGACATGGAGCATGAAATGTCAATAATTACAGGGATCCTCAGTCCCTAAACATGTTGTTCTTACCCCTAAAAGAACAAGGTCATCAAACAACAGCACTTCCAATCAGTTCTCCACCTGAAAACACTTCAAAACAGGCTAATTTTGGATCATGTCAGCTGCTCCACTGAGCATCTGCGCTGGAATGCAACTGCTCTTCCTTGTACCTGCGCTGGAAGTCAAATCTAATGAAGGCTACCTGCGCTGGGCGAGATTGGCCAAGTGGCACAGTCATTCTGCAAGGTGTCAACTGCCCAGGAAGCTTCCAAACTGACACTTGGTTCATGAGATTCGCCCTGTGATGAGTAAGAGGTACTTGATCACCATGTGTAAGCAAGGATCTCCAAGTGGACTCAAGAACTGAAGATTAACTGAAGAGGGAGAGGACACAAGGCAGCTTCATGTCAGTCTCAAGCTGACTCATCCTTTCTTCTTCTCTCCTATATATAGAGCTCTTCTATGAGGTCTAAGGGGGCTGGAATTTTGTGTAAAGCAAGGAGGTGCTGTTGGTTTACAGTTAGAGCTATTGGGTGATTGTTTTACTAGAGGTGAAGAGGAGAGTTCTTGCTGCTGGGGAGGTGCTGCTGGATTGGAGCCATCATTGGTTGTAACCTTCTCAGAACCCTGTTACTTCTATCAATAAAGTTTTGCATGTTCTCCTATATACTTGTATTGCATTGATGTATTGTATTTACATGTATATTTGATTCATCCTAATCCATGCTTCAGTTATGAGTACATGTATCTTGTAGTTTGCTCTCTTGTTTTGTGCAGGATCTGTGTGTAGCTGGACCGGCAAAGAGAGCAAGGAGCTGGGAACAAGAGACAAAGAGAGAGGGCAAGGATCGACTAAGCGAAAGACACCAGGTTGGTTAATCTTTCTTCATTCTCTCTGTACTTTCATAAAGGAAATCATCAAAACTTTACTTTCAGTTGTTGCTAAAGACTGTCACCTTTAGAGTAGGGATAGGGTCATCCGCATCGGATACTTTTCCCCACAACAAACTGGCGACTCCGCTGGGGAGCCTAGTATCTTGTTGGTGTTTGTAGTATTTTGCTATTCATTTCTTGAAGAAAAGAGTACCAAATCGAAAAGCTTTTGACTATATCAAAAGCGAAGTAGAGGGACTGCTACTCTTGCTCATTTGCTGAGCAAATTCAAGATTTAAAGAGCTAATCTACAAAAGACTCTTTACTCTTTGTGATAGATCTTCATCCTCTTGATCATCCCTTAGCCTGTACTTGACCTATAGCTTTTTATTTCAGCAAAAACAGTGCATTTTTGAGCTTTTTATGACCCGGAAAACTTTGTAGACGTAACTCTCGTGTCCCAGAGCAGGCTGTCCACAGGCAGTCTGCATTACAGCGCAGGTGCTCCCTTCGGGAACTGCGCTGAGAGTCAAATTGGCAGACTAGAACCTGCGCTGGTCCAGTTAGCCATTGTCTTGCTCAGCTTTCCCTTTGTGTCTTGGCCCTGTTTTCACTGTTTTTTAGCTGATTGCTTGCTGGTCATTGTACTTGTTGTAGACCACTTCTCCTTGACATTATTCCGCCTCAGTTGTGTGATGAAACTGTGAATGTTCTTTCAGTATTTCTTGTTTCAGTTACAGTTTCCCATTGTGAAAAGCGAACCAGTATAGTTGTGACCTCTTAGATCCTGAACTGTAAAAGTGTCTTTGTGATCTTAAGAGCTAGTTTTATTACTGTTCATGGCTGTTTGAGTTTGTTTGTTTTTCATCTTATGGTTTGAATTCGTATATTTTTAGTGTTAAAACAAGTACCTGTAAGGTGTCTTTTCATGTTAGACGAAACTTGTTTGTTTACACTTCAAATTGAATTCGAAAATTATACAACAATTTCCTTTTGTCTACATCAACATTAAGGGAAAAGAAAAGAAATACATGCATCTTGCATTTGCATTTTTGATAAGTTTGTGTGTCTGATCTAGGAGAAAGTGCATTAGTTTGTGCTTTGTGCTCTGTGTGGAAAGATATTGTTTTTCTCTCCCCTCAGTAGTTAGGATTTTCAAAGCTAAAAAGATTGTAAAAGCTTGCTTATCATTTTAGCTGCATTTAGGAATTCGTACCAATACATCTCGTGGTGATCCTGAAAGACAAACTGATAAACAAGATCAACTTAAAATATATTGAATGAATCTAAAAACGCATTGTAACATAACGCTCACAGTAGAGGTCTAGGTAGAGACGTGTTCCGGCGTCGTTAAACGTAGTGACTGTCGATCTCTACGAAGGTGGGTGATTCCTCCTGAGAGTCGGTGGCACTAATACGGACTTGAGCTCCCGCGTACCGTCGCGTATATTGGGAG
Source organism: Pinus tabuliformis (assembly GCA_031772625.1). Lineage (NCBI taxonomy): Eukaryota > Viridiplantae > Streptophyta > Pinopsida > Pinales > Pinaceae > Pinus > Pinus tabuliformis. The sequence goes on from CM062813.1 coordinate 208,871,353, forward strand.
ACCCCTATAGGCTTTTATCCTTTATCCTTAGGAAGCCGTGTCGACCGCCCTACTGATCGCGATGCAGTGAACACAGCATTCACGAAGATCGACCACCCGTACCGTAAAACGTATTCTGTGGTTTCGCGAAAGGTTTGGCACACCCTCTGCCTAGATCTCCAGAGCAGTTTCTTTTGGCCTTTTTCAAACTCTATAACTGAAAAAGTCCAACCGAGCATTTGTCACTTCGGGCTCGTTAATACATCGAAGGCGACTAGAGTCATCTTTAGCTTTTTCTCGACTCTTAAAACATGAAAAAGCAAAGTTGTGTCTAAAAGCGTCTAATAAAATTCATTCAATACGGAAACATAATTCCCCTTTTTGTATTTTAGTTGATCAAGTAATCCGCAACCGTGGAGGAAAGTCAATTAAAACCCCGTCGTTCAGGGAGGCTTGCGAGTCAACCACCTTTGTCTCCGGAACCGAGAGTAGTACGGACGAAGCGAACTCGCTTGACCAGGTCAAAATCTCCTTTTAAAGTTAGAACGGAAGTTCCAACAACATCTGAGATTCTGGTCACTCCCAATATTTCTGGAATCCCTGCCTCTATTGAAGAAGTTCAACAGCAACAGAAGGACAGTGGTACTGATCCTAGTCTGAAGACAAGTACTTGCATAACTGAACCAGTTCCATCTGAAACCGGTCCACAGAGTCTTGTTGTTCAAACAACTGTCGCTGTCGAAGCAACCCCTTCTTCGGCACCAGAAATCTTTTACGGACCTGACGGTCTTCCTCTTCCTCCTGGTCTGATTGCAATAGAGGAAATCGTAGAGGACCAGCAAGCAAATACTCCAATTCATTTTGGAGTAGGTACCCCTCTTTTTCCTTCTGCATCAGAAGTTTGTCTATCGCCACCAGAAGTTCCTGAAGAATCGTTAGGAAGTTTATTGGATAGACTTAAAATGTCTGAACAACCGTCGACATCTAGAACTGTGCCAAACGACACAGCGACAGCAGAAGCTCCTGCTGCCAATCCGACGATGTTTGCCGGCATACCAGCCGTCCCGACTAGCTCTCATCAGCTAGAAGGAGTCCACCCAGGGACTATTATGACAACTTGGTCTGTTCCAGTTTGTTCTTCCGGTATAATACCCGGTAATTCTTATGTTGAAACTAGACAAATTGATCCCTTTGGGAATCAGTTTGGGCCATCCAGTCCTCAAAGGCCATCTATACCCTTGAGCTCCGGATTGTTACCGTATGGGGGGCAATATGCCCTTTCACTTCCCCTTCCGGGGGGATACCCATACGGCAGTTTTCAACAACATTCAGGTTTGACTGAAGTAACGACGAGTGGTTGGGTACCTATGTTACCCCAACAACCAAGAGTTGTATATTCCATGCAACAATGTGTACCTATGTCTAGTATCCCGACGACGCCAGCAATTGTAACCGTGTCGCAAGTTCAATCGATGCCTGTTGTATGTCAACCCCAAGTTGTAATGCAACAGCCTATTGACCCTGCAACACAACCACAATCGCCAACTGCCGGGACGACACAGATACAAACGGGAACCATAACCCCGCATCTTGGTCCGTCGGTTAGTGTCGCACAACAAAACATGGCTTCACAACCATGGATGGTGCAATACCAACAACCTCAGTTTCAACAGGTGTACCAGGGGTCTGAGCAACAGATCTTTGCAAATAGTGGGCAACCCTATATTCAGAATGGGTTAAACCAACCACTTTACAGTGGCCAAGCCCACCAGCCGTATCAGTCATATCAACATCAGTTGCATTATGCTGGTATGCAAAGACCTACTGCTCAGGCGATTCCATCGTATCCTGGGTACGCCTCGCCAAACCTGAATCAGCAGTTGCCATTCGTGGCGACCCTAGAATTACCAGATTTACATCGATTAACGAACGATCCAATCGCCTATGCCCATTGGTGGCCAACGATTCCTCACAAACTTCCTTCGGACATTCCTAAATTCAATGGAAATCCTGGCGAAGACCCGTCGAATCATGTGATGACATTCCATCTGTGGTGTTCGTCGAATACCTTGAATGATGATTCGATAAGGCTTCGCCTTTTCCAGAGGACATTGACTGGTCCGGCGGCTAAATGGTATATTGAATTACCTAGAGCCTCTTTCGACAATTTTAGTTCCCTAGCCACGACTTTCTTAACACACTTTCAGTTACCTATAAGGTATGAAACTGGAACAGAGATCTTGACCAATTTCAAGCAGACAACGGCCACACATATATCAGATCATATACATGAGTGGCGTCGTCGTCGCAGAATGGTAAAGACCTATGTTCCAGATCAGCTATTGGCTGAGTGGTTTATAAAGTCGCTTCTGCCTGCTATAACAGAAGATGTGGCCAAGGGAGGCGTCGTAACAGAGGAGCAGGTTATTGCTCGTGCTCAATATTTGGACTTAGTATATACTCAGTCGGGCACGCTCTATGATAAGATACCTGACGCCCCCAGACCGGAATTTTCAATCCCTCCTCCTCCCGGATCAAATAGTGACTCTCATGCCGGTGATGGCGTGATTGGAACTGCAAACGCTAAGTCGACAAGGGATTCAGATAAGAAAACCTGTAAGACTTCGAATCAAAAAGCAAATCAAGAGATTCTTGCTTCGGAGGTAAATGCTGTATCTACGGATGAAGGCAAAAACTCCAATCAACCAGGAAGCAAGAAGAATCAAAACAAAGGGAAGAAGAAGAAACAAGGAGAGTCATCTCCTCGAAAAACTTCTTCAAGCCCTCCTCGAGATAGGAAACCACCTTATAGGTGTCAGATATGTGATGAGGATCACTGGACGAGAGAATGTCCATACAAAGCTGATCTAAAAAGATTCTTAAAGAGTTCGCAAACTCCAGCTGTGTTAACTGATCCGTTTCCCGATCGAGGAAAAAATCTGGTTGGTAGTGGAAATGCTTCACCGTCGCAAGTGCTTATGTTATCGATATCGAAGCAACAGGATGATGCTTTAATTTCGACAAGGAACAAAGATTACGGGAATCCACAGGTGTCGAACGATAAAGGTAAAGATCAACCTAGCAGTTCGACAACAACTTCGGCAGAAGTTGTACCCCCCATCACACATGAATTAACAATAAAACCGCCAAAGGGAGTAGTACACAAGTCGACATTTAATCCTCGTGCCAGAGCGGCACAACATTATAATATAGTGAAAGATTTGGCGCAATCGCCATCTGCTATGTCGACTCTTGAAGTACTACAACATTGCCCATCCCAAAGGCAGGCATTGTTATCAGCAATTGGTGGGGTGGATCCTAAAGATTCCAATCTTGTATCCTTTGATCACAAAGGATATGATCCTCAGTTACCAGCTCAACTAGCTTTCCTCATCCAAGTGAAAGCCCTCAACAAAACTGTTCATCGAACAATTATTGATGAGGGGGCATCGACATGTATTATGTCGATGAGTTGCTGGAAAACTTTAGGATCTCCAACCTTGACGCGATCATCAACAACATTAAAAGCATTCGACGGAAGGACATATACCCCTTACGGTATCCTTAGTAACTTGAGAGTTGAACTAGGGGGCAAAACAGTAGAAATAGATGTTGAAGTCATCGATGGCAATCTTGACTATAACATCCTACTGGGAAGACCATGGATTTATGCCATGGAAGCTGTTGTGTCGACCTATTTTAGGAAAATCGCATTCCCCTTTCAAGGAGAGATTACGATCATTGACCAACAAAATTTCCTCCCTAATGGTTCACAAGTTACAGGAAGCGTTCCTCTGATCCATGGAAGCGACCATTCGTTTCAAAATATCGGAGTAGGTCTCCTAAAAGACCCTGCCTTAATGGGTACTTTCGCCCTACCGCCTCCAATTAATCTGGCGGGAGTGGCCACGGTGGAAACCTACAAAATGAAATCTAATCCAATCTTCTGGTTGGATTCGGAAGATTCCTAGATATTTGGTCGGCTTCGAGGATAGTTCCTATCTCAGGTCAACCTCGTTAAAAAATGAAAAACCATGAGGATAGTTCTTTTACTATGTCAACCTCATTAAAAAATGAAACAATCCCCTTTCCAGATCTCAATGGTAAACCTTCATTCCAATCAACAAAGTTGAATGCAATGAAGCTTGGGGGGCATGCACCTCGGTTGCATTATTATGCTGGGGGCATAACGAGCAGTTTTAGCACATAGTTCATGCTCGTTAAAAAATAAACGCAAGATCCGAGCAGTTTTAGCGCATAGTTCATGCTCGTTAAAAAATAAACATAAGTTGTGAGCAATCTTCCCTTAGAGTTCAAGCTCACCCAGAAAAAATGAACCGGTAAATAACCTTGGTAAATGTAACCTTTGACAGCCATATTAAAGCCCTTGGTCGTGTTCTTGCAGTCTCACCTCCATCCGTTCATTTGGCCAATCGTTCATCTCCATATGTTTGTTTACCCATTTTGAGGAACAGCTGCGAAGAGTGATGCCACTAAGCCATCCTTGTGACACTGCCGTGATTGGAATATTCCAACCTGTACCTGGAATCTGCTGCTGCCCTGTTAATCACTCGTTCCTCGAAAGACGAGTCGTCTTTAAGCTCTTTTCACTGACTCGTAAAATATGAAAAGATTGCCGAGTTTTGGCCTTCCAGCTCGTTAAAGCGACCGGAACGCTATCCCTCATTTAGACTTTAATCTTTTTGGACCTGAGGGATTATTACACAAAAAGATCGAGCGCTTGTCTTGTTCGGCTCGTTAAAAGTACCGAACACCCATCCCTTCTGTATTGTTTTATACTTTTTCGGACTTAAGGGATTAGATGACGAAAAAGGAATTATGGAGTTGACTTTCTGTACCTTTTCAGACTCTCTAAAAATGAAAAGGACCGAGTTTTCTTTGTCGTTAGACTCGTTAAAATGATTAAATAGCGACAAACTTGTCTTTAGACGAGAACGAGTTTCCCTATCGCTAAGCTCGTTAAATCATAGCAATAGGCTTGCCCGAAGGGCAGGTTATAGAACAAGCATATGTTATCCTCCTCAAGCTTGACAAAAATAAAGAGGTACTGGTCAGAAATGACTGGGGAAAAATTGGGAGAACATCAAAGTTTAATGGTAGCAAGTCACTCTTGAACATGACACTTTTCCTCCGTACCACATCGGGTTGGGTTGTTTCATTCACCGGTCTCATCACCATGGTCCTCGCCAAACCATCCACATTTGGGGTAATGCTACCGATCCATCGCATCAGTGTCGTTATATGTTCAAGAGGGGTCATTCTGAAAGTGTCAACCGTGTCCCATCCACTACCATACATTATCCTTCATCCATTCATGATCGCCACCCTGAATCATATGTCACAGTTTGTTTTCACCTCCACTAAAATCATTAGCTCCGTTCCGTGTCATTGATGTGGGATTCATTAAGGCCCTCCTTTGACGGATCGCTTCTTGTCGACTTCAGCTCATTATCCAAGAAGTTGATCTAGGAACAACCCCATCAGTACTTTGAAGCTTGCATGCCTCAATGGCAAGTTTCTCACTTCCGGCGACAGGTATACATCAATGACCTTCGACCAGAAGATTTCGCGTGGCGTTCGACGCCAAGTCCTTTATTCACGCCACGTGAATTGTACTGCAGTACCTTGAGGGTCATTATCATTATCGGTGATTCCTCTCGCGCTTGTTAACGGTTTTCATCATTGACCGGTAATCAAGCGATGTCTTTCCATGTTCGACTTCAGCGAAATTCTCACATGGATCGACTTGTACTTAGAGTGAAGATCGAACGAGTTTGAAGACCCCGGATCTAGTTTCATCCATCCGGGCTGCGATACATATTCAGGAAATATAAAAGCATTTGTCATGTACATCATCGCAGCAGATGATCATCCTACTCAAAGGATGATAATTTCAGCAGAAAATTATCAGTCTACCTTCAGACGATCGTCTGTCATATGTACCAAAATGTATTTATAAAAGCTGAGCATGGGAATGCCCGCCTCAGCTAGATCATGAAAATAGAATGAAAAATAATGTATTGTATTGTATTGTATTACAGGGCGCCTCCTCAGCACTGGAATGAACTTCGGACCCTCTAGATAAAGCATTTCACCCGATAAACGGCCTCATACTTTAGGGGGCAACTGTTATAGACATTTTTGTGCCTCGCGACATGGAGCATGAAATGTCAATAATTACAGGGATCCTCAGTCCCTAAACATGTTGTTCTTACCCCTAAAAGAACAAGGTCATCAAACAACAGCACTTCCAATCAGTTCTCCACCTGAAAACACTTCAAAACAGGCTAATTTTGGATCATGTCAGCTGCTCCACTGAGCATCTGCGCTGGAATGCAACTGCTCTTCCTTGTACCTGCGCTGGAAGTCAAATCTAATGAAGGCTACCTGCGCTGGGCGAGATTGGCCAAGTGGCACAGTCATTCTGCAAGGTGTCAACTGCCCAGGAAGCTTCCAAACTGACACTTGGTTCATGAGATTCGCCCTGTGATGAGTAAGAGGTACTTGATCACCATGTGTAAGCAAGGATCTCCAAGTGGACTCAAGAACTGAAGATTAACTGAAGAGGGAGAGGACACAAGGCAGCTTCATGTCAGCCTCAAGCTGACTCATCCTTTCTTCTTCTCTCCTATATATAGAGCTCTTCTATGAGGTCTAAGGGGGCTGGAATTTTGTGTAAAGCAAGGAGGTGCTGTTGGTTTACAGTTAGAGCTATTGGGTGATTGTTTTACTAGAGGTGAAGAGGAGAGTTCTTGCTGCTGGGGAGGTGCTGCTGGATTGGAGCCATCATTGGTTGTAACCTTCTCAGAACCCTGTTACTTCTATCAATAAAGTTTTGCATGTTCTCCTATATACTTGTATTGCATTGATGTATTGTATTTACATGTATATTTGATTCATCCTAATCCATGCTTCAGTTATGAGTACATGTATCTTGTAGTTTGCTCTCTTGTTTTGTGCAGGATCTGTGTGTAGCTGGACCGGCAAAGAGAGCAAGGAGCTGGGAACAAGAGACAAAGAGAGAGGGCAAGGATCGACTAAGCGAAAGACACCAGGTTGGTTAATCTTTCTTCATTCTCTCTGTACTTTCATAAAGGAAATCATCAAAACTTTACTTTCAGTTGTTGCTAAAGACTGTCACCTTTAGAGTAGGGATAGGGTCATCCGCATCGGATACTTTTCCCCACAACAGAAACTGAAGATGCTCCCATCATCCCCACATCTGGCATGCTTTGTAATGTATTTTTTGATGATGACATCTTGGTGGATTAGCGTTGTCCTAAATGCTTCCATTGAACTACAGGAGCACCTTCATTATGCACTATGGTGGTCTGTCTCCCCTTTAGCAGAGTGTGTTTTGTAATACCGACACCGGTGGCGTAGAGGTGTCATCCTGACATACAACGCCTTCATCTATGGCTGGATCCACTCAAACTCGCCTGTAGAGATAATTCGTATTAGCTGTGATTATAAAATATGATAGAAATGCTCAAGAACAGCTCTCGCCATCATCGAAACTTCAAAAATGATAAGGCACTACGAAATCAAAAGGAGCTATCGTGAAAGAAAATGGCCCCTGGTTTAGCCAAAAATTGTGCTGCGAACAAGTCACAATGGCACATCCCGATGGCACATTATATGAAACATCACCCCTATCGGATTTCCTTTGAAAAAGTCCCGCCCTCAATATCTTTCGAAAACAAAGAAATATACAGGAAAACCCGAGTCCAACCGTTAGGCCGGAATTGAAATATTATATGCCTAGATTCAAAATTGTTGGAGAGTTTGGTAGACAGAGACGCGCTATATATATAATTTTTGGGACAAGACCAATAACGATGCACGATATAGCCCCTGGATCCTAAACATATATGAAATATAATTGATAATACCATTGGATCCTGCAGATTGCGATGCATATGTGCATAAGACCCGGGCTCTCGCCGATATGCAATATGTGATGGGGCTGCAGATCCGAAACACATATATGTCAAGGTTCATAAATCCCTTCAGGTCTCCACTGTTACCCTTCCCTTTGGAAAACCCCAAATTCAATGTTTTTCTAGAAACACAAGGATATAAGCGAAAAACCTATGTATACGGCCATAAGGCCATACTTGAAAATTAATGAGCCCGATTGTATAATCATTGGTGGGTCCGAGTGGTTATGGTGTGCCATATACATGGATTCTAGACCCCGCCAATAGCAATGAGCGATGGGTCCCGGACCCCAAACATAATATACCTTTGTTAATATGGCTGTCGGCTTCGAAATATTTATGCACCCTTTATATATAGCTTTGGGTCTTGGTCGATTAGTGATTTACAATGTGGTGGAGGACTTACTCGCATCGCTCTTATTCATTCATGATAAACTAGCCTTCGCCCTTTGATCAAGGCGAAGTGCGATGAGCGAAAAGGGATGATTCATGTATGCTTTGTGAAGCACTTTGGCCATAAAGAGTTATGAAGGAAAATGAGGTGCGATAGAGGGTTTTGTGCGTTAAGTGCACGAACAGCCATAGTAAGGGTAGGGGTGATTATATATGTGGGCCTATTTTTCCAAAGACACTTATGAGGATTAAGAAAGGTCCGATGAGGGAACAAGAGTGCAATTTATAAATAAATCATGTTGCGGGGATATTTTCAAGGGGAGGTCTTGACCATTAAGAATTGAAGGGTTAACCCGGCATAGAGTTAGAGTTTTTGAGATGAAATCAGATCCTTCGGGGAAGTGAAAAATCCAGCTTCAAGGGGACCCATTTAAAATTTGCTATCAAAGCATGTTTTAATGGGGTGATAGTTGTGGCCACGACAGTACCATTCTAAGTGGCTTACCAAATCCTATAAAAGTCAAAATGGAGAAATGTTCATAAAAAAAGAGCTTTGGGAGAATCTTCATTATCTTCACTCAAAAGGACTTTTATTCATGACCTCAGGTCTAGAAGATGGTGGACAAGAGCACAAATAAAATCAAGAATTAAAGGAGGTAGATGAAGGCACCAATTTCATAAAAGAGGATGATGATGAAAGGAGCTTTGAAGTAGTAGTTGAAGTTGACCTCAAGGAAAAACTTGTGGCTACTCTAGAAGAGATAAGCAGTTTGAAAAAGTAAAATGAGGAACTCAAGAAGCAGGTACAAGATCTTAATCATGATCTTGACCAACAAAGGAATATTTTATTCTTTTAAAGCATCAAGTAGAAGAAAGAGATGAGGGTCTAAACGATATTAAGGTAGAATTTCATCAGAATAACAAGATACATGATGAAGAAGTCACCTTCATGACAACTCTACTAGAAGAAGCAAAGAGAAGGGAATAGATTTTGACAAGTCATATCAAACAAAAATCTGAGGATTTGAGTAAATTTGAAGAAAAATTTGGTCAACATGAAGAAGAAGTCAACTCCCTAAATGTTTAACTAGAATAAGAAAAGAGAATAGAGCAAGTTATAAATATCCAACTCATAAAGAAAGAATAATACTATGAAAGACTTAAAGAAGAATTGTTTCCTTGAGAATTGAATTCAACAAATTATCTAGGAGTTTAAATATTTCTCAAGTCTTGGATGCCATCAAAAGTAATCAAAGATCACCACTTGACAAATTTTTTCTTGGATATGTAGGTGAGCCTTCTAGAAAAAGTGGTAAAAACCCTAAAGCGTCAAAGAGAAAGAATGTGGAGAAGCTTGAAATTTATACCCCTAGCTCTAGCAGAAGCAAGGAAATAAGTCAAAATAACATTGGAAGAACCTATGCTCCAAGAAGTTATGTCGATTCTATTGAAGTAGCAATGAATATTATAAAAGGATCTCAATACATAACAACTTCAAAAGTGCACCAAGACAACCCTCATTTTCCAGGTATCAAACTATAATTTTTGGTTATTGTTACTCTTGTACAAATTTTGTGCACATGGAAAATAATTTCAGGGCATATAACAAAGACATTTACGAGGACTCATATCAGTTCCCCATAAGGCAAATTGCAAGAAGATACTCCAGGATGTTCACCAACAGAAATTATGCTCCCTCATTCATGTACATAACTGAATGATTCAAATGCCATAATGTTGGACATATATATCATAATTGTAACTTGAATTGGGTTCATAGATAATCCAAATATTTATCAATCAAGCATGGAAAAATATTCACAAAATTTTGGATAAGGAAGCATGTTGAAACAGAAAAATAACGTGTTGAATGTGCCTTGAATGTTTAAGACATTAATTATTGTTGTTGATCAAATTTAGGCATAATCGGCAGAAATTATATTCCACCAAGTTTTTTCCTATTACTGTTAGGGGGACTACAGGTAAAATAATGGTTCTTAAATATCGTCTCACAAAATCAACTCTATGACAAGAGGACTAGGTAGCATGAACAAAATCTTGAATGAAGGATAAGCTTACATGGGCAGCACTATGACAAGGGGGGAATGAAGATAAAGAAGAGAAATTTAGGAGTGATCTATAAAATCAGATGGGAAAAAGTTTGGCACCACAGAGGAAATTAATGAGACCAAATTGATAATTATAGAACTTCCCATTTGCAAGTGGACAAGGAATTACAAAGAGTAAACCAGGGTCCATTTTGAGATGTCATTATCTGAAGAAAGTATGAAGATTGCACTTCAAGAAAATCTTTCAACCTCTACTCTCAGCACAAGAAATTTCCATGAGACCCATGAGAAAGTATTGGTGCCCTTTTATAATCTCCAACTAGAATTATATGATCTAAGGAAATTGGACAAGAAAGTTAAATTCATTCTAGAAGTTGTAAATCAAGAGATCATAGTTAACAACAAAAAATATGTAGACTTACTGCTTGGGATCAAAAGGGAAAACCCATTGAGGCAGCAATAATAAGAGTTTCAAGAGTCTCCTAAAGACAACATTGAGACAAAAAAGGGTGGTTGTATTTCCAAACCCTTAACAGAGTATGAAAACATTAATGAATTAGTAACTAGTAGATCCACGAATTCAAAAAACATGACAGGGGGAGTTCAATCACCTCATCACTTCCATTGTTTAGATGTCTATATTTTGGTCTACAACAAAGAGGAAGCAAAAGGAGACAATAAATTCAGGAGGAGTAATTTATAGGGGGAGATGACGATAAAGGAAACGCCCCATTTTCCATTGATGTCAAAGGGGGAGAAATGAAAAAGTGTTGCCATAAATGATAAAGGGAGATCGTTGAGATGTAATTGTTGTCATTGATGGCCCAAGAAAAAGGAGCTATCTTCTACCATTTTTTTATCCTTGTCATATAAGAAATAAATATATACCTATTGTATGGTTATCTATTGGTAGCCCTAACTTATCAAACATGTTAGTGTCGTTCTCCCTTTGAAATTTTGTTATGTGAATCTTGTGAATCAAGTAATGTGGCATATAATGTGAGAAGGTGAATTCCCTTGATCAATGAAGGAAAGATGGTGTTGAAACATGGAAAATTATTGTTGGAATTGATCCTCGTGTAAGAGTGAATATGTGCCTCTGAGGCATTTTATTTCAATTGAAAAAAAAAATATAAATACAAGTTGAACTCATCATTTTGGCTATGAATCTCAGTCAAGGAATATGAAGGAATTCATATCCAAAGAAGAAAAACAAGTCTTGAATATAATTCTGAACCACCTCAAATTCATCATAATTACAAACCTTAATTATAGGTTGTTTCATGTATAAATTTCCCTGAAGACAAAGATAGTAAAGTATTGAGCCTCATATAAATATACGTCTGTAGAGAAGAATCACAAAAAATATGTTCAAAATATAAATATATAGGTTGGATTCAATATTCCAAGAACAGGTCAGAGTTAATGCACATATACTCCAACAAACATGTCTCTTCACTAACTCGAATAAGTATAAATACAAGTCTTCACTCCTCCAATTAATCACCAATTTGGTCAAGAAAAATGATTAAAATCAGATATGAAGGAAGTAGGAGCCCAAGAAGGACAAAAATTGAAGGGCTATTGTTTAGTTTTGTACTTTGAAAAAAATATTCTCCTATTCAGACCTTTGGACATAAGTTTTGAATCTTGTTGTGACCTCCTTTTTTAGCTTAAAGCTCGGCTCTTGAAAAATCTCACACTTGTAGAAACCTCAGATCCATATTTTGTGGCATGTAATCTCGGGCCTAAGTAGCTTTGAAGAGGATTTTTTTGTGCAGATAAAGAGTCTTGGAGACACATACTAAAGCATTGTTGAAGATGACCTTGATGAACTAGCCCCTGAAGCAATTTTTAGAATTTATTGAAGCAGATCTTGGAGTTATTTTTCATAAGTTATTGAAGAAGATATTGGAAGCCTTGAAGCAGTAATCTAACCATTTTTAAGAATTGAAATAGAGGGTTGGATCCCTAGATGATTGGAGTCCTCACACAAGGGTGGAGCCTTGTGGAAAACTAGGTTGGAGCCTGAATTTGTTGAGAGGATTGGAGTCCTCAAGAAGACCAAGTTGGAACTTGGTATAGTATAGGTTGGAGCCCGATTTAAGATCAAATATTGGAGTCTTCATCTAGGGTTGGAGCCCTAAAGGAATTATAAGGGTGATTGTACAAATTATTATTGTAAAAGAGGATTGGAGTCCTCAATATTTTCTTAATATAAATTATTCTTTTGTTGTACATTTAGTGTTATGGTTTTACTAAATGATCTTAACTGGCATAAAATAACAGTTGTAAAATAAATGTTGATTCACTCCCCCCCCCCCACCTCAATATTTCTAACATTGTCCACCTTTGGCATGAGGTCCATAAAAGTTATGTTAAAATATGTCATCATATGCCTTGAAGTTCTATTCCTCCACAACCCTTAAGAGGTCGCTCCGAATAGGTCATAGAGCCCCAAAAAAATTCCACTAACCATCCATCTGGCCTAAGGCTTGTTTCCCTTCGAAAGCTATGGAAAACATCCATCATCTCATTTTCAAAGACCTCTTCCATTATATTAATGTTAACCTCATCATCAACAAATCTCGGGAATAACTAGGCTAGCCTCACCACTTCCACAATGGAGGTAACTTTCTCCAACTTTGTACGAATAGCTAAAGTGGTACTTTTAAGGAGGCCCATGTCCTCAATAAAAGAATCATTGTCACCATTTTGATCTTCCAAACTCTATATAATATTAATCCTTTTCTTCCTATTTAAAAAATTCTGAAAAACCATGTACATATACATACATACATATAATTGACAACCCTCTATTAAATAACTAAATCATTTCTTGAGATAAATCCTCTCATGTTCAACCATATAACTCTGGGTAACCTCAAGTTCAATCCCTCATTCCAAATATTACAAATATTGGGGTTTCTTTCTTCCATCTCCAATCCTTTGAACTCCCCATGGGGGCTTCACTCAATGAACCTCTGACATAGCACGTGCGTTCGTGGAATACTAAACATTACCATTAATTTGACTACATATTGGAAAAAAACCTCTAAAATTCACATTATTTAACCCCCTACCAATATGAACCCAATACATCTTTCCAATTTTAAAAGCCTTACATTCACTAGATATTGTAGGTATCCATTTTTTCATTAACATTTTTTATACCCCTTTATATTTTTTCATTAACTTTGAGCTCCATTTTTTATACCTACCAATATAAAAATAATTTACCTCCTATTATATGCTCAATATATTATGCCATTTTTTCCTTAATATATATCCCACAATATGAATGCACATGGTATGATATTGCTCCCCTAGTGAATTCCCCATGGAACTGCCTCGGTTTGGTAGTCAAAATTACTAAAAGGAAATTAAAGATAATTACATTATAAAAAAATGGAAGGTTTCCACCTTGAAAGAACCTACAAATTAATCAAAATAAAAGAATATAGATTTCTCACAAATGTGACCACTTCCTTATTTATTGACCTTTCGCTATGGAGTTAGACTCTTTACTCTGTGATAGTGATTCAACTTGGAGATCTAGAAGTTTACTGGAGAACAAGTCAAATTGTTTCATTCATTCGAGCCTAGTAGGTCAGAGACCTGACCTAGAACCCTACAGAGGTCACTATTATTATCATAGATAATTCTTGTAAGAATAAAAATAAAAGGTTAGAATGCTTGAATCATAAACTTTGAATAGAAAAATTAACATGAGAAATTTCCATCATAATGCTTAAATTTTTATCATGATTTCATATACCCAGCAGCAATTGTTTACGAAGGTAAGGCCATAGGTTGATTTTCCTAGGGAGAATAGAAATATTACTTTTTACCTTGGTAGTTGTGTGTTGAATCTAGAATACTTAATATCCTCACCATAATTTGAAACCATTGTTATCTAAGAACTTGTGAGACCAACCAATACTGATAATGGTAAAACTCAAGTTGAGGTGACCAACTACAGTAACGATCATGGAATGATGTAGATGGATCATAGTAATAACTGGTAGATTTGATTGGTGCCAGTTTAAATGTTAACCAAATCTATCGTTACTCCTAACTATCATGAATTGTTTTGTTGATACTACATATAATTAATCATGTTAAGTGCATCATGGTTCTCAAGTTATGGTAAAATGCTTACATTATTAGTCCCTACCTTAGACACTATAAGGACTCTAGCAATTGCTAGTGCATTGACTGGAAATTAATTTTCTTTTTGATGGAAAAAAAATTTGCTTTACCAAAATTTAAGCAAGGTTTTCGTTGCAATTTCAGTTCACCAAAATTTTAACCAAAGTTTTAGTTTCGACCTCTTATTGGAAACTTCACATATTTTAAGAAAACATTAGATATCAAAAATGTTTCTTATATAGAGTATGAAAGGAACTAAAAACATTCTTAAATCATATCTGTTATAGACATTTTTGTGCCTTACAGCATTGAGCATGAAATGTCCATAATCCAAGGGATCCAAAGTCCCTAAACATGTTGTTCCGACCCCTAGAGGAACACGGCTAACAAACCACAGCAATTCACAGAAGTTCTCCACCAAAAACTGCTCAAAAACAAGTCAATTCAGGATCAATTCAGAGGCTCCACTAGCTATCTGCGCTGAAATGCAGAGATTGCACTGGCTAGGTGCACTGCAATGCAGGTAGAAGCACTACCAAGGTGCGCTGAGCGGGAAGTGACAAATGGCAAGTTCATTCAACGAGGTGGAAAGACCCTGGAAGCTTCCAGAATCTTCTCCAATGACACTTGCCTCAAGGAATTCGACTAGTGATGAGTAAGAGACTCTTAGTCTCCAAGTGGAAGTAAGAACTAACAGAGGGAGAGGACACTAGTCAGATCTCAAGCTGACTCATCCTCTCTCCAAACATCTATATATGGATCTCTCCTCCATGAGATCTAGAGGCTGGAATTTTGTTATTGCAAAGAATTTTTGTTGGTTTGAGATTGGAATCATTGGGTGCTTAATGCTTTGAAGGGAGGTGAAGATAGGAATTTCATTTGCTGGGAAGGAGATGTTGGATTGGAGCCTTCTTGGTTGTATCTCTTCCTGAACCTTGTTATTCATTAATAAAGCTATCTTGGTTTCTCCTATATGATGATGTGTCTTTGATGTATGATTGCATTAGTATGTTTAGTTTATTTCTAATCCTGAACTAGCTATGACTATGAATCTATGTCTTTTGTAGTGTTCTCTTCTTGTGATCTTGCAGGAACCTGTTGAAGCTGGGCGAGCGAGAAGGCAAGTAGCTGGGAACTCTCAAAGAGAAGAGAAATTGGATCGAGGGACAAACGGAAGACACCAGTTAGTCCATCCATCTCTCTTCATTCTTAATTCATAAAGGAAGAATACTAGAATAGCTGTCTCTGTTTGTTGCTAAGGCACTGTCACACCTTAGGTGGATAGGATCATCCTGCATAGGCATTTTTCCCCACAACAAATTGGCGACTCCGCTGGGGAGATCTGTTTAGTCATTTTATTTGTGTCTCTATCATTGTTTGTTTCATAGACTCAACAGCAACAATCGAACTGCATATGCTATTCTCAGATGCAAAGTAGACAGCTGCTGCTTTGATCCAATCACTGGATTTGTCTATGATCTAAACAATGGACTCACAAATGATTTCATGATCCTTTGTGATAGATATTAGTCCTTCTTCAAAGCATCCCTTTGATTGTACCTTGCTTGTTGCTTTTATTTGGCCTGAAACCGTAGATTAATCAGCAAACTGTGACCCAGAACCCAGTGAGGAAATCTCGTTTCTCCTTTAGCGCAGACTCTGTGAAGAGGTTCTGCATTTCAACGCAGACCCCGTGAAGGCTACCTGCGCTGAATGTCAAAACCTCTGTGTTAGGGGTGCGGTTATCCAGTTAGGCCTTGTGCAACTGGGGTTCTCTGCTCTGTTTTGCCTTGTTTTGATCTCTGATTTTTGCAGCCTGTAACCAGCATAGGTACCTGTCTGATAGCCCCTTTTCTCTGCTTGAATTCGGCCTCCTTTTGTACAAAAAGACTGTGAGTGTTCTTATGTGTTTGTGGCGTCATTTACAGTTTTCCTTTGCAAGAGTGAAATAATCATCTTGTAGCCCTTGATTCAGATCTGATTGATTGTGATCTTAGGAGAGAGTTCATTGGCTGTTTACAGTTGATTATATATTCATTTTTGCTTTTGGTTTGAGTTTGTCTCTTTTGAGTGTCAAAACAAGTATTCATTTCGAAAATCGTTAAGTGTTGTAATCTCTTCTACCCTTTCTGATTTCGAAAAAGTAAACTTGTTTGTATTTGTCATTTAAAAGCAAATTCAAAGTTGTATAAAAAGCTTTCTTTTTAGGCATCAATATTAAGAAAGCAGAAAACAAACACCTGCATTGTGCATTTGCATCTTGATAGTTTTCATGCTTGATTTAGGAAAAGTGCATTAGAGTGTGCTAGTTGCTCTCTAAGAAAAGATGGTGTCTTTCTTTTCCCTTTGTAGCTAGGATTTTCATTGTTGAAAAAGAGATAAAATTTGCTTATCATCTTTTAGATTGCATTTAGGAAGTTGTCTATACATCTCGTGGTGAACCTCAAAAGGCAAAATTCTAAGAAAGATCAACATAAAATAAATTGAATGAACTTAATAACGCTTTGTAACATAACGCACAACATAGAGGTCTAGGCTAGAGACGTGTTCCGGCGTTGTAAAGCCTGGTGACTGTCGATCTCGTTGATGGTGGGTGATTCCTCCTGAGGGAAGATAGCGCCAGTACGGATTGTGCTCCCACGTACCGTCGAGTATATATTGGGAGACCCCTATAGGCATAAAACCTTTATCCTTAGGAAGCCGTGTCAGTCGCCCTACTGATCGCAATGCACTGAACACAGCATTTAGGAAGATTGACCGCCTGTACCTTAAAAAGTATTCTGCGGTTTTGTGAAAAGTTTGGCACACCCTCTACCTAGAGCTCCAGAGCAGTTCCTTTTGGCCTTTTTCAGACTCTATAACGGAAAAAGTCCATCCGAGCATTTGTCACTTCGGGCTCGTTAAAACATCGAAGGAGACTAGAGCCATCTTTAGCTTTTTCTCGACTCTTTAAAATTGAAAAAGCAAGTTGTGTCTAAAGCGTCATTAAAATTTTATTTTAACGGAATAATCAATCACCCTTATTCCCGCGTTGATCTTTCAGTTGAGAAAATGGAGCCCTCCAACCAAGGAATTCCCCTTGGTGGAAATCCTAGTCCCTTCTCCTCTTGGGGAGATGTTGGAGCGCCCCATATGGCCACATTGTCGCTTCCAGGACTGACAATCGACTTGCCTGTCTGGCTCTTCTCAACTAATGTTGTTCAAAACACCACTATTACTGAACAATCGAATCAACAGTTAGACCAGACCAGAGTTACCCACCAGCCTTCTACTTCATCTAATTCTTCCTCTCCTCCTTCCTCTTCGCTTGACGGGACTGGTAAAACAAAAAACCAAGTTCCTAAGGAGAAGAAGGAAAAGAAGAAGAAAGAGAAGAAGAAGAAGGAGCCAAAAGCGACTGGGGGCAAACAAGTGTCGTCTGACAAAAATCCACACACAGCACTGACTAGGCCTAAATCGCCATGTGTCATATGCAAGGGAGACCACTTCCACAGAGATTGTCCCTGCATCCCTCGGATACTAAGGGACTAGTCTCCCCGTTTGCACAATTCGGTGGCATCAACCTCTGATAACCATGTTGACAGCACACCGTCAACTAGTGAAAGTGAAGCCACAGGACAGAGAGGGAAAGCTAGATTTCCCTGCAGACTGTGCGAAGGCGACCATGCCATCGACCGTTGTCCCTTGTTAGACGAGGCTAAAAGAGTTTTGGAAGATCGCCCGATTTTACGAGCGCAACTTCCTCCTGGATATCAAAAACTCCTTCCAAGTCCTTCACCAGTTGAGAACCCGGCTGGCCCGCTCAGGTGGTCAGCCGAAGCACCTATCATTGAAGATGAACCGTCTGAATCCATGCCTGATGAAAGTCAAAAGGTTGAAGTGGCAGTTGACCCGGTTTTGCCTTCAGAGGCTCTATCTTCGAATGATACCATCACAGAGGAGAATAAAGACGACACCGTCCAAATTCTCTTCATCAACACAGACTCCGACGAACAAGGGGGCAATTTGCCCATTCCTTTATCGCAGGGAGGAACTTCGTCAGAGTCATACCCGGCCGTTTACTCGGTCCCACCACCAAGCAACCTAGTTGTCTCCTTCGACTGGAACCAACTAGGCAGACACCGTTTGCCAGCAAGCATACCATTCAGAATTATCATCCAAATATACAAAATGGTCATGGCTGGCACCATCATTGATGAAGGGGCATCTGTGAGTATCCTTTCCTCTATTGCTTGGAAAGCGCTTGGTTTTCCGGCGCTTTTTCCTGAAATGAGAAATCTGACAGGCTTTGATAAAGGAACCAGTCGACCTTAGGGATCCTCCCCAATGTGCCTATCACATTGAAAGGGAAGACCGTTCAAATGAACGTGATGGTCGTTCAAGGACCCTTGGATTATAACCTACTCCTTGGACGAGACTATATATATTGCATGGGAGCCATCGTCTCTTCACTCTTTAGAGTAATGTGTTTTCCGCACGAAGGAAGAGTGGTCAAGCTCGTGGACCAGCTTTCATTTCTCGGATCACGTATCGCAAATAGTCATATACCTTCCCTAAATGGTCTCTTCACGGAAGAAATGTCTCAACCCACGGTCCGTCCTCCCGATGAGCGCGAGTGATTCGGATGGATATGACTGGAACCCAGGGGGCATGCGTCCTGGTCTGCTTCGGCAGGAAAACTTTGGGTATAGGGTAGGTTTCCGCGGGAGAATATGACTAGTCTGTACCCCGTCCGTGGTTGGAAGAGGGGTTATTCTAGAATATGATTCTTTTGTCAAAGCTACGTGTTTGGCGCCTCACCTTTGTCTATCTCGGTAGACACCGCCAAAGAAGTGTTTTGTTGAAAGAATAACAGAACAATCTTTGGGTAGCCTGAAAGAGGTAGGCCTCTCCCGGTAAAACAAATGTTTTATTGAACTAAGAAGGGGTAACTTTGAAATCGTAATTTATGCCTGGGGGCATGCAAACCTTTTGGAGTGCAAGCAAGGGGCGGCTATTTATTTTTTTAAATTTTTAGGTCCTCCCTTTAAACCTGTAGGTCTAACCCTTTAAACTCATAGGATTAGTCGTTTCCAAACCTGCATAACGAAAGGATCCGGAGCAAAGTTTTGTAAGATCTAAGCTCCATAAAAAATAGCATATTCAATGAGACATTCTTATCATATGACTGGTTATCGAGCAGTTTTAGCACACAGTTCATGCTCGTTAAAAAATAAACGCAAGATCCGAGCAGTTTTAGCGCATAGTTCATGCTCGTTAAAAAATAAACATAAGTTTGAGCAGTGTTTTTCCGCGTTTAAGCTCGTTAAAAAATGAACTATTCGGTAAATAACCACCACGAATGTAATATCATTAGCCATTAAAGCCTTGGTCGTGTTTGCCCACCACCTCCACTTTTCCATTGGCCGATCGTTCACCTCCATATGATTGTTTACCCATTTTGAGGAACAGCTGCGAAGAGTGATTTCACTAAGCCATCCTTGTGACACTGCCATGATTGGAAAATTCCAACCCGTACCTGGAATCAGCTGCTAACCTGTTTTATCACTCGTTCCTCAAGAGACGAGTCTTCTTTAAGATCTTTTCATCTGACTCGTAAAATATGAAAAGATTGTCGAGTTTTGGCCTTCTAGCTCGTTAAAGTGACCGGAAGAGCCATCCCTCCTCTAGATTTTAATCTTTTTGGACCTGAGGGATTATTGCACAAAAAGATCGAGCGCTTGTTTTATTCGGCTCGTTAAAACTATCGAAAACTCATCCCTTTTGTATTGTTTTATACTTTTTCAGACTTAAGGGATTAGATGATGAAAAAGGACTTTCGGAGTTGACTTTACGTACCTTTTCAGACTCTCTAAAATTGGAAAGGACCAAGTTATCTTTGTCGTTAGACTCGTTAAAAGCATTAAATAGCGACAAACTTGTCTTTAGACGAGAACGAGTTTCACTATCGCTAGGCTCGTTAAAACATAGCGATGGGCTTGCCCGAAGGGCAAGTTATAGAACAAGCATATGTTATCCTCCTCAAGCTTGACAAAAATAAAGAGGTACTGGTCAGCAATGACTAGGGAAAAATTGGGAGAAACTCAAGAAAACTTTGATGGTAGCAAGTCGCTCTTGAACATGACACTTTTCCTCCGTACCACAGTCGGGTTGGGTTGTTTCATTCACCGGTCACATCACCATGGTCTCGCCATACCATCCATATTTGGGGTAATGCTACCGATCCATCGCATAAGTGTCGCCATATGTTCAAGAGAAGTCATTCAGAGGAGTCAACCATGTCCCATCCATTGCCATACATTATCCTTCATCCTTTCATGACCGCCACCCTGAATCATATGTCATCAGATCGTTTTCACCTCCATCAAAATCATTTGCTCCGTTCCGTGTCACTGATGTGGGATTCATTAAGGCCCTCCTTTGACGGATCGCCTCTTGTCGACATCAGCTCATTATCCAAGAAGTTGATCTAGGAACAACCCCTTCAGTACTTTGAAGCTTGCATGCCTCAATGGCAAGTTTCTCACTTCCGGCGATAGGTATACATCAATGACCTTCGACCGAAAGACTTTGCGTGGTGTTCGACGCCAAGTCCTTTATTCACACCACGTGAATTGTACTACAGTACCTTGAGGGTCATTATCATTATCGGTGATTCCTCTCGCGCTTGTTAACGGTTTACCTCATTGACCGGTAATCAAGCGATGTCTTTCCATGTTCGACTTCAAAACATTTCTCACATGGATCGACTTGTACTTAGAGTGAAGATCGAGCGAGTTTGAAGACCCCGGATCTAGTTTTATCCATCCGGGTTGCGATATATATTTAGGAAAGATAAAGACATTGACATGTACATCATTGCAGCAGATAATCATCCTACTCAAAGGATGATAATTTCATCAAAATTATCAGTCTACCATCAGACGATTGTCTGTTCTATGTACAGAAAAATGAATTTATAAAGCTGAGCATGGGAATGCCCGCCTCAGCTAAATCATGAAAGCAGTATGAAAAATAATGTATTGTATTGTATCTTATTACAGGTCTCCTCCCAGCATTGAATGAACTTCGGATCCTCCTAATAAAGCATTTCACCCGATAAATGGCCTCATACTTTAGGGGGCAACTGTTATAGACATTTTTGTGCCTTACAGCATTGAGCATGAAATGTCCATAATCCAAGGGATCCAAAGTCCCTAAACATGTTGTTCCTACCCCTAGAGGAACAAGGCTAACAAACCACAGCAATTCACAGAAGTTCTCCACCAGAAACTGCTCAAAAACAAGTCAATTCAGGATCAATTCAGAGGCTCCACTAGCTGTCTGCGCTGAAATGCAGAGATTGCACTAGCTAGGTGCACTGCAACGCAGGTAGAAGCACTACCAAGGTGCGCTGAGCAGGAAGTGACAAATGGCAAGTTCATTCAACGAGGTGGAAAGACCCTGGAAGCTTCCAGAGTCTTCTCCAATGACACTTGCCTCAAGGAATTCGACTAGTGATGAGTAAGAGACTCTTAGTCTCCAAGTGGAAGTAAGAACTGACAGAGGGAGAGGACACTAGTCAGATCTCAAGCTGACTCATCCTCTCTCCAAACATCTATATATGGATCTCTCCTCCATGAGATCTAGAGGCTGGAATTTTGTTATTGCAAAGAATTGTTGTTGGTTTGAGATTGGAATCATTGGGTGCTTAATGCTTTGAAGGGATGTGAAGATAGGAATTTCATTTGCTGGGAAGGAGATGCTTGATTGGAGCCTTCTTGGTTGTATCTCTTCCTGAACCTTGTTATTCATCAATAAAGCTATCTTGGTTTCTCCTATATGCTGATGTGTCTTTGATGTTGCATTAGTATGTTTAGTTTATTTCTAATCCTGAACTAGTTATGAATATGAATCTATGTCTTTGTGTAGTGTTCTCTTCTTGTGATCTTGCAGGAACCTGTTGAAGCTGGGTGAGCGAGAAGGCAAGTAGCTGGGAACTCTCAAAGAGAAGAGAAACTGGATCGAGGGACAAACGGAAGACACCGGTTAGTCCATCCATCTCTCTTCATTCTTAATTCATAAAGGAAGAATACTAGAATAGCTGTCTCTGTTTGTTGCTAAGGCACTGTCACACCTTAGGTGGATAGGATCGTCCCGCATAGGCATTTTTCCCCACAACAATATCCAAACTTTTTTTGAATCATATATTTGAAGTAATGCTAAGGTGAAAGTTAATAATAAATCTGAAACATTAAATGTTTGAGACATATTTTAGTTTAAAGTTTAGTCCATGCTCAGTCTTTTTATTATTTAGTTTTGACTAAGTGGCATGATGTATTTTAGTTTAAAGTTTAGATCATGTTCACTCTTTTTATTATTTACTTTCGGCTAGGTGGGACTTTGGATAATTGGCACTTTTCACTTAGTGGAATTTTGAATAAGCGATATTTGGCGCTAGACAACTTCACTGCCTCAATTTTTTTTTATCATCTAGTCACCTCCATAACAAACGATGCTATTATAAACCATGCTACTGTAGATTCTATTATAGTTCATTTCAAATGCATGTCCAACCAAAGAAACCCTTTGTAGTAGTCACCCCAATTAAAGGTACATATCATCTCCTTATGCTTGTTTTTTAACTCATAAGCTTCATTTTCCTAGTACAATATGTGTTCATTTAGCTCATGCATATTGATCATATTAACTGCAAGATAGGAAAATGATTTTAATTCCAATTAAATGTCCCTTCTACATGCAAGAACAATAAATGATAGAATATAACATAAATGATAGACTATATAACATCCAGTGTCATAGTCATAAATTATGTGTGCATGTGTTTTCTTGTGAATTTGAGGAAACACTTAGGTGAATTGGGAAAAAACTTACATTTTGTTTTCCAGGATTGAAAAAAATCTTGCATTTATTTTTCTCCTCTAAAATTATACTTGCACATGTAATTATTATTTTTCTCTTTTGAAATTATACTTACATGGGTAATTGAAGAAACTAAGGAAAGGTTCAATACGTGTAATGGAAAAATATAAGGAAAGGCCTAATATATCAGTACAAGTATGATTGGGATACATATACATGCCACCTATAGAAAAAATTATCAACGAGGTCAAGAGTGGGGTGCTTGGGAAATTGTGGATGGTGGTAGTTAGAGAACATTGATTTTGTTTCTTTACCAAGTTGTATAAAATTACAAGCCATAAAATCTATTTGGTCCACTTTTGTTTATGAATTAGAAAATACAAGTCCATAAATATATTTTTTACATATACTTACAACTTATCCTTTTCCCTTTGTATAGGTTAAGAATTGGAACTACTTCACTACAGAAGGGGCAAGGGGATTTCTTTGATTAGGCGTTAGTACTCTGCCAAAGAATCCAAAAGAGCCATCAGTCGACTGGTGCATTGATTAGGTGTTATTACTACACTAGAGGAACCAAAAGAGCCATGAGTGGATTGGTGCCCCACTGCCTACAACCATAGGCTACAGATCCAGGGACTATAGTAGTAATAACAGTAATAAGAAGCAAGGTCTATAGAGGTGTACCTATGATGACATTTCCTAGAAGAAAAATAATGTATTGCAGACTTAGGATAGAAAAGATAGAGAAAAAAGGTAAACTAAAATCTTGCAAATTCATAGAACGAACTTTACTCAAATACAAAGAATAATTTGAGTGGTAGTTAGATGTAAGCAATGATTTCATTTGATGGCGAGGATTTGAACATGTTACCTGTAACAAACATATCCATTCCCTCCCTTCAAGGTAAGTGAAACTACCCTAAAAACAATTGAGATCTCACAAATGCTAACCAACTGCCTACTTGTTGGTGGAAGGACTACCTAGCCATTCCTTTAACTGCATCCCTTTAAACTCTTTCAAATTTCGTGTGTTGGTCCGAAGACATGATAGACCGATGAGTAACCTATTCTAATTTCCATGTTTATAGGAATAGAGATTCATCTAGAGTTAACCTATATTTGCAAGAATGCCTTACCCAACCATCTAGATAGATATTGGTTGATTTAATCGAGAAGCTCTACATTTGGGCACTTGGAAATCATAATTACTTAAACCTTATCTTTGGTTTATTCTTGTCCATGCCAAGAGGTGTTAAATACTATTTTTCATGCATCGTTGTTCCTGGAGTTTTAGGGTTGGTACAGATCAAGATTTGATAGGAGCATGTCTCCTTCCTTCGTTTAGTTCAAACCCACTCATCTTCTTGCTTACTCTGTGATGTTGTAGATCACTAAAGCCAACTCTTCTTGGTCTCTTCCCAACCTGATAGGTGAAGTTGTATGCATTTATATGGTAGATAATTAGGTCATGATGGATAAGAGAATGTGTCCATTGTACAGGGAAACAATAATATCAACAACACCACTACCTCCATGAGCAACATCAATAACATCAGTAGAAAAACTAGCCCCTAGCCTAAGACCCAATTTCTTGAGTGGATTAACCTATTGACCTAGTTATAGCCACCCAATTGCTTTAGGAAATTAACTTATTGACCAAGTAATAGCCACAATAGAAAACCACCTCCTTCCTCAGCTCACTTACCTCTCTCTTGGTTGAAAAAGTTCCATTTTTATGGTGCTTGTAAAAGAGCTTTCATTTACTCATTTCTGCCTAAAATAAGATAGTTGAGGTAGGTGGGCTACATTCACCCAGCATGGATGATAAAATCCTTTAGTTATTTATTTTTATTTTTAATTATATGTGTGATTGGGTACTCATAATTCTTTAAATTTATCACGAATTTATATCACAGAATGACATAAGGGATATGCTTGATTTTACATTTAGCATGGATGTGGATGAAGAGAAAATGATATTGTATTAGGGGGAAGAGGTAATCAGTAATCTCCCTTCCAATGATTCATGGTATCTTATGTTTTCAGAACCAACTGAGATTTTTGTTATCAGTAGGTTGCTAAACATGAGCTGATTCTTGGTGGTCACAATATCATAGTTACTAAGGAAAATAAACAAGAATTTTTTGATCTTATTGCAGAGAATTGGCTCAAAATAGAAATACATCCAATTGAAAGCATATATTTCAAATAGGATATTTCTTGTTGATTTCTTCATGAAGTTATTTCAAATAAGATATTTCTTGTTTAAATATATGTTATTATTTGCATATATTTTGCACATATTTAGAATGATGTGATTTTCCAGGCCTTAGATACATGTTAGTTTAGTGTGTCCTTTAATTACGTGGACTATTTAACATGTCATATTTGATGCCACATATCAAATAACAACTTTCTAAACTAAGCTTGAGATATCACATCTATGCAAGCCTTCACAACTATTTGATACCTCCTCTCGAAAATATAATTTTCCAAGCAATTGGTAATTAGGTAGCATTGTACCCACAAAACTTTCTGTAGGAGCTAATGTTTGAAACAATATTTCAACATATCAATCCTTTAATCAAGTATCTAAATGTATAATTGTATACCTTACTCATTTTTTCTTACTCGTTTTTTGATCAACTGCCTTATTTTTTTCTTTAATGTGTCTTAATGGGACTGGGAGCTGGTGTGTACACCAAAGGTTTTCCTTCTACCTAATACCATGTTGCTATCAAAGTTTAAATTTTACACTGTGCTTAGTCTTTTTATTAAAATTTTATCCAATATTACAATGGATATCCAAAGTTTATATCAAATGCACCGCATTTTCACCATGCTTACTCTTTTAATTAAACTTTTTATCATTTACTTTCGATTAAGTGGAAGTTGGCTAACTAGAATTTTTCACTTAGTGGCATTTTGACTAAATGACATTTGGCGCTAGACAACTTCACTGCCTCAACATCTTTGTATCATCTAGTCACCTCTGTAACAGACAGTGCTATTGTACACCATGTTACTGTAGATGCTACTATGGTTCGTTTCAAATGCAGGTCCAAACAAAGAAACCCTCTATAGTAGTCACCTCAATTAATGGTACACATATTATCCTTGTGCTTGTTTCTCAACTCATAGGCTTTCACCGAAGTATCATATGCATTCATTTAGCTCATGCATCTTGATCATCTGACTGGAAAAATATGACAATGATTTTTATTCTAATTTAATGTCCCTGATACATGCAAGGTTAATAAATGATAGACTATAGCATTCATTTCCATAGTCATAAACTATGTGTGCATGTGGTTTCTTGTGAATTTTAGAAAACACTTAAGTGAATTGGGGAAACATCTACATACTATTTTTTGGGATTAAATAGATTCTTGCATTTATTTTTCTCATCTGAAATTAGACTTGCACAAGTAATATTATTTTTTTGTTTTGAAATTATGCTTACACTTACACAGGTAATAGAAGCAACTAAGGAAAGGTCTAATATCCATAGTAGAAGCATCTAAGGAAAGGTATGCAAGTGACAAAAAGTAGCCAGACAATGAGAATAAAATGTATTCAACTTGACACTTGACTTATATTCCCCTTTGCTTTTTATAGTGAATGAGGGAGTCTTAAAAAGAATTATTTTGTACTTGTTTCCTAGAAGTAATTTTACATCACTGTGTATGTTTTTCATTATGGGAAATGTGCAATAGAGGGATTATCAAATGAGTCGTTTTATAGGTTTTTCATTATGGAAGATGGTTGTGCAATGGAGGGAATATCAACAAGCTCACACTCAAACTGATCTATAATGGCAACATAATATGATTGATGGAGATTTAGTCTTACATTTTCTGAAGACATTTCTAGCCACTTTAGGGCTCTTGGTTGGAATACAGTTTTAATGGATAACACACATGAAAACATGGAGTCCTTTCATAAAGCACTTGTTTCCTCTTTCAATGAAACTAAATGGCCTTCCTTTATTAACATAATGTACAAAAGAACTTATTAACAAAACAAAGAACAAGATTTTTTTGCTTTTTAATAATTTATCAAAATATAAGCCATTAAAAGTTTTCATACCCGAGAGGGACTACTATTTCCTTCAGCTCTTGTCGAAACCATATTCATTCATCATCCATTATTAATAGTCGATGATTAAAGGAGGGTGGTGTTGTGGTATTAGACTCAGTTATAATCCTTGGTATATAAAGTTTCGTAAAATTAGCTAAAACAAAACAATAATGCATGTATCATTACTTGAATATATTTAATAAATTTTACTGAATATATTGTTACTATAATTTAGATATATATAGGCTTCAAGGGTTAGTTCAATTGGTTTAGTATATGTTTTTAAAGCAACTTTGCTATTGAGCGGTCACGGGTTCAATTCTTTCCACATCCTCAGAGTCAGGCTCCATGGTTGAGCTAATAGGAAGTGATCCCTTCGGGTAGATCTGCCTAGTACAAATATTTTGTAGATATAACAATCACCAATATCTAGAACCTGTGAACCACATAGAAATATAATATATATATATATATATATATATATATATATATATATATATATATATATATATATATATATATATATATATATATATATATATATATATATATATATATATATGTAGTTGTAGTTTTACCTAAAATTTATCTCTCTTTTTTTAAAGGAATGGATAGCATTTCATTATAATGAAATGTGCCAGGTCCCTTACAAAATTTAGACTTGTTCTATATGCATCTTCCCTCTCCTTACATTGAGTATGGACCTTCTTGCTACCCTTATTATTTACATATATTATATTAGGAAAACTATAGCTATATATTCTCCAAAAAACTCTTGCATATTCTATACAACGATATTGCATAAATCGAGATTAAAAACAAACACAATCCACTGCTGTCAGTCTCGGCGTCATTGTGGAGTACTAAAAAGTTATGTTTTTGATGATCATTTTAGTATCTTTTCAGTAGAACTTGCAAACCTTTTTGCATCATGAAGTTGGAAAATGATAAAGAATTATAACAAAACATGTGAGTTTTATATGCAAGACTAAAACGCTGACAATTGTCATTTCCTTATGTAGGGAAGAGTGCAAACGAGAAGTTGTCGTTCTAAAGGAAAGGACAAGGATGAGATAACTGATGTCCCTTTGACGAGAGACCGAATGCAAACAAGGCTAAGCATATCAAAGCAAATCGGCTCTGAAAAGGAGGTGGAGACACTAGCTCGGTGTAGGGGAGAAAAGAGATGATTAAGGATTAACGGTTCGGCGAATCCCTCAGGATCCAGGATCCTGAGGGATTGTTGTTTTATATATTTTTATACTTAGACATCTCCGCCGTCACCCTTACAAAAGGGACAGCATTATTACCTCGGGAAGGGAGTGAGACATGATTATGCTTCTATGTAATTTATGTTAAGATCAAAACTTTTATCATCGAGTCTCGATAAGAACTAGTTTACTGTAATCTTACTTCATGCATTAATACAAACTTGGTGATTACTTCATCTCTGAGTCTAGATTAACCTAAAGCGGTGTACCCCTGGAGGCTAAGGGCCCGGCCTTGGAGGACACTTGCTCCTGTATTATTACGATTTGGCTTCTGCGTGGTTTGCTTATCGTCGTTATTTGGTAATCTGATATGCTTTATAAGTTTACATCGCATGCTCTGTTATGTTTAATTCATTAATATTTCCACAGACATAACTATTGTATTGACTCTGCATCATATTATTGTTCCTTTCAGAGTTGATTGAATATTACTAGTCTTAACAGAATACTGTTACTATCCCATTACAGAGCTTTTGTGCTGTGCATCTGTTCATTCACGTTACAGAATTTATCTTGGGAGTTATGTTCTTTACGATTGTTAAGTTGATGAACGATGTTGTTCTATTTTGAAATGCAGTCATATTCCCTCTAACTAAGATTGATATTTGGATCAGATTACTCTTTAAGTGTGTTGTGTGCGTATATGGTTTTCAAGCACTGTTCCATAACTTATCAATAAACAGTGCTGTTCCATTGGTGTGTGCTGTTTGATCTGCCTTAAGAGTGAAAGATTGCTATTTGACTATGATTAATGCATTTGATTTGGTAGATTAAGTTTGTTACTGCTCGCGAGACTTAGTTGTTGTTTTATTTCATAGTTGTTGTTCCATTTAAGAATTGTTGTTCCATTACAGACTTGTTGTTCAATTTTTTATTTGTTGTTCCATTTTCTTATCTGCTGTTCCATTTGCTGGCATTTGTTATTTTGGTGTGGGAGATGATCTAAGGCTGTAGTGAGCCTTGGCATTTACTGTCTGGCTCCCAGATCCACGGTCTGTTCTCTAATTTCCTTTTCATCAGTTTCCAAAGGGATGGGTTATCGCTACTGAACCCTTGACTGATAAGTTGCCTAGTCTTCTGAGTGTGTGATTTACTCTTTTGAAGTAGTTTAGTTGTAGACAAGCATCCGTTTACTCTTGCATTTCTGAACACAGTACTACTAGAATTACTCTGGCAAATGATAGCCTTAGACTAAGACACTCTTTGAAATAACAAAACACTCCCTGATTGACATATTAATGTGAGGTAATTAGAGGTGAAAGAGACCCTTTTTATAGCTCTACATTTTCGCGCCATTGCCGGGGAAAGAGTGTAGCCATTTGTCCTTTTTTCAGAGTAGTGTACGAACCTACTTGGGAAGAGTTGGATTTTTAAAACGGAAGGTAAGAACCTACGTACGGAGCATGTAAAAGCCCTGCTCCTTTGTCCGCTTTCCTAACAGATTTGTTGTTGCTTTGTTTGAATAGAATTTAGTAGTTCATTTGAGTGCATGATTAAGCAGAAAAAACTAGAAAAAAATACCAAACCTCCACCCAAGCCAGAAAAAGCTAAGGGGCCGGTGACCCTTGGCTAAACGATCTTCATAGACAAAATCTACAAGAAAGCAGAATCTCAGCCATCAGTAGGACCCAGGAAAATCATTTCTAAACAGCCTACTAGTTCCCTTTAGGCCACAGGATCACCATTTGTAGCCTTTGCTGAGGTGCATAGTCAAACTGAAGATTCTACTCCAGAACTATTGCAAGAAGGGAATTTCAGCAATCTTTGTGAAGGAGAAGGAGAAACAGGTGAAACCAAGGAACCAAGATCTCCTATTGGAACAAATCAGCCATTAAATAGCCCAGACAATGGGAGTGCTGCAAAAATCATTGTTGAAGGAACCCAATCTCCTCAGACATCAGGCATTCTCATTATCCCAGATAGAAGAAGTGCTATTAAAACTATTCCTGTCAAAGCCATTCCCTCTCAACCTAGGAATACCCTCCTAGATATCCCAGAAGGTTATTGGCATATATTTGACCCTATGGCTCAAAATCAGCCAAACACTCAAACCTCTACATTACAATACCCTATAGTGGATTCTGCAGCAAATGCGCCTATGAAAGCAATCCCTCTTCAACATATCCCTACATTTCACTGTCTCACATCGGAAGACCCGGATGCATTTTTATTTGAATTTGATGTGTTGTGTAGGGGATATGATTACACCACCGACCCCCAGAAACTGAAACTATTTCCCTCTACATTAAAAGGGGTTGGTTTAAGATGGTTTATGGGATTAGGTGGCGGGGTTATAAATAACTGGGATCAAATGAAAGAATCTTTCCTAAAAAAATATCAGGATTATTGCAGGTCTAGAGAACTAAAGGACGAAATATTCCAGATGATAGCTAGATCGAATGAAACATTAGAGGAGTATGTGGAACGTTTCCAGTACAATCTACAAAGATCTCCTTATGCATCACTACCTTTACCTGATAATGTGTTAAAAACTGCATTGATAAGGGGCATGAAGGAACAATGGATCGAAACATTAAACATCATGGGAAAAGGGGATATTTATCAAGAGAATTTTGCTGACATTATTGATTTATGTATCAGGAGCTCGAGAGGCAGCACAAGAGTAAAACCGGCAGAACATGATCGGTTTGTAAGAGATAATAAAATTTCAACAGAAGGAGTAACATGGGTAGAAATTGGAAATTTATTGGAAAATTTTAAAACTGATATTCTGGGGACACTAACTACACAACTTGATATTATGCAGGCTAAACAAAAGCAAATGGAGGCAAAACAGAATTTGGCGATCTTCTGCCCCCAATGCAGGAAAAAGCATAGTCACAAAGAGTGTCCACTGGATACAGTCCAAACATGCGCCATCTTTACAAAGGACCACCTTACAGAGAGCTGCCCCTCACTTCCTGGATTGAAGGCGGTATATAAAGAAGCGGAAGAAGAACCAGAAACAGTGTATTTGATCAACCAGCGCCGTTAGTGGTAGCCGAGACAATCTGGTATGTTTTCAGACCCAACTTCTTCTTTTCAGCCTCCACAATATAATGCTCAACAATATAATATGTGGCAAAGTCAATCCCAACCTCCGTTTCCAAACTGGTCACCAAGCCAGCATAATGGCCTACATTTTGACATTACACAACATTCCCTAAGTATACACAAAGGATCATGGTTCCATGGGTGAAATAAACAACTTTGCCAAGGTTGTGGACACCTGTCGGCAGCAGAGCACTGTTAATGGTATCGAAGTCACATTATTTACACCAATAGGTGAGTTATTAACACCCTTTTGTTTCTTACACCTTAGTAATTAATCATATATCATTTCCCGAATTATATAGCGCATGCAAATCTATTATCACCAATCATGGCAGAGTAATTGACAATGACCGCAGGAGATTTAGAAAGTACGACAGATGTCCTCTCCTCTCAGCCTTGCATCATATCACAGCAGCCTCTTATGTAATACGCGATCCAACTCTATGCCTCGATTTCGGTAATTTGCTGTTTTTCTAAACATGGCATATTTTTATACGTTGTTCCTTTATGACTCTGTTTCAGAACAGGCGCTGCTCTTTTATTTGACAGCTGGGACAGCCTATCACATTACGGGGAGGTTAACCTCATTATTACCTGGATTACGTGTCAGCTTACTATTCAGGAAAATTGTGTGCTAGGGTATGACATGGCTCAACGGCATACTATTTTTATTTTTCCTGCACGAATTGCTGTTCATAAGCCATTTCTGTTGTATACTCTGTTTTTTTCAAACAAGTCTTGCGTCTATTACCCTCTCTGTGTTTCAACAGCACGAACAGCTGCCGTTCCATTGAGAATTCACAGTGAAACCATGGGAGGAAGAGCGATCCGGAGGGAACTGCAGGTGTTGATAGTCTCCGCTGCTGCCCGGGAAATCCTGGCAAGAGCAGGGTGGCTGACTTATCTCAACCGCTTGCAGGAGTCTAACGAAACCGTGGCAATTGAATTCCTGCAGAATTTGTAAGAGGATTACTCCACAATGAGGGGGAGACATATAGCAGTCACCGATGACATAATCGCAGAAGTCTCGGGACTACCAGCCACCGGACCTGTATCGATATTAAAAAAGGAGAGATTACAGAATATTATAGAAATCTTCGAGGACGAAGGCAGAGCCTGACAATTAAAGGAAAGGGAGTTCTACCAGCAACTTTAGGAGAGCCCTGGGTAGAATTGGCAAGGACCGTGCAAAGCTACATCACCTGCGAGGGTAGAAAAGACGTGGTAAGACCACGACATATTAAACTCTTAGCTGTTCTAAAGTAGAAATTCTCTGTAAATTTACCTGCACTTTTGAATTCGTTACTTCATGACGTTGCACGGAGCTTAAAAAGGCACAACATGTAGAGTCAGTTGTTAGTCATCATGGGTTAATTCGATTAATTGTCAGTCATAGCCTCACCCAGCAGCAAAGCAGCTGGGAAGAGCTAATTGCAATGATAGATGGGGGGTTGACAGCACCATCCCCAAAACGTAAGCATGCCACTAGTACACCTGAGCGTCCAGAAAAACACAGAGAATTAGCAAAACAAAAACATGTCACTAGTACATCCGAGCATCCAAAAAAACGCAAGGAATCAGCAAAGCATAAGCATACCACTGGTACACCCGAACAGCCAGAAAAATGCAGGAAATTAGTCCAGTTAGCATGAATACAAGGGAGGTTGGAAATACTCCAAGAAAACACCAGCCGGCCAGTAGAAATTGAAGATGAGCAACCCTCACGTCCAGAAGAAGAGGCCGAGCAATCTGAAGGAGAAGAGAAAGAGGAGGCCGAGCAATCCGAAGAAGAAAATGAGGAAGGAGCTGAGCAGTCTGAAACAAAAGCTGAGCATTCTAAAACAGAAGTCGAGCAATCTGAGCAAGAGGAGGAAATGGAACAGCAGGAAGGTAGCCCATTGCAGGACCCAGTGGGAGAAGACGAATTGGCCGCAGTCTTGGCCAATATGGGTGAATATGGACAACCTTCCAGTCTGTCAAACCTCCATGACAAACCCCAGGAGGAAAATGCACCTGAAAAACCACATGCAAAGGAGGCAGAAGAAGAAAATCTCCCTGTTCATGATAAAGAAACAATAGGAGATACTGAACATTCCTAACTAGAAGACACCGAAAGAAATTCTGGAGGAAGCAGGGGCAGAAAAAGAAGTTGCCCAATAATTGACAGAACCAGTTAGGGTTCCTACCCCAGAACATCCAGAGCAGAACAATGAAGAAACACCCTAAAAGGAAGATCCAGGGACTAGTCACAGTCCAGGCCGCAGTGAACAGCATGTTGTTCCTTCTAACGAAATTTTGGAAATTAAAGAATTGTGAAAGGAACAACATAGATTATTGAGCATAATAGTCCAACTCCACCAGCAGATTAGGATCCTGAAAGCAAGGCAGAGGGTAAAAAGGACTTCAGGAAAGAAAAAGGTGACCACTCCAGCAAAACCCCGCAAGGCAAAGAGGCAGAGGATCAGAATTCGTCCTACTGTTCAAAACCCTGTCGAAAACCCAGCTGTTGTTCCAAATGATGCCGAGGAATAGACTGTTGTTCCATTTGAAAAGGAACAGCAACGGACTGATATTCATGTTAAAATAGAAATGGATGATATGATGACCTGTGATAAGGAAATTCAGACGGAGGCACCACTTTCAGGAGTGATAAGGGTTCTGAACTCAAAGCAACACAATAAGAAAGTTTAGGTAAAACTCCTGGCCTCCACTACTGCATGGAGAAGAGATCCAAAAACAGTGACCTTGAGCAAGGGGTTGAAGCAAGCTCAGCAAGAAGCAGAAAAGCTTAGAGAGGAAATGGTCCCTCGCGAAAAGTATGAAGAGCTACAGCAGCAACTTAGGAACATCAATCAATCCGAAAGCCAGGCTTTTGAAGGTTGGTGGAAGGAACAAGAGAAAGTTGCAAAGGTAACTCGTAGGCTAGATATTTTTATCAAGCAGATGGATACCTTGTGTTCTTTATACAATGACGTCTTAGCATGTAGGGCCCCTGCCAAAAATTATGCCCTGTTTTTACTGGAACGGTATTTGCAATTAAAAATAAAAGCTGTTAAAGCAGGTGCTCCCATACAAATTAACACTGTCAATGATTTTATAGACTGCTGTAAACACTACGGGGTAAAAGTCCAGAGACTGCTGTGTGAGTTCTATTTACATAACCTTGTACTAGACCAGGAGACTGAGTTGAACCCTGGCCCCTTTGTTGGAGACATCCAATTGCAGGCATTCATCTCATTTGGGGTTAATCAGATTAAATGGCTCAAAGCCTATAATACTTTCCAGAGGCAAGAAAACGGCTTAGATTGTGGGTAAGGGCTGAGCCTAGGAACCCAGTACAGTTGTGGAAATCACATAGAAACCTCATGAAGACTTCGAGTGTCATTGAAACATTAGGACCCATGCATGAGGCACTCATTCGACAGGGATTAGAATACTTTATTTCTATCAAAGACCTTGCCATTGATGCAGCTAAATTTCGGTATCAAATCTCTAATCCGAATATCTAGCTCAGGGAACCGTTTAAGTATGAAAATTTTAAATTAGCTACCAATCGTTTGCACCTTTATGGCGAAAGCATTTTGAGAGCAGGGCCATCCTGGTTAGGATATAGGTTCTGGAGTCCAATTATTTGGCACCCTGCGCCCGGATCCCAAGCCCTGTATGAGATGCCTGAGGGTTAGACAGGCCATTTCTTTGACTACCTAGTTACTCATCATGGTTGTAGGCCTCCGCATGAAATTCCATCTCCAGCCTATTCTCTCACTGCCTTGCATGTCAACTACAACATTTTCAAGAGGGCATGAAACAGGGTAAGCAGGGGGGTGTGTGGAGTACTAAAAAGGTATGTTTTTGATGATCATTTTAGTATCTTTTCAGTAGAACTTGCAAACCTTTTTGCATCATGAACTTGGAAAACGATAAAGAATTATAACAAAACATGTGAGTTTTATATGCAAGACTAAAACGCTGACAATTGTCATTTCCTTATGCAGGGAAGAGTGCAAACAAGAAGTTGTCGTTCAAAAGGAAAGGACAAGGACGAGATAACTGTTGTCCCTTTGACGAAAGACCGAATGCAAACAAGGCTAAGAAGATCAAAGCAAATCGGCCCTGAAAAGGAGGTGGAGACACCAACTCAGCGCAGGGGAGAAAAGAGATGATTAAGGATTAACGGTTCGGCGAATCCCTTAGGATCCTTGATCCCGAGGGATCGCTGTTTTATCTATTTTTATACTTAGACATCTCCGTTGTCACCCTTATAAAAGGGACAACATTGTTACCTCAGGAAGGGAGTGAGACATGATTATGCTTTTATGTAATTTCTGTTAAGATCAAAACTTTGATCATCGAGTCTCGATAAGAACTGGTTCACTGTAATCTTACTTCATGCATTAATACAAACTTGGTGATTACTTCATCTCTGAGTCTGGATTAACCTAAAGCGGTGTACCCCTGGAGGCTAAGGGCCCGGCCCTGGAGGACACTTGCTCCTGTATTATTACGATTTGGCTTCTGCGTGGTTTGCTTATCGTCGTTATTTGGTAATCTGATATGCTTTATAATTTTACATCACATGCTCTGTTATGTTTAATTCATTAAGATTTCCACATACATAACTATTGTATTGACTCTGCATCATATTACTGTTCCTTTCAGAGTTGATTGAATATTACTAGTTTTAACAGAATACTGTTACTATCCCATTACAAAGCTTTTGTTCTGTGCATCTGTTCATTCACGTTACAGAATTTATGTTGGGAGTTATGTTCTTTACGATTGTTGAATTGATGAACGATGTTGTTCTATTTTGAAATGCAGTCATATTCCCTCTAACTAAGATTGATATTTGGATCAGATTACTCTTTAAGTGTGCTGTGTGCGTATATGGTTTTCAAGCGCTGTTCCATAACTTATCAGTAATCAGTTTTGTTCCATTGGTGTGTGTTGTTCGATCTGCCTTAAGAGTGAAAGATTGTTGTTTGATTATGATTAATGCATTTGATTTGGTAGATTAAGTTTGTTACAGCTTGCGAGACTTAGTTGTTGTTTTATTTCATAGCTACTATTCCATTTAAGAATTGTTGTTCCATTACAGACTTGCTGTTCGATTTCTTATTTGTTGTTCCATTTTCTTATCTGCAGTTCCATTTGCTGGCGTTTGTTATTTTGGTGTGGGAGACGATCTAAGGCTGTAGTGAGCCTTGGAATTTACTGTCTGGCTCCTAGATCCACGGTCTGTTCTCTAATTTCCTTTTCATCAGTTTCCAAAGGGATGGGTTATCGCTACTGAACCCTTGCCTGATAAGTTGCCTAGTCTTCTGAGTGTGTGATTTACTCTTTTGAAGTAGTTTAGTTGTAGACAAGCATCTGTTTACTCTTGTATTTCTGAACACTATACTACTAGCATTACTCTGGCAAATGATAGCCTCAGACTGAGACACTCTTTGAAATAACAAAACGCTCTCGGATTGACATATTAATGTGAGGTAATTAGAGGTGAAAGAGACCCTTTTTATAGCTCTACAGTCATCACCCGCAAGCTCACCCACAGACTTGTTCAGTTCCTCTGTTTCAATCCCTTCTTCTTCTTGAACCCTCATAGTAGTAGCAGCAACATCCTCGTCTTCTTCCAGAGCCCTCACAACAACCTCCTTGACATTATCAACATTGATAGCTGATGAATTTCCAACCCTGAACACTTCCTTTAAAACTCCAACTGTGGTTGTCTCCTCCTTGATTTCAATATTATGAACATTCTGTTGGACACTCTAAACATCCATGTGCATGCCTTCCATGCTTTTTTCATTAGTTCTCAAATAATTGAGCAAAAATGACCACCATGTTTTCGTTCAATTCTTTGAAAATTTCCTTAACCATTTGCTTGAAATAGCCCTCCACCAGGCTCTCAACTCTTACATGCCCCACTGACGCAGGAGGTTGACAAACAATGAAGTGGTAGTCTTTTATTAGACTAATGGTTAACTTTATAACCAATCAGTTGCATGCAAACAGGTTCTTTACGTGTATTTGCCTTCTAAGGTTTCTGCTTTATCTAACCAATCACCCCAGTCCCACCTTGACTTTTCCTTTTGGTTGAGCACTTCAATCCACACCGTTGATCTCAAACCTCCAGATCCAACGGATATCGCGCTGTCCACTTTCAACTTACCGGGACGATCTCCACAGTGGATATTACCCATCCAATTGAACGATTGTCGTGCAATCTCGCGCGGATTCTCGCACGGTCGATATCAAATCGAGAGTGCGTGAGAAAAGTGGTTTTCCTCAGCCACGTGTCAGCTGCTAAGGTTAATCGCGCAGATTTGGAACAACACCACTTACCCCCTTTCGGTCACGTGAGATACTGCTTCCCGCTTATCAAATACAACCCATGTGCTTTAAACAATACTTTAAGGAAAAGCGCTTAAGGAAAGGTTTTTAGCATTTAAGCTCATTATTAACACTTAATACTAATTTGACTGCGATTTATGAATAAAGTGTTATAAATAGGGAAAATATGCGATTAAGTCCAGAATACCGATACGCAGATATGAATGAACTGCTGCACCAGGATTAACACGCAACACCACACTTGATCATTTACTCAACAAAATGTAAATTACAGAGTCCTGCCCTCTCGGCTTGATTACAACAGTTTTCTGACCTCTGTTCAATCTCAAACCCTATCTCTGTCACACAAACTCTCGCTTACACACTCTATTCTCAATCATCTAATCTCTATCATTACATTCTTTTTCTCTTTTATGAATCGAATCCTATCCTAACTGCATTAACAACTCGATCCCTATTTTAATCAATCTAACAATTAAATCTCTATTCTCAAGCTCTGTTACACACCTATACTAACAACTTATCTCTTAGCCTAAAAATAATACAATATTCTAATTATTACAATAATGAAGTAAAGATCATTTTCGAGAGGTCCAACCCTCTCTACTAAAACCGATTTTGACCACTCAGGTCAATGAAATTCATCTCATTTTAGCCACAACATGTGAACATACGATCATATTGATGGCTAAGTCTGGATGCTCCTGCATGAGACTCCCGAGGAAGAAAAGAATTCTTCATCAAGTTTTTAGGGTTTACTCCATACTTCTGCAACTCTGTTGTTGTCAACCAACTAGCATCCTCCACTGGTTGTCCCCTCCATTTGACTAGATACTGAAAATAAACCTATCCTCTAGTTCTTTTGGATACTCTTTTCTCCAAAACAACTTCCAACTCTTTCATGGCCTTCTTTGGCATGTGTTCTTCCCAGTTTAAAGGTTGAAATTCATCTTTTGTAGGTTCCTTCTGTAGCTCTGACTCTGTCTCCTTGTATGGATACAAATCTGCAACATTGAAAATATGTGATATTCCAATTCCTTCTGGCAATTCAATTTCATAAGCATTAGTTGAAAATTTCCTCACAATTCTACATGGTCCTGTCTTTTTCATCTTTAGTTTATTGTAAGTCCCAATAGGAAATCATTCTTTTCTCAAGTATACCATCACTAGATCACCCACTTGGAATTCCTTTTCTCTCCTCTTCATATCAGATCTCTGTTTGTATTTTCCACTGCTTTCCTGTAATATTTCTTTGTCATCTTCTTCTAGTCTCTACATCTGCTCTGCAAACTCTTCAACTTTTGCACTTCTTGTCTCCTGTTTACCCAAATTTCTGAGTTTATATACATCTCTTGGATTCATTCCAAAAGCAATCTGAAATGGACTCATCCCAGTACTTCAGTTTGGAGTGTCATTATAAGAAAACTCAGCTTGAGCAAGTGCTAAATCCCATTGCTTAGGATTGTTATACACTAAACTTCTCAATAGTTCCCCAAGCTTTTGTTTACTACTTCAGTCTGTACATCTGTTTGAGGGTGATATGTTGAACTGAAACTAAGGTTGGCACCTAGCTTCTTCCACATAGTTCTCCAAAAATTCCCAACAAACTTTGTATCCTTATCAGACATAATACTTATAGGAAACCCATGTAACCTTACAACTTTTGAAAAAAACATATTAGCAATATGGGTTGCATCACTAGTCCTTTTACATGAAATGAAATGTGCCATCTTGGAAAATCTATCTACCACAACATAAATGGAATCATTCCCTCTTTGAGTTCTGGGTAACCCCAAAACAAAATCCATACTAATTGCATCCCATGGTCAGTCTGGTATTGGAAATGGCTAGTAAAATCCTGTATTTTGGCTTCTCCCTTTAACATGCTGACATATCCTGCACTTCTCAACAAATTTCTTAACATCAGTTTGCATCTTTGGCCAATAGTAAAAAGCATTTACATGAGCAAAGGT
Organism: Pinus tabuliformis; assembly: GCA_031772625.1. Lineage (NCBI taxonomy): Eukaryota > Viridiplantae > Streptophyta > Pinopsida > Pinales > Pinaceae > Pinus > Pinus tabuliformis. The sequence goes on from CM062813.1 coordinate 208,911,504, forward strand.
TTTGTCTTGCCCAAAGTGACCAGATAATCCTCCACTGTGTTTCTCCTTGATTATGTTTTGCCTCATAGAACATTTGGGAGTGCACAATTTGTTACCTTTAAACAGTAAGCCTCCTTGGATAAGATAATATAACGACTGACTTCTATTATGAACTATTGGATTTTGTATGACTGGATAAATATCTTTGAATTCTGCATCATCTTTATACATATCAAACATTTCTTCAAATCCTACAACACCAACTCTTAATTCTTGCACAATGAAATTTATTCTGCTCAAAGCATCAACAGCTTTGTTCAACTTATCGCTTGTGTGTTTTATCACAAAAGTAAAAATTTGTAAAAACTCTACCCACTTGGCATGTTTCTAGTTCAATTTTGACTAGCTATTTATGAACTGTAATGCATGATTGTCAGAATACAATACAAACTCCTTTGGTAGCAAATAATGTCTCCATTTTTTTAAAGCTTGCACAATAGCATAAAATTATTTATCATAGGAAGAATAATTCTTCTTAGCTTCATTTAGTTTCTCACTAAAGTAGGCTATTGTTCTTTTTTCCTGGCTCAAAACTGCTCCAATTGCAACTCCACTAGCATCAATTTCAACTTGAAAAATTTTCCCAAAATCAGGTAAAGTTAAAACTAGTTTCTCTATAATTTTATTTTTCAGTAGCTTAAAAATTTTGTCTCTTGCTTCTGTCCACTTGAATGGTTGATTAGTCTCTTTGATTGTTTCAAGAATCGGTGCACAAATCTAACTAAATCCTCTGATAAATTTTCTATAAAAACTTGCAAGACCATGAAAGCTTCTTACCTCAAATATGTTTCTTGGAGTAGGCCAGTTCCAAATTGCTTGGACTTTCTTTGGATCCATTTTCAAGCCTTCTTTAGAAACTAAAAATCACAAATAGATTAATTCTTCTTTCATGAAACTACATTTCTTCATATTTATCAGCAGTTTCTCTTTTTGCAAAGTTCTTAAAACCAACTTAAGATGCTCCAGATGTTCTTCTTTGCTTCTACTGAAAACTAAAATATCATCAAGATAAACAATGACAAACTTTCTTGCATATTCCTTAAAGACTTCATTCATTAATCTCATGAATGTGCTAGGTGAATTAGTGAGTCCAAAAGGCATCACTAACCACTCATACAACCCACTATTTGTTTTAAATGAAGTCTTCCATTCATCTCCTTCTCTAATCGTTATTTGATGGTATCCACTCTTCAGATCTATTTTAGTAAAATACCTTGAACCACTTAAACAATCCATCAAATCATCCATGCATGGTAAAGGAAATCTATACTTGATAGTGATTTTGTTTATGGCTCTGGAATCTCTACACATACACCATTCACCACTTTTCTTTGGATTGAGTACTATTGGTACAACACATGGACTAAGACTCTCCCTGATTAATCCCTTATCCATCAGTTCTTGCACTTGTCTTCCAACTTCTGCATTCCCTTGAGGATTTAATTTGTATGTTGCTTTTTTTGGTAAACTTGCTCCAGGTATTAGATCAATATGATGACTAATACTCGTAATTCGTGGTAATTCATTTGGCAACTCATCCACATTAATATCAACACAAACATTCAACAAATTTTTGATTTCTTCAGGTAAATCATCTAAGTTTGTGGAAATTAAAATTACCTTAGGTCTCCCTATGACAACGAAATGCATTTCTTCACCTTTTCCAACTTCTTGCAATAGTTCCTTTCCACTCATTAGCATAACACTATTTCCAGGTGCCCCTTTTCCCGCTTCATCCTTCAATGGCAACAATGTGTGTTTATTTCCATCCTCCTCCAAAGTATAATTATTTCTTCTCCCATCATGAATAGATTTCCAATCAAACTGCCAAGGTTTTCCCAGAAACACATGGCATACATCCATTAGCATTACATCACACAATATCACATCCTTATAAGTACCAATTTGTATCTCTACCTTGCATTGTTCTGTCACAATAAGTTTATGTCCTTTTTGCAGCCACGATACTTTGTAAGGAGTAGGGTGTGTTGTTTCACTAGTCCTAACTTGTCCACCATTTCTATAGAAACAAGGTTATCAGTGCTTCCATTGTCAATTATCACTTTGTAGCATTTTCCCTTGGACTTACATGAAGTTCTGAATAAACTCTTTCTTTGAGCTGGTTCTCCTGTCTCTTTCTCTACCTTAAGTAATACTCTTTTCAACAATAAGGATTCTCCTACTTAAGGTGATTCTTCCTTGTCTGCAATTCGATGTTTTTCTTCCCTTGCCTCAACCACATTCACATTCCTATGATTTGTTGCTTTATTATGAGGACAGTCCCATGATCCATGTCCCCATTCTCCACATGTGTAACACCGAATTTCTCTTCCTTGGCCTCTTCCTCTGGGTGAAAATATTCCTCTATTAAAGTCTCCTCTCTGTGGTGGTCTACTACTTGCACTTCCTGCTTCACTCTGATGGTGCTGAAATCTTGGTTTGGTAGTTCCTCTACCTCTTGCTGAACTCTTCCCTCTATTCCTTTGATTTTGCTTCCTCAACATCTTCTCTTCTACCTTCAAAGCTACTTGATAGGCATCTTAAATTGTCTTTAGACTCAGCAAGCTGATTTCATCATGTGTGTCATATCTCAAGCCATTGATGTACCTAGCTACTTTCTCTTCATCATCCTTTGCATGTCCTGCTCTAATGTTCAGCTTATAAAACTCTTATGTATATTCTTTGACAATCATCCCTTTTTGTCTCAAGTTTTGTAATTGTCTAAAAAGATTTAACTAATAATCTTTTGGCATAAATTTGGCTTTCAATTTATTTACCATTTTATCCCATTGTTTGATCTTGGACTTTCCTTTTCTTCCTGGATGTTTATAATTCATCCCACCAGATAGTTGCATGACCCTTCAATTTGGTAACTGCAAATTTCACCTTCTTTTTGTCATCAACCTCCTTCTCATAGTCAAAATACTTATCTAATGAACTAATCCAGTCCATCAACTCTTATACATTGACATTCCAATCATACAAAGGTATTTCCATCTTTGGTCTTCCACTTGCTTTGGCCAACACCTTGAGAGCTTTGTCAGCTTCACTTTCAACCTCTTCTTCTTCCTCAGAAGATTCTTCTATCGCACTATCATCTCCTTCATTAGTTTCTCTCCTATGAGAAGCCTCCATTGTCTCCATCCTTGTAAGCGGACTCTGAATCTCATCCAGCAGAACTGCATTTGCTATAAGTCTCCCTCGACCTATTCCATCTCCTCTCCTCGGTGGCATGTTTACGGTAGCAAACTTAATCTTTGTGCTCTGATACCAAAAATGTCATAGGAGGTTGATGAACAATAAGGTGGTAGTCTTTTATTAGACTAATGGTTAACTTTATAACCAATCAGCTGTGCGCAAACAAGTTCTTTACGTGTGTTTCCCTTCTAAGGTTTCCACTTTATCTGACCAGTCACCTCGGTCCCACCTTGAATTTTCTTTTTAGCTGAGCGCTTCAATCTGCACTGTTGATCTCAAACCTCCAGATCCAATGAACATCGTGTCGTTCGCTTTCAACTTACCCGGACAATCTCCACCGTCGATATTACCCATCCAATCGAACGGTCATCATGCAATCTTGCACGGATTCTTGCACGGTCGATATCAAATCAAGAGTGCACAAGAAAAGTGGTTTTCCTCAGCCACGTGTCGACTGCTAAGGTTAATCATGAAGACTTGGAACAATACCACTTACCTCCTTTCGGGCACGCGAGATATCTCTTCTCGCTTATCAAATACATTCCACATGCTTTAAACAATACTTTAAGGAAAAGCGCTTAAGGAAATGTTTTTAGCGTTTAAGTTCATTATTAACACTTAATATTAATTTGACTACGATTTATGAATAAAGTGTTATAAATATAGAAAATACCTGATTAAGTCAGGAACACCGATACACAGATACGAATGAACTTCTGCACTAGGATTAACACACAACACCACACTTGATCATTTACACAACAAAATCTAAATTACAGAGTCTCGCCCTCTCGGCTTGATTACAACATTTTTCTGACCTCTGTTCAATCTCAAACCCTATCTCTGTCACACAAACTCTCGCTTACATACTCTATTTCTCAATCATCTAAATCTTTATCATTACATTCTTTTCTCTTTTATGAATCGAATCCTATCCTAACTGCATTAACAACTCGATCCCTATTTAAATCAATCTAACAATTAAATCTCTATTCTCAAGCTATGTTACACACCTATTCTAACAACTTTTCTCTGAACCCTAAAAATAATACAATATTTTAATTATTACAATAATGAAGTAAATATCATTTTCGAGAGGTCCAACCCTCTCTACTAAAACTGACTTTGACCACTAATGTCAATGAAATTCATCTCATTTTAGCCACAACAAGTGAACATATAATCGCAATCTTAGCTAAGTCCGGATGTTCCTACACCACCCGCCCATGGCCAAACCTCGAGCTTCCAGGACCAGATCCTCCCCCACTCTATTTCTTGCAAATGACATTTTTGCAGTAAGATGCTTCTTCATGATGAAAATATTGTGGTTAACTGACCAGAGCCAGCTGAGGTATATAACAACGTGATCCATCTCGACATTCCTCCTCAACCTATCTTTCGTAAATGTGAAACAATGCAGAGTCTTGTCAATTTCTATTCCTTCCATGGTTTCCATCATCCGAAACCATAATCGAGCAGTGATGGTTCCTTCATCCCCAAGGTGTAGGTTTTAACCCCGTAAAAAAATTACCTACATATGAATTCTAAAACAGAAAATAAACAATGGCGAGAACATAAAACATAAAACATATATACACAAAGATTTTCCCCTGGATCCCAAAACTGGGACTGCTAGATTGATTTTTCATTATGTTCCTTTCAATGTTACCATATATATATATATATATATATATACATGTCGAAGCATCCATAAACCCCAATCCATGAACCTTGGATTAGAACATAACCATAGTTCCCTTGACTAGATCTACAAAATACCATGGACAAAAAACCATCATGCTCAAAACCATGTGTGAAATCCATGCACAAAACCATAGGTAGGTCTGCCCACCTAATATAGGGTCCAAACCACCCCGCATGTGGGGTAGTCATGGAAAGAATATAACACAAACCAACACAAGGAAATCAATTATATTGCAAATTCCAGCGAGAAAACAATGCCTCATCACCCACCTATCCGCTTACATGAATTATCTAAGATACAACAAAGGTACCTTGGGAGACTATCCTTCTTAACTACCATCACTCTAAGACACCTTGGAGAAATTACCTCCTTAACTCCTTCCTTAATGCTCTGACTCATAACCCCAGTATACAATGTCATCCAAAAGAATTTGATCAAGGGATGGGACATGATGTAATATGATGGTTTATGAAAAATCGACGATTCCTAATATAACTCCTGTGTTATCCTAACTGTCTTCCAGATGGTTGTTGGCGCGCAACACATGGAACAAGTGAACTTTCTCAAAAAAATTAACATGTATGTGATCCTTACCATGATTGAGGAAGTTTCTTCTTCTAGGAGAGTGGCATTCTTGAGAAGCTTAATACATTTTTGGATGATTATCTTGGAAACACCCACTATATTTAAATTTTTGAAACCTTTATCCAAGCATATTTTCACTCCATGCCAATGTGCAAGAGCCTCGACCTGATTGTTGGTTGTAACACCAAGTCCCCATGTGTATTTTACTTCTATATTTTCTTCGAGGTTGATTATTACCCCTCCCACTCCAACCTCCCTAGGGTTACCTTTCGACGCTCCATCAAAATACAATTGATTGTTCCTGACTTTCCTTTGCCATTCAGTGAATTCATCTCCTTTCAATCTAATACAATATTTCGGGGTTTCATGAGATCTTAAACAAGGGGCTTTTAGAGTGGGAGGGGAGATCCTGAGCCAGCTTTTTTTGGAACTAGACAATTCTTTCATGTCTGAAGCATTGAAGCCTCGAGAAGAAATGACCTCAAATAGCAGTGTCAATCCTTTAATTGTAGCAGTTTCAAATCTATGACATTGATTTTGAAAGATATTCTGGTTACAACACAACCATATCGACCAACACATATATTTAGGAAATGCCATTCAACAACGCCTTAGCAAAGGATTTGGGAGAAATGGATTTTTTTTTTCCAAATGGATAAACATATCACTCCAGTCATCAGCAATTTGGGGAACAAGGGCCAAAGGAGCTAGAGCATAGTTCCAGACTTCCCGCGAGAAAGGGAAATGAAAAAACAAGTGCTTAATTGATTCCTCCACATTGCCACACAATACGCACCTGGAAGGACCACTGATTTTCCTCTTTTTAAATTTTTCTGCCGTCATAATTTTCTCATGAACCAACTCCCAACAAAAGATGTTTATCTTAGGAAGACCATCACCATTCCAAATTTTCCCCCACAGATTAGAAGGGAGAAGGGTGGGCGCAGGATTGGATAAAAGGGCATATCCATCCTTAATGCAATACTTTTTTGCTTTTCCTCCCAACCAAACACGTCTATCCAGTTTGCTCATGATTATAGGAGAAAACCCAAAGAGGCTTTCGATCAGAAGATTCCACTGAGTGTGAAGGTGATCAGGTAAATCCAAAGAGAGCCACCCACACCACATGCCATGATCATCCCAACAAGAGATGTCCGCAAGATGGGAGAACCCATGCTCAACTAGCCATCCAGAGAGAGTTGGGTCTATACCATTCACACAGTCAATTCCAATTTGAATGTGTTTCTCGTTTCCAGGGAGCCAACCAAGATGATTCAGGATGAGAGAGGACAAGGCTTTGCAGAGTCTCCATATTTTTTATCCTTTCCTTTCCCAGGATTCGTCCTCCAACCTTGTGAGGTGATTTTTATGGAAATATTTCCTAATAAAGGCTTTTTTCCACCACTCATTGGAGTTCGAAAGGAGCCTCCAAACTATTTTTGCCCCCAACACCAAGTTCATTAATTCAGGATCCTTTATTTCCAATCTGTTGTAGGGAAAAGTATCCGACTCGGATGACCCTATCCCACTCTAAGGGTGATAGTACCTCAGCAACAACTGTAAAGAAAACTACTTAAGGTTTACTTCTTTACGAAAGCAAGAGAGAATAAGGAAATGCACTAATCGTTGCCTTGCGCTTAATGTCGAATCCAAAATCTTCTCTTTGGCTGCTTGCTCCCAGCTCCTTGCTCTTTTGCTGGCCCAGCTACAATGAGATCCTGCAAAATAACAAAGAAGGAAACTACAAGAAGCATGCAATCATAACTGATTCAAGGATTAGCATAAATCAAATATACAATTATCACAACACATCATTGAAACAAGTGCATATAGAAGAACCTCAATAGCTTTTATTAATGAAGAAGTAAAGTTCTGAGAGAGTTACAACCATTGAAGGCCCCAATCCAGCAACACCTCCCAGCAGAAAGAATTTCTCCTCTTCACCTCCTTCAAGCAATCACCCAATAGTTCTATAGTGAAACCAACAGCATATCATTACTTTGCACAAAATTCCAGCCTCCTGAGCTCATAGGAGAGAGCTCAATATATAGATGAATTGAGAAAGGATGAGTCAGCTTGCAACTGATGTGTAGCTGCCTTGTGTCCTCTCTCTCTTCAGTTGATCTTCAGTTCTTGAGTCCACTTGGAGAACCTTGCTTCCACTTGGAGAAACAGAGCCTCTGACTCATCACAAGGCGAAATCCCTGATCCAAGTGTCATTTTTGGAAGATTCCAGAGCAATGACTCAGTGTGCCACTTGTCCCATCTCGCTCAGCGCAGGTGGCCTTTGTTCTACCTGCTTTGCAACGCAGGTACACCATGGAGGAGTTGAGTTTCAGCGCAGAAGCCTAGTGGAGCACCTGCTTTGATTTCAGGATTGCTTGTTTTTGAGTGTTTTCAGGTGGAGAACTGATCTGAGAGCTGTTGGTTTGCTGACCTTGTTCCTCTAGGGGTAGGAACATCATGTTTAGGGACTTTGGATCCCTTGGATTGTTGACAATTCATGCCTGATGCTACAAGGCACAAAATTTTCTATAACAGATGCCCCCTAAAGTATGAGGTCGTTTATCGGGTGAAATGCTTTATTAGGAGGATCCGAAGTTCATTCAATCTGCTGAGAAGTGTCCTGTAATAAGATACAATACAATACATTATTTTTCATACTTTTTCATGATCTAGCTGAGGCGGGCATTCCCATGCTCAGCTTTATAAATACATTTTGGTACATAGAACAGACGATCGTCTGATGATAGACTGATAATTCTCTGCTGAAATTATCATCCTTCGAGAAGGATGATCATCTGCTGCAATGATGTACATATCAAATGTCTTTATATCTTGAATATATATCGCAGCTCGGATGGATGAAACTAGATCCGGGGTCTTCAATCTCTTCCGATCTTCACTCGATGTACAAGTCAATCCATGTGAGAATTTCTTGAAGTCGAACATGGAAAGACATCGCTTGATTACCGGTCAATGATGTAAACCGTTAACAAGCGCGAGAGGAATCACCGATAAGGATGATGACCCTCAAGGTACGGCAGTACAATTCACATGGTGGGAATAAAGGACTTGGCGTCGACCACCATGCAAAATCTTCTGGTTGAAGGTCATTGATGTATACCCGTCGCCGGAAGTGAGAAACTTACCATTGAGGCATGCAAGCTTCAAAGTACTGAAGGGGGTGTTCCTAGATCAACTCCTTGGATAATGAGCTGATGTCGACAAGGAGCGATCCGTCAAAGGAGGGCCTTAATGAATCCCACATCAGTGACACGGAACGGAGCTAGTGATTGTGACGAGGTGAAAACAAACTGTGATCTATGATTCAGGGTGGCGGTCATGAAATGGATGAAGGACAATGTATGGCAGTGGATGGGACTCGGTTGACTCTTTGCAGAACAACATCTCTTGAACATATAACGACACTGATGTGATGGATTGGTAGCATTACCCCAAATGTGGATGGTGTGGCGAGGACCATGGTGATGAGACCGGTGAATGAAACAACCCAACCCGATGTGATACGGAGGACAAAGTGTCATGTTCAAGAGTGACTTGCTACCATTAAAGCTGTGAGGTTCTCCCAATTTTTCCCCAGTCATTGCTGACCAGTACCTCTTTATTTTTATCAAGCTTGAGGAGGATAACATATGCTTGTTCTATAACCTGCCCTTCGGGCAAGCCCATCGCTATGTTTTAACGAGCCTAGCGATAGGGAAACTCGTTCTCGTCTACAGACAAGTTTGTCGCTATTTAATGAATTTAACGAGTCTAACGACAAGGATAACTCGGTCCTTTTCATTTTTAGAGAGTCTGAAAAGGTACATAAAGTCAACTCCAAAATTCCTTTTTCGTCATCTAATCCCTTAAGTCCGAAAAAGTATAAAACAATACAGAAGGGATGAATTTTCGATTGCTTTAACGAGCCGAACAAAACAAGCGCTCGATCTTTTTGTGCAATAATCCCTCAAGTCCAAAAAGATTAAAATCTAGAGGAGGGATAGCTCTTCCGGTCGTTTAACGAGATGGAAGGCCAAAACTCGGCAAACTTTTCATATTTTACGAGTCAAGAGAAAAGAGCTCAAAGAAGACTCGTCTTTTGAGGAACGAGTGATGAACAGGGCAGCAGCAGATTCCAGGTACAGGTTGGAATATTCCAATCACGGCGGTGTCACAAGGATGGCTAAGCGAAATCACTCTTCGCAGTTGTTCCTCAAAATGGGTAAACAAGCATATGGAGATGAACGATTGGCCAAATGAACGGATGGAGGTGAGACTGCAAGAACACGACCAAGGGCTTTAATATGGCTGTCAAAGGTTACAGTTACCAAGGTTATTTACCGGTTCATTTTTTCTGAGTGAGCTTGAACTCTAGGGGAAGATTGCTCACAACTTATGTTTATTTTTTAACGAGCATGAACTATGTGCTAAAACTGCTCGGATCTTGCGTTTATTTTTTTAAACGAGCATGAACATTGCTAAAACTGCTCGAATATACCAGTCTTAATACAAGGAACGCCTCAGGTGAGGTAGTCATATTTAAGGAGCTATACCTCACTAGTTACTCCGATTTGGCAAGTTTTAACTTTTGCCCCACATCCTTTCTTTATGCAAGCTGGAAACGGCTAATCCTACGAGTTTAACGGGTTAGACCTACAGGTTTAAAGGGAGGACCTAAAAATTTAAAAAAAAAAAATAGTCGTCCCGTGCTTGCACTCCAAAAGGTTCGCATGCCCCCAGGTATAAAGTATAATTTCAAGGCTACCCCTCCTCTGTCCCACCTCTGTTTTTCTACTTGTCGCCTTGCTATATTTTTAACGATACTTGTCTTCTCGTTATTTTTCGGTGCCGACGGTACTTGTCTTCCCATCAGTTCACTTTTTGATTTTTTCAAGATCGCAACAGATAAAACATTGGCGTTACGGAGGGAGGTTTTCCTCTTACTTATTATCCGAAAAATGGTTTTGTTCGCTGCCGCAAACTAAACTCTTTTTTTTTCGGCGATGTCTATTACTAGGTTGCTAAGGATGGTGACTACTTGTTGCAGCAATTTCATCTCTTTCTTTGGAGGCTGCCCCTACTTATCCTTCAAAACATATGTTTTAATGGGTGAGGCTTGCCTTCAAAGATGGTGGCTACTCGCCGCCACAAATGGATCTCCTCCCTCAGGAGAGCCTACTTTTTAAACAAAGGGAGCGAGAAGTTGATTATCTCACTCACATAACTTTGACAAAAGAACTTTATCCTAGAACAACCCTCTCTTCCTTCCTTCGGACGGGGTACGGACTAGTCCCATTCTTCTGCGGAAATTAACTTTATACCCAAGGTTTCCTCTGCCCAAGGCAGGCCAGGGTGCATGCCCCCTAGGTCCCAGTTACATCTTTCCGAATCACTCGCATTCATCGGGAAGTAGAACCGGGGGTGGAGGCATTCCTTGAGTGAATAAACCGTTAAGGGATGGTATTTGACTATTTGAGATGCGTGATCCTGGAAATGAAAGTTGGTCTACGAGCTTGACCATTCTTCCTTCGTGCAGAAAACACATAACTCTAAAGAGTGAGGACACTATCGCCTCCATGCAATATATATAGTCTCGTCCAAGGAGTAAGTTATAAACCAAGGGTCCCTGGACGACCATGACGTTCATATGAACTGTCTTCCCCTTCAATGTAACTGGAACATTGGGGAGAATCCCTAACGGGCGACTGGTTCCTTTATCAAAACCCGATAGATTTCTCATCTCAGGTAAAAGCGTCGGGGAACCCAGTGCTTTCCAAGCAATAGAGGAAAGGATACTCACAGATGCCCCTTCATCAATGATAGTTCCAGCCATCACCATTCTGTAGATTTGGACGATGATTCTGAATGGGATATTGGCTGGTAACCGGGGTCCGCCTAGTTGATTCCAATCAAAGGATACAACTAGGTTGCTTGGTGGTGGGACCGAATACACGGCCGGATACGACCCTGACGATGTTCCTTCCTGCGATAAAGGAATGGGCGCATTGCCCTGATGCTCATCAGAGTCTGTGTTGATGAAAAGAATACGGACGGTGTCATCCTTATCCTCTTCAGTGAGGGTGTCATTTGAAGATGGGTCTTCAATGACGGAGTCATTTGAGGATGAAACCTCTGAAGGGAGAACCGGGTCAACTGCCGTTTCGACCTTTAGACTTTCGTCTGGTCTGGATTCAGCAGGTTCATTCTCAATGACTGACACTTCAGCTGACCACTTGAGCGGGCCAGCTGGATTTTCAACTATCGAGGGATTAGGCACGAGTTTTTGGTATCCAGGAGGAAGTCGTAACCATGATACCGGACGATCTTCCAAAACTCTCTTCGCCTCATCTAAGAATGGACATCGGTGGATGGCGTGATCGCCTTCACACAACATACAGGGTGATCTTGGTCTCCCTTTTCGTCCTTCACTCTCGCTAGTTGACGGACTGCAATCAACATGACTACCAGAGGTTGATGCTACCGGATTGTGCAACCTGGGGGACCAGTCCCTTAGTATCCGGGGAATACAAGGACAGTCACGGTGGAAGTGGGTCCCTTTGCAAATGACACATGGCGATTTAGGCCCGGTCGGTGCAGTGTGTGGATTTTTGTCAGATGTCTTTTGCTTGCCCCCAATCGCCTTCGCCATAGGCCCCTTCTGCTTCTTTTCTCTCTTCTTCTTTTCCTTCTTCTCCATGGGAGGCTGACTTTTGCCGGCTCTACCTAGCGAAGATGAAGGATCAGAGGAAGAATTGTAAGAAGTGGAAGGCTGGTGGGTAGCTCTAGACTGGTCTGACTGTTGATTCGACTGCTCAGGATTAGTGGTGATTTGAACTACATTAGTTGAAAAGAGCCATACAGGTAGGCCAATTGTCAATCCTGGAAGTGACAATGTGGCCATATGAGGTGCACCAACATCTCCCCAAGAGGAGAAGGGATTGGGACTTCCGCCAAGGTGACTTCCTTGGTTGGTGGGCTCCATACTTTTCAACTGAAAGATCAACGTGGGAATAACAGGTGATTATGTTCCGATTAAAATAAATTTTATTAACGACGCTTTAGACACAACTTTGCTTTTTCATGTTTTAAGAGTCGAGAAAAAGCTAAAGATGACTCTAGTCTCCTTCGATGTTTTAACGAGCCCGAAGTGACAAATGCTCGGATGGACTTTTTCAGTTATAGAGTTTGAAAAAGGCCAAAAGAAACTTCTCTGGAGTTCTAGGCAGAGGGTGTGCCAAACTTTTCGCGAAACCACAGAATACGTTTTACGGTACGGGTGGTCGATCTTCGTGAATGTTGTGTTCACTGCATCGCGATCAGTAGGGCGGCCGACACAGCTTCCTATGGATAAAGGCTTTGTTCCTATAGGGGTCTCCCAATATATACGCGACGGTACGTGGGAGCACAAGTCCGTATTAGTGCCACCGACTCTCAGGAGGAATCACCCACCTTCGTAGAGATCGACAGTCACTATGTTTAACGACGCCGGAACACGTCTCTACCTAGACCTCTATGTGTTTGCGTTATGTTTCAAAGCGTTGTTATGTAAATTGAATTTATTTTAATGTTGATCTTGCTTAGTAGTTTGCCTTTAAGGATCACCACGAGATGTATGTAACAAATTCCTGAATGCAGTCTAAGATGAGAAGCAAACTTTTCAATCTTTCAACTTTGAAAATCTTAACTACTGAGGAGAAGAAAGGCAAATCTTTTCACACAGATCATAGAGCACACACTAATGAAAAATTTCCTAAATCGTCATGTAAACAGTCAAATTCAAAATGCACAATGCATGTATTTTCTTTTCCCTTTCTTAATGTTGATGTATTACAAAAAGAAAGTTGTTATATAACTTTGATTTCGATTTCAAGCGAAAACAAACAAGTTTGTCCAAAATCAAAAGACACCTTAAGATTTACTTGTTTAATCACAGGAAATACATGAAATCAAACCATAATGACGAAAGTAAAAAGACTACTCAGCTATGGACAGCAAACAAGCTAACTCTTTAGACCAGCAAAATGCCTAACACAGGTTCAGATCTAAGAGGCCAAAGCAAGACTAGTTCACTTTCGTTATGGGAAATTGTAAATGATGTAAGAAATACAAAAGAACAAGTACAATTTCGTTATATAACAGAGGCGGAATGATGGCAAGTAAGGTTGGTTTCAGAATAGGTACAAGAAAGACAACTTGCTGCAAAAACTATAGTGAAAACAGGGAAGAAAAAGGGAGGAAACCCCAACTGCACAAGGCAAAATTGGGCCAACGCAGGTGCTGCTCAGCCAGTCTGGCTCTCAGCGCAGGTAGCCCCTTCGGGACCTGCGTTGCAAAGCAGGTAGCCTGTGTACTACCTGCTTTGGAAAACGAAAGTTGCGTGTTTCCGGGTCACACTTTTCTCAAAAATTCACGGTTTTTGCTCAAATCAGAAGCTATCAGTCAAGCACACACTAAGGGATGACAAGGAAGATGAAAAGCTATCACTAAGAGCTTACAAGGATCCTTGTAGATCAGCTCTTCAAATCATGAACATGCTCAGAAATGAGCTAGAGTAGCTGCCCTCTACTTCGCTTTTGATATAGTCAAAAGCTTTTCGATTTGGTACTCTTTTGTTCAGGAAATGAATAGAAAAATACTACAAACAATCAAACAGATACGATCCCCAGTGGAGTCGCCAGTTTGTTGTAGGGAAAAGTATCCGACTCGGATGACCCTATCCCACTCTAAGGGTGATAGTACCTCAGCAACAACTGTAAAGAAAACTACTTAAGGTTTACTTCTTTACGAAAGCAAGAGAGAATAAGGAAATGCACTAACTGTTGCCTTGCGCTTAATGTCGAATCCAAACTCTTCTCTTTGGCTGCTTGCTCCCAGCTCCTTGCTCTTTTGCTGGCCCAGCTACAATGAGATCCTGCAAAATAACAAAGAAGGAAACTACAAGAAGCATGCAATCATAACTGATTCAAGGATTAGCATAAATCAAATATACAATTATCACAACACATCATTGAAACAAGTGCATATAGAAGAACCTCAATAGCTTTTATTAATGAAGAAGTAAAGTTCTGAGAGAGTTACAACCATTGAAGGCCCCAATCCAGCAACACCTCCCAGCAGAAAGAATTTCTCCTCTTCACCTCCTTCAAGCAATCACCCAATAGTTCTATAGTGAAACCAACAGCATATCATTACTTTGCACAAAATTCCAGCCTCCTGAGCTCATAGGAGAGAGCTCAATATATAGATGAATTGAGAAAGGATGAGTCAGCTTGCAACTGATGTGTAGCTGCCTTGTGTCCTCTCTCTCTTCAGTTGATCTTCAGTTCTTGAGTCCACTTGGAGAACCTTGCTTCCACTTGGAGAAACAGAGCCTCTGACTCATCACAAGGCGAAATCCCTGATCCAAGTGTCATTTTTGGAAGATTCCAGAGCAATGACTCAGTGTGCCACTTGTCCCATCTCGCTCAGCGCAGGTGGCCTTTGTTCTACCTGCTTTGCAACGCAGGTACACCATGGAGGAGTTGAGTTTCAGCGCAGAAGCCTAGTGGAGCACCTGCTTTGATTTCAGGATTGCTTGTTTTTGAGTGTTTTCAGGTGGAGAACTGATCTGAGAGCTGTTGGTTTGCTGACCTTGTTCCTCTAGGGGTAGGAACATCATGTTTAGGGACTTTGGATCCCTTGGATTGTTGACAATTCATGCCTGATGCTGCAAGGCACAAAATTGTCTATAACACAATCCTCCCAACTTCTTAGGTTGCTTGACCAAATTCCAATTTACCAGATGGAATTTGTGCTCGTTACCCTTTCCTCCTTGCCATAAGAATTTCCTGATAAGCTTGCTTATTTGTTGATTGATGTAGCCTGGTGCTAAGAGGCCAACACCCAAATATACCGGAAGGGAGGAAAGCATCAATTTAATAAGAGTGACCCTCCCTACTAGGTTGAGCCATCTAACACTCCCAAGACTGCACTTTGTTCCTGATTTTTTGAAGTACATTCCCCCATTCTTCCGCAGATGATTGTTTTAGGGAGATAGGAATCCCGAGATATTTGAAGGAAGAGCGATGAAGATCCATCGAGATTCCCAACAGCTGACCTATTGCATTCAGCGAGTCCCCTTAGAAATTCCAACCAATTAACTAACATTTCAAATTGTTGATCAAACCCCCGGAGAGAAGGAGGAACCCATCAAGATTTTTTTTTAAATCTTGATGCAATCACTAAGGAGGCTCCACCAATTAGAAGAGTATCATCAACAAACTGGGAGTGATTAATTCCTCTAACATTTCTTGCAATGTTGAGACCCAGAAGGGATCCATCCAACCACCCAACCTCAAGGTTGCTACTAAGAGATTCAACCATGATTATGTAGAGAAGAGGGGAGAGGGGGCATCCTTGATGTAGCCCACTTGAAGTGGAAAAGAAAGGCCCAAGACACCCATTGATAAGAGGGGAAATCCAAGGAGATCCAATACAAGCT
Source organism: Pinus tabuliformis (assembly GCA_031772625.1). Taxonomy (NCBI): domain Eukaryota; kingdom Viridiplantae; phylum Streptophyta; class Pinopsida; order Pinales; family Pinaceae; genus Pinus; species Pinus tabuliformis. The sequence goes on from CM062813.1 coordinate 208,927,517, forward strand.
TTGATCCAAGAGATAAATTCAACATTAAATCCTAATTTTTCCATAACAAGAAAGAGGAAGGAGTGATTTACCCGATCAAAAGAATTTTCCATATCCAGTTTGATAACCATTCTAGCTTCTCCCTCTTCATTGCTTGAGTGCATTGCTTCCTGTACCAGGATGATATTATCCAGAATATTCTGGTGTTGCATAAACCCACCCTGGTTCTCAGAGATAATGGAGGGGAGAAAAGGTTTAATTCTGTTGGCAATGATTTTCGTCAGAATTTTATAGGAGGAGTTGCAAAGAGAGATAGGGAGAAATCTGGAGAAGGAGGTAGGATTGGCTTCTTTTGGGATCAGGGCAAGGAAGGCAGAATTGGTGCTACCCCCCAGCTTCTTTTTTACTCTAGTGTAGTTCAACATTCGAATTAGATATTTTTTAATAACATTCCAGAATAAACGATAAAAAATGATAGAAAAACCATCTGGTCCTGGAGCCTTCTCAGGTTCTATATGCCATATAGCATTGTGAACTTCATCTTCTAAAATTACATCAGAAAGAGACACATTAGAGAGTGGAGAGACAACCTGGGGGAGAGCCCGAAGGAATTCAGGAGCTCCATCAGAAGAATTTCACTCCAGATTGAGGAGAGATTTGAAATGATTGTATGCCTCTTGTTTAATTTCTGAGGAGGTGTTGACTATCTTCCCACCTACCACCTTTATTTCCTTGATTTGATTCCTGTTCTCTCGAGCCATTGCTTGTTTGTGGAAGTATGAAGTATTAGAGTCTCCAACTTTCAACCATAGACTACGAGATTTGAGCCTCCACAAATTTTCCTCCTGCCTGCTTAGACTGAATATCTGAGAGGAGAGATCTTTTTCTTTTTGAATATGTGATTCTTCAATGTGACTTTTCTCCATCATATTATAGTGTTCTTCTAGTTCTTGGACTTTTTCTTTCCTTTTTTTCCCTGGAGGCTGATAGTTTTCTTTGAGCCACTTCCTTAATTCATTCTTGATTTTTTTTAGCTTAGATTCCCATACAAAGTTGGGGGAACCTTGTATTTTTCGAGTCCATGATTGCTTTATCATATTCCCAACTTTTTCATCTAGGCACCAGTCTGCATTAAATTTAAATGGTAGCGGCCCAAGGTTTTCTACATTTTCCATGGAGATCATAATGGGGTGATGATCTGAGTCTCCCAAAGATTCAATAGACGAGGAGAAATCCAAACCATTAAGGAGCCAATTGTTGTGCAACAAGAACCTATCTAGATGGGCAACAATGAAATGATCACCGACTCTTCTGTTCGACCAAGTGAAATTCCCAGACTTGGGTTTGATATCAATTAGATCCCAATGTTCCATAATTTCCTCCATTCTATCTTGGAAGGAATCCCTGGCCGAAGATCCACCTCTTTTTTCTGATGCATTCAGGACTGTGTTAAAGTCCCCTCCCATTATGTTGTTAATGTGGTGGTTCCCTTCCTTTAACGCCTCTAAAGAGGCCCAAAAATCTGCCTTATCACTGTGAAAAACTGGACCATAGATGTTTATGAAGGGTATTCTTTTCCCTGTCTCCTTATCTTCCAAAAGAGCCATTATCCAAGATTTTTTCTTTATTTCCTCTACCAGGGTAAATTTTTTGTTCAACCAAAATATTCCTAGGCCTCCTGAAGCTCCCCATGAGGGCTGAGCTGACCCCGTGTTGTCTCTCCAGAATTTTCCTGCTGCTTTCATAATTTCAGCTTCTTCTAACTTTGTTTCCTGAAGAAATACTACTGAAGGGGATTCTTGTTTTATTAAGTCTCTGACTGCTAGGATTTTTGTAGGGGTTCCTAGCCCCCTTATATTCCAAGATATAACTTTCATTAATTGGGGGTGGGGGAAGAGCGACCACCATCCTTACCATCTTTGATCAGTTTTTTCCCTTTCAGTAGTTTTGGAATGACTGTTTGATTCCCCAACTTTTTGTTTTGTTCTGCTTCCCTTTCTCTTTGTGTCCTTTTATTTGGCCTTCCAACTTTCTTATTGGAGTCAGTTTCCTGGCTGGTGCACTCATCAGCCCAGGTTAGAGTTTGGGATAAGTTCTGAGTTACCACACGGTCCAGACCTTTGTGCAAACTACTTGGTGGAGCTTCAGGGATAGGAGCAGACTTTGGTGGGGAAACTTCACCCCCATCCCTTTCAGGTTGTTTTCCGCTACTTCTCCCTCTTCTCTTTCCTGTGTCTCATCCACGATTGTCTGGGGAGTCGCTTCCATCTCCATGTCCCCATCACTTAGCACTTTGAATGGGTTCGAAGAGGAAGGAACTAAATTGGGGACTGACAAGTTTTGAGGTTTTAACAATGCTCCTTTACCTTTCAGAGCTTTCTTGGGCTTTTGCCACTGCTCCTCCTGTGCTGCTTGGACTTCCACACTTTTATCGATTCCACTTTTGGAGCAGTCTCTGGAAAAGTGACTATAATCATGGCAATGCCTGCATTTGAATGGTATTTGTTCATAGTCTAATACTTTCCTGTGCTTCCATTCTCCCAAATTTAGATTGATTTCAGATGGAAGTCCTTTCTCCAAGTCTACTTCCACACAAATTTTAGCACAGGCGAAATGAGAGCCTTTTGGTTCAGCCTTGTCCAAGTATTTCCCAACTCCATTACCAATAGCCCAAAGGCAATCGTCACTCCAGCAGGAGATAGGAAGACGAGGGAGCTTGACCCAGACTGGAATGGAAGTGGGGATGTCCTCATTGGGATTGAAATCCAGAGTCCATTTATTTAGATACATCCCTCTGGAGCCAAAGAAATATGGTCCATTGTGAAAGATGACCTCCTTATCCTTTTTATTTTCAAATAAAAAGATAAAAAAGCCATTACCAACAACAGAGAGAGAAATTTCACCTATCATCATAGGAGTCCAGGTTTTCTTTATCCAGGTCTCCATAGATTTAGGAGAAGGCCACATACCAGTAAATTTCCCGATTAGAGCCCTCTCAGAATATATCATAGAAGTATGCCTAGCATCATCTGCCAAGGAGATGTCCTTCACCTCTGAGTTCTTCTTGACGAATTTGGAGGACTTGGCTACGGAAGGTCGAGGGCGCTTTAGAAGGGAGGCCACAATTGATTGGAAGGCAGATTCGACATCCAGAGGGGGAGGCCAGGAGGCCCCCTCCACTGCCACAATTTGGAAGATTGCATGTTCAAATTGATTCCCACCAGAAGCACAGCCAAACTCCTACATAAAGTCTATCCTGTTATAAAGATGGATATATTATGTTTAATTACATAACATGTGATAACAAGTTATAATTGTGTCAACGAGTTAAATTCAAAATAAAATAAAAAAATTAATAACATCACGCCAAATTATAGAAGTTAATTGTGAATCAATCAAAAGCTAAATGATTTTACAATTTATTGGTTATAAAAAGGGGTATCTATATACATATATATATATATATATGTACTTATAGATACATACACACACACACACACATATCTATCTATCTATATATATATATATATATATATATATATATATATATATATATATATATATATATATATATATATTTATACACACACACACACACACACACACACACATATATATATAAAGTTAGCCTACATCTATGATGGTAATTATTACATGTGATATCATAGCACAGTTCATGCACCTAAACCTTGGAACCATCATAACATTTTCTTAACAGATGTTTATATATGTGATTAACTAATGTGAAAGTCATTTTTTTGTAAGAGGTAACATGGAAAATAGAGGAAGAGGAAGAAGTGGAATGTGAGAGGATGCAACATGACGTCTCTTTCACAAGCTACACTTGTATCCCTACCTAGTGATGAAAATCATGTTGCAATGCAAGAATGGATTCATGTTGGAGAAGTACTAAACATGAAGAAATATTTGTAGCATATTTTAAAGTATTTAATGACCCATTTGGAGTGTGAATAGGGAGGACCCTCTACTAATGCTAAATGGTTCCAAAACCCAAATAGTAACAATATGCACTAGAATTGGAGAATGTGACATTTCCAAAATTTTGGGGATATTTGGATGGTCAAGCAACGAAAGCATGGCTAGAGAATATGGCCATGTGATTTTCTTTGAGAGAATACACCTAAAATATGAAGGTGATAATGGGTGTGTTTTTGCTAACGGGAGGTGGACTACTATGGTGGAACACACTTCTACCATAATTAGACATAGACATTTCATAAGTGATTTGGGAATTATTTGAAGAAAAATTCAAAGAGTGTCATTTATTTTGAATTTTATTAAAAGGAAATTGAATAAATTCTCCTTGACATAGGGAGGTTGATCCATACCAGAAAATGAGGATTGATTTATGGAGTTAGTTAGATATGCCCGGCCTTCGAACACACAAAAGCTAAGGGTAAAAAACTTTGTTTATGGTCTAAATTACAACATCAAGGAAAAGGTGAGGATTTTAATGCCTCACACAAGCTTGCACAAAGCATTTTACTGGGTCATTATTGTAAAGGAAGATATTATTAGTGGTTAGAGGAGGTCACTAAGGCATATGGGATTAGGAGAACCTAGAGTTGTAGTGACTTTGACAGCTAGTGGGACAAGCAAAGATCATAGGAACAATCAAAATGGAACAAAAATTAACAACCAAACATGGTCAACAAGGAACAAAAGGTAACCATATTGACCACCAGTTTAGTATTCACAATCCATTGTACAACAATGTTAGACACAACAATTTCATCCTGCACATCATTTCTATGTCACATCGCAGTATCATCTGACTCAACAGTTTGGATCTTATCAACAAAGTTCTAGACCAACATTCAATTCAATAAGTAGTGGGAGCCAAGCTCCTAAGAGGGGTTGTTGGACTTTTGGGGGCCCACTCTCTTGGACATACTGTCATCAACTTCAAGGAAAATCTAGCCAAATTAAACAATAGACTACAATTGGGGATATGGGCAAGGCCCATTGAATACTTGTAGCTGTGACTAACTACCAAGTTGAGGATTAGTCCATTGTAATGGAGAATAAAATAAAATTGATGGTAATTTTTTTATGATTTTAATAGATATTAGTGCTATCAATTCTTTTATTTTGCATACTACATTATCAAAAAATAAAAATGAAGCAATAGAATAACAAGATTTTAGGCATGTGGAAATAGCAAGTGGGATGAAACAAAACGTAAGTAGGCTAGTATAAGATTGTGAGAATAAGTGTTTGTAAGGCTAAGGCTTCTTTTTATGTAATGGGCATAGGATCCTATGACATTTTTGTTGTAGTGGATTGGTTAGAGAAACATGATGCAGTTCTATACTTCAAGGATAAGGTGTTGCACTTCACTAATGACAATAGTTAGAGGAAATCATTAGTAGGTAAGAACATAGGTGTATCATTAAGATTCATCTCATTGATGCAATTGATGAGATGCAAGAAAAAAGTGTGTTATTTGCATGTCATTATGCCTTTAAATGACAAAAAGGATTCAGAGGACTTGGATAAGTATCCAATACTTCCAGAATTTAAGGACATACCTATGAAGGAGTTACCTACAATACCTCCAAAAAAGGAGATATATTTTTCTATTGAAATTAAACTTGTAAAAAAGTTATTTATAAAAAACCTTCTCATATGTCATCTCTTGAATTAAAATTAATGCAACTTCAATTGACTAAGTTGTTTGATTTGGGATTCATAGGACCTAGTGTATCACCGTGGAGAGAACCAGTGATCTTTGTTTAAAATAAGGATGGATATTGGAGGTCATGGATAGATTATTTTCAGTTGAACAAGGTGATGATCAAATTCAATATCCTATACCAAGGATAGATAATTTGTTTAATCAAATAAAATGAGTGATATTGTTTTCTAAGATAGATATGAGACCTAGGTGTCATTAGCTGAGAATTAAAGAAGAGGATATCCCAAAGACAACCTTTAAAATGAGATTTTGGCATTATGAATTCATAGTATCACCTTTTGGACTAACTAAATTATGCCTTGGGTTTTTTCATGAGTTTGATGAATAGAGTATTTTGAGGGTATCTAAACAAGTTCATACAAGTATTTATTGATGATATTTTGATCTATTCACAAACCTTGGAAGAGCATAGCTAAAATTTGAGATTATTTTACAATGTACTAGACAAAATCAGTTATATGGAAAAAAAAAATTAAGAGTTCATTTTATTAGTCCAAGATTCATTATCTAGGACGTATTGTTTATAAAGAAGATATTATGGTGGATCCTCCAAAGATTTAGGTCATCATGGATTGGAAAACACTGACCAATGTACAAGATGTAATTTTATGGAGGTGGTAGGTTATTACTATAGGTTCATCAAGGGGTTCTCTAAGATATAAAATATCATTACTAAACTTCAAAAGAAGAACAAAAAATGTATTTGGAAAAATATGTAGAAATTATGGTGTAGATTTGAAACTACTCATGCAGTTTTAATCAAAATCAAAAGACACAAACCTACTCTACTACTTTGCGGAATTCAATTCATAATTTAGAACATCAATCAAAAACATGCAATGAGAAATAACACACATGCACACAATATTTTTCCAGGGGAAAGCAATCTGCTAAAAAAAACCTATGCATGCTTGCATTAATTTGATGAATAGAGATGTATTACAATTTCTTTTCTCAACTAATCATAACTTGCAAGTGAATGACCTATCTCTCTACTCACTGAGTAGCTATGACCTAGACTTAATCAATTTATGCCTATGCTTGAGCCCTTATTTCCTTGTGCAATTCCTTGAGAAATTAGGCCCTTATTGTTTAGGAATTTCTCCAAAATGGATTGTGTAATTCCTAAGGTTGATCATCTAACCGCATGCAACACATGTACACTCAACACTAGTCTACAACTGATGTTACACTGCCTTGGAATCTCCAACAAAGCTAGGTAACTTGAATTCTCTGAATGCACTAGCTATTTTGGGTTGATTAATCAGTTAATTAGATGATCACTGAGTTAGATTGAAGCCTCACTGCACAACTGACCTTCCACTAGTTCCTCATGTTGTAACTTATTCCTACCCTTGTAATAGTTTGTAGTTTTTCCTTCATATATGTATATATATATATATATATATATATATATATATATATATATATATATATATATATATATAGATATAGATATATAGATATATATATATAGATAGATATATATATATATATATATATATATATATATATGAGAGAGAGAGAGAGAGATATATATATATATATATATATATATATATATATATATATATATATATATATATATATATATATATATATATATATATATATATATATATATATATATATATATATATATATATATATATATATATATATATATATATATATATATATATATATATATATATATATATATATATATATATATATATATATATATATATATATATATATATATATATATATATATATATATATATATATATATATATATATATATATATATATATATATATATATATATAGATAGATATATGTAGAAAAAAATAGAAAAAAAAAACCAAAGAAATAAATGAAAATAAAGAGGGAGAAAAAGAATAAAAAATATTATATCATTAATATTGGCGAGCACATTTAAATGTCACACTTGCATTTTTATTATTCTTTGCATTTTAAATAAATTATTTTGTTATAATAGTTTGATTTGATTTTTTTTACACCTAGAAATTAAATCTCATGCAATTTTGTATGGACAAGATTGGACCTGCTAAGATCAATGACCTCCACACATTGCAGGACCCCCCCCCCCCCCCCCATTGTCGAAAGTTAATGCGGGGGGGAGTCATCAAATCAGTTTTTCCTGACCCTGCTTTTAATACATGGCACCCTCCCAACAATTACGATACCCCTCTGCTCAAAACCATAAACCACTTCCACACTGTCCCCCCACCCCACACAAACCGCCAATTCTCCCACTCATTGCTCCCGCTGATTTCTCCTACCGCTAAGTTTTTTCTACAGTTAGTCGTCACTAGTCCTTCTGATAAATTTAGTAGGTAATCATTAACCATTTAATTCTCTCGTCAATGTTCAAAAATATTAATTTCTCCACGTCAATTATAGTTAGCATAACTGAAAGTCATTACAATCACCTAAATAAAAGTTATCCAAAATACATTCTTTTTCCATTTCTGCCTGTAGCTAGAGCTTTTAACACGACACTACAAGTGAATTTTGGCAATGGTTATTTCTGGGTAATAATTCAATTCTCCTCAACAATTCTATTTTTCCCAATGGCTAGCCATAAAGGAAAATCTAAGATATGTGTAGACAATCCTATGTTACCCCTATAATTAATTTAGATTAATTTCCCTTGATTGATACCCATTTCAAAGTCATGGAGACCAATTATGAATTTGACATGTATTAACTTAAGAATTGGGCTTTTCAGAAGTATCAAGACATCAGTGAAAATTTTTACTTCTGGGAATCCTTGTTACCCCAGTTTTGTTTCCCTCGAACATATAATTTTCCCGAGTTTGTCACTTGGTGTGTAGCCTAATATCTTCCTAGACAGAGAGTTGTTATTGCTCAAAATAATGAAATCTTGTTTTATATAACACTTGAGTCAATATACCAGGCCTTCTAGTTAAATTCTAAAGAATCCCTTCACCCTTTTCCACTGATGCTTTAATGGAGATTTACCAGAGACTTTCTTTTTCACAAAGAGCACATATCTTTGAGTCATTTTTACCAGAAAACTCAGAATTACCTAGAACAAACCCACCTTATCCCTCTGCAATGTTCCCTGAGATGTCTAGGCAGGTCATTTCCCTAGTTTCTTGTCTGTTAGGATATCCCAATGATCAATGGGTAGATGAAGTTATTTTGGGGTTTTTGTCAGTCTTTTCTTCTGGTAAAAAACCATCAATCTTGTTCAATTATAGACAGTTTCTATTTGATGCAATTCATGATCAGTTTTTAAATTTAAGTGTTTAAGGTTCATTCAAGAACCAATTAGTTTTGATTTACTTATTATTATATTATTAGTCAGAAAGGTTCAAGTTTCCTTTGTAGAAATTGGATGATGAAGGCAAACCATAGTCAGTGATACATTGGACCTCATTAGTGAGGAAAACTTCTAAATAATTTTCTTTTAGTGATTTTGTCAATCAATTTTTGTATATGGAAATGTGTTTGGTAAGTAGTGATGCAGTTCCTAGAGTTTCAAAAAATATCAAACGGACGTTGCATTCAAGTGAGAATTCTAAAGTTGGAGACTGGTATTTATACTAGAATTTCACATAGCTCAAGATTTATGGCTGCGAACTTCCACCCTCCAAAGTATCGATGTTCCTCCCCATGAGGATTTTTTCACTTAAATATATTAGGAATATTATGAACATGGATGATGTTCTTTTGGTTTCGACAAAAAAAATGACTGAAACTAAAAGCATAGGTTGGCCCATTCATAGTCAACACTAGAGCTACAGAGAAAGAAATCAACGATATGTTGAGTCAGATGAAGTTTAGATTGAGTTTCAGTTGGTCATATGATCCATTAGGAGTAATATCATCAATGAGAGTTGGTCAAAAAATTTCACCCTATGTGCACATTGAAAAGCTTTAGATTGAACAATATGCCAACAAAGAAGAATGGGAAGAGAACACACTATAGGAAGTTGAGGAGCTAGTTTCCAAACAAACAACACTAGAAACTCCAATGATGACAAAAAAAGAGTTGAAAAAACTAAGAGAGAGTATCTCAACCAAGATTATAATTACAAAAGGCAGCATCCAAAGTGTTCAAGAGGAGAAAACCCACAAATGTTGAAGAAGAATCCTCAGAAGTTCAAACTTCTGAGGAACCTACTACAGTCATACTTTCAGGAGAATCTACATTTTCATTACAACAGATTGAAGAAACAATAATAGATTCTCCTTCTTATCCTTCTTCTTCAAGGCAAAAGATTATTTTTGCAAGGTTCTTAGAGATGAAGAAAAAAAATGAAGCACTAAAAACTTCTACATATGAAGAGTTCAAGAAACAATTTTCCACAACTCATGCTAGGTTACTTTCTTCCTTAGATAGTGAAAGAGGGCAGTTCCAATTAGTATTTTTGGAACCAAAAGTCCATGTACCTAAGAGTTCCGAGGATTACAACACCTTTATGTTATCATTTGATACCAAACATATACATCCTATTGATCAAATTGACCTTCACAAGCAAGCAGGAGAAATGACATACACATCTTTGACAAGTTCGTCCATGGTAGATTCTAAGCTGCAAGCATCTCTGAATAATATTCATTCTCAATTGAAGCTTGAAAAGTTGTCTTCTTTATAAAAGGATACAAAAATTAAGGGGTTTAAGGATCAAGTTTTAAAGTTAGGATTGTGTCCTAAAGATGTAAAGGCATTGAGGAAATAATTAAAATCAAAAATGTAGATATACAGACAATAAGGAAGCAACTGAAATTACCAACTACTGAACATCCTCAAGCACAAGAAGTAGGTCAGTTGGAGAAGGAAAAATAAAATATGCTTCAAATGATAGTAGAACAAAATATTCAAATGTAGAAAGTGGAGGCGGAGATGGAGAAATTGATTAAGGAAGGATAGCTCCAAAGAAGCACTAAAGTAGGGACATCTAGAACCGCAACATCTACAGCAATAGTGTCCACAATAGAAACAGAGTCTACTAGTCAGAATCCAACATAAAAATTATCTAAAGCCATGGGAGACCTATCATTAAAGGATATAGAAATTGAAAAGCTTAGAGTTCAGTTGGAGAAGGCTCAAGATAACAAGATAAAAGCTAATAATGCATATATGGACGAAGTACAGAAAAATTCAGATTAACTAAGCAAATGGAGAAATATGAGAATGAATCATTGATTGCAAAAACATTATCAGAACCCAAAGAAAATATATGGATTGATATAAATATACCATGGCTAAACTTTTACATCCATTGAAATCATTTTTGAACAGGAGGAGTTAGTGCAGAGGTCAAAGGCGACCACTAGAGATTAAAGAATATTTAGATCACAAGCTAGGGGAAGTTACCAGAATAATCAAAGTGCTAAATTCTAAAACTAAAGAAGAACTGGAAGAATTTGGAATTGAAGATAGGATTGATACAATCCTATAAGTAAGGAGGGTTTTGACAAAAAGAAATTTAATGTTACAGTTAGAAAAAAAATGTCAAAACTTAGAAGCACAAATAAAGAAATTTCACAAAAAGTTTAATGTTTTTCACCAAAAAGGATTTCCATCTCTATGAGATTCTAGTGGCCAATTGATTCCACTAGAAAATTACCAGCACAGATTGCACGATATAGTAGCAGATAGAACTAAGTTTTCCAAAGTCAAAGGGATAATCAGTGGTAAATCATTCCTTGAAGGCCTTGAATATGATATTTTTATTCAACACTTGTTTATTACTAATCCAACCTTTGAGAAATACTTTGAAGTTGATGAGGCAATAGAAAAGTAACAAATGTTTCTATCCCAACTGATCAAACATGGGATAAATTAATTGAACTCATCGAGTAAAACAGAATGCACAAATTCAGTAACCAGTTGTAGCGAAAGGAGTAAAAATAAAGATAACATGGGCAGAAAACAAAAAATTCAGTTTCCAACAGCAATCATCAAATAGTAGCCTCGAATTATGTGTTGTTTATTCAAGTAAGTTTAGAATAGCTATTTTTATGTTCAATTTTTGTAATATCCAAATCAATTTTGGATAATACTCCATTTTGTAATAAATTTTATTTCAAATATAGTTATTTTTTAATTACACTCTATAAGTATTTTATAATTCGAAGAAGGAAGGGTTGAACCCTTGTGATGATCCAATGAAACCATTGTAATACTCTGAAATATTTATGAAGATAATCAAAGGGTTATGGCTTCATTCTTAACAACTTTTTGTGTCCATGTGAGTTTTCTTGTTTATTCATTTATGAATCCATAATTTAATTCTTCATATGTTCAAGGTAACATAGGAGTTAGGGTAAGGATCTATTGAGTATCAATCGCCTTGACAACCCACTACAAAGTTATAATAATTAAAGAGATTAATTAAATAAACAATCTATTTAAGTCAGTTCCTCTATATTTTTAATTATTTCCTTCTACCATCTCTTGAACATATTTTGTTTGGTTGTAGAATTTTTCTGCACACATAAACTGTATTTGATTAAGTTAAATATTCAATGTGGATGTTTGATTATCACATATTTTATTTATTTCTGATTTCAAACTTGACTTAAATATTTATTCTTGTTATGAATGAAAATCATCCCTTTGAGCTTCTCAGAAATATTTAGATCTTACAAGTGTTAAAGGTTTAATACATTGGTCATCCAATTCAATTAAACCCTTACTTAGATTCTTTGGCACCCTTCCCCAGCCAAGAACTATCTACAACGATACAACATCAGATTGGCGTCATTGTCAGGGATCGAAGTTTGAATTTTTTCTATTGGACAACTATCAAACTTGCCTCTTAATGGTGAATAAGAGGTGAGTAGACTAAAATATTTCACCTGGCGACTTCACTGGTTAAATCTGACTTCATGAAGACATACCATATCTCATTCAAATCTTGAGATCTTCTCTCCTTTATCAGATCTAGAGATACTTATGATAATTGCATCTACCAGATGTAGATTAGAATAATCCACTTCTGTTTATGCTTCTCTTCCACTTGAAATACCCTCACAAACTGAGCATTTTCAATCAATTGCAATACCTCCTGAATTATTAGATCTGCTATTAGAAATCCTTTATAAAGGAGAAGATCTTCAATCAACATTGCTAGTTCATCAATTTGAGACATTTTATTTTCTTGCTTCCCATTCAGAACCTTCTGATACTAACACAAATCTCGAGCTTCAAACACCAGAATTGAAACCAGTTGATTTCATTTCCTCCTTTTCACATACTCATCCTTTATTTTCCTCCAATCCTGAAGAGCAAATTAGCATATGTACTAATCCTTTAGGCTTTGAAGATCAAGAGAAATCATACATGATGTTCAGAAAATAGTTCTCCATCCTCATTTTTTCAAAAAACCTAAACCTCCATCACAACGGCCTTAAAGCAAAGTTGTCTCCCAAAAACAAATAGTTCCATTACAACACCAAATGATTGGATTTAGGCCAATTGTAACAGCTCGATATGAAGCGTTATTTCTTCCACCAGCAACCCAATTTTATGATTTTCCTGAGGGGTATTTGAAACATTTACCCACATTCAATGGAGAAACTAGGCCATCTGCAGAAGACCACTTGGATACATTTCTGGGCTTTGCAGATAACATGAATATTGAACATAAGGATGGTTACACTAGGCCTTTTGTTTAATCATTAGAGGGAAATGTTAGGATATGGTTTAGAAAACTACAATCAAATTATATAAGCTCAGGAGTTGAGTTAACCAACATCTTCAAAGAATCAAAGGGGAATGAAAAAGGATCATGTTTACTATTTAACATAATTTGAAGATTTGAGAAGAAACCCTGGTGAACCTATTACAGACTTTATTAAAAGATTCAATAAGATTTATAACAAAATTCTACCGAATTGTAAACCCCCAGCCACCGTAGCTAAATTCAGATTCTCTAAAGAATTTGATGATGACTTTGTTGTAATGCTTAGAGAGAGAAAATCAGAAACCTTAATAGACATGCAAAGTAATGCAATTGAAGTGGAAGTAAACAGGTCAGCATCTAGTAAATTAAAAGAAAAGGTAGAAAATAATGAATGGAAAATAAAATCTAGGGAGGAAAGTACTTCATCATCAAAGATTAAAGATGAAGAACATACAATTTATGAAATAACCTCTTTGTTAAGAAAATTTTCTAATAGAATTTCAAGAATGGAAACTCGGCCTAGAGTAACCCAATAAGTTGCAAATAGACATCTAGTCCAATATAGGAGACCTTTCCAACCTCGGATTTTGCAAAGACCAAATACTGATCAACAAATTCAACCTCCATTTTTAATTGATGACCAAGACCCTGAAGAAACTATTCCTATTGTTACAAATGATATTAATTATTTTGAAGATCCATCATCTCAAAATGTTATTGTCCCAATCAGTTAGGACCAGATTATTGCTCAAAATCAAGAGTCATCCCAAGTTTCCAAATATCAAGAGTTTTTTGAGTTTCTCATTGTTGAACTGAATAGAAGTTATAACGTAAGACCTAGAAAATGCCCTGGTAAACCTATAAAAAAAGTTATCTTTGATGAACCTCAAGTAAAAGTTGTTGAAATACCACTTATTCGACCACCAAATCAATTACAAGGACAATCCACTACTAAAAAACTTGTTCCCACTATTTTTAATGTTGAAAAATAATTAGAAAGGGTTAAAATACCTATTCCCTTATCTAAACTTTTCAAAAATCCAGGTTATAAACAAAAATTTTCCAAATGGATACAATCTTCCAGTGTAGATGTTGAAGAGGATGTTATTAGTCTTTAAGATGAGAAAACTTCAGTTGTCTTTGGACGTAGTTCAAATAGGATTGATGAAAGTGTGCCAGCTTTCTATATTACATTGAAATTTCATGATTTCCTTTTGCACAAATATATGTTAGATTCTGGTGCCTCCCATAATCTGATGCCTAAAGTTATCATGGACCAACTTCAGTTGCAAATCACTAGGCCATATCATGATCTATACACTTTTGATTCAAAGAAAGTTCCTTTCCTCGAATTAATCAAATATTTAGTCGTTATGCTTGCTCAAATCCTTATGAAAAGTATAGTGTTGGATATAGTTGTTACAAACATTCCACTAAAATTTGGCATGTTGTTGTCAAAATCTTGATGTGCCAAGGTTGGAGGAAGCTTGCAGATGGACATGTCTTATGCTACAATCCCAGTTTATGGAGGTGAACATTTAAGACTATACAAAGAAGTAAGATTCATTAATATTGTATGTAAAGATTATCAAGGAATAAATCATCCAATTTATGCTATTGATCAATATTTTGGATTCTTTATTGTGGTTGCAAGTGATCTCTCTAATCCTCAAACCGGAATTGAAGATACTATCAATATACCTTAGTTTTTAGATAGTAATATTCAGAAAATGTATTTTGATGGGCCATTTTCTAAGGATGGAGTTGGCGCAGGAAATGTACTCTTTTCTCCTGGTAATAAAAATATAACCTAATCCTTCAAATTAGATTTTTAAGTCACAAATAATGTGGCAGAATATGAAGCCTTAATTTCAGGATTGGAATTAGCGAAAAGTTTGAAAGTACAAAACCTGGAACTATATGGTGATTAAGAATTAATTGTAAAACAGATCAGGAATCCTTGTCAAACCAGGCATCCTAGACTCAGAGCTTATAGGAATGAAGTATGGGATTGTGTAGAAAAGTATTTTCAGGCCTTAAACATCTCATCAATTCCAAGAGAATATAACATCCATGTAGACTATTTGGAAGTGTCTGCAAGTTGTTTTAAAACACATGATCCTTTGTAATTATATTACCAGATTTAAGTAAAGTACAAATATTCCATCCCAAATAATTTAAGACACTGGAAAGTTTTTGAAGATGATAAGCAGTTGAAAATTTTCTTACAGTAAATTGATGAATTTTCTAGTTTACATGTTGAAGAATAAAACAATGGTGAAATGAAATCAAATGATGATGACTTAGATCTGAATTTGAAGCATAATATTTTTGATCATGAAATCATTTAGTTATCAAATAATTATATTCCACAGGGATTTGTTCCCCTGTAAAAATTTTAGGATCAGAATGATGTATCAAAAACTTCATTGCTAAGTTCACAACATGAAGATGAATAGGACTGTAATATTGGTACTACAAAAGAAATCAGAAATGTCAAAATCTCAGCCTATTTGCCTCAAGACATAAAATAAAAATATGTCATTTTGTTTAAGCAATACAGAGATGTGTTTGCATGGTCATATGAAGAATTGAAAACCTTTGACACAACTATTATGGAGCACAAAATTCCTCTTAAACCAGAAGTTAAGTCATTTCAAAAAAAATTAAGAAGAATTAATCCAGTCTTACTTCCTATTCTTGAGAAAGAAGTAAGAAAAAGGTTGGATGATAAAATCAATGTTCCCTTAAGATAATTTGAATAGATAGCTAATCTTGTACCTGTTAGGAAGAAAAATGGGGAAATTAGGCTGGGTGTCGATTTTAGAAACTTGAACAAATTATCCCTGAAATATAGTTATATGTTACCAAAAATGGATCAATTGCTTCAAAGAGTATCATGTTCTGATAGGATTTCAATGTTAGATGGTTTTCCTAGATACAAACAGATTCTAGTTAGTCAATAAGACAAAGAGAAGACTGCACTCACAACCCCTTAGGGCAATTTCATGTATGCCAAGATGTCATTCGGTTTAATAAATGTTGGAGCAACCTTTCAGAGGGTCATGGATTTGGCATTTGTTGGTAAGGTAAATAAATTCATAGTCATTTACCATGATGATTTCAATGTTTTCTAACTCTGATGCTAAACACATTAAACACTTGAGAAAAGTTTTTGAAAGATGCAAAAAATTTGGGATTTCTCTTAATCCTAAGAAGTCACTTTTGGCAATGAGGGAAGGAAGATTTTTGGGGCACATAATTTCAAAACGAGTCATAATTGATCCTAAGAGAGTTTCGACAATTTAGGTAATATGTTTTCCTAGAAATAAAAAAGAGATTCAGTCATTCTTAGAGAAGATGATTTTTTTGAGGTTCATACCTAATTATGTTGAAATTATTAAAGATATTACTCACATTCTTAAGAACGATAATGAAATTAATGGTTGTTTCAAGATAGATACTCTTTCTCAAAGATCAAAAAGGAATTTTTAGAAGCCCCAGTGTTAGGCAACCCTCATTATAAAAAATTGTTTAGTATTTTCTCCTTGCCTCAGATATTGCTATAGCAGTTGTTTTATTCCAGATAAATGATGATCAAGAGGAATAAATAATTGCCTTATTTAGTAAGGTTATGATAGATGTTGAAGTAAGATATGACATCATAGAGAAACAATCTTATGCCTTGGTACAAGCTTTGAAAGCATTTAGGATTTATGTTTTACACTCTCCTATAATTGCTTATGTTCCTAACAATGTAGTAAAGACAATGTTGACTCAACCTAATACAAATGGAAAGAGGGGGAGATGGATTGCTAAGATACTTGAGTTTGATTTAGACATCAGGTCTAAAAATTTGGTGAAAGGGAAGGGTTTAGCTAAATTGTTGGCAGAATCAAACTGCAAAATACTTGGTATTAATACTGACATGCAAATTTTAGGTCAGAAGAATCCACAAGAACCTTCTCAGATTTCAGGTGAGAACAATCCAGAAGAACCTTCTCATATTTCAGGTGAGAAGAATCCACAAGAACCTTCTCAGATTTTAGGTGAGAAGAATCCACAAGAACCTTCTTCCAGTGTAGTTCCTATTCCTCTTCCTTTACACATTGATGAAAAGTTTTTACTATCAAATTGGTACAAAGACATAGTGTATTTTCTACGTGATTTTGAATACCCTCTTGACTTCACGAAGAATCAATTTAGATCCCTCACACTCAAGGCCATGAATTACTATATAGTAAATGTTGAAAATAGAAACAAGAAATGTTAAAAATAGCATAAAAAATCCTAATTTAGTTTTGTCCTTGAATTAAATTAAATTGTAATTCCATATCTCATGACAACTTATAATAGTTAAATAAGTTAATCTTACTTAGTTTCCTCTATTAATTTGAGTTGAGTTTCTAACTAGATTCATGTAGAGTGTCTCCTACATTATAGGCTCCATGGTTGAGTTCATTTTGAGTTGTAATTACTTAATTCAGTTTAACTGAGTTAAATTCAGTTAAACTAGTTCCAATTGATGGCAAAATTAATGGAAGATCCAATAGTGGGGTGTAACCAACAATGATCGACCAGCAAACTAAATATTTGCTCATACTTAACTCATGAATGTCAGATCAAAGAAAGACCCAGTTGATATTGGAGTTTAGGGACAGTGTACTATCAGTAGTATAATCATCTGAATTGTACAAGTGGTGCATGAAATCAGAGGAAGGCCTATGAGGATTGTGCAGTTCATATTTTTGGAATTTCCCAATTAAATATGGGCTAATTATGAAGTAAATTGCACAAGGAAATAGGAGCTTGGTAGGGAGCATAATTGGCTTGGCCTTGTCTGGGAAGCAGTGAGATAGATAGAGATAGTGAAGAGGTTGCTCGGGCTTAAGAAAAGCATTGTAATATTCTCATATTTTCTGATTAATGCAATTGAAAAATAGCAAGGCTTTTTATGGATTATTTTGTTATGTGATTGAATATGAAATCAATCAAGTAGCAAGTTTTTTAACATATTACAATCTACAATTTAAATCTACAAGGAATTTCTACATGGTATCAGAGTTGAAATCACTATAGAAGAGAAGAATACAAATTTTTCTTTTGCAGGAGAAATCAAATTTGTAGTATCATACTTCAAAACCAGCAGGATGTCATTCTATGGATTGAGACTTGAATATGCCCTTGAGGGTAGTTCAAAAAATATTTCTTGGAAGGAGAAGATGGAGGTAGTCTTGGAAGACAACGAGCTTAAGGATTTCATAGAAAACGATATTCCTAAGCCAGTTGATGCTCAAGATCTAGCAGAGTGGAGAAAGTGTGTGGAAAAGGCAAGAAGGATTATCCTAGAAGGAGTTTGATATCATATTGTCTCGAACCTCCATGGTAAGGAAAATCCATTTGAAATGTGCAAGGCCTTGCCAAACCTATTTCAAAACAACAGTGACCACCGGAAGCTGTCAATGAAGGACAAGCTCAAAAAGATCAAGATGGAGAAGGGTGACTCAATACCGAAGTACTTGACCAAGTTCACCCAATGTCGTGATGATATTGGAAGTTTCGTTGTTAAAGTTGTTGAAGGCGATATGGTGATCCTAGCACTTCTAGACCTTCCTAAGAGCTATCAATATTACCAGGACTCATTTAATCGGAGGGAGAAGCTACCAAAGTGGGAGCATTTGTGGTCCGACTTGGTGCAAGAAGAGATTCAGCAGAACACTAGAGATGGGACCTCATCCAAAGAAGTGGAATAGGAATTTGCATTAGTCAGCAAAGAAAACAAAGCCGAGGGAAATAAGTCCCAAGGTGAGGAGAGCGGAAAGAAGAAGGACTTGTCAAACATCAAGTGTTTTCACTATCACGAGTTCAGACATTGTGCCATGAAATGCCCACATAAGAAAGAAAGAAAGAAGGAGCATGTAGTAGTTGCAGTAGTTGAAGCTCTATCTTCACAATTCTAACTTGATTTCTCCCTCATTGCTTGCATGGAATGCATTGTAATGGGAACCATGTGGTATCTCGACAGCAGTGCCTCATTCCATAGGATGGGAAATAGAGATTTCTTCAGTGACTTGGAGGAGAAAGACCTCAAGCAGAACATAGAGTTTGGAGATGATGGGAGGTATAGTGTGACCAACATCGGTACTGTTACTTTTTAGAGGGAATTTGACTCCCCTCTCAAACTCATAGTTGTGATGTATGATCCAGGACTAAATAAGAATCTTGTTTCCATCATGGTATTGGAATACCATGACTATGATGTGCCTTTTAGCAAAGGAAAGGTTTTCTTTAGACACATCGCCACGAGACAGCTAAAACAAATCGATGTGCTAGTAAAGAACCTATTTTCACTTAAGGTACAAGATGCATGAAAATCATTGAGAAGTAAGGAAAATATTAGAGACTTGGTGGTTGAGAGGGAGTATGAATTACCTCCCAACATGCACCCTCAACAAGTAGCGGAGCTGCCACAATTGGAGAAGCAAAGACGAGACTGTGTGGAGACACTCACTCAAGAAGAGACCTCCAGTAGGGGGGATTTCGAGTTAAGTGGGAAGAGGGAGCACATGCATCCATACCTCCAGGTGTAAGGTGTGGCAATATGAAAATTTAGTCCAAGAGTTTCAGAAATTGGGCAGGATCCATTGAGGTGTTTTTTTTGTCTCATGGATCATTACCTTGCTATAGGGGCCCATAGTATTCAGTAGAAGGAGGATCAATGTGACTTATATAGTGAGGAGTGCATAGCAGTGTTGATAGAAAAGAAGGATGCTCAGTAGCAGAGTCAGCAAAAATAATTTTTTCCCTGTAGATAGTTGTAGACACATTTGATTTAATTTATTTGGTTTGGATGCTTTTTGGTTGCAGATGTTGCAGTAGCAACAACAATAGTGACAAGAGTTGCATGCAGAACATTCCAAAGGCACTGGATTGTGATAGATGTTATTCCCTTTCTTGTTGAGAGGCAGTGTTGAAAATAACAACAAGAAATGTTAAAATAGCAACAAGAAAAATCATAATTTTATCTTGTCCTTGAATGTAATTAGAAATTAAATTGTAATTCTATATCTCATGACAACTTGTAATAGTTAACTAAGTTAATTTGACTTAATTGGCTTCATTAATTTGAGTTGAGGGTCTAGCTAGAGCCATGTACAATGTATCCTACTTTATAGGAGCCTTGGTTGCATTTATTTTGAGTTGTAATTATTTAATTAAGTTTAACTGAGTTAAATTCAATTAAACTAGTTCCAACTAATGGAGGAATTAGCGGGAGATCTAGCAGTGGGGTGTAACCCATAGTAGTGGTGTGTAACCAACAGTGATTAACCAGTAAACTAAAGATTCACTCATAGTTAACTCATGCATGTCAAATTAGAGAAAGACCCAGTTGAGATTGGACTTCAGGGATAGTGTACTATCAGTTGTATAATCATCTGAATTGTACAGGTGGTGCATGAAATCAGAGGAAGGCCTATGAGGATTGCGCAATTCATATTTGTGTAATTTTCCAATTAAATATGGGCTAATTCCCAAGGAAACTGTGCAAGGAAATAAGAGCTTGGCAGGCAAAAAAAATAGCTAAGTATTGGATTGAGATTATCTAAGAAGTAGTGATATAGATAGAGATAGTGCAGAGGTTGCTCAGGCTTGAGCAAAGCATTGTAATATTCTCATATTTTCTGATTAATTCAATATATAGGTAACAGGGGTTTCTAGCTATGGCTTTCCCCAAAAGATTATTGTGTTATGTGTGATTGAATTCTTTTTGTTTTATGCTTCGCGATTTCATCAATCATTTATTGTTTCCATTGATGACTAGAGTAGATTCAAGTCAATTGTTTTAGCATATTACAATATGCAATTTAAATCTACAAGGAATTTCTATAGTGAATGCAAATTTGTATTGGAAGGATCCCTTAAATATCATCTTACTATGTTTGACCAAGAGTGAAATAGATGGAATAATTGAGAAGTTTCATGAAGTAATTTGTGGGGGACATTATGCTTGGAAGGAAACTGCATATAAGATACTGAGAGTAGGTTTCTATTGGCCAAAATTGTTTTCATAGGTTGGAGAAAAGGTGAGGAGTTATATCCCATGTCAGATATTTGTAGGGAAACAGTGGTTAGCAACACTTCCCCTTGTCCCAGTTTCAATAGAAGCCTCTTTCTTGCAGTGGGGATTGGATTTGATTAGTGAAACAGTTGCAACTTCTAGCAATCAACACACATGGATATTAACAACCACTAATTATTTCACAAAGTGGGTAGAATCAATTCTTGTTAAGAATGCAATTGATATAGTGGTGATAAAATTCATTGAAGAAAACATTTTGTCTAGATTTGGTTATCCTAGACAAATAGTTACAGATAATGCTCAAGCTTTTGGTAGCATAAAGATGATAGAATTATGTCAAAAATATCAAATTACTCTACATTATTTTACACCTTATTATCCACATGGTAATGGGCTGGGAGAATTATCAAATAGAAGTCTGATAAAGATATTAAGAAAGTGTTAGTAGATCATAAAAGGAGTTAGGACAGTCATCTCAAATTTGCAATGAGGGAAAATAGGGTTTCACCTAAAATATCTACTGGTAAATCTCCTTTTCAAATTGTTTATGGAATAGATGTTATTTTCCCTACACATTTAGCATTTCCAATCATGAAGTTTTTGCAAGAGTCATATGAAGAAGCAAAGAAGAAGGATCAATCAATTCATTGAGTTAAATTAGGACAATGATGAAGTTCATCATAAACTTTGACAATATCAAGGCAAAATGAAGAATTTGTTTGACAAGAAGGCTAGGGAAAGAGATTTCATACAAGGAGATTTAGTTCTCAGATGGGATGCAAGAAGAGAGGAAAGAGGGAAAAATGGGAAGTTTGATAACTTATGGTTGGGATCTTTCAACATTCCAGAAGTCAAAGGAAATAATACAATAATCCTACACAATCTAGAATGACAATATTTCTCATTTCCAGTCAATGGGAAATACCTCAAGCATTATATTCAATATTGAGTATTTGTAATCATCATCATTGTAAATTTCCAGTTTTTCTTTAAACTTCCAGAGCAAGTGTGATTTTCACATCAAAGACTCCATAGCCTGAGGATAAGGCATATGGATCTACAGGTTCTCTGCATCCCACAGGGGGAAGCAGTCGCTAGATGGAGCCTATGTTGTAACTGATTTTTACCCTTGTAATAGTTTGTAGTTTTTCCTTCATTTAAAAAAAAAAATAGATAAAAAGGAAAAAAATAAGAAAAAGAAATAGAAATAAAAAGATAAATAAAATAGAACTAATTCAGCAGCGGGACGGAGGAGGGATCAACTTGATGCGGCGCGTTAGGGTTTGAGAGAATAGAGCTTTCAGAGCCAAGGAGGACGGATACGGAAGCCTGGGAGGCGAGAGAAGGGTTAAACAAGTGCGGGAGGAAGATTTTCAAGGGTAAAACGAAAGGTGGAAGGGAGAAAGAAAACGGTCGGGGCTGAAGGGCTCTATGGAAGGAAAACAGGGGAGGGGAGAGATCCCCTCCTTTAGGAACGTAGTAGCAGGTGAAACAAGTGGAAGCGGACTGCAAGGGGTGCAGAAGGAGATCAACAGAGATGCGCCAGTGCTGGGGAACCGATGGCAAGCAAGAACGGGAGGCAGATGTTTACCTAGGGCACAGAAAAAACCAAGGTATGTTATCCCAAGCAACAAACTTGAAGATTATAGATGCTATATGAGAGATCATGCTTTGATCTATAAGTTTATAGGGTTCTGGCCATCTGAAAAGGATTTAACAAAATGGATACAACAGAGATGGAGGCCAAAAGGGCATATAGATCTAAAATTGGGAGAAAAAGGATTTTTCATAGTCATTTTTGCAAACCTAGAGGACAAGGAAAGAACTTTCGAAGAGGGGCCATACTTTATGAACAATGCAGGCTTATTTATGAGGCACTGGGAGGATAGATACAACCCAGATAATGAGAAACTGTTGGCAGCTCCCATATGGGTCAGACTATTCGGATTACCAATGGAGTTTTGGGATCCTGATATATTGGAAGGGATAGGCAACTCGATTGGAACTTTTGTTAAGGTGGCAGAGTCAACCAAAAGAGGGAAGTACACATCTTATGCAAGGATATGTGTGTACATGAATATAGCAGAACCCTTGCCGGAGTATATAGAGGTGGAATATCATGATGAAATATGGAAGTAGCCAATAGACTACGAGCATATTCCCTTCAGGTGTAGAAGATGCCACGAGTACAGACATCTATTTAGGTAATGCCCACAGAACAGAGAGGCGGAAGTAACAAGGACTCAGGAGGAAGAACAGAGGAGAACAGAAGGGTCGGATGCCGGGGAGGGGGGATTCAAGGAGGTCCAAAGGAGGAAGAAACCAAGCACAGAGGGGACGAGGATTCAACCAAAAGAGAAAAATATAGCAGCCGAAAACCAAAACAAGTTTCAGGTCCTTCAGGATGAGGAAGATGAAAACGAGGGAGGAAGGATGGAACAGGAGGATAACGAAAATGCACCAATGGATATCATAAAAGAGACAACAGGAAAAAGTATAAGTCAGAATAGAGAAGTGGAAGAAGAGATGGGGGAAAGTCAGGGGAATACAGTAGAACAAATGATGACTGGATCAGACAGCCAAAAAGATAATGGGGTTGAAGAAGAAAGAATAATGAAGAAACTGCTTCAAGAATGGAAAAACCTAGATGAAAGATTCATTCCGGAAACACAGAAACAATTATATAAAGATATAGTTCAGAAATATAAGGAGAAGAAAGGCAGCACTTCAGAGATTCAAATAGATCAAACAGGGTCACAGGGAAACCAAAGCCTGGGAATGGATGGTACTGGCAAGGGAGGTAGAAAGAGAGGAAGACGAACTATAAATGAAATGATTCAAGCAGTAGGAGAAATATTAGTAAATTCAGGAAGGGTGATACCTCTCCTAGAGGTATTTCAACAACCATCAAAAAAGTTATAAATGATAGTCACAAGCTGGAATATCAGGGGATTCAATAGTAAGGGTAAGCAGAGGTATTTAAAGGAAAGATTGAAGAAGGATAAACCGTGCATAATGGTAATCCATGAAACGAAAATGGGGTATCAACAGTTGGTAGAAATTATGAAAAGGACAAAGCCACAATACGAGGTAATGGCCCAAGATGCAGATGGTACAGCAGGGGGTCTGGCAATCATCTGGAACCCTGAGGAGGTAATTTTTGAGAATTGGATTAGTTTTCCTAGAATACTAACAGGCATGTTTAGGTTGACGGGATTGGAGGAGCGAATTCTTATTTCAGGGGTTTATGGACCACACATACCCAGGGAGCGGAAGGAATTCCTCAAGAATATGCAAGCTATTAGAAGAATTATCCCTGGAACCCTATGGATAATAGGAGGAGATTTTAATATGATTCGAACAATCGGAGAAAAGAAAGGTGGTGTAAGGAGACCGGACCAGAGTATGGAGGAGTTCAATGAGATGATTACAGAACAGAGGCTGGTAGATATTCCTACAACTAATGGTGTCCACACATGGAATAATAGGAGGGGAGGAAAAAACCAAATTGCCTCGAGATTAGATAGGTTTCTTTTGTCTAAACAAATTTTTAATTGGGATGTGTTTATAGAAGCTAAAATTTTTCCAAGCCTAGGCTCAGACCACTGGCCGATCAGATTGGAAATTGATATTAAGAAAAACAACGGCAAGAAACCATTTAGATTCGAGGCCTTCTGGCTTAGAAATCCTCAATTCTTACACAAAGTGGAAGAATGGTGGACTCAGAGTAAAGTTAAAGGGAAGGGGAAGATGCATACCATCCAGTTAAAACTCAAAGAAATCAAAGGGAAAATCAAAAAATGGAACAAGGAAGAGTTTGGGAACATCATGGAGGAAAAACAAAAATTAGAGAGAGAGATGGAAGAAATACAGCAAAAAATAATTCTGGAAGGGAGGGATGAGGAGAGAAGTAATGAGGAGGGAAGAATAATCGGCAAATTGGAAGAAAGAAGGAAACAGGAAGAGATTTTGTGGAGACAAAAATCAAGAATAAAATGGCTGCGCGAAGGCGAAAGAAACACCAAGTTCTTTCATCAAGCTATGGTCCAGAACAGACAAAGGAATCGGATCTTCTCTATCAAAAATGCAGAGGGGGAAAGGATAGTAGAACAGGGAGCTATTGAAAAAGTTTTAGTGGATTATCACAAAGGGATTCTCACAGAACCACAAAGAGATCGGGGAGAAGCAATAGAATGTATTTGCAAGGAAATTCCAAGATTAATAACAAATGAGCAAAATAAGGCTCTGATGAGGGCAGTAACTTTGGAAGAGGTGGAAGAAATTGTGATGAATATGAGCAAGAATAAAGCACCAGGGCCGGATGGATACACAGTGGAATTCTATCAGGCAGGATGGTACTTTCTAGGACAGGAAGTCTTGGAAGTTGTAGAGGAATCAAGAATGAAGCAAAAGATATGGCCAGGTATTAACTCGACCTTTATAACCTTGATCCCTAAGAGCAATAAGTCTAAGGATGTTCAAGGTTTCCGCCCAATAGCCCTGTGCAATGTCATATATAAGATTATAGCTACCCTGATAGCGAAAATATTGAAGCCTTTACTTCCGAATATTATTTCACCAAAGCAAACTGGTTTTGTGGAGGGGCGACAAATCCTTGATGGAATAGTAGTTACTCAGGAGATGATACACTCCATAAATCAGAGAAAGCAGAGAGGAATGATGATGAAGTTAGATCTGTCAAAAGCCTATGACCGTTTGAGGTGGAAATATCTCAGAGCGGTCCTTGGAGCATATGAATTCGATAGGAGATGGATCGAATGGGTCTACAGCATGATTTCAACCCCGAATTTCTCAATTCTAGTAAATGGTATTCCAACGACCACCTTCAATGCAACAAGGGGCATTAGGCAAGGAGATCCTATCTCCCCATTTCTATTCATAATGGCAGTTGAGGGTTTAGGGAGAAATTTCAAAAAAGAGCTAAGGGAAAAGAAAATTAAAGGCTTAAAACCATGGGGAAACAATCTGCCCATCACACATCAGCAATTTTTAGATGATATTATGCTATTCGGGGAAGTACCAATCAAAGAGGTGAGGAACATCAAAAGAATATTAGAAATATTCATGGAGGCATCAGGTATGGAAATAAACAAAGAAAAATCATGTACATTCATATTTAATACTCCCAATTCAATCAAGGCTCATCATACCAAAACTTTAGGCTTCAGACAGGGGGAACTTCCTACTAAGTACCTGGGGAATCAGCTGGATATAAACCCTACTCGAATGAAAAATTGGCAGAGTACTATAGAAAAAATAAAAAATAAAAATTGGTGAGCTGGTCTTTTAGATCTTTGAACATTTCTAGCAGAATTGTCCTTTTAAAATCGATCCTGCAAGCGATACTTATTTACCCCCTATCCATTATGGCTGCACCCAAAGGAGCATGCA
The DNA here is from genome assembly GCA_031772625.1 of Pinus tabuliformis. NCBI lineage: Eukaryota > Viridiplantae > Streptophyta > Pinopsida > Pinales > Pinaceae > Pinus > Pinus tabuliformis. Next base: position 208,954,377 of record CM062813.1, read on the forward strand.
CAAAAATGAAAGAAATATTTGGGAAATTTATATGGGGTGGACCCAATCAACAGAGGAAATGGGCTCTAGTTTCATGGAAAAATCTAATGAGAAGGGAAGAGGAAGGAGGGCTAGGCATGAGAGACCCTGAAATGCTAAACAGGGTGTTAGGAGCAAAATTATGGTGGAGGTGGGTGCAAGGGGGAAATGATATATGGAAGAGAATATGGACTCAGAAGTATAATATGCCTGATATAGTAGAGGATAGATTGAGAATCGAAGAAATCCCAAAAGGATATTCAATCTGGGAACTGGCAAGCCAGAATAGGGACATTGTAAACAATCATGCCTTCTGGGAAATACGTGAAGGAAGCAGTGCCAGATTTTTGGAGGAGGGTTGGCAGCAGCAAGATAAATTGACAGAGATACAAACTCTACAAGAAGTTCAACAGAAAGCAAAGAGGGAAGGATTGGAATATGTGAGGGATTATTGGAAAGACAGAGAGACCAATGAAACATGGAGGGTTTGGAGGAAGCCAGAGGAATGGTATGAAAATATAAACCAGGATCTGGGGAAAATATATACTAAAGAGGTAGAAATGAGGAAGATTAAAACCAGATTAGGAAAGGACATTCTTAGGTGGGGAAAAACAATGAAAGGCACCTTTACAGTAAAAGAAGCCTACTATTTTGCAACGAAACAGGAAAGGGAGGAAGGAACTACTGACTGGAGAGTGATATGGGAAGGCAAGTGGTGGCCGAAAATAACAATATTCGCATGGTTGGTGAGCAAAGAACGGATTCTAACATGGGACAAAATCCAGAAGAAAGGTTTTAATGGACCCTCGAGATGCAGTCTATGCAACAAAGAAATAGAAACTCAGGAGCACACACTGAATAACTGCCCATATGCTAGATGTTTATGGGAGGAAATCAGAGTACTTTTTGGAAAGACAAAGAGAGACCCTAATAGTATTCAGAATACCATTATGCAATGGGGCAAAGGACAATTCCTCTGCAGAGTAGTGAGGAGAATATGGAATTTGTCAGTGGGCTTCATAATATGGTCCCTATGGAAAGAACGAAACAGGAGGATCTTTCGGGAAAGAAGTAGTCAACCTGCAAGAATATGGGAATAAATATGTAAATCGATGAAAGAAATAGTTCTGTCTGAGGCATGGGAAGAGGAGGATTGGAAAATGAATCAGGAGGAAAGGAGAATAGTATCCAAATTAAATATGGACTTTGGTATGATCTACCCCAGAAGAGAGAATGGGATCGGATCTAAAACATAGAGCCCTAACCAATTCAGATATCCTGGAGAGAATTTTATTAAACTGAACTTTGACGGGGCATCCAAAGGAAACCCAGGGCCGACAGGCCTTGGGGGTATCTTCAGGGACAGTAAGGAAAATACAAGGTGGGTGTTTGCGGAATGGGGAGGTGAAATGACAAATAATGAAGCAGAGCTGTGGGCGGTACATCAGGGGTTAAGGATAGTAGTGAGGAATAGATACATGAATTTGGAAATAGAAGGAGACTCGCAGGTAACAATAGAGATGCTCCGTAAACTAAGGGATGGCAAGAGCTGGGAGCAAGTGACTAAAAGTTGGAGGACAGCGGGGATTATCCAAGACATAGCGGGGTTACTAAGGAGAATTGATTATAAAGTTATAAGCCATGTAAGGCTAAAAGGGAATAGGGTTGCGGACCTATTGGCGAATTAGGGGAGTAAAGAACCGGCTAGAAGATTGGACAGCAGCTGGTCCTCATTAGAGGATGACCCGAGCTGGGGAGAACTTTAAAACATAATCACCCATGATCATAATGAATCAATTACCAGATAAAGGGATGATTAAAGGATTCTCGATCGGGATGAGAATGGCAGCAAATAGGTTAATAAATGCACGGCAGGTTAGCATGCAGGAACGAGCAGGCAGCGATCAGGTCATGATGGGCGAAGTCAAGCAATCGTGGCAAAGGATATCATCTCAAGGCAAGGAGATGGTAGAGTACAGATGGAGGAGGGTAGATATGTCAGGGTGTCAGGGATCCGACAGAGACATGATAGCACAGAGGAAATGGGCAGAAAGATGAAAAGGGAGGTAGTCCATAAGAAGTGGAGGAGGCGAGGAGGTATAAGCGCGAAGAGGTGGCAAAAATGAAGGAACAGGAGAGGTGCATGCAGAAGAACCAGAAAAGTTGGCAAAGCGACGACGAACACAGCACGAAGAAGGAGAACGATTAGGAATTTGGAAGAGAGAGCAGAAATTAAGAGGAGGAAGCCAGAGTGCAAGGAGATTATGGCTGAGGGAAGAAGAACGACCGTAGGAAGATGGACGAAGAGTAAGACAGAGGGAGGAAAATTAGGCCGAGGGGACGGAGAGGAAAAGGGCAAAGGTATAATGGAGACGGATACAGAGAAGGAAATTCTCTCAATCCAGGATGACTCAGAGGACGACGTCGAGATGTTCGACTCTGATAAAGAGAAAGGAGAACCAGTGAATGTGAGCTTCGGTAGGAATGGAAAGCCAGGAGGGACCAAGGCTATGAAAAGAGGAAGAGATGACGCAGGGGGCTACCAGGAATAGGAGGAAGGAGAGGATGACGGAAGTCTGGCAGGAAGAAGAAGACAGAAAGGCAGGGGAGGATATAGGAGAAGGGGAGGAGCTGGAGAGAGAAGCGGGCGAGGAAGAAGAGGTAGAGGAGGAACGACAGGAGTCGGAGAGGCCAGTGTAACAGGGAAGGGCAGGAGGGGGAGGAAAGCGATAGGAAAGAGAGTGCAGTTCACTGAAAGGGCTTATTGCCAGCATACCAATCCACAAATCAAGAGGATTATCGAGCATATGGAAGAGGAGGCAATTCAGGCTCAGTCGGGGTCAGAATTAGAGGACTGGGAGTATCTTCTCCCGGATCTGGGCAATACGTGTGGCCGAATGACATTATACAAACAATCTCTTCATGTCTATTGGGTTATAAAGAGATTGCTTGCCAAGGCTATGGAACACGTAGCCATGGAAATGGCAGAATTATCCTGGGGGATTCCTAATCTGAAAAAGGAGCTAAGGAACATCCAAATCACCTTGTTCATGCAGGATAAGAAGATGGACGAAATTCAGCAGCAGTTACAAGCGAGTGGATCGGGAATCAAGAAGGAGAAGGAGCAACAGGCAGGCACAGTGAACCAGTAGAGATAGCATGATAATTAGAGATTTCTATAATGTCTCTCTCTAGTGATAGTTAGTTATCTGTAGGACTTTTGTTATTTTAATATGCAGACAAAAAACAGTTTTAGTAGCTATAAGGTTGATGTGTATAAAGCTTGGAAAGACAAAATGAGAACCTATTATTTTTGGCTGGCTATTAAAAACTTAAGGTGGTCAAGAAACCCAGTTTCCCCTCGGGGTGGGTTGAGATCACCACAAGCTTGTAGTGATTTCAATTTGCGATAATAGAAAAAGAAGGTCTCTCCTTAGCTTACAAAAAAAAAAGATAAATAAAATAAAAATCAAAGAAATAAATGAAAATAAAGAGGGAGGAAAAGAATAAAAAAATATTATATCCCTAGTATTGGCGAGCATGTTTATATGTCACACTTGCATTTTTATTATTCTTAGCATTTTATATAAATTATTTTATTGTAATAGTTTGATTTGATTGATTACTATTGAGCAATTAAATCTCATGTAGTTTTGGATGGACAAGATTAGGCCCGCTAAGATCAACGGCCTCCAACACATTGCGGGACCCCCCACATTGTCTAAAGTTAATGGAGAGTGTTGGGGGGGGGGGGGGGGGTTCGGAAAGCAGTTTTTCCCAACTCCGCTTTTAATACGTGGCAACTGCTTAACGATTGTACTGCCCCTCCACTCGAAAGCATAAACTGCTTCCACCCCCCCCCCCCCCACAAACCGCTAATTCTCCTGCTCATTCCTCCCGCTGATTTCTCCTACCGCTAAGTCTCCACTATAATTAGTCGTCACCAATCCTTCCGATAAATCTAGTAAGAGACCGTTAACCATTCAATTCTCTCGCCAATGTTCAAAAACATTAATTTATCTGTGCCAATAACAGTTAGCATATATCAAATTCATTACAATTACCTAAATAAAATATGCTCTCATATCCAAAATACATTCTTTCGCCAGTTCTACCTGCAACTAGAGCTTCTAGGATGAAACTGCAAGTGAATTTCAGTGATTTCCAACTCCCAATCATCACTATTTCCGAGTAATTATCCATTTGTCCTCAACAATTCTAGTTTTCGCAATGGCTAGCCACAAAGGAAAATCTAAGATATATGTAGACAATCTTATGTTACGCCTTGTAATTAATTTAGATGAATTTCCCCTAATTGATATCCATTTCAAAATCGTGGAGACCAATTGTGAATTTGACTTGTACAAACTTCACAATTGGGATTTTCAGAAGTATCAAGACACCAGTAATGAATTTTCCTTTTGGGAATCCTTATTACCCCAGTTTTTTTCCCCCTCAGACATATCATTTTCCAAAATTTGTCACTTAGTGTGAAGCCCAATACCTTCCTAGTCAGAGAGTTGTTATTTCTTAAAATAATGAAACCCTTTTTTATAAAACCCCTGAGTCAATCTACCAGGCCCTCCAGTTAAATTCTCAAAACTCCCTTCACCCTTTTTCCATTGATGCTTTAATGGACATTTACTATAGACTTTCCTTTTCACAAACAACACATATCTTTGAGTCATTTTTACCAAAAAACACAGAATTAACTAGAACAAACCCACCATATCCCTCTACAATGTTCCTTGACATGTCTAGGTAGGTCATTTTGCTAGTTTCTTGTCTGTTAGGATATCCCAATGATCAATGAGTGGATGAAGTTATTTTGGGGTTTTTTCAATGTTTTCTTCTAGTAAAAAACCATAAACCGTGTTCAATTACATCCATTTTTTATCTGATGCAATTCATGATCAGTTTTTTAAGTTTAGTGTTAAAGGTTCATTCAAGCACCAATTAGTTTTGATTTACTTATTCGAATATCATCAGTGAGAAATTTTCAAGTTTCCTTTGCAAAAATTGGATGTTGAAGGAAAACCACAATCAGTGATTTACTAGACCTCATTAGTGAGGAAAACTTCTGAAGAATTTTCTTTTAGTGATTTTGTCAATCAATTTTTGTATATGGAAATATGTTTGTTAAGTAGTGATGCAGTTCCTATAGTTTCAACAAAGATCAAAAGGATTTTGCATTTGAGTGAGAATTATAAAGTTGGAGACTGGTATTTATACCATAATTTCACAGAGATTAGGATTTATGGTTGCAGGCTTCCACCCTACAAATTACCGGTGCTCCTCCCCATGAGGATTTTTTCACCTGATTATATGAGGTATATGATGAAAATGGATGATGTTCATTTTGTTTCTAGAAAACAAAAGGCTCAATTTAAACTAAAAGCACAGGTTGACCCATTCATAGTCAACGTCAGAGCTGCAAAGAAATAAGTCAAGGATTTATTGAGTTAGTTGAAGTTTAGATTGAGTTTTAGTTGCTCATATGATCCATTAGAAGTAATATCATCAATGGGAGTTGGTAAAAAGCTTGCACCCTATTTTCACATTGCAAAAACTGAGATTGAACAATATGCCAACAAAGAAGAATGGGAAGAGAACACACTACAGGAAGTTGAGGAGCTAGTTTCCAGTCAAACAACATTGGAAACTCCAAGGATGACATAAAAATAGTTGAAAAGACCAAGAGAAACACTATCTCCACCAGGATCAGAATTACAAAAGACAACATTCAAAGTGTTCAAGAGGAGAAAAACCACAAATGTTGAAGAATAATCCTCAAAATTTCAAAATTCTGAGGAACCTACTACAATGATACTTTCAGGAGAATCTACATTTTCATTATAATAGATTGAGGAAACAACCACTAGTACAAAATGACTAATTAGTTACTAAAAAAAGACTAAAATTTTCATATAAACGATTATTTTTTGGTCGGTGACCAATAATAACTAATTTATAGTATCTTATAACGCGACCAAATTTTAGTCATTTTTAGCTTAGTCATTAATTTGTTGTCTCAGTTTTATTGTCTAGTAGTATATTTAGTCATTAATTTATATATTAATTTAGTCATTGATTTGGTCATTAATTTATATATTAATTTAGTCATTGATTTGGTCATTAATTTAGTCATTGATTTGTTCATTGATTTAATCATTGATTTGGTCATTAATTGTCACAATTAATGACCAAATATTCAACAAAATATATTACTAAAGGATAACCCGAGAAAACCAATTAATGACCAAAATGTTGGTTGTGTTATAAGATATTGTAAATTAGATACTAATAGTCATATATATGAAAATTTTAGTCATCGTTTGAAACTAATTAATGACCAAAGATATATGACTAAATTTTAGTTGTGTTATAAGATACTGTAAATTAGCAACTAATAGTCATATATATGCAAAATTTATTAGTCATTTGTAATCACAAATTTATTATTTGCATTAGTCATTCATATTTTTTGGTAGTATCATATTCATTATATAAATTACTACTTTAGTAGTTTATATTCATTTCATTTATTTCCATTAAAAATCATTATAAACAACTAATTTAGTCATATATTCATTTTATGTGTTCATCATTAATAAACATAAACTACTAACTTAGAAGTTTTAGATTATTTTATGTTTTTATTATTAATCAACATAAATTAATTAGTATGATTTTGCAATTAAATTTAAAAAAAATGGCATACAATGTACATGTTCATATAATATCAAAACGGAAAGTTACATATGTTAATTACAATACTGAGTAATATCAAGTGCAACTATAAATAATTCCAACGACATAAATTATATTATATAAAATTTCAAGTATTACAATATGATTTTCCAACTTAATATTGGTTGGAGTACAATTTACACATGAAATATTGTTTCATCACTTCAAAACATTATCATTGTGTTGCCAAGGAATTGCAGGTGAATTCACCAACTCTAAAGCCTTGACCATTAGTCTTTATGTGTGTGTCTTATGCGGGATATTGGCTTTATGGGTACCACTAGACTAGCTCTCTTCTCTTTCTCTTTAATTTGCATTTTGTTGCTCTATTATTATTGTTCTCCTTTTTCTTCAATTCCTGCTTCTTACCATCAATACTAAGTTCCTTTCTTGAGAAAAGAGATACAATGCAAAGTATAAGACATGAAAGTTAATGAACACTAGAATATAAACTAAAGTAAACTAAAAAATATTTATACGATATATACCTCAACATTAGCAATATTGTTAATGTCATTTTCCCCATAAAAGTAAGAAACTAGAACAAGTTTTCTATAGTTGGGAAATAGTGGCCACTATGTGGTCAGATGACCTATATAAACAAAGAAAATAAAATGTCACCATAGAATAAATTTTGTACCTACTATGTTCTCATTGTACAACATTTGTTCATGAAATGTTATCTTCAACTAAAGTAATAAATGAAAATAGATGCACACGTTTCTATCCCAATATTTTGAATTCCCATGCTTATTGTACATTGTAATTTTGATTTTATCCAACATAATCAAACACATCGGAGCTAGAAATTTCTATTAAGAATGTCTCATGCTCTACTTTTATAGTTGTATCGTTTCCTCTAGTTATCTTTAGGAAGCAGTGACACTTCAACAATAAAATTGGTCAGTAGAAATCTAATGGGTGGAGCAAAGTATTGCTGACACAAGATTACAATAAGAAACTAAAAAAAAATAAGACAAGACTTTGTAAATTGAGATACTAACCGGGAATATAACTTCAACATAGTAATCTTCAATTGTCAACGTACTATTCCGGGGGAAAAGGAATCCAATTCCTAGAAGCCAACAAATTATGTATGCCCCTTGTTTTCCCTGTAATTAATTGATCAAGATTAGCACATGCAATTTCCATTTAGAATCTATGAAATGATTCTATAAATATTCAAAGAAAACTTAATGTTACTCATTCATTTTTCTCTAATGCAGACAAAACTGAATATGCTAACCTGTTTTTGAGCTAGAGAGTTATGTAATTCATTGTGTCCAAAATAATTTCTTATTGTCATGACTGTTTTTTTTTAATGATCAGGAAATGGGCCTATATTTGATCAAAAAACATATTTTTTCAAAATATACTCCATTTTCTAATTCAAAACTAAATTTCCTTCCATTTTATGGCATTCAAACAAACCGAAATATTTTTCCTTTAACAAGTCATTATTGTAATATATTACTAAACGAGCATCTACGTAATGAAGTTATTAGTGGTGGAATACTAATAAATCACAAATACATGCAAGAAATAACACCACTATGTCCTAGGCATGCCAAGTCTTTATCCTCTTGGTTGGAAATATTACTTCATGAAAACAACATATTCGATAGAGAACTTTTCTGAAACTAACCAACACTAGTGTATCCAACAACAATGACATTTCTATTGGCATGCCCTCAAAATGTGTGGAAGTATCAAACATGTGTACTGCACTTCCCTATACACACTCCTCTTTCTTCATGTGTCTTCATAGGAAGCCCTCAAGTTTGATACTCTTGCAAGTACTGCTACAAAGTTCTAGCTCTAAAGGCACTCAAATTTCAAATAGATGAATGTATTGTATCTTGGTTCTAAATGATAGACACAGTGATGGAAGCATCCGCTAATCCTAAGCTTGATTATATGTCTCTATGAAATAGCATTAAGGAAAATGTTTCTATAAAGCTTTAGGTCCAACTCAACATGGACAAAGAAACAAGGTTTGACTTAAAATCAGGCAAGACTTAAGAGTTAATTTAGGAAATTTGGTCAAAAGAAAATAACTTGGACAAAACTTTTATTTTTTAACTGTCAAGTTTTACTCGATTCTTTCCCAAGCCCAAGTCAGATCCTGAGATAGTTCTACTCGAATCTGAGTTAGACCTTGAATTTTGTCCAAGTTAAGCTTCAACTCCATCTAATCTGCTCAGATTTAGATCCCAGCTGAGTCAAACTAGCCAAGTAAGCTCAGCTGAATCTGGTAACTATGGCTACAAGTATCTTTACCAGTTAAGGTAACAATGGCCCAAACATGATATGAAAAATAAATACAATGTGATGAATCATTTCTTATGATTTAGGATTGATACATTTCAGATGATGGAAATGTTATGTTGTCATGTATGGATAGGGTTGACAAGGATATGGTGAAATGTTCAAAGGCTGTAGGTTGTCACAAATAATGGTATGGTAATTCAAGACTAGTTCGCTTCTTATGATTAGTTTAGATTACACTTATAGACCATTTATTGCAGAGGTGTTGGAAAAGGTATTGAAAGGTTTGTGTTAGGTCATTTTTTAGTTCAGATATTAACCCCAATGAAAAATGTACTTTTATGCATCTAACAACGTGAGTTTTCAGAATTACTATATTAGATTGGTACTCACTGCCTTAAGGTCTTATTGTCGACATAAAAGGACAAAGTATAAATGTGTACTAGACAAAGTGATAATCTAATATGAAGCTTCCCATAAGTGTTGTTAACTGTCATTGGAATTATCTTATCATTGATTTGATTTTTACTTTGGATGCAATGGTTTTCCAGCTTGAATGAACTCCTTTTATCAGATTTTACATGTGCATTATAGTTGCGTAAAAGGTAAATTATTCTCAGGAGTAAATCACAGCATAAAGTACTGAAACAGAATTAATAAATTTGCAGTTCAAAAGATGCTACACTGTGACTTATTGAACTGATTCATATATTCAATCATGGTCTGGCTTATCTTGATTTTGTAATGAGGACTATAACTAGATTCTATAAACAGATATATTAGGATTTTTTTGGGTAACTTCTAGATCTGTAGAACAAATGCAAGAGGAATTTAAGTAAGGTTTTTGTATGACTTTAAGATGGTATCTTTGCCTTTTATGTCCCTTGGGAAAATGGGGTTTAATAAAGTCTTGACAAGTTGTTTTATTCAAAGTATGAGGATGACTGAGGCTGCAAAATACAAGCTTAATTGTCCCTATCCTTATTCAAAATGTCCAAAAATCTATCAAGTGAGTTTGCTATCATAGACAAACTCTAAGATTATGAGGTGTAGGTCTATCAAGAATTGATCATCTGTGTGTACTACCATGCATAGAGAGATACATAAACAAATATGATGAATCCTAAATAAATACAATGTGGTCATCTCCCTCCACTTCAAAATTATACCTTGTAAAGTTGTGATCACAAAGAAGAATGATAAGGAAAGAAATGCTTGATACCAGAAATGAAAATGATTTCAAAATGACAAAATTATTTTCAGTTGAACCTGGAGGTAAAATAATAAATTATTGGTCTGAATATTGAAACTTCAAACCCAATTTTGTCCAATATTTTGGCTGCCCACAACAAAAATTCATTACTACCCTTTGAATCTCTAAGCCAACAAACAAATAACAATGTCCAAGCATATAACTTCAAAAAAGGACCCTCTAAAGTTATTGCAGTTGTCCACATTTTTTGACATAGGTTAGGCATTGAACTAGTGAATGATTTAGTTTTTATGTAGTTGGCTTAAAATGGCATCAAACCAATTTTGACACCATAGAATAGCCCATGGACAAGGAATGTTTAGACATTCCTTCATAAGAAGCGACATCCCAGAGTGTTTCCTCTATAAGAAGAACATCTACCAGATGTCCCCTATTTGGAAGAGATGCCCTAAGAGATGGAGGGAATCACCAACATCCTCCAGGGTGTCCACTCATCTCCAACACCATAAAACACAGGTGATGAGTCCTTCAGGGGTGGTAGCATATCTACATACTTCATAGTTTCTAACTCATTTTTAATCTTGTACCCTCATCAATAAAATGTAACAAGGAAGAACAATTTTTGGGCCACTTCCCTTTAACTCATGCAATATAGACAAAAAGCCATAGACAAGCATAAAAATTAAGAGATTGTGCAAAAGTTGGCTGGTGTTCTAATCTAAACTTGATGTGAGAAAATGACAAGAGATTACCCATCAAATATCCATGCATCCACATGATATCACACATTCCAAATATAATTACCCATAGCTTCTTTGCAACACTTCTGTGTGCATTCAAATTTTATATACTCATAGGATGAGCCATATGAATTCTAGGTGCTTTTCCATTATCTCTCTTCAATGGTATCCACTCTTGAAGCTAACCTGGGCTTGCATAAATTGAAGGACATGCCATAAATCATATCATGTATGCTTCCATTATTAAATCAATGATTTCCACTTAAAAAAGAACTCATAAAGAGAACTGTAAAATAAAGAAAGATGCAAGATACTAAGTTTGATGATTTAGATGACCTTCATCTAAAAGTAGTTCATCATAATGGACAAAAGATTTCCCATCCTTCAATCTCATTACTTTTGCTGAAAACCAAACACCCCGAAGACCCTCTTCATCGGAGACAACTTAGAAAGATTTTAATGATTCAACATGATTTTGAGAACCAAATAAGGCATTGTTATGAAACCAGCTCAAGAGAAGATAGAAAAGAGAGATCAACGCCTTAGAATTCAGCCTCTTCGAGGGGGCAACCTCCTTTACATTACATAAATGAACAATTCTTGGATGATACAAATGACAAAACCTCCTTTCTATATATAGGAGTCTAAGGAGTCACAATATAATCCAGCCGACCTAACAATAATAATATAAAGCCACAAAAATAACAATAGAGGGATTCTATGGGGCACAGAAATAACAATATGGGGGTAATAGGGGCACAAAAATATAAATAGGGGGTATAACTACAATAGTAATGGGGTAATCACTAGTATTATAGGGACCCAACATGCCCCTCTCCTTCAAAAAAGTGTTGTCCTCAACGCTTGAGCAGTTCTGGATACTTCTGCAGAAAATTCTCATCCTCCCATGTGGAATCTTCAGCGGATAAGTTCTTCCACTTGATAAGATACTCTGAAATTGATCGATTTCGTAGCTGTCGAGTTCTTGTTTCTGTGATTGCTTCCGGTTCCAATATAATTTTTCCTTCCTCGTCAAGTTCTGGCAATATTGTTTGAATTGGGAGCTTGTCACCTATAACCTTCTTTAAACATGAAACATGGAAAACTGGGTGCAATCGAGAAGCTGCAGGAAGCTCCAATTTGTATGCCATAGTACCAATCTTTTCCAACACCTTGTACGGACCATAATACTTTGGTGATAATTTATTATCCTTCTTAGCTTGCTTTAGGGACATTTGCTTATATGGTTGTAGCCGTAGGAATACCCAATCACCTACATCAAAACTTCTTTCACTGCGATGTTGATCTGCCTGTTGTTTCATTCTATTTTGTGCCAACGCGAGGTTATCCTTTAAGAGTTGGAGGACTTGTTGTTGATGTTCGATGTGATGTTCCACTGCCAGAACCTTAGAATTTTCTCTTAAATATGATGTGATGGATGGTGGTTGATACCCATAAAGTGCCATAAATGGGGTCATTTTTGTTGCTGTATGGAAGGAAGTGTTATACCACCATTCAGCTAGAGGCAACCATTTGACCCATTGTGTCTGTTTATCAGATACAAAGCAACGAAGATATCCTTCCAAACATTTGTTTACTATCTCAGTTTGCCCATCAGATTGAGGATGATAAGATGAGCTATGAGCTAACTGAGTACCAAGACAAGAAAATAATTCTGTCCAAAAATTTCCAGTGAAAATGGGATCTCTGTCACTTACAATAATCTTTGGGTTTCCATGTAGCTTTTGAACTGTTTCCATAAATGCAGTAGAAACTGTACTGGCTTTAAATGGATGTGATAATGCACAAAAGTGTGCATACTTGGTAAGTCTGTCAACTACCACCATGATGACACTCTTTCCCTCAGACTTGGGTAAACCTGTGATAAAATCCATTGAAACCTCCTCCCAACGTTGGCTTGGAATGGATAAAGGTTGTAATAGACCTGGTGTCTTAATTGTTTCAACTTTATTTTGCTGGCAAACCAAACATTCCGCCACAAACTTTTGAATATCTGATTTAAGGCCATCCCAAAAAAATTCCTTCTTAACCCTGTGGTAAGTTTTTAAAAATCCTGAGTGCCCTCCTAAGGGAGAAGTGTGCAATTCCATAAGAATCTTTTGTTTTAGCTGGGAATTCTTACAGAGGTATAAGCGATCTTTGTACCATAACGAATCATTTTGCCAGCTAAATGTATCAGAAGTACTGGAATCTTGTTGTAGCTTTTGAATAAGTGCCCACACTTCTTCATCGTTCTTCCATTCCTCCCTTGCTTCGTTTATCCAATCTGGTTGGATAATAGAAATGGCACACAACAATGCTTCCACATCCTCATCCTTTCTTGAGAGTGCATCTGCCACCACATTTTGCTTCCCTTTTTTGTAGATGATTTCAAAGTCATAACCCAACATCTTTGTGACCCACTTTTGTTGCTCTTCAGAGGATAATCTTTGTTCTAAAAAGTATTTAAGGCTATCATGATCCGTTTTTACCTTGAAGTGTCTTCCCATTAGGTAGGGTCGCCATTTCTTAAGTGCATGGAGTATTGCCAACATTTCCTTCTCATAAATAGCTTTGTTTAAAAACTTTCCCTTGATTGGACGACTTTCAAAAGCAATGGGTCTTTCATCTTGCATTAGAACAGCACCAATTCCATTTCCTGAAGCATCACATTCCACAATAAAGGTTTTTGTGAAGTCTGGCGTAGCTAAGACCGGTGCTTGGCACATTGCCTCTTTAAGATGTTCAAAGGCCTTTGTTGCTTCCGAAGTCCATGAAAATGAATCTTTCTTCAATAATGTTGTTAGAGGTGCTGCTATTCTCCCATAATTCTTAACAAACTTGCGATAATACCCTGTCAACCCAAGAAATCCTCGCAGATGCTTTATGGATGTGGGGGTTTTCCATTCCTTAATGGCTTTAATTTTTCTAGGGTCTACCTTAACTCCTTCATGAGATACAATATGACCCAAATATTCCACCTCCTGGACTCCAAAGAAACATTTGGATCTTTTTGCATATAATTGTTTCTCCTCCAATAGTTGTAACACCCTGTCAACATGTTCAACATGATCCTTCCAAGACTTGCTGTAGATTAGTATATCATCAAAAAATACTAACACAAATTTTCTAAGGAATGGTTTGAAAATTGAATTCATCAAACCTTGAAATGTTGAAGGTGCATTGGTAAGGCCAAAAGGCATGACCAAAAATTCATAATGACCCTCATGAGTTCTAAATGCTGTTTTCGGAATGTCTTCAATCTTCATTCTAATTTGATGATATCCTGAACGAAGATCCAACTTGGTGAAGTAAATTGATCCATGCAATTCATCCAGTAATTCATCAATAACAGGAATGGGGAACTTATCTTTAATAGTGAGCTTGTTGAGCTCCCTATAATCTGGACACATGCGCCATGATCCATCCTTCTTGTGCACCAATACTACTGGAGCTGAGAAAGAACTTTGACTCGGTTGAATTATACCAGCCTCTAGCATTTCTGCAACCATACGTTCAATTTCACTTTTTTGGACATATGGATATCTGTACGGCCTGATGTTTGGAGGAACACTTCCTGGAATCAGATGAATAGCATGATCATGATCACGCATAGGTGGGAGACCTTTGGGAGTCTCAAATACCTTGGAATGATTGTCCAGTACTTTTTGGAGATCTGGAGAAATAGATGATTCCAATGTGGAAACATCTAGCGAACATAATTGTGCAATTACACCTCTTTGCTCCTTTTTTAGAAGCTTTGTCATGCCATTAGAGCTGATTATCTTTCCTGGTTTCCCTGCAATACCCCTTAATTCAACTTCCTTTCCTTCCACAGAAAATTTCATGAAAAGTTCTTGAAAATTAAAAGCTATTGTACCCAAGGATTGTAGCCATTGGACTCCTAGTACAACATCAGCACCTCCCATTGGAATGGAAAGCATTGGGCTAGTCAATACATATTCTCCCATGGATAGCTTGATATTATGGCACTTTCCAGAACAATTTATTGTTCCTCCATTTGCAATCATCACTTGACACTCTGGTGCTGGATATAGGAAGCAATTCAATTCTTTTGCTACCCTACAATGAATAAAATTGTGGGTGCTTCCTGAATCAATTAACACTATTACCTTTTTCTTCTTGATTTGTCCTACTATCTTGATGGTTTGAGGAGTGGTAATTCCTGCCAATGCATTACAAGATATGGTCGGATTTATTTGTTCTTCATCTAGGCTTTGTTCTTGGAATATATCCTCTTCTTTTGACCTTTCTTGCTCCTTTTCTTCTTCCTCTTCACAATCTATGTAGAATAATTTCTTCTCACCACACTTATGACCTTTTGTGTATTTGCTATCACAATTGTAACAAAGCCCTTTTGCTCTTTTTTCTTCCAATTGTTGTGGTGTCAACCTTGTAGGTTGTGGAAGACTATGGGCAACAACACTTCCGTCTTTATAGTTGTGAACTGTATGCTTCCTAGTTGCCATAATTTTGCTTTCCATTTTTCTTGCTAATCTGAATGCCTTCTCTAATGAATCAGGTTCCCAAAGGCGCACATCATGTTGGATATTATCCTTTAAAGACCCTATGAACACATCAATCCTATGCTCCTCTGGAATATCTTTTACCCTTATGTTCAATTTTTGGAACTCCTCAATGTGCTCCATTATTGAACCCTTTTGTTTGAGACTTATCAATTGGCTTAAAAAAGTGTTGCTTTTTTTATCCTCATAATGTGCTATCAATTCTTCCGTAAAAATTGCCCAAGTGATAAATTGTTTACGAGAACAAAGCCATTGATACCATACAAACTGATTTGGTTCCAAATATAAAGTTGTCGTACGTACCTTTTGTGGGTTTTGCACATTATTGAGATCGAAGAATTGCTCCATCTGTAATATCCATGTGGCGGGATCCTTGCCATCAAACTTCCTCATATCGATTTTTGGAACATGGTGAGTCTTCGATCCAACATTAGAGTCTATGGAATCATGATTAACATTTCTTTTGTTCTCATCATGAGTTTCCTTTACTACCTTTTCACCATTAGTGACCCTTTCTTGTAGCAACTTTTTCAATTCATCCATCTTATCATCCATGCCATCAATTTTAGCGTCCATGCCATCCATCTTAGCTTCCATCTTAGCTTCCATGCCATCCATCTTAGCTTCCATGCCCTTTATCTTAGATTCCACGCCATTTACCTTAGATTCCACGCCATTTATCTTAGATTCCACGCCACTTATCTTAGCTTCTGTTAGCTTTTGTGAGCGTGACATTTGTTGCACTTGTTCTTGTAATTTTGATATATCATGTAGCATTTCTTCCTCTTCTTCATGAGTCATGCGAGAGCTTTCAGGTTCCTTACTAGGTGTTTGCATTTTCTTTCCTCGGGGCATCAGTTACCGATAATAATGCTTTACTATGCCCTTTGAATTCCGTTAAACCAAGCTTACACAAAAATTTAAAAAAAAACTACACACCTTTTTTCACTTTATAGAAGCCTGATATTGAATCTGATGTATCTCTGTAATTTCGGATCATCAAGTTCTAAAATTGCTATCTGTAGTAGCCTTCTGCATCCTCTTTCCAATGCCACAAGTCTGAGCCAAATTGGATTCTCCAAGGAAGAGTTATGCGAAATCTCCCACAGTGACTTGCTTTTAGACTGGTTCAGTAGATCAAACTTGTACGACGTTCCACGAGTCACTGTTTCAACCTTGGAATCTGAAACTCACCCAAAAGAAACTACAGTCCGTCCTCTTTCTGTACCTTTTTACGAAATTTCAATCCGATCCTCAGAGAGAGAGTTATGACGATTTTCCCCAGGTCACCTGTTTTGAATGTAATTCAGGAGTCTGCAAAAAGGCCAAATTCCTCAGATCATATCTCCGAAAATATCACGCGAAAAGCTCTGAAATTCGGACCCAAAGTTCAGCGCCAATTCTTCTCAATTGGGTTTTTTTTACGACTTCTGAAACGTCACAGAAAAAGAGTTATAGCGAAAATGCCACGATGACCTATTTGGAGCAGCGAAACCCTAGAATCCAAAGCTCTGATACCAAATGTTATGAAACCAGCTCAAGAGAAGATAGAAAAGAGAGATCAACGCCTTAGAATTCAGCCTCTTCGAGGGGGCAGCCTCCTTTACATTACATAAATGAACAATTCTTGGATGATACAAATGACAAAACCTCCTTTCTATATATAGGAGTCTAAGGAGTCACAATATAATCCAGCCGACCTAACAATAATAATATAAAGCCACAAAAATAACAATAGAGGGATTCTATGGGGCACAGAAATAACAATATGGGGGTAATAGGGGCACAAAAATATAAATAGGGGGTATAACTACAATAGTAATGGGGTAATCACTAGTATTATAGGGACCCAACAGGCATTTAGGTCATTAATAAAAAATTAATTCCCAATCAATATTTTCTCTTAGTAATGATAGAGGAAATTCTCGAGGATATTGTAATGCTAAAGAAAAGATCTGAGAAGTGAAAAGATCCTTGCTAGATCACCAACCTCCACAAGAAAACCCTCCTTGATGTTGTTATCCTTTGAAGCAAATGTCTCCCTATGACTTTTAGAACATGGTTCAGCTTCAAGAGCTACTATTCCCCCCCTTATGATTGTCTCTGTAATAGAAATAGGTACAACAAGTTGGGTTGTACCAAGAGTTTGATTCTCCTTATGAACTTTGACATCCTTTTCTATTGAGATATCATATTGTGAATGATCTAGTATCTGTGTGACATCCTTCTCCACATGCTTAACAATTCTGTTGTAGGACCCTTCATGCCTTCTTTTGTATTCCTTGAGGTTTCATTCTTTAACATATCTCTCTTATCCTTCAACTTGTAAGATTTAGCAATATTTTCATTTTAATAACAGTTTGTTGAGTTGGTGTTTCACTATGAACAATATCATCTTTTTTAATATTTTATTCTTGGTTCATTAGCTTCCAATAAGCCTCTGGACCAGCTTCCAGTAAAACATTCAACGGTAATTAAACTGAATCACCCATGGCCACAACAACTCCTAGTTGAGATACAGCTTGTGCAGATAGTTCAACTACCCTCACAACTACATCCAAATTCTCTGCCCTCTTTGTAGAAGCAGCAGCAGCTTCAACCCTATTTTTGGCATCTTCCATGGCATTTGGAATGATTCAATGGGAATGGCCCTGGCTGCCTTCAAGAAATCGAACTTCACGAGAGAAAATAACATCATTTTTACCATCAAAACTTAGAGCCTCCATTGCCATGTGCTTTGCTTGTAAGTTGTAAAGCGACATCAGATGCAATCATCGTTGCTACTACTGCAGCCTTAGCAACTGATGTAGCAGCAGTTGTTGCCACAGTTATGAAAGCAAGCTTAGCTTCACAATTCGAAACTAATTGAGAATTATTTTGAGATGCTAACTGACTCCAAATGCCCCGGTTGTGCCTAACCACAGTAGTTGCAATAGAAGCATCATCTTCAACATTCAATTTCACCTATTCTATACGAGTTCTTATTTCCTCTGAAAATATAATTCTCTGTCCAGTTTCTCCTCTACTTATTACCTGGAAATGAGAAATAGAAGGTGTACCCAGGATGCTAGTACCTTGTGCAATGACAACATTTGAAGTAGTTGAGACAATCATTAATGGCCCAAGCTTAGATACTGGTGTGGGTTCAGTAGGGTGTTTGGGAACAGTGCATGTCACTTGCAAGCAACCAGTTCAAACAATTTCTTCTGAAACACTTTTAATTTTCCTCTTTCTATTTTTTTCTCCTTGTTGGACTACCTACCAACTACCAAACTTGTTTTAAGAACATCTATACCAATATTGGTACTAGTTTGAACTATATTAGCCCCCACCATAATTGGGAAATGAAGAATGACGAGTGTCATTAGTGTATATTATACAATAGGTGATACAAAATTCCTTCGGTTATTAAGTGTGTTAGTGTTAGTCATTTCTGTCTATCACCAGTGATCAAATATGCTTTTACCAAGTTTGTTAGGGGTCTCAAAGTCAAATTTTATCATGTCACTAGGTTTTCAGAATAAAATTTGATCACTGGTTAGTTTGTCTAGGTTTATTTATATTGTCTCAAAAATCTCTCATGTTGATCACTTACATCACTCAAATGAGTGTATCATCATAAAGAGAATGTCTTCATCATATCAATCATCATCATCAGCATTTCACTCAGTCTAATGTCTTCATTAGGTCATTAGGGTTTCAAGGTCCATCTTCATTCATGCATAAAATCTGGCATAGGATGAGTTGTGATAAGCAACTCTTTTCAATAAATTTTTATGAGATTTCATAAGTGCTTCATGGTTACAGTCTCAAGGTTCTAAAAGAAAGAAGTTTCACTTTTCAAAAAGGTAAAATAAGTTCAGATTTCAAGTCTCCAAAGTGGCCAAGTTCAAAAGAGTGAAAGTCATGTTTTGAAAAGGTATGTGGGGCCCATTTTCACTCAAAAGAAGATCACACTATGCCTATAAAAGCCAAAGTTCCCAAACATATTTCATTGCATCCTTACCTCCTTTGTTTATTGATATCTCTCCTCCTTTGGTGAAAAAACACGGGTTTTTTAAGCTAAAATTGGCAAAAATCTCCCAGTGTTGCGCTTCTGTGAACTACGCTACGCTTCTAGAGCTGGCATTGTGCTTCTATGAACTACGCTGCGCTTTGGCACTACGCTTCTGCCAACGGTGCTGCGCTTAGGACAGAGTGGCCCGAAACTTGCCAAAACTCACCAAAATTTCAAATTTAAGCTTGCATTCTAATTCTTTTCTCTTCTAAGTTGTTCAACAAGTAAGTACCATCATCTTACTCACTCTTTTCCTTTGGCAAAGCAAGTGCAAATGGTGAGTTTTGTTCATCTAGGGTTTGTGTGAAATTTCATGCTTCAAAGCTAGTGCAAATGGTGGGTTTTGTTAGATAGGACATTTCAAACTTTAAAAATTTCCATCTCATACCTCTTATATATATATATATATATAAATCACCTTATCATCCACCAATCAACTCATTTACTTTCAGTTTACCTCACCTTTTCACAAACCCTAGCTCATACTTATCATTTTGAACAATTTTCCTAGAAGGACTGTTTTTAAATTCTCTTACTCATCTCTCTCTCACATTTCACTCCATTCAAACTTCCTAAGTTTTCTACAACCCCTATCCATCTTCCAAAATTCCCCTATCATCATCTCCCTTCCCTAACTCCCTCATTTCATCACTCATTCCTCAATTTTTTTTCATTTTCCTATTATCTAGGGTTTTTATCAAAATGGGGGGAGATTATTCACCATCAGAAAAGAGAAAACATCATAAAGGAGGGAGGATCCTGAGGTATGAGCATACAAACTGCAATGAAATAAACTCTTCACCATTCATTAGACAGTGCTTTGAATATGTCAGCTACCTAGGGTTTTGTCAAATGGTGGGTGAAGTACATTTTCATGAGCAGCTCACTGATTGGATTGCCACCAATCTGAAAGGGGAAAAAGCCATCATAGCAGGGATTGAATTTACATTCTTAGTAGCTGTCATCTCTCTTGCCACAGGGATACCTAATCATGGGGAGTATTAGTTCAAAGGCATGAGCTTAGACCTTGAGCAATATAGACCTTTCTTAAAATCACCCTACAGAGAAGCTCATTCACATATCATTCCTTTTAGGTACCTATTAGAAACGTATGTGCCATTGATGAAGGTTGTAATGATGTTTTTCACCTGTGAGGGAAGATTTTCCAGATTGTATGGATACCACATTAGGCTATTAATGCATTTCACAGTGCTAAAAACTCTCAACATGTGTAATTACTTGTGTAGAAGTCTTATCAAAATGTCTGAGAAGTTACAAATGAAAGGAAAAGAGAATCACCCTAGCCTTTTCCATCACAGTTTAATAAAGATTGTAGTCCTCCATCAGTTGGCAGAAAGGAACATGGCATGGGATTCCTTCATAGAAATAGCTTTGCAGTGGCATGAAACTACTTCATCAGGTCATCATCAAGACACATCAACACAGCAGGTGGAGGTAGGGTCATCAAGAAAATTAGAGGAGGTTCCCAAGGCACCTAAACTTGAGGTGACCAAAATATATCAGAGAGGAAAAAGGCTTGTGTTTACTTCTCAAGTTGAGAAAAAGCCTTCTACATCAGCACCACAGGGATCACATTTACAGGGTGAGGAACTAATTGAACATGATTTTGAATTAGTTGACTTGGAGGCAGTAGATGAACCTTCAAACTTGGAACAAGTTATCAAGGAGAAAGATTCCCAAATCAAAGAACTAATGGACAATATGGCAAGGGAAATAGTCATCGTTTCCTTCGTTGGGCAAGAAAACAGTTAGCTTAAGGCCAAACAACCAATCATGGAGAAAGAGAAATCCAAGATGCTACAGCAAGGAGGCAAAGGTAAAGTGGTGTTGGAGCTAGGTGAACATGATGAATAGGAAAAGTAAATTGGAAAAAATAAGCCAAGGAACAAGGGACTCAAAAGGGCATTGAAGAAAGAAAAAGAACAAAACCTACTGGATGAAGACTTGGACATTAAAGACAGAATTGCCTTGGAAATTAGTAAAGATAGATAGTATTGGATAGGTAAGGTCAATGGCCACCTAGAGAAGCTTCTTGACAAGGCCAACATGGACAACCAGCTATTGAGGCACATGGCTCACCACTATCAAACCAGAAACATGATCTGCAACATCAAGCTCAAGCAAATGAAAAACAAGCTAAAGGAAACCCTAAAGGAAAAAAATGAGAGGGATAACTTGGAGATGCTTGTTGAAGCATCCATGAGAGCATAACATACCTCATTTTTCACTTTAGGACCAATTTTGGGGGTTTTTTGAGAATTTTTGGTTTTTGGAGAATTTTGGTGCAAAACTCAGAAATTGCACTAGTCACAGAAACGCAGCACCTTGGCACTGTGCTTTTTCCTCAAGGCTCCAAATGACAAGTGGATTACATTTTTGGAAATTTGATGGCCTTCTATCAAAAATCGTTTCATTATATTTCTCAGACAGGCCTCAAATTTTGAGAAAAAGGAGAAAAGGGGGTCAAAATTCATCATTTTGCCCCTCTTTTTGATAAGTGTTGTGCTTTTGGAGACACCTTAGGAGAATCAAATTTTGAAGGCCTTCCCATGGGTCAGTTTCAAAACTTAAAGATTTTATGGAAACTAGACAGGCAAGGCTAGTTGACCATTCTCTCATATTTTAAATTTGTCTTCACAAAGGCACCTAAAAGTGGCCTCAAATTTAGCGTTGCACTTATGAAAATTTCTGAGTTTTTATTTAAAAATTTCACTGTGTAATTTCTCAAGTTTTTAGTTCAACTTAGTCAAAGTTAAACTCATGATGTAACTTCAGTAATTCTAATTTTAGATGATGTAATCATAAATAATAGGCATGATAGGTTGTTTTTATGGTTAATTAGGCCTCATAAAGGAATCAAAACTCAAATCAAAGTCTAGGAGAAGAGTTTGTTTTTTACCTTCTCACTCTCACTTGTTGGTTGAGAGATTCTTGGAAACATTTCCACCACTTAGGTATTCGACCCCTGAAGGTTGGGAAATTGTTTGATTGAGTCTATATGTATCATTTCTCATTCCAAGAGAAGGGTTGGACTTCAGAGGAGAGACTTGTATCTTATGCTTTCATACAGTTAATCAAGGAGCAATTGCAGCTATTTTTCAACAATACTTGTTAATTGAGTTTTGTGGTGTTGTTTTCCTTCCATATCAGTTTCTTATTGATGAATACATCTCTCTTAACATGCTTTTCTTTCTTCATGTGATTTTCCTTACAGTCATATAGGCATAATTCTTTAGATTCAAAGCTCTGTTTATGTGGAAAATCATTTTTATGTATTTCTTCTTGTATATTAATGAATTCATGCTAATACATGCTCATTATTATTTCTTAAGCTTTCAGACCCTACACTACATTGACCAAAATCTTAAATTCACCACAAAACATTGTTATCTTGCTCCTCTCTATGCCTGCTACTGCAAACCTTTAACACCTTGACCTAATTGCTTGCTCTCATCCCTGGTCTAGCAACCTAAAAAACCTTAAATTTCCAAATACTCAAACAAAACTTATACATCTAGCCTAAAATCCATTTCTTTTCTAGTCATTGACTGAGAAATCCTTAGAGAGATTCCTTTTTGGTTTAACATGTCTAGCTGTTGAACTTCAAGTGGTTTGAAGTTACCTCTTTCGATCTCCTCCTCAACCTGGGACATTGTAGGGGATAACAAATTGCATCCTCAGTTCCTTCTGGAACACCAAAACTAGAAAATGGTTATTGGTGGTCCTTGAGGAGGAGCCAGCCATGGCCCAAAGAAAGGTAAGTGAACCATCTAAGGAGCAACAATTCCTTATGTAGGGTAGTGTCCAAGTTTTACATATTGATAGAGATGCCTTATTGCAATCATTTGAGGGGTTCAAGATGCATAATCATTTGAATGGTGGACCACTGCACCCCTTCATTCACTGGAGTAATAAACACTCATGGTGATAATGTGAGTGGGTGAGGTGGGCTCATAATTTCCTGGGCGGTATTCTTTCTCCCACCCCTCCCTAAGTTAGAAGCCCTGGTCATTCTACTCGGCAATAAATGGCTCCTTGACATTGCCAAGTTTGTTGACCTCATTCCTGAAGCAATATTTCTTGCATCATTATCATTAACTGATGCAAAAGGAGTTGTAATATTCATGACTTCAACAATTTTTCTAGGTACTATTGTTTTTGTGCTTGAGAAATGGGTGTGAATATTCATGTTTGAGGTATTAGAGAACTCCTTCCCATGAATACGATCTGTAGCAATATGCCAAGCATTCTCCCACATTGAGATGTTGACACACAATCAAACTATTCATCTTAGAGATATTTGAGAGACAAAAATAAATAAAAATAATATATTACATAAAAAACAATCATCC
The DNA here is from genome assembly GCA_031772625.1 of Pinus tabuliformis. Classification (NCBI taxonomy): domain Eukaryota; kingdom Viridiplantae; phylum Streptophyta; class Pinopsida; order Pinales; family Pinaceae; genus Pinus; species Pinus tabuliformis. The sequence continues at coordinate 208,978,343 of CM062813.1, forward strand.
CACATAAATAAATAAATAAAAAAACAACATAGAACATGTGTTTGATCATCCCATGTAATTCATGCACTCTCTATGTAACTCAATCTATCAACAAAGAGGATAAGTCCTAACTTTAATGGGAGAGACAAGAGGCAACTCTTAGGCAAGCCACCCACTGTTACCTAGTTGGCCTTGCCTCTCACTATAAGGCTAAGAAAAAAAGTTCCTAAATTGAGGGTGTTCCTAGCGGTTGAAGTTGTATGACTTGGTTTGACAAAGGAGACATGATACTACCCACTCATAGGTGTAAATAGAATATTAAATAGTGAATTATGCACAAGCATTAAGATATTCAATTTACACAATAATGCCTATTCAAATAATGTGCTTCGAATATTAAAAAGAAATCTTGTTCAAAATCTCATACATTTCAATAAATACGATGTGTTCATCTCCCTCAACTTCAAAATTATACCCTGAAAAGTTGTGATCACAAAGAAGAATGTTAAGGAAAGAAAAATGCTTGCTACCAGAAATGAAAATGATTTCAAAATGACAAAAATATTTTCAGTTGAACCTGGAGGCAAAATAATAACTTATTGGTCTGAATATTGAAACTGAAAAACCAATTTTGCTCAATATTTTGGCTACTCACAAAAAAAAATTATTGATACCCTTTGAATCTCTAACCCGACAGAAAAATAACAATCTCCAATCATATAAATTCAAAAAAGGACCCTCTAAATCTATTCCATTTTCCATAGTTTTGGACAAACTTTAAGCTTCGAATGGGTGAATGATTTAGTTTTTATGTAGTTGGCCTAAAATGACATCAAATCAATGTTGACACCATAAAATAGCCCATAAACAAGGAAAGTTTAGACATTCTTGCGTAAGAAGAGACATCCCAGAGTATTTCCTCTATAAGAAGGACATCTCCCAGATGTCCGCTATTTGGAAGAGATGCCCTAAGAGATGGAGGGAATCACCAACATCCTCCAAGGTGTCCACTCATCTCCAACACCAAAAAGCACAGGTGATGAGTCCTTCAGGGGTGGTAGAATATCTACATACTTCATATTTTGTAACTCATTTTTAATATTGTACCCTCATATATAAAATGTAACAAGGAAGAACAATTTTTGGGTCACTTCCCTTTAACTCGTGCAATATAGAAAAAAATCCATAGACAGGCATAAAAGTTAAGAGATTGTCCAAAATTTGTATGGTGTTCTAATCTAAACTTGATGTGAGAAAATGGCAAGAGATTACCCGTCAAATTTCCATGCATCTATATGATCTCACACATTCCAAATATAATTACCCATAGCTGCTCTGCAACACTTCTATGTGCCTTCAAATTCTACTACAGTCATAGGATGAGCCATATGAATTCTAGGTGCTTTTCAATTATCTCTCTTCAATGATATCCACTCTTGAAGCTAACTTGGGCCTACATAAATTGATGGACATGCCATGAATCATATCATGCATGCTTCCATTATTAAATCAATGATTTCCATATAAAAAAGAATTCATAAAGATAATTGTAAAATAAAGAAATATGCAAGATATTAAGTTTGATGATTTAGATGACCTTCATCTAAAAATAGTTCATCATAGCAGACAAAATCTTTCCCATCCTTTAATCTTAGTACTTTGGCTGAAAATTAAACACCCCAAAGACCCTCTTCATCGAAGACAACCTAGAAAGATTTTAATGATTCAACATGATTTTGAGAACCAAACAAGGCATGTAGGTTGTTAATAAAAATTTAATTCCCAATCAGTGTTTTCTCTTAGCAATGATAGAGGAAATGCTCAAGGATATTGCAATGCTAAAGAAAATATCATAGAAGTGAAAAGATCCTTGCTAGATCACCAACCTCCATAAGAAAACCCTCCTTGATTTTCATAGCCTTTGAGGAAAATGACTCCTTGTGATTTTTAAAACTAGGTTTAGTTTGAAGAGCTACTATTTCCCCCTTGTGACTGTCTCTGTAACAAAAACAAGTACAGCAAGTTGGGTTGTACCAAGATTTTGATTCTCCTTATGAACTTCGTTATCCTTTTCCATCAAGATATCATATTGTGAACAATATAGCATCTGTGTGACATCCTTCTCCACATGCTTAACAATTCTGTTGTAGGAAACTTTCATGCCTTCTTTTTTATTCCTTGAGGATTCATTCTTGAACGCATATCTCTTATCCTTCGACTTGTAAGATTTAACAATATTTTCATTTTTAATAACAATTTGTTGAGTTGGTGTTTCATTGTGAACATTATCATCATTTTTAATATTTGCTTCTTGGTTCATTATCTTCCAATAAGCCTCTAGACCAGCTTCTAGTAAAACATTCAACGGTAATTGAATAGGATCACCCATGGCCACAACAACTCTTACTTGAGATACAACTTGTGCAGATAGTTCAACTTCCCTCACAATTGCATCCAAATTCTCTTCCCTCTTTGTAGAAGCAGAAGAAGCTTCAACCCTATTTTTGGCATCTTCCTTGGTAGTTGAAATGATTGAATGAGAATGTCCCTGGTTGCTTTCAAGAAATCCAACTTCACGAGAGAAAATAGCATCATGTTTACCAGTACAACTCAGAGCCTCCATTTCCATGTGCTTTGCTTGTAAGTTGTAAAGCAATATCAGATGCAATCTTCATTGCTACTTCTGCAACCTTAGCAACCAATGTAGCAGCAGTTGTTGCCATAGCTATAGAAGTAAGCTTAGCTTCATAGTTTTAACTAATTGAGAATTATTTTGAAATGTTAACTGACTCCAAATGCCCCGGCAGTGCCTAACCACAATAGCTAATAGAAGTAGCATCTTCAGCGTTCAATTTCACTTATTCTATATGAGTTCTTATTTTCTCTGAAAATATAATTCTCTATCTAGTTTCTCCTCTACTTATTACCTGGAAATGAGAAACAGAAGGTATACCCGGGATTCCAGTACCTTGTGCAATGACAACATTTGAAGTAGTTCAGATAATCATTAACGGCCCAAGCTTAGATACCAATGTGGGTTCGATAGGGTGTTTGGGAACAGTGCATGTAACTTGCAAGCAACCAATTCAAAGAATTTCTTCTAAAACACTTTTATTTTTTCTCTTTTTATGTTTTTTCTCCTTGCTGGATTGCCTACCAACTACCAAACTTGGTTTTTGAACATTTGTACCAATATTGGTACCAATTTGAACTATAGTATCCCCCACCATACTTGGGAAATGAGGAACGACAAGTGTCATTAGCTTATATTGTAAATAAAGTGATACAAAATTCCTCTGGTTATTAAGTGCATCCTAAGTTCCTTTTGGAACTACAAAACTAGAAATCTATAAGCCAGACTTTATTGGTCGTCCTTGAGGAGGATCCAACCATGGCGACAAGAAAGGTAAGTGAAGTATCCAAGGATCAACACTTCCTGATGAAGGGTAGTTTCCAAGTTGTACAGATTGATAGAGATTCCTTGTTGCAGTCATTTGATGGGGTTCAAGATGCAGACTCCTCTGAATGGTGGACCACTGCACCCCTTCATTCACTGGAGTACTCCACACTCGTGGTGACAATGTGAGTGGGCGAGGTGGACTCATAATTTCTCAGGGGGTATTCTTGCTCCCACCCCTCCCTAAGTTAGAAACCCCAATCATTCTACTCAACAATAAGTGGCTCCTTGACATTGCCAAGTCTGTTGACATCATTCCTAAAACACAATTCCTTGCATTAGTGGCATTAACTGATGTAAAATGAGTCATAATATTCATGACTTCAACAATTTTTCCAGATATTTTTGTTGTTTTTCTTGATAAAGGGGTGTGAACATGTATGTCTGAGGCATTAGAGAACCCCTTCCCATGAATACGATCTACAAAAATATGCCAAGCGTTCTCCCACATACTCCAACCTCCATCTGATGAAGAGGAACCATTTTGAGATGCTGACACACAATATTAGCACACAATCAGACTATTCATCTTAGAGATATTGGAGAGACAAAATAAATAAAAATGAAATATTGCATAAACAATGATCATCCCACATAAATAACAAGCTCAACATAGAACATGCGTGTGATCATCCCACGTAACTCTTGCACTCCGTTAGGTAAAATTGACTCAGGGTTTGAGTCAAGTTAGTTGACCTAGTTAAATAGTATTGGTTTTGGGCACATGGTATAGTGTACCCATGGTATTATGGTCAATGGTATTGCATGTAATGGAGCCTATAAAAGGTAGGGAATACTTCATTGTAATGTAGGCCTGGAGGTGAGTGGTGAAAGTTCACTTGGCCAGATTGGCCAGGTTTTTGGCCAATGCTAATGAGATCTCATTGGGTTGGGCTTTTCCCCGGATTTGGGGTTTTGCTGGATAAATATTATGTGTATAATATTTATGTTTATTGTTGTTGGTTATGATCTGATTGGGTTGGGTTTTTCCCCGAATTTGGGGTTTTCCTGGATAAATATTATGTGTATAATATTTATGTGTATTATTGTTGGTTATTTTATTATTCCTCTCTGTAAATATCGTAAATCTCAGTAATAATTTACCTCTTTGCCGTAAAATTCTTAAGAACTGGTAGCAGAGCTAATTTGTCTTTAGAATGATGTTTTTTATTTCCAAGAGTTTGTATTGGCCTGGTAGATAGAGAGATAATTGAGTTTTTCTTGCATATCTGGATCAAAAGCCATAGATTGTGAAGCAAAGTTGCACGCTATTGGGTCATGAGAGATTCAGTTGATGAGGAGGATATGTGCACATGGATTAATTAATTGATGAACCATGTACCTGAAAAGAACACCTAGATAACTGGCAGTTACATCAGTTAGCGACCCATGTAATTCGGTAGATGGGTTCTTTTTATATGGAAATTGATGTCATATGAACAAAGACAACAATAAGGGTAAATAAAAACAAAAAGTGTTATTATAATGGAGTGAAATTTTTTATTTGCATGTAAATGGGCATACTGCTGTAAGACCTAGTAAGGCATGTGTACCCCTGGGTGATTACCGGTAAAGTCTGGGTTAGACCTAGGTAATAGGGGGATGTTGGGTTAACAAATCGCGGGTAAAAAATTTGAAAGGGGTAAGTGCTAGAGTGAGTGGGATTGTCTTACTTAGTAGGTTTTAGTTGGATTTAGTCAAGGAACCCTGAGTCAAGTTTAAGAGGGGAATTGTTAGGTAAAATTAACTTGGGGTTTGAGTCAAGGTTGACCTAGTTAAATAGTATTGGTTTTGGGAACATGGTATAGTCTACCCATGGTATTATGGTCAGTGGTATTTCATGTAATGGAGCCTATAAAAGGCTGGGAATACTTCATTGTAATGTAGGCCTGGAGGAGAGCGTTGAAGGCTCACTTGGTCAGATTGGCCAGGGTTTTGGCCAATGCTAATAAGATCTCATTGGGTTGGGTTTTTCCCTGGATTTGGGGTTTTCCTGGATAAATATTATGTGTATAATATTTATGTGTATTGTTGTTGGTTATGATCTCATTGGGTTAGGTTTTTCCCCAGATTTGTGGTTTTCCTGGATAAATATTATGTGTATTGTTGTTGGTTATTTTATTATTCCTCTCTGTAATCTCGTAAATCTCAGTAATAATTTATCTCTCTGCCGTAAAACTCTTAAAACACTCTCTATGTAACTCAAACTCTCACCAATGAGGATAAGTCCTAACTTTAGTGGGAGAGCTAAGAGGCAACTCTTAGGCACGCCACCCATTGTTACCTTGTTGGCCTTGCCTCTCACTATAAGGCTAAGAAAAAAAGGTTCCTAAATTGAGTGTATTCCTAGGGGTTGAAGCTGTATGAATTGGCTTGATTGCGGCAACTTGATACTACCCACTCAGATGTAAATAGTAGATGAAATTTCCAATTATGCACAAGTGTTAAGATATTCAATTTGGACAACAATTCTTATTCATGTAATGTGCTTGGAATATTAAAAACAAATCTTGTTCAAACTCTCACACATTTCGATAAATACAATGTGGTCATCTCCCTCCACTTCAAAATTATACCTTTCAAAGTTGTGATCACAATGAAGAATGTTAAGGAAAGAAAAATTCTTGCTACGAGAAATGAAAATGATTTCAAAATGACAAAAATAAATTCAGTTGAACCTCGAGGTAAAATAATAACTTATTTTCTGAATATTGAAACTCCAAACCTAGTTTTGTTCATATTTTGGCTACCCACAACAAAAAGTCATTACTTCCCTTTGAATCTATAACTCGACAGAAAAAATAACAATCTTCAAGCATATAACTTCAAAAAAGGACCCTCTAAATCTATTGCATTTGTCCACATTTTTGGACAAAGGTTAGGCTTCAAATTGGTGAATGATTTAGTTTTTATGTAGTTGGCTTAAAATGACATCAAATCAATGTTGACACCATGAAATATCCCATGGAGAAGGAATGTTTAGACATTCTTGCGTAAGAAGAGACATCCCAGAGTGTTTCCTCTCTAAGAATGACATCTCCTAGATGTCCCCTGTTTGGAAGAGATGCCCTAAGAGATGGAGGGCATCACCAACATCCTCCAAGGTGTCCACTCATCTCCAACACCAGAAAACACAAGTGATGAGTCCTTCAGGGGTGGTAGCATATCTACATACCTCATAGTTTGTAACTCATTTTTAATCTTGTGCCCTCGTATATAAAATGTAACAAGGAAGGACAATTTTTGGGCCACTTTCCTTTAACTCATGCAATATAGACAAAAATCCATAGACAAGCATTCAAATTAAGAGATTTTGCAAAAGTTGTGTGGTGTTCTAATCTAAACTTGATGTGAGAGAATGACAATATATTACCCTTCAACTATTCATGCATCCATATGATCTCACACATTCCAAATATAACTACCCACAGCTCCTCTGCAGCACTTCTGTGTGCCTTCAAATTTTATTACAGTCATAGGATGATCCATATGAATTCTAGGTGTTTTTCAATTATCTCTCTTCATCGGTATCCACTCTTGAAGCTAACCTGGGCCTGCATAAATTGAAGGACATGCCATATATCATATCATGTATGCTTCCATTATTAAATCAATGATTTCCACTTAAAAAATAACTCACAAAGAGAACTGTAAGGTAAATAAAGATGCAAGACACTAAGTTTGATGATTTAGATGACCTTCATCTAAAACTAGTTCATCATAATAGACAAAATCTTTCACATCCTTCAATCTCAGTACTTTGGCTGAAAACCAAACACCCCGAAGACCATCTTCATTGAGGACAACCTAGAAAGATTTTAATGATTCAACATGATTTTGAGAACCAAACAAGTCATTTAGGTTTTTAATAAAAATTTAATTCCCAATCAATGTTTTCTCTTATCAATGATAGAGGAAATGCTTAAGGATATTACAATGCTAAAGCAAAGATCAGAGAAGTGAAAAGATCCTTGCTAGATCACCAACCTCCACAAGAAAACCCTCCTTGATGTCATTAGCCTTTGAAGCAAATGGCTCCCTATGATTTTTAAAACTAGGTTCAATTTCAAGAGCTAGTATTTCCCCTCTTGTGACTGTCTCTATAACAGAAACAGGTACAACAAGTTGGGTTGTACCAAGAGTTTGATTCTCCTTATGAACTTCAACATCATTTTCCATCAAGATATCATATTGTGAATGATCTAGCATCTATGTGACATCCTTCTCCACATGCTTAACAATTTTGTTGCAGGACCCTTTCATGCCTTCTTTTGTATTCCTTGAGGTTTCATTCTTGAACACATCTCTCTTATCCTTCGACTTGTAATATTTAACAATATTTTCATTTTTAATAACAATTTGTTGAGTTGGTGTTTCACTGTGAACATTATCATCTTTTTGAATATTTTCTTCTTGGTTCATTAGCTTCCAATAAGTATATGGACCAACTTCTAGTAAACATTCAATGGTAATTGAACAGGACCACCCATGGCCACAACAACTCCTGCTTGAGATAAATCTTGTACAGATAGTTCAACTTCCCTCACAACTACATCCAAATTCTCTACCCTCTTTGTAGAAGCAGAAGCACCTTCAATCTTCTTTTTGGAATCTTCCATGGAAGTTGCAATAATTGAATGGGAATGGCCCTGGCTACCTTCAAGAAATCCAACTTCATTAGATAAAATAACATCATGTTTACCATCAGAACTCGAAACCTCCATTGCCATGTAGTTTTATTGTAAGTTGTAAAGCACCATTAGATGCAATCTTCGTTGCTACTGCTGCAGCCTTAGCAATCGATGTAGCAGCAGTTGTTTCCACAACTGCAGAAGCAAGCTTAGCTTCACAGTTTGAAACTAATTAAGAATTGTTTTGAAATGCTAATTGACTACAAATGCTCTAGTTGTTCCTAACCACAGTAGCTGCAATATAAGAAGCATCTTCAACATTCAATTTCTCATATTATATACGAGTTCTTATTTCCTCTAAAAATATAATTCTATGTGCAGTTTCTCCTCTACTTATTACATGGAAATGAGAAACATAAGGTATACCTGAGATGATAGTACCTTGTGCAATGACATCATTTGAAGTAGTTGAGATAATCATTAATGGCCCAAGCTTAGATACTAGTGTGGGTTTAGTAGGGTGTTTGGGAACATTACATGTCACTTGCAAGCAAACAGTTCGAACAATTTCTTCTAAAACACTTTTATTTTTCCTCTTTCTATGTTTTTTCTCCTTGTTGGATTGCCTAACAACTACTAAACTAATTGTTTGAACATTTGTACCAATATTGGTACACTTTTTAACTATAGTATCCCCCACCATACTTAGGAAATGAGGAACGATGAGTGTCATTAGCGTATATTGTACAGAAGGTGATACAAAATTCCTCCGGTTATTAAGTGCATCCTGAGTTCCTTCTAGAACTACAAAACTAGAAATTTGTAAGCCAGACTTTGTTGGTGGTCCTTGAGGAGGAGCCACCCATGGCCCAAGGAAAGGTAAGTGAAGCATCCAAGGAGCAACACTTCTTGGTGTAGGGTAGTTTCCAAGTTGTACAAATTGATAGAGATGCCTTGTTGCATTCATTTGATGGGGTTCAAGATGCAGAATCCTCTAAACGACAGACCACTACACCCGTTCATTCGTTGGAGTACTCCACAGTCATGGTGACAATGTGAGTGGGAGAGGTGGACTCATAATTTCCTACGAGGTATTCTTGCTCCCACCCCTCCCTAAGTTAGAATCCCCAGTCACTCTAGTCGGAAATAAATGGCTCCTTGACATTGCCAAGTCTGCTGACATCATTCCTGAAACAGGATTCCTTGCATTAGTGGCATTAACTGATGCAAAAGGAGTTGTAATATTCATGACTTCAACAATTTTTCTAGATATTTTTCTTGTTATGCTTGAGAAAGGGGTGTGAACAGGTATGTTTGAGGTATTAGAGAACCCCTTCCCATGAATACAATCTACAATAATATGCCAAGAATTCTCCCACATACTCCTACCTCCATTTGATGTAGAGGAACCATTTTGATATGCTGACACACAATATTAGCACATGATCAAACTATTCATCTGAGAGATATTGGAGAGACAAAATAAATAAAAATGAAATATTATATAAAAAATTATCATCCCACATAAATAACAAGCTCAACATAGAACATGTGTGTGATCATCCCACGTAACTCTTACACTCTCTTTGTAACTCAAACTCTCACCAAAGAGGATAAGTCCTAACTTTAGTGGGTGAACTAAGAGGAAACTCTTAGGCAAGCCACCCATTATTACCTTGTTGGCCTTTCCTCTCACTATAAGGCTAAGAAAAAAAGGTTCCTAAATTGAGGGTGTTCCTAGGGGTCAAAGATGTATGACTTGGTTTGACTGAGGCAACTTGATACTACCCACTTGCGGGTGTAAATAGTATATGAAATTGCCAATTATGCACAAGCGTCAAGATATTCAATTTAGACAACAATACTTATTCACGTAATGTGCTTGAAATATTAAAAAAAAACTTGTTTCAACTCTCATACATTTCGATAAATACAATGTGCTCATCTCCCTCCACTTCAAAATTATACCCTGCAAAGTTGTGATCGCAAAGAATAATGTTAAGGAAAGAAAAATCCTTGTTACCTGAAATGAAAATGATTTCAAAATGACAAAAATATTTTCAATTGCACCTAGAGGTAAAAGAATAACTTATTGATCTTAATATTCAAACTACAAACCAAATTTTGTTCAAAATTTTGGCTGCCCACAACAAAATGTCATTTCTACCCTTTGAATCTCTAACCCGACCCACAAATAAAAATCTCCAAGCATATAACTTCAAAAAAAACCCTCTAAAGCTGCAATTGTCCATATTTTCGAACAGAGGTTAGGCTTTGAATTGGTGAATGATTTAGTTTTTATGTAATTGGCTTAAAATGGCATCAAATCAATGTTGACACCATAAAATAGCCCATGGACAAGGAATGTTTAGACATTCCTGCATAAGAAGAGACATCCTAGAGTGTTTCCTCTTTAAGAAGGACATCTCCCAGATGTCCCCTATTTGGAAGAGATGCCCTAAGAGATGGAGGGCATCACCAACATCCTCTCTTAACTGCAACCTTCACACCACCACCACCAATCTCTCCTTCATAAGCTTTCCCAAAACCACCAACACCAAGAATTCGTGACTCATCATAGTTTTTGGTAGCCTCTTGTATCTCTACAAAGGTAAAATGTTTGCAAAAACTAGAAGGTGCAGATGACACATAGCTCCCATATTGCAATATTTTACTCTTCATATGCCCATGTAGCCCCTACTATTGAAAATGAATTTTGATAGAGTGGTAAGACATTGTCATCTTCAGTTATGAGTAAGAGTAAATACCATTAAATTACACACATAGTGTAAGATTCCATGCTCAGAATCATAATTTTGACACAAAAATGAAGCCAAAAAATATGTGATTCATGTTTGCCAATCAAACAGAGGAAAAGTAGGATGTTCTTGAAGGAATTTCTATAGAAAGATTTCTAATTTCCAATCAATGATTTGAGAACTAATTCTATCCTAAAGAAGAGTTGGTGCACTATGAAGAACTTTACTATTACAGACAAAGTTCATTCTATTTGTTGAATTTTCCAGCAAGAAATATTTTAAACTTTGGAACAAATACTTAAATCTAGATATTTAAGAAAAGGGAAGATATGAAGGGGCCTATTGTAGCTCAAAAATGACAATGGATTTTTTTTCCATCAATTACTTGGCAGTTTCTGGCTGGGAAAACTGGCCATATGATCATGTCTCAATACAGAGATGTAATTCAAGGGTTAAAGAAAGCTACATGTAGAGATAAGGAAATGGTGAGTGTTAGAAGTAACAAAGACATGTTTGAAACATTGGCAGGTTTTAATTTGAGGAGTAAAATCCACCTATGAGTTCTCTTATCATTGTTAAACTAGAGAAATGTTTATATCGATCCCATTGGAATTACATAAAAGTGTGTTGTTAACAAGATTGGAATATTACATCAAAGTCCATCAACATTATTTAAGCATGAAAATGCTTCTATTTAGCCAAGGAAAACCAACAACTGGGCCACATGCATATCTAATCTATCATAAGCATAAAATACCATGAGGAAACCCAAGTTTTAGAATGATGTTTATCCAAGGAGTTTGTACCTTCTAGAGAAAAACGTCGAGCAAATTTGTATTCCTCCAAATAAATAAGATAAGATAATTTTATTGAATCCTAAAAGTAACCCCAAAGTTAGGTCCATGGGACTAAAATAGGACATCTAGTATAGGTACAAAGTGGGAGTGTGAAAGTAGCTTCTGGATCAAAGCTAATGTTGACATTTCAGCCTATAGGCCAATTCATCCTACATCCCTCTAGGCTGAATTTTCATCCTACAGAGATGTCAACTAACATTACAACCTACAAGCATGTACATTGAGATGTGATCCTACAACCATGTAGAATGACATCTCAACCTACAGGTTTGTAGGTTGAGGCTATCAGCCTATGAGTCTTCCCTTTTAATAATAAAAAAAAAACTTGTTAAACACACATGGGCAACCAGAAAATATGAAAGATAAAACATGCAATACATTTTTTATTAACATGAGATATACATTTATAGTACAATATGTGACTCTTGGGTTTCAGATCCCAAGGTCTCTTGGACTGTTTTGGTCTATTCGGCTTCCACACTAACCCATTTAGGATTAGGTGTCCAACATTCCCCCCCTTAATCCGAAGGGTTATGTATGAGTCCAAGAAGAGAGTTGTAATACAAAATGTGCAAAAAATGCATGGCAGCACTAGGCTGAATGTGCTCTATGAAATGTTGGTATAAAGGGCAGTGGTTTAAGGATGACCACCAACACTGGAATGCTTAGTGCAGTTCCCGGAACTCTTCCAAAACTGGCAAGAAACTGAAGTTTTCTGCTAGAGGAAGTGATCCTATTGTTTTAAAGAGGGAAACCTTCAACCATAAAAGGGAGGTCTCACCCCGCATAAAAGGTAAAACTTCAACCTGAAAAGGGAAGTCTCAACCTGTGATGGTTTAAGGATGACCAACAACTCTGGAATGCTTAATGCAATTCCTGGAACTCTTCCAAAACTGGCAAGAAGCTGGAGTCTTCTGCTAGAGGAAGTGTTCTCAATTTTGTTCCTGGAATTCTTCCAAAACTAGCAAGAAGCTGAAGTCTTCTGCTAGAGGAAGTGTCCCAGATTGCCAACTGAAGGCATGTTCACAGGCATCTTTGTCTCTGGCTACAACTCTAAAACTGGTGTGGCAGGTTGTGGCTCAAGCTCGCTTGATGTGACTTTGAAGCTTGTAGATGACCATCATTTCCCCCCCTGTCAGATACAAGGTGAGATGATGGAGGAAACTCAACTGCAAGGCTATTCAATATTCTGGAACAAGTTCTGACATGTGTTTGGAATATCTTCTTGGCTATTGATGCCCATTGCCAAGAAGCGATCCATCCAAGATGAATCTTTGTTCTTGCAGGACATTTGTTTCTGAAGCATCTGTGTGAAGAATGGTTGATTTTATGATAGTGCTTACATGGTTGAAGATCAAAACAGTGATGTTTCAAATGGCCAACTCAGTCACAGTGTTGGCATTTCACAATCTGTCGTTTTTGTTGTTGTTTTTGCTGTGGAAGAGGGGCAGAATCTGGAACAGCTGGAGGTGAATTGTCATGAGGAGCAGGTGAACTGTCATGAATGAATCCAGCACTCTGAAACTGAATGGGCTTGGCGTAGTCTGGAATATGAAAGGACAAGTCCTTGTCATATCCAAGACCAGTTCTGTTCTTGTTGTGGAAAAGTTGTTCCCAAGGTCTGATGATGGGCTTGGGAAGTGCAGACTGAGTTTCTGCATCTGCGTGTACAACTACTGCTTTATTGGGCATTGGATCTGAATGAACTTCAACAATATTGACTTGTTGTTTATGGGAGTCTGTTTCATTGTTCTGAACAGAAACAGGTTCAGAATGATGTCTATTTTGATGTAGCTCTTCTTGCTGTAGCTGTGATTCAAGCTGCAAAAAATCGATTTTTTATTGTGCATTTTGCAAATAAGTTTGAATGTCAAAAAGAGTTTCTTTGTTGACTTTTACCATCCCATAAACAGTGGAATGAATTAGGATATTCAGTAACTTTAATGCATCTTCAAGTCTGGTCATTTCCTTCATCATCTTATACATTAAAGAAACTGATCACAACTATCAACCAGCAATAATCACTCACAATTCAATGTCATTGTAATATCCTTTATAAATGTGAGCAAATGAGGAGCATGCAACATAAAAGATTACAATCAGCTCACCAAACTCTTTATGCAGCAGTGGAATCAAGGAATGTCAAGCTCTATGACATAACACTTAGCCCATCAATTCAACATCATCATCAGAGTCTATCCATCAGTGTATTCAGTCAATAATACTTGGTAATGCAAGACTTATCTCTGAAACCCTAGAATGTGAAATCATACTCCACTTCATCAATACATGTATATAGATCAACAATGTCAGCAATACCAACTCAATAGTTGCTTTATCATAGGCATTTACAAAGAATAATTTGTCAATACTGTCATATCAAATCTCTAAATCTAATCTTTGTTTAACGCAAACAGTCAACAACACTCCTTGCATCAAACAATACAATCGGCATACTCCTCCAAGGATATTATAGATCCACGCATCCAAAAAACCCTGTGGGTCCTCGAAAACCTATCTGTGTGCCGCACTGCATATTATTCATTTCAAACGCCATTTATAAGTAAAGTAGTCTCTCCATAATCCTTGTGGAAGGCATGGGTAGATATCGCTTTTCCTCCTCTACTAACGCTGACAATTATATGTATAGTCTATACACACCCAAGTGCTTGGCAAATGTGCAAAAGTCGAGAAGAAAAACTAATGGCAGGATCATATGATAGTTTCAAATACCACTGGATAGCGCGCATTCAATATTTAAAACAGCGCATTCAATATTATTGAATCGTTTCATATATCACTGTATATAACCATGCTACCAATATATATCACCGTATATATATATATATATATATATATATATATATATATATATATATATATATATATATATATCACTTCAAAAGCAGTTCAAATGCAGTTTGATACCACGAACGCAAATCCAAAAAAAAACAAATGTTTAAGAGCAGTGTTTTAAAAAAAGGAGTGTATCATTTAAGAACTTTGTGTAGCCCTTCTAAGGCGTCTGGAAGATACCTCACGCAGAAGTATCAAAAAGACAATAACATAACCAGAAATTGGGCCATAGATGAAGCTACATTGAAGTCAGGCTTCCAGAGGTTGAAAGATTTTCCACGACCTTTTTGGCTGGGTCTCTTTGTAGAGGAGACACGATTTACGACAGCAAAGTTACTTGCAGCTCAAGAGTATGCTAGATCTACAGGCCTTCCAGTGCCACGCAATCTGCTCCTTTCGCGTACCAAGGGCTTTGTTTCAGCTGTCAGCAACCTTCGGTCATTTGTTCCGGCGATCTATGATATAATTGTTGTTATTCCAAAGGAAGAGCCATCTCCCACAATGTCGCTTAATATGCACATGAAGCACTGAAGGCTGACCCTTACATTAGAGCACCTACAAGGATGCTTCCAGCGAATGTGTTTCCAAAAACAAGCTCGGGGAAGATGGTACAATGTCACAAGAAGATGAGGTTGAACAATTTACAAATAGGTCGATGGCATCCACAGAATTTGAAATGATAAATTCTGAAAGGAACAGCATTAATATATGAAACTCTAGGCGTTCTCCATTCAATACAGTGTTATACATTCAACGCAGTTAATACAGCGTTAATACATTCAACTCAGCACTTCAACTACCATTTAAAACAGCACTCAATACACCATACGAGCACATACCAGCGTTCAATACAGTTTAATACACCAGCATATGCATTCAGCACAGTTTCAACCCATATAAACATACCAGCGTTAATACATTCAACAATTCAAACGCTTTGATACCTGAAAGTTTTATTGTCTTTTTTTCAGAAAAATGAAATGGCTCCTTCCACCATTCACTCAGCCTCAGTTTGAATAATCTCAAACGTTCACCATGTCAGGCGTTAACCATGTCAGGCATTAACCAAAAGATGCACAATAGCTAATAGATGCGTTATGGCAGAGTATGGGACAGAGGAGTTACAAGTCACGCCGAAAAAGGAACCTGGGACGTGTGCTCCGATACAGCGTGCCACAGCGTTCAAGTTTAATGGCTATTCAAACACATTCAGTAATGCAGGTGAGAATAATCAGGTGAATTCTCAGGCAGTAGAGGCACAGGTGTAATGACGCTCCTTTTTTTTAAACGTTTATGACAGTCAGAGAGCGATTATTGTATTCAGAAAAACAGGCAGGCGCAGGCTTGGGTTGAGACTCACAATGCATAGCAAAATGGAACTCACACACAACGAAATTATTAAACAATCACTGAGATTTCGCAGGGACAGACATGTCAGCCTGCAGAACATGGGCAGAATATGAGCAGACAGGGCGCAGGTCTGTATAGAGGAATATGGCAGAAATAAACTGCACAGAAAGGCCATACAACAAATGGCTCAAATTAATTATGCAAGGCAGGAATACGCCTGCTCTGATACCATGTTAAACACACATGGGTAACCAGAAAATATGAAAGATAAAACATGCAATACATTTTTTTATTAACATGAGATATACATTTATAGTACAATATGTGACTCTTGGGTTTCAGATCCCAAGGTCTCTTGGACTGCTTTGGTCTATTCGGTTTCCACACTAACCCATTTAGGATTAGGTGTCCAACAAAACTGATTTACCAAACTAAAATCTAAATGTGTAAATTTATAATTACAAAAATAAGTCTTAATGGGTCAAATAGTGAATACATATGCTTCCTTTTTATCCCTGAGTTTGGGTTGTTAAGCGGTCCTAGATTTGACTCAAATAAGTGTGCTGAGTGGCGAGTCTACTAGAATAACATGAAAACACTACTTCAAACTTCCCGTTTTGGGAAAAATATTGAGATTACTGATGCATAACTTCAAGTGGCCATAAAATTTTTATCTATCATTTAAAATTTTCCTTTTGACATGATTTTGGGGTCTTGCAAAAATTATCTACTCACTTGTACAAAGAAAAATGGGTTTAGTATCTCTATAAAAGATACAACAATTTAGCACTTTTAACCTTTTGGAGGAAATTTTATCAAAGCCACACTACAAGAGAGAAGGTGTGCCAATACTAAGAAATTGCACTGATGCAATCCTTCCTATTATACTTATAATATACATACAACATCTTTTGTACAAATGCATCAACTATTCCCCTTTAAGAAAATATATTTTTGCATAAATGCATTATTACAAGACTTAGATCAAGCCTTAGATTGAAAACAAATATAGAAGTGTACCTTGGTTTTGTTGCACCACATGCCCAAAGAAGAGCATCATTTTCAGCACCATGCTTCTCCACATAGAAAAGAGAGTCAACTGCAACATTTGCATTCACAAGAAAATTAAGAATTTCCTCTGCCATCAGAACATTTCAGCCTATAGGCCAATTCATCCTACATCCCTCTAGGCTGAATTGTCATCCTACAGAGATGTCAGCTGACATTACAACCTATAGGCATGTACATTGAGATGTGATCCTACAACCATGTAGAATGACATCTCAACCTATAGGTTTGTAGGTTGAGGCTATCATCCTACAGGTCTTCCCTTTTAACAATAAAAAAAACGGATTTACCAAACTAAAATCTGAATGTGTAAATTCCTAATTACAAAAATAAGTCTTAATGGGTCAAATAGTGCATACATGTGTTTCTTTTTTATCCCTGAGTTTGGGTTGTTAAGCGGCCCTAGATTTGACTCAAATAAGTATGATGAGTGGCAAGTCTACTAGAATAACATGAAAACACTACTTCAAACTTCCCGTTTTGGGAGAAATCTTGAGAGTATTGATGCCTAACTTCAAGTGGCCATAAAATTTTTATCTATAATTTAAACTTTTCCTTTTGACATGATTTTGGGGTCTTGCAAAAATTATCTACTCACTTGTACAAAGAAAAATGGATTTAGTATCTCTATAAAAGATACAATAATTTAGCACTTTTAACATTTTGGAGGAAATTTTATCAAAGCCACACTACAAGAAAGAGAAGGTATGCCAATACTAAGAAATTGCACTGATGCAATCCTTCCTATTATAATTATAAGTTATTATATACATACAACATCTTTTGTACAAATGCATCATCTATTCCCCTTTAAGAAAATATATTTTTGCATAAATGCATTATTACAAGACTTAGATCAAGGCTTAGATTGAAAACAAATATAGAAGTGTACCTTGGTTTTGTTACACCACATGTCGAAAGCAGAGCATCATTTTTAGAACCAATCTTCTCCATAGAGAAAAGAGATTCAACTGTGACATTTGCATTCACAACAAAATTAAGAACTTCCTCTTCCATCAAAACAATGCGTCATTGGACAACATCAAGTTTATCTATTTCCATATTAGGAACTCCATACATCATCAAACCTCCAATTTGATCAACACATTCATAAATAGTGACAGAGTGCCCAAATTTATTAAGCTGATCAGCAGCAGCCAAACCAGCTGGCCCACTGCCCACTATAGCAACTTTCTTCCTGCACCCAATGACCAATCCATATCAAGATCTAGTTCACCATATCATAGACAACAAACAATTTATTTTCAAAATGATAAGCGTCATAAGAATGGAATTAAGAATTATAAATGAGAGACACATACCCTGTCCTCTTCTCAAGTGGACGTGGAACCATCCAACCTTCTTCAAAAGCTTTAACAATGATGGCACATTCAATATGGCTTTAACAATGATGGCCATGAATATGATATTAAATTAGATATTTGATAAAGCACTGAAAATTTTCAATTACCTGACTATTGATGCCATGTTTTGTGCAATTTTCCGGTTGCATGTACTACAACCAATACAGAAACATGAAAATACTACCTGCCAATTCAATTACCTCCCTTGTGGATTCACCAGCTGGGAAAAAGAAACACTTATGGTTACATCATCCAAATCCTCACTTGCAAATTGGTGCTTGTCACAGTGTTGGGCCCATCAACAACATAAGTTTCTATGTGGTTTGAGTTGTAGTCAGGGGAGATTTCCACAAAGTTATTTGTTCTGTCATCAACCAGTTTATTCTCTATTGCAGTTTCTTGGAGCTGCAAAGCAATTTCTAGGTTCCAAATCACATTCCCATAGTTGGCCTTTCAACCCCTTGCTCCGCAAAACACTTTTCAGCTGCCCAGTGCCTCCCCATACTTCTCAAGGGACTCAAGATTTATTTTACCTTTCAAATAAGGATCTATAATTTGTTCCAGAATTCCCTTTCTCTGGTAATGCAGTGCCCATTCAGCAATGCTTACTTGTTCTCTAGGAAGAGAAGGATTAATAGCAGGTCGAGCACACAACACCTCAAACAACACAACACCAAATGAATAAACATCTGAATTTTCAGTGAGATGCTACCTACAATAATATTCTCGGTCTAGGTATCCAAAGCTACCTTTGACCACAGTGCTAACATGAGTATGGTCAAGAGTTGGGCCCATTTTTGATAATCCAAAATCTGAAACTTTTGCAACTAAGTTTTCATCAAGAAGTATATTTGTGGTCTTGACATCCCAATGTATGATGGTCTGAGCAACCCCTGTGTGAAGATAATGAAGACCTCAAGAAGCCCCAATACATATTTCTAATATTTTCTTCCATGACAAAGGAGTCAAATTTCTCTTACCATACAAGTGCCCTCGCAGTGGTCCCTTGGCCATGTAATCATAAAATAAAATCAATACACAATTTTATTCATAGTAACCAATAAGAGACACCAAATGGTGATGCTTGAGCTTAGAAAGCATCTCTATTTTTTCTTGGAACTCATGGATACCTTGTTCTGCTAGTGGGTTTCCTCTCTTAATTGCAACCTTCACACCACCACTGTCAATCTCTCCTTCATAAGCTTTCCCAAAACCACCAACACCAAGAATCTGTGACTCATCATAGTTTTTGGTAGCCTCTTGTATCTCTACAAAGGTAAAATGTTTGCAAAAACTGGAAGGTGCAGATGACACATAGCTCCTAGTACCACTCTTTCCAAAAGTAGTTGAAACTTTTCTCCCAATGGTGTGTGATTTACCACCATAGAGTGGTAGGGGAAACCATCCAGGGTGCTTGTCACCAGCTGACCCACTACGACGTTGATGAACAAAGCAGTAGAGAGCAAGAAGAAGCGCTAGTGCAGCAATCCCTCCAAGTACCATGTCAAGTACTTTAAGGTATTTGTAGTCAAAAGTATCTAATTTGAAAATTACTAAATTGAACAATTCCAAAATGCATGTCAAAACAACATGGCCTTTAATTGAAATCAAATATAGAAGTGTACCTTTGTTTTGTTGCACCACATGCCCAAAGAAGAGCATCATTTTCAGCACCAAGCTTCTCCATAGAGAAAAGAGAGTCAACTCCAACATTTGCATTCACAACAAAATTAACACCTTCCTCTGCCATCAGAACAACACGTCGTTGGACAACATCAAGTTTAGTTGTTTCCATATTAGGAACTCCATACATCATCAGACCTCCAATTCGATCAACACATTCATAAACAGTGATAGAGTGCCCAAATTTATTAAGTTGATCAATAACAGCCAAACCAACTGGCCCACTTCCCACTATAGCAACTTTCTTCCTGCACCCAATGACCAATCCATATCAATATCTAGTTCACCACATCATAGACAACAAACAATTTATTTTCAAAATGATAAGAATCATAAGAATGGAATTAAGAATTATAAATGAAAGACACATACCCTGTCCTCTTCTCAGGTGGACATGGAACCATCCAACCTTCTTCAAAATATTTAACAATGATGGCACATTCAATACTTTTAATAGATACTAGATTTTCAATGATTCCTAGTACACATGCACCTTCACAAGGGGCAGGGCATACACATCCAGTGAATTCAAGAAAATTATTTGTTTCCAGCAGCTGATCAAATGCTTCTCACCAATGCCCTTGGTGCACTAATTCATTCCACTCAGGTATTTTGTTCCCAAGAGGACATCTATTATTATCTTGCATGGAGGAAAAGGCCCAAGGAACACAAATTCCTACATTTCCCATCTCACAATGATTGACATCCCCATCAAACATAAGATAGTCAATAGCAATCAAAAGGGATAGTGTTATTGAAATTTAAAAAGAATCTCATGCATAACATGGAGAAACCATGTTCTAAATTATTTTCATTATGTACCTGTATGGATTCTGCATTGCCTTTCTGCACACCCACTTCCTAAATTTCACTGTCTGCATATGGGCTTCCATTCTTACCCCATAATCCAACATGAGTTGAACACTTTTCACAATAATTTTCTCTATATCAAATCTCCACCACTTTGCAATTGAACTGAATGTAGTCAAGCAATCCAAAATGTTCGACATAGTTGTGGAAGTAGTCCAATACCTCAGAGTGAGAGGGGAAATGGATAGTTACATGGCTTGGAAATTGAAAATCAATGAATTCAAAGGCAGGGCGAGGGGTCTGTAGCTTTGTTGAAGAAAATGTTTCTCTCCACACGCCTCCTATTCCTGGTTTTGCTTCAAAGACTATGATATTCAGATTTAGACTTTGTAAATATTTGGTTGCAAGGAGACCACTCATCCCTGTTCCTATGATACAAACCCTTCTCTTCCCAAATCCATTCTCATTCTCAGTCTCACCTTCACTAAACAAATTATCATTCCAGGTAGCCATGACTAATGGCTAACTAATGTTAGCACTTCACAAAGCTACAAAGCCATAATGCTAGACAACCTATGGTATATCTAATTACAATTACCCAGCCTTCCCTTGGCGTACATCTCACAGTGACATTGTTTTATATCTAGATATGTTTTTGTATCTAGATGAGCTCACAACAACCATATTTTCATATTCTCTTATATCTCATTAAATTGTACAATCAAAGAAATAACTTATTTACTTGAGTACTTTAAAACTAATTTGTCTTGGAGTAGCATAGTCTGTCATTGTTTGGGAAACAAAATATTCTAAGTATTTTTTTTCATTACAGAGAAAAATTCTTGTAGTTTAAACCAGGTACTGGATAATCTATTCACACTTCAAAAGAAAACTATGAATATTTCCATCAGAAAAAGGACATGCAAGGATGGCCAAGGAAATGTCTTAGCATCCATTTTGAACATATTTTTTAAATAAATGATAAAATATCAAGAATGACAATTCTTTTAAAGGAAAAGTACAACCGTAGGTAGCTCAATCATGTTCATTTTCAATGATTTTTTTACTAAAAGCATAAATAAAATATCAATGATTGTCTATGTTATAAAGGAAAAGTACATCAAGTCAATATATATCAAGCACTACAATATATAAAAAGTCAAGTACTAAAATATATAATTGTATTTGCAACTGATTATTCACGAATTCATAAAAACGATCATTGATCCAGTACTATTTCATGACAACAATCCGCCACTAACCAATACTCTCAACAACAACAACAACAACATCAACAAAATGTTTATGACAAGAACAAGAAGACCATCTAGATCGATGACTTTTCCAAATACTTCTTCGGCCACTGAGTGAAACTCTTTTCCTTCTCCTTCAAACGAACACATCCATCTATTTTATCTTCATACGGAAGGGGGATGTTACTTGTGACATTAATGACATTTACATTTGCATCTTCAAGACCAAGTGGCACTCCATGGATGACAGAAAGTGACTGAATTCATCCAATGCCAGCAATAGCACCGTCATATGGATCTAATATGTTCACTTTGTCACCTACCTGAAGTAGGTCATGCCCTACCAGAGTTAATGGGCACTGTTAAAAACAAAAAACTATACATAGATATTAGGGAAAAAAATTAATATTGATATTAATATTAGGGATATATGTTAGCCTTAATAAGCCTCAATCCAATGTACCACAATTCCTTTCGAAAGCTAACACTCATAACTCATCTTGACTTATCATACTCTAAATATAGAGAATTATTAATTGCTCAAATTTTTATTGATAATTTTGAATCCTCCACACTCCAAGCCTCAAAATGATCTTGATATCTAGACCTATGGATAACCTCAACTTCCTTTTCTATATAATAAACTAAATTTACTTCCATTCTCTTAAGTCCAACCCATCTTCAATACTAAGAGGTTATGGCTTCTTCTTTTTTTCCTGTATAATAAGTCTATTAATATAGTTAAATTTATAATGTGATTATTTTTGTTTTAATAAATATAATATAAATGAAACTAATGTACAATAAACATTTTTTAACTTTATAAAATAATATTCCCAATTATACATATTTTTAATTACAATATTAATATTATAGGTATGACAATGCATTGATATCATAAAAGAAAATTCATTCGTATTCTTACTTCACTAGTAAGAGAGAAAGATAGAAAGTCTTTAACTTACATATAGTGAGGTTTTTTTTAATTTACTAAGTAATTCTTAAATTATTTTAAAAATTTAAAGAGATTTATTTCTCATCGAGATAATATAGGGTCTATCTTCAAAAGCAAACAATTATACATAGATATTGTATCTAAAGTCACACTTTTTTCCCTGGTATAATCAATGACAACATCAAGAAAAATGGCACTAAGTATAAAGTATTGATATTTATTTATACATCCTCTCGGCAACTGGCGATTTTTCGGCAATTAGCTAGGGTTCCAAGTTTTTGCAGAGTTTGTGCTCTATGGATGGTCGCAAAGGGGGGAGCTCTACTCCCTCCTACAAGCAGGCTGTGGCCAGCAGGGGTAAAAAACCATTGGAGAATGACAGAGGTCCTTCAGAAGGAAGGAGAAGAAATAATGAAGAGGATCAAGACGGCACTAAATTAAGGGAGAATAACAGCACTAAGGACAATGAGGAAGAAGACAAGGAACAGGGCACAAAAGACAAAGCACAAAACAGACCATGTAAACCCAAAGCTGCGGTTACACCTAGAGTTGTCTTAAATGACCCTGCGCTGCAGGCACATAGGGACCACATGAAAACTTATACAATTATTTGCAAATTCATGGGTTTATGGTCCACTGAAAAAGCTTTACAAATGTGGATTAAATACCACTGGAAACCGAAAGGAAGCATTGACCTACATCTGGGGTCAAAGGGTTTCTTCACTGTGGTATTTGCTAATATTGAAGATAAGGACAGAGTGTTTGAAGGAGGGCCCTACTTTTTTGCTACAGCAGGCCTTTATATGCGACCTTGGATTATGAATTTTGTTTCGGAACGTGAGACTTTTACTTCGGTCTCGGTCTGGGTAAGACTCTATTCTCTACCTCTGGATTACTGGCAAACAGAATCCTTATCTACCATAGGAAATAAGTTAGGACATTTTTTCAAAGCATCTAATGCCACTAGAAGGGGAAACCACACTTCCTTTGCTAGAATATGTGTAGAGATGGATCTCTCTGGAGCTCTACCAGATGAAGTAATATTGGAAGTATTTGATGAAGAATGGATACAAACAATAAATTATGAACATATACCATTCAGATGCCACAAATGCCATGAGCATGGGCACCTAGTCAAAGGCTGCCCTCTCAGTAAACTAGAAAATAGGAACAAAGCTAACACTATGAAATATTCTGAAAGCTTTCACAAAGTGGCACATAAAGAAAAAGGAAGCAAGAGAGGGCCAAAGATACAAAAATAAGAAGGACAACAAACCAATCAGAACAGGTTCCAAGTTCTTGAAGAGGAAGAAGGGACTACAAAAGCAGATCAAATAGAAGAAGGTAATCTAGTGAAGGAGGGGATAGCAGAAGATAATGATCAAGCACAAGATAATATTAAACAAAAAGAAACTATGATGAATGAAACAGAGCTGGAGATGGACCATGAAATGACCCAGAGTGAGATGGAAATGGAGGACCATGAACTACAGGAAATACTTGAGAAAGAGAACCTAGATCTGGAAGGTTTCTTGGATCAAGGAACCAAGGAAGGCGTAGATTCATTACCACCAGAGGAGTTTAGCAGAGTTCAGTAGTTGTTTTTATGGAAAACTCAGACCAAAGGAATGCAGGGGCAAAGAAACAAGGAAAGACTGGGCAGTGAAGGTGTGAAAACGATGAAAACCACACCAGGATTAACACCCAGAAACCCAAGAAAGAAAAGAGGCAGAAAAAAGCAAAATGATATTTTAATGGAATATGGAAAGCTAATGATAGATTTAGGTAAGATGAAAGACCTAACCAGCTACTCCTTTATAGATATTTAATTATGAAGTTTACTTCTTGGAATATTAGGGGTTTAGGTAGCAAAAGAAGACAAAGGCTACTGAGTAATATAATGAAATAAGTAGCTCCGGATGTGATTTTCATCCAGGAAACCAAATGTTCCATTCAAAAAATAAAAGAAATTCATAGTAAATGGCTCAATAGATTTGAGTTTCTGGAAGTCAAAGCAGAGAATACTGCAGGAGGGGTTCTCACTCTTTGGAATCCCCAAAAAATCGGCATAATAGATGCTGAAGCATCTAGAGATTATTTATCTATGGTCATTCAGCCTATGGGTGACAAGGAAACCTACCTGCTAACGAATGTGTATGGTCCTCAAAGAATGGATGAGAAACTTAGGTTTCTAAATTCTCTAGTGGATCTCAGAGAAAGACATGTAGGATTACCATGGATTTTGGGGGGTGATTTCAGCATGATCAAATCACTTTCGGAGAAAAAAGGGGGAACTAGAATTACAAGTAAAGATTCGGTAGCTTTTCAAACTTTCATAGATAATATGAAATTAGTGGACATTGTAACAAGTAATGGTCTCTTTACATGAAACAACAAAAGAGGAGGTGAGTCTCAAGTGGCCTCAAAATTAGATTGATTCATGATCTCAAAGGATCTTATGCTCATAGACAAGGAAATGACAGCAAGATTTCTTCCTTTCAGAGGCTCAGATCACTGGCTGGTTCAACTGGAGGTGCAGGGCATTGGAACCCCCAGGAATAGACCTTTTAGATTTGAGAACATATGGCTCTCCCACCTATATTTCATTAGTAACATTGCAACCTGGTGGTCAGAATATTTGAATATTCAGGGCTCAAGAATGTTCCTTCTTCATAAAAGACTAAAACACATCAAGCTCAGGCTCAAAGATTGGAATAGAAATGAATTTGGCAATATTTTTGAAGCTAAAAAATCTGTTGAAGATAAAATGCAGGTACTCAATCAAGCCCTTATCACGGATGGCTTTGACAAAGACAAAAGTGATCAGGTTTCCAAATGCCATCAAGACTGGAAGAATTTATGTAAACAAGAGGAAATATATTGGAGACAAAAGTCTCGTGTTCAATGGCTAAAAGAAGGTGAGAGGAATACTAGATTTTTCCATAGATCCACGATTGCGAACAGAGCCCATAACAGGATTTCCTCGATCAAGGACAAGGATGGTAATTGTCTCGATTCTCATAAAGAGATAGAAGTCGTGCTAGTTCAACACTTTAGTGATATAGCAAAAGAGACCATTTCAAATCGAGAACAGTCCATCAGGGATCTTACAGGACATATACCCAGGTTGGTCTCTAGAGAGGACAATTATAACCTTAATAGGCCAGTGACCGAAGAGGAGTTCAGCGAAGTCCTTAAGGAAATGCAGAATGGTAAGGTGCCAGGCCCTGATGGTTTCAATGTGGACTTCTTCAAAGCCTGTTGGAGTATAGTCAAACAGGATATTCTGAATGTAGTAGAAGATTCCAGGAGGAATAAGACCATTTTGAAGGCGCTCAATACCTCCTTTATCTCCCTGATCCCTAAACAGGACTTGGCTCAAACTCCTAATAGGTTTAGACCCATTGCTCTATGCAGTGTGGTTTATAAGATAAATTCTAAGGTGGTGGCCAATAGACTCAAACCTCTCCTTCCTACTCTAGTTTCTGTGGAACAATCTGGTTATGTAGAAGGTAGACAAATTCTTGATAATATCATTCAAGCTCATGAAGTGGTGCCCTCTCTGACCAGCAATAGGAAGGCGGGAATGATTATGCAATTGGATATAGCAAAATCTTATGATAAGCTAAATTGGACCTATATTAGGAAAGTTATTATTGCTTTTGGGTTTGATCACAGCTGGGTTAGATGGGTCATGGCCCTGGTTACTTCTGCTAGCTTTTCTATTCTGGTTAATCACTCTCCCTCGAAGATTTTTATTCCTTCAAGAGGCCTTAGACAAGGAGACCCTCTCTCGCCTTTTCTCTTCATCCTCATGATGGAAGGACTAGGCAATTCTATCAAGCATGCAAAAGATTCGAGTCAGATCAAAGGTCTCCAACTTTCTGATGATGGACAGGCCTTGACTCATCAACAATTTGTGGATGATACCATGCTGTAGGGAATCCCAATGGTCATAGAAGCTCTTGCATACAAACAAATCCTATGGGACTTTGCCATGGCTTCAGGTATGGAAGTTAATCTTTCCAAATCAAAATTTTTTTTCATTAATACTAATATTGCGATTCAGAGGAATATTTCCAAATTTCTAGGCTTTGAAAGGGACATCCTTCCTTCAAAATATTTGGGAGTGCCACTAACTACCGAACCTTTACACAAGAGCTTTTGGGGTCCAGTGATCAATAAGATGTAGGAAAAAATCAAGAAATGGACTATAAGATCTTTAAACTTGGTTGGTAGGCTGGTCCTCACAAAAGTTGTTCTACAAGAAATCCTAGTTTTCAGGCTATCAGCGATCCCAGCTCCTAAAGGAGTCTTGCAACATTTTAGATCCATTCAAAGAGACTTTCTTTGGGGTAAGGGGGAGGAAAGAAAGAAATGGGATTTGGTGGCCTGGGATAAAATATGCAAACCTAAAAACCATGGGGGACTTGGATTGGATGATCTAGAGATTCTTAGCAAGGTTTTAGGGGCAAAATTATGGTGGCGCTGGGTCAAAGATCCAAAGGCACAATGGGCTAGTATCTGGAAAGGAAAATATGCCAGATCCTGGCAGTCTAATGATCACATAATAATTTCTGGAAATATTAAAGGCTCACAAATCTGGAACAAGGCCTGGGAGAATAGAGGATTAATACAAAAAAAATAGCTTCTAGGAAATCAAAGAAGGAAATCTGGCCTTATTTTGGGAGGATAAATGGCAACAGGAACCTATACTATTATCAGAGGACTTTGTGGATCTCAAGAATGAGACAAATTCTAAAGGATTAATTAAGGTAAAATATTTTTGGGATCAAACCAACAATGCAGGAAAATGGAGAACCTGGAGGCACCTGGAGTACAGGGATGGCAGCCCTTTGAAAGAAAAAGCAGATGAGCTTAGGAATTTGGTGGAACAAAGGAGAATATTAGTTACAGAAGGGCAGGACCAACTCAAATGGGGCAACAATAATGAGGGTTCCTTTAATCTCAAGGAGGCAAAACGCTTACTCCTTGAGCTGGATTCCCAAGTCCCAGATAGGATTTGGTTGAACCTATGGAGGCATCAAGGCTGGATGAAGATCAAACTTTTCATGTGGCTGGTTTATCATAAGAAAATCTTGACCTGGGAAAACATCAGGAAGAGGGGAGTTCTGGGGCCTTCCAGATGCCAGCTCTGTGGTGAACAAGAGGAAACTATGGAGAATCTTCTTAACAATTGCAATTTTACCTCCTGGTTGTGGGATTTGTTTGCTGCCATATTCCAGCAAACTGACAGAGACCAAGGGTGTATCATCAGCACACTTACCAAGTGGAGATGTAATTTTTCAGAGTATGAATTTCTAGACATGGCTTGGGCTCTTTTACCAGGCTTTATAATATGGAATGTCTAGAAAGAAAGGAACAAAAGGATATTCAAGAATGAAAAAGCCCCACCCATTGACGTTTTGAGCAGATCTTACACCAGATTAAGGAAACGGTTGGTACCACTGTATGGACCCCCCAAGAACCCTCCTATAGTTGTAGAGTCAAGGATTCTTAGTCGGCTGGGATTTCAGGGGCTCATCCCTCAAGACCGGGATAGGAAGGTTGTTCAGATGGTCACTGAACAGGATATCTGGCACCCTCCCCCACAAGGTTTTTTAAAATTCAATATTGACGGGGCTTCAAAAGGCAACCCGAGAACTGCTGGTTTTGGAGGGGTGTTGAGGGATAAAAATGGTAGCATTCTTGTCATCTTTCACTGCCATTTAGGAAGAGCCACTAACAATATGGCAGAGCTCATGGCTATGGAACAGTGTCTCGACTTTCTAAAGCAGGATAACCGCCAAAATGTGATTGTTGAAGTTGATTCTGAGCTAATTATTAACTCGGTCAAGAGAATCAGCTATGGCACAGCGCCGGAAAAAGTCTCCAAACACTGGAGGCTGACCCAGGTCTTTCAAAGGATTCAACAACACCTCCAAAGCCTTTGCACAATTAGGTTTAATCATGTGAGAAGATCGGCCAATAAATTGGCAGATATTATGGCTAATCAAGGAGTGATTTGTTCTGAGAGTAAGGTTATAATGGAGTGGCAAGATATGCCTCAGGACAGATTAAAGACAATTTGCAATGACCAAGCTAAAGAAGATCGGAGTGTGTTTCAACTCAGAGCCTGGGAGGCTGGTTCTAGATGACTAGGATTCATTTTGTTTTTTGGCCTATCTCTCAGTCTAGCCTGTGCGAATGGTAGATCACTGTCGGTCTTTGCATCCTAGATAATTTTGGAGAGAAGCTACAGAGGAAAAATGTGTGGAAGAATCGAGTTTGGAGATTGTTGGTGGGAGGAACGGTATGGTCGAGTTCATGCGATGGAGCAGAATCGGGGTTTTTCCAGCAGACGGAATACCTCGGGTTCTCTCTTAATGGACACCATACTACTCTTGGAGCGGTTTTTAGTATATCCCAAGTGATCTAGGTGGAACGTGGTTTTAAAGTTTTGGGAGCGATTCGATTCTTCTATTGACACGTGGCCAAGGGGAGGGACCGAATACTGCCCTCATTGCGCGCTATTATTTGATCCACTTGACCCGTGCGATATGATTCTTGACCATTGGATTAATCAAGGTGTATCGATGGCTAGGAATGATCGTGCTTGTCAGGGGATACGTGGGTTAAGCGCCAAGCAGCTTGGCACCGCGATTTTTGCCTTCGCCATTGGATCCGAAGAGAAGAGTGGTTGGTTTAGATTAAAGAGGCAAGGCGGAATGAGCAATAGTTCCCTGGCAGGAAACAATGTAGTGATTTTAGTGAATAGATGGACCCGATTTCCTTTCAGAATTTGTCTCCTTTTCTATTAGGACCCGTTTGTAATAGGTTTTGTGGGCACTTGGAGCCAGTTCATTTTGTTTTGCTTCCGATGATCTTTGATGGGAGGTTTGTAAGGTCTTATTTTTTTCTGGCTTTTGAAAGGTCTGAGGTTTTGTTGGTATGGTTTGTAGTCTCGGTGGACAACACGCTGCCCATGACCCACAGGCCCTCGTGAGCCCTCTACTTTATGTATTTATTTTCCTTATTAATAATATAGAAGGCTCAACTCTTGCTTCAACAGAAAAAGACAACATCAAGAAAAATGGCTTGGTTGCTAACCATGGAGGCAAGTTATAATTTATTAAAAACACTAGCCAAGTTGACCATTTAGTGCTTTGATCTGAGAAAGGGTTCACCCCATCTAGAGCTAAACCCAACCTTATATTGTGAGGATCTTGGGAAAAATCAGGTGATTTGTTGTCAAATTCCTTCCAAATCTTAGAATCAGACACAAATCGTTGTTTTCCATCGGTACTCTTATTTTGGGCATGCCATTGCATTAGATCAGCAATGTCTCGACATTTGTACATTCAAAGCAACCGTGGGATTAGTGGAAAGTGACAAAGAACCCTTCTCGGAGCTGAATTTGATTTCAACCCTAGTCTATACCTCCCTTCTTTACATTTTGGACATTCAGTCTCACTTGCAAGATTTTTTCGAAATAATACACAACCATTCACACATGTGTGGATGTTTTCATACCCTAAGCCTAGCTTAGTGATTTTCACTTTACATGCTCTTCGTTTTGTTGGCAATGTGGAGTCGGGTGGTAACAACCATTGTAAAAATGCCAATAACTCATCAACACTCTCATTTGTCCAACCATGCACCACTTGCAAGTTAAGAATTAAAAGGATTGTTGTTAAATGACTTAAATTGCAAGTACCATACACAGGTTTTAAAGCATCCTCCATCAACTTCTGCCATTCATCCTTGAAACCCTCATTCAACATTCTATCAACTTCAATCCCTTCATCAAAGGTTCCTACCTTTTCATTTGTGTTTGTTGCATCTTCATCTATGTCAAGTGCCTCTACATCTCTCATGCTATGCAATTTTATCCTATCTGGATAACAATTTTGAGGGAAAGGGCTTATACCGCTATGCCCATATTTTAGCATATGTTGAAAAATCACACTTCTTTTTCTCATCTTCCCACCACGACAATCATTACATGGACATGCATATTTAAGCAAGCTCTTCTCATCAGCTATTCTCTCATCATGTGCATGGTATTCATCCGTTGTCAAAATTGGGCGTTGACTCATCTTCAATTTTTTGCATTCAAAGATGAAACTGATATGTTAACTCTTTACTTTCAACTCTTTTCAGAACTTTGTTTGTAAAAGAGAAGTTTCAGCTCCCATTTGAGCACAAATGTCAATTTTGCAAACATTTTAGAAACAACATATAGGAAGAGAAGACTACACATTTTTTACCAGTGTGAACACACCCATACACAACAATCACATAGTCAAACAACAAAAGAAAGTCATATTTGAGAGAAAGCCTATGGATCAACACTTGTTTGAGGAGTTTTTTTTTGTATTTACACCTTTTGAATGCAGATCTATCAACATGACAACAAAAAAATTGGTTAATATATTAGCATTCTTAAGGGCACATCCCTTGCGGCCATATTTAAACACTCATTACAACAACAATGAGGAGAAGAACACACCAATGGGGGTTGCCTTAGTAGCAAATAGGATGCATCACTCAGCTACAAGGGAGGCACTGATGTAGTGTAAGTTACCAGTTGTGCACTCTCTCCTTTAAAGCCTATTTCTGACATGTTCCAAGTGTTCATTCCTAGAAAATGAGGGCACTCCACTTGAGGGAGTCACTTACCTATTCATGGCAGCATGACGAGTTACAAATTATCACCTTTTTGGCACTTGAAGGGAATACATTTTGTTTTTAGCCACTTGCATGGAGGGCACATTAATGAAGGATTTACACCACATTCTCTCCTTATTCCTAGCATGCAAGAGGGTACATCATTTGGAGATTTACATTATTTTTCTAAGCTTGAAGAATTTCACCCTAGTAGAAAATATGCATTTGGAGTCATATTTTTTATTCCTATCTTCATCTATAATTATGAGACTGGTCTTTGATACTCATTCAAGACCTTCAAAAGTTGTAATAATATTACCTAGGATAAAATGCCTCTTAATAAACTCTAGTTGATCAAGTAAAATGGTTCAGGCTGCCATATTCTTGATTATAAGACACATTAAAAAGTGTGACAGGCTGACAATTTCTCACTATGTTTATCTTGTTGTCTATCTTGAAACTTGTGTAGTTTATCTTGTTGTTGAAGTGAGACACCTTGTATGTGTCTCAAACAATTGATTTGTCTACAATATACTCAAAATTATCCCACATTTCCTTCAATGGATGTGTGAATATTCAGTAGGAAAATTTTCCTCCAATTACCATTATGGCAGAATCATATAGGAACAAACAGTCATATGATGTAAATGCACAAACAATCCCAAACCTTCCTCTCAAAGAAGCAACACAGTTTTGTGGATACAAGATAGATGAGATTGGAAAGCATCCAATATTGTCAAATCCATGCTTTTCATAAAATAATTTGATGACCAAGAAGCCACAAAAAAATAATGTTGATGCTAGTTGGCCCCCAACAGCTTGGACTAGAGTTGTAACATCTAGAGATGAGTCATAGACACATTTAGAAAATTCAGGCATAGCTCAAGACAATGTAAGACTAGACAGATATTTCTTGTTATAGACAACACTCATGTATCTCATCCAAACAATTTGAAGTGGATTGATGAACGTGTAACAAAGATAGATTTGATGTTTCACTTGTTTTAGTCATTTTTGTCTACTAATAATTTTTCTCAAGTCAATGAGCTGGCTGGAAAAGGGGCCTTATATTATGGCAACATAAGAGAAAATCTTGTTTCTAGTTCAAATACAAATATGGAACTTATTTTGAACTCTTTCCACACACCTCTTTCTTCATAGGAACTCATAGAGAAACCCTCTAAATTTCTTGAAGACAAAACACATTGCACTCTCATAGCTTTGTAGATGAAAATATAATTAAGCTTCAAGTTAATTCAAATCTATATTATCTTGTCAATTTTGAGGAGGCTATTGTCTATGACTCCAATGGTTCTAACAAAGAGCAAGGTACAATTCCCCATGCACATTTGTCCACAAGCCATTGTAGCAGAAATCATGAAAGTATGAGCATCTTAAGACAGAAACTACTCAAGGCATGGACAATCATATGTGAAGAAGATGTTGAACAATTGGAAGAAGATTGTTCTTTAGTAGCCCTACAAACACAGGATTTGTTGAAACTACTTAAAATTGATAAAGGGAGTGTTGGGAACGCTCAAATTTCAGACCTACAACAACAATCACCATTCAATAATAAGGAAATACACAAATTATTGAGTTGGAAATTAAACCTCATAAGCCTTATTCCGTGCATTTTGAAGGTGATCATATTTATGATTCAGATGATTCAAATGAAGAGCAGGCTACAAGCACATACCTTAGACAACCATAAGAAGAAAAACTATGCCTAGAAAATAAAGGTAAGAAGCTTTCTAAAATTTGACCATATACATTTCCTTTCATAGAGAAATCAATATTCTTTCAAAAAGCCCAAAGCTGAAGAATCAAGAAATAGTGATGGATGCCTTGTAGAAGAAGATATTTTCAGCTGGCACAAGGAATTATATATTAAAATTTTTCATGATAGATTTCACCAAGTTGTTACAACAGTCCAAGAATATGTTGAAGCTTCTAATTAATATTATATTTTCTCTCATGCATGTTTTTTGTGACCTTGTAGCAAAGTATATGTACTATTTGAGCAGCTTGGAGATAAGACTCTTCTTACAACCAATTTCTTTTTCTAGTTATGTATCAAATCCTATTAATCAATTTCTTTTTCCAAATTTTAAAACAAACTCCAACTAGAAAACCATGGGGAGGAGCAAAAGGAAAATATTTTTTGGAAGTAGAGGAAGAAGTTGGCCATGACCTTCAAGCTTGTTAGCACATCACAAGGAATATCTATCTAGATTGTCAATAATATTCTCATGTTCTATCTTCTCTTCTGACACTAATTTTATCTCCAACATCATTGCACCAGAAATCAATGTCCAATGTGCTAGAAGTTTCTATTCTTACAAAGATATAGTCTTATGATTAAACAATTATCATTTCCAAGATGGTAGTTAAGAGTTTTATAGATAGGTTGTGCTAGCAGTTTCCATTCTTGAAGAGCCAAAGTTTCCTCATGCATTTACTTACAACTGAAACATCTTTTGCGGCTTATAGAATTTTAAATTATTGCCATCTCTCACTTTCATTTTTTGTTGCAACCTTCCTGCTTACTTGGTCTTTCCAGTTTTTAAAAATAAAGTTTTGATTCTTTTCCTAAATGGGTTTAGGTTTCTCATCAGGCTTAGTTTCTGGTGTTAACCTTGTCTTACAATTTGAGTCCCTTGAATGTGTATCATGAAAATATTTATCAATAAAATCATAGCCAAAAATAAATATAATCTCAGTGGTACTCTCATGTGGCAGTTCAACTTCAACTACTTATAGTGCATTTTCATTTTCTTCCAAACTCTTCCTGTATGTATGTATATAAAAAATATGATAAACTTGAGGCATCAGATATGAAATGACATAATGCTATATCCGGGCTACATTCCGATTCCAGGTACTGAACCCAGGTTTTTTCATTATGGAATTGAGTTTGGTGTTGGCAATTGGAAATTTGACAAAGCTGATTGGAGAGACATAGATATGAAAAATGTGTGTTGGAAGTTGTTTCCAGAACCACATAATATTTCTACACTGACATCAACAGAGGGTGGAGCCAAGGCTGGTGCAAATGTGGGATTCATAGATTAGGGACTTATTCATAGGGATCTACAAAAAGCACTAAATTGAAATGTATTCTAGGACAATGGATATTTGTGTGTTGTGGTTGAATTGATGATGGAAGTGGTATGCACCCATGATGCAGTTAATGTGGATGCATGAGATAGTCTATCAGTGATAGTCTGACCAACAAGGTAATGATTGATCTTGCATATATGGCTAGTGGAAGATGAAGTCCAGGAATTGTTGAAATTGTTCCTATAGATACTAGATAGTGAGAGATATGTAGTTAACCTAAGGGGGTTACTTGTGTGGTTACTAGGATGATTTGAAAATACATTATATAGGCCCTTACACCATGTCTACTTAAGGGACAAAATAAGCATCAAGTGTGTTAGGACATAAAATGAGGCTCTACGTTTACATGGTCTTTCTAGTTTAGGACATCAACATAGGGTGGAGCCAAGACTGGTGTAGGTGTGGGATTCATAGATTAGGGACCTATTCATAGGGCTCTACAAAAACAACCAAAGTGAAATGAAGTCTAGGACAATGGATATTTGTGTGTTGTAGTTGAATTGATGTGGGAAGTGGTATGCACCCATGATGCAACTGTTATGGATGCATGAGATAGTCTATTAGTTATAGCCTAACCAACAAGGAAATGCTTGATCTTGCCTATAGGCTAGTTGTTGTAGTATTTTCCTCTCAAAGATGTATGAAAAGAAAACACTTAAGACTGTGGATGACAAACAATCTTCAACAATATAAATGGATGCTAAACATTGTAGATATGCATCAATTGATAGAAACAAAACCTGCCAAAGTCCTAATTTATGCCACAATCATAGTTAAACAACAAAAAGAAACAATAATAACTCCAATCATCCAATGGAAACCAGATATACAAAGAATAGATTTTGTTATAACACCTGTGAAGGGAACAAATAAATGTTACTAGTCCCCCTCTATGGCATGGGTTCTTAACTATCCTCAAACATCTTCAGTTTGTGTAGAGTCTCTCTCCTCTATAATGTGTAAACCCAGCAAATAAAATGTTTGAGCTCAATGGGAACTCAAGAAGATAAGTGGTGTGTGTTATAGACATTTTTGTGCCTTACAGCATTGAGCATGAAATGTCCATAATCTAAGGGATCCAAAGTCCCTAAACATGTTGTTCCTACCCCTAGAGGAACAAGGCTAGCAAACCACAGCAATTCACAGAAGTTCTCCACCTGAAAACTGCTCAAAAACAAGTCAATTCAGGATCATTTCAGTGGCTACACTAGCTGTCTGCACTGAATGTCAAAGCCAACACTGGCTACCTGCATTGAATGTCAACTGGAACACTGGCTACCTGCGCTGAACGAGAATGGAAAAGTGGCAAGCTCATTTCTCAAGGTGTCAAAACCCAGGAAGCTTCCAAAATGACACTTACCTCAGGGAATTCGACTGGTGATGAGTAAGAGGTTCCAAATCTCCAAGTGGAAGAAAGAACCTCCAAGTGGACTCAAGGACTGACAGAGGGAGAGGACACTAGTCACATCTCAAGCTGGCTCATCCACTCTCCAAACATCTATATATGGATCTCTCCTCCATGAGATCTGGAGGCTGGAATTTTGTTATTGCAAAGAATTGCTGTTGGTTTGAGACTGGAACTATTAGGTGCTTAATGCTTTGAAAGGGGTGAAGATAGGAATTCCATTTGCTGGGAAGGAGATGCTGGATTGGAGCCCTCTGGGTTGTATCTCTACCTGAACCTTGTTATTCATCAATAAAGCTATCTTGGTTTCTCCTATATGCTAAAGTTTTCTTGATGTATGATTGCATTAGTGTATTTGATTTATTTCTAATCCTGAATCATTTATGAATATGAATATTTGCCTTTGTGTTGTGTTCTTCTCTTATCGCAAGTAGCTGTTCTCTTGTCGCAAGTAGCTGTTCTCTTGTGATCTCACAGGAATCAAGTAGCTTTTCTCTTGGGCGAGCGAGGAGGCAAGTAGCTGTGAACACCCAAAGAGAAGAGGATCTGGATCGAGGGACAAACGGAAGACACCGGTAAGTCTATTGATCTCTCTTCTTTCACATTTCATAAAGGAAGAAACCAGTATAGCTGTACTCGTTTGTTGCTAAGGCACTGTCACACCTTAGGTGGATAGGATCGTCTTGCATAGGCATTTTTCCCCACAACAAATTGGCGACTCCGTTAGGGAGATCTGTTTAAGTCATTTTATTTGTGTTTCTATCATTTGTTTCTTTCATAGACTTGACAGCAACAATCGAACTGCATCTTTCCCGGATGCAAAGTAGAAAGTTGCTGCTTTGATCCAATTGCTGGACTTGTCTATGATCTTAACAATGGATCCACAAATGATTTGATGATCCTTGTGATAGATCTTAGTAGCCTCTCAAAGCATCCCTTTAGTTGTTCCTTGCTTGTTGCTTTTATTTGGCCTGAAACAGTTGATTGAGTAGCAATCTGTGACCCAGAACCTGAGGGAAACGAGAGTTTCTCCTTCAGCGCAGACCCAGTGAAGGGATTC
The DNA here is from genome assembly GCA_031772625.1 of Pinus tabuliformis. NCBI lineage: Eukaryota > Viridiplantae > Streptophyta > Pinopsida > Pinales > Pinaceae > Pinus > Pinus tabuliformis. The sequence continues at coordinate 209,015,623 of CM062813.1, forward strand.
TGCATTTCAACGCAGGTCCCGTGAAGGCTACCTGCGCTGAATGTCAAAAACCCTATGTTGAGGTTGCGCTGAACCAGTTTGTCCTAGTGCAGCTGGGGTTCTCTGCTCTGTTTTGCCTTGTTTTGATCTCTGTTTTTTGCAGCCTGTAACTAGCATAGGTACCAGTCTGATAACTCCTTTTCTCTGCTTACATTCCGCCTCCTTTTGTACAAAAAGACTGTGAGTGTTTTTATGTGTTTGTGGCGTCATTTACAGTCTTCCTTTGCATGAGTGAAGTAATCATCCTGTAGCCCTTGATTCAGATCTGTTGATTGTGGTCTTAGGAGAGAGTTCATTGGCTGTTTGCAGATTGATTATACATTTACTTTTGCTTATTGGTTTGAGTTTGTCTCTTTTAAAGTGTCGAAACAAAAGTTTATTTCGAAAATCGTTAAGTGTTGTAATCTCTTCTACCCTTTCTGATTTCGAAAAAGTGAACTTGTTTGTATTTGTCATTTAAAAGCAAATTCAAAGTTGTGCAAAAAGCTTTCTTTTGTAGGCATCAATACTAAGAAAGCGGAAAACAAACACCTGCATTGTGCATTTGCATTTGATAAGTTTGCATGTTGGATTTAGGAAAAGTGCATTAGAGTGTGCTGAATGCTCTTTGAGAAAAGATGGTGTCTTTCTTTTCCCTTAGTAGCTAGGATTTTCAAAGTTGAAAAGATATAAAGCTTGCTTATCATCTTTAGACTGCATTTAGGAATTTGTATCATACATCTCGTGGTGAACCTTGAAAGGCAAACTTTAAAAAGATCAACCTAAAATAAATTGAATGAACTTAACAACGCTTTGTAACATAACGCACAACATAGAGGTCTAGGCTAGAGACGTGTTCCGGCGTCGTTAAGCCTAGTGACTGTCGATCTCGTGGAAGGTGGGTGATTCCTCCTGAGGGACGATAGCGCTAGTATGGATTGTGCTCCCACGTACCGTCGCGTATATATTGGGAGACCCCTATAGGCATATATCCTTTATCCTTAGGAAGCCGTGTCGGCCGCCCTACTGATCGCAATGCAGTGAACACAGCATTCACGAAGATCGACCGCCCGTACCTTAAAAAGTATTCTGCGGTTTTGCGAAAAGTTTGGCACACCCTCTGCCTAGAACTCCAGAGCAGTTTCTTTTGGCCTTTTTTAGACTCTATAACAGAAAAAGTCCATCCGAGCATTTGTCACTTCGGGCTCGTTAAAACATCGAAGGAGACTAGAGTCATCTTTAGCTTTTTCTCGACTCTTTAAAACTGAAAAAGCAAGTTGTGTCTAAAGCGTCGTTAAAATTTATTTTAAACGGAACAATCACCCTTTATTCCTGCGTTGATCTTTAGGTTGAAAAAATGGAGCACACCAACCAAGGAATTCCCCTTGGTGGAAATCCTAGTCCCTTCTCCTCTTGGGGAGATGTTGGTGCGCCCCACATGGCCACATTGTCGCTTCCAGGACTGACAATTGGCTTGCCAGTTTGGCTCTTTTCAACCAATGTCGTTCAGAACACCACCATTCCTGAACAGTTGAGTCAACAGTTAGACCCGACCAGAGTTTCCCACCAGCCTTCTACTTCATCTTCCTCTCCTCCTTCCTCTTCGCTTGACGGAACTGGTAAAACCAAAAACCGAGTTCCTAAGGAGAAGAAGGAAAAGAAGAAGAAAGAGAAGAAGAAGAAGGAGCCAAAGGCGACTCGGGGCAAACAAGTGTCGTCTGACAGAAATCCACACACAGCACTAACAAGGCCTAAATCGCCATGTGTCATATGCAAGGGAGGCCATTTCCATAGAGATTGTCCCTGTATCCCTCGAATACTTAGGGACTGGTCTCCCCGTTTGCACAATTCGGTAGCATCAACCTCTGATAGCCATGTTGACTACTCACCGTCGACTAGTGAAAGTGAAGTCACAGGACAGAGAAGGAAAGCTAGATTTCCCTGCAAACTCTGTGAAGGCGATCACGCCATCCACCGTTGTCCCTTCTTAGACGAGGCGAAAAGAGTTTTGGAAGATCGCCCGATTCTACGAGCGCAACTTCCTCCTGGATATCAAAAACTCCTGCCAAGTCCTTCACTAGTTGAGAATCCGGCCGGCCCGCTTAGGTGGTCAGCCGAAGCACCTATCATTGAAGATGAACCGTCTGGATCCATGCCTGACGAAAGTCAAAAGGTTGATACGGCAGTTGACCCGGTTTTGTCTTCAGAGGCTCTATCTTCGAATGATACAATCACAGAGGAGAATAAAGACAACACCGCCCAAATTCTCTTCATCAGCACTGACTCTGATGAGCATGGGGGCAATGCCCCCATTCCTTTATCGCAGGAAGGAAGTTCGTCAGAGCGATATCCGGCCGTTTATTCGGTCCCACCACCAAGCAACCTGGTTGTGTCCTTTGATTGGAACCAACTAGGCAAACCCCGGTTGCCAGCAAGTATACCATTCAGAATTATCGTTCAAATATACAGAATGGTAATGGTTGGCACTATCATTGATGAGGGGGCATCTGTGAGTATCCTTTCCTCTATTGCTTGGAAAGCGCTTGGTTCGCCAGCGCTTTTGCCTTAAATGAGAAATCTATCAGGCTTTGATAAAGGAACCAGTCGACCTTTAGGGATCCTCCCCAATGTGCCCATAACATTGAAAGGGAAGACCGTTCAAATGAACGTGATGGTCGTTCAAGGACCCTTGGATTATAACCTACTCCTTGGACGAGACTATATATATTGCATGAGAGCTATATTCTCCTCACTCTTTAGAGTAATGTGTTTTCCGCATGAAGGAAGAATGGTCAAGATCGTGGACCAACTTTCATTTCCCGGATCACGCATCGCAAATAGTCATGTACCATCCCTAAATGGTCTATTCACTCAAGAAATGTCTCAATCCACGGTCCTTCCTCCTGATGAGCGCGAGTAATCTGGGAGGATATGACCGGAACCCAGGGGGCATGCGTCCTGGCCTGCTTCGGCAGGAAAACTTTGGGTATAGGGTAGATTTCCGCGGGAGAATATGACTAGTCCGTACCCCGTCCGTGGTTGGAAGAGGGGTTGTTCTGGAATAAGATTCTCTTGTCAAAGTTATGTGAGAGGGCGGGTCTCGTCACTCACCTTTGTCTATTTCGGTAGATATTGCCGAGGAAGTGTTTTGTTTGAAAGATTAACGAGACAATCTTTGGGTAACCTGAAAGAGGTAAGCCTCTCTCTTTAAAACAATTGTTTTGAAGGAAAATAAGTAGGGGTAACCTTGAAATCATACTTTATACCTGGGGGCATGCAAACCTTTTGGAGTGCAAGCAAGGGGCGGCTATTTATTTTTTTAAATTTTTAGGACCTCTAACCCTTTAAACTTGTAGGATTAGTCGTTTCCGAACTTACATAACGAAAGGATGCGGAGCAAAGCTTAGTGAGAAGAAGCTCCTTTAAAAATAGGATCTTGATGAGACATTCTTATCATATGACTGGGTAATCGAGCAGTTTTAGCACAAAGTTCATGCTCGTTAAAAAATAAACGCAAGATCCGAGCAGTTTTAGCACATAGTTCATGCTCGTTAAAAATTAAACATAAGATCGAGCAAATGTTTCCACCCGCGTTTAAGCTCGTTAAAAAATGAACTATCCCGGTAAATAACCACTGTGAATGTAATATCATCAGCCATTAAAGCCTTGGTCGTGTTTGCACCGTCACCTCCACTTTTCCATTGGCCGATCATTCACCTCCATATGATTGTTTACCCATTTTGAGGAACAACTGCAAAGAGTGATTTCACCTAGCCATCCTTGTGACACTGCCGTGATTGGAAAATTCCAACCTGTACCTAGAATCAGCTGCTAACCCTGTTTATCACTCGTTCCTCAAAAGACGAGTCTTCTTTAAGCTCTTTTCATCTGACTCGTAAAATATGAAAAGATTGTCGAGTTTTGGCCTTCCAGCTCGTTAAAGCGACCGGAAGAGCTATCCCTCCTCTAGATTTTAATCTTTTTGGACCTGAGGGATTATTGCACAAAAAGATCGAGCGCTTGTTTTGTTCGGCTCGTTAAAACTATCGAAATCTCATCCCTTCTGTATTGTTTTATACTTTTTCGAACTTAAGGGATTAGATGACGAAAAAGGACTTTTGGAGTTAACTTTATGTACCTTTTCAGACTCTCTAAAAATTAAAAGGACCGAGTTATCCTTGTCGTTAGACTCGTTAAAATCATTAAATAGCGACAAACTTGTCTTTAGACGAGAACGAGTTTCACTATCGCTAGGCTCGTTAAAACATAGCGATGGGCTTGCCCGAAGGGCAGGTTATAGAACAAGCATATGTTATCCTCCTCAAGCTTGACAAAAATAAAGAGGTACTGGTCAGTAATGACTGGGGAAAAATTGGGAGAAACTAAAGAAAACTTCGATGGTAGCAAGTCGCTCTTGAACATGACACTTTTCCTCCGTACCACAATCGGGTTGGGTTGTTTCATTCACCGGTCACATCCATGGTCTCGCCATACCATCCATCTTTGGGGTAATGCTACCAATCCATCGCATCAGTGTCGCCATATGTTCAAGAGAAGTCGTTCAGAAAAGTCAACCGTGTCCCATCCACTGCCATACATTATCCTTCATCCTTTCATGACCGCCACCCTGAATCATATGTCACAGATCGTTTTCACCTCCATTAAAATCATTAGCTTCGTTCCGTGTCACTGATGTGGGATTCATTAAGGCCCTCCTTTGATGGATCGCTTCTTGTCGACATCAGCTCATTATCCAAGAAGTTGATCTAGGAACAACCCCTTCAGTACTTTGAAGCTTGCATGCCTCAATGGCAAGTTTCTCACTTCCGGCGATAGGTATACATCAATGAACTTCGACCGAAAGATTTTGCGTGGTGTTCGACGCCAAGTCCTTTATTCACACCACGTGAATTGTACTGCAGTACCTTGAGGGTCATTTTCATTATCGGTGATTCCTCTCGCGCTTGTTAACGGTTTACATCATTGACCGGTAATCAAGCGACGTCTTTCCATGTTCGACTTCAGAACAATTCTCACATGGATCGACTTGTACTTAGAGTGAAGATCGAATGAGTTTGAAGACCCCGGATCTAGTTTCATCCATCCGGGCTGCGATATATATTCAGGAAAGATAAAGACATTGACATGTACATCATTGCAGCAGATAATTATCCTACTCAAAGGATGATAATTTTATCAAAATTATAAAATTATCAGTCTACCATCAGACGATTGTCTGTTCTATGTACAGAAAAATGAATTTATAAAGTTGAGCATGGGAATGCCCGCCTCAGCTAGATCATGAAAGCAGTATGAAAAATAATGTATTGTATTGTATTGTATTACAGGTCTCCTCCCAACATTGGATGAACTTCGGATCCCCCTGATAAAGCATTTCGCCCGATAAACGGCCTCATACTTTAGGGGGCAATTGTTATAGACATTTTTGTGCCTTACAACATTGAGCATGAAATGTCCATAATCTAAGGGATCCAAAGTCCCTAAACATGTTGTTCCTACCCCTAGAGGAACAAGGCTAGCAAACCACAGCAATTCACAGAAATTCTCCACCTGAAAACTGCTCAAAAACAAGTCAATTCAGGATCATTTCAGTGGCTACACTAGCTGTCTGCGCTGAATGTCAAAGCCAACACTGGCTACCTGCGTTGAATGTCAACTGGAACACTGGCTACCTGCGCTGAACGAGAATGGACAAGTGGCAAGCTCATTTCTCAAGGTGTCAAAACCCAGGAAGCTTCCAAAATGACACTTGCCTCAGGGAATTCGACTGGTGATGAGTAAGAGGTTCCAAATCTCCAAGTGGAAGCAAGAACCTCCAAGTGGACTCAAGGATTGACAGAGGGAGAGGACACTAGTCACATCTCAAGCTGACTCATCCTCTCTCCAAACATCTATATATGGATCTCTCCTCCATGAGATCTGGAGGCTGGAATTTTGTTATTGCAAAGAATTGTTGTTGGTTTGAGACTGGAACTATTGGGTGCTTAATGTTTTGAAAGGGGTGAAGATAGGAATTCCATTTGCTGGGAAGGAGATGCTGGATTGGAGCCCTCTGGGTTGTATCTCTTCCTTAACCTTGTTATTCATCAATAAAGCTATCTTGGTTTCTCCTATATGCTGATGTTTTCTTGATGTATGATTGCATTAGTGTATTTGATTTATTTCTAATCCTGAATCATTTATGAATATGAATATTTGCCTTTGTGTTGTGTTCTTCTCTTGTCGCAAGTAGCTGTTCTCTTATCGCAAGTAGTTGTTCTCTTGTGATCTCGCAGGAATCAAGCAGCTGTTCTCTTGGGCGAGCGAGGAGGCAAGTAGCTGTGAACACCCAAAGAGAAGAGGATCTGGATCGAGGGACAAACGGAAGACATCGGTAAGTCTATTGATCTCTCTTCTTTCACATTTCATAAAGGAAGAAACCAGTATAGTTGTACTCGTTTGTTGCTAAGGCACTGTCACACCTTAGGTGGATAGGATCGTCCTGCATAGGCATTTTTCCCCACAACAGTGTGAGACAATGAAAATAATCAGAGTCACATTAGTGAGTGCAACAATGAAAATAATCAAAAGTGAATAATGAATGGAAAACCCTTCTATTTGTAATAAAATATTGAGTTATCCCCAAATAATGAGCAATAATAAAATATTATTAACCCCATTCTTGGAATAACCACTTGGAATATTTTATTATATTTGGTTAGGAGGAAAAAAATATTTAAACTTTTATTTAGAAATAATAAATAAATGAATGAATGATTTATTTATCATCTCAAGAAATTGGTTAAGGAATAATAAACAAATAATGATTTATTTAATTATTCCTAAGGGATTTAGTCAAATTTGACAATGAATAATAATTGAACAATGGTTTAATTAGTTATTCCTAGAAGAAAATCAAATAAATAATGATTTATTTAATTATTCTTCATGGGTTTAATTATAAATTACTTAACAAAGGTGGTTTATTAAGTAATTTCTCACAGTGAAAGCAATTTTACTATGGTAAAATTGGCTTTACATCGTGTACTTTGATCCATCTAGTAAATTAAGCTAGATGATCAATTTTTTGTTGATAACACTAGTGGAAGATGAAGTCCAGGAATTGTTGAAAATGTTCCTTCATATACTAGATAATGAGAGATATGTAGTTAACCTAAGGGGGTTACTTGTGTGGTTACTAGGATGATTTGAAAATACATTATATAGACCCTTACACCATGTCTACTTAAGGGGAAAATAAGAATCAAGTGTGTTAGGACATTAAATGAGGGTTTGCATTTACATAATCTTTTAGGACATCAACAAAGGGTGGAGCCAAGACTAGTGCAGATGTGGGATTCATAGATTAGGGACCTATTCATAGGGCTCTACAAAAAGCACCAAAGTGAAATGTAGTCTAGGACAATGGATATTTGTGTGTTGTGGTTGAATTGATGTGGGAAGTGGTATGCACCCATGATGCAATTATTGTGGATGCATGAGATAGTCTATCAGTTATAGTCTGACCAACAAGGCAATGTTTGATCTTGCCTATATGGCTAGTGGAAGATGAAGTCCAGGAATTGTTGAAAATGTTCCTGCAGATACTAGATAGTGAGAGATATGTAGTTAACCTAAGGGGGTTACTTGTGTGGTTACTAGGATGATTTGAAAATACATTATATAGACCCTTACACCATGTCTACTTAAGGGACAAAATAAGCATTAAGTGTGTTAGGATGTTAAATGAGGCTCTACATTTACATCACGTAAGAAAAAATGTCCCGATTTTCATTCTAAACGAATCTTTGAAAAAAGTATTGTACATGTCCAAACTCCACCAGCTTTCTTTGATCAAGACCAAATTAATTTTATTTTTTTTGAAGATTTGAAATAAATCTCGTAGGAGAAAACAGAGTCTTATGACAATGTAAATCATGATAAAAGTGATGAAATTCTGAAGATAACAAAGGAAAAGAATCAAAACTTTATTGTTAAAATATAGAAAGATCGACCAAAAAAATATATCTGGAAAGATCAAATAAGTAGGAAGGTTGCAACAAAAAATGAAAGCGTGAGATGGCAGCAGTTTAAAATTCTGCAACCAGCAAAAGATGTTTTAGTTGTAGGTATGTGCATGAGGCAACTTTGACTCTGTATGGTGCCCATGGATTCAGAGCTATTTTTATTTAGGGGTTTGAGTTTTGAAGGTCCAATGTTCAAACAACACCTATGTGCAAAAATCTGGATTCAGTTAGTATCTAATTGAGCGTTAATGAATAGACATTTTGTTAGGATATTTGCACACTTAATTGTTGGTTAAGATCAACCTGCTCTAATCTGTTTTTAGATAAAGTGTGCTTCTCAAACAATTATCACATAATCCTGGTGAGAAAAGTAACACTTTGTGAGTAAGCCTAACAGTTGAGAACAATGCTTCCATCTTGGAAATCAAAGGGCATACATCATAAAAAGGGATAAGCCCTTGTGCTTAATCACTAAAAAAAAACACTCTCAGGTGTCTATAAAACCAATTTAAATTTACTTTTTCACAACTTCAATTATGATTCTAACTTTAAAGTTCAGATATAGAATTAGGAACATAGAATTTTTTTACAGGTAACATTTTCATAAATTTTTGTTATTAAAAAACCCAGTCAAAACATTTAGAATCAGTTCTTCAGGGCTAGTAAGAGCACAGTTAAAACCCTGATCAGTGTGGAACTTCTACAAGGATCTATATGCTTATGGTTGCATCATTGACTCAGTTCATGTCGATTCTAATACAGTCAAGAACGCTTTTCTTGTGAAGAGATCCACTCTCGAGGGCATCCATGAAGTCCCCGTAATCCAAAGGGGGACTTCATGTTGGTCATTTTAATCCCGGTCATGAGCTAATGCATGCTGGTCACTAGCTATGATGGTGGGTGTTATGAGCTATGTTGGTGGTGTGATGGTGAAACCAAATAGACCTGAAGTCGGTTGAGTACTCGATCTGGAAATCAAGTGTAAATGACCTGTCCCAATCAATCAAGCGTAAATGTCCTCGACCAATCCAAAATGGATGGACTTCTCTCCCGTTGATCTAGGATTCATGCAGGTCATTCTTATTAATGAAATTAGAGAATTTCTACTAAATGGTACAGATATGGACTACTAGCTAGACCACTAGGTACATAATGCATGGTGGTACTTCCCTACCCCAGTGGTAACCCAATGCCTGTGAGAATAGGTATCGAATGCTAGGCGGTCCAACAAGAAAAAAATCACCATAGACTGAGCAAAAATAAATAAATAAAAACTCGGTCCCTTAGCAAAAGCAAATCAGAAACCATACAACAAACATAGTCTTGCCTTTTGCAATAACAGAGGTAGTAAAAATGCATGTAAATCCATAAATCCAACTAACCTGTGATTCCAAAGACTTCAATTGTGAGTTAGCCCGCCTCTTCAAAAGCCTCCAAGTCCTTTCCAATGCTCTTCTATCCATGACAGAGGCTCTAATTATATAGAAAATTTCACAAGCCCTAAAAATCTCTAACCATATATGGATTTCTCTCAAATCTCTCAAAATATATCAAAACCCTCCTGCCAACGGCAAAAATTTAGTGCCAAATGAGCCATCTTCATGGATAGATTATCCTATTTTCATGGAGTTTAGAACCAAGGTAAACCTAAATTAAAATTCTTCATCATAAGAGTAACTAGTTTTCATGGAAACATGGTTCTTAGAAAATTTTCACGGGAAGAATAGCAATATTTCTCACCGTAAGAATGGTTGGTTTTTGTTCGTGGGCTTTCATACCAAGTTTTTGCAGAATCTGGGATTTCATAGCTAGTTTTCCACACCTTTCAGTCCCTAGTCTTCTCGTTTATTACAGTTGAAGTTTCTTTTTGGTTGTGAGTGACAGTTTTGGTTATTTTGTTTTTATTTTATTTAGAGTTTATTATAGTTTTTGTTATTTTTATTTTAAATTGTTATTTTGTTTTTATTTTATTTAAAGTTAAATAAGTTTATTATAGTTTTTGTTATTTTAATTTTAAATTTAATTAATATTAATTATCATTTTTAATGGCTTTTGTGAATTTATTTTATCACTTGTTTTATTTATCAACTATCCATTATTAAAAACAATTAAATTATTAATAAAAGTTCATATACTATTAAAAAAATTAACAAAATTAAATTATTAACAAAGGTTCATATACTATTAAAAAATTAACAAAGATTTATATACCATTAAAAAATTAACAATTTGATTTTCTTGAAATGAGTTTCATTTCATCACTTACTTTATCTATCCACTATTAAAAACAATTAAATTATTACCAAAGGTTCATATACCATTAAAAAATTAACAAAATTAAATCATTAACAAAGGTTTGTATACCATTAAAAAATTAACAAAGGTTCATATACCATTAAAAAATTAACAATTTGATTTTCTTGAAATGAGCTTCATTTCATCACTTATTTTATCTATCAACTATTAAAAACAATTAGATCATTTTTTTCAATCAAAAACATTCATTATATTATCATAGCAGAAGTGTCAACAAAATACATCACTACTGCAACAAAATATAGTGTCACAGGCTTAAGGGTTGGCACAAGCCTTGCTCTAAACAGTAAGAAGCCTGAAGAGAATCCAAGACAGCTGGTGTCTTTGGTTATTGCCGGCACAAAAAGAGCAAAATTACATGTCTCAGAATTACACATTAAGGAGGGGGATTGGGAGGAAATGTGGGAGGTGCAACAAAGAAAGCAGCATGTTCATGCATATGATAATCAATGTGTTCCACCTGAGTCTCTAGGGCATGGAGATGGTCATTTATGCGCCGGAGTTGACGTCGAAGACCTTCCACCAAATCTAGGGTCTCATTCTGCATATGCAGGAGATCATTGATATAAGCAACCAATTCATTCTTGTCATCATACATCTGCTCCCTCAGTGTATCAATGTTGAGTTGTATGTTATTCAACTAGGTCGCGATGGACTCCAAGGTGACCTGAGCTTCTACGTGGCCCAAGGAGCAGGCTGGGGACAGGGCCATGTCTGCAGCGAAGTGGTGACTCTCAGTCGACTCAGAGTCTGAGCTAGGCTCTCCATGTTGCTGGCATTCATCCATACGTGGTTCGGCACCTGCCCCCTTTGGGCACACCCTCGATGTCGAGGAATACAACCAGCACCACCACCATTGGTCACACTACCATAGGAAGCGTACTACCTGACCAGAGAAACACACCATGAAATTATGAATTGATAATACTGAAATAAAACTCCACTTACTGTACCAGATTCGTTGAACATTAATAATATTATCTTGCTAGGAAAGAGCCCGAAGTCCCGAGCACCAGCACCATAACCATGACCAACAAAGAAGAAGGAAGGCACGCCACAGGTCCCGGGGTCCGCAAAGCTCAAACAGCCCCAGAGATGGCACCTGAAGTCACTCTCCCCTAGCAAACTATTATCCAATGGAGCTTCCTCGAACCAAAGATAGAGCCAGACTAAGGAAAACTCTATGTCTTCTCCTGACCCACATATTTGAGTCCTGGAACTAGATAATTCGTTACGTTAGATAGAAAAATCCTCCCCCGGATCCCATGGCCATGCTTGATGCAGGTGCCAATTCCCCTCCTAGCCGAATTTGATGGTCTCATCCTATTCAGCTACCCCATGCCACAGCCCGAGCTAGGACGCAAACAAATTACCACATGACCTCGTCCTCTCCTGACACTCTCTCCTCATCACCCAATGCCTATGAATGATCTCCTACATGCAGTCCCTGTGCGGTATTAAACACTACTTGCGGGGAGCGGGGTACGAGTTCTAACGGCTCTTCATTGCATTCGTGTGGCACGTGGAGGCCCCTCTAGCTCCTTGATCCAATAATATTGCACTGCCAAATGGCCTCCAAAATGATCACCCCCATTGAGGAACAATTAATTAATCATTAACAAAGGTTCATATACCATTAAATAATAACTAGGGATGGGATATTTTTTAATCATATATATATGCACTGCAGATGGATTCAGAGACCCTTGTAGTGAAATGTAACACTTCGGTATCAAAATTGCAATTTTCCATTTCTGGAGTGACACAATTAAAAATTACTAACATAAATGACTAATTCATATACTTGTTGTACTTGTTATTTGGTCATATTTTTATTCTTTGACTATAATAGTCATTTACGTTAATCATTATTAATTTTGTCACTTATTATCTAGTCATATATTTTAATCATAAACTAAATTAGTCATTTAAGTTAGTTGTTTTTAGTTTAGTCATTTATTATCTAGTCGTATATTTTATCCTTAGACTAAATTAGTCGTTTAAGTTAGTCATTTTTAGTTCAGTCACTTAAAATTGCTCAAATTTAGTAGTAATTCACTTGAAATAATTGTGGTGGCTAACTTTTTAGTCACCTAGTTATTAATTTCATCATTTTCTACTAGTGAAAAATATATTATCCTTCTTCTCCTTCTTCCTTAAGGAAACAAAGTATTTTTGCAACGTTCTTAGAGATGAAGAAAAAAAATGAAGCACTAAAAACTTCTACATACGCAGATTTCTAGAAACAATCTTCCACAACTCAAACTAGGTTACTTTCTCCCTTAGATAGGGAAATAGGATAGTTCCAATTATCATTTTTGGAACCAAAATTTCCTATACCTAAGAATTTTGAGGATTACAAAACCTCTATGTTCTCATTTGATATGAAACAGATACATACTATTGGTCAAATTGACCTTCACAAGCAAGCATGAGAAATGATATACACATATTTGACAAGTTCGGCCATGATAGCTTCTAAGTTGTAAGCATCTATTAATAATACTCATTCTCAATTGAAGCTTGAAAAGATGTCTTATTTAGCAAAGGATATAAAAATTAAGGGGTTGGAGGATATAGTTTTAAAGTTAGGATTGAATCCTAAAGATGTAAAGGCACCTGAGGAAATAATTAAAGAAGAAATGCATATATATGGCACTAAGGAAGCAGTTGAAATTACCAATTACTGAACATCCTCAAGCACAAGAAGTAGGTCATTTGGAGAAGGAAAAATAAAATATGTTTTGGATGATTGTAGAACAAAATATACAAATTCAGAAAATGGAGGCAGAGATGGAGAAATTGATTAAGGAAAGAGAACTCCAAATCAACATTGTCATAGGGACATCTACAACAACAACATCTACAATAGTAGTGTCCACAACAAAAAGAGAGTCTACTAGTCAGAATCGAACATAAAAATTATATAAAGCCATGGGAGACCTATCATTAAAGGATATGGAAATTGAAGAAGTCAGAGTTCAGTTGGAGAAGACTAAAATAATAAGATAAAAGTTGATAATGCATATCTGGCCAAGGTACATAAGAACTTCAGATTAATTAAGTAACTAGATAAATATGAGAATGAATCATTGATTGCAAAAACATTGTTAGAATCCAAAGAAAATATATGGATTGATAGAAATTCAACCATCACTGAACTTTGGACATCCATTGAAATCATTTTTTAACAGGAGGAGTTAGTGCATAGTACAAAGGCAACCATTACAGATATCAAATAAGATTTAAATCACAAACTAGGGGAAGCTACCAGAATAATCAAAGTGATAAATTCTAAAACTAAAGAAGAACTGGAAGAATTTGGAATTGAAGACAAGATTGATACAATCCTAGAACTAAGGAGGGTTTTGAAAAAACAAAATTTAATGCCATAGTTAGAAAACAAATGTCAAAAATTAGAAGCATAGGTAAAGAAATTTCACAAAAATTTTATTTTTTTGCTCCAAAAAGGACTTTCAGCTCTACGAGATTCTAGTGGCCAATTGATTCCACTAGAAAATTACCTGCATAGATTGCACGAGATAGCAGTAGATAGAACCAAGTTTGCCAAAGTCAAAGGGATAACCAGTGGTAAATCATTCCTTAAAGGCCTTAAATATGATATTTTTATTCAACATGAAATTAAACACTTGTTTACTAAGGCAACCTTCGAGAAATGTACTAAATTTGATTGGGCATATAGAAAAGTAACAAAGTTTTCTATCCTAGATGATCAAAAATGGGATAAATTACTTGAACTCATCGAGTAAAATAGAATGCACAAATTCAATAACTAGTTGCAAAGAAATAAGGAGATGAAAACAAGATAACAAGGGAAGAAAACATAAAATTCAATTTCCAGCAGCGGTCATCAAACTGTAGCCTCGCATTGTGTGCTAAATATTCAAATCAGTTTTGAATATCTATTTTTATGCTCTATTTTTGTAATATCCAAATCAGTTTCCTATAATATTCCATTTTGTAATAAATTTTATTTCAAATCTAGATATTTTTTAATAACACTCCGTAACTATTTTGTAATTTGAAGAAGGAAGGGTTCAACCCTTGTGATGATTGAGTGACACCATTGTAATACTATGAAATATTTCTAAAGATAATCAAAGGATTATAGATGAGGGTGTCCCAAGAAAAATGTACAATCAAAATAACTTTATAAGAACCAATTAGATTCAAGATGATGATGTCAACAATGGGGGATGATTCACCATTTTTGGAGCAAAAAAGTAAAAAGATTAAAAAATAATAAAATAATAAAACTACTTTTTCAACTCATATTTTCAACTTATCTCCCTAAGGTTTTATTCAAATTTCGAGCTGGAGCACTCATTGGATGCAAAATTTAATTATTCATCCAAGGAGTTCCCATGTTAGATACTTTTGATGGACTCTACTACACGAAAAATGAGAAATACATGAAAAAATGTGATTGCAATCATGTTTTTCATGTATTTCTCATTTTCCGTGTAGTAGGGTTCATCAAAAGTATGCAACATGGGTACTCCTTGGATGAAGAATCGAATTATGCATCCAATGAGTGTTTCCACTCGAAATTTGGGTAAACCCATAGGGATATAAGTTGAAAATACGAGTTGAATTTTTTATTTTTTCTTTTTTCCCTCTAAAATTTGATGATGTAATGTAATCTTATTTTATTATTTCCACTATTATTTTATAATATCCTTAGGAGGCTCATTTTAGACCTCAAAATTCCCCTGATGATTCGAATTTTCTCAATTTAATCAAGGAAAAATCAAATCGAGAATTTATCGCTGCATTTTTCAACACTCCCTCTCAATAATAAAGTGATTATCAACCACCCCTATCCTGCACCTGTGGAACTCAAAATTTCCTCTTAACAAGGCCTTTGTCAAAATTTCAACATCTTGTTCCTCTATCAGAATGTATTGTAGCAACATTATATTCCTTTGCACACAATCCTGCAAATGGTGATAACAAATATCTATATGCTTGGATCGATCGTGAAATACAAGATTCTCAAAGAGATTGATGCAACTTTGATTATCACAGTAGATCACAATTAGATCCATCATCTGACCAGATAGTCCTACATGTATCTTTCTCATCCAATTCGCCTCACATGTTGCTTCACTTGCATCCATGTATTCTGCTTTTGACGAGCTGAGCACCACAAATATTTTCTTCCTATTGTACCGGGAAATCGTTGTGGACCCAACACAGAAAATTCCACCTGATGTACTATTTCGGTCAGATGGAGCCCCTAGCCAATCTACATCTATGAAGCCACATAAATTTACTCCCTTTGTCTGTTTGTATCATATTCCAAACTTGGTAGTGCCTTTGAGGTACCATAAAACATGCTTAGCTTCTCTCCAATATAATTTGGTTTGCCTAACCATAGCTTGGCTCAACTAGTTGATTGCATAGCACATATCTGGTCATGTGTTCACTAGATACATTAGTGAACCCACTAGGTACCCATAAATGGTAGCATTCGCTTCCTCACCGGAAGTGGCATCCTCCTTCCTCCAGTTGGTCACTAGAGGTGTCTCCATGGGTTTACAACTCTCCATTTGAAATCTCTGTAGTATCTCATTTGCATATTTTCCTTAAGACACAAATAGTTCCTCATCGCCTTTCCATACTTCCAACCTGAGTAAGTAGTGCATGAGACCCATGTCCTTCATTTCAAATTCCCTTGTAAGATCCTCCTTGCAAGATCAAATAAACTCCTCATCACCAATTAAAATTAAATCATCAACAAATAAGACAATAATAATAATAAATTTACCCTCTACCAAGATGTGATAGAGGTTTGCATCTGTTTCACTTTTAGTGAAGCCCGAATCATTGAGATAATTGTCGATCCTGGTGTACTAGGCACAGGGTGCTTGTTTGAGACCGTACAACTCTCACTTTATTCTACACACATGAGACTCTCGATCAAATTTCTCAAAACCTTATGGTTGATCGATTTACATGTCCTCCTCAATAAGCCCATTGAGAAATGTTGTTTTTACATCCTTCTGGTGGATCTTCCACCCCATCTTCGCAGCTAGATCAAGAATTTCTCTAATGGATGAATACCTTACTACAAGAGCAAATATCTCCTCATAGTCAATTCCCTCAACTCGAGAGAAACATTTTTCCATAAATTTGGCCTTATTATTCTCTATGCTTATGTCTGTTGCATGCTTAAACTTGAATACCCATCTCGAACCCACAACCGATTTATGTGTTGCTCTTAGGACCACTTCCCAAACACTGCTCTTTACAATGGATTCGTATTCCTCCACCATTGCATCAACCCACACAAGTTTCTCTATTGTTTCTTCAAAAGAGGATGGATCTGTCTCTACAAGCTCAATCATTAGATCCATGTAGCCACTACACCCTCAAGTCACCTTCTCTACCTGCACAAATTTGAAGGAGCTCCCACATTCTCCCTTGCATCATGCACAATTCTATCAGCTTCCTTAGCTCCTTTTCTTCCTTCTCTGGATGGCTCTACTTGAGTGGATGCCTCCACTCTCTGCTCCTCAATTTGTGGCTTCTCCACAACTTCCTGAGGCTCCTTCTTTGGAGCTAAAAGCTCCGCTTTTTGGTGGGATCTGAAGCTCCCTCTAAAGAGAGCACCACATCAATTTCCCCTCATCAAACTTTACATCCCTTCACACCACTATCATTTTTGGGGATGGCAAGAACACATAGTAGTTGTGAGGAGTTTTTGAGTAACCCAAAAATACCTCCAACCTTTTTGTCCGCTCAAGCTTCTTCCTTGATTCTTTGGAGACATGGCAGTAAAAAAAAGCTCCAAAAACCCTAAAGTGTGACACATTCGACTTCCTCCCCGAGAAAGCATCCTCCGATGTAATCATACCAAGAATCCGATGAGGACTCCAGTTTTTCAAGTAGATTATTGTGTTGCATGCCTCAACCCACAAATGTAGAGGTAGGCCTTGGTCAAGTAACATAGCTCTCGCAGCTCCCACAATGCTATAGTTCTTTCTCTCACCCACCCCATTCTACTGAGGGTTGTGGGGTGCTATCAACTCTCTTCGAATGCCTTCTTTCACACATAAATTTTTTAATTCATTCGAAGCATACTCACCTCCATTATCACTCCTGAGATCCTTCACCTTCTTGTCATTTTCTTTATCAATCAGTGCTTTGAATTCTACAAACTTGGAGAATGTCTCATATTTCTTCCACATGAAGAATATCCAACACTTTCTTGATAATTCATCAATAAAAACTACAAAATATTTGTGTCTGGCAGTGGAGGTTGTTGAGAAAGGTCCACAGACATCAGAGTGGATCCTTTCCAAGACTAAATGTGCCTTGCTATCTTGATCATGGAATGTGGATTTTTTTTTCTTCCCCAAGGTACATCCTGATGCTCAAGTTCTAGTTTGGGGAGGCAATTGGTTATTTTCAACATAATCTTCAAGGTGCCATGTTGGAAATGGCCAAGTCTTTTGTGCAAAAGTTCACCGACATCCCGACTTTTCACTTTCTCCGCCTTGGTACT
Source organism: Pinus tabuliformis (assembly GCA_031772625.1). Lineage (NCBI taxonomy): Eukaryota > Viridiplantae > Streptophyta > Pinopsida > Pinales > Pinaceae > Pinus > Pinus tabuliformis. The sequence goes on from CM062813.1 coordinate 209,033,515, forward strand.
TGATGCAACATAATATTCCACATCTAGCTTATACAAGTTCTTCACATGAACCTTGATCTACTTCACCTATCCCATGGGTATGTGTCTCAGGAATGCTTCCCCTTTGTTGAATATTACATCATAACAACGATCTTCCAAAACTGCAACAGAGATGAGATTCTTCTTTAGGCCTAGAACAAACATGACATCCTTGAGTCTGGGAGGGGAGCTCGACTCTGTCTGAAAGGTGAATATACCAATCCCGGTCGCGTTGTACCTTCCGTCATCCCCCAACTTGATGTGCATCTATAGATATTTGTCCTCTAGGTCACTAAAAAATCTCTACACCCTATCATGTGGAACGATGCATCAAATTCCAAGTACCACACACTCCCCATCACTGTACCATCCAGTGATACAGTGAAGCCAAAGCTTCACTGTATCGTTCAATTCAAGGTGAATTCAATCTTGAACAGTGAAGCCAAAGCTTCACCTGTTGCTCCTCTCGAGGTCTTCTTCCTTGAATTCTTGTGTGGACACTTCATGGCATTGTGAATAAATTCATGACAATTGAAGCATTTGATTTTGGACAAATCTTTCTTCTTGCCCCCTTGGCTAGATTCTAGTTTGGTTTGAGATTTCTTTCCTTTTCCCTTCTTTCCCTTTCCAACCAATCCAAATTTTTATTCATCCTTGCCCTTGGATGAAGTTCCATCTCTGGTATTCTGCCTTATTTCATCCTGTACCAAATCATACCATAATCATTCCTAATTTTGTAGTTTCTCCCTCTCATTCACCGAATCTTGGTAGTTATGCTAGCTCTTGGGAAGGTCTAGAAGGGCTAGGTTTACCAAGTCATCATCTGAAACATTAACACAAACTCTTGAAATCCCATCGCAAACTTGTTTGAACTTGCTCAGATATTGTTAAATAATGTCATTCTTCTACATCTTGATATTTTGAAGTTTATCCTTGAGCACCATTTTCCTATGGTCACTGTTATTCTAGAACATATCTATCAGTACCTGCCACATTGCCTAAGGAGTTTCTTTCCCATGGATATTTGTGACGATGTATTATTATCCTCACCTTGGCTACATCTTTCTTCCATTGGGCTAGGTTTTGTGCACCAGATTTTGCTGATTTTGTAACATGTCTCTTGATGTATTCTAGCAAGCCATTGTCATCAAGCACCACCTCCATGTGATACTTCCATGTAATGAAATTAAAGTTTCCTTCCAAGGCATACTCTAATATCAGCCCATTGAAGGTCATTTCCCAACTCTGAAGAGATCCTGCTACACTGAACTACAAATTCGAACCTCATGAGATACAACTTTGAAATTCCTATTCTAATGTGAATCATGCTTTGATGCCATGTAGAAATTATGGTGTAGATTTGCAACCATTCATGAATTTTTAATCAAAATCACAAGACACAAACCTACTCTATTGCTCTACAGAATTCAATTCACAATTTAGAACATTAATCACAAACATGCAATGAGAAATAACACACATGAAAACAGTATTTTTCTAGGGGAAATAAACCTGCTAAAAAGCCCCTATTCTTGCTTGCATTAATTTTATGAATAGAGATGTATTACAATTACTTTACTCAACTGAGCACAACCTGCAAGTGAATAACCTATCTCTTGGCTCATTGAGAAGCTCTAACCTAGACTTAGTCAATTTCTACCTCTGCTTGAGCCCCTATTTCCTTGCATAATTCCTTGAGAAATTGAGCCCCTATTATTTAGGAATTTCTCTAAAATGGATTGCGTAATTCCCAAGGTTGATCATCTTACTGCATGCAATACCTATACACTCAATAATAGTCTACAATTGATGTTACATTGCCTTGGAATCTCCACAAAAACTGGGGAACTCGAATTCTTTGCATGCACTAGCTATTTTGGTTTGATTGATCAGTTAGACTGAAGTCTCACTACACAACTAACCTTCCACTAGTTCCTCCAACAATTGGAACTAGTTTAACTAGAAACAACTTGAGATAACTAACCTTGATTGCAACAAATTAAAAATCACACATGCTTAACTAAACTCTAACTCATCCATCTCGAATTTATTGAGTAAACTGGGTGACACAAGCCATGTCACACAAGTTAACTTCATCCAAGTTGTCCATTGATGTCAAAATTCGAAACTTATCAATTTAATCAAGGAAAAATCAAATTGAGAATTTATTGCTGCATTTTTCAACAAAATAAGTTTCAAAAGGATTTTAAATTGTTAACAACCATATCTATAATGAAAGTGTTTAACATGGAGAAAAAATTTGTGGAATGCACTAACACATCAAAAGAAGGTTTAGGATGTGTGAATATGAAAGAGGGAAGAGTGATAGCTTATGTGTCAAGAGGCCTTTTTCCACATGAGGATAATTATGCAATACACGATATAGAAATATGAGATGTTCACACATTAAAGATTTAGAGACATTACTTGCTTGGAAGAAATCTTGAATTAAAAATCGATCATTGTGGGTTGCAACATATTTTCATGTAAGCCAATTTAAATTTAAGACAAAGAAGGTGATTGGAACTAATTAGTGAGTGTGACTTTAATATTACATATATGAAGGGACGATGAATAGAGTGGAAAATTCCTTAAGGCAAAGTCCATGTATATTCTATGTTATCCCTTTAAAGACGAATTTAAGAGAGAAGCTACTTGAATTGCAAGTTGAAGATGAATGGTATAAAGAGGTCAAATTGGAATTAAAGGGAAATGAAATGAGAATAGTAAAGTACGAGGGATATACATTGGATGGCGAAAGTTTGCCGTGATTTCATGGAAGGATTTATGTACCACCAAGTGAATAAGTCTCATCGAGATGTAAACATGACACATCCTGTTGTCAAAAATATGAACACAAACTTGAATAAATTTTTATTTTGGAGAGGGATGAAAAAAGACATAATCAATTTTGTGGTGATATGTCTAGATTTCTAGTAAATGAAGGAAAAACGTAGACATCTAAGAGGATTATTGCAACCTCATGCAATATTGAAGTTAAAATGGGAAGATATTTCAATGGAATTCATTGTGGGAATGTCAATGATGAAAAGGAGATATGATTCCATATTCATCGTTGTGGATAATTTGACCAAAAGTTCTCACTTTACACTAGTCAAAGCTACAAATAAAGCTTTTGAGACAACTTGTGTTTGCATTGATGATATAGTAAGATTGCATGGAGTCCCAAGGAAAATATTCTTTGATAGGGGAGAAATGTTTATAGATATATTTTGTTAAGTTTCCAAGAGTATTTTAGAACCCAAGTAAATTTTAGTATGAACTGTGATCCAGAGACAAATGGACAGATTGAGCAGACTAACTAGATTATAGAGGATATTTTTCATATATATGTAATGGATCAATAAAAATGTCGGGAAGAGTTTTTACCACTTATGGAATTTTCATATAGAAATATTTATCAAAATTCCATCAAAATGGAACATTTTTAGTTTTTATATGGAAGACCTTGTAGAACACCTATAAGTTAGGATAGAATTGAAGGAAAGGTTTTGATCGCTATGATTAAAGAATCGGTGAAGGAATCTCAAGACAGGCATAAGAGATATGTCGAAACTCATTAGATTGATCAGAGTTATGAGATTGATGATAAAGTATTCCTAAGAGTCTAACCTCAAATGAGTTCAATAAAGTTTGGAAAGGAAGTGAAGTTGTCTCCATAGTTTGTTGGACCATTCAAAATTATAGAAAAGAAGGGTTAGGTATCTTATTCACTGGCAGTACCTAATCATTAGATAACATGAATGATGGGTTTCATGTTTATGTCTTACGTCATTACATTTCTGATCCATCATGTGTTATTGACTTCAATCGTTTGTACGTAATAGATGAGGGGACATTGACGACCGAATCTACTTTCATATTAGACCAAAGCACTCAACTACTTAGGTATCAAATGGTGGACCAAGTAAAGGTCCAATGGTATAGTTATAGTCCTAGTTTAGCTACTTGGGATGACAAAAAGGAGATGTGTTGACAATTTCTCTACTTATTTTGAAACCTTGGGATGTATTTTAAGAGAGGTTGTATGTAGTGCCCCATTTTATCTTGAATTTAAGACAAACACTCTCAATTGTATTTTGACTTTTGAGACTAATACGATGACTTACACATTATTATTTTAGGACATTATATGTTGATGATCTACTTATCATTTCATGTGATGATGACTCTTATTATGCATTATTCAATGATTTAGATAGTTTATATTAGTGGTTTTGATATGAATTGTTGATCATGTTGATATTATAAAACTTGTCATGCATAATTATGATGATTATTAATTATTATTAGATGTTGTTGATGACTGTTTGAGTGTGGAAAGAGACCATGATGGCATGTAGGCACGATGCTTAGGCAGTGATTCTGGTCTGATTATTTAGTAATATTTGATATTAAATTTCAATTATAAATGATGAATAAGTTTACAAAAACTTATGACAAGTATATTGGATGTAGGCACAAGGTACATGCTTTATGAATGACTCGAACATGGGTAATGGGACCATATGGAGTAAATTGGATTTGCTTTGGTTGAATAAAAATGGAAAAGAAACTTGCATAAATGTGTGTGAACGATACATAAATATGTTATTTTGTAATATGTCTCATGTGTATATCATAATTCAAGTACAATAGATATTGTAACATGATTGAAAAAATATGTATCTAATGTGAAAGGTTTATTTTGTACATTAGTTACATTTGACCATATATGATCAATAAATGATTTATGTATAGGGCTTGTTTTGTTGAGTATGAAGTGGAAATTGTAGTTGTTCATGTAGCTTGCTATATTTTTTATTTTTTGGTGCTTTGTAACATATCAATACTAAAATATCCTAATATGATTATGATTCTTTTTAATTGTAAATGGCATAATTTTTTGCAATGAGAGCTAATATGTTGTTCAAAGTTTCATAGTGACATATATGTTTCTCACAATCACATGATGTCAGATTGTAGTGTGTCATAATCAATATGCGATTACTGTGTGCATGGAAGTTATAGGTGTTCAGTGAGAGAATGGAGATGGATGATGATAAAGTTATTAATGGGTACTTGTCTTCTATGTGCCATTTTACAATTCTCTATAGAGTTTTTGTCTCACAAACTAACTTTTGTTTAACCTTGGAATTATCACTTGTAAGAGCATTTAGTAAATACAATGATTATTTGCTTTGTACATGTGATATAGTTGTGTATACTAAACCATGCACTCATATCCTAATAGGGTCGAATGCAAGGCCATCTAATGTTAAACCCTTCGACTTATTTATTTTGCATGCACATTTAAGGTGAATTGGGAATTGTTCTCAAATTTTCAAATGACCTATCTTTGATGTTGTAGACACTAGTTTTTATATCCATAGTATTGTTGTTCACTCCTATGGTATGCCTGAAGTATATAGATAAGTTAGTTTTATACCCTGTCAATGACCAATATGATGGTTATACAACTTAATCAATAGAATATCAACTTTATATAACCTAGTGTATGATTTCAATATCCCATCTACACCATTTACGAGGGCATCTTTTGCATCATAATTACAAGCATATATTTCAACTACCACATTTAATTTTATGACAAGTTGCAAAGGAAAAAAAAAAATATGTTGATAGTAAGGGATGTTTCCATGGTTTTGTTCATCCTCATCAAGTGGTTAGATCAAAATTTCATTTTTATGCATGAATGATAACATTGTCTTGTTATGCATTATGACATCCTTGTTTTTGTAAAATAGATAGGGACATGTTGGGTCATTTGCTGTAGGGCACATGTAATTTTTATTTATAGGTGCTAAACCATCACATGTTTTACTTTTGTGTGCATTTTGTTTAAAATTGATATGATTTTTTCATTTGTTTGTCACTTTGTAGTATAAAATTCAAAGCACTTAACATAATCCATATAGAAGTCATATATCATTGCTTGATTGTTGATTGTAGGTTGTTCAAAAAATTATGAAGTCATGTATAGGTTGTGCCTGGTATAAATCACCACTAAATATCATGTAAATGTTTTCAAAGTATTTGGTTTGTACATGTTTTAATTTTATGATTCTATCATCAATGGAATATAATATTCAAATCCTAATCAAAGAGGCTTCATCTATGAAGGTTAGTTGTAGTTTTTAATAGATATTTGATAAGCTCTCTATTGTATCTTTGCTAGGCGGGAGGAATTGAGACTTATTAAAAGGAATTAGCAATGTGAAATGGTTTGTTATTCCACCTACATTATACGAAACTCTACCTGTATATGAAAATATTAACCCCTTTGGGTTCATAGGGTCAGTTATGTTGTGTGAATCATATTTTCGTATAAGCACTTGGAATATTTCTTTTGCAATAAAGGTATTGATGTTTCTTTCTCTATTTGTAAGAAATAGTCAAATTGGTTCCTCCATGTTTCTACATTTCTTTGTTACAATGTCATTGACAATTGCTTGTTACTCTCTATTTAAAATTCTTCTAATGTTATAATATTCTTTTTTTTTTCAGTGAAGAATAGATGTTATGTTATTTGAAACCCGAGACTAATAGTTTTATTTTTTCTTTTTTCATTTTAGATTTTTCCAGACATTGCAATTCTGATTGCAAGTCATAATCCTAAAAACATTATTTTTTTTTTATTCCATAATTTTCTCATTAATATTCATAGAAATATTTAGTTGTTCTAGTGAATTTTCTAAATCACCCCATGTTGGAACAATGTTGTATGTGAAAAAATCTTCATTGGTTTGGATTGTTTTTTTTTTAACTACGTGTAGCATGCCATGTAGGAATGTCTTTTTTTTAATGTGTTTTCATATTTTTAAAATGGGAAATACAATGATACTTTTTATATATTGAAGTTCTCAACATCAATGTGTAAGTTGTATTTAACAAATTGTTTAACTTTTGGTTTTTTCCTCAACGATACATGCGTGCTATGTTTCTTGTAGTTTGATACAATCTCCGCAAGGAAAAATTTCCTAATTGCATATGGATGTTCGATGTACTAATCAATAATGGAGTGGCACATCACATCTTATGAATTTTAGGGTTCTTGTTTCAATATATCGGATGGATTAAGCATAAATGTGCATTCATCAAGTGGATATGTGTTTATGAATATACATTATCTTGTACTACAACTCAATGGTAATGAGAATGCTATATGCACCTCCTGTTCAGCTGACATTTGTTGAAGATTACGTAATGTATTTATGAGTTTACATATCATCTTCATAGTGTCCATTTTCATTTTTCTCATGCTCTTTGCGTATCCTCCTAAATTCATTTGTCATAGATTTGTCAATTTTGGTCAAGTACAAACTATAATATGATGCCACTATGAACATATTTAGTACAAATTGTGCATTTGTATTTGCATTCCGTAAATATGACATATCCTACAAAAAATTGTTGTTCCAAATATGTGAAGGCTTTCATTTTAGAAAAAATTTTGTTTTATTTACTATAAATTATATTACTTGTATTTATTTATCCTCAATTAGTTCTAGCTCCATTTGAAGTATTCATGGCTTGTGGATCCATTGGAGTTTGTTTGCTCTAGATATGTGAAAATTGATTTTGATTTGTATGTGAAATTTCATTAGCTAAATTTATCGATTCAATGTGTTAAAATTGTAGCAAGAAAATGCTTCATTTGACTAGTGCCTTAGTCAAATGGAGAAAATTTGATTTTTCCAAATTAGCAGGATGACTTGGATTGCAGTTAGCTAGAGTTATATGGCTTTCTCTCCTTGTTAAGTCAGTAAATTTGAGTTTGTAGGCTAGAATTAGAGTTGTGCATGAATTGATTGCTAAGATATAGCAATATAATTGAGTTATTGTTAGTTGAACTCAGTTAAATGAGCTTTATTTATTAGTTGAATCAGTTAAAGGTTAGTTTAGAAGTTATGATTATTGTTAACTCACTAATCTCTCAGTTAACTAGTCAATCAGCTAAAAATAGACACATTCATGCATGGAATTCGAATTTCCTAGTTGAGTGGATGGGAAAGGCACATTTGTATTTATAATTGTATATTGTTGAGTGTACAATGCTTTTGCACTAATCATGTGATCAGTTCCCCTGAGATTTGCGCAAGGAAATAGGGAATAGCCTATTATTTAGGAGCTTAATTCCTCCAGGATTGTGGAAGGAAATCGGAGGTTGGTTGAGGCTTGAATTGGCTAAGTGTTGGCCAAAGCAGGTCAAGAAGTAGGAGAACAATTTTACAGTGCAAGGTGTGCTTTAGAGTTGAAGCAAGACATTGCAATTATTTCTCTTTCTCATATGAATTAATGCAAATCAATGGAAGGGTTTTTCCTAGTTGGGTTCCCCTATAAAATCATTGTGTTCCTTGTGTTTTTATGATTGAATGTTATTTCATTTGTTTCTATCATGTGGTTTCGTTTCCTCATAATAGTAGAAGAAATTTATGTCTCTTGATTTCAATTCGGTTTCATTAGCAATAGCAAATTTCTTGCAATTTCTACATGGTATCAAAGCCTCAAAAGACTACATAAAAACATTGTTCCAGATATTCTCTCAGAGAAATTTTGACTTGCAGAGTTTTTGGTGGAGATTTCTTCAGTGCAGGAAAAAATTTATTTCAACAGATTGAGGTTGGAGTATGCATTAGGGGGTACCTCAAATTTTTGTTCTTGGAAAGACAGGATGGAAGTTGACCTCGATGATAATGTAGTATAGGAATATACATAAACTAATATTCCAAAACCAATAGAATAAAATGCACAAGCACTTTCTAGGAATATTATTCTAGAGGGTATCATAGATCATGTGTTTTTTTAACTTGCATGGAAAGGAGACTCCTTTTGAAATGTGGAAAACTCTCACAGATCTATTCCAGAGCAGCGGTGATGCCAGGAAATTGGCATTTAGAGATAAACTCAGGAGCATTTGGATGTAGAAAAATGAAACCATTCCTCAATACCTATCCAGATTCACTCAGGTTCAAGATGAACTTGGAGGAGTAGGAGAAAATGTGCCATCGTCTAAACTTATGAGTTTATCACTTCTTGGCCTTCTGAAATCCTGGCACACTATTAGGATTCAGTTAATGGAAGAGACAAACTACCATATTCGGAGAGACTTTGGTCTGATTTGGTGCAGGAGGAGATCATAAGAAACACTAGAGATGGTGTAGCATCCATTGCAAATGAGGAAGAATATTTTTCTCTATTTGGTAAAGGAAAGGTGCCAAGGGCAAGAAGGCATAAGGTGAGGCAGAGTCTAGCCAGAATAATGGCAAGAAGAATGACCTCAACAAAAAAAAAATGTTTTCACTGCAATGAATATGAACATTATGCAACCAAGTGTAAACACAAGAAATCCAGCAAGGATCTTGCAAAAAGAGTAGGATGATATGCTATGGCATCTTAATTCGAGTTAGATTTCACCCTATTTTCTTGCATGGCAAGTACAATAAGAGGGAGTCAGTGGTACCTAGATTCTGGTGCCTCATATCATATGACAGGAAACAAGGAATTCTTCAGTAGCGAAGAGGAGAAGGATCTCAAATTTCACATAGAATTTGGAGATGGTGGGAGGTATAGTACTAAAGGAATTGGTATTTTCACCTTTAAGGGGGATTTAAGCTCCCATCTTCACTTGAAAAATTTAATGTATGTGCCTGGGCTAAAGAAAAAATTGATTTTTGTAGTTGTATTGGAGGATAGAGGTTATGATTTGTGTTCAAGGAGGGAATTTTTTTTATGAAGCATGTTGCTACTGGACAAGTGAAACAGATTGGAGTTGAGAGAAAAATATCTACAAGCTAGAGGTACATTTCGCCATGCATGCAAATATACCTCCTAGAGTGAGGTGGGGCGAAGTAGATCCTTAGTCCCAGAGTTGTAAAGATTTGGGCAAGGTCCATAGGAGAGTAGTAGCGGTTGCAGTATAATCTTCTCATGGAGCATTTCCCTTGCTACGGGACCCACAATTTTCTATAGTAAGAGGATCAATGTCAGTTAGAGCAGTTAGATACTGAGGAGCATAGAGCAGTGTTGATAGCAGAGTAGGAGGCTCAGTGTCAGAGTCAACAACAATGCAAATTTTATAGTAGACAATGCAAAGACTAGTAGTAGTTAGATTCTTAGGAGACAGTTGCAGCTCAGAGACATGGTTTATTCAATATTTTGGATGCTTCTCCGTTGCAGTTATTGTAGTAGCAACAACAATAGTGAGAGAGAGACTTGTTACAATACATTCGTACAGGAGCATGATTAGGGTTGTGTAAAACCATTTTCTTGCTAAGAGGGAGTGTTGAAATTGTAGTAAGAAAAGGCTTCATTTGACTAGTGCCTTAGTCAAATGGAGAAAAATTGATTTTTCACATCAGCGAGATGACTTAGATTGCAGTTAGCTAGAGTGATATGGCTTTCTCTCCTAATTAAGTTAGTAAATTCGAGTTTGTGGGCTAGAAGTAGATTTGTGCATGAGTTGATTGCTAAGATATAGAGATCTAGTCGAGTTATTGTTAGTTGAACTCAATTAACTGAGCTCTAGGCATTAGTTGAGGTATTTGATGGTCAGTCGAGTAGTTATTATTGTTGTTAACTCACTAATCTCTCAATTAACTAGTCAATCAACTAAAAATAGACCTAGTCATGCATGGAATTCGAATTTCCTAGTTGAGTGGATGGAAAAGGCACATTTATATTTATAATTGTATATTGTTGAGTGTACAATGCTTTTGCATTGAGAAAGTGATCAATTCCCCTTGGATTTGCACAAGGAAATAGGGAATTTCCATATTATTTAGGAGCTTAATTCCTTCAGGATTACGCAAGTAAATAAGAGGTTGATTGAGGCTTGAATTGGTTAATTGTTGACTAGAGCAGATCAGGGAGTACAAGAATAGTTTTACAGTGCAGGGTGTGCTTCAGAGTTGAAGCAAGACATTGTAATTATTTCTCTTTATCATCTGAATTAATGCAAAGTAGTAGATGGGTTTTTCCCCGTTGGGTTCCCCTGTAAAATCATTTTGTTCCTTGTGTTTTGATGGTTACATGTTATTTCATGTGTTTCTATTGTGTGTTTTCCTTTCCACAAAAGAGTATAAGAAATTTATGTGTCTTGATTTCAGTTCAATTTCATTAGCAGTAGCAAATTTCTTGCAATTTCTACACAATGATCCTTGTTGTTTTCATTGGCAACATGGGGAAATTGTAGTTGCAATATGAATTCCTTCATTTATTATAGATTTTTGTGTGATGATGCTTATGTATTTTAGCAACATCTAGATCCAAATGGTTTTTATCATAAGTTATGTATTTTTAACAAAAAATTGAATTTCTGAGTTACTTTTCTTTCCATAGATTGTGGTGTTTTCTATCCACACCATTCCATGCTCATGCTCACTTCCTCTATTTTGGAACTGTATTATGAAATAGTAGTCGAGTATTTCTCTGAAGAATGTATCATCATGACATATTAGTTCTATGTCTATAGTACCGACTACATGCAATTGGATCTTTTTTTGTAAGGTAATTAAGGTCATCATCTCCTAATGTGTCAACATGAATTTTGTTTTCTCTACTTTTAAACAATTGGATCAATGTATTCAATAGTGGTTACATTGATGTTCTACACTTGCAAATGTCACAAAGAAATTTGGATGCCTCAGTTGTCATATCATTGCAAATATGTTTTTTTTTTTGTTCTAGATAGTTAGGAGAGATTTGAATGTTCCTAAAATCTATGTACCAATTTTAGATTTCAATATTTTTTCTAAATTTTTTTTGTACTTGACATATCTTGCCAAAAAAAATCTCCCTCTTAGTTTCCCTTTCATTATTCACACCATATGCAAGAGAAGACCTTATCAATTATTATTCGCATTGCCTTGGAAAACAAAATTATTATGTGATATGAGAATCAACAGTTTCTTGAAAAAACTCCCATTGGACTATTTTTTGGTAGCTAAATCTCTTTCCAATGCAATTATCATGTGACACCATAGAACAATATTGGAAATTTCATTTCTTTTGCATGTTTGTCCTTGAAAATCCCAAATGGTTGTTGCCATTCAACATATGCAAGATCAATGATGTTGTCTTGCAAATCAAGTGTGTGTTATGACTCTATTAATTCATGTATCAATGTCTCAATAGGTGCTTCATTTTCCATGCCAGTATTTATATCACTTTCTCTATCACTATTTGCATTTTGTATGGAGTTCTCATTGTTTTCTTCTAGAAATGGTTTCAATTTCTCATTTATTTAAATGTTTTCAGCCTTATATAAAGTTCTAGAACATAGTTCATTCAAGGATTTCATGACAATGTTTCAATGTACTTTACCTATTTGGTAGGTATTTTTGTATTAAAATCACCTTTTCAATCAAATTGTAATTATCATTATGCCGTTTAAAAAATTAGAAAATTTCTTTTTTTACAACATCCACATGAACAGGTGAATTAATAATTGATCCTATTAAGCCCATTTGTGATTATACCCCACTATCTAATCTTTGCAAATTCAATCCTCAGTGAGACAACCCTTTCTTCTAGTTCTGAGAGTGTAATTACAATTGGTAATGGAGAGTTACATCTTATTTGTTTAAGTGTTGCAAATTGTGGAATTTGTCCATTTTGGAGGGCTCTTTTGCAAGCGACAAATATTTTTTCACTAGTAAATGTTCTATCATTCAAAATCAATCTCATGTATTCATTTTGCAATTTTTTAATGAATCATTCTATCATATTAGCAAAATGCAATTCATTACAATTGCACATGTATTCCTAGGTGTGCCTTGGATTTGATTTATTTGGTGGGTATGCTTGTTGGTTGCACTCGTTTTATTGTTATCGATATGCTTGTTGGTTGTACTTCTTTAATTGTTTCCAATATTTTAAAGTATTTGTTCCAATGCAAGAAACATCATTTTTCTCTTCTTATTAGGAGTTACTTTTCTATATGCACATTGCATAGGTTTTCCATGTGCATGCTTCTATGTTTTAGGGACATTATCATATATGTCATTGTATATGCCTCTTTTATGCATGAATTATTTCATTTAGTCATAACCGAGCCTATGCTTCTAAGTTGTACCTATTTTCTCTACATAGGATGCCATTTCAAATTCAACAATGTTATTAAAATGTACACAAGGAATATATTGCTCTTCTTCCAGTAACTGTTTATGAGCCAATATATTATTATTCTTGTATTTGATATTTCCAATTCTATGAATGTACCACAATAAATCTTAATTTTTTTGTCTTCAATGGAAAATTGATCACTGCATTTGTCTCTTCAAGTATTTTTTTTTTTAGTTTATGATAATTGACATACAATCTTTTTTTGGTCCTTCCTTTTCCTATTGATAATGGATGTCAAATTTCCCATCAATAAATGTAGCTATTTTCATTAGACTGTAATGCATAATGCAGTTGCCGTCATGTTATTTTTGTATTAGTGGCTCATAGTGGATGTATGATGTATTTGTTCCAAATGACATGACATTTACTACTCTATCACCTAGAATTAGCAGAGTTAAAACTAATAATGTTATTAATGAGTTAGGACAATAGTTAGATGTTCACTTTGAACATTATAGATATCCATTGGAAACAAAATGGTTGGCCCTCTATTTTTCCTTTTCATGTGCCATTTCAATATGTATGAGGTACTTTTTCCAATCCTTACTCATTGTTTCATTTTGTATGACATCAAATGTTGGACATTGTTGTAAACAATGCAATGTTCATTGGTTGCTACACATAAGTGCATTGCAAAAATATTGCACATTGTAAAGTTGCAAAGACTACAAATCAAACTCTGGTGCTACTAATTGTAAAATTGCACTAAAGGTATTATCATAGAAATTCAATGTTTTCTAATCTCCTATAATCAACAGAATGAAATGCATATTATGCACAATATCATCCAATGGTTTTGAATATCTTTACACATTGATGACAAATAAACATAATTTAGATTCTTCAAAAATTCATATTGGGAACTTATGGTAGAGCAATGGTTCATAATGACCACAAACTAGATTTGCATCGTGGAATAGGATGCAATATGGACTTGTATTTTCATTTTGGTTAAATAACAAATATCTTCTCTTTATTGTTAGTGACCAAACCCTAATTGGTATATTTAACCACTTGGCTAACGAACATATGCAAAATGTATCTTCCCATATCCCTTTATCAAACTCATTTATATTTGAAGATGTTGAACACCACATTTTGCAAAGATATGTATTACTATCATGAATTCCATGCAACTCATACAAAATAGTAGATGCTAGTTCATATTAAGATGACTCTATTGCTTCAACATCGTCATTGTTTAAGCGATATAGGGAATTATCTATCAACCCATTTGGCAACTCATTTGAGCTATAGGAAAAAAATAAGACTTGAATTGCATCAAATAAATAGTCACCTACAGTATATGAAAATGCATCTAGTCTAAAGAGACCATTACCTTTCAATACATGGTTAATGTTGTCAAGTATAAAGCATTGTTCTTTCAATTGGTAGTTATCAACATGTACTAGTTATATCATCATTTTCAATTTATATCTTCTGAAATGAATACTACATTATGTATATGATTATATGGAATTAGAAAATAAGCCAAGAATGTAGTGATACAAGTGCATACCTTGTTCCTTTGCACATGATAGTTCTGATTTTTTTTATTTGAGATCGATCAACCTTAAAATGAAAAATAACAATATCTTTTTTGAATTCCTACACTAAACACTAGTGTGCACCCAAATTCTGAATGTAATTACCTATAGAAATGTCATTGTACAATACGAAGAATATGTGGCTGTCATTTTTAAATTTCATATATGTCATCAAAATAAATTCACAACTCACAATAATGTGTTCATTTTTGCAACTTGAAGTAAAACATTACATTGAATGAAGCCACAAGTGGAACTTTTGCTATTGGAGTTTCCATGGCATGTAGTAGGGAACTATGTGAAGGAAAGTTAAATTCTACCTAAAGGGGTATTGAGCAAGCTAGGTAGAGGGGTATAGAGAAAAAATGCTCCTAAACTATATTAGGATAACAAGGCGGGGTCAAGTAGGGATCAATGTCGTGAAGATCAAGGTGGTGAAGCTACAACACAGGGAACACCTAGAATTAATGGTAGGAAGCCTTGAAGGTGACAAGAGCACAATAGATGAAAATACATGTTATGGCTGGTGAGGTGCTTAGTAGGCAGTGGAAGCCATGTAGCATCATGGGTAATGGATCATTGTTTAGCTTAGTGAGAGGCCTTAAAGGAGACGAGAAAGACATATTATAATATGCCCCCCATGGTTATCAAGGATATATGTGGACTATGATGAGAGCACTTGAAGCCATTTTTTATCAGTAAATTAGTTGAATATGGTTGTTATGGATGTATGTGCACTCTGTGGAGATGGTTTGAAGACATTTTAATAAGGAAAATGGTTGGATTCAACCATATAAATCAAAGCAAGATGGTATGAATTCTTGACTTTTATGACATTGAAAATATTTTAATCAAATTGAAATATTTGCAAGGGTGGTGAAAGGTGTGACAAATTGAAAATAATTGAATCTTTATGAGACCTAATTTCCTTTGACTCAAAATGTAACTGGTACTTCTAAAAGTTTGTTACAATGAGTCATGAATTCATAAGAAGAAAACTAGCAAAGGTTGAAAGGAGAGGTATAATGAGAGTTATTGTGGGCATGTTATGGAGTGGTTGGCAACATTTCCCAAGCCATTCAAAATAATCTCCAGGTGTAGTTGCATCCCACAACTGCCACCTTGGGTGGAAACCTTATGATTTAGCCACTAAGCTACCATCATCTAGTGCGGGTGAGAAAACATTAGTTTCTAGGTTTCAACCATTAAGCCAGAACCCCTACCAAGAGATAAGAGACTCATGAGAGTTCACAAAATCTTAGGTCTAAGCCTTTCTCCCTCCATGGGTTTCCTCTCATTACTGTCTTTTTTTATACTGGATTGTGAAGGATTTGAAGTACCCTACAAGTTGATTTTCTATGTTTTTTTTGTTGGTTTTGACGCACGGGGATTTGAACCTTGAATTTCTTGGTATACATAATACCTCATAACACGACGATCAGTTGAGCTACCCCCTATGGGTTGTTTTTTTATGTTTGAAATAAAATGACTAAAGATGATTATTTGGATGTCTATCTTCATAGTCCTAGCATAAGATGGGAAATGAAATTATAATTCATAATTTCATTTCAAATCTTTAAAATAATTATATTAACAATGATCATAAATAGTCCAGGGACAGCTCAATTAGTGATCAATAGTGATCAAAACATTGTGAAATATGTGAAAACCTAGAGATCCAAGGTTCAAATCCCCCTAGTTGTGACCCAATTTATAAAAAGAAAAACAAGTTGTAGACCCCAGAAATTTAATAATAATTACATATCAAACAAATAATTAAATTCCTCTAAAATACAAACAAAAAAATTATCATAAATAAAAAATAAAACTTTGTTATCGCTGGCCATATAATTCATTGATATATATATATATATATATATATAACAAGGACCCATAACATATGTCAAAAGAAATTCGAACGAATATAATAAAATAAATAATATATGTTAAAATACTTTAAAATAAAACATATTAAAATTGATAATTATACACTTGCCGTCGTTTATGTGTGTTTTTCAACTTTCATGTTTTCTTACTCGATACGGATGAAACTGAAAATATCATTTGGGTTGACGTGTTTCTAAAAGTAACCCATATTTTCTATTTATACCTATATCGTACTTTTAAGATTAAGATTCATTGAAACAAAATCTTACTGCGTTAACATGTTTCTAAAAGTAATCACTATTTTCTATTTAATTATCTTACTTTTTAGACTAAGATGCATCGAAACAAAATCTTACGTTTGTTTTTTTATGCGTATGTTTTTATGCTTTTATATGAAGTGCATGGTATCATAAATCTTCCTTGTTTTAGCAATATGAAGAAAAAATATTATATATTTATTTTAATTTTAATTTTTTTTAATTGATAACTTAACTTTACATATTGGTTAATATATTCATAATCAGCATTAAAACGTGTAAATTTAAAATTAAAAAAATACACATAATAGGTTTATGAATTTCTTAATATTAAAATACATTTGTAATAGATTTACAAGTTTATAATAAATTATGTAAACTAAAATAAAACTAATTTTATTAATATAAATTTAAATATATTGAAATAAATATAATTTCGTTATCATTTTTATAAACCTAACACATTTAAAAATAAAATTTTGTTGTTATTGTGAAAAGTGTATGATCAAAGATGTTAGAATGCGTTTAAAGTTTATGGTTAGTACATATGTGCGCAAATGTGATAATTTTTATTGTGTCTATTGGTAGAGTGTTTATTCAAAACACTCTATTAAAGTTTTTATGGGTTCTGTAGTTGTTATTCCTGAATGGATGTTGGCATGGTGCCATGGCTTTTCTGGTGTTAGCTTGGTTTTTTCTTCATACATTCGAAGGTGCTCTTTTTTTGTTTCAGTGCCTCACACTCATTATTGCCTTTAACTGAAAGGCAATTATCATATCTCCCTTTTATTCAAGGTTCAGGGGGACAATTACTTGTTTTATGGTCTACTTTGTTTGTTTTCTTGTCATCATCACTAGTTTTGTAATGCTTCAAGGCACTGGTGAATATCGTTGATAGATCAAGGAATTTATTTCTTTGTTGATATTTAAGTTTAGTATCTTACTGTATGGTTTGTAATTTAATGAGTTTTGTGTACATTTGGTAATTTAATGAGTTTTTTTTGTACATTTGGTTAAAGCATTGACCTCTTCAATAAGTTTTTTTAAGTAAAAACACAAACAAAAAACGAGTATCAATATAATACCTTTTCTTATTAATAATACCTTTTCTTATTTAAAAACACAAACAAAAAAACGAGTATCAATATAATACCTTTTCTTATTAATAATACCTTTTCTTATTAATAGAAATCACTTATAGAAGCTTAAAAAAATATGTTCATTCGAAACGTTAGAGATTTCAAATTAATACACACAACTCACTTATAAATTTGTCCCTTTAACCCATCTTCGACGCAAGTCTCGTGTTAGTCCTCACAACTTTCAATGTGCAATATCTAAAGTTAAGTAGTAGTGAGCAAAATTTATGTATACGAGACAATGCTAGGAGAATTTAGGCGGTAAATAAAACAGCCATTATAAAAGAATTTTAAAATCTCAACTCCCCTCTCTATTTTTATAATGTATGATACTTTCTCATAAACAAGTTATGCGTATATCCACATTTTTCACTTATTGTTTTGGAAGATCCTTATTACGGTTCAAATGGCAAGATGTTTCATATTTGCAATATTAATACAGATTAATTCAAAAAAATTAATTGATTTGAAATGAAAATAATATAAAATAAAGAATGATGAGTTAGTTTGTGTTTATAGATAATAGTGAGTGATAATTGTTCTTTTATGGTTTAAAAATGAATTATTTATATATATATATATATATAGATATAGATATAGATATATATATAAAAAGAGTTAAGATAAATATATATTATATTATAATATTTAATATTAAATAAATATAAATCTATATATATGAAAGAAAGATTTAAATAAAGTGGCCATATTTTGTAAGGCTTGCAACTTTGTTGGCTCATTGCCACGGCTTAGAGTAAATTATGTAAACCTGTCATCACTTCTATTGAATTAAATAGGGATTTCCACCATATTTAAATTACTATTGCATCTATAATTATTAATGTCATGGCACATACATATACATAGTAATTATTATTATAGATTTCCATTAAATTAAATTAGGGGTATATATTATTTTCATCGCAACTACATTTTTTTATTATCTGTGACATTGGTCGTGGTTCATTCACTCACCTTGAGATGATCATTTACAGATTTTTTTTCTCCAATAACAATAGTTTACAAAGAAACCTAAATTGATGAGCAGGAAAGAGAGAATATATGTTATCAATAAGATCATTTCCAATATTGTCTTATTATATTTGGAAATTTGTTGTGCTCATGGTTTTAAATATTGAAATTATATTTAGTTATAACATATACAAGCATTTTTTTTATGCTTTACACGTTTGTGCAGACTAAAATTTTCCCATTTTTCCCCTTTTTTCTCAAGAATTTGTAATTGTGATTACTATTGTTCTTACTAAATCTATGTATTATGATTTTCTCTCCATAGGGCGCATATGTACTCTACATATTTGATAGTTTTGTTAGCATTTCAATCAATAGGGAAGGAAAATATACATTCAAGATATAGATCCAAAATAGAAAGATCTAATTCATTTCCAATTCTAAAGTAATTTCTAAGCATGGAAATGAAAATAGCTAAATCTATTCTATTTCTCTATATGTTATGACAATCCCAAAATAAGTGTACATTTCTTTATGAAAGTATATTGGGATGCATAGTTAAAGTTATCCAACTAACTTCTTAAACATCCAAGGTATGACAGTAATTCATTCACTGAAACATCACAACATCCTTTTATAAGCAAAAACCATATGATAAATCCAAGATTGAATATGTGGGGACATATATGCTAAAAAAAGACAAAAGAATTTAGGATTTTGATTTGAAAGTTTAAAAATTAAAATCCGTTATGAAAGGATTGTACTATGATTGACATTACCAAGTGTTTTGCCTTTTTAGATCCTATATTGTCTCTCACATAATATTGTTGTTATGAAAGTATTTTAATTAGATTTAGATAGTTTTGTGTTTAAAAATTCAAATCATATTAGTTGTGTTGTTGCAGAAAACAAGGCCTTCTTTTTATTGGTATGCCAATAGTCAAACTTTGTTACTAGAAAAACTTTCTTTGCTAAAACAACTACCCAATTATAGTCAAGGTTTATATAATATTTTATATATGGTAAACAAAATATATTTAAAAATAAGGAATATTAGCGATATCAATTATAAGAAACTTACCAATATATTTCCCAAATATGTGAGAAAAATAACATAGGATCTAGAAAGAAAAAACATTTGCTAGGGTCAATCCTACTTCCTATCATGGGGGCTTCTTTGTCAAAGATCTCGTTGATGTTGTAACTAGCCAGAGTACAAAGTATTCATTCATGGGGTGTATCCCTTCAATGGTGTTGGGCCTTGTTGAGTTTGGGCCTAGAGCTACAATGTTCTATGCTCCAAATCATCATTTTTTGCAGTCCATTTTCCACATGGGAAAGCTGGTATACCAGAGAACGTTAGGGAAATATATGAACTTTAATGTTAGAATGAAATCAATAAATTGTAGATGAGAAGAACTCAACTGTGAGACAATGAATATGGTGAGAATTAGAGAAGGTTCTATGAAGCCTATCAAGAGGAGTAAGGATATGAAGGAACATGACATGTGCTAGAATTTCAAATATATATATATATATATATATATAACCAACTTATGGGGCTTGTGGGGTAGGGATACATGTATGTAACACTATAGTTCCCTCATGAAATAAATAACCTTGTCTTTTATAGTATACCTCGTAGCATCTTTGTGTTCATGTTTTGTAAGTAGTAGTGTGGGTAGTAGTAATAGACTTTTCTTTAAATATTTTCTCTTGCACTTATGTGTATGATGCATCAATTAAAATGGATGAAAGGCACCAATAATCTTAATATTGAAGTGAAAATACTCATATTGAATTGATTCCATTGGCATCCCCTAGTCAAGCTCATTATTGACGGGAATTGATACAATATCATAACATTATTTTGATTACTACTAAACTAAACTATGTTTTGCAATGTGAGATCTTTGTTCAAGGGTTTAAAAGGAATAGGCATCTCCTAGAAATCCTAGTGCATAAAGGAGAGGATGGAAAAATCAAAACAAATCCAAGTTCAATGAATAAAAGTTTTATTTGTTTGGTTGTGTTTGTTTTCTTTTGAGTATAGGTTGTGTTTAAATGTAATTTTAAGTTTCGCACCATGATTAAATAAAACTTAGAAACTTGGTTTTGATCCTATACTTGACTCAATTTCAATATTCTAAGAGTTCACTTGACAACTTCAATAGCTTGTGCCCTTTCAATATCATGTGAGTTCACTTGAGAGCTTCAATAGCTTGTGTAAGGATAGTATAGGTCAGTGCTACCCTAATTTTAAAGATAACAATAAAAAATGTCCAATCAACTTTACAGAGAAATACAAAGAGGTAATGCATATTTATCACATGCTCAAATTGGTGAAAATATCAAAATTTGAAATTTCACAGTCATTTCACACAAATTACTAGGCTAACAATAAATCTTATGTTTATTTTTAATAATTTGAACCAATATAATAGAAATTTACAACATTGTCAAGACATATTGCTAAATGAATTTGTTGATTTTTGTGATGAAAGGGGTGCAAGGAGTGTAGTTTTAGTTTTAGTTTTAGTTTTTTGTTTTTAATTACATTAACTTATTAGATGCATCAACCAAAATTGAGGGAACTTGAGGGGTGTTTATTTAAGAAAAATGTTAGGATACAACTTCCTCATCTTTTTGACATGTCATTCAAACAGGACCATCATTAAATGGAACCCAACTGATAACTATTGTAGATTTACTAGTGAATCAAGACCCCATGGTTAAAGGTATGCTATTAGTAATGAAATTATAATTAATAAGTTATTAATTTTTTTATTTTCCCTTAATATTCATGAAAATTATGTGGAAATTATTGTTGAAATTCCCTTTGATTTATTGATACAATTGTAAATGGATTATCAAATAATTGTACTAAGTAGATAATGAATATTTTCCTAACTTTTAGCTATATATATATATATATATATATATATATAGTTGAATAAGTCTCTAAAAAACATTATGTCTCTATACATAAAATATTAAATAATATTTTTTTGTTTGTATGTGTTTTTCAGGTTCAGATTGTGGATGAGAATGTGATGCAATTTTTCCCCATCTATGCCTTGCAAGAAGCTTTTGCCTAGACAACGATGACAATCGTTAATGGATTGACAAGAACTATTTCTCCCACACTATGTGTTGACTTCAACTTATCAATTGTATGAATTTTTTTAGCTTGTATTCCTAACTTCAATTCAATAATTGTCTTCATTGAATTAAAATTTTAAAAGGCTATGTTATCATAGCTAGTTGTTAAAATAAGCACTATTAATTAATTTTTATGATTTTTTTTAAATATTGGTAATTTGAGATGTATTATGAGGTAAATGTCTTGATGCCTATCAGAGTTCCACATTCATTTAATTTATATATTTTCCCTTGTTTATTGATACAATTGTAATCGGATATTCAAACAACTGTAATCAGTGGATAATGACTCTTCTCCTAGTTTTCAGTCAAATGGAAAACACACACACACGCACATGAATTATATAATTTGATGTTGAATAATTCTCTCAAAAACATTATTTTTCTATACATAAATATCAAATCATATTTTTTGTGTGTATGTGTAATGCCCATGTTCGACCTTTGGAATGTAAGCAACATGTGTGTGTGGAACTAAGATGGTGAGTTGAGACACATTAAATAGGATGGTGAGTTGAAGACATATTTTGAGGGTTGTGGTGCCCATGTCCACATATGCATATGTGTTATGGGGGTTGTTGCACTCGTGTGCATGAGTGTTATGTGTTTTAGGGTTGGTATGCCCATGTACACATGTTTTATGTTTTGAGGGTAGAAGGTTTGGTAATGTAATCATGTAACACGTGCATATTAATAAAAATAAAAATGGTTGTAGACCAAAGGATGGAACGAGTATGTGGGACCAAGACTCCATGGATGAGAAAATGAAATCATATTATTTAAATAATCATTAAAACGAGCCCATGCATATAAACAAGGTCCATGAGGTGGCTTGGGTGAAAGCCAAGTGGTGAAAAAGATGCATGCATATATAAAGAGGCATGTTTAGCACTATGAAAGGGGACACGAGAGGGAATTACACATGGGAATCCTATGTTGTGAGAGGAGTAAAAATTATACCTATGAAGGATTCTAGAAATATGGCCATGGAAACATGGTGACAGTAATGAAATGAAAGCCTATAAGGGTACCTGGAATACCCATGAATCCAGTGGAACTCCTGGGAGCCAAAAGACTACTAGTTAGAGGTTGTCATGTTTTGTACCTTGGTTGTGTGAGGCCTAGAAGGGTACCTAGAAGTCTTGTGAGGGTAGTGGAACTCCTGGAATCCACAAGACTACTGGTTGGAGGCTATCAAGTTTGGTAGCTTGGTTGTGTCAGGCCTGGAATGGTACTTGGAAGACTCATAAGGGTAATGGAACTCATGGAAGCCACAAAAATATTGATTGGAGTTTGTCAAGCTTGGTACCGTGATTATGTGAGGTTTGGAAGGGTACTTGGAAGGCATGTGAGGCCAGTGGAACTCCTAGAAGCTATATAATTTCTAGTTGGAGGCTATTGAGCGTTGTACCTTGGCCAATGGTTGTTGGTACTATTTTTGTACCAGGTTTTGGTTGTTTTGATGCCCATGGAATCAAAGCACTAGATCGGGGGTGACCTATTGTTGAAAAAAATGAACAACATGGTCTATGGATGGGTGGAACATCAAAGGCCTACAACCAGTTGGCCATAATTGTAAAAGATAAGTATTTCATTGTTATGTTTATTTTCTGTGACAAGGTTTTTATGTATTTATGAAATATATCTTCATGTTAATTGAGAATAATATACATGTATATATGCATTGCATTATGCATTTCATCAGATTGAAAATTTCCAAAGGAAGGGAAGTTTTCCTGTCACAGGTTGCTAGGGGAAATTGTTCATGGAATTAGGCCTCAACAGGGGCCGAAATAGCCAATAGGTGGTTGATGTATGTTATAGGTAGTATCAAAGCCCAAGTTGCAACAATGAGCTTGTATGAGCTAAATGAAAAAATGGACAATTACAAGTTACTGGCAAAGTACCCGAACAAATGCCGCTAGGTGGATGCATACCATGTGTTTGTCAAAATGACCCAAGTGGAATTAAGAAGATTTATAAGGAAATTGGAATGAAATTTAAAGAACTTATTATATAATACATTACAGGCTCTTGGTAGGGGGCCAAAGACAGGGCCAACCAAGGAAGAATTGGTGGGGGGGGGTAGGAATTCCCAAATTTCTAACCATTTTTGGAAAATCCTTGAAAATTGGAAAAAATATGGTCCATCGTAAGTTTAATGAGTGGATAACCATTGATATGACATGTAAATGAAAGGTATAGTGGCTTGGTTGGATCACGAGATCTCATTCATTGCCAAAGTTTGACAAGCGGTGAGGGGGTGGGATTTATGGAAAGTAGGTGGTATATATAGGTGGTTTGTCCCCATAGTAAAATCAAGTTAGAGCTCTTTTACAATCGGGTGAAAGTGCTCCAATTGTCCCATGCATATGGAAGGGGGTTTCACCTTTTCACTCAGGAGGTAATGGTGTGCAGGTTGGTTGGGCGAAATCTACATGGTGAGAGATATAATGGTTGAGGCCGATTAAGAGGACCCATCATGGTAAAATTTTAACAAGGATTTCCCAGAGTGGAAAGTTATACCCTATGTATCATTTTAGATTAATGGTCAATTTCCACATATCTATAGTCATGAGTGACTATAAAGACCCCTTCATAGTTGATCTTTATTTTTTTTATTTTTATTTTTTTTGGGGTGTGGGGGGTTTGGATATGCACTAAACAACCTAATAGTGACCAAAGGTGGAGATTAATTGTGGGTCCCCCTTACCCCAAACCTGAAACTATTTGGGGAGTTTATGTGTTATTTGTGGTTTTTCTAAGGTTGTATGGCAAGCGCACGATGGGAAAACGACCTAGTAGGATAAGTAGGCACCCACAACGAAGCCACATAGGCACAGGGGAACAAGTGGTGCTGAGATGGGATATCACATGGAAAAATAATGTGGATTTCCTTATCGGAATGATGTCATGGTTGTGTCACCATAAGGTAACATATATCAAACTATCGAATCTCGAGTTTTTTCAATTGAGAAAAAAGGAAGCTGAGGGAGCCAATGCTAAGATGTCAAGATTACATGGCGGGGTTTTTTTTTTAAATTTGTGTAAAAAAAGTAAAATTCATTGTCAAATGTGAAAGGAAAGGTTGCATGCATGCCAAGTGTCATGGGAGGTGACATGTGTTAATTCAAGCCCAATGAGGACTAGGGAAAACCTAAAATGTTCAAGTAATCAATGATTTTCTTAGGTTAAATAGAAGGCACACAAAGATACTTATGTATGTTTGAATACAATTACAAGGTAGAGTCACAAATGAATTGGATTGGTCCAAGGCATTGTTTTGGAAAAATTACCGCTGACTATAATAGTGCAAGTAAAGGACAAAGTACACAGTGATTTTAGTAGAGTACAACTTAGCAACTAGAGCTTAGATTTGAGTGCTAAAATAGTCAACTGAAAGCTATCAAGGATGAGAATATACTTACCAACATAAAATTTTGGATTGAAGTCGGGAATCTCTTAAGAATTCCCAAAGAAGGTAACAGGTAGCCTATAAGACATGGACAATATGAGGATCAAGAGTATAGGGGATACTCAAGGGTCGTACATCCATGAATAAGAGGCCAAAAAAATAATTTTAGCATGAGTAATGCTAGAATAGAGTTGAATGGTCATGGAGAAGATAGGTTAGAGGATAGAGACCTAGCCAAAACTATACAGAGCCTCAAAATGAAAGTGCTCAGCTACAAAGCTAATAATGAGAAACTAATAAGATAACAACAACAGATTAATACTTAGAGTTTATAGAGTCTGAATAAATTAAAGAGGAGAATGGAATAGGGGTATAATTCTCAGCAAGAAGAGGAACATGACTCACTAATTAGGTGGGAGGAATGCTAAAGGTTCAACTCCATGAGTGTTATTGGGCATAATCCTTATTAAACAAGAAGACCCACTAAGAGAACCCATGGATCCTCAAGGTTAGAAGGTAGTCCAAGCGGGTCACCACTAAGGTAGTCAAGAAGGAAACCAGTCTTGGATAGTTTACAAGGGGAACTTAGAAAGCTAAAGCCACTTACCTTTAATGGTGAGCATAAGAAGGGAGAATAGGTTGAAGCTTGGGTCCTAGAAATGAGAATGTACATGTAGCTACGTTATTACTCTTCCAATTTATAAGCACAAATTTCCATATATCATTTGAAGTGAAAGGAAAAGTTATGGTGGGAGTAGCCCAAGGAAGTAAAATAGTTGGATGAAAAGAATATTTCATGGAAGAAGTTTAAAAAGTACTTCCAAAGGAAGTACCTGTCTGAGAATTACTATGAGAAAAATGTAGGAATTCTTTGAAATCAATTTGGGAAACATGAAAATGAAATAAATGGTGTGAAATTTCATTGAGTTATTGAGAATATGTGGATTTTATCATAAATGAAAATTTAAAGATACAATGATATGTGAGTGGATTACCACCATTCTATGGTGACAAGATTAAATTTGATGAACCAAAGACCTTGGATGAAGCTATGAGGAAGGTAGAGTACCTCTATGAGTAGGGAAAAAATAAGCTAGCTTTCCAAAGGGCTTGGGATGACAAGAAAAGAAGCAAGGTGGAGCAAAGGAAGAAGGGGTTCAAACCTTCAATATTCAAGAAAAATTCTCAGGAAAATTAGCAAACTCATCCAGCCCATAGTGAACCAAAGGGGGTTGATTTCTTGAATAAGAGACCAAAATTTCAACCCATTAGTTGTTGGGGTTGTGGAGGAGAACATCGGTACAAGTATTTCCCGCACAAAGAAGGAAGCATGAAGATTGTACACCATGTTCAAAGATTTTATACATAGAGGATGTGGGAAGAAGCATGCCTAGGATCTATGTAGAATTAAATAATAGACAAGCCAAGCACTAGGTGCACATGGTTGAAGTGAAAGGTAAGTTAAATAATTATCTCATTGATATTTTAATTAATTCTAGAGCTAGCCATAGTTATCTTTATCCTAAGTTGGCTAAAACATTATTGAATAAAACCAAGCATAGTAGGACTTGGTTAGTTCAGTTAGATACATGAGCTAAAAGAAGAATAATTGAACTGGTGAAGAAATATCCCATCAATATCAATGGGCTAGATACAAAATCATATTTAAACATAACACCACTAGGATCATATGATTACCTAATTGGCATGGATTTGATATAAAAGCATCATGCATTACTGTATTATTATAGTAAAACATTCGCTTGCTTGGATGAAGAAGGGAAACAAAATAAAGTGTTGGGCATACCAAGGCCGATTTTTGTTAGGAAAATATCAATTATGCAGCTAATGAATAATTTTAGAAAAAGGTGCCAAATATATGCAACCCACATGGAGGAGATGACTAAGGATCAAGCACCAAGTCTGGGGGACCACCCAGTACTTAAGGAATTTGAAGATGTGTTTTTAGAAATTCTAGGGTTACCTCTGTAAAGAGACATTGGCTTTTCTATAGGCTTGGTACTTGAGGTTGCACCAATGTCCAAAACACCATATAGGATGAGCACACAAAAATTGAAGGAATCACAAATGCAACTTAATATATCTTAAGGAAATGGTGCATATGCCCAAGTGTATCACTGTGGGATACCCCGGTATGATTTGTTAAAAAGAAGAATGGTACTCTGAGATTTTGCATTGACCTTGATCAGTTGAACAAAGTCGTAATGAATAATAAGTATCCAATGCTTGTGATAGATGATTTGAGGTGAGGATTAAGGAAGAGGACATCAGTAAGACAATGTTTCAAACTCAATATGGGAATTACAAGTTAGTAGTGGTGCCATTTGGGTTATCTAATGCACTAAATGTTTTTATGTGACTCATGAATAACATTTTCTAGAATTATTTGGATAAGTTTGTTACTTTTTTTTGGATGATATCCTCATATATTTAAAATCTAAGGGAGAGAATGAAAAACATTTAAGGATGGTGTTGCAGGTACATAGAGAGCATCATCTATATGCTAAGTTGTGTAAGTGTTCATTTTATCAGAGAAAGATTCATTATTTGGGTCATAGTATTTTAGAAGAAGGGATAACAATAGTCCCAACAAAGAATAAAGAAATTAAAGAGTGGTGATCACCCAAAAATGTAATAGAGATAAGGCATTTCATGGGTTTAGCAGTTTACTACAAAAAAAATTATTGGAGGGTTCTCAAGGATAGTCCATCCTATTACTTCCTTTTAAATAAAAGGTGAAAATTTTGACTGGTCTCATAAATGTGAAGAGTGATTTCAGCTTTTAAATTTGTTGTTAACCAGTGCACGTATATTGAATATAGTTGAACCAAATGAAGACTTTCTTGTGTGCACAGATGCATGTAAAGAATTACTGGGAAGAGTTCTCATGTAGAACAAGCATGTGATATGTTATGAATCCAAGAATCTTAAGGAGCATGAAAAGAGTTTTTCCACTCATGATTTGGAGCTAGAATCCATTATACATTTCTTGAAGATGTGGAGGAATTACCCCATAGGAAAGATGTTTGAATTGAGAACTGACTAATGCTGGTTAAATCATTTTTTATGATGACCACATTCAAACGCTAGGCAAATCAAATGGCTAGAATTTTTGGTTGATTATGACTTTGAAATTAAACACATAAAGGGAAAGGGGAACAAAACTAGTTGATGCACTCAACAAGAGGGTGCATGAAATGAATGTTATATCCTTAAGCACATGTAAATCTTATTTAAAAATCAGAATTTTAGAGGATAGAAACTCAAAACAACAATACATGGAAATAAAAAGAAACCTACAACAAGGTGAAGTGCATCCCAAATAAAATTATTATGAAATGAAAGAAGACATAGTTATTTTGTATAAAGGTAGAATCTATGTGTCGAAATCTCAGGGGCTAAAAAATTTAGTGTTGAGTGAGATGCATATAGTGCCTTATGTTGGGCATCCAAGGTATCAAAAAACAACCTCAGTAGTCAGAAGACAATAGTTTTGGCTAGGTATGAAGAAATAAGTGGTTGATTATATAATTAGGTGTTTGGAATATCAAAAGGTTAAATATGAGCATAAGCACCTAGCGAGGTCACTACAACAAATTCTCATTTTTGAGCGGAAATGGGAATTGTTTTTATGGATTTCATTACAAATTTGCCCAAAACCGTGAAGCAACATGATTCCATCATGGTTGTGGTGGATAAACTAACCAATATTCCCCACTTCATTCTAATGAATTCAACATACAAGGCATCCAATGTTGTTTAGATTTACATGAGGGAAATTTCTAGGTTGCATGGTGTGCCCGTGACATTTATTTCAAACCGAGACCCTAAGTTTACATCCAGGTTTTGGACAATCTTGTTTAAGGGATTCAATATTGATTTAAATTTTATTACAACATACTACCTAGAATCAGATGGCAAGAAAGAAAGAGTTAATCAAGTTATTGAAGACATGTTGAGGAAGTATGTGATGGAAAAACCCTCAAAATGGAAAGAATATTTGAAATCAGTGCAGATCGCTTATAATAATGGGTACTAAGAATCTTTTAAGATGACCCCATTTGAAGCCTTGTATGGTAGGAAATGCAACACACTAGTGAATCGAGACAGCCCAGTTAATATGGTCATTATTAGTCTAGATTTTCTTAGGGAAATGGAAGAGAAAGTAAGAACTATTAAACATAATTTGACCATTACCTATGACATGTTGAAAATTTATGCAGACAAGAACAATTTAATCAAGAAATTCAAAATAGGCGATCATGTCTTCCTAAGGGTGAAGGCAAGGAAAATTTCTCTGGAATTAAGCAGTTGCACAAAGTTGACAGTGAGATATTGTGGACCATTTGAGATCTTGGAAAGGATCGGTCTAGTTGCATACATGATTGCATTACTAGAATCCATGCATATTCATAATTATTTTCATTTTTCATTGCTTAAAAGGTATGTTCTTTATGCTAACCATGTGATTGATTGGAACATGATTTAGGTGGAGCCCGAGGGAGACTTTCAAGTCCAACCAATGCATATTTTGGATGGGAAATTCAAGGTGCTCTGGAATCAATCTATCACCTTGGTAAAGGTGTAGTGGACCCATAGCCTTGAAGATGTTACATGGGAGCATGAGGATGTGATGAGGGAGGAATACCCTCATCTTTTTGGATAATTGTTTTATATGTGTATATAAATTGCATTGAGGACATTTCCTAAATAAGAGGGAGGGGAATATATATATATATAGAGAGAGAGAGAGAAAGAGAGAGAACTAGGATAGTGAGACGGGACACATTAAATAGGCTAGTGATCTAAGGACATATTTGAGTATTGTGGTGCCCATGTGCATATGTGTATATGTGTTATGGGGGTCATTGCGCTTGTGTGCATGAGTGTTATGTGTTTTTAGGTTGGTATGCCCACGTACACATGTTTTATGTTTTGAGGCTAAAAGTCTTGGTAACATAATCATGTAACACATGAATATAGATAAAATAAAAATGGTTGCACACCAAATAACAAAACAAGTATGCGGGGATGAGACTTGATGGATGGGGAAAGGGTATCATATGAAGGATCTTGTGCACATCAAAAAGGCCCATGAGGTAGCTTGGGTGAATTCCAAGTGCCAAAAAAGGAATGCATGTATAAAGAGGCTTGTTTGGAACTGTGAAGGGGGACATAGGAGGGAATCACATAGGGGAATCCTACTTTGTGAGAGGAGTATGGATGATTCTTTTGAAGTATTCTAGAAAGAAAACCATGGAATCATGGTGATAGTGATGAAATGAAATCTTATAAGGGTACTTGGATGACCCATGAGGGAAGTGGAACTCTTAGGAGCTAAAGGACTACTAATTTTAGGTTTCCAATCTTGGTACCTTAGTTTTGTGAGGCTTGGAAGGGTACTTGGAAGTCCTGTGAGGGAAGTATAACCCTTAGAAGTTATGGAGCTACTAGTTGAAGGATTCCAGGTTTGGTACCTTGATTTTGTGTGGTTTGGAAGGGTAGCTGGAACACCTGTGAGAGTAGTGGAACTCTTGGAATCCACAAGACTACCAATTGGAAGCTTATGGGCTTGATAGCTTGGCTGGTGGTTTTTGGTACTAGGTATGTACCAAGTTTTGGGATTGTTTATGCCCATGGGGTGAAATTCATAGCTCGGGGTGGACCCATTGTTGAAATAAATTAACAACATAGTCTATGATTGGGTGGAACGTTGAAGGCCCACAGCCAGTTGGCCATAATTATAAAATATAAGTATTTCACTATGATGTTCCTTTTTCGCTACAAGGTTTCTATGTATTTATGAGATATTATATGAACATTAATTAATAAGTGCATAGATGTTAAAGTTTTCCTATATATATTCATTGCATTATGCAATTCATTAGACAAAAAATTTCGAAAGGAAGGGAAATTTTTAGGTCATAGGTTGTCAAGGGAAATTGTTCATGGATTTGGGCATGAACATGGGTTGGAATAGCAAGAAAGTGGTTGGTGTATGTTACAATATGTGTTTGCAAATTTAGATTGAGGATGAGAAAGCGATGCAAGTTTTGACATATGTACCCTACAAGAAGCTTTTACTTGGACAATGGCTACACTCACTACTAGAGTGATGAGAACCATTGTTCCAACACTATTTGTTGACTTTAGTTTATCAATTATATGATTTTTTGAAAAATCCCTCTTTCTAGAAAATAACTCAATCAATGTACCAAAAAAAATACCACAACAAATAAATATAACATATATGTTTATTAATACCACTGTAAAATCCCTTCTCACTAAAAAAATAACTCAAACATCATACCACAAGAAAAAATACCATAATAAATAAACTCAACCAATATATTCAAATATGTTTTATTAATTTGGCCTGGAATTAATGTTGGAACATTTAATGAGTTACAAAAATATATTTGTGGAAGCCCATATACAACCATGGATAGTGGCACAATTTTTTGGGAAAATAGGAGATGATGGCACTACTAGAAACTCAATTATAAATTGATGGTTGATTTGAACCTCCCTTTTGATGTCACATCCTAAAAACTCATGCTGCATATGGAAAGTACAACCTACCAAAAATCCCACGATCTCTGCTTGTGCCCACAACCTGGGAATGAGATGAATCTTCAACAATAAATAACTATGAAATTTTTGAGTAATCTTTCCTTATGATCATCTAGGATGGCTTTGTTTCACCATGAAACCACTTCACTCAAGGGTTTCACCATTAGCACTCCCAAGTCATAAGATCTCTCCAAATCGATATGAGGAAAATGATTATGCATGCCAAAAGAGTGATAACCAATCTTTATTTTATTATCAGAATACCATGGATCTATACTATGGGTCATAATAATACCATGGGTCTCTAGTTTATAATTTTTTTTTCTTGGAGCGATCATTCTAATAGGGATATTACAGTCCTCCCATCTCGATATTACTTTCCCTCAAGAAAATACAAATTAAGATGCTACAAAATATTCTCTCCTTCCCACGTTGCGTTCTCTACTGGCTAGTATTTCCACCTTATACGATACTTTTTGATTACTTTTCTCCTTAATTTCCTTTCCCCGACTTCCAAAATCTCCTCAGGGATCAATACCAATCCCCCCCACCATCGAGTGGGGGTAACTTTGCTGAAGTAATAAACTATTGTCTCAATGCCTTTTTGAGGCATGATGCATGAAAAATATTATGAATCTTACTCCCCTCTGGAAGCTCAATATTGTAAGTGTAACAACCCAGAGTTAAATTTTCATGTAATAAAGGATAATAAATGCAAAATAAGACCAAGGTAATGAGACATGTATTCGAAGTTGAATGGTGGGAAAACGTTATAGTGGGCATCACTTGTAGTTTAAGAATGGCTATGGTAATTGGCATAGGCATTGGAAAAGGAAAAGAAGAAATAATTTGCATTCAATTATGATAAATAAAGGTTAATGTCGGTTAAAACAACATGATCCTCCTCGCCACACAGTCTCTGAGATGATGATATCGAATGTCGATGTGCTTGAACCTGTCATGAAATACTGGATTCTCAGAGAGTTTGATACAACTCTAATTATCTCAATAGATTGCAGTTGCATCCATCCTCTGATCAAACAAACCAACTAAAATTTTCCGCATCCAAATTGCCTCACATGATGCCTGACTTGCAGCATGTATTCGGCCTCTACCATGCTGAGTGAAACCGACCTCTATTTCCTGTTGTACCAAGAAACTACAACCGACCTAAGGTTGAAAATTCCACCTGAAGTGCTCTTTCGATCTAATAGACTCCCTGCCTAATCTGCATCAGTGAAGCCCTATAGCTTCACTCCCTCTGTCCGTCTGTACCATAATCCATACTAAGATGTGCCTCTGAGGTATCTCAATACATGCTTTGTCGCCTTCCAAAACATCTTGGTAGGCTGAACCATAGCTTAACTCAGTTAGTTCACTGCACAGCACAAATTTGGTCGTGTGTTCACTAAGTACATCAGTGAACCCACAAGCTGCATGTACACAGTAGCTTCTACTACTTCTCCTAAAGTATCATCCTCCTTCCTCCAGTTACCTGCTAGAGGAGTCTGCATGGGCTTGCACTTCTCCATGTGGAATCTCCTAAGTATCTCATTGGCATACTTTCCCTAAGACACAAACAATTCCCCATCCTTCTTCCATACTTCCATGCCAAGGAAGTAATGCATGAGACCCATGTCTTTCATCTTGAATTCTCTTGCAAGGTCCTCCTTGCAAGACATGATCAACTGATCATCACCTGTCAATATGAGATCTTCAACATAAATTATAATGATCAACTGCTTACCTTTCACCATGATGTGGTACAGGTTCGCATCCGCTTCACTATTTGTGAGGCCCAACCCGGTGAAGTAGTTGTCGATCGTGGTGTAACAAGCACGAGGTGCTTGCTTCAACCCGTACAAGGCTCTCTTGAGTCGGCACACATGCGACTCACGATCAAAGGTCTCAAAACCTTCCAGTTGCTCTATGTACGCCTCTTCCTCAATCTTTCCATTGAGCCTCTTCCTCAATCTTTCCATTGAGGAATGCAGTCTTCACATCCATTTGATGGATCTTCCAACCCATATGTGCTGTTAGTGCCAACATCGATCTAATGGATTAGTACATTGTGACATGAGCAAAAGTATCATCATAGTCAATCCCTTCAACCTGGGCAAAGACACAGGAAACAAATCTTGCCTTATGCTTCTCCACACTACCATCAGCAGCTTGCTTTACCTTGTAAAGCCAACAGGAACTCACAACTGACTTGTTCTCCGGTCTTGGAACCACATCCCAAACACTGTTCCAAACTATGGAGTCATACTCCTCCACCATAACATCAACCCAAATTGATTGTTGCATTGCTTCCTCAAAGGAAGATGGCTTGGTCTCAACACATTCCCCAACAAGGGCCATGTATCAAGTGTACCTCTCAGGTGACCTCCTTTGTTTGCACTGAGAAGATGGTTCTCCCACATTCTCTCTCGCATCTGACAACAATCTGTCAGCTTCTCTTGTGCGCTTTCATCCATCTCTAGAAGACTCTGCTTGAGTGGATGTCTCCACTCCTGGAACCTGTGCATGTGGTTGCTCCGCATCAGTCTGAGGTTCCTCCTCCTTAGGAACCAACAGTTCCTCCACAGCCTGTAGTTGGAGCTACCTCTCAAGGGAAACTCACATGGCCTTCTGCTCATCAAACTTGAGATCTCTGCGAACCACTGTCCTCCGACGGATAGGCAAGTACACCCGATAGTTATGGGGTGTATCAGTGTACCCCATAAGTATCCCCAACTCAACTATCAGCTCAAGCTTCTTCCGTGCATCCTTTGTCACATGCAATATATTGATGAGCCAAAGATCCTGAAGTGACCCACATCTTATCTCTTACCGGAGAAGGCTTCCTCTGGTGTTTTCATCCCAAGTATGCGATGCGGGCTTCTATTCTACAAATAGACCGTTGTGTTGCATGCCTCAGCCCAAAAATGGAGTGGTAGGCCTTGGTCATGCAGCATCACCCGTGCTGCCCCTACAATCGTTATGTTCTTCCTCTCGGCCACCCCATTTTGTTGTGGGCTATGAGTTGTCGTCAACTCCCATTTAATTCCTTTCATTGCACAGAAGTCCTTAAACTCTTGAGAGACATATTCTCCACCATTGTCGCTTCTCAAGGCCTTGATCTTCTTCCCTGATTCTTTCTCAACCAAAGCTTTGAACTCACAAAACTTTGAGAAGGTTTGATCCTTCTTCTACATGAAATAAATCCAGCATTTATGAGAATAATCATCAATGAAAATCACATAATACCTTTGCTTCATTGTGGATGCCATCAAGAATGGTCCACACAAATCAGTATGAACTCACTCTAAGATCGCTTCTACTCGACTGTGTCGATCATGAAAGGAAGACTTGGCGTACTTTCCCAAGGTACAAGCTTTGCATGTGTCAACTTTCTCAAGTTTACCTTTGGGAAGTCCTGTAGATATCTATTGCATTATCTTCAAGGCCCCATGATGCAAATGGCCCAACCGCCTGTGCCATAACTCGCCAATGTCTTGTTTTTGCACCAATTCTGCTTTCGAACTCAATGCAGCACAGTCATCTACCTCTACTTTATAGAGATTCTTCATTGGAATCCCAATCCTCTTGGTCTGACCCGTGGCTATGTGTCTTAGGAACGCCTTTCCTTTACTGAAGACAACATCGTAGCCTTTGTCCTCCAACATCACGATTGATACCAAGTTCTTCTTCAGTCCTGTTACATACTTCACATCTGTCAAGGTGATAGGAGCTCCATGCTCCCTTTGAAAAGCAACAGTGCCCACTCCTAAAACATTGTACTTTCCATCATCACCCATCTCTATGGACATCCTAAGGTCTTTCTCCTCCAAGGTACTGAATAAACTTTTATCGTCGGTCATGTGGAATGAGGCTCCACTGTCAAGATACCAAACACAACCCACCATCAATGAAACCATACATGTGATGAGGGTAAAGTCCATTTCGAACTAAGAGGCTAATGCCTCACCTTTTGATCCTTCTTTGATGGGAAATTAGTTGCATAATGTCCCATCTCGTGATAATTAAAGCATCTCACTTTAGATTTGTCACCCTTCTTCCCTCCATGAGAAGAATTTGATTTGGAATGGGAAGCCTTCCCTTTCCCTTTCCTTGCCTTACTCGCTAAGGCCAGATTTTCTTCATCATCATTCTTTGATGAAGAACCATCTCAAGTTCTCCTCTTGATCTCCTCCTGCATGAGATCCGAACACAGTCGTCCCCAATCCGGCAATTTTTCTCTTCCATTTACAGAGTCCTGGTAGCTATTACAGCTCTTTGGAAGACCGAGGAGAGCAAGGCTCGCCATATCATCATTGGCAGTAGTTATTCCCACACTACCAAGCTCATCTCTGCAGGTGGTGAGCTTGTTCATATATGTAGAAATAGTATCACCCTTCTCCATCTTGATTTTCCAAAGCTTATCCTTGAGCACCAGTTTCCTCTGGTCGCTCCTGTTCTGATAGAGGTCCTTCAATGTCTCCCACATTGAAAATGGAGTATCCTTCTCATGTAGACTCGAGACAATATGGTCTCGAACTCCCTCCAAAAGAATTCATCTCGCCTTTGCCACACACTTCTTCCATTCAGCCAATTCTTGTGCATTAGTTGCAGCTGGCTTAGGGATTTCTTGATCAATGAAATCCTTCAAACCATTGTCTTCTAATACAACTTTCATTCTATCTTTCTATGCTATGTAATTCGAGCTGCCTTCCAAGGCGTACTTGAGTCTCAAGACATAGAACGCCATTGACCAACCTAAAGTATGAGATGAATTCGATTTGTACCTACAATCCCAAACTTCAAACTTTGAATTCTCTTCTTCGTATACTGTTCACAGCTCTGATAACCTTTGGTCTGATACCATGTAGAAATTCTCACTGTAGATTAACCTAATAATAACTAAAGAAAAATACTTTAATCTACTTCTACAATCAAACTTGCGGAAGCTTAATAGATTTGAGCAAGATCAAGCAGAACACATATAACCAGAAGTAGAATCAATGCACATGAAACACAGAAGAATACTCAGGGGAAATCCTCAGCTAAAAACCCCACTATCTGTATTATCATACAAGTGGAAATATCTCAGGATTACACATAGCTTTAGCTCTCAGTACAATCCTCACATATGCTCACAAGAAAAATAGACTTCTCATTAAGTCCTCCACACTGCCCTCCAAGCTCCTATTTCCTAGCGCAGTTTTTCCTGGGTGATCCTACTATTACCATGTGTAACACTGATCACTCACACTAATCTTACACCCTGTAAAACTGCGCAAATCTCAAGGAATGAATTCCTTCTGCATGCAAGATTTTTCCTTATAGGAAAATTCTTGCAACTGATAGTACATTGTCCCTGTCTTTAATCTCAACTGGGTCTTTCTCTTAATAGACATGCATGAGATATTTATGAGAGAATCTTTAGTTATCTAGAGTACACTAGTTTGATGCATGCATGCATTAACTGAATGAACTCACAATTAGTTCCTCAAACTGTTTGGAACTAATTTAACTGGACATAACTCAGTTAACTGAGCTAACGAATTACAACTCAATTATAACTCATCCTTATCTCCTTAATTAAAGGATAATCTCCTTAATTTAAGAGATAACTATTGCATGACTTCACAAAGACTTCTAGCTTGAATTTCTCCAACTAATTAATCCAAGATGAATTAATTAATTTTCAAGCAGCTGATGAGACTAAATTCAAATTTTAATTCTCAATTTTAATTCAAGGACAAATTAAAATTGGAATATTCTTGTTGCCACATTTCAACATGGACATAATAGGTGATATTGTTCCTCACTCTTCAAAGCAACATAGATATATCCTTACAGCAACTGCTTACTTGACTAAATGGGTGAAAGCAATTCCACTTAAGGTAGCTAATTCTGAAAACATCATTGACTTTATTGATCAATTTATTATTACCAGATTTGTCCTACCAACTGCCCTCATGTTTGACAATGCATCTTATTTCACAGGCAATATTATGTTAGAATTTTATCTTAAAATAGGTTTCAAACTTAAATATTCTCCTAACTATTATCTTCAGGGAAATGGTTTAGCCGAATCTACGAATAAAAATCTCATAAGAATCATCAAATGAACTATTGATCAAAGTTAGAAAAACTGGCATAAATCTTTAACATTTGCTCTATGGGAAGATCAAATAACACAGAAGGCCTCAATAGGCACTTCTCCTTTTAATTTGGTCTATGGGAAAGAGGTTGTTCTTCCTACAAATGTAGCTATTCCCTCTCTATCCCTAGTTCAATTTATTGAAGAAACTCCTTCCTCTTCTATGCAATTAAGGCAATCACAAATCCTCAAACTCGAAGAAGAAAGAGATAAAGCCAAGATCATACATGCACATCATCAACAGTTAGTCAAATCTTCATTTGATGCAAATTTTGTAAGTCCTAAATCCTTTCAACTCGGAGACCTTGTATTGAAGTGGGATAAAGCACATGAGGAAAAAGGTAAGCATACCAAATTCCAAAGAATGTGGCTTGGCCCATTTCAGATTGCGGAACAAATCGGCCCATCAACGTTTCTATTGCAAGATTTATCAGGCAAGAGAGATTCTCTACCTATTAATGGGCAGATTTTGAAGAAATTTTTTTCATAGAAGATAACCTCTTCTATCCCTTGTACACTATTGCCTTTACTTTTCCTAGGAAAATAAAAGTTAAATAGTATTTACTTTTGGCCTTTCAATAAAAAATTTCTTTAAATATTTTGATTTTTTGCTTGTATAAGTAGAGATTGTTAAGAATATAACTATGACATTTGAAAAATAAGCTAAGTTCTATTTCTCTGAAATTTGCTTGTTTTCCACCAAAATCATTTATCCTTTGTGAAACCTCAACTTTATAAAGAGACCTTTGTTCTATTATCAGCGAAGAAAAGTATCTTTAACAAAGCAAAGACTATATGTAGATAAGCACCTTTAACTCTATAATTGGCATCCAAAAACTCTTAAGGAGTCAATGGTTCTCCTCATCTAGTAAAATTTTCTCTTTTTAGTGTAATTCTAAAATATACTAAAACCTAAAGGATAAGAGGTCTCATTAAGAGCCAACTTACCATGTTCATAGGGAAATAATAAACTGACATTACCAATACTGCATATCAAAACAAGGTAATGGCTTGAGATTATTTTAATCAAAAGACAAGGGGTCTCATCACAAGCCAGCTTGTTCAGTTGAATTACAACTAGTGAATGGCATTGTCACTTTTTGGCCACCAAACCAAGACAATGACCTTTAAGTAGAAAAAAGGAAAATTTTAGAAGAAAAATAAACTGTTTAAAAAAGAAAGAGAAGAGAATAAGTATATGAGTCTGAATTTATCTCTAAAAATTGCACTCTTATCTGGATGGGATATTGAATCATTGATGGTTAAAAGGTAACCCTGTCGAGGCTATGGACGCCTACTAGCAGCAGAGGCTCTACCTGTGACAAATGAGTACATCTAAAAGCTAATATGCAAGAGCCCCCTGCTTTATCTTTAAACCAAGTAAAGACTGATATAGACAAAGGAATTTTCATTTTGAAGAGGATATCAAGTGGATGGTAATTAGGTGAGTTTTGTTTTCTTATTCAGAGAAATGTTACTTATCTTAAATTTCATGTAATTCCTATTTTCTGAACTATCTTTATTTTGGAATTTTTAGAAGTTTCAAAAAACTATCAGAGATAATTGGTTCTTCCAGTGAATCGCCAATTGTTGTACTGTTCAACAACCCCCCATTTATTGATTTAATAGTTAATATTCTATTAATAAATGGGGACCCTTTATAAAAAATACTCCGAAAAACTTAACACTTAAGCGCTTTCTTTTTGAATTCTTAGGAATAAATTTCTAAATAATATAAGGTATCAAGCCAAATCCCTTTACGACTAGCAATTCTCGCTTTATCGCATATCGCTAGATCATGTGTGTCAAAGGTTAATTAACAAACCGGGATTTGTGAATTGCGATAAGAAGGGATCACCATAATAAACTTATGGTATCATTAAACTTTCCATTTAAAACTAAGGCTTAAAGTATTTCTTGTAGAATAAAGTGCCTATCGCAATCGCATATCGGCATTCACAAAAAGCACAACTAACAAAACCTTTGGAATATGCGAATTGTGATATTGCGACATAACAAGCCAAAACTCATTGCATCGCGACGCTTTACTCAAAGGCCAATCTTGTAAACTATGAAAAGTTTGTGAAACGCGATATGACCCGGACCCGATGGAAGTATGTGATAAATGTTATAAACTTTGATTAAGTCCGGCGCATAGTAAAAGGTCACTTTATGCAATAAATATTTATTCAAGAAAAATGTGCTTTAAACGATAAAAGGTACGCCACTCACATCGCATCTCGCAAAATTCTAAACAACTCCGAAATAATGCATAATCGAAAATGCGATATTGCAATTTGTGATATTGCGATAATCTTTATCACAATCGCATAATCGACATTTCGCACTTTAAACTCATCACCTTAAAGTTTTTGCTTACACGTTTGCAATGTGATGGCTTAAATGATAACAAAGGCCATGATAAAAGATCTTAGTGAGTACTTAATGAGTTGTAATGGAATTCATGTTTGAAATGGCTTGATGTGATTTGATATCTTTCATCTGCATTTTCGAATAAAATCTTCTTCCTTGTCACCTTTCAGAATTAACTGTATCATTGAATTTTCACTGTCATTTTCACTCTGTGTTTATCTGATAATCTTCGTTGCTCCATTTCAGGGAACCTCCAAAGAAAACAACATTGGAAAAGCTGACGAAGAAGAGAAAATCTAATACATCTGAGAAATCAGACATGATACCACTTTTATCTGATACCACCTGCAACAAAGACAGAGGAACCACATCATGGGAAGTTATGTATAACCTACTGGAAGAAGAGAAACATAGACCACTGGAAACAAATGCAACAACTAATGTCGAAGAATCATCAGACTCTTCATACTTTGAGGCAGCATGTTCATTTTTACATATAATAGTTGCAAGACCTAAGATATTACCATACACAGATATGGTAAAATGGGTGATTGATGATGTAGATGTCTCAGACAGAACTTTCAGAATTAAAGACATGAGGTCATGGGGTCTTTCACACCAGACAATCTGCGCCAGATGTACCATCTACCAGAGCCTCAAAAGCTCTATAACAAATATTTCCTTGAGAATTTCTCCAAAGAGAACGAGGACCCACAGTACACAAACCTAGAGTTCAGGTGGAGGCAAATTCAAATGGGAGAAATCCAGTATGTACCTGATTGCATCCCTCTCTGCCCCACATAATTTTGCAGTTGCGATGATGTGTAGATTATTTGGTAAAGTTGATAGCACCAAATTTTCTATGGAGTGGCTTCCATTAATTGATGTAGCAACTAACACAACAATTATGAACTGGAGTCAAATTTTATCAGACAATTTAGCAATGGTT
This sequence comes from Pinus tabuliformis, assembly GCA_031772625.1. Classification (NCBI taxonomy): domain Eukaryota; kingdom Viridiplantae; phylum Streptophyta; class Pinopsida; order Pinales; family Pinaceae; genus Pinus; species Pinus tabuliformis. Next base: position 209,075,122 of record CM062813.1, read on the forward strand.
ATTAGGGAATGGCCTTGGCCAAGAAGCAGACAAAGGTCAGTTCCACTTCAGCTCAATCAGGGAAGATTCCAATCATTGACCTAGACAAGGAATGGGAGCAATTCAATAAGAAGCTCCAAACAGGAACAAATCTTGAGGAAACATATGAATTGCAGACCTCCAAACAAACTCAGCACAAAGCAAGTCCAAAGATGACAGAACAAGGGGCTATAAATACTCAAGATATTGAGGTTATTCTTGTATTTCCTACTTCCGAAATTGTCTTTAAAATTGAAGAGATACCTCCATTGGATATATTCTACAGTCCTACTCAGAAGGTTGTAGTTAAAAGACAGGAAAAAAAAAAGGAAATTAGACACCATGGTTGTTGCAACTCTAGAGAACAAATCCATGGATGTTGTGTGGAAGGACACTCCTATTGACCCATCAGAAAATCTTATGAAGTTGTCACAGTTTGTAGGAGTTTATACCACAGTGACCATTGACAAAGCAACGGAAGTCCAGCTGCTACTAAAAGAAAAATAATAGAAAATTCTTCTGCTTGAACAGCAATTAAAACAAGAAAAAACTAATCAGCAAGCAGAACAACAAGTAGCTCATCTTCAGAGAGAATTCGAGCACATGAGGTTACATCACCAGGCCATCTTATCAGAAAAGGACTTGCAAATTCGCCAAATGCAAGCCATGGTGGATAGATTTAAAGATAATCCTCAAATTGACAAGTTCATTAAAGAAGCAATCAAGCTAAATTCCCTATTAATACAGTAAGAAGAAATGTTCTGCCGGAAAATATCACATATTAACCCTTACTTTTAGACAAGTGATAAATTGACAAACCAAGCAATTGATATGAGGTTTGAATATGAAGAAATCCATAAAAAGATTTCTGAATTTATAACCTAGCAGGTGTCTGATGAGGGAAAAAAGGTCGACCTACCAAATATAGAAGAATCCCACAAAGAAATTCTATTTACATATTGCGATACATGTCGGTTAAAACAAGCAAAAAGGGTGACAATGACAGCAGCAGGTGCAGCAAGCAGAATAATTGAAGTCGTTAATGAAAACCTCTGTAGTGCCACCCTTGTCAAAGAGTGCATACCAGGGTCTCTACCAAATATCAAACAACTAGAACAACAGTGGAAACAAACAGCGCAGACCAAGGAAGAAGCAATTAAACAGCTGACCAAACTGGATTGGGAGACATACTGGCAGTATCTAGTAAAACCACATAGCCAGTGGATGACTTTGTAGTGTTTAACTACCTCTGCACAAAATATGGTGCCAGCTTTGTTAGATGCCATATTTTTTGGACAGTTAAAATCCACAATTGTCCAACTGCCTCAGCTCAAACCAATGATCGACATTTGCAATCTCAAAGATCAAGTTATCCAACTAAGATAGTTCAAGTTGAAAGAAGCTCATCATTAGTTTAATTCTATTTTTAGTTTTATTTTTTCTTACTCTGAGGAAGGTTGTTTAAAACCTCAGTTTTTTTTTATAATATATTTTTGAGGCATGTATTTTAGTATTTAAACCCCTCTCATGCATTTAGAGAGGGGTCCAGAATTTTATCAAAAAACTCTTTTCAAGGCATTACAGTTCTGTATTTTCTGGAAGCTTTTGATGAAATTAATGGAACAAGATCTATTTTCTTTGAATATCGAGCATGCTCTAATGAAATTACACTTTTGTACTCTTAGAGTGTATTTGATTGGATGAAATTGGATTGATATTGCTAAGCCCATGAGCAGGAACTTTCATATATGGTACTTTTATCATATGATTGTGTTTTATTTATGCATTAGCAATACTCTTTCTTTTGATTGTCTTATGTATGAAAATTTGAGTTGTAGTTCTGCATTATTGTACTTTTGTATGATGTTTTAGCTCTGGTTCTGTTTTGAATACATGAAAAATTACTATATGCGGTATAGTTTTCTCAATTTACTTTGTCTAACTAGTTATCCAAAACAATTATCATTAGACGATTTCATTTCTTTTGGCAATTCAACGATCTTTATTACCAATTGCTTTGAGACATCTCTGTAAATCGCATATCTTAGTTTATTCCCGAGTATATATATAATCAGATAATGTTAGATTAAGATATATTCATGTGTTTATTATTTAGATTAGATTATACGTAGTTGAATCATCCCCCGATACATCTTATCTCACCCCAACAACATTATCAAATCAATCCTTTCTAGGAAACTAGTCCCATTACCCCAAGTCAGAGCCACTGTACCAAATAGAAAAGGAACTCCTTTTAAGGTCCGGACCAGGTTGTTATCCCCCATGTTGTCGTAGTGAATTTTGAGGCTTCAACACAACTCCATCTCGTCCTGGATGTATCTATGTAGGCAGTCGCGGTACTTGAGTACCAAATATTTCTCAGAATCCTTGATACACACCTTTGTGCAAAGGATAAAAAAAACATTGGTAGACTCCGACACATCTTTGTCCCTTCCCTGCCACAACGTGGTCCACTTTATGTATTTGTCTTCATAGCTCCCGACAGGGTAGCATTGCTCCTTGATGGCGTCATGGAATGAATTCCAACTGGGAGCGGATGAAAACAGTGAGGTCATACTTTCATCCTTCTGCTCACAATAGGTTTCCCACCAATCCTTGACATGGTGGGCAGCTTTGAGAAGAGCAAAAGTAATCTTTTCTCAGCTGGAAAAACCATGAATAGAAAAATATCCTTCTAGTAGATTCAACCATTTATCTACTGTGCCTACATCTATTTGGCCCTCAAATATGGGAATGTCAAATTTTACTTGTACCTTAAAAGGTGTGGAGCCTCCAGAGTGGCTGTTGGATGTGGATGCGACACCGATGCGAAACGGTTGAATGATCTGGGCAAAGTTATCCATCATCGCATTCCTTTGTTTCCCGAGGGCCTCCTTGAGCAATATTTTGATAGGATCTCCTGCTCCTTCGTCTTTTTTTTCTTCCCCATGGGAGGCGATCGGGATTTCCGAGGCTGGTCTTGCAACAATTCAACTAGTTCGAGCCCTAACTCCTTATATCCCGACCTTGTTGGGGACATGCAAAGGAAAACAGAAAAAGAGCAAACCGCTCTGATACCACTGATCCAAATTTAAACAGGAACGCAACAAATTACAGATATAACCATAAATACAGAGATGCAACAGAAATAACACTATCTTTCATTAATATCAAATAATGAAATATGCTTACAAACATAATGGAAATGAGACTAGCATGTGCGATGGTAGCTTATCTCTGAGAAGAGATGTGGCGGCTACATGCCTTTCAACTGAGTTACAATGAGGCTCAAGGGACTTTTTATTATTGAACAATAAGAGAAAACCCTAAACAACCAAAAACCCTAAACCGAGGAGATGTAACACCAAGAGTTTATGGGCCTCGTTGGGGTTAGTTGGGCAGCCAACTTCCCGGGGTCGTAACTTGGTCATATTATCTTTGTTTGACGGCCATGATACCTTGTTGGAAAGACTGTTTCGAGGACTTCAACTAAAAATGTGAGTTCAATTAAATTTCTTGGAGGAATATTTCCAAAAAAAAAACATCGTTTAGGACCTCAAAACGGCTCTAAAAGTTCAGGACCCAAAAAACTGCCAAAAATAGTAAATTGTGCTACAATTAAGGAAACTGAAAAACTGAAAGAAACAATGGTGGGGGTCCACATGGAATAGGCCGGTGGCCACCAATAACCACCTAGATAATAGGCTCCTTCTAGTTTTTTATCTCCCTTTATTGAGTTTGACATAGTTCCTGTAGAGAGTGGACTTATCTCCTTATATGATATTTTTTCCTTAATGAAATTTATTTGATCTCCTTTTCCTCAATAGATCTCCAACCTTCCTTTTTCCTTCTTCACCTTAGCTTTGATACCATGTTAGAAAATCGGAAAGGCGAAAATATTTTCTTATGCTGATAATTACTTATGATAGTATTATGTTCTTATTAACTTCTTTACGTTCATTATTTGTCATCTTCTCGTCAAGAAATTATCAAAGCAAAAACATGAAGATCAATGACACTAGAAGTAGGCACTTAGCCAGGTCTAAAACTCCCATATAGGGGAAAACCCAGTCAGAAACTCTTCTTTCAGTAGATTCAAAATGAGATAGACCAAGACCTTAGACCAACAGACTTTCCTTCTCCACCAATTCAACCTTCCAAGATAATTTAGTAGTCTCTTCTTATCGAGGAGCTTCAACCCAACAACAATCTAGAAATTTGACTTCCCTGCTACAAAATTCTGACCCACAACTACAAAATTTTGGCATAGCTTCAACTCTACAGTTTTTGGCCCCTCCAACAGTTTCACAGCTTCACACGTGAGAGAGAGAGAGAGAGCGATAATTTTGACTTCTTATGCTTAAGAGAGACCTCCTTCTTCTTCGCTATCCCTTTCCTCTTCTTTCCTTGAAATTTTCACTTCTTTTGGCCCTAGAAGCTGCAGATCAAACATTATGAGTGAGAGTGACAAATGAGGTCGAGTTCTTGCCTTTATATAGGTGTTTATGCCCCTCAGTTTAGACTGACTTATCCAATTTGAGGCTGACTTGGTGGAGGAGGCCTAATTGACCTATTTTACAATAAAATATATTTCTTCTTTGACAAATAGAGACCAAGAAGGGTCTTTTACAATACGACATAGACAATGACACTTGATATAAACCCTAGAATCTTACAATGGAGGATTTGGCCTATAACCAATTGACCCAAGCATGAAACCCATGCTTTAATAAGTCAGTTTCTTCAATAATAAAATCATGATTCAAATACAATTATGAAGACCGACACTAGTTACATTCTTCAACAAGGGGTGCCCACGAATGTGTTTAGAGGAGAATTCTAAGGAGAATGTGTGCCCACAAAACATTCTGGTTGGAGACAACATAGAGAAGGCATATTAGATTGGATCTTCTATTGAGAAAATCAAACAAATGTCCTTAACTCATGTTGTAAAAGAGTCTTGATTTTTGGGTGTTTGTTGGAAAAGCACAATGGCACTGAGAGGGGAGGTCATTGAAAGATTGTTGGTTCAGTGAAGGGATTCTCTTGCTTTATGAAATCCAGAGGAGAAACTGCATGTGGCTTTGTGCAAGATCATAGCTCAAAGGATTGAAAGGAAAACCTTATTAATTTTATGGCTATGAAGGAGAGTGACCTTATTTTTTCCACCGTTTGTCATTGAATGAAAGTTTCTTTGATGGCATCCTGATCTAGCTATGAGGTGGCCAACTGCAGAGGATTTAAACAAATAGTTGAACCTATGATCGGGTGGAAAAAGGAAAACCCTTCATCAATTGTAGGTAGCATTAAATTAAATGAGATAAATGTTTTTATGTTTCATCCTTCTATATGATGTCTATTAATTGACCTGTGATGGATGGTCATGGTTGTGTACATAATTGTTTCTTATTGGAATGTGAATTAAAATGTCCTTGTACATGGTTGTATACCTGAGTTTATAAATGAGGAATAAATTTGGCTTTGACTTCAAAGTTCCTCTCCATTTACATTGTAGGATGTATTGGAGACTTTGGTTGTATAAACCTACCAAATTATTTCCTTTATTTCATATTCACATTTTAACCCACATAAAATCAATGATTTTTCGAAATTTTAACTAATCAATATAGTCTAATTTAAGAACAAGTTTGACCATCTTCCCTAATTTAATGGGGATCTTGAATTTTCCCTAAATTAGTGGGGACTTTGTTGTATTTTTCTATATTTTCCAAAGTTGGCATTTATCTTTTATCTTTTAAAAAGTCATTGTTTCTAAATATGAATTTTTCCATATTTCTACTCTAGTATATACTGTAAAAATTTATGTATCTAGGCAGATATTAAATTGAAGCCTCTCTTAGGTTCACATATGATATCCTACACATCATGATTTAATTCTAGAGCAATGAGTCAGCTATGATATCCTACACGTCATGATTTAATTCTAGAGCAATGAGTTCTCACTCATCAGAGAGGAACCTCAGGTAAGAACTTTATAAGTTCCTTAGTTAGGAATAAAAAGTTTAATTAATGTAGATTTTATTTTTAATGAGGCCCGAGGAGGCTTTAATCATATGCACTAATATAACATTTTCCTGAATTAATAGAATTTCGTAATTTACAAACAAACAAAAAAAATTGATGTGGCACGCAGAATTTAACAAATTAATTTAAAAATTTGCTACATGACACTGGTGCATATTCAGTGATGAGTAGTAAGAATAAAACTAGTTGAGCCCTTATGAAAGTGTGACAAAAACCCACAATTATAATACTCGGCAAATTTACATGGCACGATTCACAAAATAAAAAGATTTTGAAATAGATCTACAAGGAATGCTCTAATGAAAATTTTCTAAAATTTATATTATATTATAGAAATAGAATCTAATATATTTATAATATTAATATTTAAATTACCATGAAATAGGTTGGTAGAATTACTTAAAAGTATATTATTTAATAAATAAAAGATAAATATAAATTTGTGCAGAACATGGGGTAGGTCTGTGGCCCATTGAGAGATGGAGTATGTCTAAAAGAAAAGGCCCCATGGAAATGCTTTCATAAATAGTAAAAATATTTACATAAATTATAAATAAATATAAATCCCATGGAAATGCTTTCATAAATAGTAAAAATATTTACATAAATTATAAATAAATATAAATTTATTAATATTTAAATGTTTCAAATGAGAGGCATGTGGGGCATAATATATTGGGAAAGGAAATAATTCTTTGTAAAATGACCCAATGAGGAAGGTCCATTCGTGTGACACTTGGCAATTGTAGGTGGGAAATGAGCTATTAGGCAAAATGAAAGGATCTCAAATTTAAAAATGGTATGACAAGATTACTTGACAAAAATTCTTCAAATTATTATATTATACAAATATAATATAATATAACTAAATAATAATATTTAAATGAATGGAGGAAATGCTCAATTACTTTACTTCATTACTTATTGATTAAATACTATATAATATAATACCAAAAATTTATAACAAAGGTCCACAAGAAATATTAGGAGAATGGGCCGATCGTATGACACGTGGTGGGCATCCCAGGATTGAATCGTCATAGCACATGAAATGGTCCTTCATGAAACTCACATGAACCTACCTAACAAGAAAGGGATGCCCCCATGACACTTGGGGAATGTGAGCACCCGTAGTGGAGGCAAATAGAAGGGTCTTCAAAAGTAGCCCCACTAATGTCCTAGGTTCTATATATTATAGACATTAAATGAATAACAGAAATATAATTATTAAATTTATATTATGTTTAATGTTTTGGAAAATGAACTAAGGGAATTGCTTGGTTGTGAATAATAAAATAAATGAATTGTAGAAAGAGTTGGTTAGTGTTTGCTCACTAAAATATTTGGTAATAAAAATATTACTATAATCTTAATTAATAATATTATAACAATAATAACAACATTAAATAATATTAATTTTTAATATGATAATGACACGAAATTCGCTACTTTAATAATTAGCTTAATGCATGTATATGTGGATTTCTAATACAACAAAATGCATACAGACACCGAGGAATGACATGGTAGGGCGAGAGGGGGCATGGTGTTAATAAGGCACCACCCTCGAGGTGACATGGTAACCTGGAATTTCACATGTCACATCGTTTGATACATGTTAGTGGTACATTCAAGTTAACGTGACAAATTATTGAATCTTTAAAGGGCTTTCATTTGGTGCCCCAAACTTATATTTTGATGAAATTTGTATCGATGCAAAGCTCTCAATGAGCAGAGAACAATGGTAGCCTCATAAATGATGTTTGAGTAGAGTGAAAGAACCAAAAAAATTATGACTCCCATCTCCTTAAGATGACTTAGGAGGTTGGGTGTGTTACATAGGTCCACGTAGGTGAAGCACTTTACTCCAAGTAGCATGTGTCAAGGTCAAAGGTTATGATGATTAACAAAATATATGAGGTATGACCGCTACTCCCCAAGGTCCATTTCTTCTCCTCCAAGGCACCAAATCTCTAACATATCTCTAAGGGCATGTGCCTCCTCAAGAGACCACCACACCTACATGTCTACTCCCTCAGCCTAAACATCCTCAAGCCAAATGTAAGCCTCTATGAAAACAACCAAACAACCCCATGTTGTCTAGGGCTCAACGACCATTTTCAAAATGTCCATTGCTCCTCCAACACAAGGCGTCCTCCAAGCAAGAAACGTCCCTTCATGTGCCAACTATATGAATAATTCACCAAGTTCCATAGGTCTATAATGCTCCCAAAAAGATGTCATACAAACATACACACATGGTCTAACAACTCAAGAAGTAGACCATCTCCAATGTGCAAGACCATCATGGAACACCAACGGCCAACCATACTCCATGTACTTCATCTTATGAATCGCCCCCAAACATGGTGTAAAGACTTTCAAAGTAACCCCAATAGTTAATAGTTTCATGCAACTAAATGGAGTTAAAAGTACTATAACAAATAGGGTTGATAATTAATTAGTTAAAGCACTCATTCAAGGGGGGTTACAGTGAGAAATTATCAAGCTCATGTAAAACTTTCGACTCTAGGTGACTAAAGTCCTTATAATCTCAATTAAACAAGTAATAATTGAAGTTAATTAATGCAAAAAGTAAATTCAAAGCATAGCATAAATCACACATAGTTGGAAATTAAAGGGTGGAAGCATAAAAAATAGTTACACTCGTACACTAGTAATTACTCCTTCAAAATTATATTTTCATTCCTTCAGAAAGACTTCAAGGAAGCCTCCACACACTGCGAAAACCAAGTAGTTGTATGGTTACCGCAATCACCATGAACTAATTAGAACCTATCTAATAAGTACAATATGTTGTATGGTTGGTTGATCTAGATAGTTACAGTGTATGCTTGACTGTATGGACGGATCCATGTGATTGTACAAATATTTGTACTTACAATTGTATTGAATTGTGCAGATCCTTGTATAGCCTATACCACTACCTCGATTCACCTCTCCGTAGTTCCCTGCCCACTCTCTATCTCTCTCTATATATCTCTCAACTTGTTCAACTACTCAATTGTATTACTATGTGTGAACCCTCTATGTTGACCACTCTCTATTGCTCTCTACATATCTCTCAACTTGTTAAACTACTCAATTGTATTACTATGTGTGAACCCTCTATCTTGACCTGTCTTTGTAATTTTAGTTGAGACAAAAACTCTCATTTATTTTTTAATATACTCATAGTTCAAGTCATACATGCATGAAATATACTTTCTAGACTCAATTATAAACAAAATATTTTAATTTAAGTGAATTACAAATAGAATTACTTTTCAAAAATATAACTATCATCAATTACTTAACACACTTCTATACCAAATATATGAAAATGTTCCAATCCAAGCTATATTTCTCTACACTCCCTCTTAGTGAAAGGAATTATGCTCCAATCCAACTATCTCTAAATGCCTCAAGCTTCCCTTTTCCCAAGGGCTTGGTCAAGATATTAGCTACCTCTTGTTCCATGGGAATATGTTGGAGCTTCAATGTTGTTGTTTGAATCATATCTCATATGAAGTGATCTCTACCGTGTTAAGATAAGTGCCATAGAAATCCACTCTCTGCTAAACCCAGATACTACCATTGATTTCAAGCTAAAACAACACCCTAAGGTGACCTTTTTATCTATTGCATTGCCTACCCAATATGAGTTTGAATACACTTACAAATTCAGTTCACCATCTCCATGATATCCCAAAAAATACTCCATTATGCCCCTCAAATACCTAAGCACATGTTTTGCTATATTCAATGTTTTTTCCTTGGCTTTGCCTGGAACTAAGTCAAGGTTTTCACTATAAAAAAAGGCATAGGGCTCCTTCCCACTTACTTCAAAGTCTTAAGGCTACTCTATGTACACACCTTCCTTAATGATCCCATTATGGAAACTTGTATTCATGTATATATGATGTATCATCCATCCCATAAATGAAAAATAGAACATAACTACTCTAATGGAAGTGTAACCAACCATTGGAGCAAATGTCTCCTCAAAATCCACTCCCTCTCTTTGGGAGAAACCTCTCACCATAAACTTCACCTTGAAATTCGCAATGTTGTGATTTGAAGGATGCTTAATCTTGTAGAGCCACCTAGAACTTACGACTTCCTTCCCCTCTAGCCTTATAACTAAGTCCTAAACATCACCCTTCATGATGTAGATGCACTCCAATATGGAATCCCACCATACATGTTGGTTTTTTTCCTCCTAAAAGTTGGAAAGCTCATTATCTAAAATTCTAGTCATCAACGCCATGTAGTCTAGAAACTTCTTCAAAGATTTGTGCTCTCTAGATGTGTTCCTCGAAGTCTCAACATGTTCATGAAATCCCTATATCTGAATGAACCATTGAGGTATCCTGATAGAAGTGGAAGATGTTATTATCTCCCCTCTTCACCTGATGATTGTTGTCCTACTTTGTAAATCACTGGGGACCCAAGCTTAGCCTTTGTAGCTTCCTAATCATCCTCCATCATTAGGTCTAGAAAGTCCTTAGATCTGTACTCTCTACTTGGGAAAACAACCTTCGCATGCTTCCCAAACCTACACCCTTTGCATACACTATGTTGTTCAACATTGTACTCTAGAAAACCTATGACTACCTCCCTCAAAATAAGCAACTCCATGTGATGCAAGTCCGAACCTCTTGTGCTACAACTTGAGCAAGTTATGTACACTAAGGCTCAAATAAGGTTACCCTACAATGTATACAAATTACCTTCTCTAACCTCTATTACCTTAGTTGTATCTGCACTATAATCCTTCAACCTTATCCAAACTTGCTAACTCCTGAAATTGCAAACATGTTTATCCTCCATAATGGACATTGAGAGTATATTCTTCCTGAGACCTAGAACAAACAGGATGTCAAAATCTAAAGAATTATCTAACTCAAGCCAGACGAATATAGGACCAACTCTTATTACAAGGTGCTTGGCATCATTACCAAGCTCAACTTGTACTCTTAAATCTTTCTTATTCGGAGTATAAAATAACTACTAGTTTGATGCCATATGTTGAAATGCCCAACTTTTCACAAAACACACATCCCTGAAAATTGTGTTGGTAGAAAGAAAAGATACCATTGAAAAAATCTTCTTGAACTTTGTAGCAAACTCATTCGTTTGAGTTTCTACAAAGGCTACTACCCACTTTTGTTGTTGCTCCCCTTTACCCTTCTTCTTTGAACACTATGATCCATAATGACCATGCTCATGACAAATGAAGCACTTGATTGTACTCATGTCCTTCTTTCCTTACTATGAGATTAACTCCTCATTCTTTCTCTTACCCTTGCTAGGACATTTACCTTTTCCCTTATTTAACTAACCAAATAGAGCTAGGTTCTCATTACCACCTTTCTTGTTGGCCTTTGTCTCCATCCAAATCTCCTCTTGAATATAGTGATCCCAAAGCCTCTCAAAGTTAGAAAGGTTCTCCCTAGCACAAATACCTTTTACAAATTGTTCCCATGAAACTAGAAATCCATACAATGCCATATTCACTAGTTTTACATCTACAAATTGATAATGAACCTATGGCCTTCATTAGCTTATTGGTGACTAAGCCTAATAAAGTCACTATGGCTCTATGTCTTTTCCGCAATGTCATCTTGATGTTTATGTTATCAATTTGAGAAAAGCATACAAGGCATCAAGCATCTCCTTCATTGTCTTCTTCTCGAATATGTGAGAGATCAAATGATATTTTATGACATCCAAAATTATCTACTTGACCTTCGATGTCCTCTTCTTGTGAGTTGCCAATGATAGGTGGAGTCACAACATCTTTGACAATATCCTTGAGATATCATTCTCTTCTAATGAGAGTGTAACATTCACTTTCCATGAATAAAAAAAAAAAGCACCATCCAATCTGTCATCAAACATAAAGCTAGTTGATGCCATTTCTAAGATATAATATGCAAACTCCCAAAACTATAAATAAAACTCGGAAACTCTCTAATTGTTGATCCTTCTTTTTGTCAATTGATTTATCACTACAAATCCTTAAGAATTTCAACTAGAGAAATTAGCTCTTACACCATGTAAAATTCCAAGCTTATGTGTCTATCATCTCAATTAAAAAGCAATCATTGAATTTAATTAATGCAAAAATTAAAATCAGGCGTAGCATCAAATACATGAAAGCTAGAAATTAAATAGTGGAAGCACATACAAAAGTAATTACTCCTTCAAAATCAACTTTTCATTCTCCACAAGTTGCTAATGTTGGAAACACTAAGAGGGGGGGCGAATCAGTGTTTCTTTTCAATTGTTACTTTTACCAGTTAGATCACTTATATTTAGAACACAACATGAACAATAAGAATAAATGTTTTTATTAATTTCTTTTTCAAAATAAATCAAGTACAATGTATATAGGGCTCCAACCCTAAATGAAGACACCGATCTTCAATCTCCTAGGCTGAAAACCTGTTGCCAAGCACCAACTTGGACTTTTGTGAGGCTCCAGCCTCTAGGGCACCAACCCTATCTTCTCAAGGCACCAACCGTGTGTTTAGAGGCTCTAATCCCTAGGGCACTGACCCTATCTTCTCAAGGCACCAACCTTGTGTTTAGAGGCTCCAACCCCTAGGGCACCAACCCTTCTCTGATACAGGCTCTGACCTGGTTTCTTGAGGACACCGATCCTCTAGGGCTCCAACCCTATCCTCCAAGGCACCAACCTTGTCTTTTCGAGGCTCCAACCCACTGCAATACTTCGTCAAAATATGTTTGGTAGTAACTCACGACTCCCAATGTCTTATTCAACGAGCCCTGTCAATCTTCAGTTATCCCTTCACTTTAGTCTCTATGTCTCGTCATCAATGACAACCTTATTCTTCATATGAAGGTGTCTCCGTTGTTCATCATGGTCTTCAACATTATCTTCAAGACCTTCAAGGCGTCTTCAATAGTGTCTCCAAGGTGATGTCTTCAATCTGGAACCTTCTTCAAGGTTACTCCACAAAGGCTTCAATCAAATTCTCCAAGAGTGTCTTCAAGAGTTCTTCAATAATGCTCCCAACAAGATTACTTCAAACCCAAAGCAACTTCCTCTAGGTTACTTCGTTAGGATTTCAATGATGACTTCTTTATTAGGTTTCCTCAAGTTTTGTCCTCACAAAGTGTCCTCAAAATTCTCTTCAAAATCTGCTCTAAAGGATTCCGAAGACTGTCACTTGGTTCCTCCAAATGATGTTTCTTCAATGATTTTGCACTGCCCCTTTTGCTTGGGTCTCTTGCCAATCCTTACAACCCACTTTCCAAAACAAACTAAGTCACTTCTGATTAACGTTCTTTTACAAGACTGTGAGATTCTTAGGTTTGTAACTACAATAAGAACTGTAACTCGAATCCTTTGTCTTGAGCAAGTGAGACACCACAGCCCAGCTTGGGTACAATCATTGTCTAGGATAAAGACGATCTATTACAGGTGTAATCTGAGGTTACTATTCAGCAAGGGATATGATTTTAAATCACTATTCCACACAAGCTTCTAAACCATTGTTCCACTGTAAATTGGAGGACTTCCAAACCTGCTGTTCCACTGGCAGATAGAGGAATTTCGTGATGATGTTCCACTGTCAGATAGAGGAATTCCGTGTTGTTGTTCCACTGTCAGATAGAGGAATTCTGAGTTGTTGTTCACACCTTTGTTTGAGCTACAGTCTGTACCTTAGTCCAAGCTACAGGAGGTAAAGAGATCATACCATGGTACCTCAGTCTGAGTCTATAGATGCACCGTCCTGTTGCCTCAAACGAGCTAAAAGGTCACAGTCCAAGGTAATGAATTTACCACAGTCCACCAAGGAGCAGTCTGAGCTGTCTAGGAGAGGTCTGAGCCATAAGCAACCGAAAATCTTTGCTGTCCTGTAGTTAACTTCAGACCCAAACACATTTTAAATTATTCATGTGCTCCTTTCTTCTTATATTTCCCTTACCCGAGCTGTTGTGATGCTTCTGTGTTTTTCACCGAAATTCTGATGGTTAAAATGAGGTCCGAAAACTTATATATAGTGTTTTTTTGCACAAAACGAAAAGACATGTCACTGTATGCAGGCCGACTTGAAAGACAAAGTGCAGGTCGGCTCACTGTCAAAATAATTTTTTTTTAACTTAAAAATTCATTATCTACTCAACCGCTGGGAGTTTCGGGGCAAGTAAGGGCTCATTGGAAAGAGGAAAGAATCCTCTTTAAAATGATCTAAGTCCCATTGAAAAAAGATGCCTCTAAGTTGACAAAAATCATTTTTCTTTGTGATTGTCCTTAAATTTTATGCATAAAAAGTTTAGGACGGCATAAGTAATGTTTGGGACAGTGGGTTCTTCATTGTTTTCAATGTACCAGTGTGTCATCACGTAGGATTGTTGCATTTATGTCATCATGAGTGTATGCAATAATGATGGTATCATCTCGTGTCATCATATAATGGTGCAGTGATATGTTGTAGGCAGTATCATTAGGAAAGTCTCTTTCAATCATCAATCACGTCATCACTTAGTCTTCCAACCCTCATCAAGCACCATCATTAAGTGTGAACATATAAGAGTATAACATCATCACAGATATGGCTTCAGTAAGTGTAGTTCTTCACATCAAGGGCTTGTACCTAGGGACTAGATCACCAATCAGACACTTGGCAACTTCTTAGGGCAAGACATCATCCTCTGGAACCAGGCTTCTAAAGAGTATTGACACCTCAGTCAATGCCATATTGACATCAATGACAACCTAGATTAACAGCTAAACCCAAGCAGCTACATCATTACCAAAATCAACCTGAGTTTAGCGAAATAATCTACCTCAGAAGTACATAATGATATATGGTTGTACAACCTGGCTATATGCATTGTGCAGCTGATTACACATATTGTATGCTTTGTTTATATGGACTTCACAGACATCCATACAATTGTATTGATCTATACAACCATTATGTGAATGTACAAAATGCTATATGGTTGTACGACCTGGCTATATGCATTGTGCAGTGGATTATACATATTGTATGCTTTGTTTATATGGACTTCCCAGACAACCATACAATTGTATTGATTTATACAACTATTTATGTGAAATTATACCATTGACAGAGTCCGAAAAAGAAAGAAAGAAAAAAACAAAACCAAAACAACAACACCAACAAAAACAAAAAAAAAACTTTTTACTTGAATTATGAAATAAATTTACCTTTTAAAAATAGAATTACTTTCGAAAATAGAAACATCTCGAGTTCACACATTTACACTGCACAAATTTCTGCTGGAGCCATATTTCTCAACATCAACAACATTCGAATGTTGATTTGTGGTTGTCATTCAAAAATAATGAATTTTGAGACTAAGCTCCTTCAACTATAAGAAGGATGGACTTGAATTTTAGTGAATGATAATGATGACATTGAAAAAGAAAAAAAAGAAAAAAGGTAAAAGAGATAAAGAAAAATGTGAAGTGAACACTTCAGAAATCAATTTTAAAAAAGAAAAGACCTTCAACGTCAAGGGAAAGCTTGTTAGATTAAAACATATTGAAATTGTTTTATATTATTTATACCTAAATGTATAATTCATAATCATTTATTCCACAAGATTTTGTGGTAGTTGTGACTTGCAAAATCATGTCTATCTATCTCTTTCTACTTCCTTTCTTCTTTTTTCTAACTAGGCCAAGGTTGGCCCCAGTGTTGGATGGAAAAACGATCTTCCTACTTATGGAATGTTGTCACCAGGATTGTGTGAGATTTGGTTGAGCCTAGACACTCCATGTGACAGTTTTTATCCCCCACAGGTGGCTCCCACCCTAAACTGCTCGCCATGAGAATTGAACCATTGACCTGATAGAGACTAAACCCATACAAACCAACTAATCTACACCTCATGAGTCTATCTATCTTTTTTATAAATCTATCACATTTGAAGTCTCACTTATATAATGTTTAATCTTATATAAATCTATCACATTTGAAACCAATTAAATAATGTTTAAAATTTAATCTTATGTATTAATAGTAAATAAACAACGCACCTATCACATATATCAATTTTTATTAATAATACTATTGAAATCATCTGTTTTCATTACATTTACTTACAATAAGATATGTTTGCATGACATTGAATTTGAGAATCCTATCCAGAACCGGCTAATATTCTATTAAAAATCACTTTTAAAATTCATGAAAACAGAGTAATATTCATGAAGATGACGTTTAAGATTTAAAAACTTATTTAGTTCAATCAAAAGATATTTATCATAGACTTATTAAATGCATGAATCATATAAAAACTATTTCACATAATAACATGAATGAAAAACACCCTTTCAAAATTTAAAAAACTGTTTGGTTCGAAGAATTTAATTTTTTACTTCTTATTAAATGCATGAATCTTATAAAAAAAATCTACTTGATACCACGCACGAAAACAACTTTTAAAAATTCACTAAATTGTTTGGTTTAATGGAAGATTTTATTTTCACTATAAATCTCAAAGGAGTTGCATAGATCACATTGTTTCATATTGCCACAATACATTGCACTGATATATGATTCACAATGTATTGTTTGGATTAATAGGGTCTAGGTCTAACCTATATATGCCAAATCTACATTAATATGACTAGATCCCTTCTTTACTAGGATATCAAGAATAAATATAAAACAATTCCAGCTGAGCTTTGTTGAAGTTGCAGGTTTAAGTTGTGTAGTTTGCAAAATCCAAATGTCCTAAATGTTCTACAAGTTTTTCAGGACATCGAATCCATTTTTGCATTCAAATACGCAATTAAAAAAAAAAAACAAAACAAAACAAAAAACTACAATCCCAACAAAAATTGTACCACTGGATTACAGCAAAGAAGACAAAGACAGAACAATTAGAATATCCTTAATCCTAAAAATGAAATTTGGGACCTTTTTTTTGTAAAACCTCCTTACTATAAAATTATGAAAGATTGCCTCGAGAGTTTAGTTAATTGAGAAACCCTCTATGACTCTCCTAACCAACCCATCAAGGAAGATTAGGCATTTCTCAACTATTGCCTCCATGAAAATGAAAACACTTGTTAGTTATCTATCAAAGATTGCCCTTAGTTATCTCTCAAAGATTGCCCCAAGTATTTCCTATACTTAATTGCGCAATCCTCTAGGACTCTCCCAACCAACCCATCAAGAGATTGACCTTCCTCCATCGATTCCTCCATTAAAGCAAAGGAAATTGATTGATTATCCATTGGAGATTCAAGAGGTTTCCCTTAACACCATCTAATGTATATATGATTTCTTCCAACCTCGCATTCCTTTCAATAACTTGAAAGTCTAAAATAATACTGTAGAAATTAATAGCCCACTTCATTCCTTCGAGATGGATATCCAAAGCTCATTGAGGTGATCTGTGTGTGGTTAGAAATGTGTCGGCACTACCATCATTGCATTTTCCCTCAATCCTCTTTCGCTTTGCCTTGTTGCAGATATCCCTCTATTGGATGCTTTGCCTTGTTGCAGATATCCCTCTATTGGATGCTCATGCCCTTTTCCTTTGATGTCAATTGTTGTCCCCTAAAAGCCCCCCATGTTGGTTCTTGTTCGTGCCTCTCTAGTACACTCCCAGTATTGTTTTGAATATAATATCCCCTTGTTTTCAATAGTCTCCCCTCACATTGCTCTGGTTTTTGATTGGGCAACCACATCACTCCTATGATATGCAAACAATACCAATGGTGTAGAAAGATACTGGGGAACAAGAAGTAACAAGCAAGCATGAGAACAAAATAGTCAAAACTATATACGCATTGCAAACTTATTTGTATTATGGGGAGACAGATCAAAGTTCAAGTCTTGAATAAAATCTAATTAAGTGGCTGACTTATCAATTTACATTGTCACATAAAATATCAAGCTAAAATACGAAGTGTACAATAGAAAAATACAAATATAGCACATGTTCCTGCATCGTCACTCAGAGGATCGATAGAACCTACAAGGAAGAGCCTCTAACTGGTTTGGATTCTGGAAGTATGGCTTCCCTAAGGATGCAACGGCCTTGCTTCCAAAAGGTCCTCCCCATAACCCAAATCCTTTCACATCAACAATTCTGCCTAAATGTCAATCTTAAAGCCTGACCATAATTGGGTTGAAGAACATCTTGCTCATGCGCTAATTTGCTAGTTTAACAATATTTGGCACAGCTTGTTAAGCTCTAATATTGCATTTTGAAATTTGAGGTTCCTTCTCGAAAAGATTTTGTGGTGATTTGTCCATGTACCAAGGGGTTTTTCACCATGGAATTTAACTCTTGGTGAGAGAGTTTTTCCTGCGTTATGGACCTTGGTTCAGTGGTAGGAATGGGCTTTGTACACCAGGCATTGACGGCCGAGCTTCAACCCCTGCATTGAAAGGCCCTCTTTTGAGTTCCAATCTTGGTGTGGATAACTCGTCTGCTTCTAGAATATTGGCATTCCAATACGCCGGTGCCATCAGAACCATTCCTGGCAAGTTTCTTGCTTTGCAGAGGAGCAATTAGGATGGCCAGGGTTCTACAGGCACTCAAATTTACATAACAATGAAGTTGATCTTAAGAAGGATTTGCCTAAAGAGATTATTCCTATGTTGCATGAGTTTTTGGAATGTGGGAATGTTGGGAACTTGGGTCCGGGTGCCTGGAATGGCTAGAGGTTTCCCCAAACTTTATAGGTTTCCCCAAAATTTATAGGAAACAGCTAATCGGGAGCGGCAATATTACATAATAAAAAAATAAAAAATATAAACAAAAAAAATTTAATTATATAATTTATATAGTAATCAAAATTAATATTGAATCAAAATATTCAAATATTCAAATCAATTTAAATATTAATAAATATATAATCTCTCTTATATATAAATATATTGAAACAATCTGGCTTAAAAATACAAAGGAACGGTTTTACATATGTTTCTCTAGTTATTCTTAAGAGCAAAAAGCAAAACAACTCTAACATTTAAGCATTGACTGCCCCATACAATATGCACACACAATCTTCTGCAATATATATACATAAACAGAAAAAAAAATACACATCAGCATGACATCCTAGATATCGCCCTTACGTCGAGGTGTCACATGCTTCCTTAACCCATCAAGAGATTGCTCCAGTTTCTCAATTAAGGATATCGGTGTTAAGGATGTCTTTGGCCTTTCTTCCTGCGAAGGTTTCAACATAAGCTCATGTTTTGTGGGCAGTTCATCATATTTCTCTACAGCCTTTGTATTCCCCGACCCCAGGGAATGACAGAACTCCAAAAAAAACAGTCTTCAAAGCTACCGGAACTTTCCCCAGCTCCCATTGAAAAGGTAACGTTCCCATACAGCTCCAAAGCTCCCAGGAGCGCAGGAACGATTGGAATGGGTTTCCCACCTCTCAGGAGCAGTTCCAGTGCAACAGAGGATTATTCTTAAAGGTAGTAGTCGCAGTTTGACACAAATGTTAGACTGAACAATTGTTTTTTGTTGCCAGGATTGTTTTAAATATAAGAACTTCAATGCCCACCATTTGGTTAATGATTTCTGGTTGTCTCGTAGACCTTGTGAACCCATTTGGTGGAAAGACTCCAGCTCAGAGCACCAATGGGTGAAACGGAGCCTGAAATATTTGCAGTGCTGATCAGAGGCTGGCCATGTTCAAAATTACTTGCCATTTTAAATCCCTTAAAACTTACTATCCAATACCAAAGGTGATCAGTTCATTCAAGCCCCGAGGTTAGCTCAGTTGGTCGAGTCCCTGTCATTAAAGCACCTCTGCTATTGAGAAGTCGCGATTTCAATTCTCTCGACACTGTGCGTCAGGCTCTGTGGTTGAGCCAGCAGGAAGTGATCCTTTCGGGTAGATCTGACTGGTACAAATATTCCATGGGCGTAGCAATCACCGATCTCTAGAGACCATGAATCACATAGAAAAAAAAAAAAGGTGATAAGTTCATCCTTGGTATTGAGAAATGTAAGGAATTAAGTTGGATTGTCCTCAACAATAAGCTCGCTCTGAGAAATCTAAAGATTTGAGATTGGGTGTCACTAGTGCCCAACCCCTTTCTCTTAGTGTTGCCTTAATTCCTTTGGGTTATCGATGTTTCAGATATGGTAAGGGCATTGATATTGTAATCTAGTTTGTTACTATAATGGTAAAAGAAGTTTAGTTTTTGTTAACACACACACACCCCAGAAGAATAGTCCTCCCTGAACCAACTTGGTTTTTTCCTACCTTCCTGGAACCTGTCCTACACATCTTTTGGATGCGAGGAAAGGAAGTTCCTCAGAAGGATGGCCACTATATCTCCACCTTTTTAAACATCAATTGGCAAGTCGTAGCTAAATACCCTGGTTCAAAACACACTCTGCACTGAAAGATTGTGTTTTCACAATCAAGAACCTGGGTCCATCTAAGATTTTCAGCATTCAGGATTACTCTCTGGCAACCATTTACTCAGGTTCATTTCTACACAGATTCTGGCATAAGGCAGGAACCCTTTTTTTCCCTACTGTCGTCTGAAGTCTGAATAAATAAAACTACCAATGAATTGCCAACAGCCCCCAAAACTTCAAGTTCTGACAAATGTATGGGAAGCTTCAGGAGTCTCACCCACACTAGTGTCGCTAAGATAGACATCTTTGAAGGATCCAACTCTGGTAAACCAAGGCCTCAAGAAAGGACCAGGGGTCCTCGAGAACCATGGAACACCTTATAAGATATGATTCTGTCTTCACTTTTATAGAAATAAACCATGAAAAATATCCTCGCATGAAAACTAACGAGGGTGTCCCTAGACCAGTTTTCTTGAATCCAAGAAACTATACCTTCAACAGAAATCCATGGCCTATAAAACCTACCAATAACAACATTTTCCTTGCAACCTTCTGGCAAATCCAACACACCCTTGACTAAATAGATATCTCAACGATTTATTCTAATTATTAACCATAAAACAGGCCACATTTTTTCTGACTGCACATGGAGGAGAGAAACTTTCAGAGTCTCTGAAATACCAATTCAACATTCCAACTTCAGTTGGCTTGGCAGAATTATTGCTCATCACATCACTTGAATAAGCAGATCCCACACACAGAACCACCTCCACTTGCAGATAAGCGAGAAATGGTCATTTGGAGACTTGATCACCATTGAGCCAAATGACAAAGTAGGAAGATTTCATACTCCTAGACACCAAGTTTGAGGACACTCATGCAAGCAGGCAGGAGACCGAGGAGAGCATGTGGAACTCCAAACTCTAGCCATCATATGTACAGTAAAATATATGCATGATTGGCCAATAAAGAAGTCTATGCGACACAATCGTATCCTTCAAAGTTCAAGAAGTTAACAACTAAATAAATGTGTTGGAGGATGTTTTATTTTAAGCTCGTTATAGTATTCTGCAAATAGCTTTATCCCAATGAACCCTTCCATAAGAATCGAAGTACTCCAAATAATTGTGCATAAAAAGCTGAATATCCCTAAGAGTGTACATTGAAGAATATGGACTACACAAATAAAAAGCAAACGAAAAGAAGTACAATTGATTCTTGCATTCTGGTTATATTGCTCTATACAGGACAAATATATGTATTAATCTTTAAGCCTATTCCGAGTTTTCAGAAGTTTTCACGGATCTTCAGTACAAAAGAATATCACTAGCAGATACTGGAACCTGTATTCATAGTGCATACATTGTGACAACAACAGTCCTCTACAAAGCCACTGGAATATTTCTCATGGTGATCAGGTTCCTTTTCCAGTACTCAAGCCCCACCCTCTGCTTCATATTGTTTAAAATATGCATGTGAACGCATTCCAGAAAGATCAGTAGAGATGGAGATAGTGCTTCTGCTATTTTACAAGATCAATCACCATTGTCCTGCAGCAAACTTGTCTTCCGGGTAATAAACAGCTACAACAACATTGCCTCCAAATTTCCTTCCATGCAATGATGCCCTGGCCTTAGCTAAACTTTGTGTATTGGCATACTCCACAAACACCTGGAAAAATATATTTGTAACCTTTTAAAATATGTAATTCACAATTTTTTCGCTGCATCACTATTGTTCAGCAATATGATTATTTACCTTTCCAACACCAGGAACCTCTTCTCCAGTTGATTTAGGGCGAGGTATCACTAATTTGGTAATCTCACCTAAAAGCAGAAGATCATATAATAGTTATATCCTAAAAGAAAAGTTTGACATATTATTCCAGGGAAAAAAAAAGAAAAGGAAAATGCTTTCAAGGAGTACCCACCATGTTTGCCACATTCTTCCTTCATATCGTCATAAATGTCTTCAAATTCTTGATCATCTAGTAACTCATCTGGATTAACTGCCTGAAGAAGAAAAGAAAAAGGAAATCAAATATAAAACTCCAAAGCCAGAAGACTATAAATCTCTAAAGTACATAAATTTAGTGAGGAAAAAATACCTGAGTAAGGCAAAGAACCTTCGTGGGAGACTCTGCAGCTCCACTTAGTAATCCCATATTGGTACCATTTGTTGCTTGCAAAGCCAGATTCTATTGAGAGCATTCCAAGCCAAATTTTGAAAAATCACACAGCTAGTGTAAGTATCATATATGAAATCAGAAAAGCTGCAATACCTTAGAGATCTAGATGATGAAAGATTTGTTAAAACATAATTAAGCATACCTGAAACGTTAACGGTTGCTGTGCTTCCGGAAAGAGACTATATTGATCAGGCCTTGCCTGGCCACTGTTCATCCAAGTAAATTAGTTTTGCAACTTTAGCAGAGGTTCAACAATTAACAGAAAAAATATGTAACCGTTTAACATAGAAAAACAGTGTTGTAAATATCACCGATTTATCAGGAACATCAGGATATTTTTCAGACCTTGAATACATCACAATATATTACCAGAAAATCACAAGTTAAAGGAAAAAAGGGCTGGAATTTTGAAACCCAGAAGCAGGGAATTGCGAGCAATGGAAAAATTCATGATCTTCGATTGAGATGAGGGAAAATAGAGTGTTCTTCATTGCCATTAGTGGATTTATTGTGAAATGAGCATTGATTCCCATCTACCATGAGGAATCGTTGAAATCATGAGAAATGGGCTTAGAATTTACAAGGGGGCTGCCACACCCTCGACCCCCTAGGGGCTCCCGGAAGTTGAAAAGCCCCCAGAATATCATCTTGAATCAGCAACAGTCAAACGGGGACGATAAAATCACGATTTGTTTTGGTTATACCATGCAGACTCAGATCAATAAAAAATCAAGAAGATAATTCATCAATAAAGTTAACTAACAGACAATTCCTGTACACAAGTTATGAAGTCCATCTTGAGAGATAAATTTACTTCAGCAAAGAGTCCAATTTATTATATTTTTTATGTAACTTCAAGACTCAGGAATAATGACTTGGGAAAGGATTCAGTATGGACTTGTGATATATCACTTGACATCTTATGCATCTTATATATCAGTTTTCTTTTATATCGGAATGCATTTATTTAATGTTATTTTTGCTTTAGATGTTTAAAT
The DNA here is from genome assembly GCA_031772625.1 of Pinus tabuliformis. Lineage (NCBI taxonomy): Eukaryota > Viridiplantae > Streptophyta > Pinopsida > Pinales > Pinaceae > Pinus > Pinus tabuliformis. The sequence continues at coordinate 209,098,726 of CM062813.1, forward strand.
TAATATTTCAATTATTTTCTTTTCTTTTCTATTTTCTGATATTTTCCGATACTTGCCCCAATGTTGTCAATAAATTTCTTTCCAGACCCTCAGTGACATATTTGCAAATTGCAAGACAATGTTTGCAACATTTAAAATTACTACTAACACTATCATATATTCTGATAGACAATATTAACAAGGAACAGAAGCCAGCCTAACACACGCCACAATGCTTCAGATCATTACCTGGCTGTTGCACGCCGCACTGTTAAGGTCTTGTCACCCATCTTCAATCCGTTTAGAGCGGCACATGCAATATCTGTAACACCTGGATCCTACATGCAAAAATTATCACGGATAATATTTTCAGAGCATGAAAAAGCAGAAAATAAAATTAAAAATAAAATATAAATAAAAAAAATTAAAAAAAAAAATATATATATATATATATATATATATTAAACTTCATAAGTTTCAATGCGAACAGACTTGATAGACGCAGAACCCATAGCCTTTGGAGTTTCCTGTATCTCGATCCTTTACCAGATCAAATCCACGAAGAGGCCTACGAAAAACAAGTTTATAGTCAAACAATGAATTGTAACAAATATTCTCTTACAACATTGCGATAAGCATCATCACCTTCAAGCTCTAATCCTCTACTCTATCTTTCACTCCAAAGAAATTTCACTTGGAAACTGAATCATTCAAACATATTATGAACATTATATAAACAAAACCTTCAACAGACATCTAACAAGATGGATCATACACCATATGGAAAGACAACCAATACCACTTTAAGAATAAATGGACATGATTACCTCAATTACTCACTTAACTTTTCTTCATTAACTTGACAACAAAATCTTATATTGGACTTTCAAAAAATAGGAAGCAAGAGTCAAACTGAATCCCGCAAAACTTGTCAAAAAGGTGAAAAGTTTGCTAGAACTTTCAGCCACTTTCAAATACCTATCTATGGTGATATCAGTGGCTTGTTGATTGAATTACCAATCTGGTTCAGATTAACATCATTCAATTCAAAAGTAACAGTCTGCTAATATAAAAGAATGGAAAAAGTGCAGCACTTCAAAGAAATATGGGAAAGTTTTATGTTGCGAGAAATATGGAGGGGTGTTTCTGGTGGCCCCATCAATTTTCTGGCTGCCAGAACCCGCTTTGGGGCACTTCAGCCATTTCCTGGCCTATAAAAAATTAAAACACAGTGATTAAAAAGGAAAATCTAATTAACTAATATAAATAAATAAACAGACAAAAAGGGGGCATTTATGATTTTACGGCCCCATAAGATTTCTTGTATTAAGTTTGTGGGCCATTCTTCAAAATTCATTTTGACTTTTCAACAAATCTGCAGACCAGAGGGCAACTTTGGCCAGTGGTGAGTAGTTTTCAACATAAAGCAACAGATAGAAGTGGCCATTGAAAAGGTCAGTAGTTACTGTGGACAGGTGATTTTCAAATGAAACTCCCATTATTTATATTGTGTTTTGTACTCTGCCCTCACACTGCACCAATAAGAAAACAGACCTCTTCACAATCAAGGAATACGCTCATATGCAGGGAAGTTATATCACAGTTCCGGTGGTAGGTCATGGGTTAGTCAGGTCCCAAATGCAACATTAATCAAAGTAGTTCCATTGCAAAGATCGGATATCACCTGCTTGGCATTGGAAAAAGGGATCAATTTGTCATATGCACCAAAAACACCTAAAGTGGAGAGGGATGATTTAACACTAGAATACAAAAATATGGAGTCCTTATATACTCCAGAGCAGTCCCTGGGACTGGCCCTAGTGCTCCAATGCATGGTAGCAGTGTTACTTCCTCTCCTGATGCAAACGATAGCAAGCAATTTGATGCTACAATTTGGAAGTTGTTTTATGGTTTTGTCATGACTCATGCCCTTTAATACTGGAAGGATACAATTAGAATGGCAAATAACATACCCAAAAGATATGTGCCCCCCTCACTATGAGAGAATTCAAACTTCTCTTTTTGAGCGAGGAGAAAGCTCATATTACGTATCTTTTGGGTTTGGTTCTAATTAGACCTAGTGATTAAGCATTACCTAGAAGCTGCTTTTGCGATTGTATTCACACTTGTTGGTTTTTGTAGCTCGGACAGGGGTTCTAGTCTTGAGAGGTGTCGCTGAAGCTAGAGACATAGAGGAGTTAATTATCTCCAAACCCATGTAATTTTTCCTAAGGTTCACCTAGGAAAAATATCTCAATTAAGTCAATAGTGATTTTTGAAATATTTTCCAAGTCTAACTTAAGAAAAGTGAATAATTAATAGAGATTAATTGGGATAACGTCGATTTTCCTCTAAAAGGTTGTAGAAAGTTTTAAGACGATCTTAGCCATCGATTAGATCAAGTGAACTTCTAATCGTGGTCATTTATCGGTGAATGAAAGACTATAAAGGAGATTGATGGGCAGCTTTGGAGATCATCATACAGGTATTGGGCTGGGTGATTTTCAGAAGACACAAGAGGGTTTCAGCAACAGAGATTGATGAAATATTTTCCGGAGATTCTTGCTATCATTATTTTCTGTAGGAGGCCGAGTTTTTCCCAGGGAGGTTGTGAGTTTCAAGAGGAGGCCGAATTGCTCAGTGCATTCGCAAGAGAATGCCGAAATTATTTGCCGAAAGCCAATGCAAGTCTTCCAGAGGTCAAATCGAGTTTTACAGTGCCAATGCGAGTTCACTTGAAGCCAGCGTGAATTTGCTAAAGGACATTCGAGTCTTCCACAAGGCAAATCGAGTTTGCCAAAAGCCAATGCGAATTTCCATAAAGAGCCAATGCGAATTGCTAGAGGCCAGTACGTGTTGTTGGAGGCAGTGTGAATTGTAGAAAAGGGAAGTTGTGGGGTTTTCTCGATTAGTAGAATTAAAGAATATTTTGTTGGAGGCTTGGAGCTTTGCCAGTAAGAGGCAAGCAACTGTAATTTCTTAATAGCAGTTTTTCCTGAAGATATTAATAAAAAGCCCTCAAATCTAAAAACTAGTTTGCCCCACATTAGGATTTTTCTAGGGACATTTTGTCCAAAAATACTAGTGTAAATTGGGTGATTGGTTTCTCGCATATTTTCCTGCATTTTCAGTTTGCAATTAGTGTTGTTCATGTTATTATTCATCACTTCCAGTGAATCAATTAATTTGTCGTAACTAAGTGACAAGAAATAATTAACCCGTTAATAGCATCTTCTGCATAACCAGAAAATTTCACATGGTATTAGAGTAGTAAATCATTGAGGTTATTGGTGATCTTAGTGCGAACGTTTCGTAGGAGAAATCAAAGGTTTCACACATATTATTTTCTTCAGATCTATTCAAATTTATTGGGTTTTAATGTTTGCGGGATTCAGATATGGCTTCCCCTGGATTGAGAGATCACAACGGACTTGATGGTGCATCAAACTCTGGTCTCTGGAAATCCATAATCTTATTGTTGGAGGAGCATGGATTGGAGGAATATGCTACAACAATTGTAGTTGTACTAGCAGATCCGGCACAATTAGCAATTTACAGGAAGGAGGATGCAAAAGCTAGGCATATTATCCAAGACGAGGTTAAAGATCACATCATTCCCCATATCGTAGAATTGGATACAGCCAAGAAGATGTGGGATGCCATCCTGAAGTTGTTCCAAAATGCTATTGTAAACAGGAAGTTGATCCTCAAAGAGAAGCTAAGAAACACCAAGATGAACAAAGGAGAAGGCATAGTCAGTTACCTCACCAGGATCAAACTTGTCAAGGACGAGTTAGCAATTGTTACATAGAAGATAAGTGATGACGAGCTCGTGAGAATTGCCTTAAATAGGTTCTCAAAGCAGTGGGACGTGTTTGTCCAAGTGATTAATGGATGACAAGACCTACCTGACTGGGATCGTTTGTGGAGCGATTTCACTCAAGAGGAGCTTAGGTTGAGTCTTGTCAATGGCAATAGCAATAGAACCCAAAAACACGAGGACAAGAATGTTGCTCTAGCAGGAAAGGGAAAAGCCAAGAAGGGCTCAAGCAAAGGGCCTAACTCCAAAGGAGAGAAGAAGAAAAAGGACTTGAGTAAAATCAAGTGTTTTGGATGTGATCAACATGGTCACTATGTTAATCAATGTACGAATAGAAAGAAGGGCGATAAGAAGAAGTAGCAACAGACAACAACTTCAACAGATATTGACAAGCTATCTTCAAGACTTGAAGATGAGTTCGCTCTCATAGCTTGTTTATCTAGCTCAACCACCGCAGGAGTCTGGTATATAGACAGTGAGGTGTCATGTCATATGACAGGGGTTAGAGTATATTTCTCCAACTACCAAGTAGAGGAGATAGGCTTCCGGATTCAGATGGGTAATAATTCCAAGTGCACTCTAGTTGGGAGAGGGACAGTTAAATTTCAAATGGAGTCAAGCAAGAGTACTCATGTTACAGATGTGCCGCATGTACCAGGTTTAGGGATGAACCTGATTTCAATTTTTTCTCTTCAGGAAAAGGGATATGATGTCTACTTTCGAGGACAAAATGTGTATTTAAAACATCAAAATCAGAAGTCAGTGATTTATAATGGGCTTAGAAACAAGAAGTTATATAGGTTGTAGTTGGATGCTCCAAAGGCACTAGTCAGCAACAAAAATGACAGAGATATGGGAGAACTATGGCATAGGAGGATGGGGCATATCCATCATGGAGCACTTAATTTGCTCAGAGAGACTATGATAGGTGTTCCAGAATTAAGCACAGAACATGATGACATGTGCAGAGGGTATGTACTTGGGAAGTTTGCAAAGGCAACATTTCCAAGGAGTGACATTAGAGCCAACGGCATACTAGACTAAATACATTTTGATGCAGTGTCGTGGAAACCTCATGCAATAATTTTATTAGTTGTTTCATATATGTACCTTCAAGTTCTGTTTCATAATGTTCTTCGCCTACGATCCAAGTTTGGAGCATAGTCGATGTTGAATCTAAAGGATCCACTACAGGATAAATACCCTTCGCAACTAATCCTCTCGATAGTATAGTAGTAGCATCTAAATGTGAAAATATTGTAGCAGGAGCAGGTTCGGTCAAGTCATCAACAAGTACATATACTGCTTGAATCGATGTTATGGATCCCTTTTTTGTGGAAGTAATTCTCTCTTGCAAAGAACCTATGTTGCAAGAAACGCAGGTACAGGGTCCGTTTCCGTACTGAAACGAAACGGAAACGCGTTTCCGCGTACCGTACGGCCTGGAAACCCGTTTCCGGCCGTACGGGCACGTTTCCCGAAATGGAAAAGTGCTCGTACAGCCGGAAACGCGTTTCCAGGCCGTACGGGCCCCGTTTCCTCCAAAAAATCACTTGTTTTTAAATTTTTTTTTTTTTCTAATTAGTTTGTAAATTTTTTTAGGGTTTCTAAGCTGTTCTAGAAACCATTTCTAAAGTAAATCTTAATGTTACAGTTAATCTTAATGTTACAGTTAAAATGTTTAAGTAAATGTATCATTAATGCTTTATGATTGCACATATATATATTAATAATTTTTAAATGTTTTTAATATATATATTATTATATATATTCGCGTTTCCCCGTTTCCAAAATTTGGGGAGGTCGCGTTTCATTTCGCTTCCCCGTTTCGTTTCGCTTCCGCGTTTCCCCGTTTCGTGCAACTTAGCAAAGAACCCATTTTCATGCTAAGAGTTGGCTGATAACCCACAGCATAAGGCATTTTGCCTAATAGGGCAGATACCTTTGACCTCGCTTGGACAAAACGGAAGATGTTCGCAATAAATAATAGTATGTCTTGCTCATTGACATCTCGGAAATATTCGGCCATGGTTAGAGCAGTTAAACAGAGTCTTGTACGAGCTCCTCGTGTTTCATTCCTCTAATCATAGACCAGAGCCACTTTTGATTCTGAGATGTTTTGTTCATCAACTACTCCTGATTCTTTCATTTCCATGTAAAGATCATTCCCTTCACAGGAATGGGTAGAAGTTCCAAGTTCGATCATTTTATTTCTCGCCTATTGTCCACAAAGTCTCTCAGGGGTTACGAATATTTTGTTACCTTTATTGATGACTTCTCCAAGAAGACCTAGATTTACTTCTTGAATACACGAGGCAAAGTCTTCAGTCGCTTCCAAGAGTTCAAGGCTCTTGTGGAGAATTCAACAAGTAGGAAGATAAAGGTTCTTCGGATAGATAATGGAGGCGAGTATATCGAAAAAGCCTTCAAGTAGTTATGTGCAAAGCAAAGCATCAAGAGAGAATAAATAACTCTGTATAACCCACAGCGAAATGGGGTTGCAGAGAGAAAGAACATGACAATAGTTGAAGCAGCGATGGCAATGCTATATGACCAAGACATGCCTAGATATCTCTGGGCAGAGGCATGTAGTACAATAGTGTACATTCAAAATAGGGTCACGCGCAAGGTGTTGGGAAAGATGACACTCAAGGAGGCATTTACAAGAAAGAAGCCAAAAGTCGTACACTTCAGAATTTTTGGCAGTATCACGTATTGTCAGGTTCCAAACGAAAAGCGCACCAAGTTAGAATAGACTACAGAGAAAGGATACTTTGTTGGTTACAGTGAAATGTCCAAGGCATACAAGATATACATTCCATGTGGCAGGAATATTAACGTGAGACAGGATGTAAAGTTCAAGAGGAGAAAGCCGTCAGGAGATCTTGCGAGTTGCCAGCAATTGATCAAAGTTACTCCGTAGAAGCTCTAAGGGATGAACAGGGATCTCAGACTCAGGGCACTAGTACAAGTACAGTGACTAGTACAGGTGCAGCAGAGAGTTCGCAGTAGGTGGAGCAACAACCACAGAATGAGGAGCTTGAAGCTCCACCCACCACTAGTGGGAGAAAGAATCATGAGGTGCTTCAGACATTGAGAGATGCACAGGAATTTGTGGGAGCTCCTAGATCAAGCATCAAGGACAACAGACCACCAAAGAGATATTTAGGATATAAGGCATTGATGAGTGAGCTTGTTGATAGTGAGCCTCCTAGCTATCAAGAGGCTACACAGCACCAGGTGTGGCAGGATGCCATGGTGGAGGAGTCCAACTCCATAAAGAATGATGTTTGGGAGGTGTTGCCTAGACTAATGGATAGGGCAGTGGTTGGTTCCCTTTTGATCTACAAGATCAAGCACACTACAAATGGAAGTGTAGAAAAATTCAAAGCAAGTTTCAAGATCAAGGGATTCACTCGAGAGGAGGGAATAGCTTATGAGGAAAATTTCACTCTGGTGGCCAAATATACTTCTATCAAGGTCGTGATCTCACTTGTAGTGCAAATGGAATGGAAGATCCATCAGATAGATGTCAAGATGGCTTTTCGAAACGGAGTGATAGAAGGTGTACATCGAATAGCCAAAAGGATTTGAGACACATGGCAAGGACACCCATGTATGTAGGTTAAAGAGAGAATTATACAAACTCAAGCAAGCTCCCAGAGCATGGTATGGTCATATCTCTGTTTTAAGAACTGGCCAGCTCGGAACCGATTCAGCCGAGTTGGTCTGAGTCAAGCCCTCACCAGGTCGACTCAGCCATTAAACCAGTTCAATCGGCCGGGTCATTACCAAGCCGACCGGGTTGTCTAACAACTCGGCCGGCTCGGTAATAACCCATCCGGCTCTATAACAGTGGCTTGAAAACTCAAAAAAACAACAATTTTTTTTTACTTGCTTTTTGGTGAAGAGATTTGTGTTAAAAGCTGGTGGACACATGAATTCCACATTCGCTGACTATTTTCATAGGTTGTTTACTTGTTCCCTCGACTTCCTGTGGCATGAATCGTTTAGTGCTTGAAAATAGAAAGTGATGAGTCTGGCGCTGGCAATTTGATAGGATCTAATGTTGTGAACTTTTTGCCAAGAACATGAAATCTCCTCTAAGAATGGAGCAAGACATTTGTTGCCTTCATTGCATAAAATTCCTCAAGGAACAATGTGAATTTCTAAGTAAACAATGATACTATCTGATAACCATGTAATAAAGAGGGCACCTGAAATTGAAATGCTAATCAGACATGTGATCCTAGTTAGAATGTTTATAGGTGCAATTTTCTCTTGGAAGATCGCAGTTTATCTTTATACATATTACAAAGTTGATGGGAACAAACTTGAAGTTGCCCCAAGGGATCCTAAAACTAGAGAATAGCCACAAAATATTCTATGGAGTGTAGATGGGTCTGTCATGACTGCATGTAGATGTGGATGCAGAAGTTTTGGCGTTAAGGATTCTATATCTTGATCTCTAGACTGTGTCACATACAATTTGCTTTTGTAGTTCTTCTCATGAATACATCTATTAACATCCATCTTGGTGAGATGGTCTAAGATGATTGATGAGGGTACAAGATTAAAAATGAGTTACAAACTATGAAGCATGTAGATATGCTATCAATGGTTGATCCAGATGATCTTGGCTCCTCTAGCAGTAGCCACTAGCCAGTAGTACTGGTCACAGTTTACTTTTGTTGTAGAGGCCATTTCTAGCCTCCTTGGTTATGTGTTTTTGTTTTGATCTCTATATCATCATCATGTATGTATTGGACAATGCACTGGGTGCCATTTTAATTTTTGATATAATGGATATATTCATGAGCCTACTTTGATCATATGTTGTCTTCTATCTATATTCTAATGCTGTGTGTTTGGAAACATGAATGAAAATCTTTAAAATTATGTTTTTTTATTAAAAAAAAAATATTTAATGTATTTTTTACAACGGTCGAGTCATTGAAATCGAGCCAGCCGAGTCGATACCGAGTCGGAGTCAGAGTCAGAGTCGACCCTTGGCCGAGTCGGAGTCGAAGTCGGAGTTTTAAAACATTGGGTCATATTGACAGTTACTTGCAACAAATGGACTTCGTGAAGAGTGAGGAAAACTCAAACCTCTACTATTTGATGGTAAGAGGTGAGCCTCTTATTCTCGTGTTATATATGGGTGATTTGTTTATGACTAGGTCATCAGGGCTCATAGAGGGTTGCAAGGGGGGCTTGGCAACAGAGTTCGAGATGAGGGATTTGGGGCCGATGCATTATTTTCTAGGTTTAGAGGTATGGTAAACAGATGAGGAGATCCTCCTTGGTCAAGGGAGATATGCTATGGAGATCTTGAAGAAATTTTGGATGTTGGACTATAGACCCATGTCTACACATATGATTACTAATTGGAAGAAAATTGATGTGTCTGAGCAGGAAGCAATGGACCCCACCTTGTATAGACAGCTTATTGGCTCTCTCATGTATCTGGTCAACACAAAACCAAGCATTTGCTTTGTGGTCAGCATTCTTAGTCAATTCATGGTGGAACCAAAGAGAGTCCATTGGACAGCGTCAAAGCATGTGTTGTAGTATCTACAAGGTACAGTCGAGTATGGGTTGACATATACTCAAAGTGATGGTATCGGGTTGATGGGATATACAAATGCAAATTGGGCAAGTAGTACAATGGATCGAAAAATACCCTCAAGGTGTTGCTTCAGCATTGGATCAGGAGTTGTCCCTTGGTACAATAGGGCGCAGAAATCGGTTTTTTTAAGTTCTACAAAAGAAAAATACATGGTAGCAAGCATGGCTACATGTGAGGACATATTGCTTCGGAAGATGATAGTGGCATTATTTGGTCATAACATGGAGATGACCAGTATCTACTATGATAATCAGAGTTGCATCAAGCTATTTGAGAATCCAATGTTTCGCGATAGATCAAAGCACATCGACATCAAATACCATTTCATCAAAGATTGTGTATAGCATGGATCATTTGGACTACAATATGTTCCCACAAATCAGTAGGTTGCAAATACTCTAACAAAGGCCTTGGTTAAAGCAAAGTTCGTTTTCTTCAAGTAGGGTGTAGTGGAGAAAACCTTCCTCACTAAGAGGTAGTGTTAGTTTTTGTAGCTCGGACAGGGGTTCTAGTCTTGAGAGGTGTCATTGAGGCTAGAAACAAAGGAGTTAATTATCTCCAATCCCATGTAATTTTTCACAAGGTTCACCTAGGAAAAATATCTTAATTAAGTCAATTAGCTATTTTTTAAATATTTTGCAAGTCTAACTTGGGAAAATTGAATAATTTATCGATATTAATTGGGATAAGGTCGATTTTCCTCTAGAAACTTGTAGAAAGTTCTAAGACAATCTTAGTCATCGATTAGATCAAGTGAACTTTTAATCATGGCCATCCATTCGTGAATGAGAGATTATAAAGGAGATCAATGGGCAACTTTGGAGACCATCATACAGGTATTCGAGAGGGTGATTTTCATAATACACCAAAAGGTTTCAGCAGCAATGATTGAGGAAAGATTTTCCAAAGATTCTTACTATTGGTGTTCTCTGCAGGAGGCTGAATTTTTCCCTGTGAGGCTGTGAGTTTCAAGAGGAGGCCGAATTGCTTAGTGTATTCGTTGGGGAGGCCGAGATTATTTGCCAGAAGTCCGTGCAAGTCTTCCAAAGGTCAGATCGAGTTTTCCAGTGCAAATTCACCTGAAGCCAGTGCGAATTTGTTGGAGGCAATTTGAGTCTTCCAAAAAGCAGATAAAGTTTGTCAAAAGCCAATGTGAATTGCCAAAAAGAGTCAGTACGAATTACCAGAGGGCAGTGTGTGTTGCTGGAGGCAATGTGAATTGCAGAAAAGGGAAGCAATGGGGTTTTCCAGATTAGCAAAAGTAAAGAAATAGTTTGCCAGAGTTTTGTCAGTGAGAGGCAAGCAGTTGTAATTTCTCAATAGCAGTTTTTGCCAAAGATTTGAAAACTGGTTTTCCCAACACTGGGGATTTTCCAAGGACGTTTTGTCCAAAAATACTTGTATAAACTGTGTGATTGGTTTCTTGCATATTTTCCTGCAGCTCAGTTTATGATTGGTGGTGTTTATGTTTTTATTCATCGCTTCCAATAAATCAATTAATTTGTCGTAAATAAGTGACAGAAAATAATTAACTAGGTAATAGCACCTTCTGAATAACCAGAAAATTTCACAACACTGAATGTATCTTTTGGTCCCCTTGGCCTACTTTTGTTGTCATTTGTTGGACATTAGTAAAAATATCTTATCTATGTAAAAAAAAATTACAAATTTGTAGCCCACCCAATTTCAAGGTTTTAGCATTATGTTTAATGCCCACAGCCCCAAAGTGTTAGCTGATTTAAAAACTGATAATGCTAATTAACTTGAAACATACAGGACTACTCTACTTCATTTAGTGTTCAGCTGATAAAGAAGAAATAAGTAATAACACAAGCTCGCACAGAATTTACACAATGGTTTTGGTCAACTAGACCCTGGAAAAATCCCATAGTGGGGAAAACCAGTCTTCAAGGAGGATTTTTATTTGCTTCTCAATAAAACAATTACACAGCCAAAAAAACAACAGTATACTTATCTCCCATTTCTCTGCCACTTTTCAGCTTTTTAACATGGAAATTTGTGCCCCACAGTCAACCTCTGACAACTACAATAAATGCACTGGCAGCTGACTGATATGCCTTGAGTTTCATGCTCTTTCTCTGACAAAAATTCATTGAACTTCATGACAGAGATCTGTCCCTTATTTCTGGAAATTTGGGCCTGCAAATGACTGCCCTCTTCCTTGATTTTCAGGCCAGTAAATGTGAACACAGACCCTCGGAATTCGGGCCTGTAGCAAACAGGTCTCTTCCTCAAATTCAATTGCAGGAACAGCAGCTCTATTTCTCAAGCTTCTCATTGATCTTCTCCAGAAAACTCGTGCTTAGTCAGACCACATGCCAAAGCAGCTCCCTAGAATTTCGGGCCAATAGTCTTGGAGCGTGTACTTCTCTCGCAGGTTTAAACTCAGCCTGAGTATGTTCCATAGTTTTAAAAACCGTTCCGGTCCAACCGGTTACCGGCCTAACCGGCCGGTTGGGAGGCTCACCGGTCAGAACCGGTGAAAAAACCCGGTTAGAAGCCCCATGTGCCCGGAAAATTGACCTAACCGGTAAAAACCGGCCGGTTTAGGTCAAAACCGGCCGGTTTATTGCTAACCGGCCGGTTTTGTCCTAAACCGGCCGGTTTATGGACAGCCCACTGAAACATGACAAAAACGCAGTTGTTTAGTGGATTAGTGGTTTAGGGGTTATGATTTTCATGACTTTATCAATAGGAATGATACATGTTCTAGATACTTCATCTCTCAAACCTTACTACAATTTTCTAAGTTCTTAAAATATCACTGCAATTCGGGAAAATTGAAATACCATTGTAATTCAGACCTTTGTAATCCACTGAAATCTTCAGACCTTCTTTAGTATCATTATAGTTTCGGACCTCTATTAACCAAGGAAGATTTTGTACCTCTGCAATGTTATTAGGCCTACAATCTTCGGACTTCTATACGAAGTTACTGTGATTCTTGGGTTTCTGTAATACTCCGGACTTTGGATCTTTGTGATTCTTGGGTCTCTGAAATACACCAGACTTTGAACCTCTATGATTCTCGTGTCTCTGAAACACCTCAGACTTTGGACCTCTATGCAGACCTAATTTAGGGGCAGACTTTTTGTCTGTCATTTGGTTCTCTTCTTTTGTATAAGCTTCTTGCTAGTCTTGTTATACTTGATCTCCAAATGATCAAGCTACAGATTAAATAGTGATATTTCCAGCTACCAAGGATACAAACCATAGCTTTGATACCATGTTGGAAAATGGTTAGGGCAACATATTAAACCTAACATTTTCCTTAGATGAAATTTACTTGTGATATTAATATCTTCTTAGTGGTTTAGAGCCTCATTGCTTATGTATTTTGTCGATGATATGTATTGCACTCGGTGCCATTTTGATATATTCACCTTTACATGGTATATAAATGAGCAATCTTTGCATATTTTGTCTCTATTGGCTTGGAATCATGCTTTTAAATCTTAAAAATAGTTTTTTTCATTAAAAAATAATTATTTAATGTATTTTTCTAAAACCGGTTCGTTTAGACCAAACCAGTCCCGGTTAGACCGGTTCCGGTTGGTAAACCGGTTCATTAGGTGGACCGGTCCGATCACCGGTTCCGGTTTTAAAAACACTGGTATGTTCTCTTTGCTATAGGTTAGTCTCATTCCCTTAGCAAACCTGCTATCACAGGTTCCTCCTCTTCTCCTGGCTCCCTCTCTTCTCCAAATGCTTTTGTGAAGAATGAATGATCTTCTCTAGCCTTTTCTCCCTTTTTGTCTCTCATTAGATAGGAGAACCCTAACCCTATTGATCAAGGGCTGAGATTAGATCTCAGCCCATGAGATCAATGGTGGAGATCATTCCCTCACTTGACCCCCTTTTAATGTGGTCCCCTCATTAATGACTCCTAGTCACTTTATAACTTAAGTTTTGTACCTTGTACTTTTTCTCCACAAAGTCACTTTAAAAATATAAAGTGACTTTAATATTAGAAAATACTTTAAGACATAAAGTGACATTAATATAAAGTACCTAGTACATTTACCACATAAAGTGGCTATTATACCATGATTTTAAAATTTTAACATAATTCATAAAGTCAGATGCCAAAAAGGTGTATTAGAGTGTTTTCCTAGGCAAAAAGGCTAACGCACTAGGAAACACTTGGTACCCTTAATATTTTTAACAATCTACAATAGTTGGACTGAATTGACCAGTGACCCCTTATAATAGCTGTGACCCCTCTAATGAGTGTCATGCTTCCCAAATCACTACACTTCAGGGAGGATTTGAGATACTGAATATTTGACTAACCTCTTAAAAGAGGCTACTGAGCAGGTTGGCAATGAGAATGTAATGCAAATCAAAACTGATAGTGTGCCGATAATATTTTGACTAGGGAGATGATAGATGATGAATAAGAGTAATTTGCATACTGTGAGCTCCTTTTGTTGTCCATGCATGAACATATGGCTGAAGGATTTGAAATTTGAATGGACTGGAATAGATTAATGACACCTGTGGGAATGTCAAAAAATTTAAAAATTGAACAATTCATTCAAATCATTCCATATCCCAAGCCATTTACAGGAGATATGATGCCTTGCAGATTCTCCGTTTTGTGAAAAACAAATATGCATCCTCATTTATCATGTTTGAGTAATTCTTGAAGTGAAGCAGTATCTTAAAGAAATGGTGGTGTCTACAGATTGGGAGTGATAGGAGCCAGGGCCTCTACGTTATCAGCTACAGATGAGATTAGTGATCTTCATACTGGGCATGCTGTTGATTTGTGTAGCTTGGGAGGTACTCCAAGCCCTAGGGTTCAGGGTTTGGAGGCCAAAGCGCCACAAGGGTCACTTGCAGGCTTGGAACCCAAGCGTTGGGGTATTGCACCCATCGGGATTTGGGTCAAAACCATGATGAATTTGAGCTTGACAAAAATTGAGGTGATAGAGCTTGGCAAGTTGATTCCAACGCTCTAAAGATCACTCAAATCAGAGCTCTAGAAACAAAGTAATGAATTTTTGAAGTTATATGGTGGGATTGCAATGTGAATGTCAAGGTCGGCCTAAGGAGTTTTTTAGGCACTTGACAGGTTGGCAGCCCCTAAATTATAACGTTGGAGGAGCCCTTGTATTGAATATAAATACAAGGTGAAGACAAAGCATTTGAGCATCCATCTAGTGCAACGTTATCTCTACAAAAGGATTCGGTGGAGAGGGAAATCTCTTGCCCTAGCCGCAGCACAAGGGAGGCACGACCAGCATGGAGACAGAGGTCTGTTTCAGGGTTAAAACAGGGGTCCGAGTTGCTGTTATGGAGGCCAAGGGTGCTAGCTGTTAGGCCGAGTCCTTGAGGGTTAAAATGCTGCTGATTTGATCTTGTTTGGGCGCTGTTTTGGGGGACCGTTTGCAACAGGACTGCTGTGTGCCAGGCCGCAGGCCATAGCACCACAGCTGGGCTTGCGCAGGGTATGTTAAGGGGCTTGTATATGCCCAATATAACAGCGCAGCAAAGGAGGAGTCCTTCAAGGGTGTGCCGCAGTAAATTAGTGAGCTGTTTGGGGACTGTCAGAGTTCAGGGCTGCAGCAAGTGCCCTAATCAGAACAACAACAAACAGCAGTGTGCAAACAGAATTAGAGCAGTGTTTTGGAGGAGCATTGGGTCAAAGAAGTTGACCAGAATTGGATCAGAGTTATTGCAGGCTGTCGGTGTCGTGTGGAGGACTTTCCGTGGTGGTGAAATGTTCATCCTAGGAGCAGAACTGACAGTGTAGTATTGGGCATCTTTGGACTGTTGGAGGGCAGCATGTGGATGTCCAAAGTAGCCCTAGACTAGCAGTCTTAAAGTGACGAAGAGGAGCTGAAGATTGGGTGAAGTTTGGTGCCAAAGTGCAGCACCTTGATGGACAAAGGTGACTGATAGCCTGGCAGTTTGAATCTCAGGAATTGGCCAACCTAGAGAGCAGATTGATGAGCCCATGTACATGCAGCAGAAGTGACATGCAGCAGTGTTAGGTGGCAGCCCTCCTGGAGTCTCAATGTGTTGTCCTTTGAAGGACTAAAGGGCAGCTAGTGAGCAGTATGGAAGCAAAGGAGCAGCAGGACGAGATACTTCATAGAAGCTGCAGCAATGTTTGTCATTGTATCTTGTATACCACAGGCTGTTGTATTATTCAGATTTGGTTTCATATGACCTATGAAACCGGATTCGTCCTATAGGCCCCACGAATCCCGAATCCACCGTGTCCGACACGTTCTCTCGAGATTCGTGTCCAAAAACCATGACACGTCGTGTCCTATTTTGACACGTCGAATCCGATTGCGTGTCATGATTTTGGCAGCGTGTCCTGTTTTCCAGGGCTCGTTAGGCGGCAAAAGTGAGCTACGCAGGTATGAAAAGGCCGCATTTGGTCATTACAGCCACGCATATTTTCATTTGGCAAGCATTTTGGCAGCTTAATGATCAAGTCTAGGCCCTAGTATTGATATGCTATTCATGGTAATATTCATGGTAATGTTAAATTATTAAAGTGAAGATTAAGGAGAATGTCACTTTTACTTAAATTTTTAACATTACCATGAAATGACTCAAGATGTTTGAGAGTGGTTCCGGCCTCATTGGATTTCATATGGAGAAAGTAGAATTTTAGATTTCATTCAAAATCCAACAGACTTGTCAGTTTTTCAGGATTTTAGGATTGGGGGATTGCAATGTTTTCATTGAATTTTGTCATGTATTAGGGCATGGAACTCATATTTAATCAAAAGCACCAATCCCTCTATGTACCTTGATGTTAGTGACATTGGTTGTCGAACTCCTGTATCATGACCCTCCTAAAAATGTACGCATCACTCAAACAAAATCTTGACTTGACATGTTATGCTTGTTCTATCTTATGTTAATGCTTAAAGGGTGATATTAATGACAAAGATCCCTATACAGATACAGAGGTAATGACAAAGATACCTCTGGCTATTAATGCTTAGAGGGTGATATTAATGACAAAGATCCTGATTTTCCAACAAGACTAGAAAATTAGACATTTCTCGTGGTGGCAAGAGGGCCAAGCATAAGAAATAGATAATAGATTGACATGTATTTGAATTTTGTATGTACTATGCATGCTAATAGCTATAGATGAAGATCTATATTTGAAATCAATAAATTTGTATCATTAATTAAAATTTGTGTAAGAAATATCTAATTTTAAATATATATATATGTATATATATATATAATAAAATAATATATAACGAATCCTACGTGTCCTGTTCCAGGGGGTCAACGTGTCCGAATCCAACACCACGAATCCCGAATCCCCGTGTCAGGTGACTTAGTATATGACAAAGATTGGTGATTGTACAATTTTGTTAAAAACTGTGTATATTTGTGCATATGTGATTTACTGCTTTATATTTCCTCTATGCAAAGTAGTTTATGGTTGAGATTCTTGGTTTGATAGCATCGGTAATTTTAAGACTCTAACCTAGACCCAAGGTCATGGAAATTCAACACATGCAACACCACTCTTCTGAAAATGGGGATCGTTTATATTTTTTATAGTGAACAATCATGTTCAAGAGATGCCTGCAGTTGCCTCAATCAGATGAAGGAGAGACTACAAGAGATTTTGAGAAGTGGGGCATAATCCTAGACTCTGCCTCGTATACGGTGAGGACAGCTCGCAAAGTGAGGTGGAAGATGCTCCTCATGCCATTTTTGCTTAATCCCAAATGGTTTCTTAAGAAACTATGGCCAAGTGTGGAAATTGTCTAGGCTTTTGACTATACTGGCAGACTTTCTTCTCATACAAAGGACAGCAATCAAACCCAAGCAAAATGCATCATGAACATTTTAAATCAGAGAATCACTTCACCCATGACAATGCTCCCAATAATCGTGTTAATCTTGAATAGTAGACATCTGGGAGCTTATGGGGCAAAACAACTATGTTAAAACAGTTATCCACCCATGCCCTCTCTCATGTTTGTTCAAAATTCCAAATTCACACTTGTCAATTCAAAACTTTTGAATTTCCATTATTGTTATTAATTAGAACATAGAAATGCCACCAGGGGTGTAGCTCACTTGGCGAAGCATGTTATAGTGTTATGTAAAATATTATGAGGTCCTTGGTTCAATCTCCCCTATTTACCCATGTCCATGTTAGGGGCAACGTTGTGTACCTAGTGCTTATAGCAGTAAAGGACGGGATTGATCCCATACCAAGCGAATATGAGATTGCCCCAATTGCTAATTACACTAGTCACAATAGTAAATTCAAACAAAAAAAAAGAACTTAGAAATTGATCACACATGTTGTCTAGTTGTTGGTGGTTGTTTCATTATATTATTTTTTCCACTTCATAGGAGTGCAGTTCACCGGACAGTGAATACCACTAGAGTGAATACGCTTAACAGGCTAGACAACAAAAAGGAAGAAATCTGGTAAATATTCATTCAAATTTGTGACATTCAAATGTCTTTTTAAGTTTTATCTCTAACATAATAGGAATATGAATCGGGTACCTATAGAATGTGGAATTACGAGGGCTTCATCTATGGTGGAAATGATGAGTTACCACTTGAGGTAATTGAGGATGATGTAGATGGACTCTCGACTAGATGATGATCTTCACCATGGGCATAGGAGGGGCGGAGCAACAAAATTGGTGAAGGTTGTACAAAGCTAAAATTCAACATAGCAAACAATTTGGAAAATGATAAGCTTTATCGAGAGATATGCTAGCTTCTAATGTTTTTTACAATGACTATATTTGAGCTTTTGTAGCATTTTCATCATGTATGACAAATTTTGAAATTTGCACAACAACCATCATTATAATATTGATTTTTCCTCTTGATGAATTGAATGGTGCTTTCTTTTGTACAAGTTTATCTTTATAATCAAATGCTAACTTGTGGCACTAGATATATTGGATTTCTAAACTGTAAGTATAGCTTATAAGACACTTGGGCACTCACATACACCAACCCATTGGGAGGTGCCTTGTGCAATCGACCCATGTGTCATGTTCATGCATGACCCACTCAATGATGATATAATACCTCTCAACTATTGCTCTGATGTGATGGATCACTTCCCTAGAGTCTCTCTCACCCTATGCCTAGACATGGGACATCATTGGAACATCTAGTACTTCAGCAGTTCCATAGTCCCCTTTGATCATTAGTGCTTGGTTGCTACTTGACTCATTTTGACAACTTGGACAACCCATTGAAGGCATTCCCTAACTTCATTGTCTAGTTGAAGCCACAAAACTCCAAATCTAGGTTCTTGGTCACTTAAGATGCCATAAATTGAGTCCATAGTCGCCCAAAACCATTTGGGAATTGCTATTTGTGGAGTCAACTTAGGTCAAACCCTTAAACATTCTTGATCTTCTAGTGCTGACCATACCATGGAATCCTTTATGGCACCAAAACTATCAATCCACAAGTCACATAAAGAGTCACTTATACTACTATTATAATCAAATACATGGCACAGTCAAAAAGTGAGGTATGACCCTTCCATATGACTGAGTGACAATAATAATAAATTGTGAATCCAATGTTCTCTTATGCCTTGAGATCATTCTTTTACCTATTTGTTCCTCTTTGTAAAGACTATCAAAACCTTGTCTCTCTTTATATTTGAAAACCCTAATTTCAAGTACACACTCAAGTTAGCTATTGATCTCCTTCCAACTCTTTAAAGACCATAAGGCTACATGCATTGGTCACCTCCAACACCTCTACAGGAATCCTTTGGCCAAATTCATTCCAATAATGCAAGTTTAATTCATTCATTCATCCTTGGCATCTCGATTGGCATAATTCCACTCATACCTTGGAAGCTTAAAGCATAGGACCTCAAGGGAGGTTCCAACATAGCAAGGGCAAGGGAGGTATCATCCTCTCTGAGGCATTGTTTAATTCTTCTACATAATTCAATGTTCATCTTCACAAGAGAAGATCTAGTGTTTATTGGTTATATTGCATGTATAATATCTCATATTGGAGATCAAGGGAAGTCGTCCCTTGCAAGAATTTTGTGTTTAGTTTGCAAGTCATTTTGAGACATGGATCACTCTTAGAGGATTGTCACAACTCTCCATTTCAACCCAAGGACCTCCATAATTTGTAGAAACAAATTTCAGCAAAATTCTCTTTCTTCTCTTTTTGTTTCCAACATTAGGGTTTCTAGCTCACTATAGAATTACCAAGTAATTAACCGTAATAGTTAGTCCAATTTCATTTGCTAATTTGTTGGTAAAACTTAATGAAACCTAATCAAATTATTCTAATCATTTACATCTCTAGTTTATCATTAACAACATCTTAAGGTCCTAAATAATCTAGTGGATTTCCCCTTTATTTTCATTCCATTTCCCTTTACCCTAGAGTTTCTCGGTTTAGCCCTAAAATTGAGTGGCCACTCCACTCTCCCATTTCTCCCTTTTAATAAGTAGTGTGTGCATGCTTGGGTGATCTTACATCACTACCCTTACAATGTATGTGGGAGCATGAATCTATCCATTCACTGCATTTTGGCAACTCAACTAGGGAGTTCCTGTCAATCCTTCCCTTTTTCAACAAAGCTTCCCTCCTTCCATTTTTTCTCTCTCCTTTCCCTAGCCCTTGGGACTATGGAATCCTCTTCTTCTCCACTTTCCAACTCCTTTTTCCTTGGCTCCATGCACCTTGGGTCAAGAAATTGTATCCTTAATGGCCCTTTATGCAAATCATATCAAGGAGATGAGAGGTGGAGTTAATTGATTGACCTTTGTACACTTGCCAACATTAGATGCACGCTCTCCGCATCCACTCGAGCTAGTTTAGAGTGGTTTCCCAAAGGCTTCAAATAGACAAATCACCAAATCAATTGGTCAAACAAGATTCATTCTAGGGGATCTTCATTGGTATAGTTCCACTCATACCCTGGAAGTTTCAACCCTAAAAACTCAAGAGCGGTTCCATCATAGCAAAGGAATTTCTTCCCCACCTCACCCCACTTACTCCCGCCCCCCCCCCCTTCCCCCTCCCCAGTGATCCCAATTCCCCTTCCTAAACTCCTCACTCCAACTTTAATAGGAAACTATCAACCTATTTTAGAAACCCACAACCCCAAACATGTTATCCTTTGTTTTCCATTCTTTCTTCACTTTGGAAATGCAAATCTAACTACATTTTAGAAATCTAGAACTCCATATTCAAAGAGTCATAAAGATTGATAGGTTGGAAATGCCATTGAACATAGGAAACTAAACCCATGACTTCAAAAAATTGAGACACGTTATAAATAAATGGAAAACAAATCATTCTGTGATACGAAGATATGGAATCATGTAAACACCGCATTGGAGAGAAATTAACTTATCATGATACCCACAACAAGAGAGACAATACATGCAATTAGGAAAAATGGACATTTTTGTGATGTTGCCTTTTCACTTCCTCCACATACTCTAAAGAAGAGGTGTGCTCAAGAAAACAAGTATTCTTGATTTACTACTCTTTTGGGTTGTGTTTTTAAGTTATGTTATGCTTCTAAGACAAGATCCATGCTTCACATTCCCATAAAGAATGCCTAATCATAAGATCTATAAGCTTGAGGTTGATGCAACCAAAAGAAAAACTTAAAAACCCAATAATAAAGCTTGAGCTATGCCACCCCTTTATGAGGCCAATGCCCTAAGTCCCATGGTCAACAATGCATATCTAAAGACAAAGGAACAAATCAAATAGAGAAAAAGGCAAGAAAAGTGGTATTAAGAAATAAAATCGAGACACTGTAAGTCAATGCAGAGGGGCACCCTCATCTTTAAAGGCACTCATGTCAGTGAATACCTTTAACAAGCCTTATGTGGCTATGCAAGTCAACTAATTAAGTTATTGATCTTAGTCATATCATCCATCAATACACATACCATTTACTTAGTGTCCTAGGAACTACTTCTTGACTTAGGAGTCGTCACATGTAACAGAGGTTGATATTGTCCCTATCATGGTTAAACTTAAAAAATAGTATAAATTGTATGAGTTGCTATGAAGTGAGAGGATGACACCTTAATGTTTCTCCACCTAATGGTACTTGCATTTTGACATGATTCATCATTTATGTTACATTGGGATTTGTGTACTTACCTCAACAGTTGTGTACATGCATTGATACCTATGTAGTTGCATCGAGATCCATGATTCCCTTGGAATCTATGTGCCCTACCTTGGGAGTTGTATCTATCTGCATTGGGCATGATGATAAATCATAAGACCATGCACACTCCTTGGATACCACACATGCCACATCATCACTCATTCTGAGAGGCCAACTTGCTCTTTTGGACCATTTAAACAAGGTTGTTCAATTTAAGAACCACATGTGCCTACTTTCCACTCATTTGGCATCTTTTGAGGAGAACATTAGATGATTTAGAGGAATCCAAGTGACCCACCCTAGGAGGCGTCTAGGTAACACATGTGAGCATATTAAGCATTTCTTAGGGAATTTGAGGGGATAAACCTCTTATTCTTGTTAGATTCACACGTGTGAGGGACTCATGGAACATTAAGGACGGGTTGCATTATTATGATGGGGTCAACCTTCCTTGATGGACGAATCTATTGTATTTTGATCATGTCTATTCCACTTTTGAGAAGGGCATCCACTTTGTAGAGGCATCTATCCTCATATATTGCACATGAGGCATTAGTCCACCATATTTATTTTTGTTGATTGGACCCTTTGCAGGATATTAGTTTTTTTAGGATAGATCTAGGAGTTTGTTAATATGTGATGTTATTTTATTGTATAGGTTGTTAAGCTCCTCTCTTCGAAATAAGAACCTCCTCCTCATTTGTAAATGGGGTGGAAATTATTAGAATAAAGTTCATGAAATGTGGCAAATGATTCTTGAAGCACACTAAAGTTTTATTGTAGGTTTAGGCTTGTCAAAAGCTACTTGGGCATTAAAGAGGAGTGTTAGATTTTGGTAGCATCGGACAAGTGTTCTAGTCTCGATTTGTGTCTAAGAGACTAAAGAACATGAGATATCCAAAACCCAGAAGAGGTTTCACAAGATGAGCTTGCAAAATGCCTTAATTATATTAATTGACCAATTATTAAAAAATATCTAAGACTAACTTAGTAAAATTGATTAATTAATGGGAATTAATTAAGGATGATCGAGAATGCTCTTGAGACTCACACAGATAGAGTCTACGATGATCTTAGTCATTGATGAAGATTTAATCATGGTCATTGAAGATCCAGCAACAGATTATAAGAGCAAGTTGATGGGATGGAGATAGACACAGTTGAAAGAGAGCTTGACAAATTGAGCTACCCAGTGCGTAGAGATTCAACGAGGGAAGAGTTCGAGCGAGAGGGAGAGCATTGAAGAGAGGGAGTAGCAGAGAGAATTTTAGAGGAGTTTTCCAGTGTCGGAGAGGCGGAAAAGGGAGGTCGAAATCTTCTGCAGAGAAAGTCGTCCAACCAATCTAAGTTAGCCAATGCAGCGAAGTGAGTTGTTGGGAAGGGTTTGTTTCAATTGTCAAAGGCTAGAAAGATTATCCAGAAGGCAAAGCGAATTTTTCTTGAGACAAGGGGAGGCTAGACAGCGCAGTTGGAGGTAGTTTCAGGGGCCATGCACAAGACAACAGTGCGAGCAGCCAAGAGCCAGTGCCAGCAAGCCAGAGGGAAGTCGAGTTATTCTGTAGAGGGAGAATTTTGCACCTAATTATTTTTGCCAAATATTGATTGGAGGATTGCCAGTTGGAAATTCAGGTATTGTACTCTCCATTTTTGCTGCATAATAAAATAAACCCTCATCCACTGCATTGGTTCTCCCTTCGTGTTTTTCCGGGGACTATTAGTCCAAAAACTATTGTGTCGATCTTCTACGTGTGCGCATCGATTTCTCAGTTCTTGGTTTATTTATTTCCACAACATTTATTTTATTGTGAAGACTTTCAATGAGAATTATTCGTAATTTGTCGTAATAATAATTACAGAAAACAAATAAATTGTTAAGTTAGGAGAATAATTTCCAGTTACTGTAGTTCAAGGAATTTTCACATGGTATCAAAGCATTGAAGATCAAATCAAAGGCTTAGAAGCGAAAGAAGCAGAATTGTGTAATTTCAAAGGGAGATCTGAGCACAGTTTCTCTAGATCTGTGAAGGCCAGCTAGGCATTGCAAATTGCTGCGCAGAAATCAGTTTGCAGATGCATAGTGCAGGAAAAGTTCAATTTGTCCAGAACAGAATTCCACTAGGCAGTGGATTTGCCAAATAGAGGTTCCCAGTGAGCAGATCAGTTGATTCATTGAGTAGATATGGGTGCAAAAGTTTTGCAGTGAGGGTTTCAGTTGCAGATCTGTGCAAGGAACAAGAAGACAAAATCACACGAAATTATACCCAAGATGTCTTCAATAGATTTCCCATATTTCTCCAGTATGGCCACAGAGAGATTCAACATTCAAGAGCTACGGATTTGTCTTCCGACTGGAAGATGAATTCGCTCAAATAGCTTGCCTCTCTAGCTCAACTTCACAGTGGAGTGTTAACTCATATGATAGGAGTTAGAGAATACTTCTCTAGCTACAAGGAGGAGCAAATGGACTTCACGTTTCAAATGGAAAACAAGAGTAAAATTACTCCAGTTGAAGTAGGTACCATTGAGATTGAGAGGGAATCAGGGGCAACTACCAATGTTACAAATGTGCTACATGTGACCGACTTGGGTACAAACCTTATTTCAGTATCCCCTCTACAGGACAAGGGATATGATGTCCACTTTGTAAGGAAGAAGGTATTCATTAAACACCAAAACTGTAAAAATGGAAGGCAAATTGGAGTTCGTAGCAACAGATTGTCCAACTTGCAGCTTGACTCTCCAAAGGCACTAGTTAACGACAGGAGCAGTGATAGCAGTAGCAGTTGGAGATACCTGAATGAGTTATGGCACAAGAGAATGGGACATTTACCACACGGAGCACTTAAGATGGTCAAGGAGACAGTGGCAGATGTTCCAAAATTGAGCATGGAACATGATTATGTGTGCAAGGAATGCATACTTGGGAAGTATGCTAAGGCAACGTTTCCAATAAGTGACAGTAGATCAAACGGCATGTTATAGCGTATAAACTCGAATATTTGCGGCACTATGTCCACTATATCTCTCAAGAGGGAACGAGAATTTCGTTACCTTCATCTATGACTATTCCATAAAAACCTGCATTTATTTCTTGAAGACAAAGGATGAGGTCTTCAATCGTTTTAAGGAGTTCAAGGCTTTAGTAGAGAATGTGACAGGGAAAAAGATCAAGGTGCTTGCTCAGATAACGGAGGAGAGTACACAGAGAGTGACTTCACAAGATTCTGTGCAAAGGAAGGCATCAAGAGAGAAGGACAACCCCATACAATCCACAGCATAATGGAGTAGCGAAGCGGAAAAACAGGTCTATAGTTGGGGCTGCAAAGGCTATGTTATATGACCAGGACATGCCCAAGTTCCTATGGGCAGAGGAATGTAACACAACAGTGTATATACAGAACAGGGTTCCTCATAGGGCATTGGAGAAGATAAAACCATAAGAAGTCTTCTTAGACAAGAAGTAAGGAGTTAGGCACTGCAAGATTCTTTGGGAATGTAACTTACTGCAATATACCAGATGAGAAACGCATTAAGTTGGATCAAACTGCAAAGAAGGGATTCTTTGTTGGGTATAGCAAGACCTCAAAGGCATACAGGATCTATATTCCTAGCAGTAGGAAGATTATCATGAGAAGGGATTCTTTGTTGTGTATAGCAAGACCTCAAAGGCATACAAGATCTATATTCCTAGCAGTAGGAAGATTATCGTGAGAAGGGATGTGAAGTTCATGGACGAAAAAGCCTTCAAGAAATCTCGCGAGATACCAACAGGTGATCAAAGTGAGCCAGTAGAAGCTCCACTGGTCCAGCAACAAGGGCAGCCATAGGGGCAGTCGTAGGGACAGCAACAAGAGCAGCCACAGGGGCAGTCATAGGGACAGCAACAAGGACAGTCACAAGGATCTAGTACAATTACCAGTGCTAGCACGACCTCAGGTGTAGGAGATCCTGTGGGTTTGCAGCAGACAGAGCAGTAGAGGATTATCGTTAGAAGGGATTCTTTGTTGGGTATAGCAAGACCTCAAAGTCATAAGGACAGTCATAAGGATCTAGTACAATTACTAGTACTAGCACGACCTCAGGTGCAAGAGATCTTGTGGGTTTGCAGCAGACAAAGCAGTAGAGGCAGGATGAGGAGCAGGTCGATCCTCCCACCACTAGTGATCAAACCAGCATGGAAATTCGTCAAACATTGACGGATGCAGAGGAGTTCATAGGAGCTACTAGGACAAACGAGAGAGAATGCAAAGACGGGGAGATCTTCCTTGGTCGAGAGAGATACACTACAAAGATTCAGAAGAGGTTTAGGATGGACTGTAGGCCTATGTCCACGCCTATGATTACAACTGGAGGAGGATAGATGTATTACAGGACAAGGACGTTGACCCAACTTTGTATAGGCTACTTATCGATTCCCTCATGTATCTAGTCAACACCAGGCCAAATATTTGCTTCACAGTCAACACTCTCAATCAGTGTATGGTGGGACCTAAGAGAGTGCATTGGACAACAGCAAGGGACATTCTGAAGAATTTGCACAGGACGATCGAGTATGGGTCGAGGTATACTCAAGGTAATGTGGTCAGGGTATGTGGTTTCACAAATGCAGATTGGGCAGGCAGTTTAGTGGATCGGAAAAGCACATCATGGTGTTGCTTTAGCGTTGGATCAGGCATTGTATCTTGGTGCCACAGGAAGCAGAAATCTATGGCACTAAGCTCTACAGAAGCAGAGTACATGGCAGCTACCACAGCCACATGCGAAGCTATATGGCTTCGGAAGTTGCTAGTAAGTTTGTTTAGCCAGAAGATGGAAGCAACCAGTATCTACTATGATAATTAAAGTTGCATCAAGCTCTTTGAAAATCCAGTGTTCCATGATAGGTTGAAACATATAGACATACGATATCAATTTATTAGAGATTGTGTGCAGTGTGGAGCAGTGCAGCTACTACATGTTCGCACAAAGCAGCAGGCTGCAGGTATACTCACAAAAGCTCTAGGGAGATCTAAGTTTGTTTATTTCAAAGAACAAATGGGTATAATGGAGAACCCTTTCCAGTTGCAGGGACAGTAGATCAGTTTTCAGTTGCAGCTAGCGGCATGAGATCAGACGCAGCACAGGCAATGTTGGCAACAGTGCAAAGAGGCACAATGCAGTGTCAACAGCAACGCAAATGCAAAGTGGTTCATCTATAGGGTTAGCAGATGAATCAGAGTATGCACAGTAGCATGGTGGGCAATGACAATATGTTGCAAATGTCAGACACTAGCAGCTTGGTCTAGCTACAGAGGGGAGATGTTTATGGGAGAACACCTTCCTCGCTAAGACGGAGTGTTAGAGTTTGGTAGGCATCAGACAGGGGTTTTAGTCTCTATTTGTGTCTTAGAGACTAAAGAACACGAGATCTCGAAAACCCAAAAAAGATTTCACGAGATAATCTTGCAAAATGCCTTAATTAAATTAATTGATCAATAATTAAAAAATGCCTAATTCTAACTTAGGAAAATTGATTAATTAATGGGAATTAATTAAGGATGATCAAGAATGCTCTAGAGACACTCACGGATCGAGTCTAAGATGATCTTAGCCGTTCATGAAGATTTAATCATGGTCGTTGAAGCTCCAACGAGAAATTATAAGAGCAAGTCGATGAGATGGAGATAAACACAGTTGAGAAAGAGAGTTCGGCAATTCGAGCTACCCAGTGTGCAGAGATTCAGCAAGGGAAGAGTTCGAGCCAAAGGGAGAGCATCGGAGAGAGGGAGCAACAGAGAGAATTTTGGAGGAGTTTCCCAGTAGCTTTCCAGCACCTTAGAGGCTAGAAAAGGGAGGTCCAAATCTTTTGTAGAGAAAGTCGTCCAAGCCAAGGTTACGAGGGAACGCCCCTCCCCCCGAATCTGCTCATAATTCGCGCTCTGCTCAGGAGCGAGTAGGGAACAACCTCATGAGCGCGCTCCTGAAATTCGCTCCCGCACTCCCTTTAAAAAAAAAAATCGCTCCCTTTTTTTGAGGGAGCGATTAGGGGAGCGGTCAGGAGCGAGATGGAAGGGGAGGGGGGAAAAGGTTAAAAAGGCCCTCTCCGTTTCCATTATTTACCCATTTGTTCGAAGGGGAGATCGCTCCTTGATCGCTCCCCTTCGAACAAATAGGTAAATAATGGAAAGGGAGAGGGCCTTTTTAACCTTTTCCCCCCTCCCCTTCCCTCCCTTTCCTCTCTGTTCGTCGATCGTCGCCTCCCTCTCCGCCAACGGACGGAGAGGGAGAGGAAAGGGAGGGGGGAAAGGTTAAAAAGGCCCTCTCCCCTCCCATTATTTACCCATTTGTCAAGTTGGAGAGAGCAAGAGAGAGAGGAGCTTGGAGAGAGCAAAAGAGAGGAGCTTGCAAGGGAGATTGGATCTTGGGATTGAAAGCCAAATAGGTAGGATCTACACCCTAATCTAGCATTCTTGTTTTTTATATGTTCATTACTAAATTGAACGAAAAAAGAAATCTCTATTTCCCATTCCCATTCCTCCATTTTTTTGCAGACTCAAAACTTCAAACATCATGGCTATATGGCTTGGCATTTTCTTGTTGTTGGTTCCTTTTTTGGTTATTATGGTGTTGGAGAGTTGAAGAAGGAGGGTTGATCATGATGAAGAAGAGGATGAAGAAGTGGGTTATAGTGGATTTGATGAAAACCCTGGAGAGGAGTACCTTGGTGAGGAGGAAGAGAGTAGACATGATAAGGCCCCAAAAATTAAACAAGACCCAACCCCGTTGTGGAAATATGTTATTAGGTCTGAAGCAAGGAAAGGGGGTGTAACCACTAAATTTACATGCAACAATTGCAACAACACTTACACAAGTTCATACACTCGTGCCAGAAGGCACCTATGTGGGAAAAGGCCATGAGATGGAGATAAACCAGTAGGAATCAAAGCTTGTGTAAGTGTGTCAACAACAGAAAGAGCCAAATACATAAGGGAAGAGGAGGAAGCCCAATACAAATCTAAAAAATCAGAGGGTTTATTTGAACATACCTCACAATCACATGAACAAAGAACTCTATTAGCATCCTCCCATGGCAATGGATATGGAGGCACAGGAACAAACATCTCTTTAAGGTGCAGAACCATATTAGATTTCCTTGACGAAGTGTGTAACAATGATGTGGATTCAAAAATTTACCGATTTCTCTATGCATATGGGATACCATTCAATGTTCTTCGCTCACCTTATTAGCATGAAATGGTTTCTACCATAAATGATGCCCCCAAAGGATACAAGAGCCCTGGGTATGACAAGGCTAGAACCGTTGGACTTGATCATCAAAAAGCAAGAATACCACGTTCTTTGAGTAAAATGGCAAATTCTTGCACTGAGCATGGTGTGTCCATTATATCTGATGGATGGACAAATGTAAAATGTGTAAAGAATCTAGGGATAAGTAGTGTAGTGTGATTCTTCGTTACTTGATAACAATTTGTGGAGTCTTTTTACTTTTTCTAGTCAACTTAATCTTCTTCTTATTATTATTAATGCATGTGTGTGTACTTCATCAAACTGCTACAAAAACATAAGAACAAGAACACAAGATGTTGGCTTCTGCCAGGGCCAAATACTCTCTTCTCTTGAGAGGAAAACCCTTTAGTAAGTTTCTCTTATTGAAGCTTCTTATTGATCAATGCCAAACCCTAGACCCCTAACAAGAGGATCCTCCAAGCACAAGTCAAGTCTTCCCTCCTTTATGCACCTTATACTCTGGCACTTCTTCTGGCACTTCGTCCTCTTTCTGGCACTTCATTCTCCAACTTTCGGCACTTTATTCTCCTACTTCATGGTGATAGGTTCTCTTATACTAGTTCTAGAAGAGATGTTTCTTCTTGATCCTAAGTGCACCTATTCACATAGGATGATGCTCTTCTTCTCTTCACCAATCGAGCTTCTTCTTCATGTAGGATTGCAGACCTGTAGTGGCAGCACTGCAGCCCTAAATTCTTGCACGTGTGGGAGGATTCGTGGTGAGTTTGGTTCCTTTCTCCTTCGTATGTGAGAGTCCCTTCTTCACTTCAATGAGAGGCCTTCTAGGTCTAAGTTGCAAGCCCAAACAATGAGAAGTATGGTATTGTTATATTGTTGTTGATATGTATACAGAAAGCCCTCCTTTTCTCGCACGTGTGACTGCGTTTACCCTAGAAAACAGTCCCTCAAACTTCGTTGTTCTTCCTCCTTACTTTGCTGCCCTCATAGACCTTCCTTCGTTCCTCTTCTCCTTCTTTCCCTCGCAGATTTTAGAATCGAGTGAATGCGTTATGTAGAGGAGTGGACAGCCTCTATATATAGAGGTCTTTCCCTCAACTTATCAACTCTTTGCACGCCGACTTGAGGACTACTAGGAGGTTGATTTGTTGAGCAAACTTTGGATAGTTTCCATGGTGATGTAGCATGCTTGAAGGAGCTTCTTGATAGTGCCATTGCATAGGAGTAGACTTGACTTTGCTTGGACGTTTTCCCTTTGACTTTAATATAGATTTATACATGGTGTAACATGTCCTTAAGGCTTTCAACATTTCCTTTTGACTATTTGACTCACCTATAGCACTTTGACATGTGCTAGACCTACTTCAATGAGCAAGAAACTCATTGACATATATTATAAAAATAATATTTCTTTTCTTGAATAAGTACAAATATCAAAAGTACATTTATGAAGACCGAACCTAGTTACATTTCCTTCAACAAAAGGCAAACCATTGATAAGTGTTCTTGCTATGTCTATTAGTGATGTCATCTTTCTTTCAACATACGATTACTCAAAGAAGTTCAAGACCGCCATTAACATTGCATAACCATTACTTGAAACAATTGAACGTATTGGGCCATACAATGTCATCCAAGTCATCACTGATGATGCTGCTAATTGTAAGGTAGCGGGAGCAATTATTGAGGATAAATACCCCCAACATATTTTGGTCTGGGTCTTTGGTTCACACAATGAACCTTTCGATGCATGATATTATTAAGAACAAAAACCAACAATACAAATGGATTGGTGATCTGTACAAGAGAGGCAAACAAATGATAAAATTTATTGCAAATCATAGCAATACCCATGGGCTTTTCCACAGCCACTCAAGATTGGAGTTGTTGAAGATTGTGAAGACTAGATTTGCTAGCTATTACCTCACCTTCAGGTGCCTTTTGAAAGTAAGAGAGTCATTGGCTAGCATGGTATGAAGTCAACACCGGCAAGTTTTAAAGGACAAGGCTACAAATGCAGTTGACAAGCAAGGTTTTGAACAGGTGTAGGAGACCGCTCTTGATGGTCTGTTTTGGGCACATGTGAGGGAAGTATTGCAATTCACCAAGCCCATTTATAGCATGATTTGTTTTGCAGATACAGATAAACCAGTGATTGGGGAGGTGTATGAGCAAATGGATACCATGTTGGGGCAAATAAAAGATATTGTTCAATATAATGATTCACAATTGTGTGTACACGATGGAATAAACTTAATGTTCCACTACATGCCTTGGCATATATCCTTGTGCCAAAATACTACTCTCCATCTTGGTTGGGCAAGCCTGCACCTGGGGGTGGGGTTAGGGCCAAACCCCATACAAATTCAGAGGTACAGGAGGGATTTATGAAAGCATTAAACAAGCTAGTCCCTGATAGGGAGGAGTGTGCTAATCTGTGTCTTGAATTAGGCAAATACTTCATTGCACTGGTTTGTTCAGTTCTTTGCATGCAATGGAAGATAGAGACAGATTTGATGCTCTCACATGGTGGGAAGCATATGGCGGCATGGGACTTTTGCCAAAATTGGCAAAAAAAGTTCTCTCACGAGTTGTAAATACTTCTTATGCAGAGAGGTGTTGGAGCACCTACAGCTTCATACATAATGTGAGAAGAAACAGACTCAATGAAAACCGAGCAGAAAGCTTGGTTTATGTGCACTACAACTTGAGGTTGTTGAGTCATTATTGTGATCGAACTTATGAGGATCCAATATATAAAATTTGGGACAACCACCCAAAGGACGATAATGTCACTATACATCTTGAAGAATTGGAAGCAGGACTTTTGAGAGATGATGATGAAGCGACAACAACCATGCCACCCCCACCATCCAGTAGCAGTGCCAGTGCTCGAGTTCCTTTGTTGTCGCTGCCTCCATCTACATCCTCACGTGGAGGGCATGTGCCTTCTAGTTCCAATTGTGAGACAATGTGGGAGGAGACTCCTAGAAGACCACCAGTACCATGACCTACTCAGAAATTAGACATTGCTCGTGGCAAGAGGCCCAAGAATTAACAATAGATAATAGATTCACTTCTCTTTTCTAGTTTCTATTAGTTTTCAAAATTGTTGACTCTTTCATATTTATTATGATATTTTTTGTAAACAATACATGACAATTTAAGTTTGAAGTTTGAAGTTGGCAATCACAACTCATTGGTAATGAATTATGAATATGATGCTTCGAGAAAGTTGAAATTTGCTTCATTTCATTTCATTTCATGTTAGATATTCTTTGTTGTAATGGTTACAATTAGCTTACAAGTACAACGTTGGTGATCAATGATGATAAATGTTAAATATTGAATTTTGAAAGCTTGAAACTTTAAGATTGATGAATCATGAGACTCAATATGTTGTACGTTACTACCTTGTGGACGTGGTTGATGAAGATTATAACTTCTAGATGATTGATGTTATATGGTTCAATCTATGTTTTTATGTTTAATATATCTAATTCATCATTCTACATGCTTTTGTTGACATATATGCATCAAAATATAAAAATATAAATATATATCATATAAAAATTCGCTCCCAAACCAAGAGCTTTTGAAAATTTCGTTCCCACTCCCGCTCCCAAGTAACCTTGGT
The DNA here is from genome assembly GCA_031772625.1 of Pinus tabuliformis. NCBI lineage: Eukaryota > Viridiplantae > Streptophyta > Pinopsida > Pinales > Pinaceae > Pinus > Pinus tabuliformis. Next base: position 209,131,202 of record CM062813.1, read on the forward strand.
CCAAGCAGTGTGAGTTAGTCAGTCCAGCTAAGCGAGTTGTTAGGAAGGGTTTGTTTTAGTTGTCGAAGGCTGGAAAGATCATCTGGAGGGCAAAGCAAATTTTTCGAGAGGCAGGAGGAGGCTAGACAGACCAGTTGGAGGTAGTTTCAGGGGTCGTCCAGACTTGCGTAGACCAACAGTGCAAGTAGCTATGAGCCAGTTCGAGCAAGACAAGTTAATCTGTAGAGGGAGAATTTTCCCTCCTAATTATTTTTGCCAAATATTTGTCGAAGGATTGCCAGTTGGGCATCCAAATATTGTACTCTCAATTTTTGCTGCATAATAAAACAAACCCTCATCTACTGCACTGGTTTTCCCTTCAAGGTATTTCTGAGGACTATTAGTCCACAAATTATTGTGTCGATTTTCTATGTGTGTGCATCTATTTCTCAGTTCCAGGTTTATTTATTTCTGCAGCGTTTATTTTATTGTGAAGAATTGTAGTGTGAATTATTTTCTATTTGTCGTAATAATAGTTACAGAAGACAAATAAATTGTTAAGTTAGGAGAATAATTCCTAGTTACTACAATTTAAGGAATTTTCACAAGGAGTGGCATCACTACATTGGAAAGGTAAGTTATCCCTTGTATATCGCTTGAAGTGTGTGTCTTTTCCCTTCCTTGTGAACAAAATCAAGACAATACACACTTTGCTAGATCTAGGACTTGTAATATCTTTGTCCTAACAACAATACGTGCCCTTTATATCTCTTATAGAATTTTCCCGTTATGGTGCATTTTGACCCAATTGCCCAAAATAACTAGGGGAACACTTTTTTCACCTTAACCAACCCAAAAAATCCAAAATTCATCTCTTTAAATTTTTTTTGTACAACACATTGAGCTTAGTTGACTAAGAACATTCATAGTCTAAAGTGAGAAAGGAAAAGCCATTGAGGTGACAGTGGTGGCTTTCCTATAGTTTCCCTTAGGGTCTCATCCTCACGATTAGGACTTTTTGCCTAATGAGAACTTAGGAGGTATCAGAATACTCCAAGAGGAAAGTTCTCCAGAATCTCAACCAATGAAACGACTGGAGGGTCGTTTTTGGAGATGTGTTACAAGCAACATTGCAAGCATCACAATATATTGGGATTCTCTCATTTCGACGATATAATCACTAGAAGAATTGCGATATGTCATGATATTTCCTCCAATAATTTCTTTCGCTGAGAACTTTCCTCCTAGAGGGTCCTTTTTGGAAATGTGTTAGAAGTAATGTTGCAAGCATCACGATATATTAAGATTAAGAGAAACAAATCTCCAAAAAGTACCTTCCAATGGTTTTGTTGGTCAAGAACTTTCCTCCTGTTAATTGGCCCCTAGGGATGATTTTTATATGGTGGAATGGGAAGCTGACATGGAGGAGGGATCTCTTAACTTTGTCAAACACAAAATACAATCCCAAAATGCCTATGCTACGTCTCTTCATATTCCAAAAGAGATATTGGAAGCAAAACCAAAGGGTGCATGGAGGGTGGTTCTTTTGACCATTAAGAAAAACCAACGGGCAAAGATATTGACCAAGTTAGACAAATTTTACCGTATATGTGGAAAACTTGTTATGCATTTTTTAACCTAACTTTTCGAACTTCAAAGTAAGTCCATCATCAGGGGATCGCAATTCACAATTGAAATGCTTTCGCATGATCCGCTTGAGCTATTAATAGTTATATATAGGATGACATGTTTCATGTTAGCTCATAATAACAATTTGTTAATTTAATATTGATTAATAATGGTTACTGTGTTGTTTAGTTTTATTAATTTTGTCTAAAACTTAGCAACACTTGGAAACCATTATTAAACAAAATTAATAAAACTGACCAACACATAGTAACCATTATTAATCAAAATTAAATTAACAAATTGTCATTATGGGCCGACATGAAACATATCATCCTATATATAACTATTAATAGCTCAAGCTAATCACGCTCAAACCTTCTCAATTGTGGATTGCGATCACCTGATGATGGACTCACTCTTTCAAATTTTACAGTAACATGGTGCACTTTCTTTCTCCAATGATTTCGCCCATGCAATTGAGGATACTCCATAAGTAACAAGGCCTACCTATCTCTACATCCATTTAGATTGGTCTCGAGCAAATCAATGAGAAATCAATTTTCAAGCTTAATGTCTCCCACCTTGAACACTCCAAATATAGGAAAATCACTCGACAAGTGTGGATTAGGAAGGTACAATTTGTCAAACAACCCAGTTTCTTCAAGGTGAGATAAGTTGATGTCAAAGAAAAGATGAGATAAGGAGAGATTTATGTGCCGAACTAATTTCCAAAAAAAAATATTTCATTATTTCAAATCCAACGTCTTTTCCAGGGAAAGGATGTTGAACTAGAGCTAGTCTTAAAGAGAATAAACCTAGAGGAGAAAGGATAAGAACTAGAGTAAAATAGAATGTTGTTAGAGAAACACACCAAGTAATTTCTGTATTATCTCAAGAGAAAGCAATCTTCAAAAAGAATATTTTCATTGCTTCTTAATGATGAAATGCTTTCAGAAGAGTGTGATAAAATACACGAATTCTTCTAAAATGACTTCAAAATATTTCATGTCCTCTCAAAACATAAAACATCTCAGTTGAGCCAAAGAGGAGTGCAGATTGCTTGTTCTTGTTATCTTAATGAACTAGGAATGTAAATATTTGGAGTCTAACTTGCCTTTAGATTAATCCTTGAAGGATGGTAAAAATCCAAGAGAGAATATTCTGCTGGAAAATGTAACTAGGTTCGGTCTTCATTAAATGTATTTGAGTCATCTTGTAATGCACTTATCAAAGGAATAAAGAACAGAATTTTTATTATTATTATTGTGACTTATTAAAGCATGGGCTTCATGCTTGGCTCACCATGTTTTAGGTCAAAGTCCCCATTAAGGACTTCTAGGATTTATCTCGAATCAATAGAGTCATTGTACTTTTAAAGAGACCCTTCTTGGGCTCTTGAATCATAGAAAAAGGTTTAGTATTGAGTCAAATATAATTTATGTATCCTCCACATCAAGGCAGCCTAGAAGAGATCAAGTCGGCCTAAGGACATCAATTCGACCTCCCTTGAAGCCTATAAATAGAAGCAAGTCGAATTCATTTGGTGCATCTCATCTCAACCAAGTTCGATATCTCTAAGGAAGTCGGAGAAGTGCAAAGTGTGTCTAAGGAAGCCAAAGGAAGTGTTAGTTGGGTGGAGTCTAAGGAGAAGAAAAGAAAAAAACGGAATTTGTGTGCCTCTATCTTTGTGTCATGCCCTAGTTTGGGAGATCGAAGTCTTCCAACTTTTGTTGATGTCGGAAGTTGTCTTATGTCAGAAGCTGCTACACAGTCGAAGTTTTTGGAAGAGAGGTCGAAGATCTGGGAGGCTGACTTGGCGTGGAGGGAAGGTTTGGTCTTTGTCTAGGATAAGAGTCTCAAAGAATACTATTGAAAAGAAGAGAATTTTGACCAGGTTTTCCCCTCGAGGGGGGTTTTGCCCTCGCATAGTGCCTTATATCTGGTGTCCATTGTTTTATGTGCTTTTGCTTTGGTAATTGCTTGATGAACTAAAAGAAAGAAGATATAAAGAAAACCTAATAAGAAGTCCAAAACATCACAAGTAATTATCAAGTATAAGAAAATCTTTCTACCTTTCTGATTTTCTAACATATTCTTCCAATGGAATTTTATAATGCCTGGGAAGACTCAAAAGATTATAATGACATACAAGAAGCCTTCAAAGATCACTTTAGAATAGTTTTATGTTCTCTCAAAATATAGAATAGGTAAAAGTTAAAACCCCATTTTGACCACCCCTATTTTGGATACTTTGTAGGTATGTCACATCATAAATATGTACATTGTGGAAATGGTTGACAATCTAAATGTTTCCTAGTGGGAGCTCACAGCCAAGGCCCCACTATAGTGTACATTAGCTCACCTACGCATATTTTAACCTTTATTAAGTTGACAGCAATGCAATGATGTAACAAAGACGTAATCTCAAAATGGTAACTGATATAAACATGAAAATATAATTGCCATTGGTGCGAGAATGGGGCTATGATGCGACAAGTGGTTCCCACATACTACCTTATTGAAATTATGAAATACATGAACAAGAAATACTTTGAGGAATATTTAGTCCACTCACTCCCATGGACACTTAATGCCATACTACAGCCACCTTCGTATGTAAGCTCCATAGAATAGCTCTAGCAAGTTCTTTTGCTATCTTTTTTTATAGGCTTCAAATTTAGAACAAGTTGACTCGGACTTTGTCAACTTGGCAAAGTCAACATCTTCATGTATCAACTCGGCATGTAAATCAGCTCAGGTATCTGGTTCGGTACAAAATCAATACAACTCAGCCAAGTCTATCCTTACTCAATTGAGTGAATCCATGGACCCCACTATCGCAACCCATAGATGATTGAATCATTTCTTTTAAATTTGCCTAAAACCTAATTTCAAGCATCCTCAACCCTAAAAAACCTACAAAGAGGCTCGCTCCACTCCCCCAAACCCTATTTGCCTCACACCTCTCTCAGTGAACATTTGGAATTTTGGAGCAATGATCTATCCAAGCCAAGTATACCATATGTTAGATGATAAATATGTCCCTATATTTTCCTTGTTAAAATGCAGATCTGAAATCTATTTTTTAAGTTTTGTACTTTCAACATTCTACTAGTTTAAAGTATTAAATTTGCATATTAAGAATTTAAAATGGGGTTTGCTTCATGCAATATTGCATATTTGAATTTGAAGATTGGAAGTTTACCATGGTTATCGCCAGCAGTGTTAAATATATCTGGCACGCAGGTGGGGGTGGAATAAAGAATTAGTAGGTTGAAAGATCACTTGGCTGGTATAAAACACCAAGTTGCCCCTTGCATGGCCCCATTAGAAGAGAATAGATTGGAGTTGCAAAATCAGCTTGCAAAATTTGAAGAAGACAAGGCTCAGCAAAAGGAAATGGTTATAACATGTTTTTGAGACTCTAAAGCCTAGAGGTCATTTAGAGCCTCATGGATTATGTATTTTGTTGCTAATATGTATTGCACTCGGTGCCAATTTGAAACTTCTTGAAATATTCACCTTTACATGGCATATGTATGTGCCATGACCAGACTTTGCATATTTTGTTTGTAATGGTTTGGAATCTTAAAAATATATTTTTTTATTAAACTTAAATATTTTATGTATTTTTTAGTAAAACTGAAATCAGAAAAAACTGAGTCAATCCAAGTCCAAGTCTGAGTCTGAGTTGACCTTCGACCAATTCCAAACCTGAGTCCAAGTTTTAAAACATTGCATTTTCTTCATCCCCATGCACATAGAACTCATGCAAGCTAAGGGTGTCAAGGGAGAACCTACTGATAGAGATTGTGTTAAATTTTAGGTATGTTCTATGCTTAGAGCAATTTATTTCAATTTTCACAGCTAGCTCAATATCTTTTCCAGATTAGCAATCACATCAGCATTAAAGTAAACTACAAATAGAACATAAACATAAATCACAGAAGACAAGCCAAGACAAGAGGACACAAGATGTGGTGCTAGCCAGGGACAAGCCCCAATGTGGGGAAACCCTTGATCAATTCTTCATATATGTTCTTCAATAGTTCAGCAGAGAGAGAGAGAGAGAGAGAGTACGTTTACAACAAAAGTCCACACTTTGACTTATCTAGATAAGAGCATAGATCATCTATAAGAAGATGATACATGAGATCAGTTGAAGACATGCCGCTTCAACTAATTCTCCAAGGTGACGCCTTCACCTATTATTGTGCTGCATTTCGTCATCATGTTGCACCTCACCGCGCTACACCATGCTGCACCCATCATCACTATGCTGCATCTCATCACGCTTCATTAATCATGACTGTACCCATCACTGTACTGCATTATGTGCCATCGTTGCACCATGTTGCCATCCTGACCTATGTGTTGGTTGCACCTTGCTTGCTTGTTGTCCCTAGCATGCTTGTTGTCCTTAGCATGCTTGTTGTTGCATGCATGCTAGTTGTCCCTTGCATGCTAGCTATAACATTTCATGCTTGGTGTATTTGCTGCTAAGTACCATACAACTGTCCCAATGTTAGTTAGTTGTCCCTTGCATGCTGCTCTCCTTCGGAGACAGATGCTCCGACTGTTTCGGCAGTTCTGGCAACTCCGACAATTTCGGTTGTTCCCGGCAGTTCCGGCAATCCCTGCTTTTCCAGCAGTTCTAGCTTTTCCGGCATTTCCAGCTTTTCTGGCAGTTCCGGCTTTTCCGGCAGTTCCGGCTTTTCTGACAATTCCGGCTTTTCCGGCAGTTCCGGCTTTCTGCCCTTTGGATCAGGGCAACGTTATTCCTTAGGATCTCTCCTACTAAAACCCAAAGGCAAGTAGAGAGAGGAAGAGATCCCAAGTGTGTTGAAATGACTTGAAGGCAACCACTATTTATACTAAAACGTTGAGCACATGTGGGGTTCATTTGGTTGTTGGCCGACCTTGATGAATTGTCTTATAACGCAAATAAATTCATAATTCCATGAATACTTATCAGAATCGGATGATCTTTAGATCAATCCTACACCTCTCGATGAGAGAGATCCAAGAAAAATATCAGCTGCCATAAATAAGATGACCCACATGGAGTTTGGCCCTAGTTGCCAATTTTAACACTCCCTCTCAACTAGGGAGAACTCCATCCGTTGATCCATATGTCCGATTGTACTATCTCTGCCATCGGTGTCGTGCACTGCTCTGCTCTGATCTGCTCTGCTCTGCTTTGATCTGCTGAGCTCTACCTGTTGAGCTCTGCTCTGCTCTGCCTTGCTCTGCTCTAGTGAACCATGAAGAAGAACTGATCGAGAATGTCTATACCATTCCCTACTGACCCAAAGTCAGTTTCATCTGAAGAGAGTATGTCACATCACTCTTACTAACGCGAAGTCAGTTTTATTGATCCCAAATCAATGTCACAAGAGAGTCTCAAACCACTCACACTGATCCCAGATCAATGTCACAAGACACTGTCTCAAACCACTCATACTGATCCCAGATCAATGGAGGTCATCCTAGCATAGGGAGTACGGTAGATACAGCGATGCGTCCATCGATAGTACTACTATGGTCCTTATCCTCGTTTCCCTGCTCATTGATCAGATGAGAGGTACTTCCCATGAGTCCTAGACTGCATGGGTAGGATGCCTCGACAGGAGAACCAATCATCCTGTCCACAGGAGAACAAATCATCTTGTCGGTGGATGCCACGGAAAACTAATCATCTTGGCCCACAGGAGAACTAATCATCCTGTTCCACAGTCGCCACAGAGAACAAATCATCCTGGCCCACAGGAGAACTAATCATCTTGTTCCACAGTTGCCACGGGAGAACTAATCATCCCGGCCCACAGAAGAACTAATCATCCTGTTCATAGCTCACCATCAGGGGAGGGTGAGTCGCCCTATGGTCGTATGTTGCTCCAGTAAGTACCCCAAGCCCCCCAGAGCTCCCATAGCTCAATGCATGCAACATGCATGACCCTTATAAGGTCTCTCAACGATTCCAAGTCGTTCGAGAAAGTCACAAATTTGACCTTTCCCCGAGGCTTTGACAAAATGTCTGCGACCTATACATCAGTCTCAATGCGATGGAGCCTCCTCTCTCATCGACTTACCATATCGCAGATAAGGCAATATCTGATTTCTACCTGCTGGAGCAATCATCGAATGCGAGATTCCTCATTAATCGAATCCCCCCTCTGGTTGTCACAGAGAATCACAGTGGTATTCATCATGTGTACAAACAGCTCACTTAAGAGCTTCTGCAACAATGCAGCGTCACACGAGATCATACTCGTCGCTATGTATTCAGTCTCAGCGGTGCTTATAGCAACTGACTTCTGCTTCCTACTCATCCATGATATCGAAGTAGAATCCAAAGAGAACCAACACTGAGAAGTGCTCTAGTGATCCTCCACACTGCCTGCCCAGTCAGCATTCGAATAATCATGGAGTTTCATATTTCCGACAGTGTATCTCAATCCATTAGAGATTGTGCCCCGAAGATATCTCAGAAGATTCTTGGCACCAATCCAGTGAGGCTCAACCAAATACAAGCTCACCATGCTAACTGCAAAACATATGTCCGGACGGAAGTTCACCAAGAACATCAACGTGAATCAATTTATGAAACTCAAGAAGCATTTCCCAAATCTAGTCCGACATCACTACCATATAACTTCTTAAAGTTAAGATCCTCGAGGTAGTCACAAGCTTGCAGTTTATCATTCCACATCCGAAATCCAACTCCCTCTTACTTCTGCAAATGAGAGGGTCTGCACTTTTCAGAAATAGGTCGTCCTCATAAGGTGCCGATATGAGAGGTCTATCATCCACAACCTTCGGGTAATGGTTTGGATCGGTTTCACTCCTAGTGAATCTCAGCTTCATCAGACAGCGATCAATCCTCTCATACTACGCCCGGGGTGTTTTGCTTCAAGCCATAGAGGGCTTTCTTCCACTTGTATGCATGAGATTCCCGATCATGAATCTCAAACTCCTCGAGTTGTTACAAACCTGTGGGCCTGCTGCATGAGGGGAATGGTCCCCTTATAAGATTTTCCTTCGGTACATCTCAGACATGTACCTTCATGCTCTACTTGAATTCAGACATCCCTATCACCATTTGACTCACATCAGGTAGGGCCCCATAGGTAGACCTCCGGTGTTATAGATACGATATGTCATTTGACATGATCCCCAATGGACCATCTTGCAACTTGATACAAATTGCCAACCTTGAACCCATGAGAAAAAGCATCTTTGAAAATTATATTTTTTAACATGTACCTTTCCATCGATGAATGCCACCCTGAAACCTTTGACTTCCATTTCTGAGATGGACACCAGGTTCTTCTTGCGATCACGTACATAAAAGAGATTCTGTAAATGAATCGAGTTACCCTTATTCAATTGAGAATTAACATTCCCTACACCCTTTCCGAGATAGGTGGCATCGGCTCCAAGTATAATCCCATGATTGTTTCCATCTCTACCAAATTAGAGAGTGCACCCATCTATCCGATGAAGTGCCTTGAAGCACTACAATCTATAAGCCAGATTCCCAAAGAATTTGAAGGAGAGGGCCAATACAAGATAACGCTTCTTTATCTTATCAGAAACAACATTTGATTCTTCATACCTAGGGTTCCTTGCTTTCTATGAAGAGTCGGCCATTTCCTTGATGACCTGCATTACCTGTCATTCCTTTGATCATTGAATATGTCCCTGGAATGATTGTTATCATCATCAAGTGATGTGTCCCTGCCATTCGGACACTCCTTCGCATAATGGCCGAACTAGTTATTCGCCTTTCCTTCCACCCTGAGATCCGGTCTTCCAATGAAGTGATCTTTAGGTAGGCCATATTCCGCTACGCCATTCTGATAATATTCTCTGCTTCGACTTCACCCTTGGTGAATTTGAAGAGGGATGAAGAATCCACTGATCGTGATTGCTCTTTCACTCTTGCTTGGGCATTACCTTCACCTCAGCTCCGATACCATGTTAAATTTTAGGTATGTTCTATGCTTAGAGCAATTTATTTCAAGTTTCACAGTTAGCTCAATATCTTTTCCAGATTAGCAATCACATCAGCATTAAAATAAACTGCAAATAGAACATAAACATAAATCGCAGAAGACAAGCCAAGACAAGAGGACACAAGATGTGGTGCTAGCCAGGGACAAGCCCCAATGTGGGGAAACCCTTGATCAATTCTTCTTATATGTTCTTCAATAGTTCAACAGAGAGAGAAAGAGAGATAGTACGTTTACAACAGAAGTCAAAACTTTGACTTATCTAGATAAGAGCATGGATCATCTCTAAGAAGATGATACATGAGATCAATTAAAGACATGCTGCTTCAACTAATTCTCCAAGGTGACTCCTTCACCTATCGTTGTGCTGCATTTCGTCATCATGTTGCACCTCACCGCGCTGCACCATGTTGCACCCATCATCACTATGTTGCATCTCATCACGCTTCATTAATATGTGCCATTGTTGCAACATGTTGCCATCCTGACCTACGTGTTGGATGCACCTTGCTTGCTTGTTGTCCCTTGCTTGTTTGTTGTCCCTAGCATGCTTGTTGTCCTTAGCATGCTTGTTGTTGCATGCTAGTTGTCCCTTGCATGCTAGCTGTAACATTGCACGCTTGGTGTATTTGCTGCTAAGTACCATACAACTGTCCCAATGTTAGTTAGTTGTCCCTTGCATGCTGCACTCCTTTGGAGACAGATGCTCTGGTTGTTTCGGTAGTTCCCGGTAGTTCTGGCAGTTCCCACTGTTCCCGACTGTTCCAATTGTTCCCGGCAGTTCCGACAGTCCCAGCAGTTCCAACTCTTCCGGCAGTTTCGGCTTTTCTGGCATTTCTGGCATTTCCGGCTTTTTCGGCATTTCCGGCTTTTCCGACATTTTCAGTGATTCTGTCTTTTCCGTCAGTTCTGGCTTTTCCTACTTTTCCGACATTTCCAACTTTTCCGGAAATTCCGACTTTTCCGGTTTTTCCGACAGTTTCGGTTTTCTGCCTTCTGGATCAGGGCAACGTTATTCCTTAGGATCTCTCCTCCTACTAAAACCCAAAGACAAGTAAAGAGAGGAAGAGATCCCAAGTGTGTTGAAATCAGTGTTGTTAAAATCGCGATAAAATCGCGATTTTATCGGAAAATCGCGATTTTTATCCGTAAAAATCGCCACTTTTTTTTATACCGGTTTTTATCGAAAAAATAGCGATTTTTTGAAAATATCGCGATTTTTTGAAAATATCGCGATTTTTTGCGTAAAAATCGTGGGAGGCGCGGGCAGCGGGGTTTTATATGGCAAATTCGATTTTTTTTTAATTCATTGTGCTGTCGCCACGCGGAGGAGGAGGAGAAGAGGTGAGGGAGAGGAGCTGAAGGGTTTCCGTCGGATTTGGGAGCGAATCCAAGCGTTTTTAGGAGGAATCCAAACCAAGATCACCAATTTGTCCATAAAAGAGGTATGTAGATTAATTTTTTTTGGTTTTGCTTCTATAAAAACTTTGGTTTTCATTGTTTTTAAAGAATTTTTTGAAATTTTTCATTGATTTGGGATGGGTAATTTGTTATGACTATGAGAACCAATTTTTTATTTTTATTTTCTCATTTTTTTTAAACATTGTTTATTTTTTTTGAATTTTCATTGTTTTTTGGCATTTGCCATTGGCATTTGGTTGGGTAACTTGGGTTTAGAAATTGGGATTTTGGAAATAATTAACTTGTAATTTTGCAAATGCTAAATTGTAATTTGTATTATGTAATCCTAAATTCCTATTTCCTAATCCTTATTTTTCCATAGGTTTGCAAATTCAAAATTCAAAAACAAACATGCCAAGGAAATTGGATCCTTTCTGGGAATATGGTGACCCTAAAACTCCGAATGATAGACAAAACTTGTATTGCAAGTTGTGTGGAAAGGAAATATTCGAGGGGGTGTACAGGTTGAAGTTCCAACTTGCACAAATCCCTGGACATGATGTGGGGCCCTGTCTAAATACAAATGCTGAAATTATCCAAAACGCCATGAGAGCATTGGGAGAATTAGAGCACACTAGAGATGCCAAAGAAGAACTCAAAAGGCAACTAAAAAGGTCAGTTGAAGGAAGTGGGCCAAGTGGCACTGGTTCTACTGCAGCGTCAGTCAATCCGGTAGCTGCATCATCATATTTTGTTCCTCGAACCACACCTGGTTCACAACCAACTATTGGTTCAATGCTAAAAAGAACTGAAAAAGAACAAGCTGACAAGTTGATGACAAAATTTCTCCTCTGGAGTGATATTCCTTTCAGCATTGTAAGGAGTAATCCATTTTTCCAACCTACTGTTGATGCTATTGCCAGTGTTGGCCCGGGGTACAAAATCCCTTCTCTTCATGATTTCAGAGGCCGGCTTCTTCAAGATGAAAAGCGTGACTGCACCCAAAGATTGGAGGATTTTAGGGCATCATGGGCACAAACAGGATGCACTGTTATGTCAGATGGTTGGACTGACCAAAAGGGGAGAACCCTTATAAACTTCTTGGTTAGTTGTCCCAAGGGGACTATGTTTATCAAATCTGTTGATGCAACTCATCAAATCAAAGATGCAAGAACTTTATGTGATTTGCTGGATGTGTTTATTTTGGAGGTAACGGACAATGCTGCAAATTATGTTGCTGCTGGTAGAATGCTTATGGACAGGCATCCTGCTTTATTTTGGACACCTTGTGCTGCCCATTGTATTGATTTGATGTTAGAGGACATAGGGAAAATTCCCTTTGTCAAAGAGGTTGTTGACTCATCAAAAAGCATCACAAAATTTATTTACAATCACACATCTGTGCTTAGCTTGATGAGAAAATGCACCAACAACAAAGAGTTGGTGCGCCCCGCCATTACACGGTTTGCGACGAGTTTCATATCTCTTCAATCCCTCTTGAATTCTATGTGGGATTTGAAGAGAATGTTTCTTTCAGAGGAGTGGCGTGCTTCGTCAATGAGCCGCAAACCAGAAGGAGAGGCCGTCTGCAGACTAGTTTCATACCAGGAAGACTTCTGGGCGGGAGTGCAGGAGGTGTGCGCTATTACAGAACCTTTGGTAAAGGTTCTTCGGTTGGTTGATGGTGAGAAACCCGCAATGGGCTATTTGTATGAAGCCATGGACAGGGCCAAAGAAGCCATTCGGTCCTACTATGATGATAAGGGAGATGATGGGTTTCAGAGACAACTCCTTCTATGGGAAGTCATTGATGAGCGATGGAACAACACACTCCATCGTCCCATTCATGTTGCTGGGCTTTTCCTGAACCCTACATTTTCTTATGCATGTGGGTTTAATTTTGATGTTGAGGTCGTGGAAGGATTATTAACCTGTGTCCAGAAGATGGTGAGATCTCCAGAAGAACGTATGGAGATCTCTAGACAAATTGAGCAATATAAGTTGTCAAGTGGCACATTTGGCTTTGAGATGGCTGTCATTGATAGGACGATTAAAATGCCAGGTATTTTTTAGTTTGTAGTATGTACTTTGTAACTTTGTTTCAACTTTCAAATTTCATTGTTTCTTCAAATTCCATTTTTTTCTTATGTTGATTTAAAATTTTATTTGTAATTTTGTTGTAGACGCATGGTGGAAGATGTATGGTGGCAGAGTACCCCTTTTGCAAAATCTTGCCGTACGCATCCTCAGCCAAACATGCAGCTCCTCGGGATGTGAGCGCAATTGGAGTGTATTTGAAAAAATACACAACAAGAAGCGCAATAGGTTAACAATTAAACATTTAAAATATTGCAAATTTCCAAATAAATTTTTGAATTCATTAAAGTTTTAAACAATATTTTTTTTATAATATTAATTATTAATTATTATTTCATGAACTTTGTACAGGTTGGAGTCCCATAGACTTAATGACATGGTCTATGTCTACTACAATCTTCGATTGTGGGTGAGACAACTAGAGAAGAGTAAGACACCTGATACGGAAGCCATCTCATTGGATGGGATTGACACCACTGCTGAATGGAGGGTTGAGACCGAGAGGCCTCTCATGGATCCCACTGAGGATTGGTTAGTGCAGGATGAGGGGGAGGAGGAGGGGGAGGAGGAGGAGGAGCAGGAGCAGGAGCAGGAGGAGGAGGAGTTGGAGGAGCAGGAGGAGGAGGTGACACTGCCTACCCGGGCTACCACTACCACCAGTAGAGGACATGGTCTCCGTCCACCTAAGCCTCCTGTAGCTGCTACTACTAGTTCTTCAGCTTCTAGAGCACGTCAGACTCCACTGCCATTTCCACCAGCACAGGCACCAGCTTCTACATCTAGAGGGAAAGAGAAAGCTGTGCCATTTTCTCGCAAGAGGGGCAGAGGAAATCAATAGGATTAGACTTTCATTTTATTGTATATGACATTATGACATGATGAGATACATTATCATATTTTTTGTTGATATTTTGAGGCTGAGTTGGACTTGGGACTCGGGACTTACTATTCAGGACATGATTCAATGTTATGTGTGATTTTAGCGCTAGAAATGATATTAAACATCTTATATATTAGTTTTTTTATCATATTTATGTGTCAATGTATTTATTTTATGTTGTAGATGGTTTAGATATTAAAAAAATTGAAAAAAAAAATGAATATTTTTGTGCCAAACGCTTTTTTCCCGCTTTTTTCCGCTTTTTCCCCGCTTTTGTCGATTTTTTCCGCTTTTTTCCCGGCGCCGATTAAATCCCGATCGCGCTTTGTGCAACAATGGTTGAAATGACTTGAAGGCCACCTCTATTTATAATAAAACGTTGAGCACATGTGGGGTTTATTTGGTTGCTGGCCACCCTTGACGAATTGTCTTATAACGCAAATAAATTCATTACTCCATGAATATTATTAGAATCGAATGATCTTTAGATCAATCCTACACCTCTCGATGAGAGGGATCCAAGAAAAATATCAGCTGCCATAAGTAATATGACCCACATGGAGTTTGGCCCTAGTTGCCAATTTTAACAAATTGATTAGGAATTGAATTCCCATACCAAAGTCAATAAACAATGTATTTATTGAGTTAAAATCTGAAATCCTACTCCCATAAAGAATTAGAAATAAAGGATTACGGTTGATGATGCGGTGATTGTAGATTAATGGTGAATGCTCCAACCCAGAAAAAAGTGGACCTTTGTCTAGTTAGGGATTGGAAAGAGGCCTTGGGCTACTTGGTGAGAAAAATGTTACCCAGCAATCTATTACAGTGGTGTTTCTATTGAGATCTTAAGTTGTTTCTATTACTCTCACATGTACTTCCATTGAGATAACTCCCTTGGAATCTCACACTAGCTAGGGAATCCATTCGTTTGTTTTGCCCACTTCTCTGTCTACCTCGGTGCTTTATATGAATTTAGCATTGGTGAATTGTTACTAAGCATATTGAGAAGCCACAACCCTTGTCACTGTTGAGGAATCTAGGGCAGTTAGAGTTAATGAGACTCTTCTTGCATGATAACTATTTGTGAGTTATTTAACTTTCTTAGCACAATCTTCACCTGTTATTATTATTAGAGTGTGTCTTCTTAGTGGTCTTCTTAGTTCATCAAATAGCTACCAAAATCAAAGAAACAAGAACACACGATGTTGGCTTTCTGCCAAGGCCAAAACCTCTCCCTCTTGGAGAGGAAAACCCGCACAAAATTCTTCTTATAGAGATTCCAATTGATAAATACCATGACCATGACCCTTGACCTATCATGCCACTCCAATACCAAGACAACAATCCTCTTCTTTGTCACTGCTGATATCATCATCACTGCTGCTTCATCATTGTTTCATCTTTAATTAGATCATTGCTGCATACTGAGATCATCTCTACCACCATTATTGTTACATCATTATTGCACCTTGCTGCACTATCACGGAGATCTTCATCACTGCTATATCCTCACCGAGATCTTCACAACAAAGAGATCTGAGACATATATATATATATATATATATATAGGAGAGCTGCACTTAGATTCACCGAGACAGTGATCTTATCTATTAAGGTCATGACTGTAGTTAGTATGCTGAGAGTGTATTACTTGTGAGATCACAGTTGTGCCGAGACAGTGACATTCTTGCACCGAGATTGTCATCATAGTTAGACCGAGACTGTAATCTACTCACTGAAGTTTTCCACAAGACAGTGTCCTCCTGTAATGCGGATTAGATCCCTGTACCCATCCGAGAGAATCCGAAGTGTCTGTACTCCTGTGCTTGCCCAAGATTCTGTACCACTGTATCTTGTCCGAGATTCCTGCACTCACTGTGCCATCCGAAGTTGCAGAGGTATGTCTGAAAATATGTTTTCCTGTGGTGACTCCAGCTGGGTATATATAGTTGTTAAGTCTCCATAATAAGCCGACATGTCCATTGAACCGATGTGTCACCTTTTTATGAGCTGACTTGATATTAATATATATTTTGAGGCCGACATAGCTGCTCTCTTCATTGTTTTGCTTGTTGCCTTCTTCAAGAGGATTATGCTTGTATTGGAGGGCTGATCTAGACTCTAGGTTGACTCGTATACATTTTATATTTGCTCAAGAAGAGCTCTTCATGACTTTGACTCTTTAATAATAAATCCTAAGGCCCTCAATGGGATGTTGAAATTTGGTACCGGAGGACAAGTGGTTCCCTTAGGCTTTGATCTTTGGCCTAGGGAAAAGTGTCCAAAAGAATTTAATTTTTCTTCTAAAGTGACTTTATAATTTTATAAAGTTAAATCTAATTTAAAAGTGACTTTAAGTGATAAAGTTACTAAGTCTAATTTTAAAGTAACTTTTATAAAGTAAATGAAAAATTAGAAAGGAAAAGTGACTTTGGAAATAAATGACTAAGTGGGTCTTTATTAAAGTGGGGTGAATTAAAAAATAGAAAGTGAGATTTAAATGAGCATTTAATCTCAGCCATTGATCTAAATCTATTTCAGCCATTGGATTTAGAGATCACCCAAAAGTCACTTGGATCACCCAAAAGTCACTTGGAGTTATATTAAAGGAGGAAAAGGTCATTCATTCTTTCATGAGCAGATTGGGAGAAGGAGAGCAAGAGAGCAAGAGAGATTTCTGAGCAGGGAGGAGAAGGAGACAGCAGCTTGGCACACATTCCAAGGCAGCAGTTGAGCAGATTTGTACAGCTGATTCAGCACATAGTGAAAGGCAGATTTTTGCACAAAAATCGAGGAGCAGTTTGCTGATTTTTCTGCACACAAAACGGAGGCCGTACAGCATTTATTGCTGTCCTGTTTGCTGTAATTTCCAGATTGCTGTGAGGCACGGGAAAGGAGATAAGTTGTAAATTTGCTTGCTGATTTTTTGCTGAATAATTCTCACTGTGAAAAGGCAATTTTCAGAAATAAAGAAGAGCTCTCAAACTGGCTTTCCCCAAGAGTTGAAGGGGGTTTTTCTAGGGTCAAGTTGACCAAAAATATCAGTGTTTTAATGTGTTTTAATGGCTGTTTTTGATTGCTGATTTTTAATTCTGCAATTTCCAACATTCTGAAAAATTTCCAGAATTTGTGTTTTCAGCAATATTTATTTTTTTCAGTCTGTTAAAGGTATGGTTATGGGAATGGGCATTTAACTACATGGGAGAAATAAGGAGAAACTGAAAACCGGGGTGGGAAAACAGAAATTTTTACATGGTATCAGAGCTTGAGTGCTGAAGGGCAGTTTGGGACAGCAAAAGGAAAAATTACAGTTGCTGATTTTTCACTCAGAAAATTCCAGCAAGCTGATTTTTTTCATAAACAGCAGTTTTATCTTTACTACAGCAGTGCTATTTTTCAGTTTTAGGACAGCAGTATGTCATTGGGATTGAGGGTGGAGGATAGGCTGGATGGGCATATAAATTACAGTGTTTGGAAGGAGAGAATGCAGAGTATCTTTGAGGAGGCAGAAGTCTGGGATATCATGGTGCAAACCGCACAGAACCCTGTTGTTGTGCCCACTGATGTTACTCAGTTGGCTGAGTATAAAAAGAAGAACAATAAGGGTAAGAGGCTGATTCTAGACGGAATCAAAGACCATTGCATTCCTCATGTGAGAGGAAAGAGCAATGCCCATGAGATGTGGACAGCATTGTCCAATCTCTACCAGAGTACCAATGAGAACCGTAAGATGGTCCTGAAGGAGAAGCTGAAGAACATTAAGATGGGGAATGATAGTGCAGCTGGATATCTCACAAAGATTACCAATGTGAGAGATGAGTTGGCAGCGATTGGAGAGGCCATTCCACCCACTGAGTTGGTGCGGATTGCAGTGAATGGCCTCCCCCGTTCATGGTTGAACTTTGCTGATGGGGTTTGTGCACGTGAGACCCTTCCCACATGGGAGAGGTTTTGGGATGATTGTATTCAGACAGAGATCAGGAAAGGTCAGCTTGGGGCAGCCAAGCCAGTTGAGCAGGATGAGGACGTAGCACTAGTGGCAGGAGGCAAGAAAGGCAAAGGGAAGAAGCAGGCTTCGACAAGCGGTGGTGGGGGCAAAGGCAAAGGTAAAGGTAAACAGGGGAACACACAGAAGGACTATTCCAAGGTGAAGTGTTGGAATTGTCAAAAGATGGGACACTATGCAGTTGTGTGTCCGGAGAAGAAGGAGAAGAACCAGGACGTGGCAGCTTCAGCAGAGATTGAGGACTTTGCAGGTCGTTTTGACTGAGAGTTTGCGTTCACTACGTGTGAGTCCTCTAGTGCAGGATCACCTGCCACACAGGTTCAGAGGGAGCATGCTTTTCCCTCGATTAGCGGAGCATCTTCAGGTATCTGGTATGTGGACAGTGGGGCTTCACGTCATATGACAGGAGTCCGTGAGTACTTCTCAGAGCTTTCAGAGAGTGGCACTGATATTGAGGTAGTACTCGGTGATGACAGAGTTGTTAGAGCAGTCGGGGTGGGGACAGTGACATTTCAGAGGGAGTCCAAACCTCCCTTGAAGGTGTCAGAGGTTCTTTATGTGCCAGGGATGAGGAAGAACCTCATATCCGTCTCAGCTTTGGAGGACAGAGGATATGAGGTACTGTTCAGGGGAGGACAGGTGTTGATGTATCCCAGGGGCACTCCAGCTGATTCAGCTAGAGTGATAGGTGTACGCCATGCAAAGGTGTACAAGTTTGCATTCCAGCCCCTTTTGGCATTGAGCAGTAGTATCGATAGCAGAGCTAGCAGTTCTGAGCTGTGTGAGATTTGGCACCGCAGGATGGGACACATGTATCATGGAGCCTTGAGGACATTGCGGGAGATCACTACAGGTGTGCCAGATTTCAGTACTGATCACTTTGATACTTGCAGAGGTTGTGCGATGGGCAAGTTTGTCAAATCCCCTTTTCCCAGCAGTGATAGCAGAGCGACTGGGATACTTGATTTGATTCATTCCGATGTGAGCAGTCGGATGTCTCATGTTTCCTTGAGTGGATATGAGTACTATGTCTTATTCATTGATGATCACTCCAGGAGGACCTGGATTTATTTTTTGAAGACCAAGAGTGAGGTCTTCAAGCGGTTTCAGGAGTTCAGAGCTCTTGTGGAGACTCAGACAGGTCGAAAGATCAAGTCCTTGAGGTCGGACAATGGAGGAGAGTACACCCTTGGAGAGTTTGTTGACTATTGTGCGGAGGCAGGCATTAGGAGGGAGCTCACTGTTCCGTACAACCCCCAGCAGAACGGGGTTGCGGAGAGGAAGAACAGATCCATCATAGGGGCTGCCAAAGCCATGTTACATGATCAGGGGTTGCCATTGTTCTTGTGGGCAGAGGCCTGCAACACAGCTGTTTACTTGCAGAACAGGAGTCCGCATCGTGCCTTGGGGCACATGACTCCGGAGGAGGCTTTCTCTGGGAAGAAGCCTGATCTTGGTCATCTTCATATCTTTGGATGCATTGCATACTCCTATATACCCAAGGAGAAGAGGACCAAACTAGAGCCCACTGCAGAGAAGGGTATCTTTGTGGGCTACAGTGAGACCTCAAAGGCCTTTCGGATTTACATTCCTGCACAGAGGAGAGTTGTTGTCAGACGGGATGTGAAGTTCGAGGAGGACAGGGCCTTTAGGAGGTCACGGGAGTTAGAGTATCTGGATCAGCCAGACCCTCAGCAGCAGTTGAGTCAGTCGCAGGGATCCAGTGAGCAGGGATCAGAAGGATCAGGAGGTACATCCATGAGGATGTCAGGTCCATCAGTGAGCAGTGGCTCGCCGAGCCAGAGGGGTGGTGCTCCGGGCAGCATGCAGAGCAGTTCACTAGGGAGTCCACTGATGGACAGTTCACACGGTACCTCAGCTTCTACAGGTTCAGGTGCAGGCAGGAGGACAGCAGACAGACAGTCAGGAGTTCAGGCTACTGATAATGATGAGGAGGAGGAGTTTCATTCTCCGGTGGGAGAAGTGCGCTCAGGGAAGAGGAAGCCCAAGTGGCTTCAAGACACCTTGAGAGATGCCACATCTGTTGCTGAGCCGAAGAGGCCGGTCAGAGAGAGTAGACCACCTGAGAGGTTTTGTAGCTATATGGCGATGGTTACCAGCATCCTTGACTCTGAGCCTTCTAGCTATGAGGAGGCAGCTAGCCAGCAGGTCTGGAGAGAGGCCATGCAGGAGGAGTATTCTTCTATCATGAAGAATGATGTTTGGGAGGTGGTGCCGAGGCCTGAGGGCAAATCCGTGGTTACTTCCAGATGGCTTTACAAGGTAAAGCATGCTGCAGATGGCAGCATTGAAAAATTCAAAGCGAGGTTTGTGGCTAGAGGGTTCTCCCAGGTAGAGGGAGTTGATTATGAGGAGACCTTCGCTCCCGTGGCTCGATATACTTCGATCCGCTCCATTATATCGATAGCAGCAAAGATGGGTTGGAAGATCCACCAGATGGATGTGAAGACCGCATTTCTCAATGGCTTCATACAGGAGGAGGTGTACATTGAGCAGCCACAGGGCTTTGAGGTGCATGGGAAGGAGTCCCATGTGTGCAGATTGAAGAAGGCCCTTTATGGCCTGAAGCAAGCTCCCAGAGCTTGGTACTCCAGGATAGATGCATACTTGCAGGGGATGGGTTTCACAAAGAGTGAGGCAGATCCAAACCTTTACTTTATTGTGATTGGTGAGGAGCCTCTCATTCTGGTGCTGTATGTGGATGACTTGATCATTACAGGTGCAAAGAGACTCATAGAGCACTGCAAGAGAGATCTTGCGGCGGAGTTTGAGATGAAGGACATCGGCTTGATGCATTACTTTTTGGGTTTGGAGGTGTGGCAGGAGGAGGGGCATTTCTTTCTGGGGCAGGGGAAGTATATTGTGGACATCCTTAGCAGATTCCACATGGAGGATTGTAGACCCATGTCGACACCGATGATCACCAACTGGAAGAAGCTTCATGCTTCGGATTCCGAGTTGGTGGATCCCACATTGTACAGGCAGCTGATTGGTTCCTTGATGTATTTGGTCAACACTAGACCAGACATCTGTTTTGCAGTCAACACGATGAGTCAGTTTATGTGTGAGCCTAGGAAGGTTCACTGGGTGGCTGCAAAACACATTTTGCGGTACTTGCAGGGGGCAGTGGATTATGGTCTGGACTACAGGCAGGGAGATGGAGTGAGATTGGCAGGGTACACTGATTCTGATTGGGCAGGTTGTGCTTCTGATAGGAAGAGCACTTCAGGGTGTTGTTTTGGGTTGGGTTCAGCAGTAGTGTCATGGTTCAGCCGAAAGCAGCAATCAGTAGCACTGAGTTCAGCGGAAGCAGAGTATATGGCAGCCAGTCTAGCTAGTTGTGAGGCTATCTGGCTTCGCAAGATGTTGTTTGGCTTATTTGGTCAGCCATTGAGACCTTCAGTGATTTACTGTGAAAATCAGAGTTGCATTAAACTCACGGAGAATCCAGTATTTCATGACAGGTCAAAGCATATCGGGATCAGATATCATTTCATCAGAGACTATGTTCAGAAGGGAGCTGTGAAGCTTGAGTATATTTCCACTGATGAGCAGGTTGCAGATATCCTTACCAAAGCCTTACCACGGGGCAAACATGTCTACTTCAGAGACAAGATGGGTGTGGTGAGGAACACCTTCCTCGGTAAGAGGGAGTGTTGAAATTTGGTACCGGAGGACAGGTGGTTCCCTTAGGCTTTGATCTTTGACCTAGGGAAAAGTGTCCAAAAGAATTTAATTTTTCTCTTAAAGTGACTTTATAATTTTATAAAGTTAAATCTAATTTAAAAATGACTTTAAGTGATAAAGTTACGAAGTCTAATTTTAAAGTAACTTTTAAAAAGTAAATGAAAAATTAGAAAGGAAAAGTGACTTTGGAAATAAATGACTAAGTGGGTCTTTATTAAAGTGGGGTGAATTAAAAAATAGAAAGTGAGATTTAAATGAGCATTTAATCTCAGCCATTGATCTAAATCTATTTCAGCCATTGGATTTAGAGATCACCCAAAAGTCACTTGGATCACCCAAAAGTCACTTGGAGTTATATTAAAGGAGGAAAAGGAGGAAAAGGCCATTCATTCTTTCATGAGCAGATTGGGAGAAGGAGAGCAAGAGAGATTTCTGAGCAGGGAGGAGAAGGGGACAGTAGCTTGGCACACATTCCAAGGCAGCAGTTGAGCAGATTTGTACAGCTGATTCAGCACATAGTGAAAGGCAGATTTTTGCACAAAAATCGAGGAGCAGTTTGCTGATTTTTCTGCACACAAAACGGAGGCCGTACAGCATTTATTGCTGTCCTGTTTGCTGTAATTTCCAGATTGCTGTGAGGCACGGGAAAGGAGATAAGTTGTAAATTTGCTTGCTGATTTTTTGCTGAATAATTCTCACTGTGAAAAGGCAATTTTCAGAAATAAAGAAGAGCTCTCAAACTGGTTTTCCCCAAGAGTTGTAGGGGGTTTTTCCAGGGTCAAGTTGACCAAAAATATCAGTGTTTTAATGTGTTTTAATGGCTGTTTTTGATTGCTGATTTTTAATTCTGCAATTTCCAGCATTCTGAAAAATTTCCAGAATGTGTTTTCAGCAATATTTATTTTTTTCAGTCTGTTAAATGTATGGTTATGAGAATGGGCATTTAACTACATGGGAGAAATAAGGAGAAACGGAAAACCGGGGTGGGAAAACAGAAATTTTTACATGGGATCCATCTATAAAATAAACTTCTTGCTTATGAAACCCATAATCATAATGACATGAAGACCGAACCTAGTTACACTTTCTTCAACAGTCACCTCATAGGCATAACTCAAGGACAGCGTTGGAGCAATGAATGTGGATGGTTGGGTGGTCAATGCTCCACTGGTATCCATTTTCCAAGTCCAATTTTAAGCATAAGATAGGTGTTATAAAAGTTGGAGTCGCTGTAGAGTGTTATATCCTATAGAATAGAATCTGGTAGACTGCATGTCACAGAGTGGTATAAGAGCCCATTTCCAGGCATAGGGGCATTGCAGAGAGAAATTTTATTAATCATCCCAGAGAATATTACTCAATCATGGAACACCCCCCCCCCCCCCGCCTATTACTCAATCATGGACCCCCCGCCTATTACTCAATGATGGACGCCCCGCCCCCCGCAACACCCACCAAAGAATTGGAATTTTGTGAGCTCAGTCAGTTCAGATAATTAGATTCAGTAATGAAGGTTCTATTGATTACAGATTCAGTTACATGACAAAGAACACAAAGGATCTTCCCCTTGAACATTTGGGCACTCCTATAATTCTTGTTAAATTTGAAGATTTGTTGGGAATCGTTTGGTTAAGTTGAGAAAACTGAAAAGCCTTAGAAAAAAAACATTTGACATCTTCATGTATTGTTCATGGTTAAGTTGGTCAGATTTGTTACCTTGCAAGTTGCAAAAATAAGATTGCAGGTTCAAAACCCACACTGGTTTTTCCATAGCCTACAGCAAATTCATAAAATTTGGTTGTATAAGTCCATGGCATCGAACCTGTGTAGTATTTTGAGCATTTGGGCACTTGTAAGTTGCAAAAAGTCAAGGGCAAAGAAAAACCATGTAAGCCCTTGAGCCCCATGTGCAACATGTAATAGTGGTAGGGGGTTTCTATGTTTGGAGGAAAACAGAAAGTTGAAGGTTCAAGATCTTTAAAAAAATCTAGCAAGACTGAAACCCTGTGTGTACTACACATGGCAGCCACGTGTGGTTTCAGTGTTTGGAGGGTTTGAAACTTTGAAAAAGGAAGTGTGAAATGAAGGCTGCTATAAAACACACAATCCTATAAGCCAACATAGCTGCCTGCATGGCCCATAGCAGCAAAGTGACCAATGATTGGCAACCACAACAAGAAAGGTGAATAACACATGGCAATCATTTAGAGTATCTACTATCAACCCATTCAGGATTTCAAGCTATCAAGCACATGAACAAACTTGAAGTTGCATGAAAAATCTCATTTTCTCAAAGACCCACATACCCAGACAAGAAGATGTATGTCCCACATCTCATGTGTACAGAGTCAATAATCAAGAATTTGAAAAAGTTGTGAGAAAAGGTGTGCACACTCGCAAATCTGCACAAGGGGCTCGCACCCATGCAAGCTTTGAGGTGTCCAAACCAGTGAAGAAGATTGAAGAAGAAAGGCACACACAATCGTGTATCTCCATAGGAGGTGGAACCCTAGATAATACACAGTATTTGCCCATGCAACATTTCAGGTCTTGGAACATTTGAAGGAAGCTGGATGTGGAAAGAAAGGTCACATGCCCGCTGCACATAGCTATTTTGGGTCAACCAGTCAGGAGTTTAGACAAGTTCTGAGCACACACTGAAATCAGGAAGCTAACCCAGAAACCAAAAAAGTAATCAACTTTGGACCAGTCGAAGTTATAGTGCAACATCGGATTAAAGCAATGGTGCTACAACTGGAAACGGCACCTTATATGTTGTCACCAATCCACTAAAGTTTTGCTATAGGTTACATACAAGAAAAGTTATTAACTATCCATGGTGGTGCCTAAAATTTTCCCATTGTTTCCAAGAAAAGGAGCTCATAATGAATAAACTAGAAATCCATTGGAGGCAAGACACTCGTCATTAGAAAAGGTTGGTTACAAGGTTCTCTTGTTCAGTTTCATTTCAAAGAAAGCTCAACCAAGTTGGACACAGATCTAACTGTGTACACTAACAATCCTAGAAATCAATGTTCCGCCAATGTTATGTGGACACAAGGACACACAGACATATGGTAAGCGAGCGACCCAACATTCTACCCCCACACCTCATGTTTGGGCAACATCTGGAAACCCTACCCTAAATATTAAAGGCGTAGTCTAACTTATAGACGTAATAGCCTTTTCACCGGAATCCAGCCATACAATTTCATGCAAGATTGTGACTTTTTGTTGTTCAAAATACATTTTTGAATGCATAAATGGAATCAGTACCCTGAAAAACCCCCAAGGCACTTGAATTCTACAAGTTAAACAACTTAAATTCAAGGTTCTAAAAATGTCATCTAGATTTTGATTAAAATTAACCAGAAAAAAATGCTCTGAAAAATGCCATTTCATCTATAAGTCAGACCACACCATTATTAAATATATTAAAAAATCAAAATATAACAAATAATAGAGGTTTTTTATCCATAATTAATTACACATTTATATGACTAAAGTTCCAACATCCATGATCTAATTAGCAGTTGCACAATTTGGAAATTGGGATCCAAAATATGAAACTTATGT
Organism: Pinus tabuliformis; assembly: GCA_031772625.1. Taxonomy (NCBI): domain Eukaryota; kingdom Viridiplantae; phylum Streptophyta; class Pinopsida; order Pinales; family Pinaceae; genus Pinus; species Pinus tabuliformis. The sequence continues at coordinate 209,156,496 of CM062813.1, forward strand.
TGTTTCTCATTGTAAAATCATCAATGTCCAAATCGAAATGAAATACATCCATCATCATTTTTTGCTCGGTATTTTGCATTTATATGCTGCAATAAACTATCAACATCATCTATGGGAATGTAAACATAGTCATTTCCTAGTTTGAATCTAACTGTTATTCTAATTTTTCCAGCCAAAAATATGAAAGGTGATTCATGCTTCTCCAAGTTTGCACTGAAATAGTTCCCGTTGGACCTGAAATGCACTTCGAATATGGGAGAAATTTATCCTTGTTTATAGTTGTCTACCTCTGCATTTGTGTTCACAAAAATCCAGCTTCAACCTCCATAATGTACTCAAATAGCATGTTCTAGGTGAGAACAACAAAAGTAAGGGTTTAGGAGAGTTATATAGAAAATAAAAGGATAGGTGAGGGTAGTGGAGTGCTAACCTTGCTTTAAGTAAAAGAAAATTAAAGTGTAAGAAAATGAATAAAGTATCCTATTAAGTCCACTTAAACCAATTTGGCTAACATGTGTTAAGCCCCTCAATTGATGGAGAGAAACCATCTCTAGGAGGTCAAAAAACTCCCTTGCGCACACACAAGGACTCTACACTTGTTTTGATGTCGAGTGCCCCCAAGCACTAAGAGCACCCATTTCTACTAAAAATGTCCCTAGTAAAGTCCCCCAATACTAGGTTCGTGCAAGTGACAACCTAGGAGGTTCCCAATTTAGTCCCCAAGTCCAAGGACCCTGCGACGCACAACCCCAACCCTAGGGGCATTCCATCATGAAACACTTGGAAAACTTCAAAAAGACACCAATGTGTGAAGGAAACAGAAAACTTGTACAAGCATTAAACCTTGGCAAGTATGCAATCATTGGAAACCTTATAGGAGAACACATGCCATCATACTCTCCCAAACCATTCAAAATCAAATTCCATATATATATCGCTAAAGCAAGCCTATGGGCTATTTTAAGACCAAATTTGGAAATGAAAAACAACTTGCCAAAGTTTAGAAAGCATAAAAGATAGCGAAGGCGTTTGATTCTAGCCAAATTGGGCTCGTTGAAAATCTTATTAAGTGGAGAATACATATCTACCATCTACCACCTTAAAAGAAATATCAATCTCTATAATGTCCTAGGGTAATTTGCACTGCCTTTAGGGCTTCAAAACATGAGATATATTGCATTACTATTCCAGTATGTCTTCACAACTTCCCACAATGATCATCATATTATAACAGTGCATAGATAAACAACATCTCATAAAACATAATTGAGCCAAGCTAGGAACAACAGTACCAGATTGATGTAGGTTTTACAACAATTTCCTAGGGTTATCCCCTATTGACAGTATTAGTTTCTTTCAATTAAAATACTAGAATGCAACTGTAACAATAATTAACCCTATTCAATACCAATTTCTAATATCCACTCACAATTATTAATTATACTCTATTTCGCCGAATTTGCTAATCTAATACGATTCTTTCCATTGTGCTTCCTTCGCCCTTTGCATTAGTACTAGATATCTCTTACTGCACTGACACGTAACCTCAAGTCCTCCTTTTCATGGCCCAGCGAATTCCGCAAACTAGGAGAGCCTCTTTGCGGCTACAATTGACCCAAGGCAAGGACTCAAACAGACCTTGTTGAACTGGGATGATGTCATAGGGAAATTCATTGTTTTGAACAAAGAGCGATGATGACTATTGGCTTCCCTCTAAATTGCCTCATTTTTTGTGACAGGGGCTTTACAAGATTGCACAAGAGTCAATTAGGTTTGGCTATCCTTCAGTCGACCTTCCTGGTTGTAATAGAAAATTTCGATCGGCTCGTGGTCTGGGGCAAACTTCTGACAAGTTCAGTAGGTTATTAGTTGTTTGAACAATCTCGTAGGTAGTATCCCAATTGGCTAAACCACAAACCCTAAATTGACCATAAAGAAAGAATCGGTCGCGGGTATACCTTACTATCTTTCTTTGTTTTGATTTAGCTTCAAAATATTTTCGGAGAAGCGCGGAAAGGTTCCATTGATTTGTGACAAAGCTGATTGACTTGTAAAATATGCGCAGAGAACTTCTATTCTACTAGCTAGAACAACTAAAGGTAGTTTCCAAGGATGGATCCTATGCCAGACAAGTTAAAAACTTCAATCCTCTCACTTAACCAAAACTGCTCCAATGACCTATGCTAGAATAAGAAGGGTGACTATGTAGGATGGGATCACCTCCACCAAAACTAGTCAAGAAGAGAAAGGGGTCTTAAAACCCTCAGAGCCTCAGGCTCAAAGAAAAACAGAGACAAATTAATCCAATCCAATGATGATCAAAATGATTCTAATCTCTTGTATTTATAGATTTTCTTGTGGGGGTTTTCCCTCAATTAATTGAGAGGGGTTCATGGCAACCCCAAATTTGGGCTTTCTGCCCAAGCTGCCCCAAAACTTACCCTATGTTGCCCAAACATTGAATAATTGGGTTTCTCCCCTTTATCAAAGACTACAGCCTACGAGGATTGATAGGCTACTTCATCCTTTAGGCAATTAATCCATAGGGGACATTACAGTCCCCCTTCCCAAAATTGCTTGTCCTCAAGCAATTGTATGTCCGGGTGCTGCATAATTTTCTCCTCAACCTTCAAGAATGAAAAATTGCCTTCAATCCTCACAGCTACCATTTCGAACATACTAGCAAGACGAGATGCCATTTCGTCCATTAGGGGTTGCATTCTACTGCATATGCCCATATTCTAATTATTTACTCAAGGGCGGTGACCTTCAAGAACTTCAAAAATATCATATGCTTCAAATTCTGCATTTCCATGAGGCACAGATTCCAATCTATGGACTTTATGTTGCCAATATACAATTGCTAAACAATTCCAGTCAACTAACTTTGTTTGAGATCTTAACAATTTGTAGTTTGTACCTTTCACGTTGTTGTCCATACTGATAAGTTGCTTCTTCCTACTATGTAGCATTTAGAGAATCCATTATGTTTTCAATTAAAAAATTTACACTTCCATCTTTCTTCACATTCTTCCAAGAAAATCTTGCAATTTCTAGTTGTAGCTCAAAGCTTTTTGCAACAGAACCTCCATGAAACTTCTACCTAAACCATCTCCCAAAGTGGTCCAAGAGTTGGATGAAGAAAAACAAGAAAAAGGTGGTCTAGAATATAGATAGTGGCCATTATCTTCAACCTCATGCATTTGTACAGTACAAGATATGAGGAGATCATATGTATTCATTATAACATCAAGAAGTGATCCATCTAGAGTCTAATGCAAAGACTTTTTTGCAAGTGAGGTTACTTTGCACTTGTCATTGTACAAAATAAAGGTACCCAAGTTTTCTTGAACATTGGAATAACACTTATGAGGGAAACTTGTCAATAGTGAATCAACCATATTTTGCATCGTACACTCAAGTCCACTAACATAAAAACTATGCTTCACACCAAGATAGTCCTCATAGATAATAGTCTTGCTTCATCCAATCCGTACAATAGCAGGCCAGTCAACATAAAGAATATTGGCGTTGGCTAGACATTGTGCCTACATGCTTTTATATGTTGTTTAAGGTGCTTCTTACAACTAGTATGTCTTGTGTTTCATCCTTCTTTTGTTGTTGCAATCAAATTTCCTTTGTTTATGCAATATCTATCATGAGGGTGAGCTTCACTATGACTTCAACTAGTCTGTTGGGTGTGGCCCTTTGGAGCTTTTCCCTTTGTAGATTCTGGGACAAAATATAATTGATCCTCGTAAAAGATGATCTCACCTTGTACCTTGTACCTATCATCATCGATGACTTTGTCCAACAATTCGCACGCAAATTTATTTTTGGACTACTTTACAAAGGGGTGGGGCTCTTCAATCCTCACGAACGTGCATATGTCATGTTCAGTGTTCTCTATTGAAAATGGTACCAAGGAGGTGTTTCCTAGGCATTTCTCCTTTTGGCCTAGGGAGACACATAAATCACCTTTTGTCCTAGTGATATTGTGAGTTTATTAATATCAAGGGAGCTAATGTACTTTTTATGTGGAGATGTATTAAGTACTTTAAGTATAAAAGTCAAATGTGTTTTAAAAGTCACTTTATGTGAAAAAGTACTAAGTACACTTTATATTATTAAAGTGACTTTTATATTCTTAAAGTGGCTTTATGAGAAAAAAAGTGAACATGGTACTAAAACATTAGAAGTACTAGGAGTCTAATTAATAGAAAGGGGGGCCACATGAGGAAGGGTCAAGTAGGGGAACTAATCTCCACTCTTGATCTAAATGGTTTGAGATTAAATCTCAACCATTAGATCTAGGGTTCCTATCTTATGGAGAAGACAAAAAGGGAGTAAAACGTAGAAGAGGCTCATTATTCTTATGAGAGATTGAGGAGAAGATCAAGGAGGAGAGCTTGAGAAACTTCTACAGCAGAAAACAAGGAGCCATCACCTAAAGTAGTTTGATTTCCTCCAAGGGTCGAGTTACAAACTTCAAAGGAGCTCGAATATCAAGGTTGAGAGCATAGTTATTGTCTACTCTAGGTCTGGATTGATTGAATGGTGGTTTCCAACATATAGGAGGTTGAGTATCTACCCACGGTCAACCATTTCATTTCCTGAAATTTTCGGGACTGTCAGCACAAAACTTGGGTCTGCTAGCGTAAATTTCTGGGAGCAGTTTGAGTGTTCTATGGGTTTGTTCCTTCAATTATACAGACCGACACTTCAAGCAGAAGAGGGTCAAATCTTGTGTGGAGATTATCACCTGAATTCATGACCATTTGCAGCCGATAAAGTAGCTCGAATTCCTAGCTGGAAGGAGGATGACTGCGTGAAATTATCAGTAGATAATTTCAATGTAAAAGATCTCTAATCTCTCTAATCAAATTCTTCAAAAGGGAAGAGATAAGCAATCTCTTATTATTATTTTGTTGTAAAAAAATCCTCTAAACAAGCAAAATAAAACTCCTCCTTAGAAGACTGGTTTTCCCCAACTGTGGGGTTTTTCTAGGGCCAAGTTGACCAAAAACTCTTGTGTCTAAATTGTGTGAGCTTCTTATTTCTCTCTAGCATGAAATGTGCAAAATTATTGGTAGAGGCACCCTTTAAATGTTGCAGGTGAATGAATGAAAATTAATATCAAGATGTCAAAACATGTGGGTTGGGTTTGAAAAAACACTGGCAAAATTTGTAAATTGGGAAAGGGTGCAGATCATTTTCTACATGGTATCAGAGCCAAAGAAGGGTCGAACCAGAAATTTTTGTTACAGTTGATACAAAGACTAGGAGGCATTAAACCTCTGCTAACAGTGAATAGAATTGATAAAACCTTGCCAGAAACCCAAATACTTCAGCAGTTGAGAGGGAGGAAGGTTCCTAGTTCACAAATTTGCTCCATTTAGTTGGTCGGGAAGGTCATTGAAACAGGGTTGAGGGTAGAGCATAGATTGGAAGGGGTTGATAACTTTGGCCCTTGGAAGGAGAGAATGATGCTTTTACTGGAGGAAGTTTAAGTATGGGACATTGTAGAGGCTCATGTACAACCTCCTACTGATGCTAACCAATTGGAGGAAATCAACAAGAAAAATGTGTAGGCTAAGAGGATCCTTCTAGATGCCATCAAGGACCATTTATCCCCTCATGTGTCTGGGATGATATTTGCTTGCCAAATGTAGGAGCCCTTGGTCACATTACACTAGAGTTCTAATGGGGACAAGAAGATGGTGATGAGGCAAAAGTTAAGAAACACAAAGATGACCAAGTGCGATAGTGTGACCTCATACCTCACCAGGATCTCACAGGTGAAGGATGAGTTGGTTGTCGTGGGAGAGGCTATCCCAGAGAATCGGTTGGTCAGGATTGCATTAGATCTACGTTACCGGATCTGCGGGGGGCAAGTGGTGAAACCTCGGATCCCCGAATCCGAAACAGGTATGGATACGGATACGGTGGGATCCGTACGATAAGTTAAGAAAATGTTCATGTCACAGTTCAGGTGGATTTGGATCTTCAGTTAACAGTTAATAACTCAGTTAATTGAATTTTTTTCTCGTTTAACTTCCAGTTTAACGCTTAGTTTAGCTGCAAAAAATTCTATAAAAGGGCGATAGTGAACTCGATTTTAGCATAGGCGATCGTGGGAGAGCAGGCATCTGTGCGGCTCCTCTATGCGGCATCGTGGTCGAGCTGTGCGTCGTGGAAGAGCTGTGCGTCGTGGTCGTGGTCGAGCTGGTCGAGTCGTGCGTCGTGGGCGCCGTGAGTGCAGTCTGCACCGCTGAAATCTGCACAGTCGCGGGCGTGGTCGAGCTGGTCGAGTCGTGCGTCGTGGGCGCCGTGAGTGCAGTCTGCACCGCTGAAATCTGCACAGTCGTGGGCGCGGGAGCCGTGAGCGGAAGCCTGCACAGTCTTGGGCCGTGAGCTGAAGCCTGCACAGTTGTGGGTGCGGGAGCCGTGAGCGGAACCCTGCATAGTCGTGGGCGCGGGAGCCGTGAGCCGGTAGGTTTCATTTTAATTTTTTTAATTTTTATAACATAGACCGATATGTTATGGTATGGCGGTAGCCTGTAGGTTTAATTTCAATTTTTTTTATTTTTATAACTTATAACATATACGTAGGTTTTAAAATTTATTTTAATTTTTTTTTTTTTTATAAGTTATAACTTATGGTACGGTTAAAACTTCAAAATTAAAATATTTTTTTTATAAATAAAAATTATATATGGTTAAATATTAAAAAAAAATTATAAATAAAAATTAAATATGGTAGGGTCGTGGGCTGTAAACCATATTAAATTTTAATATAATGTGTAAGTTATAAATAAAAATAAAAAAATATTTTATGTTTATGACATGTTTATAATTAATAATTTTAATAATTATAATTTATATCAATTATTTAAAATGTGTATTGTTTTTTTTATTAATATTTATATGTTTATAAGTTTTTAAAATTTTAAATTATGTATATAATATTAATTATATATAATATTAATAATTTAATTAGTTATTTATTTAAATTTAAATTTTAAAATTATTTATTATAAAATAATAATTTAGAATTTTATATTTTTTTAAATTTTATTTCGCCCTGTACCACTTTAGAATTTTGTTTTGAGAATGACAATTTTATTAATTTATATTTGGTTATCAATGCAGGTGCGATAAACATGGAACCATTACAACATGAATCTAGTGAAGGAATAAATGTCAATAAAGATCCAAGATCTCCTTTATGGCAGTATGTGGAAATTCTTGGCAAAAACTCTGGTGGTGGTTCGTACAAATGGAGATGTAGTGAATGCAATAGCATTCGAAATGGCTCATACACTAGGGTGAAGGCCCATCTCACTGGGCAAACTAACACAGGTGTGTTAGTATGCAATGGTCCAAATGGTCCAAATGGCCAACCTGGGACAGGTTTGCAAGATGCTGCTGATAGGAAATTCAGCAAGGGAAAACTCCCTGTGCAAGCCTCTACAACCAAGTCGTCATTGCCATCTACACCAGCTCTCACAAGTAATAAAAGGCCTACTCTAGGACCTCTTGAAGCAGCATTCAATAACCAGGGTAGAGAAGTTGCAGATGAGCATGTTGCTCGTTGCATCTATGCAAATGGACTAGCATTCAATTTGGTGCGCTCTCCTTATTGGCAACAAATGATTAAAGCAGTTAATGAAGCACCAAAAGGATACAAGAGCCCCGGGTATGAAAAGGTACGCACCACTTTGTTAACATCAGAAAGAAAATTTGTGGATAGACAATTACAATCAATCCGTGATACATGGGCAGAAACAGGGGTGTCCATCGTTTCTGATGGATGGAGAGACCAAAGAAATCGCCCTTTAATTAATGTTATTGCAATTTGTCCCCAAGGAGCAATGTTTTTGAAGGCCATTGATTGCAATGGAGTGGAAAAAGATGCAACGTTCATCTCCACAATTCTTATTGATGCAATAGAAAGTGTGGGATCACAAAATGTTGTCCAAGTTATCACAGACAATGCAAAGGTTTGTAGAGCAGCGGGCCTGATTGTGGAGGGTCAATACAATCACATATTTTGGACTCCATGTGCAGTGCATTCATTGAACCTTATGCTAGCCAAGATTGGTGAAATTGAGTGGATCAATGAAATATATGTAGCATCAAAGGAGATCCAAATGTTTATCACGAATCACTCAATGTCCCAAGCCATATATCGGAGTTTTGCAAAGTTGGAGCTACTAAAGGTACTCCAATTTTAATCAATGTTATGCATTATGAGTTCTCAATTTTAATGTTCAATTTATTTTATGTCTGATTTAAGATTTTACTTTTCAATATGTTTATGTAGGTTGCCGAAACTCGTTTTGCTTCCCACACTTTAGTCATAAAGAGGCTTTTGGAGGTCAGACAAGCATTACAGGCAATGGTCATTGACCCTCTTTGGGAATCATGGAGGACTTCAACTTTTGATAGAGGACAAAGAATAAAGTATATCATTCTTGATGATGCATGGTGGGACAAGGTCCAATACCTTTTGCAGTTCACAGAACCAATTCTAACCATGATTAGGGCATTTGACACAGATATGCCTTGCTTGGGGGAAGTCTATGAAAACATAGATAGTATGTTGGAGAAAATACAGGAAATTATCAAGGCAAGTGAGCATGACCCCCTTGAAGTATTTTACAATGAAGTGAAAGACATAGTTACAAAAAGGTGGAATAAAATGACCACACCATTACACCTTTTGGCGTATGCTCTACACCCCAAATATTACCATTCCAAAATATTGTCTTTACCTGGTAGAGCAGCACCAAACAGAGATTCTGAAGTGGTACAGGGATATAAGACAGCTTTGAGGAAAATCTATAGGGAAGTTGGAATTGCAAAGGATGTACGTGATGAATTTGGAGCATTTGTACAATCCACTGGGATCTTTTCAGATCCAATAGCCATGGATGATCGGGGGCATATGGATCCTATTACTTGGTGGGGCTTCCATGGTGGAGATAGCACTTATCTCTCAACTCTAGCCACGAGGTTGTTATCGCAGGTTGCCAGTTCCTCATCCGCTGAGAGGAACTGGAGTACATATGGCTTCATCCATTCGGTAAAGAGAAACAGATTGGGAGCAGCGAAGGCTGAGGATCTTGTATATGTCCATTCCAACCTTCGCCTTCTATCACATTCTACTTCAGAGTATAAAAAAGGTCCAAATAGGATGTGGGATGTGGAACCTGAGATATCTGACTTGAACATGACATTGAATGCCATGACTCACCTTAATCTACTTGAGGATGCTACACAACCACTTCCTACTTCTGAAACAACTTCTAACATTCCTGGCGCACGATCGTCTATTCATGATGTAGAGTTGCAATATGTAGATGATGATGATGTAGACCCATTTCATGATATGTAGACACACCTACTCTATATTATCATATTAATAAAGTGATCATTGATGAAACATTCATTTTGTTTTTACTACTATCATCTTTGTATGAGGCAAGATGCATCATTTTAGTGTTCAAATTCATAAATTGTCTAATTATTTTAGTTCTAATGTTGTGATTCATGAATGGTTTTGATTTTAAACATCAAATGTATTTTTTTAAATTTTAAAAAATATTATTATATATTTTTGTACTCGTTGTATCCTCGCCGTATCCGGATCCTGGCTTTTCAAAAATCCAACGGATCCGTATCCGTATCCTGGTAACTTAGCATTAGATGGATTCACCAAGAAATGGGATGGATTCATATATGGCATTATGGCCGGAGAGCACTTTCCTAGTTGGGGGAGGATGTGAGACGATTTAATCTAGGAGATCAAGAGGGGTTATGAAGTGTTGTTCCGAAAGGGACAAGTATTGATATATCTCAGAGGATCCAGTATCGAGTCTGCTCATGTGATTGGAATCCATAGCGGGAGACTTTACAACCTTATGTTCCAGCCTATTAGAGCCTTGGTGGCTCAGACCAACAGCAGTGAGCTATGTGAGCTATGGCACAGGAGGATGGCCCACTTGCACCATGGAGCCTTAAGGATGTTCAGTGACTTCAACACAGAGCATCATGATGCATGCAGGGGGTGTGCTTTGGGAAAGTACGCCAAGACACCTTTCTTGAGCAGTGACAACAGAGTTGTAGGTATCCTTGACTTGGTACACTTTGATGTTTGTGGTACTATGTCTCATGTATCATTGACTGGATGTGAGTGTTATGTGACCTTCATTAATTACCACTGCAAGAAGACCTGGATTTTCTTTCTGAAGACCACGGATGAGGTCTTCAAGAGGTTCCAAGAGTTTAAGGCTCTTGTGGAGAACCAGACAGCGAAGAAGATCAAGGTGTTGAGATCAGATAATGGGGGCAATTATACCTCCACAAAAATGAAGGAGTTTTGTAGGAGTGTGGGCATCAAGAGGGAGTTCATAGTGATTGTAACCCCCAACAAAATGAGGTGACAGAGAGGAAAAATAAGACCATAGTGGATGCAGCTAGAACAATGTTGCATGATCAGAGTTTACCTTTCTTCTTGTGGGTCAAGGTGGGTGACATTGCAGTATATTCGCAGAACAAGAACCCACACAAAGTCTTGGGGAGCAGGACTCCTGAGGAGGTGTTTACCGACAAGAAGCCCATAGTTGAGCACACTAGGATCTTCGGGTGCCTTACATATTCACATGTCCCTAAGGAGAAGAGGAAGAAGTTGGAACCCACTATAGAGAAGGGTATCCTAGTGGGTTACAATGAGAGCAGCAGAGCCTATCATCTATATATTCCTGCATAGAGGAAAGTTGTCTAGAGGCGAAATGTGAGATTTGAGAAAGAGAGGGCTTTCAGGAGGTCTCAGGAGGTTGATCATGTACAATAACAGGCTCCTCAGCAAGGGGCCACACCACAGGGTTCAGGAGCATCAGGTGGTACATCAAGATTAGGAGGATCATCTACTTAAGTGGTGACAGGGTCTCAAACTCCAACACCACCGAGTGTAGGATCACCTAGTGCAGGATTGTCAGCTGCAAGATGTCAGAGCCTAGGATCTCCATTGGTTATAGCAAAGCCTTCCTCGTCAGGAGGAGAGGCACCAGTTCAGGATTTCCCATACCACGACAGGAGGCTACTATAGGGAAGAGGAAGCCAAGATGGCTTTGGGAGACTCTGAAAGAGTCTCAAGGGGTTGTGGGGAAACCCAAATGGTCAGTGAGGGAGTGTAGACCACCAGAGAGGTTGGGTGGCTTTGTGGCAGATATTGTGGAGACAAAGCCAGCTAGTTTTGAGGAGATCTAGAGGGATGCCATGGTGGAGGAATATGCCTCCATCATGAAGAATGATGTCTGGGAGGTAGTGTCGTGACTTGAGGGGAAGTCTGTCATGAATTTCAGGTGGCTCTACGAGATCAAACATGTTGTAGATGGCAACGTGGAGAAGTTCAAAGCTCGTTTTGTGGCGCGGGGGTTCTCACAAGTAGAGGGAGTTGACTATGAGGAGACCTTCGCTCTAGTTGCTCATTACTTCCATTAGAGCAGGCATATCTATAGCAGTTGAGATGTGTTGGAGGATTCACCAAATGGATGTGAAGACCATCTTTCTCAACAGTGTTATACAGGAGGAGTTGTACATTGAGCAGCCACAGGACTTTGAGGTGAATGGGAGGAAGTCTCATGTGTGTAGGCTTAAGAAAGCCCTATATGGACTGAGGAAAGCTTCGAGGGCATGGTATGAGAGGATACATGCCTACTTGCAGCAAATGGGTTTCCAGAAGAGTGATGTTCATTCGAACCTCTATTTCATTGTGGTTAGTGACGATCCACTCATTTTGGTTTTGTATGTGGATGATTTGTTTATTATAGGAGAGGACAAACTCATCCAGCACTACAAGAGAGACCTTGCTTGAGAGTTTGATATGACCGATATGGGGTTGATGCATTACTTTCCAGGGTTGGAAGTTTGGCAGGAGGATGGGCATATCTTCATTGGCCATGGCAGGTATGTAGGTAATATCTTTGAGGAGATTTCATATGAAGGGTTGTAGGCCTATGACTACTCCTATGATCATCAACTGGAAGAAGTTGCATGCTTCACATTCCGAGTTGGTGAACCCCACCTTGTATCGCCAGTTGATCGGTTCACTAATGTATCTAGTCAACACTAAGCTAGATATTTGTTTCGCAGGCAACATGTTGAGTCAGTTTATAATGGAGCCCAGGAGAGAGCATTGGGTGGCTGTGAAATATGATTGGGGTACCTACAGGGCACAGTGGATTATGGTCTGGACTATGTCAGGTGTGATGGAGTCAGACTGATTGGTTGCACAAACTCAGATTGGGCTAGCAGTGCTAGTCACGGGAAGAGTACTTATGGGTGTTGTTTCTCGTTGGGCTCAGCGGTTATGTCATGGTTCAACAGGGAATAGAGGTCAGTGCAATTAAGCAGCGTAGAGGCAAAGTATATGGCAACTAGTCAAGTAAGTTGCGAGGCACTGTGGCTTCACAAGATGTTATTTGGTTTATTTGGTCAGAGGTTGAGACCAACTACGATATACTGTGATAATCAAAGTTGTATTAGAATCCAGTATTTCATAACTGGTCAAAGCATATAGAGATCAGATACCACTTCATCAAAAATTGGGTTCAAAGGGGAGCAGTGAAGCTTGAGTATATATCCATTGATGAACAAGTAGCAAACATTCTCACCAAGTCATTGCCAAGGAAAGCATGTATACTTTAGAGATAGGATGGGAGTGGTGAGAAACACCTGCCCTTGGTAAGAGGAAGTGTTGAAAATGGTACCAAGGAGGTGCTTCGTAGGCATTTCTCCTTTTGGCCTAGAGAGACATATAAATCACCTTTTGTCTATGTGATATTATGAGTTTATTAATATGAACTTATCAAGAGGGCTAATGTACTTTTTATGTGATGTACTAAATACTTTAAGTATTAAAGTCACGTGTTTTAAAATTTACTTTATGTGAAAAAGTACAAAGTGCACTTTATATTGTTCTTGGTTGTCTTCTATTGTGCAATTGATTCATTGTTCTATCTACAATTTCTTATTGTTGTTGGAAGACTGAATTTATTGAATAAAGTGATTGCTAATTGAAGAAGAATTGTATTAACTGATCGTGTAAAGCATAGAACAATAGAAAATTAACAATCACTAGGTTCCTGGGGCCAATGTTGCCCTATCACATCATTGAAAAGGAACCCTTGCATGTCCCAAACTCTGGTGGGCAATGAACTGCCCCACCTTTAAGGGGGTGATCCACTGCGACACATCATTCACAGCATGCTCTCAATTCCTAGAGCTTTTTGAGCAGCAATACAAAGAAAAATCAAGAAAAGGCAAAAAGCAATAAGAGGGGTGGAAAAACAAAATCCAGAGTAACTCATGCATCCACGAATGCTCCCTCCTCACATTTGTATGCCCAAAATGTGGACTTCCTCATTATAGCTACCCTTTTGTCCATGGCATTTGGCCTCGAGACCCCTTTATCCCCCTTTTGTTCCAGCATTATTCACATTCCACCTATTGATTAAAGGATGTACCAGGGACCTATCCTATCTTTCCCCTTGAGGGTTGGGAACGCCTAATAAGATCGTCTATTAGCTACTCATAGCTAGAGAGGTAAAACTATTACATGATCAAAGCCCCAACTTTGGAAGGTAAACCCCATATGAAGTGTCAATTTGCCCTTGACTAACAAGCTTGGTTCACTTAGATACATTAATGATTATTGTACCTAATGGTGAGGATGCAGTATTAAACATTGTGTATAATTGGCAGGTGGCTTTCATCATGGGTTGGGCACTTAACTGGGGCCCATGTCCACTAGAGGAGCATTATGACACCCCACAAGTGAAGCATTGGGAGGCCATAGGACTCCTACCAGTTACAGAACATTATTTCATTTCATGGGCACCTACAGCACCCCTAGCAATTTGCACTTTGCCCCACATTATTCATGAGTTTATTCACTTGGACCAACATGCCCCAATCGTCTTAGTAGTGATCACATGGTCTGGCAATTGATCTGAGGCCCAAATTAGGTTCGTCTCACCCCTTGAGACATGGGAGGGTTAGCACCATTCTCAGAGCCCTCAACATTGGAGCAAAATCAGCCTATTCTATCACCAAGAGACCCATTTTGAGCCCTATTGTAGCGGCTACAACCATCCTCCAAAATTTTGACTTAGATTCATTTTGTAGCCTCCCTACCAACCATCCTTAGAAGCATCTCTTTCACTGCCCAAGTACTTATGCTTTCAATTGAGTTTCTTTGGCATAACAACTTGTGTTCACTAACTTGTTTGTCTTCCACCCGCAAGTTGACCTCCCATGACTTGGTTTCAAACCAGTTCTTATGCGGAATTGGAAAACTGCACAGCACTAGATGACAACCAACCTCGCTCTCCGGAATTTAGTTTTTGGTAGCATCAGATGTACTATAGCCATGAAAATTGGTGGAGAGGCTAAGGCACATGAGTTCTAAAGAACCCAGAAACCGTTTGGTGAAATTCCACCGAGATTGTATCTTAATAAAATAATTAATATTTTAAATGGGATTCCTAAGTCTCAACGAGTCATGTTTTAATCTTAGTCCCTGATTAGAGACTTAATCTCAGTGATTGAAGTCTCAACGAGAAAAGTATAAAAAGGAGGCTTAGGGTTCATTTAAAAACATACACACACAGAACGAATTGATCTATTGTTTGATTTTTGGGGCTAGGACACTGAGAATTCGAACTAAGTGATCATTATGCAGTAGAGGGGTAGAGATAGTTCAAGAGTACTGACGAAGAGGCGGAGAGACGCTAGTGCAGGCAGCACAGCAACTAGAAGCACTGACACTGGGCCAATCTGGGCCCACGCAAGCTTGATGCACAGCCAGAAGGGCTAGCACAAAAGCAGAAGTTGCCCTCCACACAGAAAGTCGAAATTGTCGGGAAACTGCCAGAACAACAGGAAAGGTTGACGCAATAGGCAGAAGAGACAATGCAGAGCTGATGCAGAGCTTGTGAGCTGACGCAGACCCTGTAAGGCTGACGCGGGGCCAGCACATAGGTAGTCGGGGTTAGCTAGTTTTGCTGCCGGATCAGTCGGAATCTATCGCGTGAAGTGAGGTAAAACTCACTCAGTTTTTCCGCCATTGTATTTTCTCTGTCACTGGTTTGTCGGGAGGGAAACCAGCATTGTATTCAGAATTACTGCTTAATAATAGAAAACCCTCAGAGTTGTTGCACTGGTTTTCCCGCATTGGGTTTTTCTGGGGACTATTTTGTCCAAAAATAATTGTGTCCTATGTATCTTGTTCTTTGCTCAGTTTTTGTTTCATGTAATCAAAATTAAATTGGTGTAGGTTGCAGAAGTAATTTGCTTCAGTATTCAGAGAATAACTTGATAATGTATATTAAAATCAAGTAGGAGAAGTAAATTCAATTTCGCTGAAGTAGGGGTTCCTTGGACTAGGAATTTTCACATGGTATGAGAGCATTGATTTTGAAATAGGAAGAGCAGATCCAGCACTGAGCAGAGAGGCCAATAGTTGCATTTGGCAGCTATTCGAATCCCCTTGAAGGGATTGTGCAGTACTTGTCAGGAAGCAGAGATTCTGAGGAAATCTCTCTCTGGGAGAGTCAACATAGAAGTACAATTTCCAGCTCGTGAGTTTGCAGAGGCAAAGGGAGTGATGCAGAGCCTCAGCACAGTGCTTGAAGGGCGCAGTTTCTGTCGAGGCAGAAATCGGTCGGAAAAGAGCGAGGACACATAGAAGGGGAATTTTCTCCTCAACAAATTTTTTCGCCAAACGTCTGAATTCTTCACTTGTCGGGCAGCAGTGACTAGTGGAGTCAATTCGACAGCTTGGGTGAGATGGCATCGCATGGGCTAAGAGATCAGGACAGGTTGGAAGGAGCTTCCAACTATGTCATATGGAAGACCAGAATCTTAGCTGTTATGGAGGAGTACGATCTTGAAGCCTACGTCAAGAGTGTTGTGGTTGTTCCCGCCAACAATGATAAAAAGAAGAAGTATAAGGCCAAGCAAGGGAAGGTGAAGAGGTTCATACTCGATGGAGTTCGAGATCATGTGGTCTCACACTTGCGGGGCAAAGATACAGCCTGAGAGATGTGGGAAGCTCTGTCTTCACTGTATGAAGGCTCTTCCGAACAAAGGAAGATGTGCCTACAACAAAAGTTGCAGCGGACAATGATGCAAAAGGGAGAAGGAGTTAACTCCTATCAAAAACATCTTTAGGACACCAAAGACCAGCTTGTTGTAGTGGGGTCAATTCTTCAGTCTACCGCAATGGTGAGGATAACCTTGAATGGAGTCTCAGATGAATGGGAAGTCTTCGTCCAGAGTATATTGGGCAGGGGCAAACTACCTTCATGGGAGGAGATGTGAGCAGCCCTTCAACAGGAAGAATTAAGGAGGGACCTAGTTAAGATAAACCTCAATGGCAGCAGTGGGAGTGGAACGAAGACCAAGGAGGAGGAGGAGAACGCAGCTCTAGCATCAAAGGGACAGTAAAAGCCGAAGCAGGAGAAGGGCATTTCGAAGGTGAAATGTTTCAGATGTGCCGAGATGGGCCACTTTGCATCCCAGTGTCCTTTGAAGCAAAAGGATAAGGATGAGAAACATGATCCTAAGGCTGCTCCTGCAAAGATTGACAAAGATGTGTTTGCCATGAGTGCCCACAGATCTCCAAGAGGGAAATGGGGCGATATTGAGCTATAGTCGAGAGGACTACATATGGACAGGATCCTTGAGGAGTCCATCTCTCAGATCAATTCCTTGTTACGAGTGCCAAAGATTCAACAATAGCGAGATGGACTTAGTGTCAGATGATGCAGTGGATTGTTTAGAGAAACAGATGTGGTAGCCTGAGACCAGGGACTGATCAGCGCAAAGCAAGGTTGGTAGCAGTGCAGATGGCGCATTGCAGAAGTCAGCAGCAGCACAGTAGATTCAGAGGGTTAGAGACTAGTAGCAATTAGATTCCAACATTCATGGTATTATGCTGAACACAGTTAAGTTCAGTAATTTTGGATGTTTTTTAGTTGCTTCTCTCAACAAATGAGTTGCAGTAAGAATACAGTGTTAGCAGTGGCAGTGCTAGCAGCATAGCAAATGCAACATTTGAGAGGGAGTTGTAGTACAGATGCAGCAGTGGCAGTGGCAGTGTCATGGGCAACAGTACAGTTGCAGCAGCAGCACAGTGTTGGTGGCAGCAACAGTGCGGAAAGGAGGTGCTTCAGAGACAAAGCAACATGCAGTTGGACATTGTTGCTAGAGCACTTTCCTCGCTAAGAGGGAGTGTTAGTTTTTGGTAGCATCAGATGTGCTCTAGCCATGAAAATTGGTGGAGAGGCTAAGAAATGAGTTCTAAAGAAGCTAGAAACCATTTGGTGAAATTCCACCCAAATTGTATTGTATTAAAATAATTAATATTTTAATGGGGTTCCTAAGTCTAAACTTAGGAAAATTAAAATATTAATGGGTATTAATCAAAATATGGGTGACAATGATCTAGATGGCGGATCAAGTCATGTTTTAATCTTAGTCGTTGATTAGAGACTTAATCTCGGTCGTTGAAGTCTCAACAAGAAAAGTATGAGAAAGAGGCTTGGGGTTCATTTAGAAACACACACGGAAAGAACAAATTGATCTAGAGTTTGATTTCTAGGGCTAGGAAGCTTAGAATTCGAACTAAGTGATCATTCTGCAGCAAAGGGGCAGGGATAGTTCGGGAGTACTAACGTAGAGGCAGAGAGATGCTAGTGGAGGTAGTGTAGCAGCTAGAAGTAGTGTTAGTTTTTCGTAGCATCGGATGTGCTCTAGCCATGAAAATTGGTGGAGAGGCTAAGGCACGAGTTTTAAAGAACCCAGAAACCGTTTGGTGAAATTCCACTTGGATTGTATTTTATTAAAATAATTAATATTTTTAATGGGGTTCCTAAGTCTAAACTTAAGAAAATTAAAATATTAATGGGTATTAATCAAAATATGGGTGAGAATGATATAGAAGGCGGATCAAGTCATTTTTTAATCATAGCTGTTGATTAGAGACTTTATTTCGGTCGTTGAAGTCTCAACAAGAAAAGTATAAGGAGGCTTGGTGTTCATTTAGAAACACACACGGAGAGAACGAAGTGATCTAGAGTTTGATTTCTGGGGCTAGGAAGTTGAGAATTCGAACTAAGTGATCATTCTGCAGCAAAGGGGCAGGGATAGTTCAGGAGTACTGATGGAAAGGCGGAGAGACGCTAGTGGAGGCAGCGCAATAGCTAGAAGGACTAACGTTGGACCAATCTGGGCCCACGCAAGCCTGACGCAGATCCAGAAGGGCCAACACAGAGGCATAAGCAGAAGCTGCCCTCCACGCAAAAAGTTGAAATTGTCAGGGAACTGCCAGAACAACCGGGAAGGTTGACACAGTAGGCAGAAGAGACAACGCAGAGCTAACGCGAAGCCTGTAAGGCTGACGCAGGGCCTATGCAGGGCCAACGCAGAGGTAGCTAGGGTTAGCTAGTTTTGCTGCCGGATCAGTCGGAATCTGCCAAGTGAAGTGAGGTAAAACTCACTCAGTTTTCCTACCATTGTATTTTCTCTATCACTGGTTTACCGGGAGGGCAACCAGCGTTGTATTCACAATTACTGCTTAATAATAGAAAACCCTCAGAGTTGTTGCATCGGTTTCCCGCATTTGATTTTTCCGGGGACTATTTTGTCCAAAAATAACTGTGTCCTATGTATCTTGTTCTTTGTTTAGTTTTTTGTTTCATGTAATCAAAATTAAATTGGTGTAGGCTACAGAAGTAATTTGCTTCAGTATTCAGAGAATAACTTGATAATGTATATTAAAATCAAGCAGAAGTAAATTCAGTTTTGCTGCAGTAGGGGTTCCTTGGACTAGGAATTTTCACACCTGGCAGCTAGCACTGCTCTCCAAAATTGCGCAGAGCAAGCAGGTTGCCTTCCCCAAGAAAATTGCATAGAGCAGCCCATCATCGGGCTTACTCTCAAAATTTGCGCAGTTCTGGCTGGCAGCCTTGGCTTTAGTCTAGAAATTGCACAGAGGTTGAGGAGCAGCTAGAGCCACGCAGCCCAGAAACTGCGCAAAAGTCATCCCGATGCTTGTTGGTCGTTGCATGTGCTCGCAAGTTGACCAGTTTCCTCCATGATTGTGCAATCATGCCTTGCATGCATGGGCAGCATTTCCGAAAAAGAAAAAAGCATCCCTAGATTTTAGGGATCTATTTTTAGCAACTGGGGGTTACATGCAAAAGTCGTTTTAGAAACTTCCCAGCAAGTGTCGATTTTTCCTAAAATCATGGCATGCGTGTCATAAGCCTCAATCTTGTCAAAACTATTTATTCGACGCCTCAAAGCTCATTCCTCACTTTCGATCTTGGAGCTATGGCATTCCCAACGCATCTAGAAACCTTTGACACGCTCATCGCAGCTTTTTCCAGGTAAGTCCGCTTTTCATGTCTTTTCGTGCTTTTCTGTCGCTTTTCGTGTTTCGGTTTGTGTGAGTGTTGTTTGTTTGGTTTTATTGAACATTTGTTGTCGTTTCATTACATCTTAGCTTGTAGAAGCATTGTTTCAAGTTTTGCATTGCATTTCCTTGTTGTCGCATGCATGACACTATTTCTGCACTAATGGTCGTCGTTGCGGCAACTGGCTTTACACACTTCATTGTTTTCCCATCTTACTGAATCCTGCACTTGTTGATTGCATGCATGGTTATTCACTCATGTTTGCACCAGCTTTGCACATGCTTTCAGTCCTTACTATTTTCAGTCGCCTGTCGGCAGGTCTAAGCTTCCTTGGCCAGGACCTTGCCTTGCCCGGATTGCATTGCGCATTTCTAGGATGGAAGACCTTGCCAGGAATTGCGTAGAGCCTACCTGACACTGGCCTCCCAGGTTGTGCTCTACGCAGTTTTGAGAGACAGTGCTTCAGTTGGCCGTCGGGATTGTGCAGTGCAATTTCTCGGGTAGCAGCGACGCTGTCTAAAATTGCGCATTGCACAGTTCCAGTCCTCAGTAGGCCAAGCTGGACTGTACTCTGCACAGTTTTAGCAGTCAATGTCTCAACCTCTCCCAGAGAAAACTGCGCAATTTTTCCAAGGAGACACCCAAGTGTGTTGCATGTCATTCCTCGAGTTGCTTTTGGTTTTCAACTGACATTTTGCTTGCCATGAGCATTGCTCTATCTCCAAGTATCACAGGTGTTCATCAGTCTCTCAATAGTACAGGTACAATGGCTTCCAAGAGAGCAAGGTCAAAGGACACCATTGAGAGCACAACTGGAGATGTGGTCGAGCAAGTGTCTATGAGCTTGCCCATCTATGAAGACACTAAGTTGTTCATAGACAAGGAGATCAAGATCACATGGAAAGACATCAATGACATCTTTTCAGGCACCTTTGAGGAGAATCTGGAGGACCGCAACGTTTATGTCAACATTTATGTCAACATACACAAGTCTGGCTTGTACAAGTCAACTTTACTAAAGCAAAAAAGTCAAGTGAACTAGCCATTATAAAAGTCAACTAGCCATTGGGATGTCTTGGACCAAAGAAGTTAAGACGTGTACCATTGAATTAGCCATTATGAAGTCAATCAAGGAACCAAATGACCAAGTCAAATTTCCTTCAACCAAGTTGATTTCTTCGTGAACAAAGTCAAGCTACCAAGGAGGACGTTGGAGGAGGGCATTGGGATACTTTATGCTACTATTCTTCATTTTTTTTACCATTATGGGACACATTAGCAAAGGGAATTTTGGACCAACTTGGGCATCGTGAACTAGTGGGTTAGTTAATTTATGCAATGTAATATCTTCTAAAAAATATTAAGTCTCCAACTTGTGGATGACTAATAAAAACTATTTTCTAGAGTCGTCAAACTAGCCATTACCTAGTTGTTAGGAAGATTTTATAAAAGGCTAGCCTCCCCTATTGTAATAGTTGTTGTCTTATGAGATAAGTGCCATCAATAAAGAGCTCATTTTGCAAACCATTGTTCAATTTTATTTTGTTCATTGTGTGGGGTGGATTTTACTAGTTCTTCCTTTCTCAATTAGTTGTTGTATTCGGATTATAATCGAACAAAGTTTTCTAATAATTAAGATCAAACAAAGCAAACAAGTTGAGCCACCAAGGGAAACACAACTGCACGTTGTACAGAATCATTCCAATAAATCTTCAAAATTAGAAACAGCTCCAATAATTAAAACACCCCAACTTATATGTGCATACAATAGGACGTGGACAGACCCATCTAATGCAAAACTCAGCCAGATTTAATGAAGGCAGCTCCCTTAAGGACCCCATCAAGATCAGCTTCAAGATAGGTGGGACTATTCCGTGAGGAAGCTTCAAGTAGAACAAAGTTCGTATTCAATATCTCACTCAAGTTGAAGGCCGAAGACCATCACATCAAGGGGCTGCTCCTAGCTGGATCCAAAAGGTAGAAGGCTTGTTAAGTCACAAGCAGGGGTGACTTCTCTAGCAAACCAAACCCACTTCCCTGATCAATTGCAAGATTGACTTAAGGGAGCACATGTTTCACATCCCGGAAGGTGAAGTATGCATTGCTTGGTACAAGGTATAAACTACAACAACCACTTTACTTTAAAAAATATCACAACTTTTATTTTCCGCATTAGATTAGGAAATATATGCTTGCTGGTTTTTACATTGTTTCATTGTAATAGTATGTTTTTACCTTAGGAAAATTGATAAATAAAATTAGATCTAAACCAAAGTTAGATACATTGGTTTTTGGCCATCATTGGTCATATTTTACACTTTGTATCCAGCAAACTAGTTGCGGATTTGAAGCTTTTGTTGGCTGTACCATACAAAATCTACATCAAAGATCAAGATTTCCAACCCCATACAAGTTATCTTTCAGAAAACCTATCTAGTGACTATGTTATTTTTACTAGTTGATTTTACCATTTTAGAGTCCAAACATTTAATTTCCAGCCATATTGGAAGTATATTTCAGATCTGGAATTTTTTAGGCACCTAACATAAAGGGATTTGGTCCCAAATCCACAGAAAACAAAATTTCCAGCTTGTTGGAAATTGTTACTTTCTAATGTTATAGGATGGGATTTGGTCCTAAATGTCCTATATTTCATCTCCTAAACCTCCTACCCCTAGATTTATAACTTAATCGTGCTTTGGCATTCATTGGGTGGTCATTTAAAGCTAAATAGGTTGATGTCCCTGTCATCTATTGTAGTTTCTGTAGTCTGATATAACAGGACAGCGAGCTAATTTGGTCCATAAATCTTTAACCAAATGTCTAGACTCTAAACTAAGAAATAACACCATAATTAGTTAGGAAATTTTCTCTACATCAGCAGATTTATGTGGTCACGTGCTATATCTCACATTATTTGGTGTAGTTGTATTTGTTATTTTAGTTTTCTACTGCATTATCATACACTGAAACAACAGGACAGTCCCAATAATTAACTTCTCACATTATTTGGTGTAGTTGTATTTGTTATTTTAGTTTTCTACTGCATTATCATACACTGAAACAACAGGACAGTCCCAATAATTAACTCCTCCACCCCTTTTCGACCCCAATTAAGGCATTAGTCTTATTTGGAGTTGCTTGGGTATCAAGAGGGATGACTCCATTGAGCTTTTAGGAGGAAGTTGGGTCTAAAAAGCAGAGGTTCGGGCCAAGGTGAAAATGGGCCCTAGCCCTCTATGTCCATCCAGAAAACTGCACGGATCTTGGCAACCCTACTAATCGAATAGGTAATAGATCTTCGTTGTAAAAAAACTTCAAGAGTCCTTAAACAATAGCAAAATATCGTTAAATGACCTCATTATTTAAGAACAACAAGATGCATGCTAAAAATTAGGAGGGAAAAGCACTGACATAAGGCCATGAATAGGAACTAGATAAGCAGTGTTCTACCTGGAAGGGTAAAACTCGTCCTGCTCCATAATTGAGGTGCATGGGAGCAAAGAATTGAGTGAAGCTTTGTCCAAAGCAAGATGGGAATATGTAGAATTGTGTAGTTCAAGGTGACTACACTACTTGAGAGGGAATTCCATTGAGCTTCCCAAAAGCTGTTGAGGGAATAGAAGACTATGCCAGCAACTTCGATTAGACAAAATGAGAAGGATCCATTGCAGGGATGAACCCTGAGATGTTAATGTGGAAATGAATTATGAATGGTTATCCAACACCGTAAGCTACTCATATAATGGAATCAAAATAGTTTAATGCATCTTAGTGATGTGGACAACTCAAAAAACTAGTAATGAAGCATGTGCCTCAAATCATAGGAATTGACTGCAATGGAGGTTGCCTTGGCTCATGAGATTCTTCATGCATGATGGCATATGCAAGAGAGTCACATAGGATGGAAGGCATCAAAGTATGATGATGAGCATTTAAAGGTTTAAGAGGTGTGTGCATTACTGAAAGAGGAGCGGGAAAAAAAATATAGAAGTCAAAGGGGTAAGAACCTAATGACTTTGGACTCGTAGTTATTGGAACACTTATTCCAAACCTTGAACATGTCCATCATGTATGCAATGTGCATCATTTTGTTCTAATATTGGTGTTGTGCAAGGGTTTCCATGAAGAGTTAGACTTCTCATTGTCAATATGACATGGTTTGACCACTTTTAGAAGACTGGTATCCAACAGTCTGGAAAAAATATATAGATCCATAACATGACACCAACACAGATATTATGCAGACGTGGCACTGAAAATTGTAAATTTGGTGCCAAAAATCACAAATATGGTGCCTCAAATCGCATATCAGGGGCCAGAAAGTGAATACCTAAGGCCAGAAAGAGTAGACATGTGGCCAGAAATGTATATCTGAGAACATAAGAGCAAAAAAAACATCTGTAAAGTGCAGACATAACATCCAAAATGTAAATCTGGGGCCTGAAAGTTCAGATTTAATGGTGAAAGGTGCAAATCTGAAGTTGGAAAGTGCAGAGATCTTGCAATAAATGTATAAATACACTAAAACTTTGAATGATAATGAGTTACTTGTGTATTGATGGCCTGAAATCAGTAGAGGGCTTTTGATGCACATGCAAATTTCACTCAACAACCTGGTGTTGACAGCTCAAAGAGAATTTCAACCAGGAAAGAAATCCTAAGGACACTGAAATTGCAGAACTCTAAAGAGGCCCTAATCTCAAGGCTCTGATACCAATTGATATGAACACAATACCAGCAATGCAAGAAGAATCTAAGATACTCACACAAGAAATACAATAGAACAAGTATGAAAGTATGAGAGGAAATTGTCAAAAGTGTACACATATGGTACTCTTCATTACACCGATAGAAAAGGGCTTCCAGAATTTCCATTCTTTCAAAAATAAAAATTATGGATGGTCTCGATTTAATAATCATCGAATATTCTCGGTTCTATAAACATCTAACGGATGAGATTAAAAAATTTCGAACCGATTTTCCATCTCAAACCAGGAACAAAGGTTTTCGAACCATTTTAGTAGGCAGCCACCGCATTTTTGTTTCCAATGACCCCTGTAGGCAGATGCCATATTTCCGTTTCCAATGAGACCGTTAGGCAGCCACCGCATTTCTGTTCCAAACCAAGGTCTGTACGCAGCCACCATGTAACACTTGTTGGGAAAAGCGTTCCCAAACCAACAAGCCTTGTTATAAGTTTTTACATATAACACTACACCCACCAAGATGTGACTCTTAATATTGACTAACTAATAAATTATCAATATTAATTTTATTGATTAATATTAATCAGAATTTTAATAATGATTATATGTGTTTCTTGGATTCTGGTTCACATTTATAATCATGATATCTATCAGCGTTTATCAGCCATCTAATTTATATGGCTGAGCTACTTGTATTATCTATATGTGGTTACAAAATTGTTTTAGTGATCAAAGTTGACAAAGTCTCCAATAAAATACATTTAAGTGGACGACAGATCAGTTGCACAAAGTTACCCAGCAAGGGATAAGAATAAAGTACATACTACAAAGTGTACTAAAGTACAGGATAGATAATTGATATTTATGATACAATGTAACACTTGTTGGGAAAAGTGTTCCCAAACCAACGAGCCTTATTATAAGTTTTCACATATAACACTACACCCACCGAGATGTTATTGATTAACTAATAAATTATCAATATTAATTTTATTGATTAATGTTAATCAGAATTTTAATAATGATTATATATGTTTCTTGGATTCTGGTTCACATTTATAATCATGAGATCTATCAGCATTTATCAGCCATCTAATTTATATGGCTGAGCTACTTGTATTATCTATATGTGGTTACAAAATTGTTTTAGTGATCAAAGTTGACCAAGTCTCCAATAAAATACATTTAAGTGGACAACAGATCAGTTGCACAAAGTCACCCAACAAGGGATAAGGATAAAGTACAAAGTGTACTAAAGTACAAGATAGATAAATGATATTTATGATATGTTCACACATGTTTACTACACTAAGTCGCATCTGACTTCCACAAGGAGTGGCAGGACAAGAAGGAAAAGCAGGAGAAAAAATAGAAAGGCTTCCAGCCCTCTTTCTATCGACATAACCAAATGATTCACAATCAAACAATCCTGTTGAAAGTACAACACATAATACAGCTTCTAGGAAAAAAAGAAGAGTAACATTCAATGTTACCAGACTCGGAATCGGCAATAAATCGGCGAGGCAAAAGAGCGAAGAGTTTTAATCGGATCGGGAAAAAATCGGCAAAAAATCGTTGAATTCATTAAATAAAAATATACACATATATTGAATTAAAAAAAAAATAAATAAATAAATAAATAAAATAAAATTCATTAATATTCGGTAAAGGCATGTCCAAACAATGCATAATATCAATAGATGTCCAAAATATCATGAATGAATAAGTATCTCATACCCGTCATAAAAAAAACATTGGAAATAATTGATTTTTAATAAGTGATATCTTAACCTCCTGAACTCTAATTATGATGTTTTTTTAGTGAAAGCGAGTGATATTTCAAGAGAATTCAATACAATAACAATACACAAAAAAGAGCAATTTACCACATATTTGAAAATATAATTACATACAAAATATCCAAAAATAATAAAAAAAAATTTCACTTTATTAAATACCAAACCTCTTCGAGTAAAGTAACACATAAATAATCTCTTAGTGAACTCAATTACAATATTCATCCACACTTTCCGTAATTATCAAGAAAACGTTAAAAAATTTAATTACAACAAATTTCCAATTACTTATTGAACCTTCTAAATCAAAATCTAATTAAAACAAAATAAAACTAAGCTCTAAAAAAATTTATAAAAAATTTTTTTTTTGAATTTTTTATTTTTCATATTATAAAAATGAAAATCTAAAATTTGTGAAACTTTAAACTTAGAATCTAATTACAACAAAATTTAAATCGAACTAAAACTATGCTAAATCTAAACATCAAAATCTATTTAAAACGTAATGTTCTGATAAAATAAATGAAGGCACATAAAATTTGAAAACGATTGAATCTAAAAAGGAGAATTATACCCTAACTAATGCGTAAAACCAAAACAGTGAGAAAATACCTACGCGTAAACTCTAAAAGGAAAGCGTGACCCAGCCTCAGAACCAAAGGGAGAATTTGACGCGCTGAGAAAATTCTGAATAGGCACAGGTGACGGCAAGGCTTTGAGAGACCTGCTGGTCGAAAATCCAAGATGATGATGCTCTGAATCAAATCCACGCAAGTCTGCTTTGTTCGTCTAAAGAAAAGAGCCCTGTTTATGAATGGAACGATTCTAACACTGCTGAACCGCATTCCAAAATACAAATCAATTTCTGCGTGCTGATGCGATTAGGGAAATACGCAAATGTTGTGATCTGAGCGGAGCTGTGTGTGAATGACGGAAGAGATCGTGACTAAGCTCAGGCACAAACAATGAACATATACTCAAACAATCTGAACGATTTCGGTTTGATCAGAAGCCCTAAACCCAAAACTGGCGGGACTCGACAAAATCGGGAAAATCGGAAAAAATCGGCAGAGTTTCGGATCGGATCGTTTCACGGGCGATCAGATTGGGAATCGCGAGTACTCGTCGATTCCTGTTACACTGGTAACATTACATTGCTTCATATGTGGATAAGGGCATTATGCCAAAGCTTGCCCAAGGAACAAACGTAATTCCAAGAGCATTAGTAATGTGCAATAAGCACAATTGTGAAGAATGTGGCATGTGCACCTAGGATTTAAGTAGCATCAAAAAACCATCGCACCAATAATTAATCCAACATAACCAAGGTCGACGGAAAGATTGTAAGATCGCACTTAGTAGTCAAGATCAGTGTTGATAATATCGCCGAGATATCGGCGATTTTCGGAAATATCGCGATATTTTCGGCAAGCCGATATATCGCCGACCAAATATCGCGATATTTTATGGTTTTGAAAATATCGCGCGATTTCCGATATATCGCCGATATTTCAGAAAATATCGTGCGACGACATAAAATATCGCCCGGTGACAGCGAAATCTTTCCGTGCGGCCTATAAAATTTGATTTTTGGTTTTTTTCATGTCATTTTGTTTCTCTGAGCGCTGGAGAAGGAATGTGGTTGCTGCCAAGGAGGGTTTGAACGAATTCATAGCCATTATTGCCAATTTGCCACCAAGAACGAAGATTTCTCTAAGCTGCAAGTGCCAAGAACAATGAGACATCTCATTATTCCCTACAATCATTTTGCTTGGTTTTTGTTTTCCATTTCAAAATGCAAGGGTTTTAAATTTATCACCATAGTGGGCACTGTGTAGGAGAGAGATGCATTGAAACTCTTTGCAAAACATAGTGATTCTCACTGCTCAGGAGTCAGAACAAACATATATTCCAAAGTTCCAAACATTAATTGCTACATCTGTTTCAAAAGATTGCACAAGTCATCAAGGTTTGTCACTATGTTTTCATTGCTGCCATCATAGAACACTGTTAGTGTCAAAATTTCAAATTATTACCCCTGTTAAGATTCTTCAATTGGTGATGGAAGGGAAGGCTATCCTATTCCTAGAGAAAAAGAAACAGCTTCACAATAGATTAGAATGGAATGAAAATACTGAACAGTGGATAATTAAGTAATGAACTAGTTTACCTGTTCTAATTTTTTGATCCATATATGACCAAAATCAGTAAAATCATGACCAAAATAGGTCCAAAAAATAGAACAGTTAACAATTCCTTCACATGACAGTTTTTTTACCTTCTTGTTGAAGTGCATTTTGAATAATAATTGAAGTAAATGGCTGATCTTCATCTCACTAAAACAGATTGAAAATCCATTTCTATTTCACATCAGATTGGAACTATTAACTTAAGAAACTCTCCATGCCACTGTTATGGCCATACATCATCATCGAGTTACTTAGAGCTTAGAGGATCATTGTTGTCAGGAGAGTCAAGCTCACTGTGATGTGTCACATCTATATCAGGGCTGTATCATTGTCAAGTGACAAGTCATCATCAGGTTCATATCACTGTCAAGGTAATACAAAATTCAAATACAAAAGAGGTCACTGCTAGGAGGTTGAAACCGTTGAATACCGAGGTCTAATAATGCACCTACAGCAGTGGTATAATAATTAATTATTAATTAACAGTCACCTCATTTCCTCATTTCCTTGGCATATCATTTGCAATTTTGCATTCACCTCATTTCCTTGGCATATCATTTGCAATTTTGCATTGTTAGGCTCTTTCATTGCTTGGCATCTTTGGTTAAAGTGGCAATTATTGCATGATACAAGCTCACTGCCCTCTTAACTTTTAAGTCTGCTCTTTTTTAAATTTTTCATGCCCATTGCAAAATTGCAAATTTGCAAATAATGTAGCAAAAAAAGTTAAAACTGTTTTGTAAAATGATGTGGTTATTAACTTATTTGTAATTTTGTATTACTTATTAAGTTACTAATTCCAAATTTTTTTTGGTGCTCTAGGTTTCCTTTTGAGTTAGCCCACTACAAAATACAAATATGCCAAAAGCCTTGGACCCATTTTGGGAGTATGGGAGCCCTGATGGTGGGACAAATCGTGCATATCTTACATGCAAATTGTGTGGGACCAAGATGACAGGTGAGATTACACGACTGAAATACCATCTTGCTAGACTCAGTGGACACGATGTTGGGGTTTGTATAGTTTCTAGTCCGGAGCTTATACAAAAAGCTCTTGAGGCAATTGAAGAAAAAGACAAAAAGAAGGAAGAGGCGGAAAGAAACAAAGTTGAACGTGCAGGTAGATCTTTCGGGATATCTTCTCCTGATTTTGGTGTTGAGGGTAGTGGGCCTAGTGGCCCTAGTGGGAGGGGCTCCACAACTGGCACACCATCACATGCTACTGCTAGTGTGAGTGCGAGGTCATCATTTTTTGTTCCACGAACAGGAGCTGGAGCACAACCTGGCATAAAATCGCTTGTTAAAAAGAAGGAGAAGCAAGAAGCAGATAGAGTCATGGGGAGGTGTATTTTTTGGAGCGACTTACCTCTCAGCATCACAAAAACCAATCCATTTTGGCAGCCAATGTATGATGCTATTGCTGTTGTGGGCCCAGGGTACAAAAGTGCCACATATAAGGAGTTGTGGGGGCCAATTCTTCAAGCAGAAAAACAGGACATCAACTTTAGATTGGCGGAGTTGAAAAAGACATGGGAAGTCACTGGATGCACAGTGATGTCTGATGGTTGGACAGATAGGAAGGGTAGGACCCTTCTAAATTTCTTGGTACATTGTCCTAAAGGTACCATGTTTATTAAATCGTTGGATGCATCAGAACATATCAAATATGCAGCAACGATATGTGAGTTGTTAGATGGGTTCATTCGGGAGATTGGTGTGCAGAATGTGGTGCAAGTCATAACAGACAATGCAGCTAATTATGTGTCTGCCGGCAGAATGCTTATGGAGAGGCATCCCACATTGTTCTGGACTCCATGTGCAGCGCATTGTCTTGATTTGTTGCTTGAGGATATGGGGAAACTCTCCTTCATCAAGGAGGCAGTTGATATGGCTAGGAGCATCCCCAAGTTTATTTATAACCATGCTTTTGTTCTTAGCCTTATGAGGAGGTTCACTAGAAACAAGGAGTTGCGGCGTCCTGCCATCACACATTTTGCCACAACCTTTATTACTCTTCAGTCTTTGCTTCGATGTCAGTTCGAGTTGAAGAAAATGTTTGTGTCTGATGATTGGCGTAATTGTGGATACAACAGGAGACCTGATGGGAAAGCCATTGCAAAAATGGTGTACTCTGAGACATTTTGGCATGGAGTAGAAGAAGCATGTGCAGTTAGCAAACCTATAGTAAAGGTTCTTAGATTGGTGGATGGAGAGAAGCCTGCAATGCCTTATTTGTATGAGGGCATGGATAGGGCCAAGGAGCCCATTCGTTCCTATTATGCAGACAAGGGTTCTGCTGGCCTTGATAGGCAGATGATGTTATGGGATGTGATCGATAGTCGGTGGACGGGGATGCTTCATCGACCCATTCATGCAGCAGCACTCTTCCTCAACCCCGCATTTTCATACAAATGCAACTTTGATTTTGATGGCTAGGTGATGGAAGGGCTCCATTCCTGTATTCAGAGGATGGTACCTGATCCTGAGCTTCGCAGCAAAATCAATCGCGAGATACAGTCTTATCGGGATTGTGTTGGCCTATTTGGCTTTGATGATGCCATTAGGGAAAGGACCCTCTTCATGCCACGTAAGTGACAAGTCATCACTCATTAGAAATTAGAATTTTAAATTTAATTATGTTTTAACTTTTAAGTTTTTGCAAATTTGGTGCCCTTGCACCATAGCTTCGCCACCAAATATCTACAACAAATGAGCGCAATTGGAGTGTATTTAAGAAAATACACGCCAAAAAGCGCAACAGGTATAACTTTGAACTCAAGCCTTCAGTTGAGCAATTACACTTATTGTAATTTTTAATTTTTAATTTATGACCTTCAAGTGTCAAGAGTCAAGAGTCAAGACTCATTACTTTTTTTGACACTCTTACAGGTTGGAGTTCGCACGCCTCAATGATTTGGTGTATGTGCATTACAACATCCGACTTCGAGTGAGGCAAATAGAATCACTAATGGATCCAGATGCCATTTCCTTAGACAATATTGATGTATTTTCTCTGTGGAGGGTGGAGTCAGAGGAGCCCATATTGGAGGAGTCACCTTCATGGTTAGAGCCAGTGGCAAATGATCCATTAGAGCAGGGGCAGCAAGAGGCGAACTCGGAGTCAGAGGAGCAGCAGCACTTAGAGGAGGGGCAGGAGGAGGAGGAGGAGGAGGAGGACACTGCGGGAGCATCAGCATCAACACCATCTGCTATAGATATAGGAGAGCATAGCTCCATACCTAGCACTCATTATTTGACATTAGGTGCACAGGCAAGGTCAGGGCTTTCTACTACTAGGGGCAGGCCTGGCAAACAACCCATCATGTTTTCCCGTAAAAGGGGGAGAGGGCAGTAGATAGATAGCTACTAGTTTTATTTGTTATGCTACATGTAACTCATGATGATGAGATACTTTTATATATGTGATGTTATTTTGTATTGGTTCTCCACATTTGAGTCCTTGAATGGACAATTATCAGGGATCAGCAGGATTTGGTATCGCCTTTGATATATCATTTCTATTTGACATCATATATATCAGTGTTTTCTTCATATTTATGTGCCAATGTGTTTATTTCATGTTGTTATTGCTTTATATGTTTAAAAATCTGAAAAAAATGAATATATTATGCATTTTTTATGCTTGCCGATATTTGCCGATATTTTGCCGATATTTTCGCCGATATTGCCGATAAGATATTTTCTAGACCCTCGCCGATATTTTCCCGATACCGATATTATCAACACTGGTCAAGATCACGATCAAGGTCTTGAATACCATATCGTTGGCTGTCCACTAGCTGTTACTTTGGAAGAACTAAGTAATCAAAGTCGAGACCAGAGTCTTGACTCTTGACTACAGTTTAAGTGCTTATCTAAATTGCCTATAGAAGCACCAAGTAGTCAAGGTCAAGGCCTTGGCCTTGACTACAGTTTAGGTGGCTATCTACCAGCTTTTATTGTTGAAGTAACAAGTAATCCACCCTATGGCCAATATCTTAACTAAGCCTTATGTGCTTATGCCTTGGTCCTGCTATTTGCAAGTAGTGCTAAGACGTCAAACTCAAAACAGTCGCTACCAATTGGCTGCTGCATACACACCTGATTGTCAATAATTTGCTCACTCCCCAAATTGAAGTGATTGTCATCTTGTCTCTCTGAAAGGTTTGATTTGGTGAAGATCAGAAGTTGGCCTCTGAACACAAAGATTATTGGACACTCTCTTCCAAATCGTGATATGAGTTGTAACAAGTATAGCTTGGACAACCATAAATAGTTGTCAAATTCATGGTGGAAAGGCGTGGCATCCCAAGATTTTATAGTAATCCTTTGAGGAATATGTCCAACTATTCTAGCAATACTTACAAACAATGTTCCCAGTTCCACCAAGTTTCCAAGTCATGGGGATGCAGAAGCACGGAAATGCATTCAAGGGACGTGTGGAAACACCCACCAAAATTTAGGACGCATCATTAGGAATGTCGTGGTCCCTTGCACAGGGGACCTCATCTTTAAAATGATAAAATGAAATTAAAGATGTGAAAACATAGATGATACCTCTAATTATGGTTAATCAATTATCATTGTAAATGATATAAATATGTTTAGGATAGTGCTTTAGGTTTTAAGGTTTTCATTTTCTATTTGACCCTTTTTACATTTCACATCAAATTTCCAAGGAAGCACCCAAGCATCCCCTACACATGTGAAACATCTTGCATGGTAGCTTGTAGTATTTGCTTCGATTGTGTTTAGACCATGCCTGGAGATGTTTTATGTGATGTGGGGTGCATGGTGTGTTGATTACCCATGTTTGTACTATGATTGACTTACACAATGGAGTTAACTTGCCATAGATTGCCATGCCTTGACTTGACGCTTATGTGGCACATTTCCTTGGAATATTGTAGACCTAAATGGCATGATCATTTTCTTCATCAAGTTCATACTTGGAGACACGGATTGCTTGCTTGGGAGGACAACTTTCCTTGAAGGAGGAGTGTTGGGCACCTTGGAGGAGGGCACTGAACACTTGGCATGGGGACACTGTTGGAGAATGTAACTAGTTTCGGTCTTCATAATTGTCATTTGACTCATGTCTGTTGAAGAATCTAGGGCAATTAGGTTAATAAGATTCTTCTCACGATGATAACTATTTGTGAGGTACTTTTTACTTTTTCTTATTAGCACAATCTTCTCTTGTTATTATTAGAGAGTGTTTTCTTACTTCATCAAGTAGTTACCAAAACAAAAGAGACAAGAACACAAGATGTTGGCTTTTTGCCAAGGCCAAAACCTCTCACTCCTTGAGAGGAAAAGCCCACACAAATTCTTCTTACAGAGATTCCAATTGATGAATACCAAGACCAAGACCTTGACATATAAACCGCTCGAAGACCAAGACACTAGCTCTTTGCTCTTTTCTTCTTCTTGATTCCTCTTCTTCTTCGACATACTTAGCAAGTTAGCACTGAGATCATCTCCTCAATGAGCTAAGACATGTCAATGTCGCGCCACCAAAATGTGACCTTTGCAACAATACTGAAACACATTGATTCAACATTGAACACTAGATCCAAAATTTCATTGTCCCTTCATCACTCCTTGCTGAGCCATTTGAATTGCTCTCCCTTCTCTGTAATACGAATCTCAGAGGGATCCAAATTCCATTGACTATGAGACAGTTTCGTTTTGTAGTTTCCACAGAGATCTTGCCACTCCCGTCCGAATAACAATGAGATGTACCGAACCTCATTCTACCTCTATCCATCCGAATTCAGAGATGATTGTAGCCTCGTTCAAACTTCTGAGAGAGATATCTGAATCACTGTACTTGTAGCTAGCCCTTAGACTTCTTCGTTGTTCCATCATCATCTTTTCTCGCTGCTCCTTCCATCCGAATTAGTCTCTGTTCTAGGGATCCAAACTATATTCTTGTTATTACCCATCCGAATTCAGAGGATGATCTGAATTATTGAACTGAGGAAATGTGAAGTACCTTGGTGCCTATATATAGTGGTTTCTCATCATAAAATAAGCCAACTTGAGTGTATGAAGGAATGTTTCTCTATATAGCGGGTTTCAGGCATGGCATTGGGAGAGTAGAAAGTTGAGCAACAGTGACAACTACATGAGGATATAAAACATAGAGTTAATGGAAAAATTAGCTTGAAGATGTTAGACATCTTGGGGAAAGGTAATACACAAAACATCCATGTAGCATCTACAGTTATTGATATTGTGTTACCTCTCAAACTGTCACTTCTTCAAATAAGTCCTAAAATTCAACAAAAGCACGACACACCAACCCTTCTTCACACTTTAGGTTAGCTCTTCTCCAACCAAGGGGGCCTTTCCTAAGATGGTCCCCTTTTACCACATTCATGGGCTTCAATGAAAACAAATAGCTTAAGTGAATATGTCTCCATATAATTTGAAATTGTATATCTTCATAATACATGAGGCATGAAATGAGTTGACTGCTAGCTATGACCTACAGCTCCTCCATTGTACTAACTTGTCATATGAATGGATAAAAGCTTTCTATAAAATATTATTTTCTTACCTCTACATTTGTGCCAAGCCCCTTGCACATGGCTAACATAAGACATATGTGATCTATAATAACTTTAACAGCATCTTTCGGTAAAAATCACATCAGAGATATTCTCGTTGACGCGTTTCGAACCAGCCAGTGTGGTTCATCTTCAGTTCAAGATGAGAAACCAGATCCAGACGTTGTACTAAATAGATGTAGAGAGCTGCTAACTAGCTGTTACGGTGTAACAGCTAGTTTGACTAAAGGCAGAAATTAGAAATTAGGTTTTGATAAAGAAGGGTATGGGAATCTAATTGAAGAATTTAAATTTATAAAAATATTCTTATTAATATTATAAATTTTATATGTAATAATATTATTAATAATTGGTATTTTAATAAAATAATATTATAATTTAAGTAGTTACAAAAAAAATAATAAATAAATAAAATTTTAGCCCCTTATAACCTTATTATTAAATATTATTATATATAAAATTCTCATAACTATTAATATTAATCCCTATTAATATTAATAGGTTTAAACCTATTCATAACCCCAAATATTAACTAATATAACTAATTTTAGAATATCACACTAAATAGTTAGGAGGATCAACAAATATTATTTTAAAAATAATTAGTAATAATATTAAATATTAAAAATATATATATATAGGAAGAAAGAGTGGGAATCCAGCATCTGCTGATACTCCAACCATCATCTCTATTCAAATTAACAGGCCTCTTTTCAATTTCTAAGGCCTCCCTAAATTTACAATGATGAAAATGGTCAATCCTAGCAATGACCCTAGCCTCTTCAATGCAGATGTGATGATTCGTTTTTTCTGCATGCTCTGCCAAAGTGGAGGAGAGAGACCTTCCATGCTTAATATTTAATAATAAGGTTATAAGGGGCTAAAATATATATATTTTTTTATTTTTTTATTTTTTATTATTATTTTTTTAAACTACTTAGTTTATAATATTATTTTATTAAAATACCAATTATTAATAATATTATAACATATAAAATTTATAATATTAATAAGAATTTAATTCAATAATATTTTTA
Source organism: Pinus tabuliformis (assembly GCA_031772625.1). Lineage (NCBI taxonomy): Eukaryota > Viridiplantae > Streptophyta > Pinopsida > Pinales > Pinaceae > Pinus > Pinus tabuliformis. The sequence goes on from CM062813.1 coordinate 209,192,289, forward strand.
TAAATTTAAATTCTTCAGTTAGATTCCCTTACCCTTCTTTATCAAAACCTAATTTCTAATTTCTACCTTTAGTCAAACTAGCTGTTACTCCCTAACGGCTAGTTAGCAGCTCTCTACATCTATTTAGTACAACACCTGGATCTGGTTTCTCATCTTGTCCTGGTAAATAAATGAGATAAAGAGGGTGGCTCACTAAAACAATAATATAATTGGCCTCCAAAAGGATTAATGGATGAATACAGAGGATGGCCCCAATGGAAAATAAAAACACAATAATAAATTGCCTCCGCGTAAGTGCCAATGCAGGTATACTCCATAAAGGGTTTGTACCATGGTAATAGAAGTGGTATCTCCTGGTACCACCCACCATAAATGAAAGTCATAATAAAAGGAGACCATGAGATGTATGAATGTTAGGCCAAGCTGACAATGAACAACATCAACCAATGATATACCATAGCACCAAAGAGCATCTCACAACCATCAACCAAAGCATCTCTAAAACCATAAGCTTCTAACCCAAAGCTCCATCAACCAACGATATGCAAACATGAAGACAGAACCAAGTACCAAAACAATCCACTACATAGAAGCCACTTCTCATCCCATGCTAGTAGTTTCCAACCCTTTGGTGGGTCGGCTAGAACCATCATGAACCAAGAAAATCATCATCTCCAAGAAAAATTGAAGGTGTATGCCCCCAATCTACCAAAAACTCCATGGGCATCATACTGCAAATCATAACTCGTGATAAAAATCACAAGAGTTACCCTCATGCAATATGATGGGGTGAGACATTGTAATTAGAAAGCATGAATGATGCAATAAGACATACCCAAAGGCTTCTAAAAGCTCCTTTATCTGGGCCTCAGTAAAATAGTAAGGCAAGCCTCCAACAAATACTCTATCTGGCCCATCAGCACCACCAGTTGCCCTGCCAGAGGAACATTGAATTCAGAGAGTTTTTATAATTCTGAAAACAGGTATAAAATGAAAATTTTCTTGACTCTTCATGGACCCTGAAAACTTGCCCTGGAGTAAGTCCCACAGCTGCCAGGTTAAGATGAGGACTTGGTTGGCTTGGACCAAGGGCAGCTGCCATTGAGGGATTGTAATCAGTCGGCCTTCGTACTCTTACTGGAGCACCCTGTTTAAGAACAACACACAAAATGAGACAACTCTCAAACAATCCAACTTTGACAGAACACCCATAAACAGAACTGCATACCTCAAATAGTATCCCATCGAGAGCCATTGCATTGCTAGCCTCCTCAACAGTCCTCATCTCCACAAAGGCAAATTTCTTTTCATGATTGATATACACATTCACAACAGCATCTCCTGCATTGGAGCAAATTTGCAAAATTAATGATCCTATTCCATATATTCTTCAACATCCCTATGAAACGAATTTCAACATTTCAGAAAACTGGTTCAATTTTAATTCAAAAGCATAATTGCTCAGAACAAATCTCCCAAGGCTAGTAAACAACAAGGCTATCCATTGAGACCAAATTTGAGTATTATTCCAAAAATGGCTTGAAACAGATATCACTGGCCATTTTTAGTAGATTGATCTTTTACAGACCAGATTGAACATTTATCTGACCGGAGGCATATTTCAGTTTGGTAGCAAATATCTGGGGCTTGCTTTGGCAGTTTTTAATGTCTACTATGAAAATTAAATGTAGGAACTCTAAACAGACTCAGAAATTGTTCAACTTGCATGTGAAAAAATAGAGAAATAAAGAGGAAAAACAGATCAGTGAAATCATTCCTAGAGAGAAAAGAAATGATGTATTATTACAACATATTTGAATACCTGGCCCAGCAGTGTTTCCTCCTATTGCAGCCATTACTTGACTGAAAAATGTTGCAATAGTCTGATGAGATAATGTTCCCAGAGACAAGGAATTAAGATTAGAGAGCTTCATAAATAATAATAAACAAAGAGAAAACAAATCCCAAGAAATAAAATCCCCATTCTCTAGGTGAAGTAAAACTAGCATGCATGAAGTTCCCTAGAAAACAGTTAACGCACACTACATAACAATGGAGGCACAGCAGGAAAACTATAATTCTGAAAAGAATACAAATAAATCTTAATTGGAGAATCACTTTGGTTATAACTTATATGTGTTTGAGAAAGACGAACCTGCTCATTTTCTAGAGGAGGTAAGCCTCCAACATAAACTCTGCGGGCATGTCTGGTGGCCTGCCCCAAAATGAAGCATGTAGACAATGTGAAGAGAGAAAAAAGGTCACAACTGTTTTAGCATTTAACATGCGCACACTAACAATATTACAAATTACAATTCCCCAGCAGTAGAGAAACATATATAGAAAAGCACACCTGTTGGGCCATTGCTTGCACTGCCATATTAGAAACTCCAAACTGACATGACAAATAAAATTACTTTAAAAAATTATCACACCTCGGTGTGTTTACATTCCAATTGCAAGAATGCATTTACCTGTGCATTTGCAAATGGCACCATCGGGAACACTCCAGGCACTGGTTGAGAAACTCCAGGAACTAAGCCTGATTGAATAGAAAATCATTAGTTTATGTCCAGTGTTTAATAGGTAATTCATGAAGGGCTCTAAAGGTTGTTAACTTGTTCACTGTAAAGGCTTGGTCACATCCAGCAGCAATAGTGCCACCAGATGGGCGAAAATAACATATCCTGCAGCAGACGCTGAGGCACAATTCATATTAGCCTTTTTTTAACGTAGGAATATAAGAAAACCTTTAATGTAAATATCCTGGAGAATAACATTGTGGCTCACTTCCCAAGCAAATGCAAAACTACCAGAGAAACGGAAGTTGCAGGAAGAGGATGATTAGGGCCTACTAACATGATTGCATCAGTTCCTGTTTGTTCATAGCCTTTGCAGGGGCACCAGTGGACAGGCACAAAAGCGCATGTGGCTCGTAATGCCTTCAGCACTTACAACAGAAAGAAAAACAACCACAGAAAACAGCAATACAGCAGACAACAAGCAAACAAGCGAACAAAGTTCCTCAGTTTGGATCCAAAACAACAGAAAAAAAAATAAAGTTCACATTTAAATTTATTAATTCCCTTAAAATAACATCAACTTTATGGCTGGAAAAACTGTTATAATCATCATTACTATCTTGCTTGAATGTATTCAGTATAAGCCCACACTCAAAGAGACAGTAACGATTATAGTTCACAAGGGGATAGAATTATTGCATACCCGGAGCTCCAGCACCTGCAACTATGGCTGCACCTGGCGGAACCATGTCAAAACCAGATGTGCGCTTTCTACAAAAACAGAAATTATAAACAAATTTAAATATATTAAAACTGACCAGTATCACAAATCAGAAATAAAATATCAACATATAAGTTATTTTTCAATATTCACATTCAACAATGACTACCATATTTTTTGAAAATGCATATAATATTTCATTCTTAAAAAAATTAAAAGATGCAAAAAATGAAACAGCATGAGACCAAAGAGCAGGCACACAGGTACCCTACTCAATAATAACTATTCGTGCAAATTTGCAAATTTCCCAACACAGGGACAGATGGACATGTCTATGGCAACAGGGTATTCAGACTCCCATCTCACTTGGGACATTTGTTTCACATATATCCCTCTTAAGACATAACCTTGTACTCCTGATAAGCTGTAAAAGGCAGCAGTAAAGCAGACAGACTCCAGATGATTTAGCCTCAATAAATTTCAATTTTAAAGCACGGGCCAAGCACTGACAGTGTACAGGAAATGAATGACATGCCAAATACCGACAAATATCACAGAAGCTTGTACAAACTACACACAAAAGTGAGTGAACATTTACAAACACCTTCCATAAAAAGCATCTGCACCACTGTAGTTCTTATTTCGATTCATCAATACTGGCATACAAAAGTGGTTTAAGTTGAATACACTGGCAGTCATTGTTCAATTCAAACGCTACAAAAGAAGGCTCTTAGCAACATTAGCACATAAGTCAAAATTTCCTAGATCAAAGATGTATGCAACATTCCTTCCTATTTCTTGCACCCAAATGAAATGTCCAGAGTAACCAAATGGACAAAGAAATCTCCATAATGGAGAAGGGACTGACCAGTGACCATTACACCACATAGAATACACTTGGATCATCAGGATACACGGAAATAAAAACCAAGAGCAAAGTAAATAAATTTTAACAAAAGTTTTGCTAAGAATGCCACTTCTAAGCTAACAGAATAAAAATTCATTTACTTTAAAGTTTACGGTAACAAACTCTTGCACAACCTATTTCTAAAAAATGATCATTCAATGTGCAAGGAATTTCAGGTTTCAATGATTTTCAACTAGCTAAGACTTTTGGTCTGCATTCAAACACAGTCTCATTATATGATGAAAGAAATAAATCCAATTTCTGTTTAAACCTCATTTAAGGACTACTAGTTCAATGTTTGTCACATATGAGTGCCTTACAGGTTTGGCTTTACTGAACTATCTAACATCAACCCAAGTAAACTGTCTATATGAGTTTATACTATAAACTTTGTCAAAGGCATGCCCACCAGGAAAGCAAAATAATCAGAAAGATAATAAAACATCACATGAAACTTTAAAAGCAGTAAATAGTAAATACTAACATCCACAGATTAAAAACAAATTAGTATATTACATTTACCATGAACTATCACCAACAACAGATAGACATTTCTATACCTTCTAGTCTCTCTCGAGATGGATCTTGAGCGAGAACGTCTCCGAGAATAGCTCCCTGACCTTCCACTTGAACGAGACCGAGACCTGTGTCTATGTCGTCTTTCACGACCACGGTCATGGCCACGCTCACGATCATAACTGCGCCTGAATCAAAAATGCCGATAGCAAATTTAGAAAAACAAAGCAAAGCATAGTGTTCATGGCCAATAACATTCAAGAGCCCAAGGCACCAGCCAAAGAGGGTCTTAGACTTAAATATAAGAATGTGCATCCAAATTCCAACCATGTATACTGAAACACATTATGGATAAATTCAAGACAACAAGCCAATAACAAGTTGAAAATAAACTTTTCCTACAGCAAGAAATGGGAGAGAAAGCGATGTGATATCTCAACCTTGCAGGTAATGCCTAAATTGTTCATAGACATTAGAGTTTTCCTTATATGTTCTATTGAACAAACCAGTGCTGGCGTGATAGTTCCCATATTACAGCATAGCATGAGACGCAGAAAGAGAGTTTAGTCATAGAAATCATTCCAAGACACTAGACACAGCATATCCAACTATTTATTATAATGTTCATTATAAATTGCACTCGCCTGAACAACACGTCCAATAGAGTTAGAAGGGAAGGCTGTGCAAGCACACATATTCATCCCACAACCAATCAACCATTATGCTAGTAGAAGGACCACTACCCTTTTGTACATCCCCCATGCTATAATCATGGTATATTAGGATTTATACATTGTCAAGTACCAAACCTTAACAAGAGAAACCTTAAAACACCATTATAACAAAATCTAGCACACACAAATTCCTTAGTCCCAAGCACCAAAGTACTAGATTTGTGTAACTTAGGAAAGCTACCCATTTTCACGTCAGTAGCTCTTCCTCTTCTTTAGGTTGGCTCTTCTCCAACACAAGGGGGTATCCCTAGGTAGGACTACTAAGGCTATAGAATGGAGGCTCTAGGTGATGTTTGAAGATTAAAACTTAGCAAAACAAGTGGTTGTAGAAGTGGTACAAAAAATGAATGGTTTGGTAACAAAAAAGGTGATGCAAATTGTAAAAAAAATTGACTGTAGACCCAATCCAGTTTCAAGTTCATGAAATCACATCAAGTTTAATGCCCAACCCAACATGTATTATGCTGCTGTATAAACATGAATATTTTTCAAACTTGGAAAGATGAGCTACTCTACTTTTTCACTTTAGCTGAGAATAAGCAGTCACACAATTTAACACAGGAGATTTCTGATCCAATGAGACAGAAAAAACCCCAAACAGAAAACGAGTGAGAGAGATAAATATTTTATTTCTTATCAGAGAAATTATTACAGCAATAAATGCAACACAAAGTCAACTTATCTCCCAGATTTCATGCTCAGAATTCATTGGGAAATGTGCTGTATCTGCTCCTTGGAGTTTGCACCTCACAGCTCCTATAAAACTGTGCTCAGATCACTCAGAAAATCATGCCTCTGCTGTCCTGTCTAACAGTAATTAATTCACTGCCTGTCCCCCTCAAAATTCATGCCACTGCCTCAAAATTTGTGCACAGACAGTCCTGAAATGTGCCTCAATTTCAGCGCTCTGACATCCTTGATTTTTGTGTCCTGACAGCACAGTAAATGCTCTCTGACAGCCTCAAAAACCATGCCATCTGCTCAGAAAACTGTTGAAATTTCTATGTTTAACCCGTTTTCTTCCTAATTGTTCAATTACTTAACAAGTTATTTACCATGTAAATACTGAAAATAAATACAAGTACAGTATCAACACATACAGATCATCAACTGAAAGTAAACAAGCACACAAGTGACACCGTTGTTTTTGGACTAATGTCCCCGGAAAAACCCAATGCGGAAAACGGTGCAGCTATTCAGAGGGTTTTATTATTATGTAGTTTTAGAATACAACCTGGGTGCCAGAAATGGCTCACCCAACAGAGAATGCCCTCGGCAATAGTACCTCTCAGTCGGAGACAGATATTCCGGCTAAAACACCGGATGAACGATCCCACAACAACAATGCAGCTTCTGCTGCTCTGCGTCACTCTGATAGGGACTACGTCACCCTATCCGGCTCTCCAGCTCTCAGTCTGTCCCACAAAATGCTCCCAGCGCTGCCTCTAGGCCATGTGTCAACCTCTCTGGCCCAGCGTCAGCCTCTCTGGGCTCTGCGTCAGCTTTTGGAGCCTCTGCGGTAGCCCATGGTCCCTCTGCGTCTCACATGCTGGCCCTCTCTGGCTCTACGCAACTCCTGGCTGCCTCTGCGTGGCCTCTAGCTGGCTCTACGTCCCTCTCCCGGCTCTGTGTTGATCCTCCTAGTACTAACTCTGCCTCTCTGCTATGTATTCACTGCCCCTCAGCTGCAACTCTGATCACTCACTCAATTTCCTCAACAAACCCTGCCCTAGAAAATCAAGTTCTTGATCTCTCTTGATGTGTTCTCCAACTGACCCTCAAGCCTCCTCTTATTCTTTTCTCGTTGGTCCATCAATGGCTGAGATTAAATCTCTAATCAACAGCTTAGATTAGATTTGGCTTGAACCACGACTTTTGGACCATTCTAACCCATTTTTATGATTATACCCTTTAATATTTTATTTTTGCTTTGTTTAGACTTAGGAACTCCATTAAAAATATTGATTATTTTAATATCTCCCAAACCAGTTAGATTCTACCCAAACCATTTCTGGGTCTTGGAGATCTCATGTGCTTTAGCCTCTCCAACAATTTTCGTGGCTAAAGCACATCTGATGCTACCCAAAATCAACACTCCCTCTTAGCGAGGATTGTGCTCTAGTAATACTCCTCACTGAGTATCAACCTGATCATCCAGCATCGGTCCCTGTGCTGATGCTAGGCCTCCCCGCCCAACATCCTCTGCACTGCTGCATCCTATAATGCTGCCCATGGCCCTGCCACTGCCACTGCTACATTTGTACAACAACTCCCTCTGCATCTGTGCTGCTGCCCATGGCCCTGCCACTGCATCCCCTCTCATCATGCTGCATCGTGCTGCCCATAGCACTGCCACTACTAACCGCTACACTACAACTCAGTTACTGACAAGTAAGTAATTGATCATCCCAACTCTGACATCTTTGTCAGGCTAGAAACACTCTCGATGCTAATGCTCCCTCTGTCGCTGACAAGTGCCCCCTCTACTGACCTCTGCGCTGCTGCAACAACTCCATGCATCTCGCATTATTGCCTCACGCTGTCCCGGGACTCCTGCATTGTAGCACCCTCTGTCACTCCATCCGCATCCATCTCTACCGACATCCGCCAGTCCTGCTACTTCTCTTCGGGGCTCCTGTAGCAAGGTATAATCCAAGAGGTTGGGTACCTCAAGGATCCTACCCCTCATCGTCTGTAGTCTGTCTGACTACAGCTCGATGTCTCCCCACTTCCTCTCAAGTGGCGCATGAGCACTCATGGCACAGTCATCATTTGTCTCCACTTCTTTCTCTGCCCTCGCTGGCGCTGCCTTGGTCTCAGAAGCCTCTCCCTTACTCTTCTTCCTCGGACACTGGTTTGCATAGTGACCCAGTTCCCCACAATGGAAGCATTTGACCTTGGAGAGGTCCTTCTTCTTTCTCTTCTCCTGCTTTCTCACAGATGCGAGAGTCGCATCTTCTTCTTCCTCCTTGATTCTGACCCCTTTTCCACTACTCCCCGCCTTGGTCACCTGTCTGATCTCTTCTTGACGAAGAGCCGCCCACAGTTCCTCCCAATCTGGAAGGCTCGACCTGCCCAGTATGCTCTGAACAAATACCTCCCAATCCTCTGAGATTACGTTCAATGGGGCCCTCACCATCAGTCCCTGATCTGGCATGGCCCCTATGCAAGTTAGTTGATCACGGATCTCCTTCAATCCACCGAGGAAGACATCTATCTGCTCTCCCTTCTGCATCTGGTATGACCGCAACTGATTTTCAAGTAACATCTTCCTCTGCACAGAAGTATGCTGGTACAATTTCTTCAGGGCCTCCCACATCTCATTTGCCATGTCCTTCTCGGCAATATGCGACACCACATGATCCTTGACCCCATCAAGGATGATGCACTTTGCCCTGGCCATTGCCTCCTCATACTTCTCATTTTCAGCTGGGTCAACTGGGATTGCTATCGTTTTCAAGGCGAAGTGCTTGATGCGATACCTGTCTAGAATGGACAAGATCCTGGCCTTCCAGACTACGAAGTTGGAAGCTCCGTCCAATCTATCCTGATCTCTCAGCCCATTCATTGCCATCTTGTTGCTCTTCTTCCGACTCCTCTGAGTCTCTTTACTTCCCTCTTGGAAGTCCTCGGTTCAACTCCCTCTGAGTCTCGATTTCCTTTCTGGAAATCCCTCCTCCTTGGTCTTGCCTTGTTAGGTATTGTTCTGACCACAGTACCCCACAGGCTTCGCTCCGCAAATTATCCGCAACCCCCTATACCTCATCAACTTGAAGAACTGAGCCTCTAGGCTCTGCGAAATCTCGACATCGGGGAAATTTGCACCTCTTGGCCATAGCGCCAATCCTTCCTAGCTGAGAAAGATGATCGAGCACTGCGTAGGTCAGGCCTGCTCCTCTCTGCCACTGCGCTGATCCTCCTCCTGGCTCCAACTGATGACGCAGGCACTCTGCATCACCCCTTCCTTGCTGCTTTCTGCTAGGAACAACTTATGTCACTCGGGATAGTTGTTTTATGTTGCTACTGCTCTACTCGGCTAATGCCTTCAGTGATCATGTGATCTGCAACCACGCTCTGATATCATGTTGGAATTTTTATGTTTAACCTGTTAGAAATTCTTCCTGTACTATCTGATTTATTTCTTCCTACTTGTTCAATTACTTAACAAGTTATTTACCATGTAAATATTGAAAAAAGTACAGTGTCAACACATACAAATCATCAATTGAAAGTAGACAAGCACACAAGTGACACTGTTATTTTTGGACTAATGTCCCCAGAAAAACCCAATGCGGGAAAACTGGTGCAGCTATTCAGAGGGTTTTATTATTATGCAGTTTCAGAATACAACCTAGGTGCCATATATGGCTCACCCAACAGAGAATGCCCTCAGCAGTAGTACCTCTTAGTCGGAGATAGATATTCCAGCTAAAACACCGGATGAACGATCCCACAGCAACAATGTAGCTTCTGTTGCTCTGCGTCACCCTATCCGGCTCTCCAACTCTAAGTCTGTCCCATGAAATGCTCCCAGTGTTTCTTCTAGGCCCAGTGTCAGCCTCTCTGGCCCAACGTCAGCCTCTCTGGGCTCTGCGTCAACTTCTAGAGCCTCTGCATCAGCCCCTGGACCCTCTGCGTCTCACACACTGGCCCTCTCTGGCTCTGCGCAGCTCCTGGCTGCCTCTGCGTGGCCTCTAGCTGGCTCTGCGTCCCTCTCCTGGCTCTATGCTGATCCTCCTAGTACTAACTCTGCCTCTCTGTTATGTATTCACTGCCCCTCAACTGCAACTCTAATCACTCACTCAATTTCCTCAGCAAACCCTACCCCAGAAAATCGAGTTCTTGATCTCTCTCGGTGTGTTCTCCAATTGACCCTCAAGCCTCCTCTTATACTTTTCTCATTGATCCATCACCGGCCGAGATTAAATCTCTAATCAACAGCTTAGATTAGATTTGGCTTGATCCATGACTTTCAAACCATTCTAACCCGGTTTTATATTAATACCCATTAATATTTTATTTTTCCTAAGTTTAGACTTAGGAACTCCATTAAAAATATTAATTATTTTAATATCTCTCGAATCGGTTAGATTTTGCCTAAACCATTTATGGGTCTTGGAGATCTCATGTGCTTTAGCCTCTCCCCCAATTTTTGCACACAATTTGCTCAGAAAAATCCATTCTTTTCCTTGAATTTTGTGCATGTCCACTGCCTTGATTTCCGTGCCTTCGCCTCCTCAACATTTGTGCCAGTGGCACAAATTTCCCTGCTGAATTTCTCCCTCGAAATCTACACTGGGTCCTGTGAAACTCGAGTCATTCTGTAGCTCTATTAGAATGCAATAAATGTGGCCTGACTGATAGCAATTAATGCAGCCTATCTCTCTCAAAAATCACGCACAAGCCCTCATAAATTTTGTTACCTACTTCCTTGAATTTTGTGCCCTGATTTCAACCTTGGAATTTGTGCCTATTCCTGCAGTCCTTTACTGGCCTCCTACTGTACTTCCCAACTCCTGCTGCACTTCTTCCTTAGCTCTCTATTTCCTCTTCTCCAAATCTCATGAAGAATGGTGGGCCTCTTCACTCTCCCTTTCTCCTTTTAGTGATCATTAATGACTAAAACCCCTAACCCTAGATCTCAATGGCTGAGATTTAATCTAGCCATCTCAAGATCAATGGTCACGACTTCATCTCACATTGGGCTCACCTAAATCACTTAAGTGACCCAACTTTATAAAGCCACACTATTAAAATTGGCAACTAGGGCCAAACTCCATGTGGGTCATCTTATTTATGGCAACTGATATTCTTGGATCCCTCTCGATCCCTCTCATCGAGAGGTGTAGGATTGATCTAAAGATCATCTGATTCTGACAAGTATTCATGGAGTTATGAATTTATTTGTGTTATAAGACAATTCGGTAAGGTCGACCAGCAACCAAATAAACCCCACATGTGCTCAACATTTTAGTATAAAAGGAGATGACTTGAGAGTCATTTCACACACACACTTCTATCTTCATTTCTCTCCACTTGTCTTGGGTTTTAGTGGAAGAGAACTCTAGGAGTGGAAGCCCTAGACGTTGGATGAAAGAAGGCTAAGGGAGTTGTCGTAGAGGAGATGCCCTAGCCCTAGACGCTATCATAGAAGAAGTAAAAAACATTGTCAAGGAAGCACACCCTAGCTGCAATCTTGGAGGAATCTTATCACAGCAAAGAGAGGCCCTAACGTTGTCCAAAAAGGCAGCCATAAATGTAGACTAAGAGCAGAGCCCTAAACGTTGTCAAAAAGGCAACCCTAAACACAGTCAAAGAGCAGCCCTAAACGCAATCTAAGAGCAGCCCTAAACGTTGTCAAAAGGCAGCCCTAGACGTAGCCTAAGAGAGGCCCTAAGCGCTGTCAAAAGGCCGCCCTAGACGCAGTCTAAGAGCAGCCCTAAACGCTGTCTAAAGGCAGCATTAACACTAACCTACGGTGCCCTAGATGCAAGCCTTATACGGCTGAAAAGGTGGGATGTAGGTGACCCTCAAAATAGGGACAACATGAGAGTTTGAGGAATCAAACATCCCAGGACAGCAATGCTAATAAATGGGACAGCTGAGATACATGGTGCTCCTAAGACACATGGGACAGCAGCAGGTATGGCAAGGCTAAGGGGACAGCAGCAAGGTATAGCATCACTGTTAGGGACAACAGCTACACCTATATATCTAGGCAGCAGTGGCAAGGGACAGCTGTATAGTAAATGGGACAGCAAAGGAATGCTAAGGCAAGCATGGTGTTGCAAGCACATGAGACATGTTGTGTGTCAACATGGTTCAGCATACCACTTGGGACAGTTGTGTGGCAACATGATCAACTTCAGAACAATGATGGGACAACAACATGTTGGGACAAAACTATGATGGGACAACAATGACATTGATGGGACAGCAGCATGTTGGGACAGAACTATGATGGGACAGCAATGACATTGTGCAGCAGTGGCACAATGGGATAGCAGCAACAACAAGGTGCAGCAAGTACATGGTGCAGCTAGGTGCAGCAATAGTACTTGGGACAGCAATGATGCTTGGTGCAGCAAGTACATGGTACAGTCATGATTGGTGAAGCATGATGAGATGCAACATTGTGATGATGGGTGCAGCATGGTGTAGCACGGTGAGGTGTAGCATGATGACAAGATGCAGTGGCACAATGAGATAGCAGCAACAGCAAGGTGCAGCGAGTACATGGTGCAGCTAGGTGCAGCAATAGTACTTGGGACAGCAATGATGCTTGGTGCAGCAAGTACATGGTACAGTCATGATTTGTGAAGCATGATGAAATGCAACATTGTTATGATGGGTGCAGCATGGTGCAGCACGTTGAGGTGCAGCATGATGACGAAATGCAGCACAATGATAGGTGAAGGAGTCACCTTGGAGAATCAGTTGAAGCAACATGTCTTCAACTGATCTCATGTATCATCTTCTTAGAGATGATCTATGCTCTTATCTAGATAATTCAAAGTGTTAACTTTGTTGTGAATGTACTATCTCTCTCTCTCTCTCTCTCTCTCTCTCTCTCTATGTTGAACTATTGAAGAACATATAAGAAGAATTGATCAAGGGTTTCCCCACATTGGGGTCCATCTGGATCTGCAATTTTGACATAATGCTGATGTGATTGTCTAAGCATAGAACATACCTAGAATTAACATGATATCAGAGCTGAGAGTGAAGACAAAGCCCAAGCAAGAGTGAAAGAGCAATCACGGAAGATAGTTGGGAAAGGACAAAAGGATCAATGGATTCCTCATCCCTCTTCAAATTCACCAAGGGTGAAGTCGAAGCAGAGAATATTATCATAATGGCGCAGCAAAAGTTTCTGATGACCTAAACATCACTTCAATGGGAAGTCTGGATCTAAAAGGGTGGAAAGAAAGACAGATGCCTTGTTTGCAATAAGTTCGGAAATTATGCGAAGGAGTGTCTAAATGGCAGAAACACATCACTTGATGATGATAACAATCATTCCAGGGACATCTTCAATGATCAGAGGAATGACAGGTAATGCAGGTCATCAAGGAAATCGCTGACTCCTCAGAGAAAGAAAGGAACCGCAGGTATGAAGAATCAAATGTTATTTCTAATAAGATAAAGAAGTGTTATCTTGTATTGGCCCTCTCCTTCAGATTATGTGGGAATCTGGCTTATTGATTATAGTGCTTCAAGGCACTTCATCGGATAGAAGGGTGCTCTCTCGAATTTGGTAAGAGATGGAAAAAATCGTGGGATTATACTTGGAGCCGACGCCACCTATCCCGTACAGGGTGTAGGAAATGTTACCCCTCAATTGAATGAGGGTAACTCGATTCATTTACAGAATCTCTTTTATGTAAATGATCGCAAGAAGAACCTGGTGTCCATTTCGGCAATGGAAGTCAAAGGTTTCAAGGTGGCATTCATCGATGGAAAGGTACGTGTTTGAAAATAGAATTTCCAAAGATGTTTTTTCATGGATTCAAGGTTGGAAATTTGTATCAAGTTGTAGGATGGTGCATTGGGGATCATGTCAATTGACATATCTCATCTATAACACCAGAGGTCTACTTATGGGGCCTACCCGATGTGAGTCAGATGGTGACAGGGATGCCTGAATTCAAAAAGAGCATGAAGTTACATGTCTGAGATGAAAATCTTACAAGGGGACCATTCCCCTTCTGCAGCAGGTCCACAGGTTTGGAACAACCCGTGGAGTTTGAGATTCATGATCGGGAATCTCATGTATACAAGTGGAAGAAAGCCCTCTATGGCTTGAAGCAAAACACCCCGACTTAGTATGAGAGGATTGATAGTTGTCTGATGAAGTTGAGATTCACTAGGAGTGAAACCGATCCAAACCATTGCTCGAAGGTAGTGGATGATAGACCTCTCATACCGGCACCTTCTAAGGACGACCTATTTCTGACAAGTGCAGGCCCTCTCATTTGCGAAAGTAAGAGGGAGTTGGATTCCGGATGTGGAATGGTAAACTGCAAACCCGTGACTACCTTGAGGATCTTAACTTTCAGAAGTTATATGGTAGTGATGTCGGACCAGACTTGGGAAATGCCTCTGGGTTTCATAAACTCATTCGCATTGATGTTCTTGGTGAACTTCTGTCCGGACATATGTTTTGCAGTTAGCATGATGAGCTCATATATGGTTGAGCCTCACTGGATTGGTGCCAAGAATCTTCTGAGATATCTTTGGGGCACAATCTCTCATGAATTGAGATATACTGCCGGAAATGTGAAGCTGCATGATTATTTGAATGTTGACTAGGCAGGCAATGTGGAGGATCGCAAGAGCACTTCTGAGTGTTGGTTCTCTTTGGATTCTGCTTCGATATCATGGATGAGCAAGAAGCAGAAGTCTGTTGCTATAAGCACCGCCGAGACCAAATACATAGCTATGAGTATGATCTCGTATGTAGCTTCCTGATTGTGGAAGCTCTTTAGTGCATTGTTTGAACACATGATGGATACCACATTGATCTTTTGTGTCAACGAGGGAGGGATTCGATTATCGAGGAATCTTGTATTCTATGATTGCTCCAACAGATAGACATCAGATACTATCTTATCAAGAATATGGTACGTCAATGAGCGAGGAGGCTCCATCGCATTGAGACTGATGTACAGGTCGCAGACATTTTGTCAAAGCCCCTGAGAAAGGTCAAATTTGTGACTTTTCCGAATGACTTGGAGTCGTTGAGAAATCCTCTTATGAGGGTCCTACATGATGCATGCATTGAGCTCTGGGAGCTCCGGGGGGCTTGGGGTACTCACTACAACAACACGTGACCATAGGGCGACTCACCCTCCCCTAATGGTGCGTTGTGTACAGGGTGAATGGCTCAGCCTTCCCCTATGATACCTCGAGGCGACTTAGGGACTGGATGAATGGTTCTCTTGTCGAGGCATCCTACCCATGCGGTCTGGGACTCATGGGAAGTACCTCTCATCTGGCCAATGAACAGGGAAATGGGGTTAGGGACCATAGTAGTACTATCGATGGACGCATCGTTGTGTCTACCGTACTCCCTATGCTAGGATGACCTCCATTGATCTGAGATCAGTATGAGTGGTTTGAGACACTCTCTTGTGATATTGATTGAGGATCAATAACACTGACTTCGAGTCAATAGAGAATGGTATGAGACATTCTCAATCAATTCTTCTTCTTCATGGTTCAACAGAGCAGAGCAAAGCATAGCAGAGCAAAGCAAAGCAATGCAGGGCACTGATGCCAGAGATAATATAGCCGGACACATGGATCAGCGGATGGAATTCTCCCTAGTTGAGAGGGAGTGTTAAAATTGGCAACTAGGGTCAAACTCCATGTGGGTCATCTTATTTATGGAAGCTGATATTTTTCTCAGATCCCTCTCATCGAAAGGTGTAAGATTGATCTAAAGATCATCCAATTCCAATAAGTATTCATGGAGTTATGAATTTATTTGTGTTATAAGACAATTCGTCAAGGTCGGTCAGCAACCAAATAAGCCCGACATGTGCTCAACGTTTTACTATAAAAGGAGATGACTTGAGAGTCATTTCACGCACAAAATTCTATCTTGATTTCTCTCCACTTGTCTTGGGTTTTAGTGGAAGAGAAATCTAGGAGTGGAAGCCCCAGGCGTTGGAAGAAAGAAGACTAAGGGAGATGCCCTAGAGGAGATGCCCTAGCCCTAGACGTTGTCTTAGAAGAAATCAAAAACGTTGTCAAGGAAGCATGCCCTAGCCGCAGTCTTGGAGGAATCTTATCACAACAAACAGAGGCCCTAACGTTGTCCAAAAACGCTGCCCTAAACACAGTCTAAGAGCAGCCCTAAACGTTGTCAAAGAGGCAGCCCTAAACACAGTCAAAGAGCAGCCCTAAACGCAATCTAAGAGCAGCCCTAAACGTTGTCAAAAGGCAGCCCTAGATGCAGTCTAAGAGAGGCCCTAAACATTGTCAAAAGGCAGCCCTAGATGCAGTCTAAGAGAGGCCCTAGACGCAGTCTAAGAGAGGCCCTAAATGCTGTCAAAAGGCAGCCCTAGACGCAGTCTAAAAGCAGCCCTAAACGCTGTCTAAAGGCAGCCCTAACACTAACCTACGTTGCCCTAGATGCAGGCCTTATACGACTGAAAATGCGGGTTGTAGGTGACCCTCAAAACAGGGACAGCATGAGAGTTTGAGGACTCAAACATGCCTAGGACAGCAATGCTAATAAATGGGACAGCTAGGCTACATGGTGGTGCTAAGACACACGGGACAGCAACAGGTATGGCAAGGCTAAGGGGACAGCAGCAAGGGGACAGCAGCAAGGTATAGCATGACTGTTATGGACAACAGTTACACCTATATATCTAGGCAGCAGTGGCAAGGGACAGTTGTATAGTAAATGGGACAGCAAAGGAATGCTAAGGCAAGCATGGCAAGCAAGCACATGAGACATGTTGTGTGTCAACATGGTTCAGCATACCACTTGGGACAGCTGTGTGGCAACATGATCAGCTTCAGAACAATGATGGGACAGCAACATGTTGGGACAGAACTATGATGGGACAACAATGACATTGATGGGACAGCAGCATGGTGGACAGAACTATGATGGGACAGCAATGACATTGTGCAGCAGTGGCACAATGGGATAGCAGCAACAGCAAGGTGCAGCAAGCACATGGCTAAGTGCAGCAATAGTACTTGGGACAGCAATGATGCTTGGTGCAGCAAGTACATGGTACAATCATGATTGGTGAAGCATGATGAGATGCAACATTGTGATGATGGGTGTAGCATGGTGCAGCACAGTGAGGTGCAGCATGATGACAAGATGCAACACAATGATAGGTGAAGGAGTCACCTTGGAGAATCAGTTGAAGCAGCATATCTTCAACTGATTTCATGTATCATCTTCTTAGAGATGTCTATGCTCTTATCTAGATAAGTCAAAGTGTTGACTTCTGTTGTAAATGTATTATCTCTCTCTCTCTCTGCTGAACTATTGAAGAACATATAAAAAGAATTGATCAATGGTTTCCCCACATTGAGGTTTGTCCCTGGCTAGCGCCACATCTTGTGTCCTCTTGTCTTGGCTTGTCTTCTGCGATTTTTGTTTATGTTCTACCTGCGGTTTACTTTAATGCTGATGTCATTGCTAATCTGGAAAATATATTGAGCTAACTATGAAAAATTGAAATAAATTGCTCTAAGCATAGAACATACCTAAAATTAACCCTCATAAATTTTGCTGCCCGCTTCCTCGATTTCTGTGCCCTGATTTCAGCCTTGGAATTTGTGCCTCTTGCTGCAGTCCTTTACTGGCCTCGTACTGTACTTTCCTCTTCTCCTGCTGCACTTCTTCCTTAGCTCTCTATTTCCTCTTCTCCAAATCTCATGAAGAATGGTGGGCCTCTTCACTCTCCCTTTCTCCTGTTAGTGCTCATTAATGACTAAAACCCCTAACCCTAGATCTCAATGGCTGAGATTTAATCTAGCCATCTCAAGATCAATGGTCATGACTTAATCTCACATTGCGCTCACCTAAATCACTTAAGTGACCCAACTTTATAAAACCACGCTCACTTTATAAAAGTCACCTTTTAGTCATAAATAAAAAATAACACTTCTCAACTTTATAAAATAAAGTTTCTAGGGAGTGAAATGTGCTCAGTCACTCCTGCATACTAGGCACTGCCAATGCAGAATTACCTCCGAAATACCAAAAAACTAACACAAATCCCAAGTCTAGTGCCTACCAAATCGTAGGCAAAATGGATTCAAACTTCAAAGAGGCATGGATCTAAGAGGACAAATACATGAATGTGTAAGCAATACAAGGGCTGTTATACATGCCACAAATCAGAGTTAGCTTGCTGAATTAATGCCGAAAATTAACCCTTTGAGAGATAGTGGCTCTACTCTTAAACAAAGTTATGAAGGTGATGTTATGTTACTTTAAGCAGCGGCTTAGTTTGTTGGATGCAAACTTAATATGACAACAATGAACATAAGAGGGATTAAAACCTCACAATACATTAACCAAATGGTAGATACTCCGGTAGAAGGCCTTCAAAACAAGTTACAAGGATTTCCTATAACAATAAACATGTGAATAAACTGCAAACATAAATCCTGACATAAACTAGAAGCAATGCCTCCATTCTTCCAATATGCTTGCCAATGTGATGGAAATCATAGCCCAAGGCAATGTCACATGGTTTGGGTTCGAGTTAGAGTTCGAGTTCAGCAACAATGAAGTTTGATTCGAATTCGTATTTGGTGATAAGATTTGGATAAATTTCGCCATTAGGTTCATCCTCTCTCTCTCTCTCTCTCTCTCTCTCTCTCTCTCTCTCTCTCTCTATATATATATATATATAGTTTATATCTATTTATAATTTAATTAATAGATTTATAATTTTTTATAAATATATCTTTTATTAATTTATAATATAAGTGATATAAGAGATTTATTAATTTATAATATAAATTCTATGTGAGATTTTAGAACTGTAACCTATAACCCAAATCCATAACTTGCATGCAATTTGGACTAGTAACACAAATTCATGCTAACCTGCTCACCCAAGGTTATCGATACTTTTTAGTGCACGAAACTTGTAGACTTCCCCTTGTGAAACTCCACATGAAAGTCTCATAGGAATCGCAGGTCTAATAAGGAGAAACTTGATGAAAAACCTACTAACATTGTGGACAAATGATGGTTGACCACTATGACAACAAATTTGCCAGTCGAATCCACAACCCTTACGAAATGAAGAGAAAGCTCCTCTTTATACAAGGAGTTCCTTCTCTCCTAAAATAAAATATATTATTCTCCAATTAACTCCATCACAAGCCAAACAATAATATATAATGTAGTTAAAACCATCCTTTACCAATGGTTGACCATAAATGGTATGTGGACTCCATCCTCTCTAAAAGAGGTCGCCCCATCTAAAAAAAAGGATTTAGTGTGCTAGAGATCCTCCAAAGAGAGAAGGTGTGTCACTAAAATAAACACATTACCAGGTCAAGATGTTAAATGACCCACATACAATGTTCCCTCCAAGGTGCTAGCTCAAACATATACATAAAATAACAATGTTCCACCGAGTTTTTGGGACAAGGGGACACGAGAACAAGGAGACGCAGAAGGTGACATGTGGGAGCACCCCCAAATTTTAGGGAATCTCAGGGGGGCAGGGAACATCAAGGTTTATACATATATATATATATATATATACGAGCATGATTCCAATTCAAATTCAATAATGAAATACATTGATTCATACATCATAAATGATTCAATGAAATAGAAATAGTAAAATATTGTATACATTGATTTAAATTCATCATTCATCATTCTAGAATCTATATTGATTTAAATTCATCATTCATTATTTTAGAATCTGATTAGTACTAAGCAAAATAGTAGATACTAAAGTTTGAAGACTGGAATAGTAAATTGAAATTACTCAAACTCAAAAATAGTAAAGAGTGACAAGTCAAAGACTCGGTCTGAGGTCATTAGTATCTAGAGTCAAGACTCAAAAGTTAAAACTGAAAATGAACAATGGACAATGAACCAATGTTATCAAAACTGGACTGGTCATCAAACTAGTTGACCCCAAAATCGAGAACCAAAGAAAAAAAAAACAAACAAAATATTGGTCAACCAAAAAATACATAAATATTCATGTGCATCCATATGAATCCAAACCATTATACACAAATATGCAAAGTTTCTCATATATATAGAAAGGGTACATGTCAATTGGGGTTATCCCCAATTGGGATCCTCCCCACCCAAGTTCAATTCCCGCAAGTGTCATGACAAAACTTTGATGTAATAGACGAAATAAGTATATTCCTAATGTGGAATATATAAACTTGTATCGCTGGAAACAAAAAAAAATGGCAAGGAAGGGTGCAGATAACCAAAATAACACCAAGTGCAATCCATATTTGAACCAAAAATATATCAACAAATAGGTTTAAATGGCCTCCGTAGTCCAAAAAAACTCATTCTACTTGCAAGTGTGCAAAGACGTCACTTGATGTTAACTTTTAATACCAGGTCTGATTTTATTTTATCCCACAATTATTTTATACCTAGAAATTATTTTTGCTCAAATAAAATTCTAAAAACTGCTAGAAAATAAATATACTAGTATTTTTAACTTTCAGAAATGAATTGCAAATAAAATACAAAAATCAACCACAAGAACAGCATAAGTTTTTAGCTAATCTTCCTTCACCTTTACTAATATGGAAAATTAGGGCCTTGACCCATAGAGAAATACACTGAAAATATAGAACACTTGAACTTGGAAAGCAGCCCACTAGATTTTCAGACCTCAAGAGAAATTCAACCTCTGGAAAATCAGTTGCCCTGGAAAATAACTTGGTTGTAGCAAAAAACCTGCAACAATTCAGTCTCCACCTATACAGCCTACACAATGGGAAAATCTCAGTGCCTTCCTCAATGCACCCGTGGCAAGCAACTTGGCCTCCTCTCACAGTCTCTACCTACATAGAAATCTCGACTTCTCTCTCCTAGAACTCGGCCTCCACCAATCTCCCTTCCGAAAAACCATTGTTGCACACCTTTCTCTTCTCTTCAGTCAATGAGTCTCTCACTCCTTGAGAAAATCACTTTGTCAATCATAACATGTCTTTCACCTCTCCCTTAGGCTTATTTTATAATTTCTTCTTGAGCTAAATCCCTAACCCTCAATCTCCAAAGTGATAGACAGAAACGAATAATTCCTAACCCACTTAGATCAATCATAGAGATTAGATCTATGTCACTTAAATTGTTAAATGGAGTTAGAGGAGGAAGGGTTCAGCCAGATTAAGCAGCTGTACTAAATTTGGAATAGGGACCAACAAGTGAGGCCAAGGCACAGATTTCACTTTTCCTATTATCCCTTGACTTAGGAAAATTTAAATTCTCCTATAGTCAAGAATTAGAGTGATCTCAATCATCCAAGGAGATTTAATCTTAGCCCCTAGTGGCAATGGTGCACCCAGGACGACTTCTAAGAGGGGAAAAGGGCACAAACTTGGTCATTATGCACTAGAGAGCTTAGTGTTCTGCTCAACAAAGGAGAGAGAATTTTGTTCAGCAACTAGGGCTTCAAATCAGCAAGATAGAGGGAAGAAGAGAGGTTGATTCAGCCTTAGATCACTTCCAACCAACGCAAACTTCTTTCAGGGGCTGAATTCAATGCACAGAAGGGGTCGTACAGATCATATGAGTTTGTATAGGGCACAAAAGAGAGGTCAAGTTGGTGAGAAGTGCGCATATCATTAGTGCAGAGGGTTAGGCTAGGTGAAGGGAAGTTTTCCCTCACATTTGTAATCCTTTTTCTGAAGATTTTCTGAGCAGAATAATAAAAACACCAAGATAGCAGGTTTTCCCCAATTGGGGTTTCCTGGGTTAATTCGTTGTGTATGGTTTCCTAGTGTGTTTGTCCTCAATTGTTCCTTATTTCTGTTGCATGATACTTAGCAAACTCACTATATTTGTCGTTTAAAGTTTGAGTTTAGATTTATGCTCTTTACTTAGTAAAATTCATAGATTAGATTGTTGAGTTTTAAGAAATATAACATAAATAACTAAATAGTTTATCATTTGAAACTTAGCCCAATAGCAAACATTAATCAATTAAATTAATTAACGTGTTTTTCCTAATTTAGACGTAGGAAAGAAATCATAATAAGTTAATAAAACTTACTCCTCTCAAGGAAGCACCTAAAGAGGCAACTCTAACAACTTCTACATGTCTGACAATTGGCCTATGCAAAAGCACATGTTCGAGCTATCACCATCAACACTCCCCTTCACCAAGGGCTTGGTGAGAATATCCGCAACTTGCTCATTTGTGGATATGTACTAAAGCTTCACAACTCCCCTCTAGACCATGTCTCTAATGAAGTAATACTTGATCTCTATATGCTTGGACCTGTTATGAAACAGTGGATTCTCCGAGAGCTTGATGCAACTCTAATTTTCACAATGAATCATCGTCGGATCCAACTCAAGACCAAATAACCTTATGAGCATATTGCAAAGCCAAATGGACTCACAACTTGGTAAACTCACAGCCATGTACTCAACCTCTGCTAAACTGAGCACCATTGAACTTTGCTTCCTACTAAACCATGAAATCACTATTGATCCCAGACTAGAGCAACACCTTGAGGTACTTTTCCTATCAACTACACTGCCAGCCCAATTTGACTCTATAGCTGGGAGTGCATAATATTTAGTTGACCCATATAACCTATGTGATAATCTCAGCCCCAACCAAATCAGCTCAAAATATAGAGTCAAACCAGCCAACTCAACAAGCGGCTCCCACCTTCTCGAGTGTCTACCATCTGAAATACGAATGGAATCATGTGCATGATTGTTTAAAAACATTTTTAATAAGTTACCCACTCACCATGAAATGCTCACATGCACATTAGTGGGCTCAAATATGAAAGGGGTGGCTAAGTTGACACACTACATTTGTGTCCATGGCTTCACCAAATATATATATATGACCCTCATGAAAACATATCCCATATGGAATGGGCCCACAATCCATTATCCCTTTTTTTATGAGTGCGCTCTCATGGTGTGTGGTGCACTTTACGTGAGAGGGACTCTCTCACTATAATAACATATAATAGCATAATGTTTGTTTTATTTACTTTATTAAGGTGCACATTAAAGTGTAAAGGGGGTGACCCTTTATTTATTTTGTTTTACATGGGTCTTCAATTATAAAAAGGGATGGCCCTTTTACATCAGTCTTGCCATCATATTCACTATAACCATGTTATGATCAATTCTTCATACAAATGTACAAGAAACCATGGGAAAGAATCTAGCACTAGCACCATCTCATAACACCTCAGAGCATCATCACCATCAACCAAAGCATCTTAACTATAAACTTCTTAGCCACCATGAAGAAGAACCAAGCCAAGATAACCCACCGCATAACAACTTCACATCCCATGCCACTAACAATATTCATCAAAATTCCAACCTTTGGAAGGCTAGGATCATGATATTAACTTGCAAAACTTTGAAACCGCATGTACAATCCCCGTGCAATATGGTTGGTAACTAGACAAATATCACATCTTTTGAATAGTTATTATATCTTTCAAACTCTATATAAGAGAGGTGAATCCTATTATAATGGTTTCTAGAGTATTTTTTCATAATTTCAAGTATTGTGTTCTTTTGTTTGTCAGTATCTTGTGATTGGTTTCTTCACTAAACCCTAGACCCTCTCTAGGGTTCATTGTTATTTTGTAACATGGTATCAGAGCAGGGAAATCCTCATGGCCAAGTTTAAGAAGAAAATTGAAAAGTTAAGGAGATTATCCAACATCAATCGAGAGGGTCAAACTTCCATTTGCAAGAACAAAGCTAGCCACCATTTCAGATTCGAGCTACTTGTATGAAGATGGGCCACCACTATTAGTCAACATGGCTTGCGAATCAAAGAGGTAACACATTTTCAAGAAAATCGTGATTTTGATTTTTTTAAACCAAAAATCATTGAATTTATGAAGTTCTCCATCATAGTATTTTTACTTCTCAAAAAATTCAAAGGTGCATAGTACAAACAAAGAGTTTCTTTTTTTTGTGTTTGCAATAATTTGTTACTCTCAAATTTTTAATAGGGTTTATCCAATTTTTCTTTTTAAAAAGAAATTTCATAAGAAAAATCATTTGGCCTCAATTTCCACACCTAGAAAGTCAAAATCCAAATGCAATGAATGAACAAGAATCTGTGGGGAATAGTAAATGGAAAAAAGCAATCACCTATGGATCCAAATAGATTACTAGAATGACGATAAAGTCAAAATTAATATAGGCATTGCTCTCTCAGATTCTAGGTTGCATCATGTAAATCTAGAAAAATCATCCAAGGAAATATGTAATAATCTAAATAAATAGTTGCAAAAGCAATAAATGCAAAGTTCTCTAACACTTCAATTATTCAAATTCAAGATGTCTAATCAAGTCACTATGTCTAGCCACATAAGAAAAATGATCTCTCTCACCAGACAACTAGCAAAAATCAATGTTATAGTAGATGAAGAAGATACCAAAGCCATTTCTAGATAGTCTACCTTCTAAATACAACACTGCGATTTTACTTTGGAGTAAACCATATATTTTTCTTTTTAAAGACTTTCTGTAATCTATGATCTTTACACATTGCTAGCAAAAAAGTTTAAATTTCTAGACGTACCGTAGCAAGAGACATACTACCAATGTCAAGGCATTTTTGTTACAACCTTGCTTCCATGAGATCCAAAATACGTTAGGGCCAAGATCTTAGATATCTAATATACATCGAGTCAGAAAGATCTTGAATTTGATACAACAAATTTTGCATTATGCATATGTGTCTTTGAATTGCAAGTCCATTGTAGGACAAGTAATAAGAATATTTGAATACAATTGATATGATTGTGTTACAAATGAGGGTTTGCTTTATATACCTAGGAAGGTACCCCTTCATGAATGGCCATGTCCTTAGGGACATGCCTCTTGGTTAACTAATTACTATTTAATTAATTATTCCTTATTATTATTTATATATTTATATTTTATTCATAACATTGACTTCCTCTTCAAAAGGCTTTGTCCCCAAAGCTTATTGCTGACAATGTGTGTCATATGTTTCTTTGTCTTGTAAACTATTTGCATCTTTCAGTATTCTTCAAATTGTCATCTTCATTGTCACAAGATGATAAGATCCTTAGCGAGATAAATAAAATTGCTTCCTAAGTTAATCTTTTGTGGAATCTTGCGGTAACTGAAAACTTGTGATGAATTGTTATCACATGAGTGGATTGTACAGACACAAGTGTTCCTTGGAATATAAGTTTGTTGTTTATATTTTGAGTGACACTGGTATGTAGATTGATTGAAAAGTTTGCTCTTGTGATTCAGATGTCGATAAGGAGTTCTTTTGTTTTGACTTTCTCTTATCATGTGTGTGGCAATTCCCTAATTTACCTCAGGTAATGATGTTGTTGAATTGGTTACAAAATCTTCACTTGGAATTTCCATCATCTGAACTGCAACATCTGAATATATTTTTCCTTCAATTGGTTTGTCATTTTCTTGAGTTGTAATATTGATTGGATCAATGTTTGTATCTTTTTCTTCAATGTGGACAGAAGACTTCGACACTTCTTTCGTGATAAATTCTTCTAATTTGTTGTTCAATGACTTCGTATCATTTTTAAGTTTCTTAATTTAAGTAACTAGACTCTGATTATGATTTTTGAGACATAAGAGTTCTTCATTTTTTGAGTCAACTTTACTTTGGCATTCAAACTTCTCATCTTTTAAACATTTAATTTGTTCTAATAATTTTTTATTAAGGTTCTTTAAGTGTAAATTTTCCTCTTCTTTCTTTGATAGACTTTTGTCGAAACTTTCATTTTCTTGTTCTAACTTGTGCTTCTTAGTCTTACACTTTTTTACTTGTGGAAGTGGTTTCTGGATATGATCTTTTAAACAAAAATTTTCTTCGTTTTTATTGGATATGACCTCCTCAAGCTCTTTTTGCTTCTCCGATATTGTGTTTTGATTCTTTTGAGGTATCAATTTCGTAACATCTTTAAAGTCTTCTGAAGAGAGCATTATTGATTCCGACTTCATTGTCATGTCTCGAAATGTGATCATCCTTCCCTTATAAGAAAATGTCAAAAAAAAAAAAATCTATGTTTAACATGGGCGTACCTAATTCTTTAAACCAAGGTTGACAAGAATTATGTCAACCTCTCCGTCATACATAGTTACAAAACCAAAATTGAGATGCGTACTCATAATGATCTACTGTCACTTGTAAATCATTAATTTCATATTATTTACCAAAAATATATTTTGTTTCGCCTACATTGGCATCTGAGATTAATAGATGATTTGCCAAGTTAATGTTTATATCATTTTCATCATTGTTTGTTCTGATAGCGATATTAACTTTTTTCCCTTGGATGTTCCCTTTTAAGTTTTAATGTAATTAATTCGTGATGAGTAATTAAAATACCCTTATAGGAAAATGGCTCGTTCTTCATTTCTGAATAGGATTCCATTTGCTTCATCAAAAATAATTTCAACAATACTTTGACACAATTTTTTTAGATTTTTAATATTTTTTTTAACTGAAAAGTACTCCCTTTTTTTAACTTAATATTCCTTTAATAAAATTTTGAAGATCTTCAACCTTAGATTGGAATTTTTTTATAACAATCTTTTTTATTTTTAAATACCTTGTTCAACTTACTTTGATAATAATACTTTATTTTTCAAGGTACCTTTAACACTTATATTTAAAAATATCCCTTGTAATCTTTGAACCTGATAGTTTACCCCTTGTATCTCTTTCAACAAACGTTTTAAATTTAAAATACAAACCAATACTATGGACAACATGTATGACCCAACAAACAACTTATACGGACCCGATCAAAGCTATGTGAACATAAATGGACAGCTTATACAGACCCAATCGCAGCTATGTGAACATAACTGGTTGGCCTGTACAAAACCTTCCAAATTGATGTATGGACAATGGTTTAATGGCTTATTGTTGTACGGCTACAGCAACTTAATGTCTATACAACATTGTAGCAAATCAGTGGCTAAAGCAATGTATGACAACAACGGCAATAAAAACCCTTTTTAATAAATTTTAAACTCACTTAAAAAGGGTTGCTCCTTCATATATCAAGTGTCACAGTGTTGCTCGGATGGATGTGGCTATCATTGAGTGGATACAGCAGTAACAGCACAAGATGGATTTAGTGATAGGTTCAGTTGGGTGGTCTGCTGCGGTTTATTGGTTGTGATGACAGGGTTTTTGTCAGCTGCAATGTAACGAACAGGGGTGACTGTAGAATGCAGCAAAATATTCAACGACGGAGGCGTTGTCAAGTGTGGCAACTGGGGTGGTTGCAGCATGTGGGTTGTTGGAGAAGACAGACAGTGTTCAGCGGTGATTCAATGACGGCTCGAGGGTGAACCAAGGATGTGTCGTCAGCAAAGGCCTATCGGCACTGCGTTTTACAGTTGCATATGGCAGTTGTCAGCCGCAATGTAATGTTTTTAATACTTGTTGTGTGTTTCTGTTTTTTAACTCTTTATATATATAACGTTTTTATTTTTTAAACAATTTTTCTTTTTTAATTTTTTTAATTTTTCTTTTATATATATTCCTATGCCAGGAAACGTGGGTTCGGGGACGGGTACGCCATTTTTTGAAACAAGGTGCGTGGGTTCGTCAGGGGTATATTATAATTTATATATAATATATAAATATTATATTTTATAAATTATAATATATATGAATTTGTATCTTTTTCAACTTTAAACAAGAAAACTAAAATATTTATGATTTAAACTTTATATATTTAAACATGCACATCATTGAACATTCAACATTCACAATGAAATTTCAAAATTTCTCGTTTGATATCAAGTGCAAATTGGAGTTGACATATTAATAAGAATCATTATATATGTCCATTGTCATACTACATTCAAAATTTGCCTTAAGGCATCTCCAAACAACTAGGAAATTTTTAAATACTAAAATAAAAATAGCTAATAGTGAACAATGGCTTCCTCAAGCCATGTCATCAACATCACTCAGATCTTCAGTTCGCATGCTCTCCAAGTAGGAATCACTCTCATCTTGAGGCTCAATAAGGCCATTTGGTTGTATCACCTCGTCCACACACATAACATCATTTATGTATTGGTCCCATCTCTTGAAAGGACCCTCCTTGTAACTCAGGGTATTTTCGAGATATGAGACGAAGTGTGCTATGAATGTACACTTAGTTCTCTGCCTGCTTTGAGCCCAACCTATTATGTACACTAAGTTCTCTGCCTTCTTTGAGCCCAACCTATTTTTCTTTACTAAATGGATAAAGGCATAAGTACTCCAATTCCTCTCGCAAGATGAAGAACTAGCTACCTGGAATATTAGGGGAAGCCCATTAAATTAGTTAAAAATTTTAAAAATAAAACTAAAATTAACCCCAAAGAACCCTAAAGAACCTGATTTTGGGCTTCCATGTAACCATCATCAGGGTTCTTTGTACCCGTCAAGACAAAAGAACCCAATTTTTTTAATGGAGAACATGGTTCTTCATTCTTCATTGAAGAACCCATACCTAAATCTGGTACTTGGGGACGAGAACTCGGGACAGGTTCGAGAACCCCATCCCCAAGTTCGTAAACCCGTGCAACATAGATATATTCCCTTGCCTTTTCTTTAAATCTTCTTTTTTTCTTTTTTTTTAAATCCATTTTTTATATGTATCCCCTATATATATATAAAAATATATTTTTTCTTCCCCCTTTATTTTAATAATTTCTTTTTCTAATACTTGAATTATTTTTTCTTTTCCTTATATATATATATATATAGAGAGAGAGAGAGAGAGAGATATCTTTTGTTTTGCTTTTTTTTCTGACTCTTTAAATGGCCAAAGGCCTAACAATAAAATGGAGAACCTCCAAAAACTTGTGCAGCGAAACGCTTCGATTACGACGGTAACATGGTTGACAACAAGTTGATGGCCAAAGGCCGGATCAGACTGGCTTTGTGCAGCGGTTTAGCAACCAGAGGATCAAAAGCTCTGATATCAATGTAACGAACAAGGTTCATATATTCAGAGCAATGCTTTGATACCAATGTAGCGAACAAAGTTCGTAAGCTGCAATAATCTTCAGAATACTTTGAAGACAAAGACATCCATTGTAGGACAAGTAATTATATATAAGAATATTTGAATACAAGTGAGATGATTATGTTACAAATGAGGGTCTACTTTATGTACCTAGGCAGGTACCCTTTCATGAATGATCATGTCCTTAGGGACATGCCTCTTGATTAACTAATTACTATTTAATTAATTATTGCTTATTATTATTTATATATTTATATTTCACTGATAACATTGCCATTCACAACCCAAGCCCTAAAAGAACAAAGGTTATAAAGATTGTCATTGTTATAAAACTTTCCAGAAACAAGGAACAAAGATCATTTTCTGAAAGAAATTATGGCTTTTTTCAAAAGAGATCTTCCCCACACAAGAAAAGCCATCGTTTTATTTGTAGAAAAATTTAGGTATTAGACATAAAAGTGTCCAAATGAGAAGAAGTCAACCAAAGCCATGCATTTGGTGGATCAATTTGTCAAAGCCATGATCCATGAAGAATGTATAGACCCTGCATTTTGGGATTTCATTCTAGCATCTAATGATTATAATGATATTAATATTGATAGTGATTCCCCTATAGATTCCAATGTATAGATCAAGGAACTAGATTTCATTTCATCTTCTGAGACTGGTGGACCATTCTGATTCTTCCACTGACCTTCCTCCCCTCAAGAATTTCCTTTGTCTTCCCGTGCTTGGCCATTCTCCTGACCACGTCATCCAAAACCTTGAACAACAGCTTTGCATAGTGCCTTCTTGGGATTTCCATCCTAGACAAATGTTACAATAATGATAGCTAAAGAAAAGAACAAATTGTGGTTTACGAGATAAACAGTTCTTACGGATAGGAGAAATGGGAAAAGTTAATGCAGGACCCTATCCTAAGCAGTGTTATCAGGACCAGACCAAACCAATTTGAACCAACCGGTCCGACCGTTTTGAGGCAAAAATCGGTTAACATCAGTGACTTGAACCATACCGAACCGGCCAGTTTTGTAATGGAACAGGCTAGTTCAGTACCAAACAGGCCATTTTCATCGAACCGGCAATATAGGCAAATATTTTGATGATATGTAGGTATTTGTTGTAGCATGAAATTTTTTGAACGCTAGAGGCCATCTAGGTCTTGTTTTTTGATGAATTTTGGTTCAAAAATGGATTGCAATCAGTGTTATTTTGGTTGTGCACCCTTACATGCTCTATAAATGAGAACCTGTGCTTATGAGTATAAATGGTTTGGATTCATATGGATACACATGAATATATGTGATTTTATTTAAAATTTAAATATTTTGTATTTTTGGTTGGCCGGTTTTTTGGCCAGGTTTTTTACCAGTTTCTGTCTGGTTCTGACTGGTTCCCAGTCTGGGGGGTCTACAAGTTCAATGACCGCACTTCTGATAACATTGATTCTAAGGAGGGTTAAAAGTGTCTAAATTCACCCGAAATGCAACTGTAACAAGAGAATTTGCCCATGTTTCTTAGTAAATTGGCCATGGAAAAAAATTTTAACGGGGAATTTTCAAGGGTTAGATTCAAGAGAATAAGCAAGGTAAGTTCAGATTTCCAACCCGGATAAATGGTGTCACTGAGAGGTTGTATAACATAGAGATATGCACTGATCTTGGTTCAGTGCAGTGTTACAGAGATGTGGAGGCACCGATAACTTTCCAACAGGCTGAAAATTCTTCAATAATGCAAGATGTTGGGTACCATCTTCCACTGTGTTTGAGACGCATCAATCAGATGAACAGTGGATTCATCAAATTTGTTGTCAAATTCCAAGGAGAAATCTCTCCCTAACAATGTGGTTCTTATGTTATCCCCCAGGTTGTGCCCACTTGCACAAGAACAATTCCAAGGTATGTATGAAGGATTACTCCTCCACTGTTTTAGACTTTTGAGTTCGCTCTCAGATAAGAAGGGGTGTACCCATTATGAACTAAATATCGAAATGCACAGGCTCGATTTCAAGAAGATTGCATTCTTGTGGTCTCAAAAAACCAAAAACAGAGATTTGAGTTAATAGTTTTGTGAGTGCTCAAGAGGCCTTACAGTGTGGGGATCCAATAGATTTTGGCCATAGAAATGCTCTTCTAAACCACAGGCCTTATAACATCATTCTGCATGACAAATAACTCTAGGAAATGGATTTGCAGTTAAGGGAAAGTTGTTTTTAAACTCTTTCATATGGCTGTAAATTCTGGACAACAAACTTAATAAGCATTTAAAATATATCCAAGTAGTTTAAATGGATACACATAAAGCAAATTGACACAATAAATGTAGAGAAACGGCTGGGAGCTTTTATTTCATTTGTGCAGCAAACGCTATAATCTGATTTACAAAAAAATCCCTCTATTCTATCTGATAACAAACAAACAAAAAACTAGGGGTTGCACTGATTTCGATCTATCCTGGGTCTTTCTCAGTACCCATTACATCAAGAATATTCCCTGGAAGAAACCAAATTGCAGTGGGGGATTGATTGAAGATTCACCTCTACCTCCACCATTTCTAAAAACCTAGGTAGAATGCAACAGGCACGTTAATTCACCAGTGCTGTTATGGCATTCTTCATTGAAATCTCTTCCAGAAAGTCATAAATTGGATCTCAAGAGAGAATTAACTCTCTTTCCTAAGTCAAACTAGCATCTAAACTCATAATGCAATTACAGCAAGTCTCTTGGACAGTCAGCAAGAATGAGAATGATGGAAGAAACAATAAAAAGAATACGAGTGAGATGGAACAAGGATGAATTCAGATCCAACATGTCATTTAATGACCTCTCAATTTGAAAAATACCAATTTTGACCCTAAATGGTATCCCATCAAGATACAGAGGGGATCAAGAAAAATAAAATAAAAATCTGTAACTTGCCCATGAGAGATTGGCTTGATTGGCTAGAGCTCCGTAGCCAATTTTAACTAACAAATTCAATTATGATGTCTATAAATATAATCAAAGAACTACTCCCAAAAAATCTGATCTTCAAACTTGTCCTATCCCTGAATAGACAAAAACAAAAAGACCATTGCAGGAGTTAGGCCACGTAATTTGAGTGACACACACAATGAGCAACCTATTATTAGGTGATCAAGCTAGTGCTAATTGCAAATCAACTGAACAGAAAATTAAATTTGAACCCCAACCTACTTGCTGCCTTTCTAAAATTAATTATGGAAGGCGACAATTAAATCCTAAAATAAGGCCACATTTACCTAATCCTGCATATTCCAAGGAACGGTATTATGATCCAAGCTATAGCTAAAATCAGCATAGTACCAAAGTATGCCCATTCTACGATAAGGAGGAATCCTATTTTCACTCACTTTAGCACTCATCAAAGACCCAACACTGTATTATACACACCAAGAGGACAACCTTCATCCATTGGTCAGAGGTGCTGTGGGGAATAATCACAATTGTTGTCCTGATTTCAAATATGCATGGTAACTTTCAAAGGTTAAGATAATTTTATTGTTTATGGAGGGAACATATAATGCAATCCATTGTCATTCTTCAATCTCCAAAAAGTTGGCTTTCACAAGTTTCATTATTTTCTCTAACTATGCCATGTAGATTCAAAACTAGCACAAGAAAATGGCCATGGAGCTCAAGCACCTTTACAGCCGAATCAATCGCCAGGAAAGTACCCCCTAAGGATGGCAGTTGAAAGAAAATGTCGAGGCTTGCAGTTGAAAGAAAATATTGAGATATAAATAGTTCCATCATAGTCCATGTGTCAAGCAAAGGGGCACGAAACATTTTGTCGTCTTCACATGACGTTGCAAACCAAAGGGTTAGGTAGAGTAGACAACTTGCCAAGACAAATGCACACCATCATTTACCTTGCCATCTCAATTTCAGTCCAATCAGAATAGGAGGTTGAGATGGGTGGCATAGACACTTCAGCCCTTGAAGAACCTCTAAAGAACCCATGGGACCGCGATGGCCATAATCAAGAGAATTAATGGTGGCACCCCTTATTTCGTGACACTTATGGATGACATCCATGCACTTTCTGGACCATTATATTTTAATTTGTGTTGTGGAAGAATTATGATCAGTTATAGCATTAAAGATACCTTGGGATGATGATGATGATTACCATCCACTAATACAAGCATTGGTCTATCAGAGAATAAGAAAAAAAAATGGTAAGGAATCAATTGGTTTGCTTTAGAATTTTATTTCTATATTAGATAATATTGGAGACAAGCTTTCCTAAATCTCCATAGTTTTGGATGAGTTAAGAGTTTATGTATCAATAGCAGTTTGTTACTTTTGTTTGACTAGTATTTAGGATGATGTTGGCTTGCCTTATGCAGCCTATCCGTTTATTATAAAAAATTGTTTCATGAATTAACATATTTTCTATATTAATATAAGTTATTTTTTAAATTAAAAAAAATGAGATTGTGAAGAATAAACTACAATGACACCGATAAGGCCAGCATGTGGAGCAAACTTTTCAGCATACTAAAACATATTTACGCATGATCTATTTTTGGTGAAAATGGCAAGAAACACAAAAATCAAGGATACACAATAATAACAACATCAAACTAATTCCCCGTTTGCAATCAAATATAGTTGTTATCTATCCAATTTTAGTTACAAAATTAGCCATCACACCTATCCCGATCTCGACTTCTTCCATGACTCCTATGACGATGTTGATCATGACTTCTTTCTCTACCATGGCTTCTATCCCTCTCGCTTCTTGAATGTCTATCATGACTAGATTCCACCCTTTCATCTCTATGCCTCCTTTCCCGATCTCTATCGCGATCTTTATCGCGACTCTTTTCTTTATCATGACTCCTTTCCTTCCCCCAATTAGAATCACGTGAATCACCCTGCAAACACACATATAAGCATCATTAATAAAGGAGATATGATCATTTAGGCACACTAGGCTAACAACATAATTCCCACTACTTGAGGAAAATAAATTTCCATGAAACAAGATTCATACTATAAAAAGACAACCAACAAAAAGTAACAAAAAGGACCATATTGGATACATAGCAATATAGATTGAAGAAAACAAGTTCTTAAGGTTGGGAGATGAATCCTTGAACCTAGGATGTCAATTTGTGTCTTGAAATGGGCATTAAATTTAGGAAAAGAAGTATCTAAAAAAGAAGAGAGGTAGAAAAGAAAAGATACAATGTACTAATATGAACTAGCTTCTACCTTGCTTAAAAACTTTGCAAAGCGAAAGTTGTAAATCATCAAAGGCAATAAACATAGAGATGGTGCAAAAACTTATGCTTAAAGAAGATAAACCACTAGATATTTATTCTAATAACCAAGGCTAACTTATGTACTCAAAGATATACTAATCAAGCTCCTAATCTATGTTCCTTTCATGATTTCTCCTTTATTTTTTGTGCATAAAATTGGACCAGTTTTGGAGTTTGAGGATACAGATCACATAACATGCAAAGCAATTTTTGCATTGTTGATGAACAATTTATTGAAGGTCACAAGTGATAGAGAAAGAATGGAATAAGGTAAGATAAGATAATTATATTAATTATATTAAGATAAGAATAGAACTAGAACAAATCTTAATTTTACAATAAACTGAGAAATAACCTATACTATAGCAGTGCAACACTTGAAGAGATATCACATAAGAGAAGCACAATCCTAGAGAGAGACAGAGAACAACCCATGAACAAATGTGCTAGAAGAAGAATGAACCCCAACCACAAAAGAGAGAACAATAATTGATAGCTGCCCTTACGCAATTCATTTTATCAGAAAAATAATGATTCACTTGAATGAGAAATCTACAATAAGGTTAGAAATAACCATAACTAAGGTACTGCAACACTTGAAGAGATATCATACAAGAAAAGAACAACCCTGGTGAGAGAAAATAATCTGAGAACAAGTGTACTAGAGAGAGAAAGAAACCCGAGCATAAGAGATAACACCATACTCGAAAGTTGATAGGCACCCTTAAGCGCTTCACTTTATTATAAGAATGAATAAGCCACTTGAATGAGAAATACAAATGAAAATGAATGTACAAATACCCAACTCAAAGGTAGGGTGCTTTCCCCAAAAGGGTTTTCAACCTATGTGTGCAAGGTCAACCCTAGCCAAAGCTACAAATATAATAACGATACACCATAGTCAATTGTGGCCAAAAGCAAGATTACACCGCTATTTTCAACATCCCCCCCTTAATCTAAACAAGGGGCCATGGAAAAAAGACATTACACACATCCCCCCTTAGCACCAATGTCACAAGGTTTGCCAAATTCGAACCTTGAGGTTTGAAATTCAGCGAACCTCCAAAAAAAAATTACACCCATTCTGGTTTGTCGAACCTAAATGCCAAACCAAAACATAGAACCTCAACGCCCTCAAACTATACTCACTCACATACAAAGAAACCCCACACACTCTAGTTCATTTTGTCTTGGTGCCGACAACTAACCCGTTTTTCAACGAAATCGAAGTTCACAACACCATCAGCTAATGCATTCTTTAGCTCTTATCTAACTATACTGATGTCTTTCTTCTTGGCTCATGGTCAGTTGACCATTGAACCGCTTCAGCAATTTTTCCTTTTCGATGCATTGCACATAGTAGATGGACTCATCATATGGAAATCATATCAATATACTTTATAAGACCCAAGTAACAAGTTGCAACACATAGTATCGGGGGCTACGCTACCCGATTTATCTATCCTGATATCGAATGTTTTTAAATTTAAAAAAATTATATATAAGGAATAAATTTTGATTGCATGCTCAATTATATTGAATTATTTTTTTTAAGCTTATATATATAGCCCTGAGAGTTAGCTTAGTTGGTTGAATCCTCTTTGTTAAAGTTCATCTGTTATTGAGAGGTCACAGGTTCAATTTTCTCAACACTCTTGGGGTCAAGCTCTATGGTTGAGCCCACAGGAAGTGATTAAATTTATACATATAAGTCAATACATACATACATATATATATATATATATATATATATATTAAAAAAAATATATTTTTCATATATATATATATATATATCTGAACCTAATCGCAAATCTTATCGAAAAGTTCGAACTCAAACCGAACTTAATCGTTGTTGAACTCAAACTCGAATCCAAATGGTGTGACACATAGATTAACACCGAATGGGGGCCACGTGGAGAACGCATTACATATCATTCCCCCTAAACACCATATCTCTCCCTCCAGTAATTAATAGGATCTTTGGCAATAAAAACATTGCAAATACAACACAAGGTCAATTATGGCCAAAATCAAGATTACATCCATGCTTTCAACATCTCCCCTTTCTCTAAACAAGGGGCCATAAAGAAAAGACATTACACACATCCCCTCTTAACACTAAATGCGGGCCACACAAAGAAGGAATTACATATCATTCGACCTTAATGCCATTTCTCTCCCTCTAGTGATTAGCAAGATCTCTGGAAACAATGAAATTACAGCAAAGTGTCGGTGGTGAACAAAACTTCATTTCAATAGGCTTATCATCAACCATGGTGAGAAGTGCATATGGTGGTGGATGCTTTCAATTATGCTCTAATTTGCCTTCTAGGGCCGTAGTTACCGAGTTCGAACTTGGTACAATACAAATTAAAAAAAAAAAAAATGTCTAAAATTTGCAATGCAAAAAAAAATAGCCATATAAAATACTCGACAATCTTTTCCATCAAATTTCATAACTGGAGACAACACACATCATAGCAATAAAAGTAAAAAAAATATCATAACTAGAGGAAATAGGAATCATGGCAATAAAAGAAAAACAAATGTAAATCCATCTTAACTACGGATCTATCAAGTGCCAAGAGGGATCAAATCCTTCGAGGAGAAAACCTTTTTTAGAGTACAAAACATAAAGAAAGGATTGCACCTCAAAGGATTTGATCCCTCTCGACACATAGTCTAATGAGGTAGCTTGCAACGTCTTCCCCCTTGTTCATTTTAGTATTCCTCAACTTTTCTCTAAGTAGCTTCCTATTTATGCCAGCATCCAAGAACAATTCAAAATAGCTTCCCACATCTACTCCGTTGTATCTAACTCGGCAATATGCAAAACTATATGGTCCTTGACTCCATCAAGGACTATCTTCCTTGCCTTGGCATCTTCCTTCTTGTACATTGTAAGTTGTACTGGATCTGTTTGAACGGCTATCACACTAGTTGCATGCTCCTTGACAACATTTTCTTCCAACAATAAAGAAATCATGGCCTTCTAGACACCAAAATTCGAGGCTCCATCCAATTTGTCCTAATCTCTCAAACTGGTTGAGGCCATTTTACAAACCCTCAGAAATATAGCGAAACCCAAATAAACTGAAGAATGTGAATTGGGTTTTAAACCCTCTACTTTTCTCTTCTTGTGCCTACATAGACTCTCTTCTTCCCTCAAATATGCTTTTGATACCATGTGAAATTTTAATATTGTTGTAGTTATTGGTTATTATTCTCCTATCAAATTTGATTATTTGTCTTTTGCAATTTATTTGCGACGAATATTGAATAAAACACTACTACAACTTCACAGAAAATTAAATACGGGAACTAAGAAAATATTGTACACACACACAAAATAATGAACACCAATATTTTTGGACAAATGTCCCTAGAAAAACCCCAATGTGGGGAAAACCAGTGTTGTAGATGAGGGTTATATTATTAATAAATCTTCAACAATTAAGAATTACATAGATTGCTTGCCTCTTACTAGCAAAGCTCTGGAAATATCTCTTCTCCACTTATACTAGCCAAATCCAACTTCTACTAGCTAACTTGGCCCTTCTCTGCACAACTCGCACCTCCTCCCATAACAAGCACTGGCAAAACTAGAAATGCGTACGACCTCCTCTAGGACTCACACTGCCTCCGAAAATTCGTTCCGAGAGTAATCTTTGCCTCCAACAATTTGCTAGAGAAACTCGCACTTCCTCCGACAATTGTCTCTGACATATCGAAATCGAACTGTTGCGCAACAACTCGCACTAGCTATTCATACTAGCTCATGTGGCCTCTCTGCAAAATTAATTCAGCCTCCTTCCCTCTCTCAGAATACGAATCTTCATGAAAAATTTCTCCATAAATTCTCTCCTCAGTTTTCTTGCTAAAACTTTGTTGTTGGTGTCCTCCACACTGCGCCCTTCCTATCACTGCAGATTTGTGTCTTTGATGTGTTCTTCAAATGCCCATTGATTTCCTCGTATAATCTCTCGTTGAGCAATCAACTGTCGCAATCTAATCTCAATCGATGGCTAAGATCATATTGACCCCATCAAATGACTTTTCTAGAAGTCACTAGAGGAAAATCGATTTACCTCAATTAATCTTGATTAATTAAGCCATTTCCCTAAGTTAGACTTAGTAAAATTAATAAACTAGCTAATTAATTATAATTAAGGTAATTTTCCATATAGTTTTTTTCTGGTTATTGGAGAAAATCAATCCACTTTGTTCCTTAGCCTCATGGACACCATCTGAGACTAGAACACCTATCCAAGCTACATAAACCAACACTTTGTCCTTGAGAAAGGACTCTTGATGGTGTTTTCCCAACATACACCCTTCACAAACACCACTAGTTCGTTCAATAAAGGATTGTTGATGGTGTACCCCCAAGACACACCCTTCACAAACAACACTAGTCCGTTCAATCTATGGAATATTATAAACCACGTGAAGATGACTCATGTTGCACAAAACCAAAGATTAATATGTCCATTCAACTAGTACATTCTCATGTGCAGTGTACGGAACAGTCCTCTGCAAAGAGATACCATAAGAAATGACAAATGTTTAGAAAGCACGGTCAATATATCCGCCTCTTCCATCAATGTTGATACACTTAACCCTTTTCTTGCGTTGAATTTTCACTAATGATTTGAATTGTTTGAACTTCCGGCGAGAACAGCCGACAGCGTTTGCTCCCTGACTGCTCCCGCCTTAAAAAAATTGCTCTAGGAGTGGTCAAGGAGTGAACATTCCCAACCGCTCCCTCATTCGCTCCCTAAAAACTAGGGGCGCAATTTTTTTAGTGAACGCACTCCCGAAATTCGCTTCCGAGAGGAGCGTGCTCTGGGAGCGGATTCGAGGGGAGGGAGAGGGGAGGCCGCTCCCCTGCAACCCTGACCTGAATGAATATTTAATATTCCTTGGTAAACCTGTTGAGAGTTGTACGCACCATTTTGTCCTTTACTAGCTTCTCTCCAACTACTGCAAGTTCATCTCTGACCAACTAAATCCTAGTGAGATAGGACGTTACATTCTTGCCCTTGTTCATCTTGACCATCCTCAATTGCTCATTGAGAATCATCTTCCGACTCTCAGAAGGGCCCTGGTACAGCTTGACTATAGCGTCCCACATCTGCTTCATTGTAGTCTTTTCTGTAATATGCGGGACGTACTCCGTCAAGGACCATCCTCTTGGTCTTGACCATGTCCTTCCTGTAATCATGTAATAGGATAAGATCTATTGGTACAATAACAAATGTTGTCACAAACTCCTTTAGACAATGCTCATCCAATAGGAATATCATCCTGGCCTTCCAAATGCCAAAGTTGGAGGCTCTATCCAACCTGGGTTGATCTCTTAGTCTTGTTGCGGCCATCTCTAAGAAAATCTGCGAAACTCAATAAATTGGAGAAATTTACAACACTTCCCCAATAGGAAAATCACTCTGGAATCACTAAGTTTCCTCTGCAAAAACCAACTCAGCCTCCTACTCAGATTCGCAACCACTGCCTCTGGAACTAGAACTAGATCCTGCAGCTCGCACTAGATCCTACAACTCAACCTGGCAACTGAGAAACACTTACAGAAATTCTTTCCAGTGAAAATGTTGCCTCCCTCTGTCCTCCAAAGCTACCCACACTTCCTCCAGCAAACAAATCTGGTAACTGGAAATGAAATTATTGCCTCAGATTTGCGAACCGGGTAAACTGGCTATTCAATCTGCTTGCTTTGGCCCTTTGTTCTGGAGATAAATTGGCCTTTCTTGACTCTGAGAATACTAGACAAATGAAGCCCTTGTGTGCATTGATCTTCCTTTCCCTACACTGATTTGTTATTGCAAAACCTTTATGTTGCAAATCTCTACACTATATCTACTCTACGAATCTTTGATATGCTCACCGGAAACCCTTTCCGGCAACCTCATCACTTGCTGCTACAACTAAGACAAATTGATTATTCCTCCAGATCACTTCCCTAGACTGGAAATTGAATTCTCGCCTCTGCCATTTGCACTGCCTAGCTAGGATTGCACAGATCTGGTTTTTTGTGCTTCAAATCTCCCTCTAAACTCCACAATCCTCGCTCCCTTCGCTCTAGGACCTCTCTGATCCGAGTTGCTCTAATACCATGTGAAATTTCCACGATTGCAATTACTGGATATTATTCTCTTAACTTGTGCAATTTATTTGTCTTTTGTAAATTAGTATTACGGCAACTAGCGCATAATCACAAATGCAATCTTCACAAATAAAAACGTTGTATAATATAAAACTGGAACTGAGAAAATATGCTTACACACATAAAAATGACACCATTACTTTTGGACAAATTTCCCTAGAAAACCCTCAAAGGGAAAACCAGTGCAGCAGATGAGGGTTTTATCATTATTCAACAATTTAGGAGAAATTATAACTAGTTGCCTTTCACTAGCAAACCTCTAGCAAACACTAATCTCCACTGGCAAAATAATTTGGAGACTAACTATCTCCCTCTGCAATTGGATCCTACCTCTCTCCCAGCAACTCACCCTCTCCTAGTCTATATGCACTACCTCACGGAAATGCGCACTATTGCCTCCAAAAATTCAATCAGCCACTGGGAACTCTTCCCAGCAAGTCGTCTTGCCTTGAGAATCCACTCGCTCTGCCTCTAGAAAATAGATCTGACCTCTAGCAACTAAAGCGTGGTCTCCTTCGGCAACTCGCACTAGGAAATCTGGTTACTCACACTTGTTGATGCGACCTCCTTTGCAAGTGAATTCGAGCTCCTCTTCCCGTCTCCCAGACACTGGAAAACACTGAGGAAATCTGCTCTAGACTCATGCTCCCAAATCTATGTTGAAACCCTGTTGCTTGGTGCCCCCCTAGCTTCAACTATACCTTGCCGAATCACTGCAACAGTGTAGTCGAACTACTCAAATGATTTTGATGCCTTCTCCAAACCCTTCGACCTACTCTTATAATCTCTCATTGGAGACTCAACGGCCACGACTCCATCAATTAACTTTTCCGGAAGTTTCTAGAGCAAAATCGAACTTCCCCAATTAATTCACTTTAATTAACCAATTTTCCTAAGTTAGACTTCGGAAATATTTAATTATTGGCTACTTAATTTAATTGAGGTGTCTCCAAGTCTCTTCTCGCTAAATCTTTTCTGGGTTTTAAAGGTCTTGTGTTCCTTAGCCTATTAGACATCATAAAGACTAGAACACATATCCGTTGCTACCATAATCTAACAATATACTTATAGTGCAATATTGAAAGTTCTCTTTTATTTGGAATTTGGGTGCCATCTATATTTTATTTGTTAAATTGCATTGTAAACGGGTGCATTTTCGATAGCAATCAACACCCTTCATTTCTTAATCTTAAATTGTCGATAAAATGCCTCAAATTAATGAGTTATTAGAGTTACTGAACAGTCCAATAGTCTCTATCGTTGAGGGTACCAATCTCTATCATTGATGGTAGAGTCAAAATTGGCAAAGCCATTCTCTCTAATATTCAAAGCCCATTTACAAGATGCATAGGAGGAAATTGAGTTTCTCAAAATCAAATCTCAGCTCCAACGAGATGAATTACAACAAAAGAGTCAACATTCTGAATTGGTTATTGTTCAGAACAAATCTCTTTTTTTAGTTTGAGAAAGACTCTTATTGGCAATCAGCACTTAATAAAAATAATGTTGCCATTTTAGAAGCAGATTGACATGAAGATGTAGAAGTTTGGCCTACACTTCCCAAGCCCATCATCAGACCTTGGGAAGAAGTTATTAGCAACAAGCATAGAATTGGTCTTGGGTATGAAAAGGATGTGTAGTTTCACATTCCAAACTATTCCAAACCAATCCAGTTTCAGAGTTTTGGGTTTCTTCAGGACATTTCACCTTCACGTGCTCCACAACCACTTAAGATTCGTAGATGCCAACATTGTGATCGAGTTGGCCATGTGAAAGGTCAATGCTTTGGTCTTCACCCTTGTGAGCATTGCGGAAAACATACTCATCAATTCAGACAGATGTTCCAAACAGAAGACTCCTGTAAAAGAAAAGATTCACCTTGGATGGATCACTTCTTAGCAATGGTCGTCAATAGCCAAGAAGATATATGGATCATACCTCAAAGTTCTTCTCGAGTATTGACACATCTTGCAGTGGAGATATCTTCATCATCTCATCTTGTATCTGACAAGGGGGAATTGATGGTTAACTACTAGAAAGCCTAAGCCATATAGCATAAACCAAACTTACCAAAGCCAGTTGCCAAAGTCAGCCAGTGTTAGAGTCAAAGTTGTAGCTAGAGATAAACTCGTGTTCCATGAGCATTATTTGGATGGTGGCCAGCCTTAAACGCCATCGACAGAAAACTTTGATTTCTACTACCCATCTCATCAGTTTATGGTCATCTTCAAACCATCATCAAGGAGCACTTCCACTTCACAAAAGACTTCAACTTTCAAGAACTACTTCGATCCTAGTTTCAAAGTTGGTGGTCAGCCTTAAAACACCACCAATAGAAAACTTCAATTTCTGCTACGTCATTTGGTTTGTGGTCTTCCTTAAACCACCATTTCAAAAAGCATGTACAACCATTGGTTGCCATGCACTTTTGTATTTTAGCTGTCTTCTTGGACTCATATACACCCATTTGGATAAAGGGGAGGAATGTTGGAAGCATAATCCTCTTGGGTTAACCGTTATACAAACTTGGCTTATTCACTTGAAAGGAAGGTGAAAAGCCTCAAGTGAATGCCAACAGTTATGGGAAGTCCAAGAGACCTCTTGGAAGATGAAAACCAAGGGTCAATAAAATTGTATTAATATGTATATCTTGTGAATAGAATGCATCACATGATTTATCGAAGTAGTCTATTAGGTGTGTGTTGAATAAGCACAACCATGAGCGAGTCTAACTCTCCTAACATCCAAGGCCATGAGGAAGAAACTCTATATAGAAACCTAGCTACTCAATTGGACTGGTATGACAATGTGTTGAGTGTGGTCCCAACCCTATGCCCTCTATGTTCTTATCTCTCTACTAAATTGTTGGGGAGCAACAACTCCTCATATGCCTCAAATAGAAAGGGAGACACTCAAGCAAGGGAGCAGAGACAAGAAGACATCTAAGGCCTCACCTCGTATCTAAGGTATAATGGGACTCTGCCTATCACTTATTGTCCCAACTAAACAGAACAACAAGGATGTAAGAGGTGATCCCCTTCAGGGTCTCCAAACTATGCAAGGTACCTAGAGACTAAGATCTATGCTTGAACATTTCTCTCATGAATAGAGCAAGGGATTGTCAATTAAGGTACTTAAAAAAAATTGAGAGAGAAAACTATTTATACCAAAACAAGTAATGTTACCTTATCTTGATCTCACAGTAAACAAAGAATCAAAAAAGAAGATGCTCCTCCATCTTGATCTCTTGCAAGTGAGATAGTTGGCAAACCATGTCC
This sequence comes from Pinus tabuliformis, assembly GCA_031772625.1. Taxonomy (NCBI): domain Eukaryota; kingdom Viridiplantae; phylum Streptophyta; class Pinopsida; order Pinales; family Pinaceae; genus Pinus; species Pinus tabuliformis. Next base: position 209,236,186 of record CM062813.1, read on the forward strand.
AACCTGAAGATGTGATGATCAGTCTCCACCAAGCCTGTGAGAACCCTTGCCATACCAAGAGGGATTCTGAGGGTGTGCATCCAATCCAATGCTTATATGAGGTAGTCCCTCAACTCTAGGAAGTGATCTAAGTAGAAATCAATCTTGAAACCTAACCCTAAGGGGGGACAGTCCATGTAACCTAGATTTGTTACCTGTATATTATCTTGTCTGCGTATCTGGTTCAAATCCTTCTCAGTCAGCTAGAAGGGACCTAAGGTGTCTACATAATACTTGAAAGGGGGGAAGCAATATAGGGGAAAAGCCACCAATTGAAGTGCATAAGAAGCCTCTGAGAACCAGCAACATGCCCACTCTCAACAGCTAGACAAGGCAATGGCCTCAAATAAGCAAAGAGCAAGGATATTAGGCCCTCCCAGAGGCTAAATCTCCAAAGATTCAAACTCTCTGAAGGAATGAGACCAACAAGAAGATGGCCTCTAACCACAACCACTAGGTGTGAAAATTGTATTCCTGCATCAGATGATGCACCTAAGGAGAGTCTGGATACAAATCTAGAGGCATTTGATGTCAAGTTTGGTGTAGAGAGGAATACCAGGTTTGATGTAGGGAGGTGTTGAAACACGTATTATAGAATTAAGAGTTGTTAGAACAATTAAGAGGCATGCGATACAAGTATTCAAGTTGTATTCTCTAGATGACATTCACAAGAAACATTGATCATTAGAGGCATAAGAATAAACATTGTGTGGTGACATATATCCAATTCAGTGATCAATTAGTGCCACATTTAGTGCATGGTACACTTTATCATGGGGTAAGATGTGGGGCCAATATCAAGGAAATTAATCTGATTGCAGAAGCTCTGTACATTTTTTTGGGATTTCTACAAGATGCCAAAGCCTAGCAGAATTTTGGTAACGTTTAACTTGCTCAATTGTAAGTCATAGGGCAAGGCGGTTTCCAACAGTAGTGAGAATACTTTGATGATTGGTTACCATACAGACTACAATGTTTATACATGTTAAGATTAAGACTGCATAAGCTCTTTTTGGCTCGTGTATCACTTGGATCATGAATTTAAGCAATACCTAAATATCAATTTCAAGAGAAAACTATATACTTTACAGGTAAAGTTATACCAGTAACCAGATCAAAATTTAATCAACGTCATTGCATGTACTTTAGCTCCTAACCATCCTGCAACAGATTGTAGACAGCCAACAAACTTACATGCACATTATATAACAAAGCGATGGATATAATATCTTTGAGATCCTTTGGAAGCATCATAACAATTCTGAGGACCTACATGCCTATCATTACATGGTTGAATATGGTTGTGTAAACCATTTCAGACTTGAAAGTGGTTGCAGGGAACCATTTTGGACTTGAAAGTGGTTGTTTTATGTATAAAAGAGAACTATCAAGGAATTCATCAAGCAAAGATAGGAAAGAAAGCATAAAAAGGAAGAATGAACTCAAACCAGGAAAGCATGAAAAAAAGAATGAACTCGGAACAGAAAAGGAAGAAAGAATTGATAATGTATGAATCAAACACCAACTGGCCTACCTCTTTGTATCTTTCACAAATGTTGATTTTTAAGGTTAGGTCAATTGAAGTTTAAAGCATGTCAGTATATAGATCACAGATCCTAAAGCTTCAATTTTCCAAGCACTTCAAATGACAGATCTCAATCCAAGAGCTTCATCATTCCAAACAGTTGGACACAATCTGCAAATGACAGATGAATCAGTCTATAATTATACCTTTTGTATTCTACAATGGGGAAATTGATCCTCTTCTTGAGTATGAATGGCGCTTAGGGTTTTAGTCAGTGAAGCTTTTGATTATTTGGCTTTTCTACATTAAAAAGTAGCTTTGATTAGGGATCTGTGGCCGAAACATCCCCAAATAATTTGAGATCCATTTCAGGAAGTTGAATTTGATTCAAGCATGTGAATCTATTTCTTCTCCACATGATCCACCTCCATGACAAATCCTGGCTACATCCCAAGGGCTCAAGATCTAGATCAGATTCAATGACCTTGCATGCAAGGATGACAAATCCAACAACATAGTTTAAAACTTGATCAAAATTCAACTAACTGGCAAATGTCCATAAGGTGTTCTGCTGACCAAATTGTAGAAAATTCTTGTGTTAGGCCAACAAATATTTTTAAAAGTTGAGAGATAATACATGTCCCCTAGTTTGTGTTTGTGTTTAAATTCAATGACAACGAATTCAAAAAGAAAAAATCATGGATGTCAAAAAATATGATAAAGATTGCCATAGGTTCAGTAAAGAAAATTAGGAAATTATTTTGGTATAGCTTCCTAAAACCTTGTTCGCTTAGAGTGATAGTTTATGTGAGACACCATGCAACCATGCAATTTTTTAGAAAAACTAGAAAACTAGGACAGGGGGGGAAGGTAGGAGAATGGTAGGGGAAGGTAGGAGAATGGTAGGCCACTACGTTTATTGAAGGGTTAATATTGATTAAAAACTTAGAGCTGGTTATGTAGAGTTTGTATGAGAATTTGCTTAGGTTAATTGACAAATTGATAGACTAATTAACAAATAGAAAAAAAGGAAAGAAACAAGGTTGGTTTTTCATCTCATTTCTCTTATGTGCACTATTTATCTACAAAAATAAGAGCATAAGTGAAACAAGAGAATGTGCAACTTAGTTGAGCCTCTTTTGAACTCAATGAAATCAGCAAACAGCAATCATTAGATTCATTACCCAACCAGGTTTGGTTATCAAGCAAACCAGAAGGGATCCTAACGTTTATTATCCTCCTAGGCAAGAGAGACCAAAAAAATATATCGTATCTCCAAATATGAAGAAATAAAATCACAAGAAATCCATACAACAACTAATGATAAAGAAGTTAAAGTGTAAGTCTGCATGACGCAAATGCCCTTAGTGAATAAGGTTACTGCACCACTCACATGCCTATTGAAGCTTCCTTTGAGGTGGAGATGAAGATTGGCCAAAGTGTGACATGGGGCAAAACCAAAACAACACAATATGTAAACGATCAAATGAAACAAAAGAATGGGTAGCAGTTGCAGGGCTGGTCATTGTGAGCCCCGGAGGAACAGTTGAAACATCTTTCGCATGAGGTCTTGGTGTTTTATCTAATAATCAAGCAGAAGCCCATGCCTTATTGCAAGGATTGAGGATAGCCAACAATCCTTGCATCAAGTCAAGCCAAATAGTATTGAACACAACCCTAGTTAATAATTTACTGGCATCGATGCTCATTTGAGCAAAACAACAAGCAATCAAATTCATCTACATCAATTATATCATGTGTTACAAGAGAATAACCACTCAATAAATAATTTCTCTAATAAAGCTACATCCCTAAAATGTTAAAGTTTTCTCCAAACCCTAGGTTAATACACCCTTTATGATCCCAAGTAAAATTACTAGTTGAAATTTAATTTTAATAGAAAATTTCATATCATAGAATTATCACACAATTGCTGGACAAATAAACCAGCGGAAGCAAAATAAATTTCCAAATACACAAACAAGTTTTTCTACCCTTCAAATCAGTTTTTCATTAAAAATCTTCCAAACTCACAAGGGCTTTCCACACTCAGAAAACCCACCCACTGAGAAAAAAACCCACAGCAAAAACCAAGTCACCATATAGACATGTACAACTCACTCGTACGGCCTCCTCCCAAGAGAATCATACAACCAAGATGGTTGTTGGATCATACAGCCAAATTTTTCAAGTCGAACTTTTGTTGCGGCTACTGCACCCTATTCATACAACCCTCTCCAATGTTGGATAGTACAGCCTCCACAAATTGCTGAAGTCAATTTCTTGATGCAAACATGTTTCCCTTCTCTCCCGGCTTGCAAATTGAGCAAAATCCTGTTACTCTGAATAACTGAGTCATTGTATCTTTCACTAGGTCTTTTCCTTTCACTTCGCTCTTCCTTTATAATTTTGAGTTGATGACTAAATCTCCAAAACCTTAATCACTCGTTGAGATCAATGGCTAAGATTAAATCTCAATCTCACATGAGATCAACAGTTCAAATTCATTTTAATCACTAGTGTAATTGAATTTTTTTTACACTTTATTATACTTTTCACAACTTAAAATTAAAAAGTTCCTCACTTTAATAATTTACTTTAATAAAATTAATTACAAAATAGAAAGGACTTCAATGACTTCATGCACATTTGACGCAAAACATGTGCAAAAGTTCCTATCCAAGCAACAATCATCAACATAAAATTGGGGGTCATCAATATCAATGGTATTATTTACAATCAACCCATTCCATGATTATTTTAATATGGGACCAACTTACCAAGGTACACAGGATGCAATTAAGGCTTCACAATTATATAACAAAGTAGAAGAGACCTAAGACACCACTTTGCTTACCCAAGTTCTTGACTTCACAAGAATTTCAAATCATGGCAGGAAATTTCATCCACCAATGTGGGATTACAACTCTGTGGTATAGAAAACAAAGGTGGAGAACCTAATTTTTAGGTTTGCACGGTAGCTTATTGAGTTATGTTCATTTGGGTGGGATTGCATGTATCAGATTGTAGGTGAGCTCCCTCCTTTACTCCCTTCCAATTCAAGGAGGCTCGCATTTGCCTAAATTGTCTCAAGCACTTCGATTCTGCTTATGCTCCAATCTCTCCTTTAGGGGTATATAATCCTCTATTTTTCTCTAAGTTCTCTTCGATTTTGAGAATGTATGTAATATTCCCTCTAAATAAAATTCTACTAAGGTAAATTCTGATATTTTGCAATTTTGATGATGAACAATTTTGGGCCAAAAACTTAGGAAAAGTGGGTGTGTGGCATCAAATTAAATTTTGGAAGAAAATGGGGCTGCAAACATTAGATCTAAGGAAAAATCAATTGCAAAGTGGAATTTGGGGGCCACTCCAAGAAGGAATTTGAATTCCCTTGAAGAATTCGACTTGGAGGGAAAAAGGGAAGAGAAGGAGGTCGAATTGTGGAGCCCGCAAGGAGGAAGGAGGAGCAACGATTATAAATAGAAGGTGAGGCCTCCATTTTGGCACTTTTTGCCAATTTCAAATCTGAATCACAGTTCGCTTGTGCTGCTCAGCCAAAGTCAACTCGTGCTGCTTAGCACAGAGGTTCTCGGGTGGGAACCTCACCTCTTTTTCAAGGGACTTCGAGTGCTACTCTAGGAGAGTTCCACTTCGTCATGCAGATCAAATTCTGGGGTTTTGAGGGTCATTCCCGTGGTTAATTTTGCTGGAGGTTCGTGGTAGAATGCAGGCCTGAAATGGTGAGGAATTGCGGGCATAATCGAGCATTCTGGGGCTTGCGCAGAGCTGAAGAGACAGGAATTTCATGGGAGTTTGGAGAGGCGTTTACCCAGCACTTGGGCTATATTATTTTCACCTGGGTTTTGCCTTGCTTGTTGGGCTATATTTATTCCTATCTATTTGTACTTTATTCTGCCCAAATTAATAAAATGGCTCAGCATTTTGGTGCAATTTCTGGTGTGTTCTAATATTATGTGTGTCTGTGGAAATTTTTCGTCACACTCCCATATTTTGCTTTTGTTATACCTTAATATTTCCATTAGGAATATTAGGAGGTATTTCTGTTTTATGGCAGAACATATGGCAAAGTGCTCAAAACGAATCAATTAAGTGTCTCTCAGAGTTGGAAGGTGAATCTGTAACCCTTTTCAACTCAAGGAGGCTTGAAATTATCTGGATAGTTCTAGCTCTAACTCTAGGGATTTTGCTTCTGTTCCAATCTCCTCTCCAAATGGAAGTTTGTCTTTTCTATTTTATTTCATTTTGGTCTTTAAAAAGTCTATTATAGTTGATGTTTGCACAAACAATATTGATTGTCGAGTCTTCAAGGTCTACAAGTGAACCAAAGATACTGGACAGAGGGCAGTACAGAGAACTTAAAACTCATTGGGAGTTTTGACTGTAGTAGAGTTTGGCTGGATTATCAAGAATTGCAAGAGATCAGGTCATAAGGAATCATGAGAAGTCTATACAAAACTTCAATCTTCACAGCCACAACAAAAATGCACGAGAATGAAAACTAGGTTACTACCCAAATAGCAATAATCATGGGCACTCTTGTTCAAAGAAGCATCAATCACTGCTATGAAGGCATCATGAAACATACTCAAGAACATGGTCATAAATTTGAGTAAAGGGAGATCAATTAGGGGCTTCAAATAACATGCAGTTAGTCAATTCCAATTGTGAGGGGCTGAAGGTAGAAGAAATTATGTGTTAGCTAGCTGAAGACATGGAAATTGTCAAACCTCATGAATGCAGCAATGGAAGAGGCAGTCAGTCGTTATGCTTTCTATTAAGTTGTATGTTTTATAACATTATTAGGATATTAGGTTTATTTCGTAGAATCTATACCATCAAGAAATATTGGGATGTATTGCCTAAAGATCTATATAGGCTTTCTTATAGATTGGTAGCTGTCACTATTTTTTGTTCTTGTTTAAAAACTCAAAATCATAACATTGATGTGATTCTTCTACAAACTTTGCTACAATTTTTATTAATATAAAATCTCCCAGTTACAGTTAAAAGATGAAGCAAAGGAAGATATAAGCCAATGAAGACAAGTGTCAACTATAGTAGCCTCCACAAGGGGTAGGGTTGGTAGGTAGAAAATCCAAGCAAGCCCAGGAGCAGGAAAGGTGAAAATAGAAAATCCAAGCAAGCCCAAGAGCATGAAAGGTGAAAGAAGATCACTGGAATGCATGAGCCAGAGATCCAAACACAGTTTTAGCATGAATAAGTGACCAAAAATGAACCCTTCACAACAAGCAAGGAAGAGAGATAAATAGATAAGGGAACACTTGAGTTGCATAAATAGTCATCACACACATCATTGGAAGAGTACTTACTCCATAACAAAGAACCTATGTGTTTTAACTCTACATACCAAAAGCGACAGAGCCATACCATTGGGTAAATCAAGAGAAAATAGACCTTTATTTCACAAGAAGTGAAAACCACTCCAAGTAGAAAAAGTAGTGATTTAAGTAAAGGAAAGTTTAAGTAAACTCTTAAAGAGTGTGACCAAACAGATCAGGGACATTTGAGAACCGAAGGGAGGCTTATTGATTGATCAAAAGCCCAACTTTTGCACAAAATCCAAGATTGGTACAATTAATAAGAGATAACCTGTAATATCCCTCTTGGAGAGATTACCCTTGGGATGCAATTTTGAGTTAGGGTTTTCAATAAACACATGAAAGAGTTGTATTTCATAACAGTATTGCAATATTCATCAATCTCTAAAACAGTGAGGATTATTACTGAATATACAAGTAGTATAGTAAAGAATTGAAACAATTGTCGATTCCACAAGCAACCATTATAAGTAGGGTTGATTCAACAAACAAATTACAGACTTACAAAGATTAATAGTCTCCCAATAGGGTTATCAAAACATGGTTTTTAAGCTTACAAACTATAGTCATCCCCCTTGCTACCACAAAATCACATCAGCAGGCCTCGTTGCTACCTTGCACCCTTATTCACCCTTGCTACCTATGCCTATAGTGCATCCGGCACCCTGAATTTACCCTTAAACCCTTGTTGTCTCCTAAACATGACCCTTTAGCCTTTAGGCCACTCGCTCCCTCAGAAGAAGGCTCCTTGGCCTTTCAATGCCTTGAAAAGTTAGATCTAAGCCCTTCGTTGCCTCATAAAGACATATACCAGCCCTTCGCTGCCTCATAAAGGTGAATACCAACCCTCCGTTGCCTCAGGAAGATATATACCAACCCTTCGTTGCGAGAAAAAGGTAAATATCAGCCCTTATCTACTTCAAGAAGACAAACTCCAGCCATTTTCTACCTCAAAAAGGTAGACTTCAGCCCTTCGCTGCCTCACAAATACAGTCTCTAGCCCTTCATTGCCTCAAAAAGAGAATTTTCAGCCCTTCGCTGCCTCACAAATACAGTCTCTAGCCCTTCATTGCCTCAAAAAGAGAATTTTCAGCCCTTCACTGCCTCACAAATACAGTCTCTAGCCCTTCATTGCCTCAAAAAGAGAATTTTCAGCCCTTCGCTGCCTCAAAAAGATAGTCTCCCACCTTTGCTACCTCAAAAAAGCAGATATCAGCTCTCACTGCCTCAAAAGGATAATTCTCCAAGCAAAATTCAGTCCTGTAGCAAAGAAAAGTGGAGAGGTTGACTAGGGTGGAATCTTTCACCACTGAAACCAATCAAAAAAAGAGGCCTTAAAACACTCCAAGAGCCTCAGCCCAAAATAAAAAGGAATAACAATCCATGATGATCATAATGACTCTCCCCCCTTCCTTATATAGTTTCTCTTTGGGGCTTTTCGCTCCAAGTTTCAATTTGAGTTACTTGCAAGTTTCCCTCCATTTGCCCCAATTTAATTTGTATTATCTAATGTTAACTAAGTAACATTAAATAATAATACCCCCTTTTGAAATGACTATAGCCTACAGGGTTAGATAGGCTACTACGTCCTTCCTTGGGCAATTAATTCGAAGAGGACAGTACATAACCCATATTGGTTGGCCAAAGAGACTACTAGGAGCCAACAATTTGACAAAGGAAGGAAAAGACCAAAATCTTGGCTAAGGGGCCCTACCATGGTGCTTAACATCAAATGGGAGACCACAATCACAAGTCTATACCATGGCTTCAATGCATGTGAGCCATCATTGATGGATTGGAGGACTTCATGTCACCATAAGGTGGGTCAAGCATGACTAATGTGCCTTAGAATCTGCACACAACAATATCCAAATGGAATGGTGTATGGTCATTACGAAGTCTAAACTCATGCATTACAATTAGAACATCACATGGTGTTCAAAATATGCAAGAAACACAGAGAAAGAGAGAGTTGTATGTTTTTCCTAAGTTTAACATAAAAAAGAAACAAATCCTTTTCTTTGTTCTTCTATCTTCTCTTTTCCAAGACTCCAGACTTTGGATCTTATTTTGTTTCTTTGATGATAGATTGCTGATTCTAGGCCTTTGACCTCAGAGGATGGATATGTTTTTCATCAGAAGCTGCATCTTCCTCATCGGCACTCCTACTATGTACTGTTTCATAGCAGTCCATTTAACCTATTTATAGTCACTTGTTGCACATGAATAAAATTTCCTTATCCTATCTTAATGATTTTTTCATAAAAAACATAAAATAAATAATAATAAAAATGCTTGGTCATTGCAGTCCAAATTCACCATTGAATTCGACAATTCTTGAGATTCAGCATATTTCGTTTTTGTGCTGCACACAGCGACTAAGATTATAACCACAATCCTAAAGTGCCCTGTGCTGAACAATTTTAAATTGCCTCACAATGTCGATAATCAGGCGAATCAAAGAGCTCGAATGTAACATCCAAGTGTAGATCAAATGCAGAAATCAGGGAACTAACAGCATGCATTAATAGGTCAGGCAATAATTAAACTATCATACATCGTGCTGCCAGTCAGAATCCCATTTCTGGGAGAGAAGGGTGGGGCGGGGGCTGGGATGTGAAAAGTAACTCGGGTTCCCTAAAACAATAAGGAAGCAACTCACTTTGAAGAGGTTTGCAAGACCTTGATGAAGGAACTATTCTATAAATTAAACATCTCGGGATGGGAGGATGTTGCTGGCAGCTAGCCCGTAAGTATTATTTTGATGAAACGAACAGCGGCACTGACAATTAGGGTTATTAAGGCTTTCAAAATTCGGAACGCTGAACAAGGGTTACCTGAACCCTCTGATATTGACTTCAATGCCATGGAAACAGGTCTCTGGAATAAGAGAAAAGGATAGTACCTTGTAAAAGTCTCCATTGTCGTTGGAATGGCGGGGCGATAGAAAATCGTAGTCCTGCTGCCTGGGAGCAGGGGACTCCCCTCCTCCATTGTAGGGGAACTCTTCTTCTACTTCAAAGCCATTGGTCGCCATATAAAATCCACAAACAGCTCTGCTTCCCCTCAAAGCACCCAACGGGTAATGGATATTTTCGAGGGGCTGTTGGTGGCACAAGAGCAAAGAAAGAGAATGGGACGCCTGTCGTAACGATAAATAAGACGCGGGCCTCTAAAGCCTCTGTTCCTCTCTGCGGCTTCGCGTCTTTGATGTTCCTCGGCGAGACAGCATTGATTCTATTTCGTTTCGAGTGTCGTTAGGATCGCCGTTCCATTTACATCATATGCACACAATTAAAAGGCGTTGGTGTTGATTGCATACATATTGCCGAAATACAACTCCCACGTTTTCGAAGGCGGTTTATTATTTTATTTTTATTTTTTTGTTACCATTCTCGGGTAACTTTGGGTGACTTTGAAACGAGGAGGTTAAAGATAGTTTAGGGGGCAAACTGCTTTTTTTTCCTGCCGTCGTTGTTTTTTTATGCAATGCGATAGTTCTCAAGAGTTTTTTAGCTGAATAAATTATTTCAAGAGCGAGTTCCTAATTTCTCAAGAGTGTCCCGGGTAAATAAATGATCTCAAGAGTTAGTTGTCATGATATTTACATGATTGTCTTTGATGTCATTGAAGGCCTCACATTCCAAAATGAAATGTTTTTTAGTTTCCACTTTCCCCGTAGTGCAAAAAATATATAGTGTTTCTCCACAAATTTATTTTGGTCTTTTCCAACGTCATGTTTCACAACGGAGTTGATGAGAGTTCTTTCTTAACTGAGCAATAAGAATTTTTGCTCTCCGTGAGATATTGGCCCCGCTTTTATCCATAACAAAAGTCTTTATCTCTTTATTATTTATGGGGCACATGTTCAAATGAATACTCCATTTACTAAACCATTTGTTATTTCGATGCATCTAAGTCTTCTTTCTTTGCACAATATGTCATTGAAAACAACCTTAGGTCATTTGCCCTCTTTCATTTGCTCATTTTTTTTAAATATCTTATTGGTCACACCATAGCAATTGTTTCAATAGGAGTAGCCCCCACTTCACTTAGCAATATATCATAGGAAACTGAACTTTTGATTTTGAACTTGTTTGTAATCAAGTGTTCCTGAATTTTCTCAATTTGCTTCCAGTGTAAGTCAGATGTATTGTTGGCTCATAGTTCACATCCATAAAGAACCACTGGAATCTTTAAAAGCCCCAAAAGAATTTGAGTGGTCTTCCAATCTCATAACTCTGCCTCTTTGCACGTGTTCTGAAAAGCATAAAATGTTTTCCAACCTGCCTAAGTTCTTTTATTTCTGCAACCTTCCCAACTTAGATTTTTATTGAAGTCAATTCCAAGGTATTTGTAATCTGCAACTTCTTCAAGAGTGTTGCAACTATTATACCAGATACAACTATTTCATAAAATTGTATTCTATCTGTTCTACGTTTTGGATGGTTTTTGACATGTTTTTTGGTGTAATTTGTTCAAAATTCGATAGGGATTTCTTGGAATCACAAGTTTGAGTTGTAAACTCTCCACAATCTAAGTTTCTCATGGGCTTTTGAGGGTGTTGAATACATATATGTAGTCAAAAACTCATTTTAGACAACAAAGATCAAGATTTGATCATACAAAATTTCAGCGAATTCGAGCCAAAAGCTCCAAAACATAACATGTTTAGACAATGTCTTTCATAAATGCCACAAATGGACCAACTACAATATGTATTTGAAGACTTAAACCCACACAATTAGAGAAATAAATTATTCACCATAATATATATATATATATATATATATATATATATATATATGAATTTATATTATTTACGAAATGTTGAAATTTGATGTTTTTCTCTTTTAATTATATAAAAAATGAATTAAAGAAAATAAATAAAAATGGCGTAGTCTAACTTATAACGAAAAGGCATTTTTTCAGAGCATTTTTCTGGTTAATTTTAATCAAAACATGGCAGAGATTTTTAAAAACTTGAGTTTATGTTGTTTAATCTATAGAATTGGAGTGCCCCGTGGGTTTTTCAGGGTGTTGAATCCATTTATGTATTCAAAAATGTATTTTAAACAACAAAAAATCACAATCTTGTATGAGATTGTATTGTCAGATTCCAATGAAAAGGTCATTTCATCTATAAGTTAGACTATGCCATTAAAAAATAATGATGATTGTTGAAATAAATTTCATTATCACATGTTTTACTTTTAAAGAGTAAATTGTATTTATTGATTAGGGTTGGTAAGGAGTCTCACTTTGACTTGATTTAGATGATTAAATGTAAGAATGTGGAAATATAGAATAAAATATTGTATTGTTTTTCAATTTATGTTAACGTGAAATATTGTGATTAATTTTATATTCATAGAAATATATAGAAGTTTTTAAGTCTCTTAGCCAATTATTTAAACAAAGAAACAACCATCTCACTAAAGTTTTTTTTAGGTAAAATGACTAATATCTTGTTAAAATCAACAAAACTTTTTGAATTATCCTCCAACCTAAAACCAAAAACACCCAATCCACTTCTCCTTCCTTGTGCCAATTTTCTATCCCTTATAATTATATGATGACTGAGTGCGTAGAGAGTCATAGCTCTGAAGTAAGAATTCTAAGTTTCAGGTCGTAGCGTAGGAAGAGGCTCTGTAGCTGAGTGCGTAGAGGCCTAGGGTGGAAGTCCGCAGCTGAGTGCGCAAACCCCTACAGATGTGTGCGCAAGGTGGATAGAGTTTGTAATCACTTGAAGATATCAATAAAGAGAAGTATTTTGCAAATGTTGTGTCCTTGTTCCGATTAATGCATCTTGTCATTTTATGCATGAATTTCCTTTATAATGCTTATATGATGCGCGAATGAATGCAATTACATTGGGTAACTGAACGCAAGTAAGAACCTCTGTTTACATGGTGCTAATTGTAATTATCTAATAAAATAAGTAAGATTCTTAAGGTAACTTGACAATTTGTGCAATACGATGCCTTAGTAGCGCGAAAGTATCTGAATCGAAGGTTAGGGTTGCGCAAAGGCCAGCCGTACCCTTTCACGGAGGTATCAAAGGGAGGAATAAGGGGTTAGGAAGACAGAGCCCTAGAACTAAGTGACTTGCGCGAAGGCAGGAATAGAAGGAATAAAATGACATCACGACCATCTCAGAGTATGGAAACTTAGTTCCAGCATCCCCCCATACTGCTTCAGGTGAGACTTCGGTCCGCGCTCCGCGGGCTGATGCCGTAAGGGCCAATAGTGTAGGGATTTGTTTGGCTAACTAACACTGAACCTAGGTCAGGCCCCCACAAGCCAACAAATGGTTCCGTTGTCGAGACCGAAATCTACATAAGAGATGTGTGATGTCATATCACTAGAATCCAACTAAGAAAGAGATCGGAGACTGGTTAGATAGGAAGATCCACGAATTTGCGGCGCAGGAGAACAGAAGTTCGTGACTAACAAAGGAACAGTGGCTGGACAGGTACCTATATACAAAAATACACGAGATCTTTTTTTGTTCTTTTCCGGTTGAGCTATACGAGTGGATTGCAAAGCTAGTAGATAGCCAAGGAAGGTGGAAACTTGACGGTCCCATTGTTTGGACCCCGGAGCTAGTACAGAAATTAGAAGCATCGGAGGATAAGATCGTCTGCGCTATCGATCATTGGCTCAATCGCGTCATAGGAGGATTTGTAACTGAATTTGCAGTTGACACCTCAGTCAGCTACAGAGATGCAGAGCGACGCTTTTTCAAAGGACCACGAGGTAATCACTTGAAATCTTTGAATGCCTAGATTAAAATGTTATTGTGCAAAAAGCGGGTTATGTAGCTACCTTGATGTTCGGAGCTACGCGAAGCGAAAAAACTTACAGGAACGAAGGAAAAAAGGGTCCTGAATATAGTCCATTGATTTCACCTGCGCGAGGTGACGAAGAAGGGATAGCACAGGTTTCTCCACGAAGTGTTATTCAGTTAATAAGACAAGGACTCCTGCGACTACCACCTCCACCCACTCCACCTCCAACTTCACCACCCTCACCAGCAACTTCACCCGTACCACCTCCGCCTCCATTGCAGTTCAGTATGACAAATTCAAGGAAGTTGCCTTTGTTCAAAGGCTCGGGGAATGAGGACTTGGACCAGTTTGGGTTCGTCGTGAATGCTGTGTGGGGAGCTCAAGGCGTTACAGATGATCACATGAAGAAGGCGACATTGGTAAGTGTTGTGCAGGATCGCGCACTAACCTAGTATATTAAGTACTCTAATGATAACCCGAATGCTGGAGTGGCAGACATCCAAACAACATTGAATAAGGAATTCAGTAGGCCTAAATCTGAAGCTCAGTCTATTGTGGGGTTCAAAGAAATTGTGATGCAACCAGGCGAGACACCTTGGGAATTAGATCAGAGATTGAAGTGCAATATTTGCGAAGCTAACATGAACCTAACAAATGGACAACATCGCGAATGGTTTGTGGCTTCGCTCCTGCCACACCTAAGGGTTGCGCTATCACAGCAGAAGATAACGACTTAGGTTGAGGCCTTGGAGATTGCAATGAGACTGCATGAAACACTAATGCAAGATCCAAATCAGGGGGTTTAGTAGATCCATGTGCAATTGAAAAACCTTTGCCTTGAGATACAAAGCTTGAAGTAGGAAAAAACAATTCAACTAAAGGTGCGCGAAGAGGTATGGTGCTTGAAATGCAAGGGTCAGGGGCATGACAAAGACCATTGCTCGATCTTTGCGAACTACCTGGCAAGAGGAGGGTCGATGCCTTTAAGGCTAGAAGCTCAGGCAAGACCAAGTGTGGGGCCTGCATTGTGGTGCACTATATGTCAGGTAGCAGGAAAACATGCCACGAATAACTGTCATTTGTTGCAGAAGTTTGTACAGACACCGCAACAACTGTTCTGCAACTTTTGTAGGTCGGTAGGGCATGATGAGCGTAAGTGCAGAAGCTATGAACTAATGATGGATAAACTCTCACCTATAGGGTTCAAGCAGAAATGCGGCCCCCTGACCAGAGCGCAGGGATGGCGCGGATGAGGCCGAGGTGGAGGAGGACCTGGCAGAGGTCGGGGACAGTTGATCTACTACAATTGCGGAGGACCAGGACATTATGCCCGCAATTGTACTAACCCAACACGTCCATCATGCAAGTATTGCACTCTGTTTGATCACGAAACGGAAGACTGCCCTACGCTAATAGCAAGGAGACGTGACAAAGGGGCACTACCCCCTCAGCGAACTCAAAACCTGCAAATGATGAGGTATGAGCCGCGTGAAGGGGATCCGAATGTGAATATGGTGCTTTGAAGTGGAATTACAATAGGAGATGATAAGGGGAAACAACCCGAAGATAGTACATGAGTTCGCAAAGCTCCGGCAAAGGAGGCTGAGTTCGATTTAGAGCGCTCACATGAAACATTCATGGAAGCAAAGAAGAGCTTTGTTGAGGCCTCCACCTCAAGAAGCAAGGATAAGCCTGATAAGGAGATGGACCCTTATATGCTTACAACCTTCCTGGAGACCTGTATGAAGTTACCGCGCGATAGCAAGGCTTTGAAGGGGCTACAAGAGCTTATAAACAGATGTGCCAGAACCACCCCCAGTGATCCGCGCGTAGTACGAAAGATTGGTAAGCATAAAACAAGGACAAGACGGGAGCTGAGGCTGACCGCGTAGATAGGAGAGTATGAGATGGATCAGGTTATCTTGGACTTGGGGTCAGACGTGAACGCCCTACTAAAACAGAGTTGGGAGCGGATGGGGAGATCCGTGCTACAATGGTCTCCGATTCAGCTCAGGATGGCGAATCAGCAGAAGATCATCCCCATGGGGCAGCTACAAGGGATGACTGTAGATATTGAAGGCGCAAGCGCGCTAGCTGACTTCGAGGTAATAGAAATTGTGGATGATAGCAACCCCTATTCTGCGCTCCTTGGAATTGTTTGGGCTACTGATATGAACGGGGTAATCAATCTAAAGAAGCGAAAAGATGATATTTGAGAAGAAATCACTCCACGTAATAGTACCCCTAGATCCTACTGAGGGATTGCGTTATATTGAACCAATCCGAAATTATGAGAGCGATGACGATATGGACTGTATCTATAAGACAACAGTGCGAGACCATGATTGGATAAATCTAATAGCGGAAGGATGAATTACATGGGATCGTGAGAGTTCCTGCACCTCAGACTCTGATGAAGAGTTAGAGCACTGGCAGAATCGGTTACATGAAGTAACTACACTAAGTTGTAACATGATGACCCGGTCGTTGCGTTGTGTGTCGTCAGAGGTAAGAAATCTGCCCACTTATGATGGCTTGAATGATGTAGATATCTTTTTGGATGCATTTGAGAGGGAGGTACCAGAAAAGCAGCGCTTCCAGGCATTGGACTAGGCACTACGCGCTACGCCCGCAAGATGGTGGGGTACGCATAAGGGAAGCTTTGATGATTGGCACGAATGTAGGAGGATGATGAGAACACGCTTTGGGAAGCTGAAGATACGGATGACAAACAAGTATGATGGGCAGGATGACCCGTGCGCACACTTGGCCAAATGGACTCAGGCTTATGGAGAGAAGCCCCAACCTGAATGGGTGCACTTGTTCTGTCACACCCTGGATGTCGTCCCGATGAATTGGTACATAGAAACAGAGCTCCGCCATGGTACAGGTGAATGGGATATTCTGCGCGAAGGATTCATAATGACATTCAGTTTTGAAGATGGGTTTGACTGTATTGACGAAGCACTACAAGAGGTGAAAGCAACAATATTTAGGATACCGCAAGATCCTTTAGACCTGATTCAACCTGAGTGGGCTACTCAGCTGAGTCACACGCTAGAATGCTATAACGTAACCGCTGAAGAAGAAGATGAGGATCCGCGAAAGATTAACATCCCTGAAACAGAAGGCCACCGCGAGGTTGAAGGACCGTAAATTGAGAATCTTGATATAACCACGCCACTGAAAACAAAGCAAGTAAACATTGGTACAGAGGCAGAACCCAAATTTGTAAAGGTTGGAGATTACTAGGGCGACACAACGATGGATAAGGTCGCTGAATTGTTCTGCGAATACCAGGATCTATTCCCTACCAAGTTTACAGATCTAAAAGGGATAATCGGGGACCTAGGTGTTACGAAGATTACGTTGAAGCCTGAAACGAAGCCAGTTAAGCAAAGACCTTACCGTATAAGGAGAAGGTTCGCTTAGAGTTAAATAAGATGCTCGTGGCAGGCATCATTGAGCCTATGGAAGAATCTGACTGGGTAAGCCCGATGGTGGTACCAGAGAAGAAGTAGAAGGATGAAATAAGGATATGCATGGATCTCCAAAAATTAAATGACGCTTGCATACATGATCCTTTTCCGACTTTGTTCACTGATGAAGTGTTGGACAATGTAGGTGATCATGAAGCATATTCCTTCATTGATGGGTTCTCTGGGTACCATGAAATCAAAATCGCGTCGGAAGATAGGAGCAAGACAACCTTCACGACTGAGTGGGGTTGTTTCCAGTACACTGGTATGTCGTTTGGATTGAAGAATGCGCCTGCGATTTTCTCGCATGTAGTCGTTGCTGCGTTCAAGGAGTTTATTCAAAAGTTCCCAGAAGTATACTTTGATGATTGGACTGTGTTTAGGCTGGTAAAAAGCCATGTGGCAAGCTTGTGCCTGATGCTGGATACTTGTCGAAGATACCAGATCGCGCTTAATCTGAAGAAGTGTTTGTTTTGTGTTCCTTTTGGGACCCTGCTGGGTCATGTGGTTTGCAGATAGGGACTGATGGTAGACCTCGTGAAGATCACGGTGATACTAAACTTAGAGGCACCAAGGAGTGTGAAACAGTTGTGCGCTACCATAGAACATATGGGATATTACAAAAAGTTTATCAAAGGCTATGCCCAGATCACCGCGCCTATGGAAAAGTTGTTGAAGAAGGATGTCACATTCTGCTGGAACGAGGACTGTAAGAAGAGCTTGGATGTATTGAAAGAAAAGATGGTCACCGCGCCAATTTTAGTCTTCCCGGATTGGAAGAAGGAGTTTCATGTACATGTCAATGCGTCATGTATAGCGCTAAGAGCAGTACTAACACAGGATGGTGGAGAAGGTGGTGGGCTCCAGTATTGTAGCAATAATGCTACAACTCCTGGAGCTTCCTTCTCTAATTTTATCAACCCGGTAGTTCGTAACAAACTTGGAAGCGACGGTGCTGTATGCACAAGTACTAGCTCTTGTCGCAGCTGTCACTTGGTCAACTGGCACAAGTCCGCTAGGGCTCAAGCCAACTTCTATATGTTCTCAGAAGAAGCTTTTTAAGTGATGAACGAAAGCTATCTCAAAGGAAATTATCCTACTTTGCAAGAGTGAACTGAAAGCCAACAAAACATGGAAACCCTAGTAAACCCTAATTTGACCAGCTTAATCCTTACGATGCAATGGTGGGAATGCAACTTCTAAAAATGATGCCATTACTTCTAGTGAGATGAGATGCATGGGTCTAAACTACTTTCTTCTGAAGAGAACATGTTTTTGTACTTTTGCTCAAGTGGTTGGAGTTATTATGACTGTGCTTCTTACTGGGTCTTGACTGTGCAGGGGTAGATCAAGGGGAGGAAGGCTTGGAAAAGGTCAGGAGGACTTCTGAGAGGGTCTAAGGGATCCCTTACATCATTCCACAGAAGTTCACAAAGTTCAGATGCCTGGCAACCATGTTTGCAAGCTTCTACAGGATGTCTGCAGGGGATTCTACAGGAAGTTCAGGATTTCTACAGGAAGTCTGCTAACTTCTACAGGATGTTCTGCAATAGGATTTTTGGGTGATGGGTGAGTGAATGAGCTGTAGGGGTGGATAGAGAGGTAAGAGGGGAGCTTGCGATGGCTTATGGACGGAGAGATGAGATGGAGAGGGAGTGTGTAAAGCTGGTTGGTCTAGAGGAGGGTAGAGGCAATGGAAGGCCGAAAAGATAGAACAACGTGGAGGATAAAAGAGTTGGGAGGCAAATGATTTAGCTAGGAGATAAGTAGATGGCTCAGGCACGGCTCAGAAGGATAAGGAAATGATAGAGTGGTGCTGCGCAGTGTAAATGAAATAAATCACCCGTGTCTTACACAAAACCGAGAATTCATCAACCTATTCTAACTGTTTTATTAGAAACCAAAGAACAGCAATGTAGTTTAAGAGAAAATCGTGCATGGTGCTGAAACAAAGAGTTATTCCACAAGATCTAAATGCATGGACACTTCTTCAACTGAAAATATTACGTTAAAGCTTGCATGAGCATACAAAACTGTGTTTTTGGTGGGTGGCACGGGCTGCACTTCCGGTCCCCAAACGGAGATGAAAGTGAGGGTGCATTCAACCCCTTTTTTGGAACTCTGATTAACTCCAATCCTTACTCTAATCTAAACTACTGAAAGCAACTATGTTCATAACACTAACCTATGTAACCACACCAAGAAATCTGAATCAGCAAAGTGTGTTTTCAAGTGTATGTAAAGGAAAAGAAATATAATGATGAACGAAAGAGAAG
Organism: Pinus tabuliformis; assembly: GCA_031772625.1. NCBI lineage: Eukaryota > Viridiplantae > Streptophyta > Pinopsida > Pinales > Pinaceae > Pinus > Pinus tabuliformis. The sequence goes on from CM062813.1 coordinate 209,255,662, forward strand.
TAACAATACAAAGAAAGGAGGCCTATTGCTCTCAGATTGGACCCAACCCTGAGAGCTATAGCTCCTCTAAGAACTCAGAACTGAACTTGAATATGCCTGCCTTTTATTAAAAGATCATAGTCATAAGTCTAACAACAAGCCAAAAATGGCTTACAAAAAGCAAAACAGAGCTATAGCTCGTAATTCAGAATCTGCAACAAAGGTTCAAAAGTCCCCATCGAAGGCTACAACCTCAATATTTATACATTATGAGGGCCAAGCTGGCCTCCTAAATTAGTGGGGCTTGGCTGACCAACTAAAAGTAAACTATTGTTCCCTTAGAATCCGTTGGCTGCCTTCTAGCTCGGTGGTGATAGTTGTTGGAGCTCGGAGTTGAGGTGGAGATCACGAGGAAGGCCATTCAAGGCTGTGGACAACCTTCCTACAAAACCGCAATGCCACCTTGGCTGTCTCCTTGCCTCCATCTGCGTGGTTTTTCTCCATTTAATGTCAAAAAACCTGAAATAAACATGTATTAGCCACCTAGGAATAGTGACTGCCCTCCTTCCTACAAATAACATGAATATACTAAGAAATGATGCATAAGTGATAAAAAATGAAGGGTTGAGCAAGGGTAAGTAGGCCAAATGAGCCCAAAATGTTTCCAAATTTGGGGCTCATCATCACCCCCCAGCTAAAATATTTGCTCATCCTTGAGCAACTAGTCCAACTCCTCATCCTTCATTGCCTTTACTGCCACCCTTACATCCCAAGCCTCTGTAGTAGTGTCCTCCTTGCTGATATGGAATCTAGCCTTTCTGTTCACCTCTTCCCACTGTTCATTATCAGCTTCCTCTGTGCTGCCTTCCATCAATCCTAGCAGCAGTGGTGGGTTTAGTTTGAGGCCAATCCAGCTGGCCTGGAGGTTTTGCATGGATTTCTTATAGAGGGACACCCGTACTAGAGCTTCCCTCATCCGAGTTGGGGTATGATACTCTCTGATTTTTAGACTGTGGGCCAAGGTATTCCATCTGCGGGTGCAAGCTTGGACAGCGTTGTCTCCTAACAGTCTCTCCATGTCCTCAAAATGCGCTATGGCTTGGGCCTGCTGATCCATATATCTCAATGAAGCTTGAGGGTCAGTGGACAAGTGTTGGTGTGCCGAGATTAGTGCAACTGGATCCCCTGGTTCTGCTCTAATTAGCAATGGCTCATTCAGCTCCCGGTTCATGACCGCTTTGGCTTCTGCTGCTCTTTTGTCCTCATGGTTCAACCATGAGGCAAATGCCATTAATTGCATATCTCCCAAGGCCGTATTGGGATCCCATGAAATTACATTAGGAAGGGCCAAATTATGGAGGTAGAACTCCGCTAATTTGGCCTTATCCTCTGATGAACTAGTACTGCATACTTCAGTGAACTGCTGTGGGTCTTGGAGCTGAGAGATACCTCTTTGCGCCAAGGTATTGATTTGAAATTGCAGCCATTGGTCTTTCAGGTACAGGCCATAGGATTTGGCCGGCTGTCTGCATTGTATAGCATCCATGGCCCAACTGGTCATGCAGGCCAATTGTGCCTCTTTCTGCTGCAGCTGTTGTCTGAGAGCTTGCACCTCAATTTGTGCTTGTTGTTCTGCTTCCTGTAGATGCAAGGTTGGCTCCCCAAGACCGGTTTGTAGTTCCTTTTTGCCTTGCTGTTCTACTGTGGTGTCATTGGAGGGTGTACTTGTTCCTGTCCTCAGCTCCTGTAGCTGCAATCTAAGCCTTTCGTTTTCTTCCTGTAGGAACACTCTTTGGCAATTTGCCACGTGTTTAGCCATGGCTAATTCACTTCTGGCCTCCTTAAGTTGCTCTTACAAGGGGCCTATGTCCGCCACACCCTTTGACTTGGCTATTTTCATCCACGTGTGTGTACGTACTCTCTCTTCCTCCAATGCAAAGAACAGTGGCACAGTGAATTTCTGAGGTATAATTTTGCCAGCCTCTAAGAAGTTGTAATATGAACTCAGACTTGGCTGAGGGCTAGGCTCTGGAATGCGCTCTTTTTCTACTTCTCTTGGTGGCTCTACTTCGCCCTCCCTCGGTGGTGATGAGGGTGCTTCTCCTTCCATTCTCTCTGTTTCCTTAAGTCGGGCTAAGGTTTCCTGTAGAGCATCCTCAGCATCCTGTAGCCGAGCTTTTGAAGCCAGTTGGTCTAACCTTTCTTTCCAAGTAGTTTTCTTCAGGCTCCCCCTCTCATAGGTGACTGATATCCTTGAGGGGGACCTCTCCTTGGGCGAAGTAGGGGCATCATCTATAGTGATCAGGCTGCTGGACGGAGGCTGTGGCTTGCCTGTCTTTATTCTCACACTTTTCCTAGCTTTAAAATATAGAGGGGTCTCCCTCTTTCTCTTCTCCTTTGGCTTAGGAGGTGTGCTGAGGGCGGCCAGCACAGCTGTTGCCTCCCTTGCAAGAATGTCAGCTTTCTTCTCCTTGGGTTTCGCTTTCTCAGGGCTTCCTGTAGAAGACCCTTTTTCGGTTGATTTCGGGCTTCCTGTAGAAGGCCCTTTTTCAGCTGATTTCGGGCTTCCTGTAGAAGCCGGTTTCGGTTTTCCTGTAGAGACAGGTGGCACCACTTTAGATTGCTTTGCTGAGGGTGTTTTACTTTTCAACTTGGTCGATGCTGCTGTTGAGGTGCCTTTGCTGACGTGGACCTGCTCAGCCTTGTCCACTCTGCTTTGTAATCTTTTCTCTCTGGTCGTCAACATGGGTGTGTCATCCTTCTCTTTGGCACCATTTTTCTCTTGTTTCTTCTCTTGCTTTTTCTTCTGCTCCGTGGTCGTGGTCTTCTGGCCTTTTTCTTTCTTCCCTGCAGGCACTGACTCCTTCTCCTCACTGCTAGATGAACCGAGCTCTTCGGTCAACATCTTTACATCACCATCCTTGGTCAAATTTCTGAAGGCTTCCCATGAGAGAGGAACCTTGTATGTGTGGAGCGCATCCTCCACGAGGAGTTTAATGAGTCCATGGTGTGCTACCTGGTCTGGTGTGCCTTCTTTTAACTTGGTGGCACATTCAATCATAGACTGTAGTAGAAAGTAGGGGATACTCAGTTTGTTTTCTACAGGTAGGTCCATCTGGTGCCTTAATTCCGTGAGTAACCGAAAATGGTACCCATATACAATGCTAAAACGACCTTCGCAGGTGATGTACTTCATAATCTGCAGACTAACTTCACTCCACAGTGGCAGTAAGCTGGTTCTACGAACCCCATTTTTATCTTCTGAGAATTCCTCCTCTGGTGGAAAGAATTCTTTCTTAGCCTTCTGGCCCAGTTTCCTTTCTTCTTTATCCCATGGTAATCCCATTGGGAGCTCAGTAACTCGGCTGATGAATTGTGGGGTGAGTCTGAGACTCAAACCCCTGAAGTTGACGGTGGCCAATGTTTTGGATTTCGGCTTCAGAGCTTGCAAAAACTCCTCGGCCACCTCATCGTCATAGCCCTGCAATTTGTCGCAGAATGACATCCATTGCGCTTGCGTGAATAGCTCCACCACCTCAGGATTCTCTCTTAACTTTGTTGAATCGGTTGGTTCCCTTCTGATGAACCCACCCGGCATGGTGAAAAAAACTGCTGCGTTAGCTGGAGGTAGCGAATGCGGAAGAAAATTGGCCGACTGGGACAGAGCGTAGAATTACGCCTCTGTCACGCATACAATTCACGAAAACTTATCCTCGAGGACCTTAACACAGCTTAATTATACTGACATCCTGTAGGACGACAATTCATGCAACGGCAGACAATACTTGCAAATTTTTTACGACCAGACTGTAGAATGTCGACTCTGCCACCCTCGAAACCAATTGCATGGAAAGTTCAGGCTTACCTTTTTAATCCGCCACCTTTTGACGTGAGGAACCCAATTTCCTGTAGAAGCAGCGCACGAATTCTGGAGGATACTGCAGTGGGTCTGCGCTCTCTGTGCTGCTTAACAGGCGTTCGAACGGCCGAAGGCTTGGAGTGTCGAGCTTCAGAGGAATCTGGATGCTCACTCGACCTTCAAACAACGAATGATAAATGCGTGGGGTGGCAATCTAGCCGATTAGATTTGAATCCGGCAGAATCCGTGGCGCGGGGGTGAGCTGTCCCTGCCGAACCGTTGGACGACGTCACTCCATCATTCTTCTGCAAGTTCCCTTACTACCGCATCATTCCCCGCAGATCCGCCGCCGTCATTCTGTTACAACTCATTTCTCCCCGACTGGATGGCTCTCACGTGTGCACTGCCCGTTCCTTTTGCCACGACCACCGCTTACCATCCGACTAGACCATCTGACTGGTCGACGTGGCGAGTCGATTGGCCATACAACCTCTCAACCCATTCACTTCACACTTGCAAACATTTTCAAAGTAAAATTCATGCAATTCGACGGAAGAAAGGGTCGAGGCACTTACCTGTGCGGCCGCGACATGATTCTTCGGGCTTTTGGATGATGATGAGTAGGTTTGTTTGCTGCTGCTTGATTGCACAGGCCCGGAGGTTCTTCTCCACAGGCCGCTGACGATGAATCTTATGATTCGGCTGCATGTGCCTGCGTTTTCATTGCATGTTGCAGGCGCTTGAATGGTGTACACTCTAGTTGGCTTAACTGCTACGGGACTCCTGCAGGATGTCCTGTAGCAGTTTTTCCTCCTCGGGTGCATGCTGCACGATGAAGACAGTGGCCTCACGATCATGCTCACAGGGCTCTTGGATAGCTGGGATGGATATGGTATGGCATCTCAGCGTTTTTTCATTTTAAAAATTGCTTTCTCTTGATAACTCAATGATCTGCTTTGATGGTGCAGGTATCTTCATTGCATGTCGACAGGGGTGGTAGAAGGAGGTGACAGCAGTGTGTGAGGGAGAAGATGGTAACTTGCATGCGTCTATACCGGACCTTGGTCGTTAGATCTCCTCATACAATCAGTTCTGGGCCGTCCAAAACTTCTACAGGAAGTTTCCTGTAGAAATACAGAACTTCCTGTAGAAAGTCTGTAACTTCCTGTAGAAGACTAAGCTGTGATGAAATCGTGCCCATACCTTGGAGAAGATGAGTATTCTTGGAGGAGGTGCTGGTGAGGTCTCCTGGCAGCATGATAAGGATCCTTGACTTTGAGTTGAGAGACCTCCTCTCCTTCATAGAACAACTGCAACCTGCATGCATTTCCACATTATGAACTTGCTGTCCCTGGCTTTTATGCTTATTGTTTTTTCTTTCTTTGCTCTTCTTTTTTTTTTTTTTGAAAGATAGCAGGGGCGCCTCAATGAGGTTTTCACCCTTGCCATCTGCCTTAAGCGCATCAGAGAGGTTTTCACTCAAGGATCTTTTTTCAAATCTTTTTTTTTTTTTTTTTTTTGGAAAGACAATAGGGGCGCCTCAATGAGGTTTTCACCCCTACCACCTGCCTTGGGAGCCTCAGAAAGGTTTTCACCCAAGGATCTTTATTTATTTATTTATTTTTAGATCTTTCAGGGTATGCCCAAAGCAGAGGCAGAACCCTTCTCTATGACCAACACTGGTTTCTCCACAGTTTTGATGAACTCCTGTCTTGAGAGAGGTTTCCTGTAGATCTTCAGTCGATGCCCATTGACAAGCATGGGGATGGCCTCCTCATCAATGGTCCGAATAAGAACAGATCCATTGTCATGACATTTTTCCAATGCATATGGTCCCAGCCATCTGGTTCTCAGCTTCCCCTTGAAATCTTTGTGCCTGGAGTCATACAACAGTGCCCAATCTCCTGGCTGGAATTGCTTGTCATTGAGGTGTTGGTCATGCCACACCTTTCTCTGAAGTTGAACCACTTCTGAGTGAAGGAGGGCCTGCATTCGGTGCTCGTCCAGTCCATTCAGCTGCAGTAACCTTTCTTGTTGTGCATGGCTGAGATCTAGGTCCAGCTGAGCTGCCATCCTCAAAGTGTTGTATTCAAACTCAATGGACAACAAAGCTTTCTTCCCATAGACCAGCTCATAAGGTGTGAAGCCGGTTGTGGTCTTCCAGGTGGTGTTGTAAGCCCATGTGGCCTCAACCAGGCGATCTGCCCAATCTTTCCTACTGCTGCTCACCACCTTAGTCAAAATCCCTTCCAGTGCTTTGTTGGTGACTTCCACTTGCCCATTTGCCTGTGGATGATAGGGGGTGGAAGTCCTATGCTTGATTTTGTGATGAGCTAGTAAGTCTTCAATTAAGTTGGATGTGAACTGGCTTCCTTGATCGGTGACTAGCTCTCTTGGGTAGCTAAATTTGTAGAAGATGTTCTCTCTTAAGAACTCAGCCACCTTCTCTTCTGTTGCTGCTTTGATTGCCTTAGTTTCTGCCCACTTTGTCAGGTAGTCAGTGCACACAATGATGTAAGACCTTTGCCTCGAAGGAGGGTTGATTGGACCCACAAAGTCCATACCCCACTTCTCAAATGGCTCAAGAGTCACTTGAGGTTGGAGAGGCATCTCATCCCTTTGAGTCGGTTTCCCCATTCTTTGGCATCGGTCACATTCGCTGATATACCTTCTGACATCATGATGAAGTGTGGGCCAATAGTATCCTGCCTGCAGGATTTTGAAGGCAGTCCTCTTTGTTGCAAAATGTCCTCCACAAGGCCCATCATGACAGGTGAGGAGGATATCAAAGACTTCCTCCTCCCTTACACAACGCCTTAAGATCTGATCAGGGCCAAGCTTGAACAGGTTGCCCCCGATCCAAGTAAATGAGGCACTTTTTCTGATGATTCTGCTATTCTCTCTTGCGGATAGGCGTGGAGGGAACTGTGCTGAAACAAGGTAGTTTGCTATATCAACAAACCATGGAGAGAGTACTGAGATTGCAAACAGATGTTCAGCGGGCATCTGGTCATCCACTGTTCCATCCTCATCTGCAGGTAGATCCAATCTAGATAAAAAGTCAGCAACAACATTTTCTTTACCTGGTTTGTCAACAATGGTCAAATCAAACTGCGGCAACAAAAGTAACCATCTAATAATACGAGCATTCACATCTGGTTTATTCATTAAATATCTAATTGCAGCATGATCAGTATGTACAAAAGTTTGATAGCCAGTGATATAATGTCGGAACTTTTTCATTGCATGGACCACAGCCAAGAATTCTTTCTCGGTTACAGTGTAATTCAGTTCTGCTTTGGACAAGTTTTTGCTGACAAAGTAAATGGCATACGGAAGTTTTTGTTCAACTTGTCCTAAGGCTGCCCTATGGCTTTGTTCGAGGCATCAGTGTGGATGTGGAAAGGTAGGGCCCAGTTGGGACCTCTCAAGATTGGGGCAGACACCAACTTGTCCTTTAATTCATTCAAAGCCCTCTGACACTCGTCAGTCCATTTAAACTCCACATCTTTTGCCAACAAACCAAACAATGGTGAGGCTAGCTTGCTGAAGTCTTTAATGAATCTCCTGTAATACCCCGCTAATCCTAAGAAACTCCGAACATCCCTTACCTTTTGGGGAGGTGGAACCTTCTTGATGAGAGCAATTTTGTTAGAATCCACCAGTAACCCTTGGCAAGAAATGGTGTGGCCTAGCACGGTCCCTTCAGTCATCAGGAATTCACATTTTTCAGGACTAAGGGACAGGTTCATCTCAATGCATTTGGTTAGGAATTTTCCCAGATTGGACAATGATTCCTTGAAGTTGGACCCATAAGGAGTGAAGTCATCCATATAGATTTCCACCGCATCATGGACAAGCTCAGAAAAGATGCTCAAGACGGCTCTCTGGAAGGTAGCAGGAACATTGCATAGCCCAAAGGGAAGAACTCGGTAGGCAAAGGTACCCCAAGGACAAGTGAAGGTGGTTTTATTTTGGTCTTCCGGGCTGATTTGGATTTGGTTGTACCCGCTAAACCCATCCAGGAAAGAGAAAAACTTCTTTCCTGCCAATCCATCCAACACTTGATCTATGAAAGGTAGAGGGAAGTGGTCTTTCTTGGTAGCTTTGTTCAGCTCTCGGTAGTCCACACAGATTCTCCACTTCCCATTTTTCTTGGGAACCAACACCAGAGGGGACACCCATTCGCTATCTGAGATGGGGTAGATGAATCCGGCATCCAACAGTTTTTGCAATTCTTCCTTGACAATGTCCTTAAGGGCTGGATTCATTCTCCTCTGGGGTTGCCTAACCGGTTTACAATCCTCCTTGATGTAAATGTGATGGGTATAGACCGAAGGATGGACTCCTTTCATCTCCTTATAGCTCCAAGCAAAAGCATCTAGATGACTGGCCAACATACTACACAGCTCCTTCTCCTGGGAAGGAGATAGGGAGGAGCTGATCTTTAACGTTCTCTCAGGGCCGAACTCCACATTCTTGACTCTGGGAGTGACAGGGTTGGTTGCACAAAGGTCCACTAAGGTGCTGGCTTGGGCATCCTCCACCAATTCCTCTAAGGATAGTGCACTGGGAGGTGGATTCTGGATCAAGGTTTCAATCAAATCATCCTCGGTTGGGGGGCCTCCCCTAGTGGTGTCTAGGGTGCACAAAGGTGTTGAGTACACCTCATCTTCTTCTCCTTCCTCCAACCAAAGTGGTAAGTCACGCTCTAATGAGGGTTGGGCATGAGGGTATAGGACTAGCTGCTTGGACATAGGACCATTTTTGATGGTTATGTTTCCTGCACGGCAACTTATGTAAGCATCTGCAGTGGCTAACCAAGGCCTTCCCAAAATAAGAGGATATCCAGTGAGCTTTGCCTTTGGTTGCAGCACCAAGAAATCTGCAGGATATTCCCAAGAGTCAACAGAAACCAAGACATCCTCCACAATCCCTTCGGGAGTCACGGTGGAGCGATCTGCTAGTTGCAGGACTGTCGAGGTCTTCCTCAAGGAACCCTGAAGGTTGAGTTTGAGCATGGTATCCCTGGTCATTACATTAATGGCAGCCCCCAGATCAATCAAGGTGTGAGGTATGATGGTGCCATTGATGTGGACATCTACTACAGGACTCCCAGGATCTAGGTACTTTGGGCAGATGACTTGTCCTAACATAAGGTCAGACAGTTGTCCTAAGACATTGATGGTTGAAGCATCCCTCTTTCGCCTGCCTGGGTGTTTGAAACACTTTTCCTTAACCAGTTTGTTGTATATCGGTACATCTTTGATGGCTTGGAGAAGTGGTATTTTCACACACAACTGCTTGAGCTCTCCCAGAAGCTCATCCTCCTCTGGGTTGGGTTGTGTGGTGGTTGTTAGTCTCTCAGGAAAGGGTGGAATAGCCTTTGGTTCACTTTCTTGTTTGTCTTCCTCGTCCTCTGGGGGAGGAGGTTGGCGATCCGGAAGAGTCTTTCCAGATCGAAGATTGATCTCCTGGATCTCCACAGCATAGGTAGGGCATGATGTTTCCCCAGTGTATACCTGCTGGGCCTGTCTGTTGTTGGGGTTCGGGTTCGGTTGAGCAAGCACTTGAGGTTGCCTTGGAGGAGCAGGAGGTAATGGTTGCGGTTGAACTGGTGGTGGAGGCAAAATGGCGGGAGGAGTGTTGTACTGGGGCCTCCACCCCGACTGAGGTGCATTCCACTGAGGCTGTGGCTGGGCATGTGAGTGATATGAATGAGTAGTGGGTTGAGTATGGTACTGAGGTGGATAAGACCATGGAGGGGGCACAGACCAAGAAGGATGAGTAGGGGGACCCCAGGAAGGCATAGGAGTATATTGGTTGGGGCTGTAATAAGCTTGGGGTGCCCCTTGCATCCCCTGCTGGTAAGGTCTAGGTCCTTGTGGCCTCCTTTGGTTGAGGAAATAGAGAGGTTCAGTGGGGGCTTCTGTCCCTTGATACATGGCTTTAAGCCCAGGTAAGGTTGGACATTGATTTGTGGGGTGGTCCTCCTCACAAACGAAACATACTTCAACCGAATGCAATGGGCATTCGTTCTTAGGGTGTCTCCTTGTACACCTAGGGCAGAAGATAGCCAAGGCCCTCTCAGCTTCTTCCTTCTTCTGCTGGATCTTGAATGTATCCAGTTGCATGGAAATGGTCTGTCTCACCTCACTTTTGAGATCCTCTAATTGATTTGCAAACCCATGTTTGGAGAAAGGAATACCAGCTGAGAGGAGGTTTCCTCTACCTCGTTTCCGAGCTGCCCTAGAGTGGTTTCTAAACACAGTCTTTATGTCCTCATAAGGCAGTTGGTAAATATCTCCCCCAGCTAACATGTGAAGGGTATCTAAGAGGTCTTAAGGGACTCCTCGGAGCAGGACCAACTTGAGAGATTCAAGGTCAAGTGTGCACCTGGCCCGTTTATAGCTAAGTTGGAACCTTTCCTCATAATCCTCTAAGGACTCATCATTTCCCATGGTCATCCGAAAGATTTCTCCCTTGGTTTCCTTGGACCTACAGTAGTCCCGATACTTGGTATTGAAAGCTTGCTGCATCTGAGCCCAAGTGGTGATACTGTTCCCAGGTAAGCCCATGAACCAGCGTAATGCTGCATCCTTAAGAGTTGAAGGGAAGAGTTTCAGCTTCTGCTCATCTTCAGTATAGTCATAGGTTCGACAAAGGACAGCAAACTCAAACAAGAAGGTATCAGGATCTTCAGTAGTTAGTCCATGGAAGTGAGGTAAAGCGGAGGGGATAATGTTCTTCATTTTCATGTCTCCATTGGTCTCTCGGATGGGGAAGGCACCTTTGATTCTCTCATCTTCTCCTCTATTGTCAGCCATAGCTTCAGATGGGATGGTCTCTAATTCTTCTTCTGCTATAGGATCTTCGTATATCTCAGAAGGTTCACCTATAGGTTCTTCTGGATCACTGTCACCGAAGAAGAGAGAAGGGTGACTCAGTGATGTGGTGGGGGTGTTGGGTAAGAATTTGCCTGTTTTATCTCGATTCCTATGAGGCATGAAATGGAAAGACTTTTGATTGCTTTTGTTTGTTTTTTCTGGTACCTGCAAAAACTGAAACAGATTGATCTACAACTAACTATCTTGCTGAAATGAAAATGCAGAATTGAAATGAAAGCAGGAAAGAACTAATCTACTTTGCTCAAATGGGATTGCAGGAATGGAAATGCTAGTCTACGCTTGCAGAATTGAAATGTTAATCTATACTTTCAAAATTGAAATGTTAATCTATGAAAGCAGGAAATGTCTATGCTACTTTTGCAGAATGGAAATGAAATAAACTACTTGGCAGAAGGCGAGAGTAGGAAAATAGAAGAAAAGCAACAATTACTAATACTCTGACGCTTCCCCGGCAACGGCGCCAAAAAGATGGTGGGCTCCAGTATTGTAGCAATAATGCTACAACTCCTGGAGCTTCCTTCTCTAATTTTATCAACCCGGTAGTTCGTAACAAACTTGGAAGCGACGGTGCTGTATGCACAAGTACTAGCTCTTGTCGCAACTGTCACTTGGTCAGCTGGCACAAGTCCGCTAGGGCTCAAGCCAACTTCTATATGTTCTCAGAAGAAGCTTTTTAAGTGATGAACGAAAGCTATCTCAAAGGAAATTATCCTACTTTGCAAGAGTGAACTGAAAGCCAACAAAACATGGAAACCCTAGTAAACCCTAATTTGACCAGCTTAATCCTTACGATGCAATGGTGGGAATGCAACTTCTAAAAATGATGCCATTACTTCTAGTGAGATGAGATGCATGGGTCTAAACTACTTTCTTCTGAAGAGAACATGTTTTTGTACTTTTGCTCAAGTGGTTGGAGTTATTATGACTGTGCTTCTTACTGGGTCTTGACTGTGCAGGGGTAGATCTAGAGGAGGAAGGCTTGGAAAAGGTCAGGAGGACTTCTGAGAGGGTCTAAGGGATCCCTTACATCATTCCACAGAAGTTCACAAAGTTCAGATGCCTGGCAACCGTGTTTGCAAGCTTCTACAGGATGTCTGCAGGGGATTCTACAGGAAGTTCAGGATTTCTACAGGAAGTCTGCTAACTTCTACAGGATGTTCTGCAATAGGATTTTTGGGTGATGGGTGAGTGAATGAGCTGTAGGGGTGGATAGAGAGGTAGGAGGGGAGCTTGTGATGGCTTATGGACAGAGAGATGAGATGGAGAGGGAGTGTGTAAAGCTGGTTGGTCTAGAGGAGGGTAGAGGCAATGGAAGGCCGAAAAGATAGAACAACGTGGAGGATAAAAGAGTTGGGAGGCAAATGATCTAGCTGGGAGATAAGTAGATGGCTCAGGCACGGCTCAAAAGGATAAGGAAATGATAGAGTGGTGCTGCGCAGTGTAAATGAAACAAATCACCCGTGTCTTGCACAAAACCGAGAATTCATCAACCTATTCTAACTGTTTTATTAGAAACCAAAGAACAACAATGTAGTTTAAGGGAAAATCGTGCATGGTGCTGAAACAAAGAGTTATTCCACAAGATCTAAATGCATGGACACTTCTTCAACTGAAAATATTACGTTAAAGCTTGCATGAGCATACAAAACTGTGTTTTTTGTGGGTGGCACGGGCTGCACTTCCGGTCCCCAAACAGAGGTGAAAGTGAGGGTGCATTCAACCCCTTTTTTGGAACTCTGATTAACTCCAATCCTTACTCTAATCTAAACTACTGAAAGCAACTTGTTCATAACACTAACCTATGTAACCACACCAAGAAATCTGAATCAGCAAACTGTGTTTCCAAGTGTATGTAAAGGAAAAGAAATATAATGCTGAACGAAAGAGAAGTAACAATACAAAGAAAGGAGGCCTATTGCTCTCAGGTTGGGCCCAACCCTAAGAGCTATAGCTCCTCTAAGAACTCAGAACTAAACTTGAATCTGCCTGCCTTTTATTAAAAGATCATAGTCATAAGTCTAACAACATGCCAAAAATGGCTTACAAAAAGCAAAACAGAGCTATAGCTCGTAATTCAGAATCTGCAACAAAGGTTCAAAAGTCCCCATCGAAGGCTACAACCTCAATATTTATACATTATGAGGGCCAAGCTGGCCTCCTAAATTAGTGGGGCTTGGCTGACCAACTAAAAGTAAACTGTTGTTCCCTTAGAATCCGTTGGCTGCCTTCTAGCTCGGTGGTGATAGCTGTTGGAGCTCGGAGTTGAGGTGGAGATCACGAGGAAGGCCATTCAAGGCTGTGGACAACCTTCGTACAAAACCGCAATGCCACCTTGGCTGTCTCCTTGCCTCCATCTGCGTGGTTTTGCTCCATTTAATGTCAAAAAACCTGAAATAAACATGTATTAGCCACCTAGGAATAGTGACTGCCCTCCTTCCTACAAATAACATGAATATACTAAGAAATGATGCATAAGTGATAAAAAATGAAGGGTTGAGCAAGGGTAAGTAGGCCAAATGAGCCCAAAATGTTACCAAATTTGGGGCTCATCATCACCCCCAGCTAAAATATTTGCTCATCCTTGAGCAACTAGTCCAACTCCTCATCCTTCATTGCCTTTACTGCCACCCTTACATCCCAAGCCTCTGTAGTAGTGTCCTCCTTGCTGATATGGAATCCAACCTTTCTGTTCACCTCTTCCCACTGTTCATTATCAGCTTCCTCTGTGTTGCCTTCCATCAATCCTAGCAGCAGTGGTGGGCTTAGTTTGAGGCCAATCCAGCCGGCCTGGAGGTTTTGCATGGATTTCTTATAGAGGGCCACCCGTACTAGAGCTTCCCTCATCCGAGTTGGGGTATGATACTCTCTGATTTTCAGACTGTGGGCCAAGGTATTCCATCTGCAGGTGCAAGCTTGGACAACGTTGTCTCCTAACAGTCTCTCCATGTCCTCAAAATGCGCTATGGCTTGGGCCTGCTGATCCATATATCTCAATGAAGCTTGACGGTCAGTGGACAAGTGTTGGTGTGCCGAGATTAGTGCAACTGGATCCCCTGGTTCTGCTCTAATTAGCAATGGCTCATTCAGCTCACAGTTCATGACCGCTTTGGCTTCTACTACTCTTTTGTCCTCATGGTTCAACCATGAGGCAAATGCCATTAATTGCATATCTCCCAAGGCCGTATTGGGATCCCATGAAATTACATTAGGAAGGGCCAAATTATGGAGGTAGAACTCCGCTAATTTGGCCTTATCCTCTGATGAACTAGTACTGCATACTTCAGTGAACTGCTGTGGGTCTTGGAGCTGAGAGATACCTCTTTGCGCCAAGGTATTGATTTGAAATTGCAGCCATTGGTCTTTCAGGTACAGGCCATAGGATTTGGTCTGCTGTCTGCATTGTATAGCATCCATGGCCCAACTGGTCATGCAGGCCAATTGTGCCTCTTTCTGCTGCAGCTGTTGTCTGAGAGCTTGCACCTCAATTTGTGCTTGCTGTTCTGCTTCCTGTAGATGCAAGGTTGGCTCCCCAAGACCGGTTTGTAGTTCCTTTTTGCCTTGTTGTTCTGCTGTGGTGTCATTGGAGGGTGTACCTGTTCCTGTCCTCAGCTCCTGTAGCTGCAATCTAAGCCTTTCGTTTTCTTCCTGTAGGAACACTCTTTGGCAATTTGCCACGTGTTTAGCCATGGCTAATTCACTTCTGGCCTCCTTAAGTTGCTCTTGCAAGGGGCCTATGTCCGCCACACCCTTTGACTTGGCTATTTTCATCCACGTGTGTGTACATACTCTCTCTTTCTCCAATGCAAAGAACAGTGGCACAGTGAATGTCTGAGGTATAATTTTGCCAGCCTCTAAGAAGTTGTAATATGAACTCAGACTTGGCTGAGGGCTAGGCTCTGGAATGTGCTCTTTTTCTACTTCTCTTGGTGGCTCTACTTCGCCCTCCCTCGGTGGTGATGAGGGTGCTTCTCCTTCCATTCTCTCCGTTTCCTTAAGTCGGGCTAAGGTTTCCTGTAGAGCATCCTCAGCATCCTGTAGCCGAGCTTTTGAAGCCAGTTGGTCTAACCTTTCTTTCCAAGTAGTTTTCTTCAGGCTCCCCCTCTCATAGGTGACTGATATCCTTGAGGGGGACCTCTCCTTGGGCGAAGTAGGGGCATCATCTATAGTGATTGGGCTACTGGACGAAGGCTGTGGCTTGCCCGTCTTTATTCTCACACTTCTCCTAGCTTTAAAATATAGAGGGGTCTCCATCTTTCTTTTCTCCTTTGGCTTAGGAGGTGTGCTGAGGGCGGCCAGCACAGCTGCTGCCTCCCTTACAAGAATGTCAGCTTTCTTCTCCTTGGGTTTCGCTTTCTCAGGGCTTCCTGTAGAAGACCCTTTTTCGGTTGATTTCGGGCTTCCTGTAGAAGGCCCTTTTTCAGCTGATTTCGGGCTTCCTGTAGAAGCCGGTTTCGGTTTTCCTGTAGAGACAGGTGGCACCACTTTAGATTGCTTTGCTGAGGGTGTTTTACTTTTCGACTTGGTCGATGCTGCTGTTGAGGTGCCTTTGCTGACGTGGACCTGCTCAGCCTTGTCCACTCTGCTTTGTAATCTTTTCTCTCTGGTCGTCAACATGGGTGTGTCATCCTTCTCTTTGGCACCCTTTTTCTATTGTTTCTTCTCTTGCTTTTTCTTCTGCTCCGTGGTCGTGGTCTTCTGGCCTTTTTCTTTCTTCCCTCCGGGCACTGACTCCTTCTCCTCACTGCTAGATGAACCGAGCTCTTCGGTCAACATCTTTATATCACCATCCTTGGTCAAATTTCTGAAGGCTTCCCATGAGAGAGGAACCTTGTATGTGTGGAGCGCATCCTCCACAAGGAGTTTAATGAGTCCATGGTGTGCTACCTGGTCTGGTGTGCCTTCTTTTAACTTGGTGGCACATTCAATCATAGACTGTAGTAGAATGTAGGGGATACTCAGTTTGTTTTCTACAGGTAGGTCCATCTGGTGCCTTAATTCCGTGAGTAACCGAAAATGGTACCCATATACAATGCTAAAACGACCTTCGCAGGTGATGTACTTCATAATCTACAGACTAACTTCACTCCATAGTGGCAGTAAGCTGGTTCTACGAACCCCATCTTTATCTTCTGAGAATTCCTCCTCTGGTGGAAAGAATTCTTTCTTAGCCTTCTGGCCCAGTTTCCTTTCTTCTTTATCCCATGGTAATCCCATTGGGAGCTCAGTAACTCGGCTGATGAATTGTGGGGTGAGTCTGAGACTCAAACCCCTGAAGCTGACGGTGGCCAATGTTTTGGAAAAACTCCTCGGCCACCTCATCGTCATAGCCCTGCAATTTGTCGCAGAACGACATCCATTGCGCTTGCGTGAATAGCTCCACCACCTCAGGATTCTCTCTTAACTTTGTTGAATCAGTTGGTTCCCTTCTGATGAACCCACCCGACATGGTGAAAAAAACTGTTGCATTAGCTGGAGGTGGCGAATGCGGAAGAAAATTGGCCGACTGGGACAGAGCGTAGAATTACGCCTCTGTCACGCATACAATTCACGAAAACTTATCCTCGAGGACCTTAACACAACTTAATTATACTGACATCCTGTAGGACGACAATTCATGCAACGACAGACAATACTTGCAAATTTTTTACGACCAGACTGTAGAACGTCGACTCTGCCACCCTCGAAACCAATTGCATGGAAGGTTCAGGCTTACCTTTTTAATCCGCCACCTTTTGACGTGAGGAACCCAATTTCCTGTAGAAGCAACTTTCCTGTAGAAGCAACGCACGAATTCTGGAGGATACTGTAGTGGGTCTGCGCTCTCTGTGCTGCTTAACAGGCGTTCGAACGGCCGAAGGCTTGGAGTGTCGAGCTTCAGAGGAATCTGGATGCTCACTCGACCTTCAAACAACGAATGATAAATGCGTGGGGTGGCAATCTAGCCGATTAGATTTGAATCCGGCGGAATCCGTGGCGCGGGGGTGAGCTGTCCCTGCCGGACCGTTGGATGACGTCACTCTATCATTCTTCTGCAAGTTCCCTTGTTGCCGCATCATTCCCCGCAGATCCGCCGCCGTCATTCTGTTACAACTCATTTTTCCCCGACTGGATGGCTCTCACGTGTGCACTGCCCGTTCCTTTTGCCGCGACCACCGCTTACCATCCGACTAGACCATCTGACTGGTCGACGTGGCCAGTCGATTGGCCATACAACCTCTCAACCCATTCACTTCACACTTGCAAACATTTTCAAAGTAAAATTCATGCAATTCGACGGAAGAAAGGGTCGAGGCACTTACCTGTGCGGCCGCGACATGATTCTTCGGGCTTTTGGACGATGATGAGTAGGTTTGTTTGCTGTTGCTTGATTGCACAGGCCCGGAGGTTCTTCTTCACAGGCCGCTAACGATGAATCTTATGATTCGGCTGCATGTGCCTGCGTTTTCATTGCATGTTGCAGGCGCTTGAATGGTGTACACTCTAGTTGGCTTAACTGCTACGGGACTCCTGCAGGATGTCCTGTAGCAGTTTTTCCTCCTCGGGTGCATGCTGCACGATGAAGACAGTGGCCTCACGATCACGCTCACAGGGCTCTTGGATAGCTGGGATGGATATGGTATGGCATCTCAGCATTTTTTCATTTTAAAAATTGCTTTCTCTTGATAACTCAATGATCTGCTTTGATGGTGCAGGTATCTTCATTGCATGTCGACAGGGGTGGTAGAAGGAGGTGACAGCAGTGTGTGAGGGAGAAGATGGTAACTTGCATGCGTCTATACCTGACCTTGGTCGTTAGATCTCCTCATACAATCAGTTCTGGGCCGTCCAAAACTTCTACAGGAAGTTTCCTGTAGAAATACAGAACTTCCTGTAGAAGGTCTGTACTTCCAGTAGAAAGTCTGTAACTTCCTGTAGAAGACTAAGCTGTGATGAAATCGTGCCCATACCTTGGAGAAGATGAGTATTCTTGGAGGAGGTGCTGGTGAGGTCTCATGGCAGCGTGATAAGGATCCTTGACTTTGAGTTGAGAGACCTCCTCTCCTTCATAGAACACCTGCAACCTGCATGCATTTCCACATTATGAACTTGCTGTCCCTAGCTTTTTTGCTTATTGTTTTTTCTTTCTTTGCTCTTTTTTTTTTTTTTTGAAAGATAGCAGGGGCGCCTCAATGAGGTTTTCACCCTTTCCATCTGCCTTAAGCGCCTCAGAGAGGTTTTCACTCAAGGATCTTTTTTCAAATTTTTTTTTTTTTTTTTTTGGAAAGACAATAGGGGCGCCTCAATGAGGTTTTCACCCCTACCACCTGCCTTGGGAGCCTCATAAAGGTTTTCACCCAAGGATCTTTATTTATTTATTTATTTTTAGATCTTTCAGGGTATGCCCAAAGCAGAGGCAGAACCCTTCTCTATGACCAACACTGATTTCTCCACAGTTTTGATGAACTCCTGTCTTGAGAGAGGTTTCCTGTAGATCTTCAGTCGATGCCCATTGACAAGCATGGGGATGGCCTCCTCATCAATGGTCCGAATAAGAACAGATCCATTGTCATGACATTTTTCCACTGCATATGGTCCCAGCCATCTGGTTCTCAGCTTCCCCTTGAAATCTTTGTGCCTGGAGTCATACAACAGTGCCCAATCTCCTGGCTGGAATTGCTTGTCATTGAGGTGTTGGTCATGCCACACCTTTCTCTGAAGTTGAACCACTTCTGAGTGAAGGAGGGCCTGCATTCGGTGCTCGTCCAGTCCATTCAGCTGCAATAACCTTTCTTGTTGTGCATGGCTGAGATCTAGGTCCAGCTGAGCTGCCATCCTCAAAGTGTTGTATTCAAACTCAATGGACAGTAAAGCTTTCTTCCCATAGACCAGCTCATAAGGTGTGAAGCCGGTTGTGGTCTTCCAGGTGGTGTTGTAAGCCCATGTGGCCTCAACCAGGCGATCTGCCCAATCTTTCCTACTGCTGCTCACCACCTTAGTCAAAATCCCTTCCAGTGCTCTGTTGGTGACTTCCACTTGCCCATTTGCCTGTGGATGATAGGGGGTGGAAGTCCTATGCTTGATTTTGTGATGAGCTAGTAGGTCTTCAATTAAGTTGGATGTGAACTGGCTTCCTTGATCGGTGACTAGCTCTCTTGGGTAGCCAAATTTGTAGAAGATGTTCTCTCTTAAGAACTCAGCCACCTTCTCTTCTGTTGCTGCTTTGATTGCCTTAGTTTCTGCCCACTTTGTCAGGTAGTCAGTGCACACAATGATGTAAGACCTTTGCCTCGAAGGAGGGTTGATTGGACCCACAAAGTCCATACCCCACTTCTCAAATGGCTCAAGAGTCACTTGAGGTTGGAGAGGCATCTCATCCCTTTGAGTCGGTTTCCCCATTCTTTGGCATCGGTCACATTGGCTGATATACCTTCTGACATCTTGATGAAGTGTGGGCCAATAGTATCCTGCCTGCAGGATTTTGAAGGCAGTCCTCTTTGCTGCAAAATGTCGTCCACAAGGCTCATCATGACAGGTGAGGAGGATATCAAAGACTTCCTCCTCCCTTACACAATGCCTTAAGATCTGATGAGGGCCAAGCTTGAACAGGTTGCCCCCGATCCAAGTAAATGAGGCACTTTTTCTGATGATTCTGCTCTTCTCTCTTGCGGATAGGTGCGGAGGGAACTGTGCTGAAACAAGGTAGTTTGCTATATCAGTAAACCATGGAGAGAGTACTGAGATAGCAAACAGATGTTCATCGGGCATCTGGTCATCCACTGTTCCATCCTCATCTGCAGGTAGATCCAATCTAGATAAAAAGTCAGCAACAACATTTTCTTTACATGGTTTGTCAACAATGGTCAAATCAAACTGCAGCAACAAAAGTAACCATCTAATAATACGAGCATTCACATCTGGTTTATTCATTAAATATCTAATTGCAACATGATCAGTATGTACAAATGTTTGATAGCCAGTGATATAATGTCGGAACTTGTTCAGTGCATGGACCACAGCCAAGAATTCTTTCTCGGTTACAGTGTAATTCAGTTCTGCTTTGGACAAGTTTTTGTTGACAAAGTAAATGGCATACGGAAGTTTTTGTTCAACTTGTCCTAAGGCTGCCCCTATGGCTTTGTTCGAGGCATTAGTGTGGATGTGGAAAGTTAGGGCCCAGTTGGGACCTCTCAAGATTTGGGCAGACACCAACTTGTCCTTTAATTCATTCAAAGCCCTCTGACACTCGTCAGTCCATTTAAACTCCACATCTTTTGCCAACAAACCAAACAATGGTGAGGCTAGCTTGCTGAAGTCTTTAATGAATCTCCTATAATACCCTGCTAATCCTAAGAAACTTCGAACATCCCTTACCTTTTGGGGAGGTGGAACCTTCTTGATGAGAGCAATTTTGTTAGGATCCACCTGTAACCCTTGGCAAGAAATGGTGTGGCCTAGCACGGTCCCTTCAGTCATCAGGAATTCACATTTTTCAGGACTAAGGGATAGGTTCATCTCAATGCATTTGGTTAGGAATTTTCCCAGATTGGACAATGCTTCCTTGAAGTTGGACCCATAAGGAGTGAAGACATCCATATAGATTTCCACCGCATCATGGACCAGCTGAGAAAAGATGCTCAAGACGGCTCTCTGGAAGGTAGCAGGAGCATTGCATAGCCCAAAGGGAAGAACTCGGTAGGCAAAGGTACCCCAAAGACAAGTGAAGGTGGTTTTATCTTGGTCTTCCGGGCTGATTTGGATTTGGTTGTACCCGCTAAACCCATCCAGGAAAGAGAAAAACTTCTTTCCTGCCAATCCATCCAACACTTTATCTATGAAAGGTAGAGGGAAGTGGTCTTTCTTGGTAGCTTTGTTCAGCTCTTGGTAATCCACACAGATTCTCCACTTCCCGTTTTTCTTGGGAACCAACACCAGAGGGGACACCCATTCGCTATCTGAGATGGGGTAAATGAATCCGACATCCAACAGTTTTTGCAATTCTTCCTTGACAATGTCCTTAAGGGCTGGATTCATTCTCCTCTGGGGTTGCCTAACCGGTTTACAATCCTCCTTGATGTAAATGTGATGGGTGTAGACCAAAGGATGGACTCCTTTCATCTCCTTATAGCTCCAAGCAAAAGCATCTAGATGATTGGCCAACAGACTACACAGCTCCTTCTCCTAGGAAGGAGATAGGGAGGAGCTGATCTTTAACGTTCTCTCAGGGCCGAACTCCACATTCTTGACTCTGGGAGTGACAGGGTTGGTTGCACAAAGGTCCACTAAGGTGCTGGCTTGGGCATCCTCCACCAATTCCTCTAAGGATAGTGCACTGGGAGGTGGATTCTGGATCAAGGTTTCAATCAAATCATCCTCGGTTGGGGGGCCTCCCCTAGTGGTGTCTAGGGTGCACAAAGGTGCTGAGTACACCTCATCTTCTTCTCCTTCCTCCAACCAAAGTGGTAAGTCACGCTCTAATGAGGGTTGGGCAGGAGGGTATAGGACTAGCTACTTGGACATAAGACCATTTTTGATGGTCATGTTTCCGGCATGGCAACTTATGTAAGCATCTGCAGTGGCTAACCAAGGCCTTCCCAAAATAAGAGGATATCCAGTGAGCTTTGCCTTTGGTTGCAGCACCAAGAAATCTGCAGGATATTCCCAAGAGTCAACAGAGACCAAGACATCCTCCACAATCCCTTCGGGAGTCACGGTGGAGCGATCTGCTAGTTGCAGGACTATAGAGGTCTTCCTCAAGGAACCCTGAAGGTTGAGTTTGAGCATGGTATCCCTGGTCATTACATTAATGGCAGCCCCCAGATCATTCAAGGTGTGAGGTATGATGGTGCCATTGATGTGGACATCTACTACAGGACTCCCAGGATCTACGTACTTTGGGCAGATGACTTGTCCTAACATAAGGTCAGACAGTTGTCCTAAGACATTGATGGTTGAAGCATCCCTCTTTCGCCTGCCTGGGTGTTTGAAACACTTTTCCTTGACCATTTTGTTGTATATCGGTACATCTTTGATGGCTTGGAGAAGTGGTATTTTCACACACAACTGCTTGAGCTCTCCCAGAAGCTCATCCTCCTCTGGGTTGGGTTGTGTGGTGGCTGTTAGTCTCTCAGGAAAGGGTGGAATAGCCTTTGGTTCACTTTCCTGTTTGTCTTCCTCGTCCTCCGGGGGAGGAGGTTGGCGATCTGGGAGAGTCTTTCCAGATCGAAGATTGATCTCCTGGATCTCCACAGCATAGGTAGGGCATGATGTTTCCCCAGTGTATACCTGCTGGGCCTGTCTGTTGTTGGGGTTCGGGTTCGGTTGAGCAGGCATTTGAGGTTGCCTTGGAGGAGCAGGAGGTAATGGTTGCGGTTGAACTGGTGGTGGAGGCAAAATGGCGGGAGGAGTGTTGTACTGGGGTCTCCACCCCGACTGAGGTGCATTCCACTGAGGCTGTGGCTGGGCATGTGAGTGATATGAATGAGTAGTGGGTTGAGTATGGTACTGAGGTGGATAAGACCATGGAGGGGGCACAGACCAAGAAGGATGAGCAGGGGGACCCCAGGAAGGCATAGGAGTAGATTGGTTGGGGCTGTAATAAGCTTGGGGTGCCCCTTGCATCCCCTGCTGGTAAGGTCTAGGTCCTTGTGGCCTCCTTTGGTTGAGGAAATAGAGAGGTTCAGTGGGGGCTTCTGTCCCTTGATACATGGCTTTAAGCCCAGGTAAGGTTGGACATTGATTTGTGGGGTGGTCCTCCTCACAAACGAAACATACTTCAACCGAATGCAATGGGCATTCGTTCTTAGGGTGTCTCCTTGTACACCTAGGGCAGAAGATAGCCAAGGCCCTCTCAGCTTCTTCCTTCTTCTGCTGGATCCTGAATGTATCCAGTTGCATGGCAATGGTCTGTCTCACCTCACTTTTGAGATCCTCTAATTGATTTGCAAACTCATGTTTGGAGAAAGGAATACCAGCTGAGAGGAGGTTTCCTCTACCTCGTTTCCGAGCTGCCCTAGAGTGGTTTCTAAACACAGTCTTTATGTCCTCATAAGGCAGTTGGTAAATATCTCCCCCAGCTAACATGTGAAGGGTATCTAAGAGGTCTTAAGGGACTCCTCGGAGCAGGACCAACTTGAGAGATTCAGGGTCAAGTGTGCACCTGGCCCGTTTATAGCTAAGTTGGAACCTTTCCTCATAATCCTCTAAGGACTCATCATTTCCCATGGTCATCCGAAAGATTTCTCCCTTGGTTTCCTTGGACCTACAGTAGTCCCGGTACTTGGTATTGAAAGCTTGCTGCATTTGAGCCCAAGTGGTGATACTGTTCCCAGGTAAGCCCATGAACCAGCGTAATGCTGCATCCTTAAGAGTTGAAGGGAAGAGTTTCAGCTTCTGCTCATCTTCAGTATAGTCATAGGTTCGACAAAGGACAGCAAACTCAAACAGGAAGGTATCAGGATCTTCAGTAGTCAGTCCACGGAAGTGAGGTAAAGCGGAGGGGCTAATGTTCTTCATTTTCATGTCTCCATTGGTCTCTCGGATGGGGAAGGCACCTTCGATTCTCTCATCTTCTCCTCTATTGTCAGCCATAGCTTCAGATGGGATGGTCTCTAATTCTTATTCTGCTATAGGATCTTCGTATATCTCAGGAGGTTCACCTATAGGTTCTTATAGATCACTGTCACCGAAGAAGAGAGAAGGGTGACTCAGTGATGTGGTGGGGGTGTTGGGTAAGAATTTGCCTGTTTTATCTCGATTCCTATGAGGCATGAAATGGAAAGACTTTTGATTGCTTTTGTTTGTTTTTTCTGGTACCTGCAAAAACTGAAACAGATTGATCTACAACTAACTATCTTGCTGAAATGAAAATGTAGAATTGAAATGAAAGCAGGAAAGAACTAATCTACTTTGCTCAAATGGGATTGCAGGAATGGAAATGCTAGTCTACGCTTGCAGAATTGAAATGCTAATCTATGCTTGCAAAATTGAAATTGAGGAATTGAAGTGTTAATCTATGAAAGCAGGAAATGTCTATGCTACTTTTGCAGAATGGAAATGAAATAAACTACTTGGCAGAAGGCGAGAGTAGGAAAATAGAAGAAAAGCAACAATTACTAATACTCTGACGCTTCCCCGGCAACGGCACCAAAAAGATGGTGGGCTCCAGTATTGTAGCAATAATGCTACAACTCCTGGAGCTTCCCTCTCTAATTTTATCAACCCGGTAGTTCGTAACAAACTTGGAAGCGACGGTGCTGTATGCACAAGTACTAGCTCTTGTCGCAGCTGTCACTTGGTCAGCTGGCACAAGTCCGCTAGGGCTCAAGCCAACTTCTATATGTTCTCAGAAGAAGCTTTTTAAGTGATGAACAAAAGCTATCTCAAAGGAAATTATCCTACTTTGCAAGAGTGAACTAAAAGCCAACAAAACATGGAAAACCTAGTAAACCCTAATTTGACCAGCTTAATCCTTACGATGCAATGGTGGGAATTCAACTTCTAAAAATGATGCCATTACTTCTAGTGAGATGAGATGCATGGGTCTAAACTACTTTCTTCTGAAGAGAACATGTTTTTGTACTTTTGCTCAAGTGGTTGGAGTTATTATGATTGTGCTTCTTACTGGGTCTTGACTGTGCAGGGGTAGATCAAGGGGAGGAAGGCTTGGAAAAGGTCAGGAGGACTTCTGAGAGCGTCTAAGGGATCCTTACATCATTCCACAGAAGTTCACAAAGTTCAGATGCCTGGCAACCGTGTTTGCAAGCTTCTACAGGATGTCTGCAGGGGATTCTACAGGAAGTTCAGGATTTCTACAGGAAGTTTGCTAACTTCTACAGGATGTTCTGCAATAGGATTTTTGGGTGATGGGTGAGTGAATGAGCTGTAGGGGTGGAGAGGTAGGAGGGGAGGTTGCGATGGCTTATGGACAGAGAGATGAGAGGGAGAGGGAGTGTGTAAAGCATGTTGGTCTAGAGGAGGGTAGAGGCAATGGAAGGCCGAAAAGATAGAACGACGTGGAGGATAAAAGAGTTGGGAGGCAAATGATTTAGCTGGGAGATAAGTAGATGGCTCAGGCACGGCTCAGAAGGATAAGGAAATGATAGAGTGGTGCTGCGCAGTGTAAATGAAACAAATCACCCGTGTCTTGCACAAAACCGAGAATTCATCAACCTATTCTAACTGTTTTATTAGAAACCAAAGAACAACCATGTAGTTTAAGGGAAAATCATGCATGGTGCTGAAACAAAGAGTTATTCCACAAGATCTTAATGCATGGACACTTCTTCAACTGAAAATATTAGGTTAAAGCTTGCATGAGCATACAAAACTGTGTTTTTGGTGGGTGGCACGGGCTGCACTTCCGGTCCCCAAACAGAGGTGAAAGTGAGGGTGCATTCAACCCCTTTTTTGGAACTCTGATTAACTCCAATCCTTACTCTAATCTAAACTACTGAAAGCAACTTTGTTCATAACACTAACCTATGTAACCACACCAAGAAATCTGAATCAGCAAACTGTGTTTCCAAGTGTATGTAAAGGAAAAGAAATATAATGCTGAACGAAAGAGAAGTAACAATACAAAGAAAGGAGGCCTATTGCTCTCAGGTTGGGCCCAACCCTGAGAGCTATAGCTCCTCTAAGAACTCAGAACTGAACTTGAATCTGCCTGCCTTTTATTAAAAGATCATAGTCATAAGTCTAACAACATGCCAAAAATGGCTTACAAAAAGAAAAACAGAGCTATAGCTCGTAATTTAGAATCTGCAACAAAGGTTCAAAAGTCCCCATCGAAGGCTACAACCTCAATATTTATACATTATGAGGGCCAAGCTGGCCTCCTAAATTAGTGGGGCTTGGCTGACCAACTAAAAGTAAACTGCTGTTCCCTTAGAATCCGTTGGCTGCCTTCTAGCTCGGTGGTGATAGCTGTTGGAGCTCGGAGTTGAGGTGGAGATCACGAGGAAGGCCATTCAAGGCTGTGGACAACCTTCCTACAAAACCGCAATGCCACCTTGGCTGTCTGCTTGCCTCCATCTGCGTGGTTTTGCTCCATTTAATGTCAAAAAACCTGAAATAAACATGTATTAGCCACCTAGGAATAGTGACTGCCCTCCTTCCTACAAATAACATGAATATACTAAGAAATGATGCATAAGTGATAAAAAATGAAGGGTTGAGCAAGGGTAAGTAGGCCAAATGAGCCCAAAATGTTACCAAATTTGGGGCTCATCATCAACCCCTAGCTAAAATATTTGCTCATCCTTGAGCAACTAGTCCAACTCCTCATCCTTCATTGCCTTTACTGCCACCCTTACATCCCAAGCCTCTGTAGTAGTGTCCTCCTTGCTGATATGGAATCCAGCCTTTCTGTTCACCTCTTCCCACTGTTCATTATCAGCTTCCTCTGTGCTGCCTTCCATCAATCCTAGCAGCAGTGGTGGGCTTAGTTTGAGGCCAATCCAGCTGGCCTGGAGGTTTTGCATGGATTTCTTATAGAGGGCCACCCGTACTAGAGCTTCCCTCATCCGAGTTGGGGTATGATACTCTCTGATTTTCAGACTGTGGGCCAAGGTATTCCATCTGCGGGTGCAAGCTTGGACAACGTTCTCTCCTAACAGTCTCTCCATGTCCTCAAAATGCGCTATGGCTTGGGCCTGGTGATCCATATATCTCAATGAAGCTTGAGGGTCAGTGGACAAGTGTTGGTGTGCCGAGATTAGTGCAACTGGATCCCCTGGTTCTGCTCTAATTAGCAATGGCTCATTCAGCTCCCGGTTCATGACCGCTTTGTCTTCTGCTGCTCTTTTGTCCTCATGGTTCAACCATGAGGCAAATGCCATTAATTGCATATCTCCCAAGGCCGTATTGGGATCCCATGAAATTACATTAGGAAGGGCCAAATTATGGAGGTAGAACTCCGCTAATTTGGCCTTATCCTCTGATGAACTAGTACTGCATACTTCAGTGAACTGCTGTGGGTCTTGGAGCTGAGAGATACCTCTTTGCGCCAAGGTATTGATTTGAAATTGCAGCCATTGGTCTTTCAGGTACAGGCCATAGGATTTGGCCGGCTGTCTGCGTTGTATAGCATCCATGGCCCAACTGGTCATGCAGGCCAATTGTGCCTCTTTCTGCTGCAGCTGTTGTCTGAGAGCTTGCACCTCAATTTGTGCTTGCTGTTCTGCTTCCTGTAGATTCAAGGTCGGCTCCCCAAGACCGGTTTGTAGTTCCTTTTTGCCTTGCTGTTCTGCTGTGGTGTCATTGGAGGGTGTACCTGTTCCTGTCCTCAGCTCCTGTAGCTGCAATCTAAGCCTTTCGTTTTCTTCCTGTAGGAACACTCTTTGGCAATTTGCCACGTGTTAAGCCATGGCTAATTCACTTCTGGCCTCCTTAAGTTGCTCTTGCAAGGGGCCTATGTCCACCACACCCTTTGACTTGGCTATTTTCATCCACGTGTGTGTACGTACTCTCTCTTCCTCCAATGCAAAGAACAGTGGCACAGTGAATTTCTGAGGTATAATTTTGCCAGCCTCTAAGAAGTTGTAATATTAACTCAGACTTGGCTGAGGGCTAGGCTCTGGAATGTGCTCTTTTTCTACTTCTCTTGGTGGCTCTACTTCACCCTCCCTCGGTGGTGATGAGGGTGCTTCTCCTTCCATTCTTTCCGTTTCCTTAAGTCGGGCTAAGGTTTCCTGTAGAGCATCCTCAACATCCTGTAGCCTCGCTTTTGAAGCCAATTGGTCTAACCTTTCTTTCCAAGTAGTTTTCTTCGGGCTCCCCCTCTTATAGGTGACTGATATCCTTGACGGGGACCTCTCCTTGGGCGAAGTAGGGGCATCATCTATAGTGATCGGGCTGCTAGACGAAGGCTGTGGCTTGCCCGTCTTTATTCTCACACTTCTCCTAGCTTTAAAATATAGAGGGGTCTCCCTCTTTCTCTTCTCCTTTGGCTTAGGAGGTGTGCTGAGGGCGGCCAGCACAGCTGCTGCCTCCCTTGCAAGAATGTCAGCTTTCTTCTCCTTGGGTTTCACTTTCTCAGGGCTTCCTGTAGAAGACCCTTTTTCGGTTGATTTCGGGCTTCCTGTAGAAGTCCCTTTTTCAGCTGATTTCGGGCTTCCTGTAGAAGCCGGTTTCGGTTTTCCTGTAGAGACAAGTGGCACCACTTTAGATTGCTTTGCTGAGGGTGTTTTACTTTTCGACTTGGTCGATGCTGCTGTTGAGGTGCCTTTGCTGACGTGGACCTGCTCAGCCTTGTCCACTCTGCTTTGTAATCTTTTCTCTCTGGCCGTCAACATGGGTGTGTCATCCTTCTCTTTGGCACCCTTTTTCTCTTGTTTCTTCTCTTGCTTTTTCTTCTGCTCCGTGGTCGTGGTCTTCCGACCTTTTTCTTTCTTCCCTTCGAGCACTGACTCCTTCTCCTCACTGTTAGATGAACCGAGCTCTTCGGTCAACATCTTTATATCACCATCCTTGGTCAAATTTCTGAAGGCTTCCCATGAGAGAGGAACCTTGTATGTGTGGAGCGCATCCTCCACGAGGAGTTTAATGAGTCCATGGTGTGCTACCTGGTCTGGTGTGCCTTCTTTTAACTTGGTGGCACATTCAATCATAGACTGTAGTAGAAAGTAGGGGATACTCAGTTTGTTTTCTATAGGTAGGTCCATCTGGTGCCTTAATTCCATGAGTAATCGAAAATGGTACCCATATACAATGCTAAAACGACCTTTGCAGGTGATGTACTTCATAATCTGCAGACTAACTTCACTCCACAGTGGCAGTAAGCTGGTTCTACGAACCCCATTTTTATCTTCTGAGAATTCCTCCTCTAGTGGAAAGAATTCTTTCTTAGCCTTCTGGCCCAGTTTCCTTTCTTCTTTATCCCATGGTAATCCCATTGGGAGCTCAGTAACTCGGCTGATGAATTGTGGGGTGAGTCTGAGACTCAAACCCCTGAAGTTGACGGTGGCCAATGTTTTGGATTTCAGCTTCAGAGCTTGCAAAAACTCCTCGGCCACCTCATCGTCATAGCCCTACAATTTGTCGCAGAATGACATCCATTGCGCTTGCATGAATAGCTCCACCACCTCAGGATTCTCTCTTAACTTTGTTGAATCGGTTGGTTCCCTTCTGATGAACCCACCCGACATGGTGAAAAAAACTGCTGCGTTAGCTGGAGGTGGCGAATGCGGAAGAAAATTGGCCGACTGGGACAGAGCGTAGAATTACGCCTCTGTCACGCATACAATTCACGAAAACTTATCCTCGAGGACCTTAACATAGCTCAATTATACTGACATCCTATAGGACGACAATTCATGCAACGACAGACAATACTTGGAAATTTTTTACGACGAGACTGTAGAACGTCGACTTTGCCACCCCCGAAACCAATTGCATGGAAGGTTCAGGCTTACCTTTTTAATCCGCCACCTTTTGACGTGAGGAACCCAATTTCCTGTAGAAGCAGCTTTCCTGTAGAAGCAGCGCACGAATTCTGGAGGATACTGCAGTGGGTCTGCGCTCTCTGTGCTGGTTAACAGGCGTTCGAACGGTCGAAGGCTTGGAGTGTCGAGCTTCAGAGGAATCCGGATGCTCACTCGACCTTCAAACAACGAATGATAAATGCGTGGGGTGGCAGTCTAGCCGATTAGATTTGAATCCGGCGAAATCCGTGGCGCGGGGGTGAGCTGTCCCTTCCGGACCGTTGGACGACGTCACTCCATCATTCTTCTGCAAGTTCCCTTACTGCCGCATCATTCCCCGCAGATCCGCCGCCGTCATTCTGTTACAACTCATTTCTCCCCGACTGGATGGCTGTCACGTGTGCACTGCCCGTTCCTTTTGCCACGAACACCGCTTACCATTCGACTAGACCATCTGACTGGTCGACGTGGCCAGTCGATTGGCCATACAACTGCTCAACCCATTCACTTCACACTTGCAAACATTTTCAAAGTAAAATTCATGCAATTCGACGGAAGAAAGGGTCGAGGCACTTACCTGTGCGGCCGCGACATGATTCTTCGGGCTTTTGGACGATGATGAGTAGGTTTGTTTGCTGCTGCTTGATTGAACAGGCCCGAAGGTTCTTCTCCACAGGCCGCTGACGATGAATCTTATGATTCGGCTGCATGTGCCTGCGTTTTCATTGCATGTTGAAGGCGCTTGAATGGTGTACACTCTAGTTGGCTTAACTGCTACGGGACTCCTGCAGGATGTCCTGTAGTAGTTTTTCCTCCTCGGGTGCATGCTGCACGATGAAGACAGTGGCCTCAAGATCACGCTCACAGGGCTCTTGGATAGCTGGGATGGATATGGTATGGCATCTCAGCGTTTTTTCATTTTAAAAATTGCTTTCTCTTGAAGTATACGGACCACTCCGCGCTGAAGTACCTGGTCAATAAGCCTGTGTTGGGGGAGAGAATTTGCAGGTGGCTATTATTGTTCCAAGAATATGATTTTGAAGTTATTGTGAAGCTTGGACAACTGAACGTGGGACCAGACCATTTGTCGCGCATCGCAACAGGGGAAGAGCCCACTAATTTGGAGGAGGGATTGCCTGACGCACAGCTTTTTGCAGTGCCCATCGCGGATGGTCATTTTGAGGATATAATACACTTCCTAACGACAGGAACTGCCCCGGGGGGATACACCATCCAGCAGAAGAAGGAATTAGTGGTGCGTGCGGCCAATTTTTATGCCATTGCTGGGCATCTGTACAAAATGGGGTCTGATGAGATATTGCGATGATATGTATCCGAGTTTAAAAGAAGCAGCATCCTCGCGGACGCTCATGGGGGCGCTGCGGGAGGACATTATGCAAGGAGAGCGACCATGCAAAAGATTCTACGTGCAGGGTTGTGGTGGCCAACCCTCCATCAAGACTCAAAAGCATATTGCAAGGCGTGTGATGTGTGTCAAAGGACTGGCAGGCCATCACGGAGGGATGAGATGTCTTTGGATCCACAAATGACATGCAACCCTTTGAGAAATGGGCAATAGATTTTGTGGGACCCATTTAGCCCCAAGGAAAGACGGGAGCAAGGTACATTATCACCGTGACGGAATATTTGACTCGTTGGTCGGAGGCATAACCTATGAAGGATTCCATAGGCGCGACTGCTGTAAAGTTCCTCTTTGAGTATGTACTGATGCGATTTGGCTGTCCAAAGATTTTGATGAGTGATCGCGGTACGCACTTTTTGAATGAGACGATCAACGCACTAATAGAGGAATTTCAATTATATCACTAGAAGAACACGCCTTATCACCTACAGGCTAATAAAGAGAGTGGAAGCATTCAATAAAGTGCTAGAAAACACGCTGACCAAGGTTTGCAATGCTCAGCGAAGTGATTGGGACCAACGTATACCTGCATTACTATGGGCTTATCAGACGACATGCAATAAATTGACTGGACAAACTCCCTTTAGGCTTGTCTATGGTGTTGAAGCAGTAATGCCTATGGAATATATTGTGCCTAGTCTGCGCATAGTGGCACTCACAGGTATGACGGATCGCGGAGCCCTGGAGGAAAGGCTCGCACAACTGGATGAGCTTGAGGAAGAGAGATTTCTGGCTGGATTTCACCAACAGGTCCAAAAGCAGCGCGAAAAAGCATGGCATGATCAACATATTAAGTTGCGCACATTTAAGGTAAATGACCTGGTTTTGTTATATGACAGTAAATTTGATAAATTTCCAGGGAAGTTCAGGATGCACTGGTTAGGGCCCTATGTCATTAAGGGGATTACCGACGGAGGAGTGGTACAGTTAGTCAAATTGAATGGAGATCCCTTCCCAGGAAAGGTGAATGGTAGTCGATTGAAGCCATACACCGGCGGTTCGGCCATGTGACTAGATGAAGGTAGCATAGTCTTAGCGCTCTAGGCAGCTGAAAGGAGGCGCGAGACTATAAACTACATTGTCCGGGTTGGGGAGCTGCGCGATCAGAGGATTGTGTGAAGCAGGGAAGTGTCACATGGTTCGTGGCAGTGAGAAGGGAGCTGCGCTACCCATGGAGAAATCGCGCAGGTCGACTAGAAAGTGACCGTTAAAGTCACTATTCATGATTTGACGGTAGAAATGTGGCCAAATGGAGCGGTCGACCGGCATTTAAGACGAAATTTATGGCTCAGATCTTTGAAAATCTATTTCCAATCTGGCATTAATGATTGAAATTGGGGGGACCGGTCAGATTTTAATTCAAAATGCCCTATAAATTACAAGTGGCTGCCCAACAAAAAACACTTGGCATTTTGATGATTAAGTTGTTGAGCTCTCAGGCACTCATGAACCGAGAATTCTTCGAGGCTTTGAAAAAGACTCCATCATTTGCAAACTTACCAGAGACGTCGCGAGCATTGTTGGAAAGTGTTATGTCAGCACCCGCAGAAACTATAAATACCGAAGAAGTAGCAGAGGAGTCGGCGCCAGAAATGGAGATAGAGGCAGAAGTAGCTGCTCTAGAAGTGACCGAAGTATTAGCAGAAGTCCCTAAATCACCGAGGACACCGAGACCAAAGCCGACCCCAACCAAAGAGACTGCCAAGGATAAAAAGGGCAAGCAGCCTGCCATACCGGTGCGCGCATCGCCAAGGAGAAACCCACCAAAACCCACCGCACAGGAGAAAGGCAAGGCCATAAATTTGGAGTTGGAGGAGGAAGACATTGAAGACATCCCGATGGATGATGAGGATGTGGGAGTTGAAGTGGAGGAGGTTGAAGCCCAGGGTGCGGACCCTATTACTCGATTGCCTGAGTATGTCCCTCCGTGCAAGCCCAAGACCAAGGTACTGAAAGACATCGATGAAAGCAAGACCCCCTTGCAAACCCCTCTGCTGCGGAATGATTTTTTTTTTACGGATCGCACTTGGTGCGGGTGCCACTGCTAAAACTTTAGGACTGGGGCTTGGCTGACCACGAGAAGTTCCCACACCTGGCGACGAAGCAGTTGATGGACTGCATCGTTGATACGAATACCGGAATGACTGCATTGGAGCTGCGTAGGTGGCTCAGACGAGTAGACAAGGCAGGGTTGCTTAACCTGCTTTGGGTGTCGCATTACAACCGCACAGCGGTGACAGTATTGGTCATCAAGCAGTTGCTATGCTTGGTGCATGATGGGTGTTTGTGGCTAGAGGAGCCCATACCATCATGGATAGACTGATTCACGGGATAACGTGATTGTCGTATACAGGAGAGAATCCAGCCATGATATTTGGTGGAAAATGTGGAGAGGAGGCCCTCGCAGAGTCTATGAAAGAAAAGTTTAAACTGGTGAAGAAGCCGCGCGGATATGTTATATCCAGCATCTGCAACCCTATTGTGAAGGTAGCCACACAGATCTTAGCAGGGAAGGTGACGAGGAAGTGTGGCACCGATGAGGTGCTGACGCCTGTTGTCGTGCTAGCAGCCCAGTGCATCGAAGGAGTCCAGTTCAATTGGTCGGACTACCTTCGCGGTGAGTTCGGCGAACTGCTGCGAAGCGTAGGAGCTCAATAAGACGTTCCACTACGTGTGGTTATTGCTGTCAATTATGCTGGTAGTGTGGAAGCTTCCAGAGGACAATCAGTTCCCTTCGGTCATGCCAGACCTCCCAGAAGCAGCGAAGTATGCTTTGTTGTGGGCAACCAAGGATGCACAGTGAGTCAAGGACAACAATATCTTCTGGATCTTGAAGGAGATGAACATTCACATGGCCATCAATCGCAAACCG
This sequence comes from Pinus tabuliformis, assembly GCA_031772625.1. Classification (NCBI taxonomy): domain Eukaryota; kingdom Viridiplantae; phylum Streptophyta; class Pinopsida; order Pinales; family Pinaceae; genus Pinus; species Pinus tabuliformis. The sequence goes on from CM062813.1 coordinate 209,289,104, forward strand.
TGATTATCGCCTACGATGTACGCCAACCTGCAAGGCTACGCAAAATTTAAAGCAGACTTCCATCATGTATCCATCAGGGTGCGGAAGGACCCTGCGCATAAATGGTATGACTTGCCATATCTGGCAACTGATGATGCCATTGATGCAATACTTGATCAATGACCGGCAGAGTGGTGCTCTACAGCACATTTGGCAGTGGGAGGAAGCAAGTTCACCGCACATAAAAAGAAGGAAGAGGCTAAGCTAAAGATGACCCAGCTAGCTGAAAAGAGAACGAAGGAGGTCGCTAATAAGTATAGAATTTCCCACTGTAGATCACCTAATAATGTAATATACTAAAGAAAAATACTTGATCTACTTCTACAAACAAACTTGCGGAATCTTAGTCGATTTTGAGCAAGATCAAATAGAACACATATAACAGAGAATGAGAAATCAATCACACATGAACACAGAAGAATACTCTGGGGAAAGCCTCAGCTAAAAACCCCGATCTCTGTATTATCATACAAGTGGAAATATCTCTGGATTACACAAAGATTTAGCTCACAAGCTATCTAGCTCTCAATACAATCCCTCAATGCTGCTCATAGACTGAATAGACACAACATATGCCTTCCTCCAATCCTCCAAGCCTCCTATTTCCTTGCGCAGTTTCTCCTGGGTCCTTTGGCTGCCACCTGTGTGAATTCACCTCTCACACAACTCACCAAACTCAGAAGTAACTGCGCAATCTCCAAGGAATGAATTCCTTCTGCATGCAAGAGACATCATCAATGGAATATTCCTGCAACTGATAGCACATTGTCCCAATATCTGATCTCAATTGGGTCTCTGACTGAACTGACATGCATGAGTTATTTATGAGAGAATATTCAGTTATCTAAAGTGCAGTAGTTACATGCATGCATGCATTAACTAACTGAACTCACAACCAGTTCCACAAACTATTGAAACTAATCTAACTACACTTAACTCAGTTAACTGAGCTAACTAATTACAACTCAAAGTACAACTCATCCTGATCTCCTTAATCAAGGGATAACTTCCTCAATCAAAGGGGAAACTGTTGCATGTCTTCACATAGACTTCATGTTTGATTTTCCCCAACTAATTAACTCAAGATTAATTAATTAATTATTTTTCAAACAACTGCTAAAATCAAATTCGAATTTTAATTCTCAATTTTAGTTCAGGGGCTAACCAAAATTGGAATGTATCCCGAAATGCTATTTATAGCAATGCTATTTTTAGCACTTCTATATTTAGCATTTCTTGTTGCTATTTTAAAAAATAAGGCCTAGGTGGAGTGCGAGGCCGCACAACAGACAACAAAGTAGACAGGTGGGACAGAGCGAGGCTCTGACAAAGGCGCTAGGTCGCCTTAACCTGAGACAGAGGAGGAGACAGACGGGCAGCACAACGCGGACCCACAGGAGACGTCTGCTCACATCAAACACCCAAGGGAGCTAGAGAAGGGAGGGTCTATAAAGAAATCGAAGGCTACCAAGACATCATTAGACCCTATCACGTTAACAGAAGGCAACTTGAATGATATCGGTGACACAGTGAGGGATGTCACCTCGGAGGCCCTGCAACAATTTGAGAAACAACAACTGATCATCTTGGGGGCTATCTAGATAGGGTTTTAGGAGCTGGAGACCTGCGTGTTGCATGCTAGCACAGTGTCTACCAGCCTAGCTATCGACACTGCAGAGGCTGCCGAGATGCTGCGTGTGAAGGCCTCCAGCTCGATCGTGTTGCCTGATGGAGCACTAACCACAGAGAATGAGGTTGACAGGCCCACTGTCAGCACCCTAAAGGGAGTAGGGTTGAATCTGGCAGCGCTCCCGCATGAAGTGCTCCACCTCTTGCAAGATGGAGTGATTGCAGAGCTGAGGGCCTGTGAGCACCACACCCTCTAGGTGATCAATGAAAAACAGATCAACAACGAGCAGATGGCAGTGCAACAAGATTCTGCCATCGTTGCTGAGACCGAGGTGACCAATCAAAGCAAGCGCATTATGCAAGTCATCGAGGAGGCATGCCGAATGGTCCCAGAATTGGCCATTCCTGAGGAGGAGCCAGTCAAGGTGCGCATCCGCAAGCTAGCCATAGGGGTGCGCGACACTCGTACTGAAATGAAGAGGGTTCAGTTGGAGTTGAACCTGCAAATTACGGAGTTACAGTTGAAGGCCCAGCCTTCAACTCTGCTAGAAGTGAAGGAGCAACGAGCGACTGTTGTCACAAAAGTAGTAACGACGGTGGACAATGCAGTAACAGACTGCACGCAATTGTTTGAATAGTCATTTGAGGTCCTGACCAGCTTGTAGGAGGATCCCAATGTACAGTGGCTAGAGACAAAAGCGTGCGAGCTACAACAACGCTATGATGAGGTGAAGTGTACAGCGTGAACCGTCGCGTTGACACAGAGACTAGCCAAGTTGCAGGAGGCCAAGCAGCTGAAGGAACAGGTGGATGCAGCGCTGCACAAGGAAGCAGTGTTGAAGGCACGACTAAAGCCCTGGCTGGATGAGGCTTACACATTGACAGGATCTATTGAAAGCAATCTTGCAACTCTGCAAGCGATGCAACAAAAGCTTCAAGCCGACAACACAGGAGCCGTGACTGAGCAGATGGTCAAAGACATGAAGTAGGCGGAAGCTCAGTGCACTGTCAAGGTTGCGGTCATACGGGTTGAGTTGGAAGGGCTTCACACAAAGATCTTTGCACTTGCCGAGTGACTCGAGGGTGAGTCACGATGTTTGTGTTGGGGGCCTGTTGGGAATGGGATCCCCCAAGGACAATTTTGGGGCTAAAAGCCCCCGTTTTTTGTCAAATTTTGTAATAAACTTGTAAAGACTCTGCATTTTATGGTCGCGGAGCACGAAGGTGTGAGGTGTCGTAAAGGGTTTTCTGCCCTTAGTTTTGTAAAGTAAAGTCGGCTGTAAAAGATCTACCCATGGTCCGCGGACCATGGGATTGTATAAAAGGAGCTAAGTAAGTAAGCTCTAAGTAGTTAAGGTAAGTATAAGAGAGTCATAGCTCTAAAGTAAGAAGTCTAAGTTTCGGGTCATAACGTAGGAAGAGGCTCTAAGCTGAGTGCGCAGAGGCCTAGGGTGGAAGTCCGCAGCTAAGTGCGCGGACCCCTGCAGCTGTGTGCGCAAGGTGGATAGAGTCTGTAATCGCTTGAAGATATCAATAAAGAAAAGTATTCTGCAAATGTTGTGTCCTTGTTCCGATTAATGCATCTTGTCATTTTATGTATGAATTTCCTTTATAATGCTTATATGATGCGCGAATGAATGCAATTACGTTGGGTAACTAAACACAAGTAAGAACATCTGTTTACGCGGTGCTAACTATAATTATCTAATAAAATAAGTAAGATTCTTAAGGTAACTTGACAATCTGTGCAATATGTTGCCTTAGCAGCGTGAAAGTATCTGAATTGAAGGTTAGCGCTGCGCGAAGGCCAGCCGTACTCTTTCGCAGAGGCATCGAAGGGAGGAATAAGGGGTTAGGAAGAAAAAACCCTAGAACTAAGTGACCAACGTGAAGGTAGAAATAGAAGGAATAAAACGACATCATGACAATCTTAGGGTATGGAAACTTGGTTCCAGCATCCCCCCATGCTACTTCGGGTGAGACTTTAGTCCGCGCTCCATGGGTTGATGCCGAAAGGGCCAGTAGTGTAGGGATTTGTTTGGCTAACTAACGCTGAACTTGGGTCAGGCCCCCACAAGCCAACAAAAAGTATGGAAGTAAACACAAAGGATTTATGTCTCAAGCCATCCACACATTCTGAGGTGGCACCAAATGCCAAATATTTATATTAGGGATTCATGTTTTGCACAAGGGTTAGAATCTTGGTGGGGCCCAAGCCACTTGATAGAATGACGGGGATTAGTGGTGACATGGTGTCTAGAAGGACTGCCACCTGGCATGTCCAATGACCTTTTTGGTGTGGCTAGTGGCCCAATAACATATGACACAAGGCAATCTCGTATGACATCAGTGTGACGTTAGAGTAACATCATCTTGAGCTAATGTCATCTCGGGGTCTTGGTGGGGTTGGTTGTATGAAATGGGTGAGATTTACGGGCTGGCAGGAAAATTTGCCAACAATTGACATAGATTATTAGCGTCTCAGGGTCTCGAGCCTCACAGAAACAACATTCAATGTAGGGGGTGTGCTCAAGTTATTTATAGGCCGAGATGGGAAATAAGCTTACAATTCTATGTAGAAAGTCTCATACCGCATCAAGCATTTTATTATGAGCATGGTATCATGATTCTAGGGAACATGCTGAGGGACAGGATGCTGAGATGGGAATTCTTCCCATCATTTTATGTGGACAAAATTGTGTCTTGCCTCAAAAACATTGTTAAGCACCATATTCAGTGGGACTAAGATTTATTATATGGAAAGTTTGGCGAATTGAAAGTTTCAAGGAGGGGCAAAACATTAACTCAAGGAGCCCCCTTCCTCTCCATACATCATGGGGGTAACCCCCCCCCCCCCATCATTAAGATCTGTAAACTGTCGTGGATATTCCACTAGAAAGTTTGTCACAACAGATCTGATAATAATATGTTAAAAATGCTAAAATTTTACACTATTACAATTTATTAAACTTTAAGATATGTGGATTTAACTCTAATTAGTGCATGCATGTGAATATAAATTATGTATAAAAGTAGAGAATGATAAAACAATCTCACACACACATGAGACACAAGATATGCTCTCTGGGAAACCCTTTTGAGAGAAAAACCCGGTTGGAAAGTGAGGTTGCTTCGCTCTCTTTCTCTGTCTGGAAATATGGCTGCAAGTACAAAGAAGTAATGTTTGTGGCCCATGGGTTGCTACAGTGCACAAATCCTCTCTGTGTTCTCTACGTCCTATCTCTCCTGGCTATCTTTGCTCAACTATGGAACAAAATGCTCTCAAAAGAATGGAATGCCTCTTCTTCTTAGTGGCCTGGTTAGAACACAACCTAGTAGCCTACTAGTGGTTAATTTTGACTACATCACCGTTAACTAGAGTTACAAAATAAACTCTTCTAGAGTCTTTTACGTCACAAACACGTGGCTAGCCCCTTTTCCATAAATAATGGGGGCTGATGCGGCATCCTCCCGAACTATAGTTGTGAAAACAGGAAGGACAATTTCTCAGTGGCATAACTTTTGCATACAGACTCTGATTGACATGCTTCTTACATCGTTGGAAAGTTCTTTGTGTGTAGAATAGAATGAAAAGCTATTACATTATAGCAGCAAAGTTTTACCCTCCAAAAAATGTCACTTGATGTCTCAAAATGCTCTCGGAAGGTTTCAGACCCTGTTTTGCCAAACTCGGTCCCGCCGGTAAAAATGGTCCCGTGAGTTGATTCCTCCACTTTTTCCACTCCAAATGCATAGAAATGGATGAAAAGCAATATAATGATCCAATTCGGATCACACCTCCCCATTTTGAGAGGTTTTTGGTTCCCAAAAGCTTTTATTGAATCAGGTGAGGAAATTTTTCCTCCACCTCTTTGGTGTACCATTTAACTTTGCCTAGAAGTTGTCCCTTCAACCCAGTCTGCCAAAGGTCATATTGCTCCTATATTGTAGTTTTGTACCTCTTCTGCAAAATTATATCTTCGGTCAACTCTGTCTAAATGTTTGTGCCAAATCCTCCACAGAAGGTAGGACTTGTTCCTCTTCCTGATGTAGCATGGAAGGCTCATAGAGTTTCAAATTATCTACATTCACAACTGAGTAAATGTGCATATATGGTGGTAAACTGAGTCGATAGGCATTATCACCCACGTTTTCCAGTATCTCAAAGGGACCATACATTAGAGCCTTGGTTTTCTTACAAGGCCCCTGCAACCTCTCCTTGTTCAACTGTAGACATACTTTGTCTCCCACCTTGAATGATCTCTTTGTTCTGTGATGCTCATGCTTGGCCTTATACTTCTCTTGTGACTCCTGTAGTGTTTCATGTACCTGTAGATGGATATGCCTGATCTTCTCTATAATTTTTTCAGTCATCAAAGCATCTCCTGTAAGATTTTCCCTCACTCCTCCTTGTTGCCCATGTGCAATATCCAAAGGTGAAGGTGGCAAATATCCAAAACAAGTCTCAAATGGGGACTTTCCTGTAGAAGTGTGGACTACTTTGTTACAAGAATGTTGTATATATAACATATTTTCATCCGAGGTCTTCGGATGCTTTTGGTTGTATCCCCTCAAAAGTTTCACCAAAGTCCTGTTGACTACTTCTGTCTGCCCATCTGTCTGTGAATGGAATGTTGTAGATCTCTTCAACTTTGTGTCCATCTTCTCCCACAATGTAGTCCATAATGCACTGAGAAATCTTGTGTCCCTATCTAAAATGATGCTCCTTGGTATCCAAAAGTGCACCCAGACCTATCTAAAGAACAAGTTTGTTGCTTCTTGTTCGTTGATGGTCTTTTTATAGGGCATTAGAACACACATTTTGTTGAACTTGTCAACTACCACGAACAGGTAGTCATGTCCATTCCTGGTTGTGGATAAACCTCCCACAAAGTCCATGGAAATGCTTTCTCAAGGACAAGTAGGTACATGTAAGGAATGATATAAACCTTGTTTCCTATTGCTAGGCTTGTTGGTACAACAAAGCATGCATCCTCTTATGAACCTAGCTACCTGCTCTTGCATCTTGGGCCAATACACATACCTCTACAAGTTAGCCACGATCTTCCCTACACCAAAGTGCCCTACAACCTTGGAGGTGTGAGCCTCTCTAATTAGCTACAAATGCTCACCTTTAGGAATACATAGCTTATCCAACCTGTAGAGTAACCCATCCTAGAGATGGTAGTCAATGGTGTTGTTACTATCATGCACATGACTCTGACTCTATAACCGCTGATACACCTCTTTGAAGTCCTCATCTTCTAAATATGCCTCTCTGTATGCATCATGGGTGAATGGATCCATGTGCATAAGAGTCCCCAAAGTTGTAATCTTTGATGTGGGTGGCCTTGAAAGCATATCGACCAACTTGTTTGTGTTTCTCTTCTTATACTTGATCACTAAATGAAACTGTTGTAGAAACCCCATCCACTTGTAATGCCTGGTCTTTTTTAGCTTACTCTGGGCCTGCAAGTACTGTAATGGCTGGTGATCTGTGTGGATTATTGTCTCCTTTCCCATTAGATAGTGCTTCCACTTCTTCACAACTTACACCTTCGCATAAAGCTCCTTATCATAGGTAGAGTAGTTAATAATTGCCCCATGAAATACTTCATAATGGTAGCAAATGGGTCTTCCTCCTTGCATCAAGACAACTCCCATAACATACCCACTCGCATATGTCTCCACTTCAAAGGGTCGATGCAATTTTGGTAATGCCATAACTAGTGTCTGACTGATCTTCTTCTTTAGCTCCTCGAAAACCTTCTGGTGACCTTTGCTCCACTGGAAACTCTTGCCACTTGTTTTTATGGTGTGGAGCGGTGTTGCTACTGCTAAAAATGAGGCTATGAATTTCCTCAAGTAGTGTGTTGCTCCAATGAAACTTCGGACCTCGAAACCATTAGTAGGCACCATCCATTTCATGATGGCCTCCATCTTGGAAGGATCTATCTTCAACTCTCCTCCACAGATCACATACCCAAAATACACCAAAGACTGCTGCACAAACTCACACTTCTTGAGATTTTCTAGCAGTTGGTTCTTCTTCATTGTTTCCAACACCTGCGTTAAATGTGAAATATGCTCCTCCTAGGTAGCACTATATACTAGTATATCATCCAGATAGACGATAACAAATGAATCTATAAAAGGGTGTAGTATATCATTCATTAATCTCATAAACTAAGATGGTGCATTACATAGGCCAAATGGTATAACTAACCACTAATACAAATCTTGCATGGTTTTGAAGGTGATATTCCATGTATCTTCTTCTTTGACTCAAACCCGGTGATATCCAGAATTCAATTCTAGCTTGGTGAAATACTTTGCTTGCTACAACTAACCTATTAGATCGTCTATCCTAGGCAGGGGGTATATGTTCTTGAGTGTGATTTTATTCAACGCCATATAATCTATACACATCCACCAAGTCTCATCCTTCTTTGGCACAATGATGATGGGTGACCCACATGGTGATGTACTGTGTCGAATGACACCCTGTTCTAACAGCTGATGCAACTGTTTCACCTCACTTGCTTCTATAACAGACTGCCCGTACAACCCAATATTTGGCAATGGGGATTTTGGCAATAGTTGGATCTCGTGCTCCACCTCTCTCTTAGGTGGTAACCCTTTAGTCTCTTAGAACACATCCTTGTATGCATGTAACAACTCCACCAATTATTGTTTTTGTTTCTTATTACACCCCTCTAGGGATGCCTTGCCTCTCTTTGACTCCTCTTCATACTGACTTTCTCTTAAAAACAATAAAACATACTTCTTGTTGGAACTAATCAATTTCTTGGCTTGGTTGGCACTTACCAGTTAAATTTTTGACTTGCCTTTGTGCGCGTTGATGATGAACGATTTTCCATCCTTGATGAGCCTGTACTGGTTAGCTCTCCTCATGAATATTACATCATGCATGTACATGTATGGAATCCTAAACACGACTCCACATACATCTAGGGGAACCACATCCAGATCTACTTCATCAATGAAATCAACACTGATAGAAAATCTAAATTTTCATTGTTTTGTTACCTTCAACTTTTCATCTTTATTTACCCATCCTAGTGGATATGGGTTTGCATGATCATGAAATTCGAGCCCCAACTTCTTGACCAACTCTGCTACAATGAGATTTTCCTGAAATCCTGAGTGAAACAAAGCATCAATCTTTGTCTTCTTGACCTGTATCTTTATATGGAAGAGTTTGGTCATTTCTTTCTCTTCCTATTGTTGAAGGCTATTCAGATTCACCTCCTTTTGCACTGATGTACATATGATCTTCTCATCCATGTCCGAGTTGATTTCAACTTGGTTGCTCGAATTAGTGGCCATGCGATTATTCTTCTTATTATCTTTCTTCTTGTTCTTCGAGTTTAGCTCTAGATGCAACTTCCAACACTTCTCCTTTGTATGGCCATCAATGTTGTAGTGGTTGCTAGGATATTTTCACTGATGTTTGTGGCTGTTGTCTTTTTATATTTTCCCCCTTTTTGCTTCTTCTTCCCCTCCTTAAAATCTTATTGTTGCTCCTTCTGCTTTGATCCACTTGATTGTGCTTTTTTAGGCCTATGTTTCGAAGTATTGTGCCTGTACACAAGCCTTGTCCACCAATTTGGGCTTTAACAACATCACTTGCTCATGCAGATGGCGATGCAAACCCCCCAAATACTTAAGTAGTACATACGGGTTATTTGGAGAGATACCTAGCATTACAGTTATCTTTCTGAATTATCTGGTGTACTCCTGCATGCATTGGCCAAACTTTTGCCTAAAGTAATGCCACCGGATACCTTGGTACTCTACGCACCTAATGAGATAAAATTGTGACTTAATGAGGGTTTTGAAATCCTCCCACTTAGTCACTGGATGTTCTCCCTCCAATCTCAAGGTTTCCATGTGGCTCTCCCACCAAGTCAGTGCACGACCCTCTAATTTTAGCTGCACGAATGAGATCTTTTGCCCTTCCTCGATCTGATGAACATTGAAATAAATTTCCAGTTGCTGCAACTAGTGGTTCAGCTTCAGAGCGTCAATCTCACCATGGTACGACTTGATATTGACTTTTGTTTCCATTTTAAACAGAGACTATGATTAGTTCACATCACTTGAACTGGGTTGATCTTTCCGGGTCCTTTCTTTGACTGGTTCTTTGTTTCTCCCTGATCTTTTGATCCCCGTTTTGATTGCATTCGAACCCCTATCTTCTCCAAATATCCCTAGCTTATTGCTTATGGTAGTCTTGAGAAGGTTTACCTTGCGGTTTATATCCACGACTTGTTGTTCGAGCGCGAAAACCTCACCTTTGCAGTATCACGAGGTTCGTTTACAAATTTGTCGCCAATGATTAGGGTTTTATGATTTTCGGCCCTGTCGATCTAGATCCCTGCAATCTCCACAAAATACCCAAAGAAACTTGCTTTGATACCAATTTATCCGTAAACTACCATGGATATTCCACTGGATAGTTTGGCACAACAGATCTGATAATAATATGTTAAAAATACTGAAATTTTACACTATTACAGTTTATTAAACTTTAAGATCTGTGGATTTAACTGTAATTAGTGCATGCATGTGAATGTAAATTATGCAGAAAAGTAGAGAATGACAAAATAAGCTCACACACACATGAGACACAAGATATGTTCTCTGGGAAACCCTTTCGGGAGAAAAACCCAATTGGAAGGTGAGGTCGCTTCGCTCTCTTTCTCTGTCTGGAAATATGGCTACAGGTACAAAGAAGTAATGCATGTGGCCTGTGGGATGTTATAGTGAACAAATCCTCTATGTGTGCTCTACCTCCTATCTCACAGGCTATCTTTGCTTAGCTATGGGACAAAATTCTCTCGAACGAATGGAATGCCTCTTCCTCCTAGTGGCTCAGTTATAACATAACCCGATAGCCTACTAGGGGTTAATTTTGACTACATCAACCCTTAACTAGAATTACAAAATAAACTCTTCTTGATTTTTTTACATCACAAACATGTGCCTAGCCCATTTTCCATAAATAATGGGGTTTGATGCGGCATCCTCCTGAACTATAGGTGTGAAATCAGGAAGGTCAACTTCTGAGTGGCATAAATTTTGCATACAGACTTCAATTGGCGTGCTTCATGCGATGTTGGAAAGGTCTTTGTGTCTAGAATAACTTGAAAAGGTGTTATGCTAAAGTAGCAAAGTTTTACCCCCGAAAAACATCGTTTGATGCCTCAAAACGATCCTAAAAGGTTTCAGAACTCGTTTCGTCAAATTCGGTCCCACTGACAAAAAAGGGTCCTGTGAGCTGATTCCTCCACTTTTTCCACTCCAAATGCATGGAGATGGATGAAAAACAATATAATGTTCCAATTCTAATCACATTCTATCCATGTGGTCTGGTCGAAGGTCAGTCGTTCGATCTTAGACATGGAACCACAAGCAGAACCATGATTAAGGGACCCCCCCTGGGTGGCGTTAGCAGGGGCGAAGGGGGGTTTGCGCGGGGGGGGGGGGGGGGGGGTCCTCATTTAATCTCAACCATCGATCTATGTGTCATATGAAGGCCGAAGGGGCATTATATATATATACACACACACACACATATACATATATGCTCACACACACACACATGCACCATGGGGTGGACTATCGGTTAATAACTGATGTGTTGGTGTGGTGATATGAACCTTCCCCTTAAGGGTGGAGATCTACCACATGGGAACCATGTGTGGTCCACGTGGAGACACAACGCTAATATTTTCGGAAAGCTCTTGACGAGCTGGACACATTGTTGATGTTTATTTCAAGTTCTAGGGAGTTTGAAAATTAATGAAATTTTAAGACCCCATTTCGATAAAAAGACTGTGGAGGTTGGGTCAAGGATAGTAATGCCTTATTCTATCCTTAGTATGGGATACAGGGTGGATAAGGGGGTGCTACAAGATCCTAGTTGTACGCTGGTCCCCAGCCAAAATAAAGTTGAGTTATGGATCCACCACTGGTATATGCACAATGAAACCATCGAAGCTTTGACTCGACCTTGGGGCCACTCGAAGGAGTGTGGGTGTGTGCCAACGGGAAAGACACCATGTCACCATATGTTCCTCCAAAACCCATGAGTTGGATCCTCAATCGGGTGGCCACACATATGGTAAACAATGTCCTTTTGGTTCCCTTGGTATTGGAATCCTCTTGATGGTATCAGAAGCAAACTGCATTTCCTAATTAGTAATATAACCTCAAAAACTCACCTAAATATTATAAAAAACATAGGCATTCATTAGATTAACTGAAGATTGCCTTGTCATATTAATTATGGGTGCTTGGGGTCAAAATCATGGGTTTCTGAGACAAAAGAGACATAATAGGTAAGGGAATAGTATAAGAAAAAGGGTAGTTGGAGATGACAATGTTGGGGACCAACATCTCCCCCATATTGATCCTCTTGCATGCCCTCATTCAATACACACACAAAATTTGCAAAATTAGACTTTGTCAAAATTGTTGTCACCATCAACTTGTCTAGGAGATCCCTACAACATTAATGAGGAAGTTAAGGCCTCCTTCAATGTGGGTCACTTTCTCCATTTTCCTTCTCTGAGATGTGGATA